>CAKLBY020000109.1:0-1266247 GCA_921007115.2 Peronospora matthiolae | reverse complement strand
TCCAAAGATTTAGACTCAATGTATAGATATCCAATGTTTAGAAATGGCACTTCTTTGACGTCTCTGCCTCTTTACACAAATCTTCACGTACGAGCGGTACTTCCTTTCTTACCGTCATGACATCTTTATTCGTATGTATCAATCGTCCGCTTCCTTTTTACTGTAAATCACTTTTGACGTCTCTGTCTGTTGTCACACGTACTATTATCTACTCGGTACTTTCATTTTACCACATGATACTATCTTTTTACTTGGACTTCCTGAATTACAATCTCTTAGAGATTTTGTGTGGCACTTTTGGAGCCTCTATCTTTTCACAAATACGTAATTATACGCGGTACTTCCCCTCTGACCATCAGGTTATCGTGGATTCATGCTTTGATTCACATTCCCTACATAGGAGTGGTAATTTTATGCGTGTCTGCCTCTTGTCACAAATGTGAATAACGGCGTTGTACTCCATCTATAGCTTCCAGTTGGTATGCTTTCACTATAAATCAGGCGCTGATCAGCGATTCGTATCATAATTAATTTTTAATATTTAATTTGCTCAAATTTCTCCCTCCGCTCCAGCTGATCAACACTTTGCCCGTTTGTTAGCGTGATTTGACGTGAATTGTGGACAAATGGTGGACAAAGGAGTAAGAAAGGGTCGACCAGGCGGCCCTCAATCGCGCGAACAGTAGAATAGCGATAATTGCTGGCTACTACTGGAGGGGTTCCCTGCACCACGTTTGTTCTTCAGGCGGACACACAGTCTGATCCACACTGATCACAACAGCCGAGATGGGATGGATGTTGTACTGATTATTACGTACCCGCGTCACATTTTGCCGGTTAGGCGAAGGCTACACAATCAACGAAGATTATAGCAGCCACGTTTCATGGTTGTTTCGACAAAGGCGTACCCTCTTTACAATTAAAGCCTTGAATAACATATCGAATGGACGGGTCGCACAACATCCATGTCAGGATGTTGCACTGATGGGGGTGTATCACGTACCACGCTTGAGGCTTCAAGGGACGCACTATATTGAAGAGTCGCATAGCAGCCACGATAGGATGTTGCACCGATGAAGGCGTCCCTCCTTCACGTTTGCCATCTCGGCGGACACATTCTGGTCAACGGGGATTGCCACAGCTCTGTCGGAATGTTGCACTGGTGGAGGCGTACCCCGCACCACGCTTTCGTCTGAGTCGACGCAAACTCCATCCAACGTAGACTACAGCAGCAACGTTATCGTGTTGCACTGATAGAGGCGTGTCCTGCACCACGCATGTCGTCTAAGTAGACGCACACTCAAATCAACGGGGACTTCAGCAGCCACGATGATGATGTTCCACCGATGAAGGCGTCCCTCCTTCACGCTTGCCATCTCGGCGGACACGTTCTGGTCAACAAGGATTGCCACAGCTCTGTCGGAATGTTGCACTGGTGGAGGCGTACATCGCTCCTCACTTGTCGTCGAAGCAGACGCACTGTCTATCCAACGGAGACTACAGCAGCAACGATGATGTTTCAACGAAGAAGGCGTCCCTTCTTGACGCTTGCCATCTCGGCGGACACACTATGGATAAAGGGGGATTTCTACAGCCCTGTCGAGATGTTGCACTGGTGGAGGCGTAACCCGCACCACGCTTGTCGTCTAAGCAGACGCACACTCATATCGGGTATTCGCCCACGTTAACGCTTGCCATATCGGCGGAGACATTCGATCGACTGGGATAACTACAGCCCTGTCGGGATGTTGCACTGATGGAGACGTACCCCCGCAACACGCTTGTTGTATTGGCAGACGCACGCTCTATCCATAAAGACTACAGCTGCCATGTTTGGCGGTTGCACCAATGAAGGCGTATCCCGCACTACGCTTGGCGCCACGGAGAGAGCAAACTGTTTGACATGTAGCATAGCTGTCACAAGGTTAAGTAGCACTTGTAAAGGTCTGTATCGCACCATGCTTAGGGCATTCGCAGACGAACTCTAGTTACGGGTCGGACAATTATCTTAAGGGTAGATTACATTCTTAGAAGTGTGTCCTGTAGTATGCTTGCCTCCATGGCGGACACAATCTATTCGACTAGTCGCACAACAGCCACAATGGGAGGTGCAGTGATGAAGGCGTACCTTTTTCATGCTTGCCACGTAGGTGTACAAATTCAATTCAACAGGGATCACTCCATACCTGTCCGTATGTTGCACTAATGGAGGCATACCCCCCACCATGCTTGTCGTCAAAGCAAACGCACACTTTAACCAATGGAAACTACAGTAGCCACGTTGGAAAGTTGCACTGATGAAGGCGCACAACCTTTACGCTCGCCAAAGTATACGGGCATATAACGGTATAGCTTGTTACGTGAACTTAACACCGAACTGTGTCGATAGATGGATTGTCCAGCTTGACATCATCCTGCTAATATTACCCGAAATGGGTAATACCAAAATAATATTATATTCTAACATACAAGATTGTGCTGGCCGGAGAATAGTTCATGGAGACATAACAAACAAGGTTACCAACAGTCGCTGCTAAACGCGCGAAATGAGTGGTGAGCAGGTTGTCTTCAAACGACAATGTAGATTCATGGAGCCAGATAACTACTGAAGTTATATTAATAGCTTAACTACATTGGAAACAGTTCTTATGGTACGTTTACTCGAACAAGCTGTTTGCGTAGATTAGCCTTCTCTGTACTTACTAGTGTACGTGAAGTTTCGCTCCACCCCAAACAAAGGGTGTCCCGTTACACCTGGTAGCACTTCGTAGTCCATCCAACGACTCTTAAGTGTCCGTCTAACATGAACACGCTCGACGTAGAAGAAGACAGCTTTCACGTCACACGTGAAGGCTACTCCCATCTAAGTGACTCAGAATGGGGAGGTAGTCGGCCGCATGAGTGTGCTCATGGGCGAACCCGCTATCAGTGGCATGTTGGAGTCTCTAAGTAGATAACAGCAACATGCTGCTATCAATGAGTTTATGCGCGCATTTCTTGCCGTCCAAAGACAGAAGATAGCCTTGCTACAACAGCAAGGCTCTCATCAGTCGCTGGGCGGGCCGACGCATGTGCGTTGACCCAAAAACTTGAATACAGACATCTCAAGGTACACATAAAACGATGAAGATTCCACTTAAATGGTTCGTCGAGTAAGACGACGCCATCAGGGCCCATCATACCCAGGGTGACAAGATGAAAGTTTCGTTTTCCCTGTCAAATTTGACAGGACGAGCAAAGACTTGGGCTTCAGGGCTCAAGCTTCACAACCCAAACGCGTTTGAATCGTCGATGGTCTTGAAGTCTTGGCTCAAAGAAACGTGTGAGCCATCAAGGAGCCGATTTCAGAGCACGATCTGCACTCCTAAGTTTCAAACAAGATAAGCGTGATGTGCACGCTTACGCACAGCACCTGCGCTACCTTGCAAGTAGCGTCACGGAAAACCCTGTTAATGATCACACGCTCATCAACGCATCCAATCTACGGCCTTAAAGATTGACCGGTGAAAATCTGCATGCTCCAAGAGAACTTCCACACACTGAAAAAGGCGATAGCGTGTGCGGAACAAGAAGAATTTTGCCTGAGACAGTCTCAGGCTAACTCGTCAAACTATCGTCCAAGGAGAGGACAAGAAACAGGAGTCCTAAACATATGGACCTCTTTTATATCAAGAGTGAGAACTCTCGCTCTCTGAGTCACAAGCGAACGGCAAGATGCCATCGGTGTCAGAAGATCGAACACTACTCTCCTGAGTGTAGTGCTCCAAGCACCGC
The DNA here is from genome assembly GCA_921007115.2 of Peronospora matthiolae. Classification (NCBI taxonomy): domain Eukaryota; phylum Oomycota; class Peronosporomycetes; order Peronosporales; family Peronosporaceae; genus Peronospora; species Peronospora matthiolae. The sequence continues at coordinate 1,262,473 of CAKLBY020000109.1, read as the reverse complement.
ATCACGTCCGAAGACAGGACGTGATGACCACCGTTGGACGATGACAGGTCCAAGGCGTGGTTCCGACCATGTCGCTAAGCCGCAACAGCAAGTCGGACCACCAAAATACGGTCAGGGTCAGTAGGGGCGGAGCACCCTGCTGATCCAGCAATGTCCAGAGAATTTGCAGGACTCTTGACGAAGATTGCTCCCAACACACAGTGACTGTGTGTGCACGGCTCCTAGTGATGAGGTGTCTCCTCATCACAATGAAGATCGAGGTGAAAATTAGAATGTCACTTCGCGCCCTAGTTGACTGTGGGGAGTCCAACAGTTTTATTAGACACCAGTCGCTTGAGGATAGTAGCCCAATCCATGCTGAGCGAGATCTTCCTCTAACGGGTATGAAGGTGTGCCTTGCTACAGGCACATCCTTGACAGTGAACAAACGTGGTGGGAGTTAAGTACGACGTTGACTTTATCGTATTAGATTTGGATAATAAATTCGATGTCATCCCTCTGTCTGCCGTAGATTGAAAAATTACCAGCCATGGATCACATCCATCCCTCTTCCAGTCGTCATACAGATGCCACCACTTTGACCTCCTGCAGAGATATTTTCACTGTCTGAGAATGAGTCCTTCATACAACACTTAAATCGAGTACAAACGAGGGTTGGGCATGCACAGTGGGAATTACAAGAGTGATGGCCCCTCACAAATTTTATCATGGAACGCCTACATCCATTACCTTGAGGATGCAGGTCGTGACGCTTAATGACAGTCTTATCAAAGCTCGCATAAGTTTGAAATGTGTAGCCTGACAGGTGCATGCAGCAGCTGCATCGCTCCGTCAAGGGAGAAAGGATTACCCTGCTCTCTCTTGGGGAGACATCTGCAAGCTTCATGTTGCGTGAATGGTCTCTGCGCGAGCACTTTGGGTGAGTTTTCCACCTTTTAGCTGGGTGGTGGTGCGTAATGGTCTTCAGTGAGACGTACGAGGCCGACACCCAAATCCCCTGCCCATCGCAGCCGGGAAGATATACTCCGGCGGTAGTTCAGCAGCACAGGATGTGCCGCGTCGTACTGCGCCTAACTGCAGACCCAGTACAAAAGTCATCAGTTGGGAGCGGGGCTCCGGGCAGCCTCCCAGACGGGGATGAGCCGTGCCACCGATCGTGGTATTCGTCTGACGTCCACTCATCCATTGCAGGGTTCAACAGCTGCTCAACAAGATAGCGCCGGTCACCGCGAAGATTTATCTTTTGGAGGAGCAGGAGGAGGAAAACGGTCTCCAAACTAATCCTAAGGAAGGCGAGTGTCTTTGAGTAGCTTTCTTGATCACGTAAAGCAGCGTTAAGCGGCGGTCTCGAACATGGGCGGGGACAAGCGTCTCCAATCTAGCGACATTCTCTCCGGAAGCCTCGAGTTGAGTAGCTTTGCTCAGCTTGAGAACGAGAGAGTTGGACATTTCTTCGTGACGAGCTAAGGGTAGTCGTGGGATTGCTGATCGGTCTCGGGATGAGATAAACGCTCTTCAGACCTTCGTCGATGCCCATCATCGGGAAGCATAGGGCTCTCTGCAAGATGCTTGAGCGCAGCGGGCGTTCTTCATCGGAAGAAGCAGCGTACCGATGGTACGGCTTCAGCAGACCAACGGAAACGTGGGATGCGTTCGCATCTTACGTGGGCAACTCGATCGTGCATGCATTGCCTAGGCGGTGCAAACGCGAAGTGGGCCGATGTCTTGGGTAGTAGCTTACTGCTGCCCAAGTTAGTCACTACATGCTTTCGCAGATTAAGCGTAGACAGTAGGATCAAGCCACCTTTACTAAACAAAATAGTGCTTTTTCTTCCATTCTTGTCAGGGTTTCTGCTTTTGCATTATCCACCGCTCCGGCGATGGAGTATTGCACAAAAACGTAGTACCGTTTCACGAATTGCCAGTATGAACTCATTCGATGACTCGTTAGCTTCAGTGCGCTGTGAGTGCACTGCAGCAACATCAACCTTTTCTTCAGTGAGGGCTTCCGCACTCTCAATGGCATCATCTTCTCCGATATCGATGTTATCGATATCGGCATCAAACGCAATGACCTCTTCGTCAGAGCGTGATGAGCGTGAACCAAATCGGTTTTTGCTCGCGCGAGTCCTCCCCTCTCAAACCAGAGTTACACTCTAGTAAGGTGGGTACACGCGGATGGCGCAAAGCCATTCACGTAAAACGGTGTATGTGTCGTGGACGCATGCACCGAGTTGTTAATGGCAAACTCTACCATTGGCAAAAACTCACTCCAACTCTTAAAGGAGTGTACGTATCCTCGAAGTATCTCTTCAAGGACACGATTGGCACGGTCCGTCTGACCATCTGACTCGGGATGATCAGATGTTGACATCTTCAAACGCGTTCCGAGTGATTTGAACACGGAATGCCAGAAATCAGCAGTGAAGCGTGGATCTCTGTCCGATACGAGTTCACGGGGAAACCCATGAAGCCTGACGATGGTGTCGATAAAGACACAAGCACAACCACTTGCCGTGATTGACTCGGGTACAGCCACAAGGGTGTACCATTTTGCTGAATCTGTCAACAAATACGAGAATACCCGTATTCCCGCGTGCGCCTTTGCGAAACCCGAAGACGAAATCCATTGAGATGGATTCCCAGCACTCTGCCGGAACCGTTAGAGGCGGTAAAGGTGCGCGCAGTGAAGAACTCTGACTTCACTCGCCGACAGACTTCGCGTGCGCGAACATACTTTCGCACAACCTGATACTGGCGGGGCCACTGAAGTCTCGACTCACCGTGAGATATGCTTTCTCCCGGCCACGTTGTCCCCCATAGTAGCATCGCGACACTTGAACATGATCCGCAAACGCAGATCAGTATCATCTGGAATGACAACACGTGGTGTGTCACCAGAAACGGCTGTATAATAGCAGTAAACCGTTACGAGTAGCGTACCGATCCTTCGTGCAGATCGATACGCAGGCGACAATCGTTTCAACGATTCTCGGGATGGCTGCGAGAGATGTGAAAAACAACTTCACAATCTCACCATCTCCGGGTGTATGCCCGCCTCACATCATCATGCAACGTTGTAGATGGGACTGAGGACGTCATAACCGCACCAGTGACTGTCTCACTGTTGGGTTTCGCGACTGTTTCAAAGTCGGGACGACGTGAGAGTGCATCAGCGACGACATTAAGTCGTCCTGGTTTGTACTCGACCGTAAAGTTGTATTCTGCAAAGAATGACAACCACCGCGCCATTCGTTGAGAAAGGTGCGGGCTGTTCACTGCCGTGCGTGATGACGCATGGTCAGTGTAAACAATGAAGGGTCTATCTCCTAATAGATAGACTCTGAACTTCGTGAGTGCGTACTTCATGGCAAGGAGTTCCTTGTCATGCACTGGATAGTTCCGGCTCAGCTGGTTGCAGCTGACGCGACTGGTAGCAGACGACGCGTTCAACACCTTCAAGATCGTACTGCATTAATGCACAGCCGATTGCGAAATCGCTGGCATCACAGACCGCATGAAATGGCCTGTCCTGATCGGCTATTGCTAGGGACTGGGGATTGTATCAAGCTCTGCTTGATACCTTCAAAAAGGAGCGTTGACATTCAGCGTTCCATAACCACCTCTCGTTCTCTTTTCAACAAACGATAGAGGTGTACAATCATCTCGGCGTAATTGCGTGAATACTTGTGCAAATACGACGCTAGACCAAGGAATTTTCGAAGACCTTTGACATCAACCGGCACAGGCCAGTCGGTGATCGCCTTGATCCTTTCGGGATCAGGACGTGCACCGTTCTTACCAACGATGCACCCAAGAAGTGTTATTTCGCTTGCTGCAAATATACACTTCTTGAGGTTAGCATACAATTGATGCTTTCGCATGATTGTAAGAACTTGTCGGACGTGGTACCTGTGAACCTCAACGTCCGACTTTCCATCCATAGCTCGACTATGAATGAAGACGTCATCGATAAAACTCGGCGCGAATTCTCGCACTGGTCTCAACAAGTGTGATACACATCTGTTGAACGTGGCAGGGGCATTAATAAGCCCTTTTGGCATTACTAGCCATTCCCAGAGCATGCCGCTAGGCGTGCTCACTGCGGTATAGGGCATATCCCGTTCTCGCATAAGGATTTGATAGAAGCCATCCATCAAATCCATGGACGAAAAGATGGTACTCTTTGACATACCATCAATGATTACATCCTTCCTTTGTATCAACGTCTGAGCCGGGACCGTTGCAGCATTCAACTTGTTAAATGCATGCACTATCCTCCACCCTCCTGTTGTTTTTCGCACACAGAAGGTCGAAGAGCTATGTGGGGAAGTAGATTCCCTCACATGGCCCGCAGCTAAACGATCGGCAAAGAACTTGTCGATCGCAAGTACTTGTTCACGAGGCAGTGGCCACTGCTTCATGACACAGTACTTCGAGCCTGGTTCAAGCTCGACCTCGTGTCGAGTACCTTTATCCTTCGGTAATTCGCACGGAACAGTTTCAGGGAATTCAGCCTTGAATTCAACCAAATCTTCGTAGAGAGGATTTGTCTTGAGCGGTTCCCACGATGGGAGTCATACCGCTCAACTCGTGTCTTTTCATCGAGGACGCCCTCGTCCATAGATGAACTACTGAGAACTCTCTCGTTCTCAGTGAACACTGTTGCTGACCTTATGTCGGTTACACACTCGTCGTCAGCGACGAGTACGCAGATCCACTTGACTTTGCCACTACGCAGATCACGCAAGAACCTTTTATGTTCGAGCGTTGGCAACTGAGTGATCTCCGAATTTAACTTCGGAGGCGCAATCAGATCAAGTGTATAAGCGCCTACACTTGATCCGTTATTGACTATGACATTCAATGTCTCTGTCATTTCCTGGGGACTAATTCCCTCAGGCTTCGAAGGACTTATTCCTTCGTCTTCCCGGGATTTTCCCGTGGGGTTCGGGGAACTTATTTCCGCCGTATTTGTAATATCGGGACTTATTCCATTTACTTCCTCTAGCTGGGGTTGCGCAACCACAGCGATATCCTCTACGAAAGACTCTCCAGTCGATCTAGGATCATCGTTTCGCTTAACCTGAGCGATCGATTGTTTCTCTTCTGGATGTTCCCCGCTAGAGATACATTTTTTCCCGGTCCACTCGACTTATTGGAGTGGTGGACCTTCGTCGCAGCCTATGTTTCCTCACAGCCGCCGGAACTTTGCTCCGAAGTGTAACCGTTTGTTACACTAAGGTTTTGTGCAGTCGTACAAACGACCGTACCACAAGTGAGGCCATCGCACTCACTCGTAGTACATCCACACGCTTGTGGACGCTCCAAAACGTTCATCAGATGGCCATCTGATGAACAAGCGGCAGGCATCGTTACTGTCCGATGTTGCCAGTTTACCCGTGGTTCGTACCTTCTGAGCCACGGTATTCCAAGGATGACATCAAATTTGTCATCCAATTCCAATACGATAAAGTCATCGTCATATTGGGTATCTTCTAGCGTGTAGTGGATCTTCACTATACGCTTCATGAAGCTTACGGATGCGCCTGTCGCAAGACGTACCGTCATCCGCGTACGAGATGTGTCACATTCAATAAACTTAAAGTGACCATCTTCTAGCGATTGGCGTCGCACAAAATTGTTGGACGCCCCACAATCGAGTAGAGCTCGAAGAGAAAACTTATTTGTCACTTCGAGTTTCAAGGTAATGAGTGAGATCTCATTACCTAGAGCAGCAACGCACAATGTTTATGTGCTGGGAGCAACCTTCATCAAGAGGCGTACAAATTCTCTTGACGTTGCTGGACCAGTAGGGTGCTCCGCACCTACTGATCCTGTCCGTTTTTTTACGGTCCATCCCGTTGTTGCGTCTTTGCACCAACAGCGGAACCGCTTCCCTGCCCCTTTCTCATGGGTGGACGGTCACTACACCCAGTGTTGCGAGAGACTGGACGAGGGGCACAACACTCGTAAGCGTAGTGTCCTGTCTTTTGACATCTGTTGCATTTCTGCAACTTCTTGTAGCCTGTAGAGCGAGCCTTCTCGCTCTCTACGTAACATAGTTCCATCGGCTCTGGACCTCCGTTGTCATATCGTCTCGGTTGACGATATGATGTCGAGCTGGCGCGAGCCTGTCTCAGACTAAAGTCTTCCTGCTCCGCAATGGAAATGGCTTGTTCTAGTGAATCTAGTTAAAGCCGGAACGGGTGAGTCTTGACGGGACCATCCGCAAGACCCTGCATGAACACCGAAACCAACGTGTGTTCATCCACCGGATTGGAACTTAAACAACTTGTAAGATGTCGTAAATGTTGCGCGTAAGCGTGCACATCACGCTTACCCTGATTGAGCTTCAAGAGTTCGGTTAAAGCTCTGAACTCAGCTCTAGGCGGTTCAAACGTTTGTCTGAGCCGCGACTTGAAGACTTCCAACGACCCTAACGCATATGGGTCGTGCAACTTGAGCCCCAGTGCCCAAGTCTTAACACGTCCTGCCAGATTTGACTGGGCAAATGCAACTTGCATATCCCCGTCGTCGATGCGACGCGCCCTTATGGCGTCATCCAATTCGACGAACCATCTCAAGAGGGAGTCTTCTTCGACCCCCGCCCTATACTTGGAGATGTCAATCTTCAAAGTCTCGGGTCGACGCGAGTGCATCGACCCACCAGCAGCAGCCTTCTGCTGTCTCAACCGTTCAAACTGTTGAACACCCTGTTCTCTCAACAACTCTGCTTGTTGAAAACCTTGTTAGTGAAGCAAGGCTACTTTCTCGCGTTCAGCGTCAAGTTCATTTTGAATGAACTTGGCGATAGTAGCATGTTGGGCATCTCTATTGAGAGCCTCTAGCATGACGCTAACAGCATGGATGCCCATGGTCGAACCCATTCGTTCAACCGCATCCCATTCGACATCGCTCAAATGGGAGTAGCCGTCACGCGTAGAGTGAAAGCTTTGGTCATCTTCATCATCTGACATATTCATGTTAGATCTGAACGAGTTCCTTGGACGGACTACGAAGTGCTACCAGGTGTAACAGGGCACCCTGAAGCTTGTACTGGTGACTGTACAAGCTACTTGTTCTGACGACAGAATAAGCCGGTGCCTCGGAACTTCACGTACACTCGTACGTGCAGAGGAAGACGGTAAGAAGAAGCGAGTACTTGGTTTAAGTAGAACTGTATTTATAATAGTTAATGTCTGTTAATAAACCACTGTTTGTCCTCATCTAACTATGACTAAATACAAATGTGTACATCAACTATCTGCTCACCACTCATTGCGTGCGTCTGTCGTGGCGCATCTTCGTTGGTTGATATAATGGCCTATATCAACCAATTAGGAACTACTCGTAAGTGCTGCAGAATATTTGTCCTTATGACAATATTCTGAGAAGATAACTCTTAAAGTTATATTCTATTAACAATTTCTTATAAATTGTTATGTAACGATTCACCCCGTTACATGGTGTCTCCTGTAATGGTTCGTAGGGCATGCGTACTCATCTTATCGATTGACAACTGCACCAACCCCACAAGCTACTGGAGCGTCAACACGAGGCACAAAAGCTGTGGACTCTGCTCCCAGCAGGACATGCGAGTCCACCAGCGTCCAGTAGTTCTGACGTTGCGAAAAGTACGTGAGTGGCAACGTCAGGTAAAAGATTACTTTGGCTGCGACTTGAGCTGCTGGCTTGGGCTGCGACTTGGGCTGCTGGCTTGGGCAACAGATGCAGTTGGAACGCAGCATAGAGCACGAGAGGTACGAGTGCCCAGATCTGCCAGATAATGATGGTTTTCAAATCAAGTCGTTTATTGCCAGCCAACGACGACGACGACGACTTGAGGGGATTTTGTAGGTGTAGTCAAAACGATGTGCGACTCAAAGTGGACAAGATCCCCACCCAGGGGTGGCTACACTCGGCACACCCTCCGTCTGTTTCTGCCGTAGCTCCTGGTACCGTCGACACTCAATGTGGTACAGCAGGAGCTTACGGCTCGGTCAAAGTACGACTGCACGCCTTCCATGACGCCCGTCACGTCCTTGAACTCCCTTTCTTTGCCCCGCCTATCCAGCATGCACCTTGCTCTGCTTCACGTCCAAGTACGTCTTTATTATTGAAGATCCCCATCCATTCACCACCATACAACAACACAGACAAGCACAACCTCGTCAATCCCCACCACCACGAACCCCCTCTTTCTCTCTCTTGCTCCCTCCTCTCGCTCCCTCTCCCCACCTGTTGCATGTCGGGTTTCCTCGGCAACGGCACAAGTTGATGCAGAGCTTGCGTGGCGGCTTACTTTCTACTATATCCTCTAGCTCGCTTGTGCCTCACTTGCGCTGCCCCTTTCAGATGTCCTACATTGGCAGTGTAAAGCTTTGCAATAGATTGAGATGGTACGGTAAAGAGTTCCATGCCTTTTGCATGGTAAAACGCCTGCGAGCGCGCCAACTCAGCGACAATTTTCTACAGCAAACAAAGCCCATGAGTCCACATTCTCGTCAATCTACCCCGCCAAACTCCACTACCGTCGAACTGCGCCTTCATTTTCTCGATCATGTACCGTTCGAAGTTCGGTCCATGTGGATATCCAGCAACGCATTGACGTTCTCAACGCGAGGTTTCTGATTGACAGCATCCGGAGCTTTTTTCTCTTCTCCTTGGCAGCACTCCATCCCTGCAGTACACAGAAACAATCAAGCAAATAAGCAGACGAACAGATCGGCCAAAAGAATTCACTCACGGATCTTCTTTATAGAGATGACTTCCAACTTGCCGACACGTTGTTACGGGGTGAATCGATACATCAGAATTTATTAGAATTGTTAATAGAATATGACTAAAAGAGTTGTTTTTTCAGAATATTGTCATAAGGACAAATATTCTGCAGCACTTACGAGTAGTTCCTAATTGGTTGATATAGGCCATTATATCAACCAACGAAGATGCGCCACGACAGACGCACGCAATGAGTGGTGAGCAGATAGTTGATGTACACATTTGTATTTAGTCATAGTTAGATGAGGACAAACAGTGGTTTATTAACAGACATTAACTATTATAAATACAGTTCTACTTAAACCAAGTACTCGCTTCTTCTTACCGTCTTCCTCTGCACGTACGAGTGTACGTGAAGTTCCGAGGCACCGGCTTATTCTGTCGTCAGAACAAGTAGCTTGTACAGTCACCAGTACAAGCTTCAGGGTGCCCTGTTACACCTGGTAGCACTTCGTAGTCCGTCCAAGGAACTCGTTCAGATCTAACATGAATATGTCAGATGATGAAGATGACCAAAGCTTTCACTCTACGCGTGACGGCTACTCCCATTTGAGCGATGTCGAATGGGATGCGGTTGAACGGATGGGTTCGACCATGGGCATCCATGTTGTTAGCGTCATGCTAGAGGCTCTCAATAGAGATGCGTAACATGTTACTATCGCCAAGTTCATTCAAAATGAGCTTGACGCTGAACGCGAGAAAGTAGCCTTGCTTCACTAACAAGGTTTTCAACAAGCAGAGTTGTTGAGAGAACAGGGTGTTCAACAGTTTGAACGGTTGAGACAGCAGAAGGCTGCTGCTGGTGGGTCGATGCATTCGCGTCGACCCGAGACTTTGAAGATTGACATCTCCAAGTATAGGGGAGTCGAAGAGGAATCACTCTTGAGATGGTTCGTCGAATTGGATGACGCCATAAGAGCGCGTCGCATCGACGACGGGGATATGCAAGTTGCATTTGCCCAGTCAAATCTGGCAGGACGTGTTAAGACTTGGGCACTGGGGCTCAAGTTGCACGACCCATATGCGTTAGGGTCGTTGGAAGTCTTCAAGTCGCGGCTCATACAAACGTTTGAACCGCCTAGAGCTGAGTTCAGAGCTCGAACCGAACTCTTGAAGCTCAATCAGGGTAAGCGTGATGTGCACGCTTACGCGCAACATTTACGACATCTTACAAGTTGTTTAAGTTCCAATCCGGTGGATGAACACACGTTGGTTTCGGTGTTCATGCAGGGTCTTGCGGATGGTCCCGTCAAGACTCACCCGTTCCGGCTTTAACTAGATTCACTAGAACAAGCCATTTCCATTGCGGAGCAGGAAGACTTTAGTCTCGAGACAGGCTCGCGCCAGCTCGACATCATATCGTCAACCGAGACGATATGACAACGGAGGTCCAGAGCCGATGGAACTATGTTACGTAGAGAGCGAGAAGGCTCGCTCTACAGGCTACAAGAAGTTGCAGAAATGCAACAGATGTCAAAAGACAGGACACTACGCTTACGAGTGTTGTGCCCCTCGTCCAGTCTCTCGCAACACTGGGTGTAGTGACCGTCCACCCATGAGAAAGGGGCAGGGAAGCGGTTCCGCTGTTGGTGCAAAGACGCAACAACGGGATGGACCGTCAAAAAACGGACAGGATCAGTAGGTGCGGAGCACCCTACTGGTCCAGCAACGTCAAGAGAATTTGTACGCCTCTTGATGAAGGTTGCTCCCAGCACATAAACATTGTGCGTTGCTGCTCTAGGTAATGAGATCTCACTCATTACCTTGAAACTCGAAGTGACAAATAAGTTTTCTCTTCGAGCTCTACTCGATTGTGGGGCGTCCAACAATTTTGTGCGACGCCAATCGCTAGAAGATGGTCACTTTAAGTTTATTGAATGTGACACATCTCGTACGCGGATGACGGTACGTCTTGCGACAGGCGCATCCGTAAGCTTCATGAAGCGTATAGTGAAGATCCACTACACGCTAGAAGATACCCAATATGACGATGACTTTATCGTATTGGAATTGGATGACAAATTTGATGTCATCCTTGGAATACCGTGGCTCAGAAGGTACGAACCACGGGTAAACTGGCAACATCGGACAGTAACGATGCCTGACGCTTGTTCATCAGATGGCCATCTGATGAACGTTTTGGAGCGTCCACAAGCGTGTGGATGTACTACGAGTGAGTGCGATGGCCTCACTTGTGGTACGGTCGTTAGTACGACTGCACAAAACCTTAGTGTAACAAACGGTTACACTTCGGAGCAAAGTTCCGGCAGCTGTGAGGAAACATAGGCTGCGACGAAGGTCCACCACTCCAATAAGTCGAGTGGACCGGGAAAAAGATGTATCTCTAGCGGGGAACATCTAGAAGAGAAACAATCGATCGCTCAGGTTAAGCGAAACGATGATCCTAGATCGACTGGAGAGTCTTTCGTAGAGGATATCGCTGTGGTTGCGCAACCCCAGCTAGAGGAAGTAAATGGAATAAGTCCCGATATTACAAATACGGCGGAAATAAGTTCCCCGAACCCCACGGGAAAATACCGGGAAGCCGAAGGAATAATTCCTTTGAGGCCTGAGGGAATAAGTCCCCAGGAAATGACAGAGACATTGAATGTCATAGTCAATAACGGATCAAGTGTAGGCGCTTATACACTTGATCTGATTGCGCCTCCGAAGTTTACTTCGGAGATCACTCAGTTGCCAACGCTTGAACATAAAAGGTTCTTGCGTGATCTGCGTAGTGGCAAAGTCAAGTGGATCTGCGTACTCGTCGCTGATGACGAGTGTGTAGCCGACAAAGGTCAGCAACAATGTTTACTGAGAACGAGAGAGTTCTCAGTAGTTCATCAATGGATGAGAGTGTCCTAAATGAAAAGACACGAGTTGAGCGATATGACTCCCAATCGTGGGAATCGCTCAAGACAAATCCTCTCTACGAAGATTTGGTTAAATTCAAGGATGTATTCCCTGAAACTGTTCCGTGCGAGTTACCGAAAGATAAAGGTACTCGACACGAGGTCGAGCTTAAACCAGGCTCGAAGTACTGTGTCATGAAGCAGTGGCCACTGCCTCGTGAACAAGTACTTGCGATCGACAAGTTCTTTGCCGATCGTTTAGCTGCGGGCCATGTGAGGGAATCTACTTCCCCACATAGCTCTTCGACCTTCTGTGTGCGAAAAACGACAGGAGGGTGGCGGATCGTGCATGCATTTAACAAGTTGAATGCTACAACGGTACCGGCTCAGACGTTGATACAAAGGAAGGACGTAATCATTGATGGTATGTCAAAGAGTACCATCTTTTCGTCCATGGATTTGATGGATGGCTTCTATCAAATCCTTATGCGAGAACGGGATATTCCCTATACCGCAGTGAGCACGCCTAGCGGCATGCTCTGGGAATGGCTAGTAATGCCAAAAGGGCTTATTAATGCCCCTGCCACGTTCAACAGATGTGTATCACACCTGTTGAGACCAGTGCGAGAATTCGCGCCGAGTTATTTTGATGACGTCTTCATTCATAGTCGAGCTATGGATGGAAATTCGGATGTTGAGGTTCACAGGTACCACGTCCGACAAGTTCTTACAATCATGCGAAAGCATCAATTGTATGCTAATCTCAAGAAGTGTATATTTGCAGCAAGCGAAATACCACTTCTTGGGTGCATCGTTGGTAAGAACGGTGTACGTCCTGATCCCGAAAAGATCAAGGCGATCACCGACTGGCCTGTGCCGGTTGATGTCAAAGGTCTTCGAAAATTCCTTGGTCTAGCGTCGTATTTGCACAAGTATTCACGCAATTACGCCGAGATGACTGTACACCTCTATCGTTTGTTGAAAAAGAACGAGAGGTGGTTATGGAACGCTGAATGTCAACGCTCCTTTGAAGGTATCAAGCAGAGCTTGATACAATCCCCAGTCCTAGCAATAGCCGATCAGGACAGGCCATTTCATGCGGTCTGTGATGCCAGCGATTTCGCAATCGGCTGTGCATTAATGCAGTACGATCTTGAAGGCGTTGAACGCGTCGTCTGCTACCAGTCGCGTCAGCTGCAAACAGCTGAGCAGAACTATCCAGTGCATGACAAGGAACTCCTTGCCATGAAGTACGCACTCGCGAAGTTCAGAGTCTATCTATTAGGAGATAGACCCTTCATTGTTTACACTGACCATGCGTCATCACGCACGGCAGTGAACAGCCCGCACCTTTCTCAACGAATGGCGCGGTGGTTGTCATTCTTTGCAGAATACAACTTTACGGTCGATTACAAACCAGGACGACTTAATGTCGTCGCTGATGCACTCTCACGTCGTCCCGACTTTGAAACAGTCGCGAAACCCAACAGTGAGACAGTCACTGGTGCGGTTATGACGTCCTCAGTCCCATCTACAACGTTGCATGATGATGTGAGGCGGGCATACACCCAAGATGGTGAGATTGTGAAGTTGTTGACACATCTCTCCCAACCATCTCGAGAATCGTTGAAACGATTGTCGCCTGCGTATCGATCTGCACAGGATCGATACACTACTCGTAACGGGTTACTTAATTATACAGCCGTTTCTGGTGACACACCACGTGTTGTCATTCCAGATGATACTGATCTGCGTTTGCGGATCATGTTCGAGTATCACGATGCTACTATGGGGGGACAACGTGGCCGGGAGAAAACATATCTCACGGTGAGTCGAGACTTTTAGTGGCCCCACCAGTATCAGTTTGTGCGAAAGTATGTTCGCGCACGCGAAGTCTGTCAACGAGTGAAGTCAAGTCCTTCACTGCGCGCACCTTTACCGCCTCTACCGGTTCCGGCAGAGTGCTGGGAATCCATCTCAATGGATTTCGTCTTCGGGTTACCCAAAGACGCACGCGGGAATACGGGTATTCTCGTATTTGTTGACAGATTCAGCAAAATGGTACACCTTGTGGCTGTACCCGAGTCAATCACGGCAAGTGGTTGTGCTTGTGTCTTTATCGACACCATCGTCAGACTTCATGGGTTTCCCCGTGAACTCGTATCAGACAGAGATCCACGCTTCACTGCTGATTTCTGGCATTCCGTGTTCAAATCACTCGGAACGCGCTTGAAGATGTCTACATCTGATCATCCCGAGTCAGATGGTCAGACGGACCGTGCCAATCGTGTCCTTGAAGAGATACTTCGAGGATACGTACACTCCTTTAAGAGTTGGAGTGAGTTTTTGCCAATGGTAGAGTTTGCCATTAACAACTCGGTGCATGCGTCCACGACACATACACCGTTTTACGTGAATGGCTTGCGCCATCCGCGTGTACCCACCTTACTAGAGTGTAACTCTGGTTTGAGAGGGGGAGGGACTCGCGCGAGCAAAAACCGATTTGGTTCACGCTCATCACGCTCTGACGAAGAGGTCATTGCGTTTGATGCCGATATCGATAACATCGATATCGGAGAAGATGATGCCATTGAGAGTGCGGAAGCCCTCACTGAAGAAAAGGTTGATGTTGCTGCAGTGCACTCACAGCGCACTGAAGCTAACGAGTCATCAGATGAGTTCATACTGGCTCGTGAAACGGTAGTCCGTTTTGTGCAATACTCCATCGCCGGAGCGGTGGATAAGCAAAAGCAAAACGCTGACAAGAATGGAAGAAAAAGCACTATTTTGTTTAGTAAAGGTGACTTAGTCCTACTGTCTACGCTTAATCTGCCAAAGCATGTAGTGACTAACTTGGGTAGCAGTAAACTACTACCCAAGTACATCGGCCCATTTCGTGTATTGCACCGCCTAGGCAATGCATACACGATCGAGTTGCCACGTAAGATGCGAACGCATCCCACGTTTTACGTTAGTCTGCTGAAGCCGTACCATCAGTACGCTGCTTCTTCCTATGAAGAACGCCCTTGCGCTCAAGCATCTCGCAGAGAGCCTTATGCTCCCGATGATGGGCATCGACAAGGGTCGGAAGAGCATTTATCTCATCCCGAGACCGATCAACAATTCCACGAGCTACCCTTAGCTCGTCACGAAGAGATGTCAAAGCTCTCTCGTTCTCAAGCTGAGCAAAAGCATACTCGACTCGATGCTTCAAGACAGTATCCGCCAGTTGGAGACGCCTGTCCTGCTCATGTTCGAGATCGCCGCGTAACGCTTGCTTTACGCGATCAAAGAAGCTCTAGGGGGCACACTCTTCCTTACGATAGTTTGGAGAGCGTTTTCCCTCCTCCTCCACCTCCATTAGAGGACTCTTGCGGTGGCCAGCGCTATCTGGTTGAGCAGCTGTTGAACCAACGCAACGTGAACGGACGTCGGACGAGTACCACGTCCGGTGGCGCGGCTATCCCCCGTCCTGGGATACTTAGGAGCCCCGCTCCCAACTGATGGTTGATGTACTGGGTCTGGTTGAGCAGTACGACGCGGCACATCCTGTGCCGCAGAAGTACCGCCGGAGAAAGTCTTCCCGGCACGGTCGTAAAGGGATTTAAGGTTGTCAATCCCTTCGTACATCTCACTAGAGATGCGTACGCGCCACCACGGGCTATTAGGGAGGAAAGCCTCCTTAGGTGCTCGCGCAGAGTTGTTCACACAACATGGGCACGGGTCTCCCCTGGAAAGACAAGGTAAACCACCCTCTTTTGACAGACGATGCAGCTTACAGCGTGCACCTGTCGGGGTTCTTTTCTCAAACTTATCACGAGCTTTGATAAGTTTGTCGTTCCAAACGTCACGACCTACATCCTAAAGGTTGTGGATATAGGCGTTCCACGCTTGGAGTAGTGAGTGACCATTACGTTTGTGATTCCCACTGTACCATCGGTGTTTAAAGAAAGCATCAATGAAGAACTCATTCTCAGCGCGATAGTTTTTCGCACTGGGGTCAAGGTGATGGATCCTTGACGAATCGAACAACCGTGTTCGATAGCGATCACTCGTCGTCGCCGACAAGTGATCCATGACTAATTTTGGAGGCATCCATGCCTTCTTCTCGGGAGCGAGACGCAACACACTGCGGTCCCGCTCTTCCTGCGATGTGCCGACAGAAGGACTGGTACCTCGCTGCGAAGTGGTGTCAATAGGAGAACCGACACCACTATGAGCGCCCGAGTCTTGCGATCTCAAGCGCCTTCGCTTCGGTGATGGTTCATCTGATTCGTCAGATGAACCAACGATGCTACGACGCACAGCATCATCCATGCCACGCTTGGCAGGCGGTTTGGATTCGATCGCCGTCGATGCAGATCCATCTTCCGTATCAGGAAAGTATGAGACACTGAGCTCATACTCTGTGAAGACATGAGTGTCTTCATGACCAGCGGCTGCATCACCAAGTGACACAGGCTGAGTCGCTTCAGCAACCGATGAGACATCAGTTGCTGTGGTTTCTGCTTCGGCGTCCGCACAGAGACGTGCGGACGCGCTCGGCGGCCTTGCTCGCGCATCGCATGGGCTTGTTAACCATGCGATGAGATGTTGGAAAGTGGACTCGGACCAACAATTGCAAACCCTGTCCCATCTGATTTGGGACGAGTATCCATTTCGTCAATCAGTCACTAAAGTGACTGATGGTTAAGGGAGGGGTGATGTAACGGGGTGAATCGTTACATAACAATTTATAAGAAATTGCTAATAGAATATAACTTTAAGAGTTATCTTCTCAGAATATTGTCATAAGGACAAATATTCTGCAGCACTTACGAGTAGTTCCTAATTGGTTGATATAGGCCATTATATCAACCAACGAAGACGCGCCACGACAGACGCACGCAATGAGTGGTGAGCAGATAGTTGATGTACACATTTGTATTTAGTCATAGTTAGATGAGGACAAACAGTGGTTTATTAACAGACATTAACTATTATAAATACAGTTCTACTTAAACCAAGTACTCGCTTCTTCTTACCGTCTTCCTCTGCACGTACGAGTGAACGTGAAGTTCCGAGGCACCGCCTTATTCTGTCATCAAAAAAAGTAGGTTGTACTGTCACCAGTACAAGCTTCAGGGTGCCCCGTTACACACCACATCCAGCAGCTTCAACTGCCGACAGTTGACCACTTTTGGCCGTCACTTGAGGCATTAACAGCAGCCGTTGCGTTCATCCAGATGCAGAAACAACGGGAGTCAGGACGTACGTTCACTGCAAAGGAGGCACGGGACGCAGTGTGGCGGTGACCTTGTGTTGGCTCGTGGCTGCTCGTGAAATGGATCCTTGAGCGACACAGGAGTATCTGAATGGGAAACGCCACGTGCGCAAAGTTGCTTTACTTGCATCCAGATGTCCGTGCGTTCTACCACAAGGTTTGGTCGTTGAATGAAGGGGACAAGCAGGATGAAGGTACGTGTCGGCGAGTTGGAAGTCATCTCTATAAAGAAGATCCGTGAGTGAATTCTTTTGGCCGATCTGTTCGTCTGCTTATTTGCCTGATTGTTTCTGTGTACTGCAGGGACGGAGTGCTGCCAAGGAGAAGAGAAAAAAGCTCCGGATGCTGTCAATCAGAAACCTCGCGTTGAGAACGTCAATGCGTTGCTGGATATCCACATGGACCGAACTTCGAACGGTACATGATCGAGAAAAATGAAGGCGCAGTTCGACGGTAGTGGAGTTTGGCGGGGTAGATTGACGAGAATGTGGACTTATGGGCTTTGTTTGCTGTAGAAAATTGTCGCTGAGTTGGCGCGCTCTCAGGCGTTTTACCATGCAAAAGGCATGGAACTCTTTGCCGTACCATCTCAATCTATTGCAAAGCTTTACACTGCCAATGTAGGACATCTGAAAGGGGCAGCGCAAGTGAGGCACAAGCGAGCTAGAGGATATAGTAGAAAGTAAGCCGCCACGCAAGCTCTGCATCAACTTGTGCCGTTGCCGAGGAAACCCGACATGCAACAGGTGGGGAGAGGGAGCGAGAGGAGGGAGCAAGAGAGAGAAAGAGGGGGTTCGTGGTGGTGGGGATTGACGAGGTTGTGCTTGTCTGTGTTGTTGTATGGTGGTGAATGGATGGGGATCTTCGATAATCAAGACGTACTTGGACGTGAAGCAGAGCAAGGTGCATGCTGGATAGGCGGGGCAAAGAAAGGGAGTTCAAGGACGTGACGGGCGTCATGGAAGGCGTGCAGTCGTACTTTGACCGAGCCGTAAGCTCCTGCTGTACCACATTGAGTGTCGACGGTACCAGGAGCTACGGCAGAAACAGACGGAGAGTGTACCGCTTGTAGCCACCCCTGGGTGGGGATCTTGTCCACTTTGAGTCGCACATCGTTTTGACTACACCTACAAAATCCCCTCAAGTCGTCGTCGTCGTCGTTGGCTGGCATTAAACGACTTGATTTGAAAACCATCACTATCTGGCAGATCTGGGCACTCGTACCTCTCGTGCTCTATGCTGCGTTCCAACGGCGTCTTCTGCCCAAGCCAGCAGCCCAAGTCGCAGCCCAAGCCAGCAGCCCAAGTCGCAGCCAAAGTATTCTTTTACCTGACGTTGCCACTTACGTACTTATCGCAACGTCAGAACTACTGGACGCCGGTGGACTCGCATGTCCTGCTGGGAGCAGCGTCCACAGCTTTTGTGCCTCATGTTGACGCTCCAGTAGCTTGTGGGGTTGGTGCAGTTGTCAATCGATGTGATGAGTACGCATGCCCTACGAACCAGTACAAGAGACACCACATCCAGCAGCTTCAACTGCCGACGGTTGACCACTTTTGGCCGTCACTTGAGGCATTAACAGCAGCCGTTGCGTTCATCCAGATGCAGAAACAACGGGAGTCAGGACGTACGTTCACTGCAAAGGAGGCACGGGACGCAGTGTGGCGGTGACCTTGTGTTGGCTCGTGGCTGCTCGTGAAATGGATCCTTGAGCGACACAGGAGTATCTGAATGGGAAACGCCACGTGCGCAAAGTTGCTTTACTTGCATCCAGATGTCCGTGCGTTCTACCACAAGGTTTGGTCGTTGAATGAAGGGGACAAGCAGGATGAAGGTACGTGTCGGCGAGTTGGAAGTCATCTCTATAAAGAAGATCCGTGAGTGAATTCTATTGGCCGATCTGTTCGTCTGCTTATTTGCCTGATTGTTTCTGTGTACTGCAGGGACGGAGTGCTGCCAAGGAGAAGAGAAAAAAGCTCCGGATGCTGTCAATCAGAAACCTCGCGTTGAGAACGTCAATGCGTTGCTGGATATCCACATGGACCGAACTTCGAACGGTACATGATCGAGAAAAATGAAGGCGCAGTTCGACGGTAGTGGAGTTTGGCGGGGTAGATTGACGAGAATGTGGACTTATGGGCTTTGTTTGCTGTAGAAAATTGTCGCTGAGTTGGCGCGCTCTCAGGCGTTTTACCATGCAAAAGGCATGGAACTCTTTGCCGTACCATCTCAATCTATTGCAAAGCTTTACACTGCCAATGTAGGACATCTGAAAGGGGCAGCGCAAGTGAGGCACAAGCGAGCTAGAGGATATAGTAGAAAGTAAGCCGCCACGCAAGCTCTGCATCAACTTGTGCCGTTGCCGAGGAAACCCGACATGCAACAGGTGGGGAGAGAGAGCGAGAGGAGGGAGCAAGAGAGAGAAAGAGGGGGTTCGTGGTGGTGGGGATTGACGAGGTTGTGCTTGTCTGTGTTGTTGTATGGTGGTGAATGGATGGGGATCTTCGATAATCAAGACGTACTTGGACGTGAAGCAGAGCAAGGTGCATGATGGATAGGCGGGGCAAAGAAAGGGAGTTCAAGGACGTGACGGGCGTCATGGAAGGCGTGCAGTCGTACTTTGACCGAGCCGTAAGCTCCTGCTGTACCACATTGAGTGTCGACGGTACCAGGAGCTACGGCAGAAACAGACGGAGAGTGTACCGCTTGTAGCCACCCCTGGGTGGGGATCTTGTCCACTTTGAGTCGCACATCGTTTTGACTACACCTACAAAATCCCCTCAAGTCGTCGTCGTCGTCGTTGGCTGGCAATAAACGACTTGATTTGAAAACCATCACTATCTGGCAGATCTGGGCACTCGTACCTCTCGTGCTCTATGCTGCGTTCCAACGGCGTCTTCTGCCCAAGCCAGCAGCCCAAGTCGCAGCCCAAGCCAGCAGCCCAAGTCGCAGCCAAAGTATTCTTTTACCTGACGTTGCCACTCACGTACTTATCGCAACGTCAGAACTACTGGACGCCGGTGGACTCGCATGTCCTGCTGGGAGCAGCGTCCACAGCTTTTGTGCCTCATGTTGACGCTCCAGTAGCTTGTGGGGTTGGTGCAGTTGTCAATCGATGTGATGAGTACGCATGCCCTACGAACCAGTACAAGAGACACCACATCCAGCAGCTTCAACTGCCGACAGTTGACCACTTTTAGCCGTCACTTGAGGCATTAACAGCAGCCGTTGCGTTTATCCAGATGCAAAAACAACGGGAGTCAGGACGTACGTTCACTGCAAAGGAGGCACGGGACGCAGTGTGGCGGTGACCTTGTGTTGGCTCGTGGCTGCTCGTGAAATGGATCCTTGAGCGACACAGGAGTATCTGAATGGGAAACGCCACGTGCGCAAAGTTGCTTTACTTGCATCCAGATGTCCGTGCGTTCTACCACAAGGTTTGGTCGTTGAATGAAGGGGACAAGCAGGATGAAGGTACGTGTCGGCGAGTTGGAAGTCATCTCTGTAAAGAAGATCCGTGAGTGAATTCTATTGGCCGATCTGTTCGTCTGCTTATTTGCCTGATTGTTTCTGTGTACTGCAGGGACGGAGTGCTGCCAAGGAGAAGAGAGAAAAAGATCCGGATGCTGTCAATCAGAAACCTCGCGCTGAGAACGTCAATGCGTTGCTGGATATCCACATGGACCGAACTTCGAACGGTACATGATCGAGAAAATGAAGGCGCAGTTCGACGGTAGTGGAGTTTGGCGGGGTAGATTGACGAGAATGTGGACTTATGGGCTTTGTTTGCTGTAGAAAATTGTCGCTGAGTTGGCGCGCTCTCAGGCGTTTTACCATGCAAAACGCATGGAACTCTTTGCCGTACCATCTCAATCTATTGCAAAGCTTTACACTGCCAATGTAGGACATCTGAAAGGGGCAGCGCAAGTGAGGCACAAGCGAGCTAGAGGATATAGTAGAAAGTAAGCCGCCACGCAAGCTCTGCATCAACTTGTGCCGTTGCCGAGGAAACCCAACATGCAACAGGTGGGGGAGAGGAAGCGAGAGGAGGGAGCAAGAGAGAGAAAGAGGGGGGTTCGTGGTGGTGGGGATTGACGAGGTTGTGCTTGTCTGTGTTGTTGTATGGTGGTGAATGGATGGGGATCTTCGATAATCAAGACGCACTTGGACGTGAAGCAGAGCAAGGTGCATGCTGGAGAGGCGGGGCAACGAAAGGAGTTCAAGGACGTGACGGGCGTCATGGAAGGCGTGCAGTCGTACTTTGACCGAGCCGTAAGCTCCTGCTGTACCGCATTGAGTGTCGACGGTACCAGGAGCTACGGCAGAAACAGACGGAGAGTGTGCCGAGTGTAGCCACCCCTGGGTGGGGATCTTGTCCACTTTGAGTCGCACATCGTTTTGACTAACACCTACAAAATCCCCTCAAGTCGTCGTCGTCGTCGTTGGCTGGCAATAAACGACTTGATTTGAAAACCATCACTATCTGGTAGATCTGGGCACTCGTACCTCTCGTGCTCTATACTGCGTTCCAACGGCATCTGCTGGCCCGAAGCCAGCAGCCCAAGTCGCAGCCCAAGCCAGCAGCCCAAGTCGCAGCCTAAGTATTCTTTTTTACCTGACGTTGCCACTTACGTACTTAGTCTTTAAACGTCGCTGACGACTGACAGGCGATAGCTGCGGTATGTAAAGCTGCTATTCCTTGTCGACTTCAAGCACGTGTTCATTTGCCGCGAAACGGATTCGACTCGTCGGGATATTGTGAGTGACAGTTGCCGGTACGGTGTATGCCGTGAGGAGGCTGTTGTTTGTTTGTGCTGATCTGTTTGACAGAGGGGGCAGAATGACGTGAGCAGGCGCCGTTGGTTTCGTGGTAAACTATCTCGTTGCCAACGAGATGCCCCGGGTTCGATTCCCGGACGGCGCATTCTCTTTTACTGCTGTCTTGATTGCTGACTGTTGAAAGCTTCATGAACACCGCAGCAGCTGTTATACCACTTGATGGAGTCTTTAAACGTCGCTGACGACTGACAGGCGATAGCTGCGGTATGTTAAGCTGCTATTCCTTGTCGACTGCAAACACGTCTTCATTTTGCCGCAAAACGGATTCGACTCGTCGGGATGTTGTGAGTGACAGTTGCCGGTAAGATGCATGCCGTGAGGAGGCTGCTGTTTGTTTGTGTTCATTTTTGACAGAGGGGGCAGAATGACGTGAGCAGGCGCCGTTGGTTTCGTGGTAAAATATCTCGTTGCCAACGAGATGCCCCGGGTTCGATTCCCGGACGGCGCATTCCCTATTACTGCTGTCTTGATTGCTGACTACAGAGAGCTTCATGTACACCGCAGCAGCTGTTATGCCACTTGATGGAGTCTTTAGACGTCGTTGACGACTGACAGGCGATAGCTGCGCTATGTTAAGCTGCTATTCCTTGTCGACTGCAAACACGTCTTCATTTTGCCGCGAAACGGATTCGGCTCGTCAGGATGTTGTGAGTGACAGTTGCCGGTACGATGCATGCCGTGAGGAGGCTGTTGTTTGTATGGTTGATTTTTGACAGAGGGGGCAGAATGACGCGAGCAGGCGCCGTTGGTTTCGTGGTAAAATATCTCGTTGCCAACGAGATGCCCCGGGGGTTCGATTCCCGGACGGCGCATTCTCTTTACTGCTGTCTTGATTGCTGACTATTGAAAGCTTCATGTACACCGCAGCAGCTGTTATACCACTTGATGGAGTCTTTAGACGTCGTTGACGACTGACAGGCGATAGCTGTGGTATGTTAAGCTGATATTCCTTGTCGACTGCAAACACGTCTTCATTTTGCCGCGAAACGGATTCGACTCGTCGGGATGTTGTGAGTGACAGTTGCCGGTACGATGCATGCCGTGAGGAGGCTGTTGTTTGTTTGTGTTGATCTGTTTGACGGAGGGGGTAGAACGATGTGAGCAGGCGCCGTTGGTTCAATGGTAAAAACATCTCGTTGCCAACGAGATGCCCCGGGGGTTCGATTCCCGGACGGCGCATTCCCTTTTACTGCTGTCTTGATTGCTGACTATTGAGAGCTTCCTGTACACCGCAGCAGCAGTTATACCACTTGATGGAGTCTTTAGACGTCGCTGACGACTGACAGGCGATAGCTGCGGTATGTAAAGCTGATATTCCTTGTCGACTGCAAACACGTCTTCATTTTGCCGCGAAACGGATTCGACTCGTCGGGATATTGTGAGTGACAGTTGCCGGTACGATGCATGCCGTGAGGAGGCTGTTGTTTGTTTGTGTTGATTTTTGACAGAGGGGGTAGAATGGTGTGAGTAGGCGCCGGTGGTTCAATGGTAAAAAATATCTCGTTGCCAACGAGATGCCCCGGGTTCGATTCCCGGACGGCGCATTCTCTTGTACTTCTGTCTTGATTGCTGACTATTGGGAGCTTCATGTACACCGAAGCAGCTGTTATACCTCTTGATGAAGTCTTTGGACGTCGTTGACGACTGAAAGGCGATAGCTGCAGTATGTTAAGCTGCTATTTCTTGTCGACTGCAAACACGCCGTCATATGCCGCGAAACGGATTTGCCTTGTCAGTGTTCACAGAACACAGGTTTCAAGATGTACGCATTTTGTTTTAAGGGACACCTTTAAAATTTATGTGTCTAAGACGCACATGGGTGGTGACTAAATCGACGCAAATTCGGAATAGTAGATCTACGTAATCGGACCGGGATCGAACCGGGGCAGACATAATGGAACGGAGCGTGCCATTACATTGTAAACATCGCCTGCTCCGTCTCATCCTATTAATAAAGTTATGCTTACCGAAGACCAGAAAATATTCGACGCGCGTCTTGCCGTACTTTCCAATATCTTTATTGTGATGCTTAAAAATGATTTTGCAGCTATATTACTTCAGATTTACTGCGGATTATTTGTTCCATATTTGTACGCATTAGCTACCCAACGTTACACTTCAAGAATGTGTTCAGTGTCTTTGTTTTACCTATTAGCTACATAAAACCCAAAGGAGAACAGATAAATTCAGAACTACACTAAGAAGGACAAGGAAAGGCGCCGTCCAGAAGTACGGGCAATAGCATCGTACCTCGTTCGTGGATGTCAATTCCATATAGATCAATTTGCTCCTCGGTTTGTAAGTTTGTTTACATTTACATTCGGTTTCTCGTTATAAAATAGCTCGTTATATTTAGTGATTGTAATTAACATATTTTCTGCATGTCGTACTTGATCCGTTAAACATCAATTTATAAGTAAGCTACGATCTTCTCGTACTATAAATCATCGAGCTGCTGGAAGTCGAATCCGGACGTGCCCGGTTGTTTCACTATTAAGTCTATGTACATCGTGAGACACCTATCCTGAAGTAGCCTCATCTTTGCTGAATAAAAATGCAAAGCTGATGCTGCACGCTCAAATTTTGAAAGACATGTTTCCTGGACAATGCATTTTTTGTTCGGTCGGCTGAAATACTATAGTACGAGTTTGTACAAATGATAGGCTATCGACAGAATTATTAGCAGATATACGCCGGCATGATGTCCACAAAAAAAGATAGTTGTATAAGGTTCTTATAGGGAAGCGCTAAGCATCCACCTCCACCCAAAAATATCCACCCCTCACATTTACTAGCCTGTGATTGGTCAGCAAATATTGTTAAATGGTAAACTAAATCGCCGGCCATTTCTATAATCTTGAGCTAGGTCCCTCAAAGAGAGCTTTGACCTTGGTCAACGGACTGATACACGGGCATATGTGGGAGTGCCCTGTCGCTAAATTATTTTTCTGAAAGAAGAGAACGGAGAAAGCGAGAAGTAAGAATATTTAATAATAGCACATAACGAGCTGATATCTACTAGAGAAATTAGTAGCGATAAGTAGATGATAGACCTTTCCTCTCCCTCTCAAACTATCACATTGAAAAGGCACCCATTATTAATAACAAATGAAGTCGTTGGTGCAGCAGGCGCTCTAAAAGTTGATTACACACCTGCTAATTCTACATTGCTAAATACTTCTACATCTACATTGACAACTGCGTGGCATGTACGAACATTAAGCTAGGTTATTATTTATATGTTCCTGCTGTTATTGTGGTGGAGTGGCGATCGCTCATTTCCTGAGACGATCCCGACTCTCCACTGGCGCCCGGATGACCGACTAACGGAGGGGGTACCCCGATTCCGTGTACTGCATGTTCTTACTCACCTTATGTACCCGTAGGTGGGGCGACTTGCGCTCTTCTTGGTAGACTTGAGCTGAAGCTGAACTTGACCGTCTTAGGGATAGGGTTGATCGGGTGGAAATTCTTCACCCGGTCAACGTAGGTGCGGATTGCGCGGAAATTCTTCACTTGATCACTCGTAACTTGAGCGCTCTCCCAGAGTCGCCTTTGCCAGGGGTGATGCCTTGTACGCGTGCCTTTTGACCACTTGAGCCGTCTCGCGATCTTGAATCCGAACTGTAAGGTTCACTGCGTCCTATCGTAGTTGAGGGGGGTGAGAATTGACCTTTCGCCTGGCCAAACAATCCGAGGGAGAAATTCACTTGAGACGTGGGTGACTCTCTATTCAACGGGAGGCCAAAGTCCTACCCGGGAGAAGTCGACGCGTGTCTTTCGTAGCAAATTTCAATCTGTTTAATGTCATCCAACCAAACCTAAACCTTATGACTGTGCCTATCTGTCCGCTAGGTCGGCTGTCTATGTCCTTCACCTCTTACATACTGTGGTCCACAGCAGATAATCCATAGTGGATCGCCTCATACCGGATCGTACAGAACTGGATCGTAGGGTGCCGGATCGTAGGGTACCGGATCGCAGAGTATTGGATCGCGGAGTACCGAATCGCGTAGTGCCGGATCGCGGAGTTCCGGATCGCGGAGTACCGTATCACGGAGCACCGGATCTCGGCATGCGATCCAAGGCGGGTACGTAATCTTCCTCGATCATCATGACACACTCCGCTTGACCTTTACCCCTTTGTGACCGTTAACTATAGACTCAGCCGTTTGACTTGACCATTTTGTCCAACGGGCCCATCTCCGTACGCGCTCCACCAATCAAACTGATTGTTGTACTTAAGGCGGATAGCGCGATCCACACTTCCTTCATCCTTCATTCGTGCTTCTCCACATAATTGGAAATGGTCCGTTTTTATTTTTTATCCAACCAATCAGTGAACCAAATGTTCGTAGCATTTCATTTTATTGACCCATCAAGGTATCGTTAGTGTGGGGGATCGTGAATGTGAGGAGTTGTGTTGATGCGGATAACCTTTCTTTTTATACTGACGTTACGCGCTATATCAGTTATTCTATATGATATAGAGTAGTCTACATGTACCTTCAGACTACTGCTAACCATCCTGCTTATAAGCGCCTATTTTTTGGCATACAGACATACGCCGTGAATTTTACCCTTACATTACAGAGTTTCACACAAACTACTTTTTCCGCAGCTTGGATCAGTAGCAATCTGTACACTTCTCTTATCCAGCTAAATTCAGTTTATGACAGTGAGTTGGTGTTAGCAACAGGCTTGAGGTGTAAACTTTGTCACACTCTAAATGACTCAACTTCACCAAAGTGAAATTGCAATCATATGATACGTGGAAGCATGGGTTTACTCAATCGAAACTACCTTGTTTTCCTTCGCCGGCGGTTTTCACCAATAAGGGATATAAATTCTAAATCTTATCCGAATTAAAAGATTTCTCGGTCAATGCTATCTCAGAACCAGTTTGTAATCGACAAAATCAATTCTTGCATTGCTCAACAATCGTATCGTTCATATTAACGCGTCTTGTGTACATCTTTAAAGTATAACGTGAAGACTATGAATCCGAAAGTGTGCGCTAAAAAGTAGAATACATGCTATTAGTGCCAAATACAGCGGAAAGTCAGGTTGGTACGGAATTATAAAGTGGTAAGAAATTGTAGAAGAGATTAAACGCACGGCAACTGAGAGGATAAGATGATAAATGAAAAATCTCTTTATGCTGCTGATACGCAGGGTCTATAAAGTGGCCGTGAACATTGCGCATTTTAATACGTTAAGGTATAATTACAATAAAATAAACACTGAGTCCTACGAAAACAATCGCTAAGTTTAAGCTCTCAGCCACACACACCTCCTTACTGAGGCAATCAAAGTCCATATTCTTGTATTTATAATTTATATTTATATCGGAGCTCCTTAATCTTTAGGTAATAACTAATTGTCTGGTAAAAGAGTTTATGCTTCCTTTACATATTATAGCGTAAACCTGTCTTCTCTACAACGTCTTTAATGGGGTCGAAGACAATTGTGAATTATAGATTGCAGCGAAGTTGAAGAGTGACTAGGAAAAAAATTCAATTGGATGTAAAATGGTGGTGATTGTAGTGTAAGTAGGAGAGCTAAGCATGCTCATCAGAATTGAAATGGGAAAAAGGATATGCTGCAGCTACCGCGGCGCGTTATTGAAGAGCTCACATTGCCAAGCATTAAATTTAAACTTTAATTCTACATCTCGTAATTTGATGGAAACGATAGCCGCTCAAATACCCGATCGAGGTCAGATTAATGTGTTCTCGGTGAAATGGCAGCTGTGCGTATGAATTTAATATTACGCTCCGTCGTACAATCCGCGCCAGATAAAATTGTCAGTCCATTTTATTATACACTGCTCAGTCAGTTTTACGAGTTATAGGGTACTATGTACATGCGTTGGTGTATTTCATGGATAGGAACACCGTGTGCGTAAAAAAGATTGCGAATTTGCAAAGCGTGAGGGGCCTCACATTCAATTTACATATTTTGACACTGCAACAGATTAAATCGTACAAAATAGAACATAGATTTTAAGCATAATGTGCTATTTGTGATTGTATTATTGGGTTAGTATTAGCAACACATGCCATTTGGCGACACGATGTCAGCGGCGCTAAATGAAGGGAATGGCAGCAAGAATCCGAGACGTGCGACACGAGTGGCGAAGGATAGTGGGCTTTGAGAGGCTCGTCTGAGCTTGCGTGCCATTAAGACTTTTACCTCAAGGTACCTTAACACTATACGCCTAAAAATAACTTCTACTTCTTCATTACAGATGAAATGTCGAGGACCCGCCCGCTTTTCTCGAAGCGCCACGTTCGCCTTATTTGCGCACCTCTGCACGAAGAAACCTGTCCGCCGCTTAGCTCAAGTTAAGAATTAGCCTGCCAGTGTTCGTCCGCACCGTGCAGCGAAATTTGGCCGACGCCGATTGACTTGTGTACGCCAAGATGCAAAATACGTTGCTGCTCACAGTCGCGGAATTAGGTGCGCGCAAATTCTGAGCCGAGGAAATACTGCAGCATGAAGATTTCGGGTCCGTCTGTGGCTCTATGATTTTCCTGAACGAGAAAAAAAGGAATCTCGATGATACCGACGGCTTTCAGCACCACTAATGAAAAAGAGCGCAAGTCCTTCCGCCAGAGTAAGCGAAGAAAAGCTGGAGGTGGTTCCATCATGGGTTGGGTCGTTTTTGTAAAGTCCATGTCAATTCTCCTCTTGTGGTGCTGACAAGGAGGAAGTTTTCGGATGATTTTGTTTTCACTGTGTCTAAAGTTGTTCTTTCGTTACTCATCTAGACTATAAAACGGATTTTGTTTTCCAACACTTGAACGGAAACATACATTTTTAACATCGTAGCCGCGAGTTCTTCAGTGAAGAGAGATTCCAGGTGTTTTAATGGCCATCAAAGTCACCTAAACTCAACCCCATCGAGAACTTGTTGTCTATCGTTAGCAAGTAAGTGTACGCCAATGAAAAACAATTCGAGCGCGTCTCTGAGCTACTGGCTGCGCTGATTTCAGCTTGGATGCAAATCCATATGCTACACTTGTGTAGCTTGTCTGCTCGATGCTGCGACGATGCATTGAGGTCATCGAGAAAAAGGGCAATAAAATCCACTATCAAACACAGCGAGTCTTTATTTGTTCATTTTATACCTCAAATGAGTATGATATTCGCACGATTTAGAATGTCGCGAAAAAGAAATGAGTAATTTGTATGTGAGGCCCCTAACGCTTTGCGAAATCGCAATCGTTAACTCACATACAGTGTTTCTATCCAATCATAACACCACAATCTGAATAGCACCCTCTAATTCGTTACACTGAAAGAGCAGTACATACAAGCATAGGTGTACGATATTGCCTAGTGCGGAGCACATGTGTCGTCACACTGAACTATTCATCATAACACCTTATTCTAAACAGCGCCCTCTGATTTTTAACACTGACTGAGCAGTACATAAAAGTATGGGTGTACGACATTGGCTGGTGTGGAGTATATGTGTCGTCACACTGAAAATTATCGCGTTAACCTGTTCTTCCGGACCGCAAAAACTCAATTGATTCATGAAAAGAAGACGGTGTTATCTCATTAAGCGTTATGAATGTGTACATACATCATGAGATATAAATGCAGTCGTTTCTTAGAAAATGAGAAGTTATTAAAGCAAAGATTAAAATGGTGACAAAAAATAATTACTTTTAACTTAGATTTTTGCTTTGTGCAGCTTTGTATATGTCCAAGGAGAAACATCATTACACCTTGGCACTTTAGATCATAGAAAACAGAGGTATGACTGGAATCAGCAGAAAAGGGCTTTTGTGACTGTTTACTTGATTGTAAAATAAAACATCAGCCCACACACATTTACGTAAGACGCAAATTATTATAGTTTAACTTCAGTATAGCATGCTAGTAAGCCTGACCATTTATTTGCTTATAAGGTTGGACGAGCATCTCTTCACGCATGCAAATCATACCCTACCCCGTGCCACTAAATATCGAATTTGCGACAAAAATGGAAATGCAAAATATAGAGAGGTCAGCCTTCTTAAGAAATTATAGCAAAACGCTCTTGCACTTGACGCTCAGCACAGTCAAGGCTCTTGCGCTTTGATGTTACTGCGGTGACCTTTCGAAGTCAGTGCGTGTCTGGAGCTTTTTAAAAGCATCAATAGCCTTCAGCTTCTTTTCTTTTCCTCTCTTTTACTACTCTGAAGTGTTAGCATCTTTAATACCACTGTTGGAGGTTGAATAAGCCAATTCGCTTACTGAGCTGCTCTTCCTGCCCACCGCTGTTGAGAAATTGAACTCTCCCCATCACTTGAGGTTATGATAGCGCGAAGAGACCATCCATCTTGAGCTCCGCAGTTAAATTTCTTCTACATACCGCTTGATTCCACGCGTCGCTTCCGATACCGATTGCCGTCCGCTTGTGATCAAATGGAAATCTAGATCGACAACACCACATGTAAATGCAAACCCGATGCCAAAATTACGATAGATATCTTTCTGATCTTATCATGGAATGGCAAAATGCGTGTGGATCTTCTTCTTGTAAGCAAAGAGCACGGCAATATCCAGTGTCTTTTTCAAGTGTGCTGCGTCCGCAGGTAGGATTACGAGTCTTTCTTCTAAAGTAACTAAATTCGACAAATAAATGGAAAAAACACTTTTTGAATTGGAGCACAGAAGGAAGATTCGCTGTTCTCAGTACCAATTTAGAGAACATCCCTATTCAGCGAAAAGAACCGAGTGGTTGATGAAATAACTGGATGTATAGGTAATTCGAGCGTAGCTGCCTGAGCAGTCATTAATCAGGTTGCGGTTTACTCTTTTAACGGGGGCGATAAAGAGTGGAGGAGAGACTTACCGGAGTTACTGGCGCATGCAACGCCATTGACATGGAAGCTGGTGGAAATGGACTGGGTCACATCTTTCGGAAGCCACGTCGGGTAACCGACTTGGTGATTTGTCGGCGCGTGAGAAATCTTGTTCAGTCCATGTTAAAGATGCGGCTTGCGCTGAGACGATACTCAATCACGAGCTTTGCTATCGTATAACTAAAAATGCATGTACTAAATTTAGTGCATGCGTTTCTAGCTTGCAACATTGTAAGTTCCTACCTGCTATTCAGATCAGGGTGTCGTTGTATAAAGCGGTGGTGTCACCCGTCATACAGGGGCGTACAATGCCGTGGAGTCAAAAGAAAATATCGCTACCTCTATCGATGATTTGAAATGTGTGGCGAGCGTGTCGCTGAGCTGCATCCCGATTAACCATTCGACAAGATGTTTTCACCATCTATAACTAGGAATGGAGTGGGGCCACGTGGCGCAGGGATTCTCAGCACATTGCACCGCTTGATGTTGACATGCTTGTAGAGGGTGCGCAATGGAACACATTTTAAGGAGGATACGATGACAGCAGGCTTCCCGGCCACCCCTTATGAACGGCGTCTTTGAGAGCTAAATCGAGGTTTTGTCGGCATTGTGTCATATTTTTTTGTATGATGTACGCAGACGTTCGGCAGCAGCGTTCAGCTGCGCTTTAAACAGTCTATAACCACTGCGATGGTTCACAAGTTGTCGAGGGATGAGCTGCATACTGCAAAAACTAATACTTTGTCCGATCAAAAACTACACATTTTTCTTGCCTAAAGTATTGGACAAAAAGATTTGAGTGCACTAAACTGGTCGTGAGTATCAAAATAAATGTTTACATCATGTTGTCGCTAACGTGTCTGTTTCGGAGTGGCAGAGAATAATAAATACTCAATTCGGTCCTCAGTTGGGTAATTATTGCCTGATCGGGTAGTATTGTCGGTGGCAGAACAACGAGGTAGCGCCGATTGAAAGATTTCAAACCTTATTTGTTCAAATTGTGATCAATTATTACCCTTATCAATGATGTCACATTGTAATTTAGATATCACCACAAGAATTTTTAATGTAACCGAAGATTATGTGATCGATCATATGAGGCTGCAAATTGATCTTTACACGTAAGATCGAAGAGAATGAACAAAAAATGCTTGGAAAGCTTTCACAGACGGCAAAGGGCATTTTTTTACTTGATGTACTTGACAGGGCAAAAATATAGGATTCGTCTTCAAAGGTCTTAATCATTACCGTTTTAAGATAGTGCAGCGTTACGGCAAGAAATGTACAGAGATTGCAAATGAAGATCATCTTTGTGAGGGCAATTCAAGTTTGTATATAGTCATATTTTTTGGACGGAGGTGTGTAATGGAGGAAGAGGAATTGCCCACGATACTGTTGAAGAAATCTTTCCCTTTCATCTGTGCAAAAACATATCACAGAGGAGAGGCAAATCACACTTAACCACTTTAAATGATGAGCACTACCTAACATTATCCTTTCCACGATACACCAGAGGATTCAAAGTGTGCGTTTGAAAAAATAATGACAAAATACAATATTTTCAAGCACAGAAAATGGGTAACCATATTTTACTGTAAATGCTATTCATTAGTCCACATGCGAAAGCGATTTAGCGTACACAAGGGTGCGATGAGAAAATACGTGTATAGCGCTTAGGCGTAACTAAAAAGCACAAAACATCACAAGAAATTCTCCATGTCCTTTGCATTGCTCGAGGTAAAATTTTTTTTTAATCAGCTCACCTTCGCGTATAGTCATGACATTGTGATCTATAGATTTCTAATGTATTAATTATAGCACGATGCTAAACATCATTGAAATGAAATGCACAAGTTCGGCGTTCTCTATCAAATTCTGCTATCTCAATGTAGTGACTACAGAGGATTGCATGTGGGCAATGGCCATTTGTTAGTTTTTATTAGTCAATCGACGCGTGTCGCAGCTACACATCGAGACCTTGCACCCAATTTAAGTCAAACAAATGGAGAGTTGCCCAGTGCATTACAAATCTACGCATCTGGTACAATCACATTATCATACTTATACAACATCAGATACAACTTTTTCTCATAAAAATGTGGATCGTATCTTTAATTGTAAACAACGTGATATTTTCATTTCATCTGATGAAACAGCGTTTGTTATAAACTGGGAGTATAGTCCTAAGAAATGTCTTGAATATCGTTTATGTAAGTTACCAACACTTTGCCTAAAAAAGAGAGTGTGAGTAATTTGTCTCGATAGACAGAATAACGAAGAAGTCGTGAAAGTAGCGAGAGTCATTTCACGCCCATAAATTCGGCTTCACCATCGTAGCAGAGAATTAGGAATGTAAACAGAGAGATGATAGGTACGAATAGAAAACACACAATAGTATGCACTTGATACTATGAGTGTTTTCTGTTCGTACCTATCATCATTTGAAATTGCGCTTAGCCCACCCAGGCGGTCTGCGTGATTTGTCGCTGGTAAAGTCGATTGTAGGAATCAACGTAAGTAAGAATACAGTGCATTTACGAACCGGGCCATCTCATACACGTCGGGATGACCGTCGACCCGTTTTCAGAAGACTGTAAAGTGGACCTTTAAGTAATCCATATCAAGTCTTGGTAGCATTTGTAACATGCGGTAACACCGACTTTACAATCCTTACCGCTAAAGAATTCATCCATCACATTGAATAATTATAACGAAGTTATAACTATCACCTTAATTGGTAACACTCAATCCATATATTGCGATCGCAAAACGATCACGTTCATGTATCACGATTAAAACTATGGGTCGACCGCGAGTCGTAAGTTGTGTTCCTCGATCACTTGATTCCGATCGCGCTGGAGGAGTTAATGATTCGTTCAATAGGGATCAGCCACGATTCACGATCTTTAGATCCGATTGTTCTGGAATCGTGTTTTGTGTGTACAAGTGACATAGCTTCAAGTAGCAACTATTTTTTTCAATGCCATTCCCATAGATTTACGAGAACCACTGTAGACTTTACCTCGCAGAGATTGCCCCTCATATTTTAGATTTGAATGAAGTTGTACTTTGTCCTTCCGATAATGAAAGACCAGCAGATACTTCAAGAATGAGGGGTGACAAATTATGCACTTGCGTATATACCGTAACGACTATTCTATGCTCATCAAAATTATACAACACGACAGGTCTGATCCCACTACTATACTCGTGGAATACTCGATGGTGCATATCGTAATAGAAATAAAAAAGACGTTTTCGTTAACCCTCTATTTGTATTAGGAAATACGGGTTTATGGAGTCTAACGATGTGCATGTTCTTCCAAGACTGATGAAGTATGATATCATCTTCGAAAAGTATGCTGCAGTCTCGTATCATTCATGAATTAATTAAATGTATCGTAAAATGCGTGACGACACCGGCGAATAATAAAATCAATACAGTCACTTTGTAGACTCTGATTGAATGTAAGAAAGGACTCAACCTATTCTCACTACGTGCGGAGAATCAGATAAACCAATGAGCTTTATGCCGGTGACTTCGCAAGCGTTCTAAGCTATTAGCTTCGTAAGGATCAATACAACAATACAACATCATCATAGCAATCTCGAGAGCTGCTTCTGCAAACTTATTAATCCGTAACCTTCCGTAGGTGATCGTGATAATCTAGCCTTAACTCGATATCACACTAAATTTGATACCAATGTACCCCAGTCAACTTTACGCCGTCAGTATGGACATCCATTAATGATTACAGTGGCTTACTTTACCTTAGGAACCACAAGAGATATCAAGCAATCCAGAGCGCTACCAGCAAATTTTGTGCAACTGATAGAGCTGATTAAGCGGCAGATTTCGTCTTGATATAGATACTGAAGAAAGCGATCCGAAACCTGAAAGCTGACCGAATCGATTGCGTTTGCTGGATAAATCTCAAAGTAACTGATGATATGTGCAATCGATCTAGCGAAGAAAGCATATGATACAAAAGAAACAAGATAAAAAATGGACGAGAAAAGTGGACATGCATCTACGATTATGAAGTTACGGAAGCGCGCACACGAGTCCGCTTTACTGAACTGCAATCGAGACGAATAGGTCTAGTTGATTTGATCCACATGTACGGTACAATTCAAATATGTTGAGTAATTAAATGCCGCTTCGATATCCAGCGATCCGTAGTTCAATTTTCCGCAATCTCTTGACCAGCATCTAATACATGGAACCCTTTACACAATAAACCATATCAAATTTTTATTGCGTTTACCAAAAACAGATCAGATTTTATTGCATGTACCACTCATGACACCCTATTATGGTAAATATTAGGCATCGTCTTAGTTTTAACTTGTGGTTTTTGACGAAAAGCACATTTGAATTCATTTCGAAAGGCACGCATTATCTCCTCCAGGAAGAATGTTAAAAACCGGACATTAGAAGTGTCACTAAACCCCACTTTTTTAACGAAGATTTTGCCCCCGTATTGTCTGACCAGACACAAAAAGAACTTTCTCAATATCCCGAACTTTTATTGGACATTGATGATTCTACTATTGAAGTTACAAGAACACCCAAGAGTGTGTCAAGTTTGAGATGATCAAGTGCATCGAGTATAAACACTACTTGACATGGCTATATTTAGGCAGATAATAGTAACTTTCCAGTAATCTAAGGTTGTTTTTTACCGCGTCAATATTTCCTCATGACCACCCTCAATTACACTTAACACGATTATGTGGTCAAACAGATCGGAGATTGAAGGTGCAGATTTCGTTTCCCGGTAGGATGCGAAACACGATCTAATTGGTGGATTTGTAGTTGGGACAGTTGCAGTTCTCGTCACAATTAGTCGTTGCTGCTGGGTTGCCTAACGTGGTGATCCCCGTCCCACCTAAGTC
Source organism: Peronospora matthiolae (assembly GCA_921007115.2). NCBI lineage: Eukaryota > Oomycota > Peronosporomycetes > Peronosporales > Peronosporaceae > Peronospora > Peronospora matthiolae. The sequence continues at coordinate 1,226,975 of CAKLBY020000109.1, read as the reverse complement.
TTGTCTCAGGAAGCGCTACGGTCAAGATGGTGATTGTCATGAGAAGACTGCGTAAAACCATGGCCGAGAGTGCAATAGTGGTCAGCCGCGATCTAAGTTGAAATTAAAATTATTTTGGTGGGGGTCAAATTTTAGCAATTACTGATACAGACCGTAAAACGTGCCTTGAATAGGTAAAATGCAGGTCTAGATACAAGAAAATGCAGGTCTAAATACAAGGAAAAATTCTGCAAGCAAATGTTGAAAGTTATAACCAAAGATCGTGATTGCCCAAAAGAGCCTGGAACTTTTGCCATGGACCACATAATCGGGTCTTCCTCACAACACGATCTAGTGACCGCGATATGGCAACCGCGATTTGTAAATCGCAATATAACGTCGAAAACCTAATAATTTGATAGTATGATGAAATTGCTTGCGAAAATTCATCCCAATGTACAGAATAAACATAGTCGCAGTATTAGCCGTTAGTGAAGTTAGTTGCTGTAAATCCAACCTCCTTCTACAGGTATGCGTCGGTATTTTTTTTAGCTATAATGCTGGCCACACAACTTTCAAAAAGCATGCACCTACGTCCCTTCAAGTTTGTTCCCTTGGCTGTATGTCCATGCGCAAAATAGTTCCCGATACACAACTCAACTGTAATTGGAAGTAGCTGTTCGAAGGCGATGCTGCAGCGGAGTTTCTGGGACTCGCTGAAGACATTACCGGACTCGCAAGTGTTTTCGAACTTTTTCCACTGTGCGGTCGGCGCGAAAGATGAAATGGTTCAAGGTCGAGAGGTTTCAAGGAGTATGAGGTGCAAGTGATGCACCATGGACAGGTAAGTCTGATATGGAGAGAGTTTAGGCTTATATGGATAATAAATTCACTTTGTCTTTTGCTATGCAATACCCATGGAGCTTCAACTTGGCGTTAGAACCAATAGTAGCTATTACATAATGGACAATGTGTAATATAGCGAGAAGGCTCAAGTGTTCAGAAGGTCAAGAGGATCATACATCTACATGATACAAAGGCTATCTCGTTGGTATCGTGGTGGCTCATACTGATTAACCTACGGGTACCCATTATCGTGTTTATGTACCCGCAACCCAAGTCCAAACCCGTTATAAACACGGTCAAGTTTACCTCGACACGAGCGCAGCCTGTTCTAAGGACGTCTACACAAGGTGAGAAAGGAAGTTTTAAGGACGTCTACACAAGGTGAGGAAGGAAACAAACACAGAAACGGAGTACCCTTTCCTACAGTTGATTGTATGGGCGTCAAAAGGGAGTCGGGATTGGTCAAAGAATAAGCAACCACCCCTCCACTTAAAACAAGGTTTACATCGACTCGTTTCCACTTAGAAATGAGAAAATAGCAGACGAGGAAAGAATATCTGTACACTGAATACTGGAGTTTTTACCGTGTTAGATAGCCTGGACGCCGTTAAGAGTTGGGATCGCATCAGTAATTGTTTAGCCCCACCCTACCACATAGCGATATTCGGTCTTTGACTCAGATTGTGAAGTGCGAAAGTTGTTTACTTCATGTGGAGTACCGTAGTCCAGATTATAATAAATATTATGAGAGTCTGGGGGGGATGGTCTGCCAACAAAAGGGGAGGGAGCTGCACCTGGGTGTGCATGTGTAAGCTCTAGGACTTGCTGTTTGTAAAAACGATTTAGTTTTCAGGCTGAAATAAGTTCTGTATATTATCGTACCATTTCGGGTGGTTGGCGACGAGGAAATGATTTGTATTCTTATGCAGAGAATATTCGTAAAAACTAGGTATTATCGTGCGCTTATGGTACCCGGTGATGCAGTGAAGATGTAAAGAGTCGAAAATGAAAAATGAGGGATGAGGTAATCCTGCTCAGCGACGCCGCACTCACCATAGTGCGGCCGATATTGCTGATATATGATAGAGAAAAGTTCAATAGATAGATATTCCTCTTCCACTACGGATGAAAACCACAAAAAATATACAGTTTGTTGGAGGTTTACAATTTTGCTGCTACTAAGTATACGCCATTTGCTAGTTGGCCCTTGGTCCACCTTTATTCAAATTTGAAGTCAATCATGTACAGACGTTGGTGTGTGTTTGAACATAACACTCTCAACAGTCCCAGTTAGTGACCTAATCCACGAGTGACATTAATATGACGTGTCTACCTATGTGAGAGGACATGCGAAATCGTGCTTAGTACGACGTGTACGGTACACCTAGCGTTATTTACATACAAACGATGTGACAGACTAAATCGCTCTTACTATGACGTGTAAAGTACACCCGGATTAATTCGCATACACAGGAGGCGACAGACTAAATCGCATTTAGTACGACGTTTCAGGTACTCTTGGCGTTACATTTAACTCACACACAAATAAGCACAGACATAAAGTAGGTTTTGAACGTTCAGTATTCAATTTGCGCACAGCAGCCAATCGATTGACCATTCGGTCTCTCAACCAGACGGACACCTTTTCTATACTGAGGTAGGGGGGGGGCAAGCTTTGGAGCTCGCCATTTAATATAACAATTTAGTGTGAAAACCTAAATCAAGTTCTGTGTATTAACTCACCTTGCGCTCGTTCACTTATAGCTTCACCCACTGGGATCGCAACAAAGCTGACTGACCAATGAAGAGGAGATAATTGCAACATCGCACTTAGTATTACGGGTGCGGTACACCTAGCTTGTGTTTGTAGATGCATTTAGAAGGATATGACATGCTATATCGCACTTCGTACGAGGCGTAGGGTACATCTAATGTTTCTCACGGAAACAATAGGTACTAGGCTGCATCGCACTTAGTGCGACGCGCAAGGTAGACCTGGTGTTGTTTACATGCAAAGGAGGCGGCAAGCTACATCGCACTTAGTAGTTCGTGTAAAATACATCCAGCATTATTTACATGCTGCTAATAGTAGGAATTAAGTAAACTAAATGACTTGTAAGTTACCGCTCACCAGACGTGATTCGGTCCCCGCCGGGGGCCTCGTCAATGATTTTGTCAACTTAGAACTAACAAGACCTGGGGTAGTTATTTAAGATATAGGATCCGGTAAAAATTCCGAAACCCTTGCGTAGTTGAAGCTCTTGCATCGATTACAAGTTTGACTTGCGCTTTCTAACACATAAAATGACGGTGGTGAAAGGTACACCAAGCGTTTTTTAAGATAGGGGAGTGCGCTCTAGAGCTCGCCTTTTTGATACAAGTAATCCAGTTCATAGAACTGAATCAAGTTGCAAAACACTATACAGCAGCAGTCATTAAAGAATGAGTACGATGCTGTCAATGTCTGTATTAAACCAGTACAGAAGACTATGGGCGACGCGATCAGTCTTTGCTTATGAGTATCCAGCATTTATTTATGTGATCTTATTCACCTTTAATCGATTTTAAGCCAAATACGTGTGCGTCACAATAGTGACCTTGCCTAAGAGTGACTTCGGATGTACCTGTACCTATGAGAATGGGACAGGCTAGATCGCACTTAGTACGACAGGATATAGCGTTATTTACAGGCAGACAGACACAGATAAGTACGATTGGAAAGTTCGGCATTCACCTTGCTCACAGTCACTAAACGCTTCAACCTTCGGGCTCGCAACTACGTGCACGATACACGAAGCGCCTTTGCGGTTAAACACAAAGGGCACCGACAGAAGTAGGTTTTAAAAGACGGCATTTACCCAGCACAGAGTCACTCACGGTGCCGCTTCAACGCTGTGCGCACATCCATTCACAGTTTTTAGACTGTATCGCTGTGAATAAGCAAGCGATTGACTCGCGACGGATGATGACTCGCTTCGTGATAAGCAGATTTGACCGGACTCGAGTCTGTATCCCCAAGTGAGCTGAAAAACGCCACTTTTTCGCTTGCATAAACTTTCGTAGTGAAGTTGTATCGAAATCGTTAAATACGCCAAGTCTTACCGTCTGGATTGCACCACGGCCTTTTACTTGCAAAACGTATCGATCTGACTTGTAACCCAGAACCCGCACCCTATCCCTCCCCCGCCCGATTGACTACCGCCTCCCGTCCGCATTTCTTCGCTCACCGCGTTGACCGCACTCCCACTTTCCTTACCACGAACGACCTTCAAGCAACATGCGCGCCGCCCTGCCGCTGTCCCGCTGTCTGCGTCCCCTCCCCGCGCGTCTCCTGCGCGCGCCCTTCGCCACTGTCGCGCCTGCGTCGCTCGCTGCTTCCTGGGACCGTCCGTTCCCGTCCATCCTCGTGCGTGTCCCTCGTCTCTCTAAGTCAAACAACCCTTACCCTACCCTACCCCCTAACCAGAGCGTCTGTGTGTGAATGATGGTCACTAGGTTTCAGCCAATGGCGTGACCGCCCAGGGCTCCTTCGCCGAAGCCCAAGCCCGGTACATCGAGCCAGACATGGACGTGGTCCACGAGCTGGACGCGCTGCTGCACGAGAAGCAGATGGGGCTCGTCGCCCACTTCTACATGGACCCGGAGCTCCAGGGCATCTTGTCGGCGCTCTCGTGGCCGCACACGTTCATCGCCGACTCCTTGGCCATGGGCGAAGCCGCTGCCAAAATGGCGCACCAGGGCGTCGAGTCGGTCGCGGTCCTGGGCGTGGACTTTATGGCCGAGAGCGTGCGGGCGAACTTGGACGCGCACGACTTTGCACACGTCCCAGTGTACCGTCTGGCCGAGCACAAGATCGGCTGCAGTCTGGCCGAATCGGCCGAGAAACAGGCGTACGTGGCGTACTTAAGGAAAGCGGCCAAGACGCCGAGTAGTGTGCACATTGTGTACATTAACACGTCGCTGCGGAGCAAGGCATTTGCTCATGATGTCGTGCCGACTATTACGTGCACATCGTCGAACGTTGTGCAGACGGTCTTGCAGGCATTCGCTCAGGTGCCGGATGTCCACGTCTGGTACGGACCGGACACGTACATGGGTGAGAACTTGGAGCAGATGTTTGGCCACATTGCACAGCTATCGGACGAGAAGATTCGGGAGATTCACCCGCAGCATAACCAGAAGACAGTTGCGGAGCTGCTTACGCGGTTTGAGTACTTTAAAGAGGGCAACTGCGTGGTGCACCATATGTTTGGCGACAAGGTGACACAGCGCGTTCGTGAAGACTATGGTCATGCGTACTACACGGCGCACTTTGAAGTGCCTGGTGAGATGTTTACACTGGCGATGGAGGCGCAGAACAAGGGTCGGGGGGTGGTTGGCTCGACGTCGAATATCCTGAACTTTATCAAGGCCAAGACGGCGCATGCACTGAAGACCGGGTCTGGAGAGAGGCTGAGCTTTGTGCTAGGCACAGAGGCCGGCATGATCACATCGATTGTGCGCGGCGTGCAGGATATGCTGAACGCTCATCAGGGTGGGGTGAAGCCGGAGGTTGAGATCATCTTCCCCGTGTCGGCGGATGCTGTTGCTCTGGAAGGAAGTGAGCTGGTGCCTGGCGTGGCTGGTGGTGAAGGGTGCTCGACAGCGGGTGGCTGTGCCACATGTCCGTTCATGAAAATGAATGATATTGATGCTTTGTTTCGTGTCGTGGAAGGCGCGTCTACAAAAGCGAAAGGTGTCGATCCGCTGGCCAAGTTTTATCCGGAGAAGTACAGCCAGCTTATCAATGGAAGAACCGTCACGGATATTGGCATCCAGCCCATTTTGCACATGAAGTCTTTCATGGATGGGCAAAAGTTCTCCGATGCGCTAGTGAAAGATATCAAGACGCGGACACCTGGTGCTGGCTGTCCGAGCGAGCATAGTTAGACGTTTCTTCTGTGCAGTCATTCTAGTTAGTGCGTAGCGATTGTTGACAATGATCAGTGCATGTAATCTCCTTGCCTGACGACGTCATGTAGCTGTGCAACTTGCACAGGGGTGAAAGCTCGGCCAGACTGAGGTGTAAAGACACAACCATTCATTCATTACAACCAGAGGTAAAGTTGAGCGATGAAAACTATCGTTTTTCTTTGTCGATATTCTTGACTATAGTCATGGGCCAAACCAAGTGATCGTTTCGATCGACTACCCGTAGCCTGAAGCTGTTGAAGAAAAATGCACCTTCAATGGAACATAGCCTTGTGTCCTCACAGCGCCAACAGTCGTCGATTGTGAATTCTGATCATCTGATCGTACGTGGCTTCTCATCGTCCGATCATTCGTCGGATTGTATTGTCGAATCGTACACTTCCTGCAGCAACATCGTTCGCATTGTTTCTACTGTTGCAACCACACGATGCAAACTTCAACGAGAAGATGATGCTCTCGCTCTGTGCTTTAAAGGAAAACGATTTCTTCTCAAACTTCTACACTAGGCACACAAACTTCCGCAGAGTTTTGGCTCGTTATAAGCGAAAATGATAATTGCTGGCAAATGATGTTGATTTGGTGAAATCTTCTGCCTGCCTCACGACTATTGACATGGGCCGTTCCAGGATCGACGAATTCTGCACGTTGACGTGTATCTAAAAGAGAGGTGATGTTGTACGACTGGAAGCACAGAGATGTCGTATTACTGGAAGCGCAGAGATGTCGTTTGAATATTTCGGCTGTTGGCGTCTTTCGCGGTATGATCATAGTAAAACCAGCCATTTACCGTTTTTTTACCAGCTAATCGAATTCATGAAATAGTGCATGATCAATTGGTCGACAAAATGAACTAAGGTGGCGTCAACGGTATCGGACATTCACAGGACAACGAGAGTGATCATGCAGCTTTCTGTGCAAAATCATGTCCATGATGGCGGGAGTGATCTCACAGGACAGATCGGTGGTTTAGAACACTAGTTTCCCTAGATTCTGTGGAAAGGTTCCGGCTGCTGCCGTTGTGAGCACGGTACCGCACGTCTGGGAAATTAAGTTGCTTCTGTCAGGTAGCGTGATATTATTTCTGAGTTAGTTCAGTGCTATCGAAGCATGATGTGTATGCTTGTTTGGTTGTTTGGTTGAAATGGTGGGCGTAATGCTGTAAAATACGCGTCGGCCGAGACCGGAAATACGATAACGCAGCATGGGAACACTGGAAGGGCATATCGCGGAGCTATCGGGTAAATGTTTTGTGGCACCACTGAGCTGTATACTACTTCCGAGTAAGTGCAGCAACTGCATGCGATATAATGACGGGGTGCGATGTACGTCCAACGCGATGTCAAAACTACATCCTGTTAACCCGAGAAGTGTCGTGGATGTTGCGTCATACGCTTGTTGCACCGAAACGCATTTGACTCAGTTTTATCGTGGAGTCAAGAAAAAGATTGAACTCTATCATGAAAGCACAAGATTCGTCTTGCAGATGAACTCAAATGTTCTTTACATCTGGACTTGCTGGCCAGCTGACTCGGTTCTGTGGTCGTCATCATTACACTCTTCGGATCCACCATTTCCTTGGAGCGCAACTGTTGCGCTGGGCACTTCGCGGAGAGAGAACATCGAAAAGGATAATATGGATGACTGGAGCAGTCACAATCAGTAGGCTGGAGTTTCATTGCCAGCTATACCAGACAGCCGGCTCATTAGCGCTCATCACGAGATCCACGACGCACTATTATAAAAAATCAGCACGTCTAGATTCATGTCAAAAGCACGCTACTACCGAGTGATTCGATTTTCAGGACTGGCGAAAAAAGTGTTGAATCGTGGAATACAGTAGAGTCTCCGTAATTTATCATTCTCGAAGCTAATAATATTCCTTACTTAATAAACACGTCGAGTTCCACGTTGGGCTCAGGCCAAATGATAAAAAACTCCTTGAGTTTTTATTATAAAGCCAGAGAAATTTTCCGCCTTACGAATATTGGACTACTGCCGGGGGACCACTGCAAAAAAACTAGCTAGAATTTGTTGCTCGAGGAATTTTGCTGAAGATTTCCCACCTGATCCTGCATCTTCTGAATTATCCCTGAGAACGCTTCTCCAGTCTCCTGCTGCAACCAGAAAGTCTCGAGCTCTGCAAGTATGATGCAGCATTCCGAAGAGAGACGGACGGTGCGGCCACGCTATCGTTCTCCTTGCTAACACGTGCAGCACCCTTCGCTACAACGCCATTCCCCTAACTTTGCTATTTAATAATCACCTTATTTAATCAAAAATTTAGCGGTCCCAGCTATATTAAATAAGGGAGACTCAACTGAATAAATTAAGGTTTTCTTCGTTTTAAATCTTCATTCATACGGCTTTTTCGGATACTTTAAACTGGCCATAAGCCCTGATCATGTCGCTGACATTACGTCCAGGTTCACCACAAATGGCTCTCATGAAAGCACTTCTTGCAGTCTAGCTTCAGACTCAAATGGCGGCCAAATATAAATAACGACGAAACGCACTGTCGTAACACACGATGCTAATCGGCAGCATCTCAGTAGCGGCTATCACTGCAGCTCGAGCTGCACTTTAGTCTACGTGTCTCCAATCCTTTGTTCCAGATGCACCACCCTCTGCACTTTGGTCAGCAGCAGTAGCCAGTCAACTTGCCCGTTCACTATCCACAACCTCTTTGCAGCCTCAGTACATGGCGGGCGCTTTCTGTCGTGTCCGGCGATGAGAAGACAAACTGGCGACAGAGTGACAAACTGTTGCCTTTTATACGTATCCACACAACATTCAGTGAAACTGAAGAATCATTTGCATCTATCCGCTGGAAGCTTTACCCGGCATTGAGAAGAACAAAACAGACCGGTATCAATTATGGTGCGTCAGTGCGTGACGACACCTCTATTAACAGAATATGTGCAGCGCAGAAGAAAGGAAGGCAATCTAGTCCATTGTTTAGCCGAGTGGAGTGTGGCAAAAATTATACGAGGTGTTTCTCAAAAGGATCGCCATTAACTGGGCTTGACAGTTCATCCAGGAAGAGAAGCAGCCCGAACATGTCCCTGCTTCTGTCGCACTTCGTTGTACTCCAGTCTACATGGCTCAGTCGATTTTACGATGCCTTGATGGCCTGTCTAACGACGCAACGCCAGCTCGTGTGTCGAGTGACAGATTTAATACACTGCGCATCCATCGCGCTCTTAGATCAGCTGCAAAATTTGAGCATCAAAGCAGACCAAAGATCGCGGAAGAAAGGGTGGCCATTCGCCTGCCTGAAGGAGCTCTACAGGCTAGAAATCGTTTGTGCTCCATTGGCGATGAGTGGTAAAGAAGGCACTTCTTTCTTAGTAGTGTTGCAAAGGAGCAGCGACGCAAAGCAAGCTTGCAGTGACGCAAGGATGCGATCTACTTCGCATGAGTGCAACACCTTTGTCGCGAGGTCGTAAAGGAAGAGACATGCTCTAACAGCAGTTGCAGTGGCGTAGATAACAACTCGGATGGTCAAGGCAACACCTGGTATCGTAGAAGCTACGAAATATTGAGCGGATCCAGCCGTTTTTGCGACAATTATAATGTCTTGACGCTGTTCATTCCTCCCCCTTTACATTGTCTTCATCTTTATCCTCTTTAACTAAGCACCTGCCGCAAACAAAGAGTCAGCACCATCGTCATCGTCACATCGTAGGCAATTTTTTCCATCCTAGAGATGGAGCTGTGGCCAATCGACGTCTTGTGATCCAGGCAAAAGAGTCAGCTGCCTTCAACACCAGCTATAGCATCGTATTCTATATTCTAATACAAATCACACGGACATGCATGCCATACGTCAGTCCTCATGTCCGTTTTATCACCATGGCAAGGATCCAGGAACATTCCAATGACAGAATCCGACGTGTTTCTGCACACATGGAGATGGGGAGTCTACCTGATCGGGATAATATCCAGTCTTCAAAAGCAGCTGTCAGCGAGCCAGTGTGACACGCCGCAGCATCTTCAGGGTAAGGCTGTCATTAAGCCACTGGCAGTAGTGCGTTCTCTACGCCACTGATCCGTGCCGTCTGTGCCACTTCACCCGCGCTGGGCGCTCTCAATCGCTCGGCAATGGCTTCAGACGCGATCGACGCTCGCGCCTCCTGCCAACTCGCCACTCACAACTTCATTTGCCTTCACGGGAGCAGCTCATCCACCAGCACCAGCTTTTTCCCATCGCTCTACTCGTAGCCAGTCAAGAATGCAGTCTCCGAGCTCGCTTCGCCTCGTCGCGCTCGCGGTCTCAGCGTCAATCGCCTCTCTGACCTCAACCGCTCAGCTCGTGGGCACCAACACGGCTGAAGTGCACCCGCCGCTCACGACCCAGACGTGTACCAAGAGTGGCTGCAAAGACGACAAGACGTCCGTCGTGCTCGACTCGAACTGGCGCTGGCTGCACAAAGACGGCGGCACGACCAACTGCTACACGGGCAACACGTGGGACAAGACGTTGTGTCCGGACCCCAAGACGTGCGCCTCAAGCTGTGCTATGGACGGCGCGGACTACACGGGCATCTACGGCATCACGGCTGAAGCCGACAGCTTGAGCTTGAAGCTCGTGACAAAAGGGCCGTACGGCACCAACGTCGGCTCGCGCGTCTACATCATGGACGAGGACGACGAGCACTACCGGATGTACATGCTGTTGAACCAGGAGTTCACGTTTGACGTGGACGTGTCGGAGCTCGACTGCGGACTCAATGGCGCGCTGTACTTTGTCGAGATGGAAGCTGATGGCGGCATGAAGCAGTTCCCGACGAACAAGGCCGGTGCCAAGTACGGCACGGGCTACTGCGACGCGCAGTGTCCGCAAGACATCAAGTTCATCAACGGCGAAGCCAATATCATCGGCTGGGACCCGAGCAAGTCGGACAAGAATGCGGGCTCGGGCAAGTACGGCGCCTGTTGTGGGGAGATGGATATCTGGGAAGCCAACAGCATCAGTAACGCGTACACGTCGCATCCGTGCTCGATCACGACCAAGACCAAGGGCGCGCACCGCTGTGCGTCGGAGAAGGAGTGCGGAGTCGACAAGAACCGCTACAGCGGCGTCTGTGACAAGGACGGCTGCGACTTTAACCCGTACCGGATGGGGAACAAGACGTTCTTTGGCCCGGGCGCGGACTTTACGATCGACACGACCAAGAAGTTCACGGTCGTGACGCGGTTCATCACGGACGACAACACGGCGAAGGGCACGTTGACGGAGATCACGCGGCATTACGTACAGGACGGCGTGACGCACGAGATGCCGCGTTCGACTCACAAGGCGATCAAGGACATGAACTCGTTGACGGACGCCAAGTGCGCGAGCACCAAGACGCTCTTTGGCGACAAGGACGACCACAAGGCCAAGGGCGGTCTCGCGCAGATGGGGCTCTCGATGAGTCGCGGGATGGTGCTCACCATTAGTTTGTGGGCAGACCACGCGGCCCAGTGTCTGTGGCTGGACTCGGACTACCCCGTGACAGCTGCCAAGTCGAAACCAGGTGTCTCGCGTGGCACGTGTGCGACGACGTCCGGTGTCCCGGACGAGGTCATTGCCAAGCAGGCTGAATCGACTGTTAAGTTCACTAACATCCGCATTGGAGACATTGGCACGACGGTCAAGGGCATCAGCATTGGCAAGAGCTCTGCGGTTACCCAGGACGACTCGGAGGAAGACACGACGGCTACCAAACAGTCCGATGACACGCCGTCAGTGGACGCAGCAGCGGTCAAGGGCAACTCGGAAGTCGCGGGTGAGGCGGGCGAGGATGCGGTGGATGGTGCTGCTACGAAGGAGACTGAAGAGGAGGAGGTGGATCCTGCTGCTACGAAGGGGGCTGAAGAGGAGGAGGTAGACCCTGCTGCTACGAAGGAGACTGAAGAGGAGGAGGTGGATCCTGCTGCTACGAAGGGGGCTGAAGAGGAGGAGGTAGACCCTGCTGCTACGAAGGAGACTGAAGAGGAGGAGGTGGATCCTGCCGCTACGAAGGGGGCTGAAGAGGAGGAGGTGGATCCTGCTGCTACAAAGGAGACTGAAGAGGAGGAGGTGGATCCTGCTGCTACAAAGGAGACTGAAGAGGAGGAGGTGGATCCTGCCGCTACGAAGGGGGCTGAAGAGGAGGAGGTGGATCCTGCTGCTACAAAGGAGACTGAAGAGGAGGAGGTGGATCCTGCTGCTACAAAGGAGGCTGACTCGGAAGAGGAGGTGGATGCTGCTGCTACGAAGGGAGGCGACCCCGCTGCTACGAAAGAGGCAGGAGACGCGAGCCCCGTTGTTCCTTTAGAAGCCGACGACTCGGAGGTGGACCCCATTGTTGCGGGAGTGGCCACGAGCGTCGGTGCAGAGGAGGCGTCGCCCACGAAGCCAACTACTGCGTGCAAGCGCCGTCAGCGTCGTCATTAGATGTCGTCGCTGGTGTCGGGCTAGAACGTGCTCGAACGAGTGTGTGCGCGTTGCATCCAGTTGACACGTCGGTAGCACGCGAATGTTGCGGTATGACTTTTAATGAATACGATGTTTGTACATGTTCATGCGTGTGTCCTGCTCTTGCATTGCAGCCAAGTAGATGTGGAGAAGGGGGCGAGCATTGCTGCAACGGACCCCATCTAAGCATTTCGATCGGACTAATGTGAGTGATGATAGGAATCCGAGTGTCGTATCCGTGAATGTGGGCCAAGGCGCCTTGAGTGCGTGTCTGCATCACATCCACATTGACCTCCCTCCAAAGCAGAGCTGCAAACTAGTGCTTTGGCATTGGTAACACGACGTCGCTGAAGCAATGGCTTTGCGCGTCTAGCTGCTTTGAAATGGCATTGTGCGTACAGTAGCTCAGGTGCTACGCGGGGCAACAACGTCGGACGCGTCGGCTGAAACCACGATCCAACCGGCACAGCACCTTGACTGATTTGTTACGGGGCTCCTGTCTGCAATTCCAGGCTATGTAAAGTGTTGGCATCCTACGACTGCAACGTCGCAGGGTGTGGTCTCGCTCGTAGGCGCTAGTGCCCTACACCTATTGACAGTGACAAAGTAGTTGTGTCCGTCAGTCTCGCGCACTTTACAGACGCGTCAATGGCATCGATCGCTTTGGTGCTGGAAGCCACGCGACAGTGAACCGAACTATGAATATTGAGGTAGCAGGTGTCTAGCTAGCTCTTTTGCCCTTGATCAGAGTGCGAAAATCAGATGTTTTTGCAGAATCTGCTTCAGAAAAACATCAGTTTCTTGTTCCGCGGACTAGAAATGACGAACGTTGTTACACTGAACATATCAGCGGCAACAAATGCCGTCAAATCCACGATCGCAGATGCTGCTTCAGTTGGTCGTCATGAATCTGAGACCAAATGGGCTCTCTACCCGATCCGACCAAAAAAGGGTCCGTAATTTATTTCCAAGATACCCAATTCGCCGTCTGTAGCTCCTCACCAAAGCATCGTCGTCATTAGAGTCCCCGACGATGGACGCACCAATTGACGACAGTACCAAGCGCACGGTCCAGCAGATTCCGCTTCTCACGACCCGTGCGGGACCGCGGGATGGCGAAAGCTGGACGAAGCGGCTGAAAGAGGAGTACTTGGCACTGATCCAGTACGTCAAGATGAACAAGGACGCGGACAATGACTGGTTCACTATCGAGAGCAACAAAACGGGCACGCGCTGGACGGGCAAGTGCTGGACGTTTTACAACGGACTGCGGTACGAGTTCGACCTCGAGTTTGAGATCCCAGCCACGTACCCAGTGGCCAATCCCGAGCTCTGTCTGCCAGAACTCGAAGGCAAGACGTCCAAGATGTACCGGGGCGGCAAAATCTGCCTCACGATCCACTTTGCCCCGTTGTGGCAAAAGAACGTTCCGCGCTTTGGTGTCGCGCATGCTCTCGCACTTGGTGTAAGAAGTGCAGTATCATAGCGGATATGATTGTTGGTGGCGTTGATGAAAAAGGGTCTAACTTGGGCTCTTGAGATGTGTGTTTTGTGCTTTTGTGTTTTGCTGTTCGTGTGCTTTTGTGGTGGTGTAGCTGGCCCCGTGGCTTGCTGCAGAAGTGCCGGACCTAGCAGAGCGTGGGCTTATTTCGCCAGCATAAGACGAAAAGGGTCGCACAAAGTGGTTTATGTGATGGCGAGAGAGGTGGGAGGTACCCGAGGCTGAAACAAATGTGTGCGACAGTCGATGTAGGGGCAGGCTCTTTTGCCCATTGGGTTTATAAATCACCTTCCTTTGAATTTGAGTTATTCTCACGCTCACTGTGATGAGAGAGTTGTGTATTGTGGCATGTGATGAATGCAAGCGACGCGGACGGCAGCATGCGTACCCACTTCGATTCAAGGTGCGCGTTGCAGCGTTCATCCCGACGTGGGTGTCCGGGTCAAGAAGCTGGATCGGGTGGTAGGGTGGGTACCGGGCATCAGTTGACCGAGAGTTACGGGAGTAACGAAAAAAGACGATGCGGAGACAGCCACGTCGGCGATGACGCAGACGCAGGCATGTTGGCAAATGAGCGTTGGCAATCGACACGTAGTGCTGCATTGTCAGCGGAACTCATCTTGGTGTGAGCACAGCAGTATCCTGAACGCTGTGCCCACTTAGGACATCCGAAGTAATCACAGCGCTTGCCACCACCATGCGAACGGCACAATCGGTTCTGGTGCGCGTTCTTCGTGCAGCCGCTGACATTGCACTGCCTGCCGCCACCGTGGGATTTGCACAGTCCGCGGGTCTGGGCAAACTTGGAGCATCCGTCGCTCTTGCAACGCGACCCGCCGCCGTGCTCGGGACACTTTCCGCGACTCAACGCAGACTTGATGCAGCCTGATATACTGCACATCTTGCCGCTGTGGCGATTGCAAAAGCCTGCTGACCGACGAAGATTAGGGCAGTCCGGATAAATGCAGCGCACTTGCTGATTCTCGTTACTTGTTGCAGGGGTGGCAGCGAGCATTTTAATCTTCTTGAAAGGCGGCATCGATAACATGGGTAGCGGCGCTGGAGGTAGACATGATGTCAGGAAGGACACTGTAGCTGTCTCGGGTTTCAGCTCACGCATGTCGGTATCGCTTGACATGTTGTCATGGAAAAACGGTTGAGAAAGATACGCGAACTCCTGCACGAATACGCGTGGTGGCGAGACGATTGCGTTGGCAGCAGCAGCTGAACGTGGCGACTGGTCTGGCATCGACAAGTCTGCACAGGCACGGCTAGACAATGGCTGCAAGCGTGTAACGTATGGCTGGTTGTCGAAGCTAATTTGCGAGAACGAGACGTCCATTTGTTCACTGCTGCGCTTGAAGGGTCCTGATGTTGAAGCTGGGTTACTGTTGTCGAAACATTCATCGAGTGACGTCGCTGACGTGGACTGGAGTTGTCGTGGCGACGCAAAATCACCATCGAGCAGGAGCTCTCGAAGAAACTCATTCTCTTCGGCGGTTGATGCTCGTCGGTCTGCTTCAGTGAAGCCATTAGCGGAATAAAACATGTTGAATGCTGATGTAATGAGTCGTACGTGTTGAGTGTGTGTAAATGGCTCACTTCAACGAACGTTCAGGCGGAGTACAGCTAGCCGGTGAGACGAGACTGTGGGGATTGCTTTGTGGACGGTGAGTCGATAAGTGACCTGAAGCTCTGTAGTCGCTGGCGGATCATGCCGGCGTCGGAAGATCACAAACGTCAGTCATTCTTGTCTCTTCACGTACGATCCAACGATCGGTCACCACACGATCAAAAGCAGTTGCATAAAAGCGGCCTGAAACGACGAACCGGCCACTGGGTTCGTCAGTATTGACGATTCGACTGTTTCGCGAAGCCCCAAAGTTGTTACGCGTCGCTGATTACTGCTTCTCGCCGTCGCGCGTCGTCGACAATTAAGTCGTTCAGCGACTATTAATATGACATCTCAGCACTCGTATCAGTTCAGAGAACGCCACGTCGGACCGTTGGATGCTTGACCGTTACTTTTTAGTCGAAAAATAAAACGATCGACACGTCGCACAATCAAGCAAATGAGTCCGAGGCGACGTCACGTCCACCGACACCTCAGAAGCCGTTTGTCGCATAGATCGAATAAGTCGGAATCCAAAACCAATGCCAATGGATCAGAGGTCAAGTGACAATACCCGTTCTGCACTTAACATGCGTTCGATTGACGAGACGCCGCCTCTTCAGTTACATGCCAGACCCTTCCACGCCACGTCGATTTAACCATGACGGTCTAACGATTGTTTTGCTGCGCGGATCAAACTTAGCTGTTCTAGCTTGATCGGGACCTTGCACACTGGGCAGGACGTGAACCCGTCTTTTTCCATCTACATTTTAGCGGCAAAAGAGTTAGCTCACGCAAGCTTTCTCGCACCCATCAAACGCTAGTTACCTTTGTCCAGCAAGCATGGCAACAGATGTGGCCGCACTGCGGTGATGCATAGGCCTTGCGCGTAATATCGTAGCACACAAAGCACTGCGGATCTTTGATGACAGCTGCTGTCGGAGTGTGCCCGTGATAAGTCTTTCTCTTTTTCTGCTGAAGTCGTTCGAAAAACGTCGACATATCGGTAGATCGTGCTTGAGGCGTGGTGTGTTGAGCTCTGTTACCTCCTGATATTTCCAGCCCGTGACTTGTTGCCGCCTCGATGAACTGCTCGCATATTGCACCATTTAACACTTTCGGCATTAGATCCAGCAGCTCTTTACAAGCCGAGCCGCGCAAAAGATCACACATCTCACTCAGCACCGAGTCAACCTCTTCTCCGATGTGAAGCTGTCGGATCAAGCCGTATAGTTTCGCCACATCGGAAGGCTGAAGCACTTTTCTTGCTACTACAGGAAATTCGGCTACCGACGCTTTTGCACCAGATCCCTTTCCATTTACATCAGCAGCACTAGGATCCAGCCTTTGCCTTGCTGTTTGCTCATCGGCATCATGTACAACAATTGCACTATCAGTGGAGCCTCCGGCATTTGACGTCGAGGGGGACGTAAATGGGCGTGAAATCGACGATGTCGTATCCACCATCGCTGATCTCGACGTGGATCGTAATAGTGATCCTAAGGAACGAGAAGCTGGTCTCAGTGGCACAGCAGCTGACGGAGCATACGTCTTGGTTTCTATTCGTCACAAAGAACACCGATTGCATCAGATGACAGCCAACGTTTCATTACGCACAACAAACTGCAAAAATGCAAGAGACTTACCGGTTACCTCCACTGGATCCGGAGGATGTCGAAGCAGCTGTGGGTTGACGTAGGATTGCCCATCCCCAATTGCAGGATGAGAAGAGGATAGCTGGGACGCATCTGGCTGCAGATCGACTTCGTTACCTCCGCTGTCAGACATTACCTGTGAAGCATTTGACAGCGCTCGCTTGGACAGTCCAATCGATTTGGGTTGCTGGAGCAGCTTCTTCACAGATGATTTCGGTACTGCTCTTGCTTTGTTACCTTTGAAAAATCGAGTCAGGCCGATATGTGCTTCACCTGCAAAAAGCGAAGAATGATGGGAATCTCGAAGTACCCTCACTGTGATCAATGAATAGACGTCGCACTTACCGTATCCTCTGCAGGTGTGACAATGAGGTTGCAGCCATTTTGACAAACACTCTTGCTGCTGTTTCAAAGCGAACCGTTCGTCTAGCAGAACGATAGCGCCGTAATCGTGGCGGTGTCGAATGACACGACCAATGGCTTGGTTAACTGCTCGTGACGCTTGTTGAATGTACCATGCGTTGCCCGTCAATTTCTAAATAGGAGACAACTAGAGCATGAGCACCGCATGATCAAATCTCATGTATCCAAATTAACATGTCAAACCTGCTCTCCAGGCAGCACTACAGTTTCGTCCAAAATACTCTTTTTCAAAACTATTTTTGGGTCTTTCGTAGGCGGAAACGGCAAGCCAGTGATGACGACAGCACGCCCTTTATCATTTGAAAAGTCAATGCCTTCACTCACCTACACTCATCAAACAGCACAACAGGATTACTAGATGTGGCACACCACGTATAGTGAACTGCCAGACTGACCTTTCCTCTACAGACAGCAAAAAAGACTGCGCCTTTGGGGTTATCCGTGATAGTGCGGTGGTATTCGTCAACCACATCTTTGAAATCTGCCCGACCTCGAGGTTCCACGAATACTTGCTTTTGCTGGCCAATACGGTCCCATACTGACAAAGATGACTCGCTCACAGCAGAATTTCGCCATTTGTCGAGGCTCTCTTCCAAAATTGAGTAGGAAGGGAAGAAGACGAGCAGGCCGTGTGGAACGAGGCGAGTGAAATTCACAATTGTGTTGCCCAGTTCCAACAGATAAGTTTCAGTCGACCGGAAGTTGTAGCTCGAATTCAAACGCTTGCCAGTCACGCCTGTGCCGACAACACCCACCCATACTTGGTCAGCGTCGACGACGTGATTGTTCTCCAGCCGCACCGGAAAATCAATCCCAAGTTCTTTGACTGTTGTATTCAATGGTGAAAGTGTGCCACTATTGCAGGCATACCAACTAATTAGTTAGCCATCAGAGAAAAAGCGAGACAGGAGTACAAACCTAGTCAAGATCACATTGTGGACATTGTTCGCGCAAATCTCGCGAAAAGCTACACCAGGATGAAAACACCAGTAGTTGAACACGCGAGTACTCTTTTTTTTCGCTCGACCAGCGTTGAATAAGCGGCCAGCATTTAGAGGCCTGCACAGCGAGCAGTAAGATATCGACATGTAGCACAAAGAGCAAAACAGCTGCAAACGAACCTGTCGCGAACTTCTTGGATGTGGACACGATAACTTTTAGCTGCCTGCAAACAAAACTGAACGTTAAAGGCAGCACACGAGACGCTGAGCAAAATGCAAGCGAAAATACCGCAAGGTGCTGTTCTTTGCTCCGAAAGATTGTGCCCAAAAACGAGAGCATCGTGTCGAGTTTGGAGGCAGCTCGTTGAGAGTCATCTCCGCCATGTGCAACTTCGACAATTTCTTCAATCATGTTGAGGACAAGCGGGCATGTCTCAAAATTCACGTTGAACTGCTCAAAGAACTCGAAGATGTACTCTCCTGGCTAGAAGACAGCGAATTAAAAATGTCAACCTTATAGCTCGCACCAAATCATTTTCGGCTTGCCTACCTTGGTGAACCCCCCATTGGAAGTCAACGGAAAAGTGTTGAGTCCTTTGTCGATTTCCATGAACAGAGCTCGCAAGGTTTGTGTCGACTATGATATCACAGCATTAGTCATTATATGCAGGGTAAATGGTTCGACGCAGCTTCGTACTTCGATAGTCAAAGTGCTACCACCATTCAGCAGTATACTATGATTTGAGAGTCCCTTGATGAACGAATCGACCTCTGAGATACAACCAGAAATGTCATCCGACGAGAGCGCATACGACGCAGCTTCGCTTGCAATCGACTCCTGAGTCACAAATGTTGCATTAGTCTTATTTCAGTATCCAGGACAACATGATACGACTTGGTAGCGCACTCGTACCACATTGTGCGCTTCGTCAAATATTAAAATTGAGTTTTCAATCGAAATGCCGATCGAGCGACGTGCCAAGGGGTCGATGAGATAATTATACGGTACGAAGACAATCTCCGAATCCGGCAGCACATGCCTCGTCAGGTAAAACGGGCACACCTGCAGCCAGCACAAAAGATGTCAGCTACACAGTATAAATAAACCACATTCTCTCTCTGTCAACAACCCACCGTCTTTTCCTTCATCGTAGTCACAAGCTCTTCAATGTCCATGATCGGCTGCACTTGCTGCTTCGACCTCTTGGCGTACGAGTCAAAGCCCATTTTGTACATACACCTAGAAGAAAACCCCAAAGTCCCGAGAGAAAAAAGCATCAACGCATCGCCTCATTAAACCACCTCCAAAAAAGCTCGACACGGCTGCAGACCGACCGACCGACCGACCAACCGACCGACCGACCACCACTCACCTCCTGTCTTTGCACGTCGAGCGACATCCAAGGTTCTGTCTCGTGCCACGAAGCTTCGACACTTTCTCGTCCACGCACAAATGCTCTCGAGAGCCGAGCACTGCAACCTTCGGACGGTATGCCGTGTTCTTGAGCTCCTGCACCACTTGCTTCAGCTGCGAGTGCGTCCGCGACGAGTAAATGATCCTCGGAAGCTCTGGCGCCTCGTCACTGTCGACGTCATTGATGTGCCTTATGGTTGCATCTTCTGGACCTTCTTTCACACCAGAGGCAGCGCTTCGGCTAACTCCTAGTGACTTCTTCTGCATATGCCGCCGCCATGCGAGCGTTGCGCAGAGCAGACACAACGTCTGCATAATATTCATACCGAAACAAGGCAAGAGGTGATGTTTGACTTGGTTTTTGTATGCTGACCATTGCGAGCATAGGAATCAATCATCAAAAATGGGTACAATACCTTGCCCGTACCCGTGGGACTCTCGAGAATGGCGTTCTGCTTGGACGTGAGTGCTAGCATGACTTTCTCCATGTAGATGAGCTGCGAGTCGTACGGCTTGAACGGAAACTCCACGGGCAGGCCGCAGATCTCGAGCGTGACCATGGCGGCTGACCAACACTCTTGGCTTTCGTTTTGCACAGCATGTTGCTGTTCGGTGGACCACATCAATTGATGTGGTCACCTCACATAGTCTCGCTAACTGATGTGGTCACCTCACATAGTGTCGTTAGCTGATGTGGTCACCTCACATAGTGTCGTTAGCTGATGTGGTCACTCCACATAGTTTCGCTATTTGGTGTGGTCACTTCATTTTGAAGATGCCGTCGCCCAAGGTCGTCGTCGCGCTCTATCGCTCGCTCTTGCAGAGTGCCCGGGTGCTGGATACTCACGCAGCCTTCAAGGTGGAGTCCTGCAATGTGTAACTGCTGCAGCAACCTATACAGTGCACTAGCTCGTACTGAAGGTAGACGTGCTGCAGGCTGTGCTACCACGCGAGGTTGAGTGGCATCAAGGAACCAAGTGGTGCGACTTTTTTGGCTCGAGTGTCTCGTGCACAGACGCCGTTCGCTCTGGTTTTCGAGAGCGGAAAGGACAATGCGACCTTGATGCAGCTCTAGATGAGGCACTGATGATCAATAAGATGGGGTTGGAACGCGTGCAGCTTCTGTATTGCGACGAGGGCGACCGCCGCCTGCTGAAGTTTACGGAAGTGCTGCAGCCTACGACGTTTGACGAGAAGTACGAGTGGGAAAAGCAGCAGCTGACAGCGCAAAAGAAAGAAGCTCTAAGTGGCGCATTGGAGCTGATTCAAAGTGCGTCGGAGTTGCTGACGAACGAGGATCTTGACAGGACGGACAGGACGAGGCTGGCAAAAGCCTACTACGTCGAGTCGTTGAAATTATTTGAGACGTCTGATGGTCACGCGTATCTTGGCTGGCATTTGTACTTGGACGGGAAAGCAGACGAAGCGGTGGGAGAGTGTCAGCGTGCGATTCAGATGGATCCAGCGTTTGGAAACCCGTACAATGATCTCGGACTCATCCGCGTTGCGCAAGGCAAGGCAGAGGAGGCGTTGCAGCTGTTCCGGCAAGCGAAGGCAGCGCCGCGCAATGACGTGAGACGCTATGCGTGTCAGAATCTCGCCGCGTTGCACTTGGAAAACAATCGAGTCAAGCCGGCACTGCATGAATACATCGAGTCGTTGTATTGGATGCGGTCGAACGAAAAGACGGCGATCACGATCCGAAACACGATTAGCGACTTAGGCGATATTTTGATCGCGTTGGCGTCGTGCAAGGAAGACATGGAGTAAATTGTATCGGTCTACTGATGGTATTGCTGTTGTCGAAGCGCTCTTCTCCACTGACGTCCGGTGCGGATCGTGGCTGCTTGAAGCATATCGACGATTGTCCAGAACGCAGCCCGCTTGCCTTCCTCGAAAGCGATGAAGACCTCAAACCCGCCCTCGTTGTCATTCAGTGAGAGCACGTCCACTCGACCGGCGCAATGCACTTGAGTCAAACCATCATCAGGTGTTTCTTGATTCGGCTTGTGCTGTTCTAGCCGAAACCTCCGCCGATCACGACACTCTTCGTGTTCCGTGCCCTGATTGGTTTGACCTTTACTCTCCGTTAACAACTGCAGCCCATCCGCGGAGTCAACAAATTCACGTATTCTCATGTGAACCTCGGCTACCGAAGTACAACCGTGTGCTGCTATGATTACGCAAAGTAGGCATCAATATAGTTACTATATTGCAAGGAATTGCAACGACACACCTTCTTCACTTTTCAACGGCAGTCGAAAACGAAGTTCCTGCTTGCGATGAGCTTCCTTCCGCTTACCCAGTACTTTAACCTACTCGTAAGAGCAAGTACATAAGCTTTAAAAAGTCCTATTTCTAAAGCTCAGCAGAATGATAACGCGTACCGACAACGTGTCTGCCACATCTTCTGCAAAAGTCCAAGCAATTCCCCACCGCTTGGTTCGTCCCTGAAAAAACTCAGTAGTGCGAGTGCTTCGCACCTTCGTCTCGCGAAGCAAAGCTAAAAGCTTGCGCAAACTTGCTTTTCTGCCAACCATCGAGGTAAACCAGAGCACGCGGTTCTGCAAGTCCTTGCTATCTGCGATCATTCTCCCGATGAAAGCAACTTCGCCCCCTGGAAATACCATTTCGTTAGTGCTACCCATGCAGCTCGACTCAGGATTTGTGTCTGCTTCATCCATGTTATCAAAGAACGGCGGGTTGCACATAACAAAGTGGAATTTGTGCCCCAGTGGCTCCCCCTCTAACGGCTCCGCTAACAATCGATTCGTATGTGTACGCTTGACAGTTATGAAGGCCTCAAGATGATTGCGAGATACATTTTCCTTCGCACACGCGAAAGACTCGGCGTCAATCTCCGTTGCGATAAACCTCCACTTGTTCATCGTTGCGCCAAGCAACGCGTAGATACAGTTTGCCCCCGTCCCTACATCGATTCCAGAAACAATCTCCTCGTTCACTGCTGTGGTTTTTAGATCTTGCTCCTGCCCGACAAACTTGCTCCAATCGGCCTGACGGAGCAAGTCTTCGATCCAATGAAGATAGTTCAATCGGTTTGGCAACTAGCAGCATCAGCAACACAGGTAAGAAGATGAAACAACAACATCAAGCAACTTTCACAGCTCATCAACAACAGCCACGAACCGGTGGACACAACCGATTGATCGGAATCTCCCAGTGCAACCCAAAATCATGCAGAAGCAGCGTCTTCGTCAGTTCCCTAGTCCGACCCGCACGACACACTTAGCTAACGCCCAACTTACAGCTGAAGAAACAAAGAGCTTTTACCAAGTACCTGACAGCAAATGGGTCATCCCACGCAAGTGAAGCACGGCAATTGACATCGTCCACATTGCGCAGACTGGACATCACCACGGCACGTTAATCCCTCGGCCACTGCACCTCTGCGCCACTTCGTAACACCACGTACTAGTGTCGGAACTCTGCGTACTGCTGACCCAGTGCATAGAAATCCGGCGCCTTGTGTTTGTAGCGGTTACGATCATGAGCCAAAGCCCCGAGATGCGGCGTCGGCCGACGCGATTCGGCTCGCATTGGACGACTGGCATGATGTGCCACATAACTGCTACATAAATC
The DNA here is from genome assembly GCA_921007115.2 of Peronospora matthiolae. Classification (NCBI taxonomy): domain Eukaryota; phylum Oomycota; class Peronosporomycetes; order Peronosporales; family Peronosporaceae; genus Peronospora; species Peronospora matthiolae. The sequence goes on along the minus strand of CAKLBY020000109.1, from coordinate 1,203,591 downwards.
TGTGACGGGGAGCTCCTGATAAAAAGTGTAGGTAGCTGCTATTCATTCGAAGGATCTACTCGCTGCGCTTCTGCTCTTTCGTCTTGCTTGGTCGCTATGACCCCGAGCTCGACGGATGCTGGGAGAATGTTTGGTCTTGTCTATGTCTCGGTCGTGACGCGCGAACAGCGGTGTTGCCATGGGGGAGGAAGATACCGCTCTGGACGTTGACGTTACTTCACCCAAAGCCTGGAGCACGTACTTCATCCTGATGATTGTCGAGCTTAAATCGTTGCGCATAGAAGCCATGGCAGCTTCGCGGAGAACGGCATTCACGTCTCCAGCGGACAAGCCAGCGGTGTGCTTGGCCATGTGACGAGCAAGCGCTTCGCGGGAACCTAGTGCAGTGTCGGTCGAGTAATCCACGGGAACCGTCTCTAGAGCTTGAAGGATCATCGCATACCGCGCATCTTCGTCCGGAAAGTCGATATGAATGTGTACATCGAAGCGTCTGCAAGAGAGTTTACGAGAGTTAGCAGCTACATCGAACATACCGTGCTGCACGACTAAGATTGACTCAGTAATCACGTACCCCGGTCGGAGAATGGCTGGATCCAGCAGCTCCTTGTTTGTCGTTGAAGCAAGAATAACGACGTGTTGCTTCAGAAACGCCATGCGTGCTTCATCATTTGTCAAGCTATGCTGCAGCTTGGTCCGACTTGTGCTGAATCCATCCATTTCGACAAGCAGCATACTCAGCATCCGATCAAACGTCTGCTCGGTACTCGTATCGAAACCTCGTATCGGTGCAATACTCTCGATCTGGTCAAAATACAGCACGCACGGTGCGGCATTTCTAGCCGTGTCAAAGAGCTCGCGGAGTGCTTTTTCCGTATCGCCGACAATCTTTGTCAGTAAGTCACTGCACTCCACAGACACGAATGATGCCAGCCCACGGCGGCGGACCTGCTCGGCTACTGCATTCGCGAGATGTGTCTTGCCCGATCCTGGAGGACCGGTCAACAGGATGCCTTTTGGTGGTGTAGTCCCGAATCTCAAAAACCGGCTGCAGTCTCCGAGCGGCTCTATCAAGGAGACACGGAGAGTTTCAATAGCGTCAAGCATGCCAAAAACACCGGAGAAAGCATCGGAAGCTTGGTTGTGGTTACGCTTTTGAATGGAAGTAGATGCCGGTTGCTGCTGCTTTTGCGAGACGTGGTGCGTCTGAAGGACGGATGGATTGGTTACTGCAAGTGCTTGCTCGAAGTGGCGCGGGCATACTATTGCGTTGTATTCCACATTCGCAGTTGACCTCTCGTTCAGGCACACTTGCAACGCTTTCTGGCAAAGACACAGGAGATCTGCACCGACGAAACCACCAGTACTCTCGCTTACTCGAGTGAGGAAACTATCGCCAAGCTTGTCACTACGCCAAGGCTTTGTGATGATTCGAAGAACTGCAAGCCGTTCAATTTGCGCAGGAGGTTCAATACGCACAGCTTGGTCAATTCTTCCGTTCGATACAACCGCAGCGTCCACTTCTTCTGGACGAGTAGTAGTACCCAGAACAAATACCCGGTGCGACAACGATTTGATTTTTTCCAGATATGAAAGTAACACACCCAAGACGCCAATCTCGAGCGTGCTTTGTGAATCCGTCAGAGCACGTCGAGAGCCAGCGATTGCCTCAATTCCATCAATGAGCAGAATACTTGGAGACTGAAGCACTGCACTTTCGAAAATCTTGACCAACTGTTGTTCCGACTGCCCAACATACGTCTGGAAGATATCTGCTGCATTCAGGAAAATCGTCGTCACACCCAAGCACTTACAGATTTCTCTACTGAGCGCAGTCTTGCCAACACCAGGAAGACCACTGACTAGTGCGCCGACACTTGGCTGTAATGTCCCTTCTTTCTCCTTTTGCATTCCAAGACGCTGGACAATCGACTGCAACAAACACTTAGCGTACTTTTCAACACCTCCCAATTCTCTCGCGATTCGTTCCACATACGTATCAACAAGTTCAAATGTCAGTCCATCTTTGAGCACGACTGGCGATCCAGCAAAAGTCAAGCTGACGTTCGAAGTGCTGGAAATCGTTCCAAGCTGGTGGCAACATCCAGACCCTGTCGACCCGCACTTCACGTCTACAAACTCGACACGATCTCTGCAATTTAACCAGTTCACAGAAGACCTTCTGCCTTGCCAAACCACTACACCGTCCAGCAGTTGTGCTGCAATGCGTTGCAGTCCTTGAACCACAGCGCTTCGAGGCCTCGGCCGGTCTAAAAACTGCAAGCCGACACTTGCAACCACGCCACATCTGCACTTGCATCCAGCGCTCTCGTTTCCACCTTCAGCTGCCGATTCCACTTGTACCGAGACTTGGTTTTGCAATTCATTGACTTCTAAGGCTTCCTGGAGACCAAGCGATAGTGTAGATCCAGTCTCTTTCCATCGCAATTGAGCGAACGCAACGTTCAGTCCACTGGAGACTTTCGCATAAGTATGTCCAGATGTTGCCGCACAAGTGTAGAGAATGCACCGCGTGTCTCTCGCACCAGATCCTGCTGTCAACGCCGCACACGTCGCGATACATTCTGTAGCCATTTGTTTGGCCAAGTCGGACGATCAACACAACCGACATATGTATTACGTGTACCACACCAATGGCACTTCATACCGCCACTTTACCGTCTCACTTCAACATGGACGCATGGTTCGTAACCACGCAGTACCCAAAGTATGGCGCCCGTCCTCCGTTCGAGACCGTCGCCCACGCTGCTGTGTCGAGCCGTGCACGTCCCGTCCGTGTACGTAGCATGGGATGCCGAGCTCGGAGTCATTGCATTGCGGCTTCGGGAGCGGCAGTTGGCGATCACTCGATGCGGCTTTGTCTTGGCTGGTGTGTACTTTCGCCTCAATGAGACCGCAGCGCTCCAGCTGCCTGTCGCGCTCAAGGTCATGGACCGTGTGCAAGTGTTACTTCAGCACGACAATGTGGAGAGCGAGACCCGCGTGATGAGCCAGCTGCAGACGGGCGGAATCGATGCGCCTCTGGCCAATCAGTACATGGTCCGCTGGGGATACTCCAGTGACATGTACAATCACTACGTGGCTACAGAGTACGTGGCCAACGGAAGCTTGCAGGCCTATGTCCATCGTCGGGTGCGCCAGCTGATGATCCGTTACTTGCAGGAGTTTGCACAGACGTTCGGTGCAGCTCCGACGAAAGTGGAGTGCGTATCGTATGTGTATCGTGGTGTAGGTCACGCGTGGATAACAGAAGGCGTGGGGATTTTTGAGGGGATCGTGCGAGCGTTGATGTACTTACACGCACAGAACGTGGCACATTTGGATCTGGATGTGTGCAATATCGCAGTTGATACGCGAATGTGTCCGAGGGTTATCGACTTGGGCAGTGCGCAGATTATGAAGGAGAGATGTTGGGTGGCGGCGGGAAATGTTGATATTAAGTGCAAACCGTTGTTTGTGGCGCCAGAAGTGAGAGCACATCAGGGGATGGCGCCACCGAGGCCAGGGTTTGATGGCGTTGCAGCAGATATGTGGGCGGCGGGTGTTATTGTAAGCTGCCCGCTGTTTTGGATTTGTGGTGGTATTTGCTGCACTTAATGAAGCTGATGTCTCATGCTTGTTGGGTGTAATTATAGCTTGTGCAATGCGTTGTGTGGGGGTTCCGAGGTGGACCGACGTATCTGGTGTTGCACACGGATTGGCGATCAGAGGTGTTTAGTCATATTGATGCGACTTGTAGCTCCAAGACGTGTCACATGTGTGTGAATTACATCTCCATTCCACCTCTTATCGGTGTCATCATCAAGCAGTTGCTCCATGTGGATCCAGTACGGAGACCTTCAGCGTACGAAGTTGCTATTGCATTGCAGAAAAATCGGCAAGTGTAACTGTTCAGCAGGCACTTGAGAACAAACGGATGAAGGGATTGCAGCAGGATATGGAGACATGTTGGCGGCTAAGGAAGATCAAGAGTCCGGGTCATGTCGAGCTGCAGGTCGAGATATGTAGTGATGCTGATCGCTGCGTTGATATACGACTCATTCTTATACTTGCTATCAAGAGTAGCTGGTGACGGGCACTGTCGACAATCTTGTCAATATCAACGAGGTGTTGTCGTCGATGTTCACAAGATGGCAGACATCGATCATGTGGATCAACAGTTTCCAATTGGAACGTTATTGGATAAGCATGGTGCATATCGAAGCCGTGAGTACCTGTCATCAAAAGTGAAGGATCGGACGTGTGTTGCAACGAAAAAACTCTGCACGTTCGAAAATTTAGAATCGCATCAAAGACGATCAAAAAAAGGATTCACGTGGGATGCCGGATAGAACTTCAAAAGTATTGTCAGCCGTCGGCATTTTTGGAATGCTACGATCCGCATATCATGCACTCTGCACGGCTAGATCTCATGACGTCGGAAGAGGAGCTGAGAGGCATCTGTTTGATAGCTGGTATTGGGTCTCATGATTTCAAACCAAAAGAATTCTATACCGACGTATCAGAAGGTACCGTGAATTTGCTGGCAGCTGCGATCCAGAAAGACTCGTCAAGAATATGTATTAGAGCAGTGCAAGTTCGACTTGATTGCTGCACGACTTGCAACAAGTTGTCACATATTTGCTGCTACCATTTGGTTCGATCGCTGAATCCATCAGCTACTTTTTTCATGATGTGTGCCGAGCGGCTCGGTTGCAGTTGACAGGCTGACAGCACGTCATCTATACGAAGCACTTCGTCGTGAGTCTTACAGACATCGGCGTGACTTTGATGATGGCGCCATTTGGCTATCGGCTTGGCTTCTTACAAGCCCTAGACTTTCTGCGCCCAAGCTGACTACAATTTCGCACTTCTGTTTCATTGAGGTCGAGCGGGTGATAAAGCACGTCCCGACAGTTTGCGGCAAAACGATTCCTGATTGCACGCAACAATGGCAGTCCGTTGCACCGTACTGCAATGTTAGGTGAGTTAACATTCCAGTTGTAGATTTAGACACATGATCAAAGCAAACGATTATGGCAGACGTCGACTCGCAACGCTGACGGAAACTTAGGAACTTCTCCGGTATGTAGCTTGGACAATGCTGAACAGCTGCAAAGTTTGACTCAAAACGGCAGGGTCTTCTAATGAAAAGTCAGGTGGCTATCTGAACGATGGAGCTAATGATGTCCGAAGTACTCGATCGCGAGTCCAGTGACACTATTGTCGTATCCTGCAGATTTGTTTGCATTCGCACTATCGGCCGAATACAAATTCTTTGGTCAAGCAGCTAAGGAGATGAAAGTGACGTCGTGCGATCAATCGCTTTGGACGGAAAGCACTTTGTAATATGTTGAGATATTGACAAGACCAGCAGAAAAGTCGATCGCCATTTCTTGATAAATCCGATCATCACTCGAACCGCGTATAAAATGACAAGACCTTGCGTAAAGCACACAGAGAAGTACATTGTGTACCATTTTACTCTTCGATGAAACACCCAGGAGTGAGGTTCGTGCTTACAATAGCGTGCGTGTGGAGCGAATTCCATGACTTGATTGACGTAAGCTCATGAGCGAGCGTAGGTGTAGCGTTGCGACTAGCACATCACAGACATCTATCGGCGGCACATACCAAATCGTAGTTTTCGTCAAAAGTGAGTCGAGTGATATCCACCCTCGCACTCCCGAGTACAAATTGGGACATTTCAACCGTCCACTTACAGCTCTGACAGCTCATGTTTAGCCGTAAAATAGCTGGAAGCAGTACCGAATCAGTGCACTTCTGGTATGTCTAAAGGCCAGTTTCAGACGATTCGCTGATTAAAACGCGGCGGTGGCGTACACCTCGCTTGCTCAACAGTGACCATGATGTTCTATGACATCATCCATTCTACTTTAGGCTTCGACGGCATACCTTTCAACAGCTACAAAATACATGGGATAAGTCAGTGATCTGCCTACCGAGGGTAGCAGCAGTGAGAAAAATAGTGCCTAAATGTTTCAACCGGCATACTACCACTAACTTACCGGTTTACCTCAATCCATACAGATGTCATACCTGTGTCTCTTTCGACACAAACAAGCTCTCAGCAGCAGTTCGATTCGCAAATCTAGCACCGATAGCGCCGCCCGGATGGCTACTTTTCAAGCTCTCATCGCCTCCACCCATGTTTTCGATCAAGTGTTGGATGAGCGCGTTACAAATTGCTTCCTAGTCGTACATGTACCACATGAATCACAGCCAGAAAATCACCTGATTACACACATCATATACCTGAACGATGATACTCCTCGATGGAACTGGACAGCTGGTCTCGTCTTCCGCTGGTGCAATGATTGACTAAACCTCAGAGCGTGACCGACGATAAGCGTCAGTCAACGCCAGCACGACAATCAAGACAGCAACAACCGTTCATCGACTCACCCAATCACACTGCTGGCTCAGTGGCGAGCAACCATCTCCTACCACAGCCATTACGGAACAACCAGCTTTCCGAAACATGTCGGGCAGTGAAAGCAATTCTGTCGTCCGACCGCTGTGCGACATGATAATGACCTCACCAGTACGAAAAAAACACACAAGATAAATAAAGTATAAACCCAACGGCATCAACTCTACCGTAGAGCGTACCATGTCTCCATGCTTTAGGCCTCCTAGTTCGCCATGAACCCATTCACCTCCATGAATCCACTGCACCAATTGCAACAGTTAATGTAAATCATAGAGTACGGATAACATCAACTGTACAATAAACATCTTACCTGGCTGCTGATTGAGATCGAGGACAGCGTGGATGCCAGACGCTGAGCGACTGCGCCCGACTTGCCCAGTCCCGTGACAAACACTCGATTCCGCTCGTCGTGGCACTTCAGCACGCGCATCACGCATTGTGTAAAGTTCAGTGCGATGCTCGAGTCACTCGAGAACACTTGAAAAAGGTTCTGCCCGTAGCATAAGCACACTACAGTCAAGACCTTCAGACCTCCTCTGATAAACCTCATGCGGCACTTGAATTTGCACCTGCAGCGCAAACACATCACTAGCTATTGAGTGGAAAGAGGCAGGAGCACTAGTCCCACTTGGTGCCTAAAATCATGCAAGCGTCAGTCAGTACTAGTCCATAAAAGACGTCAAGTCTCACATGGCTACACTTTTCAACCTCGTTAAGCGACTTTACGGTCGAAAAGTGCGTGGGCCACGCCACCGATCGACGACTAAAGCCTGGACTAGCGTCTCGTGGTGACCCTCGACACAGTGATGGAATGGATACAGTGTGCCGTATCACGTTCTTCTGGGCACGCAAAGCCATCGAGCGGAGCCTCCCGAGCGCCGCCATGTCCCTGTTTGCGACGTTTGTCTATACCAACTGACTGCTATTGCGCTTTTGATTGGCTATTAAGAATGTAAGGAATGATGTGATTGGACAACGATCTTCTAGTCGTTCATGATGGAGCAAACGGTCCTCCAGCATCATCGACGTCAGGCGCAGCTCCAGCAACGTCGTGCTCGCCGCCGCAATGACCCAAAGCTCCACTGGTTATCTGAGATCAAGCACGGAGTGACAATTGAGCCAACGAGCGTGGCAGATCTCGCGGCGGTTACGTCTCGACTCGGTAAATCGTGGTGAAAGTATGATCTATAAAGTATGAGAGACGGCTCATTGATCTCGTAAGATGGGTACACACACAGGATGGCTACATCAGCAGCTGGCAATGGACACATGGACAGCATTGCGACGCTGGTACCTCCAGCTCAAAGTGATGGTTACACAAGACATGTCGCAGACACAACAAACAGTCGATGACCAGTCGATGACATCGACTTGTTTGCTGCAGGCTATGGAGACGACGCTGGCACGTGAGCAGCGCTGCTATGACGTCGTGTACAGAGCAGGAGCGCGGGTCTTAGACGCTCGTGAAAGTCTGTTGGACGAGGATGCGCCAGCGGATGTTCGTGAAGTCTTGAGCTTTTCCACACGCTCGGGTGAGGGCTTTATCTGCCGCGTCACTTGTTTACACGACGGCCATCGGGTGCTCTTCAGTGCCAGTGACTACGTCGAGGGTCTGCAGACAGAGCTGGATCGACTATTGAGCAAAGGGATGCCGATTGACAAAGCGATCAGCTTCATCTGGACTGCACACGAAACCTGGCAAACAACTGTCGACTGATAACATACGCAACGGAGACCTTTGCAACCCAGAAAACAGTCAAGTGTCCGTGTATTTCCCATTATGCTTCGCAACGCTGCAAGAGTAAAGAACGGATCTTAAGCAGTCAGCAGACAAGCACCACCAGCGGCTTTGATCTTCTTCTCTGCCTCAGCCGAGAAGAACTTGGCCTTGACGATCAAAGGCACTGCTGGTAGACGACCCTTGCCGAGCACCTTAAAGTACCCAGCCTTGGTCACATCAATCACAGGGGCTTTGCCGTCCTTGGCCTTCTCCGCCTGCTCCTTGGTCTTCTCCGATACTAACGTCCACAGACGCTCCACGTTCACCGTAGGGCAGTGGGTACGGTTTCGGAGGAGGTGAAAGTGGCGCATACCGACCTTACCAAAGTAACCCGGGTGAAACTTGTCCATCAGAATGCGGTGGTGGTGCTGACCACCAGCATTACCACGACCACCGGGATGCTTGCGGTGCTTGCCGATACGACCGTGGCCGGCGCTCACGTGGCCGCGTTTCTTGCGGTTCTTGGAAAAACGGGACGGCTACGCAGGCACAAGCACACATAACACACGGCCTGTCAATTCTCATATTCCCATTGTAGTAAAGTGATAGTAATTTGGGTAGCAGTAGTAGCGTTGCGAGTCGTGTGCTAGAGACAGTTGAATAAATCCCGACTTTCTTCACGTGCCCCCTGCATTCGCTACTACTACTGCTACTGTATTGCCGCTACTGCAACTGCATTGCCGCTGCGTGAACAGAGTCTGGGTCTTACCATATTTTGACTTGGTGATCAGCGAATGCGAATGGAGAAGCCGAGGACAAAGTGGCTGCTACGAATGGTTGGCTCTGGCTGGAGGGATACAATCAGCAAGTCGATTTGTTTCGCTTACAAATCGTAAGTGAAGCTCATTGCGCTGCAAATTCGATGGTGTTTTTGTCTAACCGGTCCGAACCGGGTCAGTCTCTACAGTTCATGTCCGCAATAAGTGCCTAATTGGTGGGGCTCTTGGTTCGAGCCGCCGGGTACATGTTACCTGGCTAACTTAGTATTCTAAAAGTGAAACTATTTATCGTTATTGAGGATTATTACTCAGGTCAGTCTCACAGCAACCAAGTTTTTGACCGTGGCGGACTTCGTGACGGATCACACTGACCTCGGTAAACCCAATACATCCAAACCAACGATCTAAGCGGCATCATTCGAAGCAGCCCAAAGACTTGTGTGACACACGCTGTTTTGCTTAAGTGGCCATCAGGCATTTAAGCTTCATGCGGCCACAAGAAAGTCCTTCATTACATCTGCTCACATGTCCCTGGCCGGGCTTCCTGATCGTATCCAGCGTTGGAACACATCAGTCTCTTAACTTCCGTTGATCATCGTTATAATGCTGCAACCTCGCGATTATTAAACAATTCAAAATCTGAAGGCCTACATTGAGCGCCCTATAACATCACCTTCTCCAGCATTAATGAAAACAAGGAACCCGTCCCGATGAGATAAATATCCCGTAAGCAATCAGACATGTAGTTCCGGCATAAATGGTGATGTCAAACCCACGATCATCTCCAAACGATTAAAAATTGCAGGATCCGGAGATACCGAGCAGAACCAGCAACTACCGTTCACATGAGAGCAGACCTGCAACAAATGTACTCGTTGCTGGAGAGACCATTGGAAGTAAGAGAGGCAACGAAGTCTGGTGTCATAGATCCGACAATTTCATTGTAATACAAACACAATGGCATCCGAAATCTTTTCACTTATCCAGATGAGGAAGCGGTCACTTACCTGCCGGAGCTTGACGCGGTTATTTAAGAGCACCTTTCCATGGAGGCGAATTACAAAGCAGATGAGGACGACGACGGCATTGTGGTACTTACATCAGTTCCGGCTGCTGAGCAAACGAGTCGCGTTTGGCCAGGCACCTAAAAACGTTTGGATGGAGCAAGAAAACCACACCATGATTACTCTGCAGCAGATGAGGGACAAGGTCAAGGCTAACAGAACTCGCCAGTGGTAAATAAGTTGATCTAGAGCTACGCTGTATCCGTACAAGCAGCATGTACAAAGGATTGCTAGTAAAAAAGATGAGTGACCCTATTTAAAATTACTTCGATTGCATATTACAGATGCTCAAAGCCCGATCCCAATTCCGTGGTTTTCGAGCAACATGGCTGAAATCATTTGGAACACGCCTTGTAATTAACCCTTTTATAGCAGCAAAGCTATCTGTAACGGGGCGAATCGTTACATAACAATTTATAAGAAATTGTTAATAGAATATAACTATAAGAGTTATATTCTCAGAATATTGTCATAAGGACAATATTCTGTAGCACTTCCAAGTAGTTTCTAATTGGTTGATATAGGCCATTATATCAACCAACGAAGACGCGCCACGACAGACGCACGCAATGAGTGGTGAGCAGATAACTGATTTACACATTTGTATTTAGACATAGTTAGATGAAGATAAATAGTGATTTATTGCAGACATTAACTATTATAAATACAGTTCTACTTTTACTCTAACCGAGTACTCGCTTCTTCTTACCGTCTTCCTCTGCACGTACGAGTGTACGTGAAGTTACGAGGCACCGCCTTATTCTGTTATCAGAATAAGTAGCTTGTACTGTCACCAGTACAAGCTTCAGGGTGCCCCGTTACACCTGGTAGCACTTCGTAGTCCGTCCAAGGACCGCGTTCACATCCAACATGAATATGTTGGATGATGAAGATGACCAAAGCTTTCACGCTACGCGTGACGGCTACTCCCATTTGAGCGATGTCGAATGGGATGCGGTTGAACGAATGGGTTCGACCATGGGCATCCATGCTGTTAGCGTCATGCTAGAGGCTCTCAATAGAGATGCCCAACATGCTACTATCGCCAAGTTCATTCAAAATGAACTTGACGCAGAACGCGAGAAAGTAGCCTTGCTTCACCAACAAGGTTCTCAACAAGCAGAGTTGTTGAGAGAACAAGGTGCTCAACAGTTTGAACTGTTGAGACAGCAGCAGGCTGCTGCTGGCGGGTCGATGCACTCGCGTCGGCCCGAGACTTTGAAGATTGACATCTCAAAGTATAGGGGGGTCGAAGAAGACTCCCTCTTGAGATGGTTCGTCGAATTGGATGACGCCATAAGGGCGCGTCGCATCGACGACGGGGATATGCAAGTTGAATTTGCCCAGTCAAATCTGGCAGGACGTGCCAAGACTTGGGTACTGGGGCTCAAGCTGCACGACCCATACGCGTTTGGGTCGTTGGAAGTCTTCAAGTCGCGGCTCAGACAAACGTTTGAACCGCCTAGAGCTGAGTTCAGAGCTCGAACCGAACTCTTGAAGCTCAAGCAGGGTAAGCGTGATGTGCACGCTTACGCTCAACATATACGACATCTCACGAGTTGTATAAGTTCCAATCCGGTGGATGAACACACGTTGGTTTCGGTGTTCATGCAGGGTCTTGCGGATGGTCCCGTCAAGACTCACCTGTTCCGGCTTGAACTAGATTCACTAGAACAAGCCATTTCCATTGCGGAGCAGGAAGACTTCAGTCTGAGACAGGCTCGCGCCAGCTCGACATCATATCGTCAACCGAGACGATATGACAACGGAGGTCCAGAGCCGATGGAACTCTGTTAAGTAGAGAGCGAGAAGGCTCGCTCTACAGGCTACAAGAAGTTGCAGAGATGCAACAGATGTCAAAAGACAGGACACTACGCTTACGAGTGTAGTGCCCCTCGTCCAGTGTCTCGCGACACTGGGCGTAGTGACCGTCCACCCATGAGAAAGGGGCAGGGACGAGGGTCCGCAGTTGGTGCAAAGACGCAACAACGGGATGGACCGTCAAAAAACGGACAGGATCAGTAGGTGCGGAGCACCCTACTGATCCAGCAACGTCAAGAGAATTTGTAGGCCTCTTGATGAAGGTTGCTCCCAACACACAGACATTGTGCGTTGCTGCTCTAGGTAATGAGATCTCACTCATTACCTTGAAACTCGAAGTGACGAATAAGTTGTCCCTTCGAGCTCTAGTCGATTGTGGGGCGTCCAACAATTTTGTGCGACGCCAATCGCTAGAAGATGGTCACTTTAAATTCAGTGAATGTGACACACCTCCTACGAGGATGACGGTACGTCTTGCGACAGGCGCATCCGTAACCGTCATGAAGCGTATAGTGAAGATTCACTATACGCTAGAAGATACCCAATACGACGATGACTTTATCGTATTGGATTTGGATGACAAATTTGATGTCATCCTTGGAATACCGTGGCTCAGAAGGTACGAACCACGGGTAAACTGGCAACATCGGACAGTAACGATGCCTGCCGCTTGTTCATCAGATGGCCATCTGATGAACGTTTTGGAGAGTCCACAAGCGTGTGGATGTACTACGAGTGAGTGCGATGGCCTCACTTGTGGTACGGTCGTTAGTACGACTGCACAAAACCTTAGTGTACCAAACGGTTACACTTCGGAGCAAAGTTCCGGCGGCTGTGAGGAAACACAGGCTGCGCCGAAGGTCCACCACTCGAATAAGTCGGGTGGACTGGGACAAAGATGTATCCCTAGAGGGGAACATCTAGAAGAGAAACAATCGATCGCTCAGGTTAAGCGAAACGATAATCCTAGATCGACTGGAGAGTCTTTCGTAGAGGATCTCGCTGTGGTTGCGCAACCCCAGCTAGAGGAAGTAAAGGGAATAAGTCCCAAGATTACAAATACGGCGGAAATAAGTTCCCCGAAACCCGCGGGAATAAGTCCCCGGGAAGACGAAGGAATAAGTCCTTCGAAGCCTGAGGGAATAAGTCCCCAGGAAATGACAGAGACATTGAATGTCATAGTCAATAACGGATCATGTGTAGGCGCTTATACACTTGATCTGATTGCGCCTCCGAAGTTAACTTCGGAGATCACTCAGTTGCCAACGCTCGAACATAAAAGATTCTTGCGTGATCTGCGTAGTGGCAAAGTCAAGCAGATCTGCATACTCGTCGCTGAAGACGAGTATGTAACCGACATAAGGTCAGCAACAGTGTTTACTGAGAACGAGAGAGTTCTCAGTAGTTCATCTATGGACGAGAGTGTCCTAGATGAAAAGACACGAATTGAGCGATATGAGTCCCAATCATGGGAATCGCTCAAGACAAATCCTCTCTATGAAGATTTGGTTGAATTCAAGGATGTATTCCCTGAAACTGTTCCGTGCGAATTACCGAAGGATAAAGGTATTCGACACGAAGTCGAGCTTAAACCAGGCTCGAAGTACTGTGTCATGAAGCAGTGGCCACTGCCTCGTGAACAAGTACTTGCGATCGACAAGTTCTTTGCCGATCGTTTAGCAGCGGGCCATGTGAGGGAATCAACTTCCCCACATAGCTCTCCGACCTTCTGTGTGCGAAAAGCAACAGGAGGGTGGCGGATAGTGCACGTGTTTAACAAATTGAACGCTGCAACGGTACCGGCTCAGACGCCGATACCGAGGAAGGACGTAATCATTGATGGTATGTCAAAGAGTACCATCTTTTCGTCCATGGATTTGATGGATGGCTTCTATCAAATCCTAATGCGGAACGGGATATACCCTATACCGCAGTTAGCACGCCTAGCGGCATGCTCTGGGAATGGCTAGTAATGCCACAAGGGCTCAGTAATGCCCCTGCCACGTTCAACAGGTGTGTATCACATCTGTTGAGGCCAGTACGAGAATTCGCGCCGAGTTATTTCGATGACGTATTCATCCATAGTCGAGCTATGGATGGAAAGTCGGACGTTGAGGTTCACAAGTACCACGTCCGACAAGTTCTTACAATCATGCGAAAGCATCAATTGTATGCAAACCTCAAGAAGTGTATATTTGCAGCAAGCGAAATACCACTTCTTGGGTGCATCGTTGGTAAGAACGGTGTACGTCCTGATCCCGAAAAGATCAAGGCGATCACCGACTGGCCCGTGCCGGTCGATGTCAAAGGTCTTCGAAAATTCCTTGGGCTAGCGGCGTATTTGCATAAGTATTCACGCAATTACGCCGAGATGACTGTACACCTCTCTCGTTTGTTGAAAAAGAACGAGAGGTGGTTATGGAACGCTGAATGTCAACGCTCCTTTGAGGGTATCAAGCAGAGCTTGATACAATCCCCAGTCCTAGCAATAGCCGATCAGGACAGGCCATTTCATGTGGTCTGTGATGCCAGCGATTTCGCAATCGGCTGTGCATTAATGCAGTACGACCTTGAAGGCGTTGAACGCGTCGTCTGCTATCAGTCGCGTCAGCTGCAACCAGCTGAGCGGAACTATCCAGTGCATGACAAGGAACTCCTTGCCATGAAGTATGCACTCGCAAAGTTCAGAGTCTATCTATTAGGAGATAGACCCTTCATTGTTTACACTGACCATGCGTCGTTACGCACGGCAGTGAACAGCCCGCACCTTTCACAACGAATGGCGCGGTGGTTGTCATTCTTTGCAGAATACAACTTTACGGTAAGAGTACAAACCAGGACGACTTAATGTCGTTGCTGATGCACTCTCACGTCGTCCCGACTTTGAAACAGTCGCGAAACCCAACAGTGAGACAGTCACTGTTGCGGTTATGACGTCCTCAGTCCCATCTACAACGTTGTATGATGATGTGAGGCGGGCATACGCCCAAGATGGTGAGATTGTAGGGTTGTTGACACATCTCTCACAATCATCTCGAGAATCGTTGAAACGATTGTCGTCTGCGTATCGATCTGCATCAGATCGATACACTACTCGTAACGGTTTACTGTACTATACAGCCGTTTCTGGTGACACACCACGTGTTGTCATTCCAGATGATACTGATCTGCGTTTGCGGATCATGTTCGAGTATTACGATGCTCCTATAGGAGGACATCGTGGCCGAGAGAAAACATATCTCACGGTAAGTCGAGACTTTTACTGGCCCCGCCAGTATCAGTTTGTGCGAAAGTATGTTCGCGCATGCGAAGTCTGCCAACGAGTGAAGTCAAGTCCTTCACTGCGTGCACCCTTACAGCCTCTACCGGTTCCGGCTGAGTGCTGGGAATCCATCTCAATGGATTTCGTCTTCGGGTTACCCAAAGACGCACGCGGGAATACGGGTATTCTCGTATTTGTTGACAGATTCAGCAAAATGGTACACCTTGTGGCTGTACCAGAGACAATCACGGCAAGTGGCTGTGCTTGTGTCTTTATTGACACCATCTTCCGACTTCATGGGTTGCCCCGTGAACTCGTATCAGACAGAGATCCACGATTCACTGCTGATTTCTGGCGTTCCGTGTTCAAATCACTCGGAACGCGCTTGAAGATGTCAACATCTGATCATCCAGAGTCAGATGGTCAGACGGAACGTGCCAATCGTGTCCTTGAAGAGATACTTCGAGGATACGTACACTCCTTTAAGAGTTGGAGTGAGTTTTTGCCAATGGTAGAGTTTGCCATCAACAACTCGGTGCATGCGTCCACGACACATACACCGTTTTACGTGAATGGCTTGCGCCATCCGCGTGTACCCACCTTACTAGAGTGTAACTCTGGTTTAAGGGGGAGGGACTCGCGCGAGCAAAAACCGATTTGGTTCACGCTCATCACGCTCTGACGAAGAAGTCATTGCGTTTGATGCCGATATCGATAACATCAATATCGAAGAAGATGATGCCAGTGAGAGTGCGGAAGCCCTCACTGAAGACAATGATCCCAGTGAGAGTGCGGAAGCCCTCACTGAAGAAAAGGTTGTTGTCGCTGCAGTGCGCTCACAGCACACTGAAGCTAACGAGTCATCAGATGAGTTCATACTGGCTCGTGAAACGGTAGTCCGTTTTGTGCAAGACTCCATCGCCGAAGCGGTGGATAAGCAAAAGCAAAACGCTGACAAGAATGGAAGGGCAAACACTCTTTTATTTAATAAAGGTGACTTAGTCCTACTGTCTACGGTTAATCTACCAAAACATGTAGTGACTAACTTGGGTAGCAGTAAACTACTACCCAAGTACATTGGCCCATTTCGTGTATTGCACCGCCTAGGCAATGCATACACGATCGAGTTACCACGTAAGATGCGAACGCATCCCACGTTTTACGTTGGTCGGCTTAAGCCGTACCATCAGTACGCTGCTTCTTCCGATGAAGAACGCCCTTGCGCTCAAGCATCTCGCAGAGAGCCTTGTGCTCCCGATGGTGGGCATCAACAAGGGTCTGAAGAGCAGTTATCTCAGCCCGAGACCGATCAACAATCCCACGAGCTACCCTTAGCTCGTCACGAAGAGATGTCAGAGATCTCTCGTTCTCAAGCTGAGCAAAGGCAAACTCAGCTCGATGCTTCGAGGCAGTGTCCACCATCTGGAGACGCCTATTCCGCTCATGCTCGAGATCGTCGCGTAACCCTTGCGTTACGCGATCAAAGAAGCTGTCGGGAACACACCGATCCACATGATCGTGTGGAGAGCGTCTTTCCTCCTCCTCCACCTCCATTAGAGGACTCTCGCGGTGGCCAGCGCTATCTAGTTGAGCAGCTGTTGAACCACCGCGACGTGAACGGACGTCGGACGAGTTATCTCGTCCGGTGGCGCGGCTTTCCCCGTCCTGGGATTCTTGGGAGCCCCGCTCCCAATTGATGGTTGACGTACTGGGTCTGGTCGAGCAGTACGACGCGACACATCCTGTGCCGCAGAAGGACCGCCGGAGAAAGTCTTCCCGGCACGGTCGTAAAGGGATTTCAGGTTGTCAATCCCTTCGTACATCTCAGTAGAGACACGTACGCGCCACCACGGGCTGGTAAGGAGGTAAGCCTCCTTAGGTGCTCGTGCAGAGTTGTTCACACAACATGGGCACGAGTCTCCCCAAGAAAGGCAGGGTAATCCTTTCTCCCTTGACAGACGATGCAGCTTGTAGCGTGCACCTGTCGGGGTTCGCTTTTCAAACTTATCACGAGCTTTGATAAGTTTGTCGTTCCAAGCGTCACGACCTACATCCTCGAGATTATGGATGTAGGCGTTCCACGCCTGAAGTAGTGAGGGACCATCACGTTTGTGATTCCCACTGTACCATCGATGTCTAACGAAAGCATCGATGAAGAACTCATGTTCAGCGCGATAGTCTTTCGCGCTGGGGTCAAGGTGATGAATCCTCGACGAATCGAACAATCGTGTTCGATAACGATCACTCGTCGTCACCGACAAGTGATCCATGACAGATTTAGGAGGCATCCATGCCTTCTTTTCTGGAGCGAGACGCAACACATTGCGGTCCCGCTCTTCCTGCGACGTGCCGACAGAAGTACTGGCACCTCGCTGTGAAGTGGTGTCCATCGGAAAAACGACACCACTATTAGCGCCCGAGTCTCGCGACCTCGAGCGCCTTCGCTTCGGCGATGGTTCATCTGACTCATCAGATGAACCAAAGATGCTGCGACGCAAAGCATGTCCATGCCACGCTTGGCAGGCGGCTTGGATTCGATCGCCGTCGATACGGATCCGTCATCCGTATCAGGAGAGTACGAGACACCGAGCTCGTACTCTGTGAAGACACGAGTGTCTTCATGACCAGCGCCTGCATCACCAGGTGATACAGGCTGAGTCGATTCAGCAACCGATGGGATATCAGTTGCTGTAGTTTCTGCTTCGGCGTCCGCACAGAGACGTGCAGACGCGCTCTCGGCGGCCTTGCTCGCGCATCGCATGGGCTTGTTTACCATGCGATGAGATGTTGGAAAGTGGACGCGGACCAACAAGTGCAAACCCCGTCCCAAATGATTTGGGACGAGTATCCATTTAGTCAATCAGTCACTAAAGTGACTGATGGTTAAGGGGGGGTGATGTAACGGGGTGAATCGTTACATAACAATTTATAAGAAATTGTTAATAGAATATAACTATAAGAGTTACATTCTCAGAATATTGTCATAAGGACAATATTCTGTAGCACTTCCAAGCAGTTTCTAATTGGTTGATATAGGCCATTATATCAACCAACGAAGACGCGCCACGACAGACGCACGCAATGAGTGGTGAGCAGATAACTGATTTACACATTTGTATTTAGACATAGTTAGATGAAGATAAATAGTGATTTATTGCAGACATTAACTATTATAATACAGTTCTACTTTTTACTTTAACCAAGTACTCGCTTCTTCTTACCGTCTTTGTAACGGGGTGAATCGTTACATAACAATTTATAAGAAATTGTTAATAAAATATAACTATAAGAGTTATATTCTCAGAATATTGTCATAAGGACAATATTCTGTAGCACTTCCAAGTAGTTTCTAATTGGTTGATATAGGCCATTATATCAACCAACGAAGACGCGCCACGACAGACGCACGCAATGAGTGGTGAGCAGATAACTGATTTACACATTTGTATTTAGACATAGTTAGATGAAGATAAATAGTGATTTATTGCAGACATTAACTATTATAAATACAGTTCTACTTTTTACTCTAACCGAGTACTCGCTTCTTCTTACCGTCTTCCTCTGCACGTACGAGTGTACGTGAAGTTACGAGGCACCGCCTTATTCTGTTATCAGAATAAGTAGCTTGTACTGTCACCAGTACAAGCTTCAGGGTGCCCCGTTACACTATCAGCTATGCAGTGAGGTACAAGCTTAACCTGTACAGATAGCTGCACGTTGGTCGGGGGGGGTGGGGGGGGCTAAGAAAGATCGATGCGGTGCTCCAGATAATGCGAATACTGGCATCTGATCAGAAGAAGATCTGCCCGCGGCACGACCAAGGGGCTTTTGATTATGGTAATTGGGTGCTCTGTGTCTCGAATATACGCACCGAAAGAGTAGCAACTAGCTGTAGTGAACCCGGCACTTGCTAAGAACTACACATGAGTGAGCTTGCAGGCCTTACAACGGATCGTAAGAAGTTGTGCGCTCACGGAGAGATAATTGCACACGTAACCTGATCTAGAACTGCCTATGTGTAAGGGAATTTTCGGTAAAGCTTACACGAGGCGACAACGACCATCTACTTGGCGACAGTTGCAAAGATATGACTTTTAGAATAGGGAACGAATGGGACGGATCGCGGTTGCATCGCCCGCGTACGAGCACCGAAATCACAAGACTAATCAGCTAGACGTACTTCAGCAAGATGCGAATATGTATTGGATGTGGCTTGTCAAAGAGACGAGGACGGTTGTTGGTTTCCAAGGGTCCTTCCATACTTTTAATTAGCTTATGAGGCATCCCTTGAAAGCAGAAGACTATCGAACAAACGCAGTCACCATGCTGGCGGGATCTGTTCAAGAAGCAGGTGCGGTGCAAGTGAGATTCGAGTGACGTAAGCTTGGATGGAGAACAGAAGCGCTAGATTCCGGATCAACTTGATGCTGTAACGGGGCACCCTGAAGCTTGTACTGGTGACAGTACAAGCTACTTATTCTGATGACAGAATAAGGCGGTGCCTCGTAACTTCACGTACACTCGTACGTGCAGAAGAAGACTGTAACGGGGCACCCTGAAGCTTGTACTGGTGACAGTACAAGCTACTTATTCTGATGACAGAATAAGGCGGTGCCTCGGAACTTCACGTACACTCGTGCGTGCAGAGGAAGACGGTAAGAAGAAGCGAGTACTTGGTTAAAGTAAAAAGTAGAACTGTATTTATAATAGTTAATGTCTGCAATAAATCACTATTTATCTTCATCTAACTATGTCTAAATACAAATGTGTAAATCAGTTATCTGCTCACCACTCATTGCGTGCGTCTGTCGTGGCGCGTCTTCGTTGGTTGATATAATGGCCTATATCAACAAATTAGGAACTATTCGTAAGTGCTACAGAATATTTGTCCTTATGACAATATTATGAGAAAATACCTCTAATAGTTATAGTCGATTAACAATTTCTTATAAATTGTTATGTAACGATTCACCCTGTTACATCACCCCCCCTTAACCATCAGTCACCTTAGTGACTGATTGACTAAATGGATACTCGTTCCAAATCATTTGGGACAGGATTCGCACTTGTTGGTCCGAGTCCACTTTCCAACATCTCATCGCATGGTTAACAAGCCCATGCGATGCGCGAGCAAGGCCGCCGAGAGCGCGTCCACACGTCTCTGTGCGGACGCCGAAGCAGAAACTACAGCAACTGATGTCTCATCGGTTGCTGAAGCGACCCAGCCTGTGTCACTTGGTGATGCAGGCGCTGGTCATGAAGACACTCGTGTCTTCACAGAGTACGAGCTCGGTGTCTCGTACTCTCCTGATACGGATGACGGATCCGTATCGACGGCGATTGAATCTAAGCCGCCTGCCAAGCGTGGCATGGACATGCTTTGCGTCGCAGCATCTTTGGTTCATCTGATTCATCAGATGAACCATCGCCGAAGCGAAGGCGCTCGAGGTCGCGAGACTCGGGCGCTAACAGTGGTGTCGGTTCTCCTATGGACACCACTTCACAGCGAGGTGCCAGTACTTCTGTCGGCACGTCGCAGGAAGAGCGGGACCGCAATGTGTTGCGTCTCGCTCCAGAAAAGAAGGCATGGATGCCTCCTAAATCCGTCATGGATCACTTGTCGGCGACGACGAGTGATCGTTATCGAACACGGTTGTTCGATTCGTCAAGGATCCATCACCTTGACCCCAGTGCGAAAACTATCGCGCTGAACATGAATTCTTCATCGATGCTTTCGTTAGACATCGATGGTACAGTGGGAATCACAAACGTGATGGTCCCTCACTACTTCAGGCGTGGAACGCCTACATCCATAACCTTGAGGATGTAGGTCGTGACGCTTGGAACGACAAACTTATCAAAGCTCGTGATAAGTTTGAAAAGCGAACCCCGACAGGTGCACGCTACAAGCTGCATCGTCTGTCAAGGGAGAAAGGATTACCCTGCCTCTCTTGGGGAGACTCGTGCCCATGTTGTGTGAACAACTCTGCACGAGCACCTAAGGAGGCTTACCTCCTTACCAGCCCGTGGTGGCGCGTACGTGTCTCTACTGAGATGTACGAAGGGATTGACAACCTGAAATCCCTTTACGACCGTGCCGGGAAGACTTTCTCCGGCGGTCCTTCTGCGGCACAGGATGTGCCGCGTCGTACTGCTCAACCAGACCCAGTACGTCGATCATCAGTTGGGAGCGGGGCTCCCAAGTATCCCAGGACGGGGAAAGCCGCGCCACCGGACGAGATAACTCGTCCGACGTCCGTTCACGTCGCGGTGGTTCAACAGCTGCTCAACTAGATAGCGCTGGCCACCGCGAGAGTCCTCTAATGGAGGTGGAGGAGGAGGAAAGACGCTCTCCACACGATCATGTGGATCGGTGTGTTCCCGACAGCTTCTTTGATCGCGTAACGCAAGGGTTACGCGACGATCTCGAACATGAGCGGAATAGGCGTCTCCAAATGGCGGACACTGCCTTGAAGCATCGAGCTGAGTTTGCCTTTGCTCAGCTTGAAAACGAGAGATCTCTGACATCTCTTCGTGACGAGCTAAGGGTAGCTCGTGGGATTGCTGATCGGTCTCGGGATGAGATAGCTGCTCTTCAGACCCTTGTTGATGCCCACCATCGGGAGCACAAGGCTCTCTGCGAGATGCTTGAGCGCAAGGGCGTTCTTCATCGGAAGAAGCAGCGTACTGATGGTACGGCTTAAGCCGACCAACGTAAAACGTGGGATGCGTTCGCATCTTACGTGGTAACTCGATCGTGTATGCATTGCCTAGGCGGTGCAATACACGAAAAGGGCCGATGTACTTGGGTAGTAGTTTACTGCTACCCAAGTTAGTCACTACATGCTTTGGTAGATTAACCGTAGACAGTAGGACTAAGTCACCTTTATTAAATAAAAGATTGTTTGCCCTTCCATTCTTATCAGCGTTTTGCTTTTGCTTATCCACCGCTTCGGCGATGGAGTCTTGCACAAAACGGACTACCGTTTCACGAGCCAGTATGAACTCATCTGATGACTCGTTAGCTTCAGTGCGCTGTGAGCGCACTGCAGCGACAACAACCTTTTCTTCAGTGAGGGCTTCCGCACTCTCACTGGGATCATTGTCTTCAGTGAGGGCTTCCGCACTCTCACTGGCATCATCTTCTTCGATATTGATGTTATCGATATCGGCATCAAACGCAATGACTTCTTCGTCAGAGCGTGATGAGCGTGAACCAAATCGGTTTTTGCTCGCGCGAGTCCCTCCCCCCCTTAAACCAGAGTTACACTCTAGTAAGGTGGGTACACGCGGATGGCGCAAGCCATTCACGTAAAACGGTGTATGTGTCGTGGACGCATGCACCGAGTTGTTGATGGCAAACTCTACCATTGGCAAAAACTCACTCCAACTCTTAAAGGAGTGTACGTATCCTCGAAGTATCTCTTCAAGGACACGATTGGCACGTTCCGTCTGACCATCTGACTCTGGATGATCAGATGTCGACATCTTCAAGCGCGTTCCGAGTGATTTGAACACGGAACGCCAGAAATCAGCAGTGAATCGTGGATCTCTGTCTGATACGAGTTCACGGGGCAACACATGAAGTCGGAAGATGGTGTCAATAAAGACACAAGCACAGCCACTTGCCGTGATTGTCTCTGGTACAGCCACAAGGTGTACCATTTTGCTGAAATTGTCAACAAATACGAGAATACCCGTATTCCCGCGTGCGTCTTTGGGTAACCCGAAGACGAAATCCATTGAGATGGATTCCCAGCACTCAGCCGGAACCGGTAGAGGCTGTAAGGGTGCACGCAGTGAAGGACTTGACTTCACTCGTTGGCAGACTTCGCATGCGCGAACATACTTTCGCACAAACTGATACTGGCGGGGCCAGTAAAAGTCTCGACTTACCGTGAGATATGTTTTCTCTCGGCCACGATGTCCTCCTATAGGAGCATCGTAATACTCGAACATGATCCGCAAACGCAGATCAGTATCATCTGGAATGACAACACGTGGTGTGTCACCAGAAACGGCTGTATAGTACAGTAAACCGTTACGAGTAGTGTATCGATCTGATGCAGATCGATACGCAGACGACAATCGTTTCAACGATTCTCGAGATGATTGTGAGAGATGTGTCAACAACCCTACAATCTCACCATCTTGGGCGTATGCCCGCCTCACATCATCATACAACGTTGTAGATGGGACTGAGGACGTCATAACCGCAACAGTGACTGTCTCACTGTTGGGTTTCGCGACTGGTTCAAAGTCGGGACGACGTGAGAGTGCATCAGCAACGACATTAAGTCGTCCTGGTTTGTACTCTTACCGTAAAGTTGTATTCTGCAAAGAATGACAACCACCGCGCCATTCGTTGTGAAAGGTGCGGGCTGTTCACTGCCGTGCGTAACGACGCATGGTCAGTGTAAACAATGTAGGGTCTATCTCCTAATAGATAGACTCTGAACTTTGCGAGTGCATACTTCATGGCAAGGAGTTCCTTGTCATGCACTGGATAGTTCCGCTCAGCTGGTTGCAGCTGACGCGACTGATAGCAGACGACGCGTTCAACGCCTTCAAGATCGTACTGCATTAATGCACAGCCGATTGCGAAATCGCTGGCATCACAGACCACATGAAATGGCCTGTCCTGATCGGCTATTGCTAGGACTGGGGATTGTATCAAGCTCTGCTTGATACCCTCAAAGGAGCGCTGACATTCAGCGTTCCATAACCACCTCTTGTTCTTTTTCAACAAACGAGAGAGGTGCACAGTCATCTCGGCGTAATTGCGTGAATACTTATGCAAATACGCCGCTAGCCCAAGGAATTTTCGAAGACCTTTGACATCGACCGGCACGGGCCAGTCGGTGATCGCCTTGATCTTTTCGGGATCAGGACGTACACCGTTCTTACCAACGATGCACCCAAGAAGTGGTATTTCGCTTGCTGCAAATATACACTTCTTGAGGTTTGCATACAATTGATGCTTTCGCATGATTGTAAGAACTTGTCGGACGTGGTACTTGTGAACCTCAACGTCCGACTTTCCATCCATAGCTCGACTATGGATGAATACGTCATCGAAATAACTCGGCGCGAATTCTCGTACTGGTCTCAACAGATGTGTATCACATCTGTTGAACGTGGCAGGGGCATTACTAAGCCCTTGTGGCATTACTAGCCATTCCCAGAGCATGCCGCTAGGCGTGCTAACTGCAGTACAGGGTATGTCCCGTTCCCGCATAAGGATTTGATAGAAGCCATCCATCAAATCCATGGACGAAAAGATGGTACTCTTTGACATACCATCAATGATTACGTCCTTCCTCGGTATCGACGTCTGAGCCGGTACCGTTGCAGCATTCAACTTGTTAAATGCATGCACTATCCGCCACCCTCCTGTTGCTTTTGGTACACAGAAGGTTGGAGAGCTATGTGGGGAATTTGATTCCCTCACATGGCCCTGCAGCTAAACGATCGGCAAAGAACTTGTCGATCGCAAGTACTTGTTCACGAGGCAGTGGCCACTGCTTCATGACACAGTACTTCGAGCCTGGTTTAAGCTCGACCTCGTGTCGAATACCTTTATCCTTCGGTAATTCGCACGGAACAGTTTCAGGGAATACATCCTTGAATTCAACCAAATACTTATAGAGAGGATTTGTCTTGAGCGATTCCCACGATTGGGAGTCACATCGCTCAATTCGTGTCTTTTCATCTAGGACACTCTCGTCCATAGATGAACTACTGAGAACTCTCTCGTTCTCAGTAAACACTGTTGCTGACCTTATGTCGGTTACACACTCGTCGTCAGCGACGAGTATGCAGATCTGCTTGACTTTGCCACTACGCAGATCACGCAAGAACCTTTTATGTTCGAGCGTTGGCAACTGAGTGATCTCCGAAGTTAACTTCGGAGGCGCAATCAGATCAAGTGTATAAGCGCCTACACTTGATCCGCTATTGACTATGACATTCAATGTCTCTGTCATTTCCTGGGGACTTATTCCCTCAGGCTTCGAAGGACTTATTCCTTCGTCTTCCCGGGGACTTATTCCCGCGGGTTTCGGGGAACTTATTTCCGCCGTGTTTGTAATCTTGGGACTTATTCCCTTTACTTTCTCTAGCTGGGGTTGCGCAACCACAGCGAGATCCTCTACGAAAGACTCTCCAGTTGATCTAGGATTATCGTTTCGCTTAACCTGAGCGATCGATTGTTTCTCTTCTAGATGTTCCCCGCTAGGGATACATCTTTGTCCCAGTCCACCCGACTTATTCGAGTGGTGGACCTTCGGCGCAGCCTGTTTTTCCTCACAGCCGCCGGAACTTTACTCCGAAGTGTAACCGTTTGGTACACTAAGGTTTTGTGAAGTCGTACTAACGACCGTACCACAAGTGAGGCCATCGCACTCACTCGTAGTACATCCACACGCTTGTGGACGCTCCAAAACGTTCATCAGATGGCCATCTGATGAACAAGCGGCAGGCATCGTTACTGTT
This sequence comes from Peronospora matthiolae, assembly GCA_921007115.2. Lineage (NCBI taxonomy): Eukaryota > Oomycota > Peronosporomycetes > Peronosporales > Peronosporaceae > Peronospora > Peronospora matthiolae. The sequence continues at coordinate 1,178,000 of CAKLBY020000109.1, read as the reverse complement.
CGATGTTGCCAGTTTACCCGTGGTTCGTACCTTCTGAGCCACGGTATTCCAAGGATGACATCAAATTTGTCATCCAAATCCAATACGATAAAGTCATCGTCATATTGGGTATCTTCTAGCGTATAGTGGATCTTCACTATACGCTTCATGACGGTTACGGATGCGCCTGTCGCAAGACGTACCGTCATCCTCGTAGGAGGTGTGTCACATTCACTGAACTTAAAGTGACCATCTTCTAGCGATTGGCGTCGCACGAAATTGTTGGACGCCCCACAATCGACTAGAGCTCGAAGGGACAACTTATTCGTCACTTCGAGTTTCAAGGTAATGAGTGAGACCTCATTACCTAGAGCAGCAACGCACAACGTTTGTGTGTTGGGAGCAACCTTCATCAAGAGGCCAACAAATTCTCTTGACGTTGCTGGACCAGTAGGGTGCTCCGCACCTACTGATCCTGTCCGTTTTTTGACGGTCCATCCCGTTGTTGTGTCTTTGCACCAACAGCGGACCAGCGTCCCTGTCCCTTTCTCACGGGTGGACGGTCACTACGCCCAGTGTCGCGAGACACTGGACGAGGGGCACTACACTCGTAAGCGTAGTGTCCTGTCTTTTGACATCTGTTGCATCTCTGCAACTTCTTGTAGCCTGTAGAGCGAGCCTTCTCGCTCTCTACATAACAGAGTTCCATCGGCTCTGGATCTCCGTTGTCATATCGTCTCGATTGACGATATGATGTCGAGCTGGCGCGAGCCTGTCTCAGACTGAAGTCTTCCTGCTCCGCAATGGAAATGGCTTGTTCTAGTGAATCTAGTTCAAGCCGGAACAGGTGAGTCTTGACGGGACCATCCGCAAGACCCTGCATGAACACCGAAACCAACGTGTGTTCATCCACCGGATTGGAACTTATACAACTCGTGAGATGTCGCATATGTTGCGCGTAAGCGTGTACATCACGCTTACCCTGCTTGAGCTTCAAGAGTTCGGTTCGAGCTCTGAACTCAGCTCTAGGCGGTTCAAACATTTGTCTGAGCCGCGACTTGAAGACTCCTAACAACCCAAACGCATATGGGTCGTGCAACTTGAGCCCCAGTACCCAAGTCTTGGCACGTCCTGCCAGATTTGACTGGGCAAATTCAACTTGCATATCCCCGTCGTCGATGCGACGCGCCCTTATGGCGTCATCCAATTCGACGAACCATCTCAAGAGGGAGTCCTCTTCGACCCCCCTATACTTGGAGATGTCAATCTTCAAGGTTTCGGGTCGACGCGAGTGCATCGACCCACCAGCAGCAGCCTGCTGCTGTCTCAACAGTTCAAACTGTTGAGCACCCTGTTCTCTCAACAACTCTGCTTGTTGAGAACCTTGTTGGTGAAGCAAGGCTACTTTCTCGCGTTCTGCGTCAAGTTCATTTTGAATGAACTTGGCGATAGTAGCATGTTGGGCATCTCTATTGAGAGCCTCTAGCATGACGCTAACAGCATGGATGCCCATGGTCGAACCCATTCATTCAACCGCATCCCATTCGACATCGCTCAAATGGGAGTAGCCGTCACGCGTAGCGTGAAAGCTTTGGTCATCTTCGTCATCCAACATATTCATGTTGGATGTGAACGCGGTCCTTGGACGGACTACGAAGTGCTACAAGGTGTAACGGGGCACCCTGAAGCTTGTACTGGTGACAGTACAAGCTACTTATTCTGATGACAGAATAAGGCGGTGCCTCGGAACTTCACGTACACTCGTACGTGCAGAGGAAGACGGTAAGAAGAAGTGAGTACTTGGTTAGAGTAAAAAGTAGAACTGTATTTATAATAGTTAATGTCTGCAATAAATCACTATTTATCTTCATCTAACTATGTCTAAATACAAATGTGTAAATCAGTTATCTGCTCACCACTCATTGCGTGCGTCTGTCGTGGCGCGTCTTCGTTGGTTGATATAATGGCCTATATCAACCAATTAGAAACTACTTGGAAGTGCTACAGAATATTGTCCTTATGACAATATTCTGAGAATATAACTCTTATAGTTATATTCTATTAACAATTTCTTATAAATTGTTATGTAACGATTCACCCCGTTACATCACCCCCCCTTAACCATCAGCCACTTTAGTGACTGATTGACTAAATGGATACTCGTTCCAAATCATTTGGGACAGGATTCGCACTTGTTAGTCCGAGTCCACTTTCCAACAGTTTCATCGCATGGTAAACAAGTCCATGCGGTGCGCGAACAAGGCCGCTGAGAGCGCGTCTGCACGTCTCTGTGCAGACGCTGAAGCATAAACTGCTGCAACAGATGTGTCATCGGTTGCTGAAGCGACCCAGCCTGTGTCACTTGGTGATGCAGGCGCTGTTCATGAAGACACTCATGTCTTCACAGAGTACGAGCTCGGTGTCTCGTACTCTCCTGATACGGAAGACGGATCCGTATCGACGGCGATCGAATCCAAGCCGCCTGCCAAGCGTGGCATGGATGATGCTTTGCGTCGCAGCATCTTTGGTTCATCTGATTCATCAGATGAACCATCGCCGAAGCGAAGGCGCTCGAGGTCGCGAGACTCGGGCGCTAACAGTGGTGTCGGTTCTCCTATGGACACCACTTCACAGCGAGGTGCCAGTACTTCTGTCGGCACGTCGCAGGAAGAGCGGGACCGCAATGTGTTGCGTCTCGCTCCTGAAAAGAAGGCATGGATGCCTCCTAAATCTGTCATGGATCACTTGTCGGCGACGACGAGTGATCGTTATCGAACACGATTGTTCGATTCGTCAAGGATCCATCACCTTGACCCCAGTGCGAAAAACTAACGCGCTGAACATGAATTCTTCATCGATGCTTTCTTCAAACATCGATGGTACAGTGGGAATCACAAACGTGATGGTCCCTCACTGCTTCAAGCGTGGAACGCCTACATCCATAACCTTGAGGATGTAGGTCGTGACGCTTGGAACGACAAACTTATCAAAGCTCGTGATAAGTTTGAAAAGCGAACCCCGACAGGTGCACGCTACAAGCTGCATCGTCTGTCAAGGGAGAAAGGATTACCCTGCCTCTATTGGGGAGACTCGTGCCCATGTTGTGTGAACAACTCTGCACGAGCACCTAAGGAGGCTTACCTCCTTACCAGCCCGTGGTGGCGCGTACGTGTCTCTACTGAGATGTACGAAGGGATTGACAACCTGAAATCCCTTTACGACCGTGCCGGGAAGACTTTCTCCGGCGGTCCTTCTGCGGCACAGGATGTGCCGCGTCGTACTGCTCAACCAGACCCAGTACGTCGATCATCAGTTGGGAGCGGGGCTCCCAAGTATCCCAGGACGGGGAAAGCCGCGCCACCGGACGAGATAACTCGTCCGACGTCCGTTCACGTCGCGGTGGTTCAACAGCTGCTCAACTAGATAGCGCTGGCCACCGCGAGAGTCCTCTAATGGAGGTGGAGGAGGAGGAAAGACGCTCTCCACACGATCATGTGGATCGGTGTGTTCCCGACAGCTTCTTTGATCGCGTAACGCAAGGGTTACGCGACGATCTCGAACATGAGCGGAATAGGCGTCTCCAAATGGCGGACACTGCCTTGAAGCATCGAGCTGAGTTTGCCTTTGCTCAGCTTGAGAACGAGAGATCTCTGACATCTCTTCGTGACGAGCTAAGGGTAGCTCGTGGGATTGCTGATCGGTCTCGGGATGAGATAGCTGCTCTTCAGACCCTTGTTGATGCCCACCATCGGGAGCACAAGGCTCTCTGCGAGATGCTTGAGCGCAAGGGCGTTCTTCATCGGAAGAAGCAGCGTACTGATGGTACGGCTTAAGCCGACCAACGTAAAACGTGGGATGCGTTCGCATCTTACGTGGTAACTCGATCGTGTATGCATTGCCTAGGCGGTGTAATACACGAAAAGGGCCGATGTACTTGGGTAGTAGTTTACTGCTACCCAAGTTAGTCACTACATGCTTTGGTAGATTAACCGTAGACAGTAGGACTAAGTCACCTTTATTAAATAAAAGAGTGTTTGCCCTTCCATTCTTATCAGCGTCTTGCTTTTGCTTATACACCGCTTCGGCGATGGAGTCTTGCACAAAACGGACTACCGTTTCACGAGCCAGTATGAACTCATCTGATGACTCGTTAGCTTCAGTGCGCTGTGAGCGCACTGCAGCAACATCAACCTTTTCTTCAGTGAGGGCTTCCGCACTCTCACCGGTATCATCTTCTTCAGTGAGGGCTTCCGCACTCTCACTGGCATCATCTTCTTCGATATCGATGTTATCGATATCGGCATCAAACGCAATGACCTCTTCGTCAGAGCGTGATGAGCGTGAACCAAATCGGTTTTTGCTCGCGCGAGTCCCTCCCCCCCCTAAACCAGAGTTACACTCTAGTAAGGTGGGTACACGCGGATGGCGCAAGCCATTCACGTAAAACGGTGTATGTGTCGTGGACGCATGCACCGAGTTGTTGATGGCAAACTCTACCATTGGCAAAAACTCACTCCAACTCTTAAAGGAGTGTACGTAACCTCGAAGTATCTCTTCAAGGACACGATTGGCACGTTCCGTCTGACCATCTGACTCTGGATGATCAGATGTCGACATCTTCAAGCGCGTTCCGAGTGATTTGAACACGGAGCGCCAGAAATCAGCAGTGAATCGTGGATCTCTGTCTGATACGAGTTCACGGGGCAACCCATGAAGTCGGAAGATGGTGTCAATAAAGACATAAGCACAGCCACTTGCCGTGATTGTCTCTGGTACAGCCACAAGGTGTACCATTTTGCTGAAATTGTCAACAAATACGAGAATACCCGTATTCCCGCGTGCGTCTTTGGGTAACCCGAAGACGAAATCCATTGAGATGGATTCCCAGCACTCAGCCGGAACCGGTAGAGGCTGTAAGGGTGCACGCAGTGAAGGACTTGACTTCACTCGTTGACAGACTTCGCATGCGCGAACATACTTTCGCACAAACTGATACTGGCGGGGCCAGTAAAAGTCTCGACTTACCGTGAGATATGTTTTCTCCCGTCCACGATGTCCTCCTATAGGAGCATCATGATACTCGAACATGATCCGCAAACGCAGATCAGTATCATCTGGAATGACAACACGTGGTGTGTCACCAGTAACGGCTGTATAATACAGTGAACCGTTGCGAGTAGTGTGTTGATCTGATGCATATCGATACGCAGACGACAATCGTTTCAACGATTCTTGAGATGATTGTGAGAGATGTGTCAACAACCCTACAATCTCACCATCTTGGGCATACGCCCGCCCCACATCATCATACAACGTTGTAGATGGGACTGAGGACGTCATAACCGCAACAGTGACTGTCTCACTGTTGGGTTTCGCGACTGGTTCAAAGTCGGGCCGACGTGAGAGTGCATCAGCGACGACATTAAGTCGTCCTGGTTTGTACTCTTACCGTGAAGTTGTATTCTGCAAAGAATGACAACTACCGCGCCATTCGTTGTGAAACGTGCGGGCTGTTCACTGCCGTGCGTAACGACGCATGGTCTGTGTAAACAATGTAGGGTCTATCTCCTAATAGATAGACTCTGAACTTTGCGAGTGCATACTTCATGGCAAGGAGTTCCTTGTCATGCACTGGATAGTTCCGCTCAGCTGGTTGCAGCTGACGCGACTGATAGCAGACGACGCGTTCAACGCCTTCAAGATCGTACTGCATTAATGCACAGCCGATTGCGAAATCGCTGGCATCACAGACCACATGAAATGGCCTGTCCTGATCGGCTATTGCTAGGACTGGGGATTGTATCAAGCTCTGCTTGATACCCTCAAAGGAGCGCTGACATTCAGCGTTCCATAACCACCTCTTGTTCTTTTTCAACAAACGAGAGAGGTGCACAGTCATCTCGGCGTAATTGCGTGAATACTTATGCAAATACGCCGCTAGCCCAAGGAATTTTCGAAGACCTTTGACATCGACCGGCACGGGCCAGTCGGTGATCGCCTTGATCTTTTCGGGATCAGGACGTACACCGTTCTTACCAACGATGCACCCAAGAAGTGGTATTTCGCTTGCTGCAAATATACACTTCTTGAGGTTTGCATACAATTGATGCTTTCGCATGATTGTAAGAACTTGTCGGACGTGGTACTTGTGAACCTCAACGTCCGACTTTCCATCCATAGCTCGACTATGGATGAATACGTCATCGAAATAACTCGGCGCGAATTCTCGTACTGGTCTCAACAGATGTGTATCACATCTGTTGAACGTGGCAGGGGCATTACTAAGCCCTTGTGGCATTACTAGCCATTCCCAGAGCATGCCGCTAGGCGTGCTAACTGCAGTACAGGGTATGTCCCGTTCCCGCATAAGGATTTGATAGAAGCCATCCATCAAATCCATGGACGAAAAGATGGTACTCTTTGACATACCATCAATGATTACGTCCTTCCTCGGTATCGACGTCTGAGCCGGTACCGTTGCAGCATTCAACTTGTTAAATGCATGCACTATCCGCCACCCTCCTGTTGCTTTTGGTACACAGAAGGTTGGAGAGCTATGTGGGGAATTTGATTCCCTCACATGGCCCGCAGCTAAACGATCGGCAAAGAACTTGTCGATCGCAAGTACTTGTTCACGAGGCAGTGGCCACTGCTTCATGACACAGTACTTCGAGCCTGGTTTAAGCTCGACCTCGTGTCGAATACCTTTATCCTTCGGTAATTCGCACGGAACAGTTTCAGGGAATACATCCTTGAATTCAACCAAATACTTATAGAGAGGATTTGTCTTGAGCGATTCCCACGATTGGGAGTCACATCGCTCAATTCGTGTCTTTTCATCTAGGACACTCTCGTCCATAGATGAACTACTGAGAACTCTCTCGTTCTCAGTAAACACTGTTGCTGACCTTATGTCGGTTACACACTCGTCGTCAGCGACGAGTATGCAGATCTGCTTGACTTTGCCACTACGCAGATCACGCAAGAACCTTTTATGTTCGAGCGTTGGCAACTGAGTGATCTCCGAAGTTAACTTCGGAGGCGCAATCAGATCAAGTGTATAAGCGCCTACACTTGATCCGCTATTGACTATGACATTCAATGTCTCTGTCATTTCCTGGGGACTTATTCCCTCAGGCTTCGAAGGACTTATTCCTTCGTCTTCCCGGGGACTTATTCCCGCGGGTTTCGGGGAACTTATTTCCGCCGTGTTTGTAATCTTGGGACTTATTCCCTTTACTTCCTCTAGCTGGGGTTGCGCAACCACAGCGAGATCCTCTACGAAAGACTCTCCAGTTGATCTAGGATTATCGTTTCGCTTAACCTGAGCGATCGATTGTTTCTCTTCTAGATGTTCCCCGCTAGGGATACATCTTTGTCCCAGTCCACCCGACTTATTCGAGTGGTGGACCTTCGGCGCAGCCTGTGTTTCCTCACAGCCGCCGGAACTTTACTCCGAAGTGTAACCGTTTGGTACACTAAGGTTTTGTGAAGTCGTACTAACGACCGTACCACAAGTGAGGCCATCGCACTCACTCGTAGTACATCCACACGCTTGTGGACGCTCCAAAACGTTCATCAGATGGCCATCTGATGAACAAGCGGCAGGCATCGTTACTGTTCGATGTTGCCAGTTTACCCGTGGTTCGTACCTTCTGAGCCACGGTATTCCAAGGATGACATCAAATTTGTCATCCAAATCCAATACGATAAAGTCATCGTCATATTGGGTATCTTCTAGCGTATAGTGGATCTTCACTATACGCTTCATGACGGTTACGGATGCGCCTGTCGCAAGACGTACCGTCATCCTCGTAGGAGGTGTGTCACATTCACTGAACTTAAAGTGACCATCTTCTAGCGATTGGCGTCGCACGAAATTGTTGGACGCCCCACAATCGACTAGAGCTCGAAGGGACAACTTATTCGTCACTTCGAGTTTCAAGGTAATGAGTGAGACCTCATTACCTAGAGCAGCAACGCACAACGTTTGTGTGTTGGGAGCAACCTTCATCAAGAGGCCAACAAATTCTCTTGACGTTGCTGGACCAGTAGGGTGCTCCGCACCTACTGATCCTGTCCGTTTTTTGACGGTCCATCCCGTTGTTGTGTCTTTGCACCAACAGCGGACCAGCGTCCCTGTCCCTTTCTCACGGGTGGACGGTCACTACGCCCAGTGTCGCGAGACACTGGACGAGGGGCACTACACTCGTAAGCGTAGTGTCCTGTCTTTTGACATCTGTTGCATCTCTGCAACTTCTTGTAGCCTGTAGAGCGAGCCTTCTCGCTCTCTACATAACAGATTTCCATCGGCTCTGGACCTCCGTTGTCATATCGTCTCGGTTGACGATATGATGTCGAGCTGGCGCGAGCCTGTCTCAGACTGAAGTCTTCCTGCTCCGCAATGGAAATGGCTTGTTCTAGTGAATCTAGTTCAAGCCGGAACAGGTGAGTCTTGACGGGACCATCCGCAAGACCCTGCATGAACACCGAAACCAACGTGTGTTCATCCACCGGATTGGAACTTATACAACTCGTGAGATGTCGCATATGTTGCGCGTAAGCGTGTACATCACGCTTACCCTGCTTGAGCTTCAAGAGTTCGGTTCGAGCTCTGAACTCAGCTCTAGGCGGTTCAAACGTTTGTCTGAGCCGCGACTTGAAGACTTCCAACAACCCAAACGCATATGGGTCGTGCAACTTGAGCCCCAGTACCCAAGTCTTGGCACGTCCTGCCAGATTTGACTGGGAAAATTCAACTTGCATATCCCCGTCGTCGATGCGACGCGCCCTTATGGCGTCATCCAATTCGACGAACCATCTCAAGAGGGAGTCCTCTTCGACCCCCCTATACTTGGAGATGTCAATTTTCAAGGTTTCGGGTCGACGCGAGTGCATCGACCCACCAGCAGCAGCCTGCTGCTGTCTCAACAGTTCAAACTGTTGAGCACCCTGTTCTCTCAACAACTCTGCTTGTTGAGAACCTTGTTGGTGAAGCAAGGCTACTTTCTCGCGTTCAGCGTCAAGTTCATTTTGAATGAACTTGGCGATAGTAGCATGTTGGGCATCTCTATTGAGAGCCTCTAGCATGACGCTAACAGCATGGATGCCCATGGTTGAACCCATTCGTTCAACCGCATCCCATTCGACATCGCTCAAATGGGAGTAGCCGTCACGCGTAGCGTGGAAGCTTTGGTCATCTTCATCATCCAACATATTCATGTTGGATGTGAACGCGGTCCTTAAGGGCTACTAAGTGCTACCAGGTGTAACGGGGCACCCTGAAGCTTGTACTGGTGACAGTACAAGCTACTTATTCTGATGACAGAATAAGGCGGTGCCTCGTAACTTCACGTACACTCGTACGTGCAGAGGAAGACGGTAAGAAGAAGTGAGTACTTGGTTAAAGTAAGAAGTAGAACTGTATTTATAATAGTTAATGTCTGCAATAAATCACTATTTATCTTCATCTAACTATGTCTAAATACAAATGTGTAAATCAACTATCTGCTCACCACTCATTGCGTGCGTCTGTCGTGGCGCGTCTTCGTTGGTTAATATAATGGCCTATATCAACCAATTAGGAACTACTCGTAAGTGCTACAGAATATTTGTCCTTATGACAATATTCTGAGAATATAACTCTTATAGTTATAGTCTATTAACAATTTCTTATAAATTGTTATGTAACGATTCACCCCGTTACAGATGCCCAGTGTTTTATCGATGCACGTTTTGTAAGACTGCCGCATACACACGAACAGGGTCGGGCTTGTTCTCTAGCTTCAGAAAGCAGAATCTCTCAAGCGCCAGCCATCAGTGCCCAGAGAAGCGCCAGCGGCTGCAAAAGTGATCAAGAGCTCGATGGCAAGCGAGTCACGCACGTAATTCAGTCGGCTTGACAAACACCTCGAAGAACAGGAAAGACGTATGCGCAATCCAAAGCGACCTGCGTCCCTGTGGCAGTACATCAGGATTATATCTATTGTCATCTTGGTCTTGCTTTCACTCAAAAAAAGCGGCTGAATGGTAGTGTGGAGCCTTACTCAATATCCCACGCAAGTATACTAATGCAGCCAGAGGTCGTCGAAAGGTTGGCGAGTACACAGTATCAAGAACACAATAATGGTCTCAGACCTACCCAAAAGCAACGGGCTCAGCCCGACATCGACAGTTCCTTCTTCATGTGCTACAACGCAATTGCCAACTTGGTAAAGAAAAAGCAGATGTATTATGGTTCATCAAACGACATTAACGTGCTCAACACCTCTCGCGTGTTCTGCACAAATACAAGAATCTAGCCAGCAACCCTCAATTATTTATCGACTGGTTCGTCGGGAATTCCCTTCGGTGCAGCTCCTCCCTGCAACAGAGACTCTTCTCCGCAGTTCACGAGCGGTGCTCACTTCACTGGATCGTGCTGATCCACGTTAGCAAGCGTATCGTCCTGGTCCACATTTGCGAGCGTATCGTCCTGGTCCACATTCTCGGCCCCCTTTTTCATCGGCGTTGCCGCCTGCTTCGTGTTGCCTCCTCCCTGCTTCGTGTTGCCTACCCCCTGCTTCGTGTTTCCATCCTCCTGCTTCGTGTTTCCATCCTCCTGCTTCGTGCTGTTATCCTCCTGCTTCGTGCTGTTATCCTCCTGCTTCGTGCTGTTATCCTCCTGCTTCGTGTTTCCATCCTCCTGCTTCGTGTTTCCATCCTCCTGCTTCGTGCTGTTATCCTCCTGCTTCGTGCCGTCACCCTTCGCCCCCTTCTCCTGCTCCTTCCTCTTCTTCTCCTCCTCTTTCTTCTTCTTCTCCTCCTCCTTCTTCTTCTTCTCCTCCTCTTTCTTCCTCTTCTCCTCCTCTTTCTTCTTCTTCTCCGCCTCCTTCTTCTTCTTCTCTTCCTCTTTCTTCCTCTTCTCTTCTTCCTTCTTCTTCTTCTCTTCCTCTTTCTTCTCCTCCTTCGCCTTCTTCTCCTGCTCCTTCTTCTCCTTCTCCTTCTTCTTCTCTTCTTCGCTCTTCACTTGTCCGCCGCCAATTGGCGAACCATTCTTCTGCTCCACTTGCTCCGCAGGGTTTGAGCTGTTCTGCTCTACGGTCTCCTGGTTCGTGGTGCTTGAACCTTTCGTGGCCAAGGCATCATCGAACGTAATAGGAGCACCACCCCCGCCACCAAGTCGACGATTGCCCCGCAGATTCTTGACGAGTTGTTTCTTCTCGAGAGTTGAGGCAGCACTGGTGGGGGTGGCAGTCGTGGCAGCTGCCAGAGCAGCGAAGGCGAGAACGTACAAAAGCTTCATACTTGATGCTTGACGCTTGAGTTGGTTGGCTGGTTGGTTGGTTGGTTCAGTTCCAGTTAGGAGTGGTGAGCTTGGCCTGGTGAACTGCGGAATGAGTGAGTTGGCAGAGCTCGAGCGCAGACTAGCAGTGTGCTGCTCCCAGCTTGCTACGTTTGAACGGCACTGACGTGGGAGCGACGGATCATCGTCCCATCTCCTTGTTGTTTCGCTCTCGCTGCGTTGTGTCCTCGACAGCACAACCGCTTGGGCTCATTTGTGGACCAACAGAGACTGCAGCTGGTTCTTCGTCTCCAGCAGCTCTTCAGGATCTGTTCATCCTGGTTACTTACGTCACAAGCAACGAACGGGACATCAGGCTTGCGCCCTCGCGACGTACGTATTAGGTCACGCGAGTACTTGTGGTAACGAGAGAAGGAAGAGTTTGATAAACGTCTACTTGTAAGTTCATGTGTACAAGGTATCTGGAAGGTCCGGAGCCGCGATATGAGCGCTGGTTGTGGTAACGTCTAGTAGCAAACTCTTGTGCAAGGCTGGGTGTCTGTCAGCTTTGAGGTTGACGTAAGGATTCCGGACAAGCGTGAAGCTGGGCCCCACGTACTGCAGTTCGATGTTGCGTATTGCGATGGCCTTCAGCTGACGAAGCTCGATCTCCTAGTCTTCTAGAGTCGGTGGATGCTGGAGATGGTGGGTTTCTCCGGCACTCCGCCGTATGTAGGCTTGACCTACAGATGCAGTTGACAGATGACGCTTGAAAAGTGCCATATGCGTTGGAATTCGGTTCCTGCGACGTTGGTGTCGTCTCGAAAAGCGCTTTTGCTTGCGTGTGAGAAGTTATCAAGGTATCAGTGCGACTTGCGGTCGGCGCAGGGACTCGAGTGTTTGGCAAGCTACTAGACACCCGGCGCTCTCACCAGTTAAGTGATGCGTTCATGGACTGCAGCACGCTTGTGCGTCTCGGCAGAACCAGAAGATATGCGCTGCGGTCCATCTACCTCTTTTGCATTGCAGTAGGTCAGCTGCTTGGTCGCTATGCAATAGTAGATCTACACTTGATACTCAGTGAGACCGTTACCGTGGTTCCAAAACTACGGAGAACGTTAATGTGCTGCTGCATGTTGCCATGAATTCGTGGTTCGTTGTGCGTCGAAGCGGGATAGCCGAGACTGCAATGCTGGGCGTCATGTCGTTGACAATCCTTAAACCTCTGCCTCGTGATCGCCTTTCCAGAACCTGGCATTGTCCACAGACTCGGCACTCTTTGGTGGACGGGAGGATAGGCAGGAAATGCCTCCAATTCGTGGCGGACGTGCTACTCCAGTCCCTAGACCCGTTCTTGGTCAAGATCTGGCTGTAACTCTGGCTTGTGGCCCCGATTGACGATGCCAACAGACACCAATAGCTTCTGCAGGAAACCAAACTTCCACCACCATGGACAGACCCAGTCAATTGTTCAACGGGAGAGGTGGTTTGGACGATCTCAGTCTACTCTGAAGACGACTTGAACCTCGAGGCGGACATGCAGTAGTAGCAGTCGAACGTTCGCTCTTTCTCACTCCGTTGAACGTACGGAGGTCCTCATACCACGACTGAAAATGGAGCAACGTGTTGCATATCTACATTCGCTTTCTCCACGGCAGGCAGGACACAGCTCAATTTGATACATTTCCTCATGCGTGTCTGGCGTGCGATAAAATGTTAGACACGTTATTCTTTGGTGGAACAGAGCAGTGGTGGAATGATTACTGCTTCTTCGACTGCACGATAGGTCACAAAACAGATGCGCTGGTAAAGGTGCGATCCGTGCTGTCGTGTCGACTCGCTGCATGAAACGCCCAGTACAGCAGTAAAAGCTCGTCGGTCGCACTTACTTCTGTCGACATGTCGTGTCACAGTGTACACTTGTGCTTGCAATTGTTTGTTTAAAAGCCGAAGATGGATCGTCACCAATGGCAGGTGCACGGAATTGCCGATTACGTTTATAGTGGCTAGTTGGCTCGCTATCTTTACAGCTCACTGAACGTGACAAGCATAGTCTAGCTTTGCGAAATTAAAGGCACATCCATCCGCACACACCCACCCTCTGAAGTACATTTACCTTCTTGAACCCTTCAAATGAAGTCTTCGCTACAATCAACTCAATCGAGTCCACAAAAACAACGTTTTCTATCAATTTAGCGGAAGGCCGTAGGACAAGATCGTGGTCTCCTGTTGGCACCGTACCCAAGGTCGTCGTGGCAAAGGTGCAGCTTCTTCTCGCCACGATCCAAGTGCTTTAACGCACCTTGTAACGGGGCACCCTGAAGCTTGTACTGGTGACAGTACAAGCTACTTATTCTGATGACAGAATAAGGCGGTGCCTCGTAACTTCACGTACACTCGTACGTGCAGAGGAAGACGGTAAGAAGAAGCGAGTACTCGGTTAGAGTAAAAAGTAGAACTGTATTTATAATAGTTAATGTCTGCAATAAATCACTATTTATCTTCATCTAACTATGTCTAAATACAAATGTGTAAATCAGTTATCTGCTCACCACTCATTGCGTGCGTCTGTCGTGGCGCGTCTTCGTTGGTTGATATAATGGCCTATATCAACCAATTAGGAACTACTTGGAAGTGCTACAGAATATTGTCCTTATGACAATATTCTGAGAATATAACTCTTATAGTTATATTCTATTAACAATTTCTTATAAATTGTTATGTAACGATTCACCCCGTTACATCACCCCCCTTAACCATCAGTCACTTTAGTGACTGATTGACTAAATGGATACTCGTCCCAAATCATTTGGGACGGGGTTTGCACTTGTTGGTCCGCGTCCACTTTCCAACATTTCATCGCATGGTAAACAAGCCCATGCGATGCGCGAGCAAGGCCGCCGAGAGCGCGTCTGCACGTCTCTGTGCGGACGCCGAAGCAGAAACTACAGCAACTGATATCCCATCGGTTGCTGAATCGACTCAGCCTGTATCACCTGGTGATGCAGGCGCTGGTCATGAAGACACTCGTGTCTTCACAGAGTACGAGCTCGGTGTCTCGTACTCTCCTGATACGGATGACGGATCCGTATCGACGGCAATTGAATCCAAGCCGCCTGCCAAGCGTGGCATGGACGATGCTTTGCGTCGCAGCATCTTTGGTTCATCTGATGAGTCAGATGAACCATCGCCGAAGCGAAGGCGCTCGAGGTCGCGAGACTCGGGCGCTAATAGTGGTGTCGTTTCTCCAATGGACACCACTTCACAGCGAGGTGCCAGTACTTCTGTCGGCACGTCGCAGGAAGAGCGGGACCGCAATGTGTTGCGTCTCGCTCCAGAAAAGAAGGCATGGATGCCTCCTAAATCTGTCATGGATCACTTGTCGGCGACGACGAGTGATCGTTATCGAACACGATTGTTCGATTCGTCAAGGATTCATCACCTTGACCCCAGCGCGAAAGACTATCGCGCTGAACATGAGTTCTTCATCGATGCTTTCTTCAGACATCGATGGTACAGTGGGAATCACAAACGTGATGGTCCCTCACTACTTCGGGCGTGGAACGCCTACATCCATAATCTCGAGGATGTAGGTCGTGACGCTTGGAACGACAAACTTATCAAAGCTCGTGATAAGTTTGAAAAGCGAACCCCGACAGGTGCACGCTACAAGCTGCATCGTCTGTCAAGGGAGAAAGGATTACCCTGCCTCTCTTGGGGAGACTTGTGCCCATGTTGTGTGAACAACTCTGCACGAGCACCTAAGGAGGCTTACCTCTTTTACCAGCCCGTGGTGGCGCGTACGTGTCTCTACTGAGATGTACGAAGGGATTGACAACCTGAAATCCCTTTACGACCGTGCCGGGAAGACTTTCTCCGGCGGTCCTTCTGCGGCACAGGATGTGTCGCGTCGTACTGCTCGACCAGACCCAGTACGTCAACCATCAATTGGGAGCGGGGCTCCCAAGAATCCCAGGACGGGGGATAGCCGCGCCACCGGACGAGATAACTCGTCCGACGTCCGTTCACGTCGCGGTGGTTCAACAGCTGCTCAACTAGATAGCGCTGGCCACCGCGAGAGTCCTCTAATGGATGTGGAGGAGGAGGAAAGACGCTCTCCACACGATCATGTGGATCGGTGTGTTCCCGACAGCTTCTTTGATCGCGTAACGCAAGGGTTACGCGACGATCTCGAGCATGAGCGGAATAGGCGTCTCCAGATGGTGGACACTGCCTTGAAGCATCGAGCTGAGTTTGCCTTTGCTCAGCTTGAGAACGAGAGATCTCTGACATCTCTTCGTGACGAGCTAAGGGTAGCTCGTGGGATTGTTGATCGGTCTCGGGCTGAGATAACTGCTCTTCAGACCCTTGTTGATGCCCACCATCGGGAGCACAAGGCTCTCTGCGAGATGCTTGAGCGCAAGGGCGTTCTTCATCGGAAGAAGCAGCGTACTGATGGTACGGCTTAAGTCGACCAACGTAAAACGTGGGATGCGTTCGCATCTTGCGTGGTAACTCGATCGTGTATGCATTGCCTAGGCGGTGCAATACACGAAATGGGCCAATGTACTTGGGTAGTAGTTTACTGCTACCCAAGTTAGTCACTACATGTTTTGGTAGATTAACCGTAGACAGTAGGACTAAGTCACCTTTATTAAATAAAAGAGTGTTTGCCCTTCCATTCTTGTCAGCGTTTTGCTTTTGCTTATCCACCGCTTCGGCGATGGAGTCTTGCACAAAACGGACTACCGTTTCACGAGCCAGTATGAACTCATCTGATGACTCGTTAGCTTCAGTGTGCTGTGAGCGCACTGCAGCGACAACAACCTTTTCTTCAGTGAGGGCTTCCGCACTCTCACTGGGATCATTGTCTTCAGTGAGGGCTTCCGCACTCTCACTGGCATCATCTTCTTCGATATCGATGTTATCGATATCGGCATCAAACGCAATGACTTCTTCGTCAGAGCGTGATGAGCGTGAACCAAATCGGTTTTTGCTCGCGCGAGTCCCTCCCCCCTTAAACCAGAGTTACACTCTAGTAAGGTGGGTACACGCGGATGGCGCAAGCCATTCACGTAAAACGGTGTATGTGTCGTGGACGCATGCACCGAGTTGTTGATGGCAAACTCTACCATCGGCAAAAACTCACTCCAACTCTTAAAGGAGTGTACGTATCCTCGAAGTATCTCTTCAAGGACACGATTGGCACGTTCCGTCTGACCATCTGACTCTGGATGATCAGATGTTGACATCTTCAAGCGCGTTCCGAGTGATTTGAACACGGAACGCCAGAAATCAGCAGTGAATCGTGGATCTCTGTCTGATACGAGTTCACGGGGCAACCCATGAAGTCGGAAGATGGTGTCAATAAAGACATAAGCACAGCCACTTGCCGTGATTGTCTCTGGTACAGCCACAAGGTGTACCATTTTGCTGAATCTGTCAACAAATACGAGAATACCCGTATTCCCGCGTGCGTCTTTGGGTAACCCGAAGACGAAATCCATTGAGATGGATTCCCAGCACTCAGCCGGAACCGGTAGAGGCTGTAAAGGTGCACGCAGTGAAGGACTTGACTTCACTCGTTGGCAGACTTCGCATGCGCGAACATACTTTCGCACAAACTGATACTGGCGGGGCCAGTAAAAGTCTCGACTTACCGTGAGATATGTTTTCTCTCGGCCACGATGTCCTCCTATAGGAGCATCGTGATACTCGAACATGATCCGCAAACGCAGATCAGTATCATCTGGAATGACAACACGCGGTGTGTCACCAGAAACGGCTGTATAGTACAGTAAACCGTTACGAGTAGTGTATCGATCTGATGCAGATCGATACGCAGACGACAATCGTTTCAACGATTCTCGAGATGGTTGGGAGAGATGTGACAACAACTTCACTATCTCACCATCTTGGGCGTATGCCCGCCTCACATCATCATACAACGTTGTAGATGGAACTGAGGACGTCATAACCGCAACAGTGACTGTCTCACTGTTGGGTTTCGCGACTGTTTCAAAGTCGGGACGACGTGAGAGTGCATCAGCGACGACATTAAGTCGTCCTGGTTTGTACTCGACCGTAAAGTTGTATTCTGCAAAGAATGACAACCACCGCGCCATTCGTTGTGAAAGGTGCGGGCTGTTTACTGCCGTGCGTAACGACGCATGGTCTGTGTAAACATTGTAGGGTCTATCTCCTAATAGATAGACTCTGAACTTCGCGAGTGCATACTTCATGGCAAGGAGTTCCTTGTCATGCACTGGATAGTTCCGCTCAGCTGGTTGCAGCTGACGCGACTGATAGCAGACGACGCGTTCAACGCCTTCAAGATCGTACTGCATTAATGCACAGCCGATTGCGAAATCGCTGGCATCACAGACCACATGAAATGGCCTGTCCTGATCGGCTATTGCTAGGACTGGGGATTGTATCAAGCTCTGCTTGATACCCTCAAAGGAGCGCTGACATTCAGCGTTCCATAACCACCTCTTGTTCTTTTTCAACAAACGAGAGAGGTGCACAGTCATCTCGGCGTAATTGCGTGAATACTTATGCAAATACGCCGCTAGCCCAAGGAATTTTCGAAGACCTTTGACATCGACCGGCACGGGCCAGTCGGTGATCGCCTTGATCTTTTCGGGATCAGGACGTACACCGTTCTTACCAACGATGCACCCAAGAAGTGGTATTTCGCTTGCTGCAAATATACACTTCTTGAGGTTTTCATACAATTGATGCTTTCGCATGATTGTAAGAACCTGTCGGACGTGGTACCTGTGAACCTCAACGTCCGACTTTCCATCCATAGCTCGACTATGGGTGAATACGTCATCGAAATAACTCGGCGCGAATTCTCATACTGGTCTCAACAGATGTGTATCACATCTGTTGAACGTGGCAGGGGCATTACTAAGCCCTTGTGGCATTACTAGCCATTCCCAGAGCATGCCGCTAGGCGTGCTAACTGCAGTACAGGGTATATCCCGTTCCCGCATAAGGATTTGATAGAAGCCATCCATCAAATCCATGGACGAAAAGATGGTACTCTTTGACATACCATCAATGATTACGTCCTTCCTCGGTATCGGCGTCTGAGCCGGTACCGTTGCAGCGTTCAATTTGTTAAACGCGTGCACTATCCGCCACCCTCCTGTTGATTTTCGCACACAGAAGGTCGGAGAGCTATGTGGGGAAGTTGATTCCCTCACATGGCCCGCTGCTAAACGATCGGCAAAGAACTTGTCGATCGCAAGTACTTGTTCACGAGGCAGTGGCCACTGCTTCATGACACAGTACTTCGAGCCTGGTTTAAGCTCGACTTCGTGTCGAATACCTTTATCCTTCGGTAATTCGCACGGAACAGTTTCAGGGAATACATCCTTGAATTCAACCAAATCTTCATAGAGAGGATTTTCCTTGAGCGATTCCCATGATTGGGACTCATATCGCTCAATTCGTGTCTTTTCATCTAGGACACTCTCGTCCATAGATGAACTACTGAGAACTCTCTCGTTCTCAGTAAACACTGTTGCTGACCTTATGTCGGTTACATACTCGTCTTCAGCGACGAGTATGCAGATCTGCTTGACTTTGCCACTACGCAGATCACGCAAGAATCTTTTATGTTCGAGCGTTGGCAACTGAGTGATCTCCGAAGTTAACTTCGGAGGCGCAATCAGATCAAGTGTATAAGCGCCTACACATGATCCGTTATTGACTATGACATTCAATGTCTCTGTCATTTCCTGGGGACTTATTCCCTCAGGCTTCGAAGGACTTATTCCTTCGTCTTCCCGGGGACTTATTCCCGCGGGTTTCGGGGAACTTATTTCCGCCGTGTTTGTAATCTTGGGACTTATTCCCTTTACTTCCTCTAGCTGGGGTTGCGCAACCACAGCGAGATCCTCTACGAAAGACTCTCCAGTTGATCTAGGATTATCGTTTCGCTTAACCTGAGCGATCGATTGTTTCTCTTCTAGATGTTCCCCGCTAGGGATACATCTTTGTCCCAGTCCACCCGACTTATTCGAGTGGTGGACCTTCGGCGCAGCCTGTGTTTCCTCACAGCCGCCGGAACTTTACTCCGAAGTGTAACCGTTTGGTACACTAAGGTTTTGTGAAGTCGTACTAACGACCGTACCACAAGTGAGGCCATCGCACTCACTCGTAGTACATCCACACGCTTGTGGACGCTCCAAAACGTTCATCAGATGGCCATCTGATGAACAAGCGGCAGGCATCGTTACTGTTCGATTTTGCCAGTTTACCCGTGGTTCGTACCTTCTGAGCCACGGTATTCCAAGGATGACATCAAATTTGTCATCCAAATCCAATACGATAAAGTCATCGTCATATTGGGTATCTTCTAGCGTATAGTGGATCTTCACTATACGCTTCATGACGGTTACGGATGCGCCTGTCGCAAGACGTACCGTCATCCTCGTAGGAGGTGTGTCACATTCACTGAACTTAAAGTGACCATCTTCTAGCGATTGGCGTCGCACGAAATTGTTGGACGCCCCACAATCGACTAGAGCTCGAAGGGACAACTTATTCGTCACTTCGAGTTTCAAGGTAATGAGTGAGACCTCATTACCTAGAGCAGCAACGCACAACGTTTGTGTGTTGGGAGCAACCTTCATCAAGAGGCCAACAAATTCTCTTGACGTTGCTGGACCAGTAGGGTGCTCCGCACCTACTGATCCTGTCCGTTTTTTGACGGTCCATCCCGTTGTTGTGTCTTTGCACCAACAGCGGACCAGCGTCCCTGTCCCTTTCTCACGGGTGGACGGTCACTACGCCCAGTGTCGCGAGACACTGGACGAGGGGCACTACACTCGTAAGCGTAGTGTCCTGTCTTTTGACATCTGTTGCATCTCTGCAACTTCTTGTAGCCTGTAGAGCGAGCCTTCTCGCTCTCTACATAACAGATTTCCATCGGCTCTGGACCTCCGTTGTCATATCGTCTCGGTTGACGATATGATGTCGAGCTGGCGCGAGCCTGTCTCAGACTGAAGTCTTCCTGCTCCGCAATGGAAATGGCTTGTTCTAGTGAATCTAGTTCAAGCCGGAACAGGTGAGTCTTGACGGGACCATCCGCAAGACCCTGCATGAACACCGAAACCAACGTGTGTTCATCCACCGGATTGGAACTTATACAACTCGTGAGATGTCGTATATGTTGAGCGTAAGCGTGTACATCACGCTTACCCTGCTTGAGCTTCAAGAGTTCGGTTCGAGCTCTGAACTCAGCTCTAGGCGGTTCAAACGTTTGTCTGAGCCGCGACTTGAAGACTTCCAACGACCCAAACGCATATGGGTCGTGCAGCTTGAGCCCCAGTGCCCAAGTCTTGGCACGTCCTGCCAGATTTGACTGGGAAAATTCAACTTGCATATCCCCGTCGTCGATGCGACGCGCCCTTATGGCGTCATCCAATTCGACGAACCATCTCAAGAGGGAGTCTTCTTCGACCCCCCTATACTTTGAGATGTCAATCTTCAAAGTCTCGGGCCGACGCGAGTGCATCGACCCGCCAGCAGCAGCCTGCTGCTGTCTCAACAGTTCAAACTGTTGAGCACCTTGTTCTCTCAACAACTCTGCTTGTTGAGAACCTTGTTGGTGAAGCAAGGCTACTTTCTCGCGTTCTGCGTCAAGTTCATTTTGAATGAACTTGGCGATAGTAGCATGTTGGGCATCTCTATTGAGAGCCTCTAGCATGACGCTAACAGCATGGATGCCCATGGTCGAACCCATTCGTTCAACCGCATCCCATTCGACATCGCTCAAATGGGAGTAGCCGTCACGCGTAGCGTGAAAGCTTTGGTCATCTTCATCATCCAACATATTCATGTTGGATGTGAACGCGGTCCTTGGACGGACTACGAAGTGCTACCAGGTGTAACGGGGCACCCTGAAGCTTGTACTGGTGACAGTACAAGCTACTTATTCTGATGACAGAATAAGGCGGTGCCTCGTAACTTCACGTACACTCGTACGTGCAGAGGAAGACGGTAAGAAGAAGCGAGTACTCGGTTAGAGTAAAAAGTAGAACTGTATTTATAATAGTTAATGTCTGCAATAAATCACTATTTATCTTCATCTAACTATGTCTAAATACAAATGTGTAAATCAGTTATCTGCTCACCACTCATTGCGTGCGTCTGTCGTGGCGCGTCTTCGTTGGTTGATATAATGGCCTATATCAACCAATTAGGAACTACTTGGAAGTGCTACAGAATATTGTCCTTATGACAATATTCTGAGAATATAACTCTTATAGTTATATTCTATTAACAATTTCTTATAAATTGTTATGTAACGATTCACCCCGTTACACACCTTGTATGCTAAGCGGACTTGTCCAGGGACCAGACGCTTCCTATTATGTAAGGACGCGGTCGTATTCATTTTTGTTTAGGGATCAACCCCACATACAAACTTTCATCCGGCTTGTACATGTAGTCAATCTTCGGAATGTTGACGCTTCTAGACAGCACGCTGCCTCGGTGTGGCACCGGGTGTTATCTATAGTTGTAGAAGTACTCGTTACATTTCAGAACGAGATTGACGATCCGTTACGCTTATATTATTCATCCATCGGACAGAGTCCGTAGCTTTTGTTGTTTCTGCTGCAATCAGGGTAGAGCGTCAAGATACCGGATGCCGAACAGCCAGCCGACCGACAAAGTCCATACATCGGTACATTTGGTAATCCACCGGGCTATACGCCAGGTTGAAAGCATGCATGATCGCGCTGCTGCACTGAAAACGAGTAAAATCGTTAATATTCTGATCTCTTTTTAAGAGTTGTTCGAGGCAAATTATTCCTTTTAACAGTGTGTCTGGGTGTGTACCTATGAAAAGGGTTTGTATACCTATAACCCTCCTTTTTCTACTTTTTGCGTGATATTTTAGTAGACCGCATACAAAATCAATTATAACTGAGAATGGTGATGAAACAGAATCATCGATTTTAGTCGCATACTAAATGGAAGCTCCACGTAAAATCGCGTCTTCGAGATTCTGTGTCGTATTTGATTAAACAGCTGAAACTACCTGGCGAAAATGGTTAAACAAAGCCTAACACACCTTTTCCAGCGACCTATAACATGTCTCCTGTCTTTCTTACAAGTGTCCGTTCGTGACATTTCGCTTGCTGACCTACTTAAAACTTATCGGAGATATTTGGTGAGTAGCTCCATTTTTGCTGAACATGCATGCTACGAGCGTTATTTGTGGAAAAAAGAAAGATTACAAATTGTTATGTTCATGCAGCGCCTTGTATGATATTTGTCGCCGGCATTATATGATAAAGATGTATTAAAACGTTAGAACTACGACAACTTGCGGCTCTCACAAGTTGTCGTGATTTTAACGTTTTCATTACATCTTCTTTTGCGGATCTTGTTCATAAGCAATTGTGGGCACTATGGTGATGTCGACGCCTTCATAAAAATAAACGGCGGTCCCTACAAACGTACAAAACAATGCTTGATTGCTGTGCAACGCGCTGCGGCGATCTGAGGTACCTTTGTAAGGTCTTGTATGCTTGGTAGGCATTAATCAAGTGCTACGGACCCGCAGTTTGCGAGCAACCATTTACATTAACAAGCAAATCAATCCAAGAGCACCATTTAAATTGTTATATTTTTAAATTTAAAAAACTCAGTTTTTAACTCAAAAAAATATACCACCAATTGATATCTCGATTCATGCAAATAGTACAAATTAAAATATTTTTTTGTTAATAAATTCACTTTTTGTTTTATAAAATGCTAGCAAAAATAGCTCAATGGTAGAGTTTAACCGTGCCAAGGTTAATGTCGAGGGTTCGAGTCCCTTTTTTTGCTTAGATAAAATAAAATGGACCAAAAGGCAGTTTTTGGTATTTCCTTTAGAATAATAGTGGGAATAATAAAATTATTGCCATCTTTATTTGCGATTATAGATTAATACACCGCTACTCATTCACGTGTTCGCTCGGCGATCTGTCGCTATTCCACTCGATCAACTCATCCAAAAACAATGTCTTGCAGTGCGATGCAATCGTCTGAATCTCACACGTATCTTTGTTCCAAGTCACGCGTCAGTACCTACACGCAAACGTGACAGCTGGCAGCACAGCTGTCGTCTCTGTGGACAGAAGTAGAATGACTTGTTGTCCATATGTTCCATTTTGAGCAATGCATGCATCTGTAGGTCCGACTGTAGGCAAGGCGATATTTGGTTCAATAACACCAGCACAAAACCTCTCCCGAAATTGGCGAAGGCAGGAACCACAACAGGACACAAGGCAAAACGAATAGAGTAGCTGCGCGCAAACCTCCATTGGCTGGCTACACTGTGGAGAGGTGGAAACTTTACCGACGAAATTTGATGAATGAAATGGTCAGTCACAAAAATGAGATCAAAGTGAGGTGCCTCGAAAAGAGCTGGCGACCAGGCAGCTCCACGCAACACCAAAGGTAGCTAAAATGCGATGGATCCCACTCCGTCACTCATGCTAATGCTCGTGCTTGAGTCATAAAAATGAAGTGAAATACGGACATGTACGCTCAGTGACATCGCGTGTTGAGCTTCAGTAAAATATGGTAAAAATCCGGTGGAGGGGCGGTGAGTTAGCTTACGACAACGAACGGTTTTCTGCCGGGAGCTTATGTGCTTAGTTCTCGGTAGCGATGGTACGTCAGAAAAGCGTGGGTCGCATTACCAATTGGAATCGAGCTACTATGTAGGAAGCTACGAGAATTTGCCACTGCGTAATACGAGATGGCCAGGGTGTACTAGCGCATAGCAATCATCACGAATTGCTTATCTGCTTACATGGTCCCGACATCTGCCTTGGCAAGAGGTAGTTCCCACACTTTCATTCGCTTATCGTACGACACGGTTATCAACAGTGGTGGCCCAGTCGACACCGGAGGCGAAAAACACGCAAGATCTCTCACCAAGCCGTCGTGGGCGTCAAGCGTCTTCACAACACGCTCAGAAGCGATAGACCACACAAAGATGGCTCCGCTATCTTCATTGTTTGAGATCACATACTTTTCAGACGGATGCCAGATAGCGCGCGGCTGGCTGTACGGACCAGCCTTGTGTCCGTAAAAGTTCCGCAGTGCTGCATTTTGCTTAACCTTCATCCACCATACATACGAACACGGTAAGGAGCTGGACAAAACGGACTGTTTGTATACACAACCTACAGCAAAAATAAAGTTTCGGTTCGAGTCCGTTGCTGCGAGCAAGTATTTGCCACTGGGCGATAAGCTCAGGTCCATGATCGTGTAAGACACGTGCTCGATGCCGTCTGGGTTCATGTTTACTCTGCATCAAGCAGATACATATGAAGCGGCAAATGAGACTCGAATAGCAATGATTACGCACTCCGATATCGTACCTCTCTTTTTCGAACGTAATGCAGTCGACGTAATGCACGTAGCAGTCGTCTCGCACAGCAATAAGCAGCAGTTCATGTCTCATCTCTCGACCAGCCTCCATATCCTCAAGCACAGCATCCGGAGCAAACACTAGCGCCTCAATAGTCCCATTAAAGTAGAACGACTTGATCTTTTTACACTGCTCACCGCCGCTCTCACCACCTCCTTCCACTAGACCCGAGCACTGATACACGTTCACCACTTTATCACTAGCACCCGTTGCAAAGAGCAGTCCCGATGCACTCCACGCGACTTGGAACGCTCCCTGTCGACTGTGCTCATGAAATTCAGCCACCACTTGGACGTGCCACGCGTCTCCTGCTTGCACCAATCTGTACAGCGCATGTCGAGCGTCCATCCCAGCAGCTACAAAGTAGTCTGCATACTCTGCTTTCGGGTTGAATGCCAGAGCCAGCACAGGGCCACTGGTCTCTTGCACACAGAGCTGCATCTTCCTCTCCCAGTCGTGCACGCCCACGCACTTGTCTGCTCCGCCCGTAATCACGAGCGTGGACCTCGTCACATGAGCGCTCACACTTAACAAATTGCCAAAGGCGTGGACCTTGTCAAGGATCACAAGTGGCTGAAATAACGGCTCGCGAACGGGCAGTAGCAGCTCATCTGGGACCTGAACAAGACTTGGAACGTCCTGGACACTGGCACTTGGATGCGGCGTCTGCTGCTCGAGCAACAGGCGGTTGGCTTCGGCCAGCACTTCATTCCCGTCGGTTAAGTCTTGGATCTGCTCTGCACTTGTGGCGTTTAGACGGTCGTAGCGCTCCTGGAGCACCCGTAGCGCCTCACGCAACGTCGCGTTCTCGGCCTGGAGATCCATGAAGTGACCTCGTGGTGACCGAGGAGCTGCTTCGGATGCAACGAGTTTGAAGGGTTTCTATGCTCGACTGGTCGAACGGAGTCACGACAGCACTTGAAAGTCGTTTACGGATGGAATGGGATGGAATGGCTACATGACTCTGGAGGGGGGATGGAATGGCTACATTACTCTGTAGTTGTTGCTTGATGAAAGCGTGGTCCGAACAAACCTGCCTATGACGATAGTCCCGATTTACATGCTGTCCCTTTTATTGTACGGATGAGTTTTGGTCTCATCCCAGTTTACGAATGATCAACATCCATTATCGGCGATTTGATTCAGATCAGTCGAATCATTAAAATTTCGCATGTAACGGGGTGAACCGTTACATAACATTTTAAAAGAAATTGTTTATAGACTATAACTATTAGAGGTATTTTCTCAGAATAGTGTCATAAGGACAAATATTCTGCAGCACTTACGAGTAGTTCCTAATTGGTTGTTGCAGGCCATTATATCAACCAACGAAGACGCGCCACGACAGACGCACGCAATGAGTGGTGAGCAGATAGTTGATTTACACATTTGTATTTAGACATAGTTAGATGAAGATAAATAGTGATTTATTGCAGACATTAACTATTATAAATACAGTTCTACTTTTTACTTTAACCAAGTACTCGCTTCTTCTTACCGTCTTCCTCTGCACGTACCAGTGTACGTGAAGTTACGCGGCACCGCCTCATTCTGTCATCGGAATAAGTAGCTTGTACTGTCATCAGTACAAGCTTAAGGGTGTCCCGTTACATCTGGTAGCACTTCTTAGTCCGTCCAAGGACCACGTTCACATCTTACATGAATATGTTAGATGATGATGATGACCAAAGCTTTCACGCTACGCGTGACGGCTACTCCCATTTGAGCGATGTCGAATGGGATGCGGTTGAACGGATGGGTTCAACCATGGGCATTCATGCTGTTAGCGTCATGCTAGAGGCTCTCAATAGAGATGCCCAACATGCTACTATCGCCAAGTTCATTCAAAATGAACTTGACGCAGAACGCGAGAAAGTAGCCTTGCTTCACCAACAAGGTTCTCAACAAGCAGAGTTGTTGAGAGAACAGGGTGCTCAACAGTTTGAACTGTTGAGACAGCAGCAGGCTGCTGCTGGTGGGTCGATGCACTCGCGTCGACCCGAAACCTTGAAGATTGACATCTCCAAGTATAGGGGGGTCGAAGAAGACTCCCTCTTGAGATGGTTCGTCGAATTGGATGACGCCATAAGGGCGCGTCGCATCGACGACGGGGATATGCAAGTTGAATTTTCCCAGTCAAATCTGGCAGGACGTACCAAGACTTGGGTACTGGGGCTCAAGTTGCACGACCCATATGCGTTTGGGTTGTTAGGAGTCTTCAAGTCGCGGCTCAGACAAACGTTTGAACCGCCTAGAGCCGAGTTCAGAGCTCGAACCGAACTCTTGAAGCTCAAACGGGGTAAGCGGGATGTGCACGCTAACGCACAACATATACGACATCTCACGAGTTTTGTATAAGTTCCAACCCGGTTAATGAACACACGTTAGTTTCGGTGTTCGTGCAGGGTCTTGCGGATGGTCCCGTCAAGACTCACCTGTTCCGGCTTGAACTAGATTCACTAGAACAAGCCATTTCCATTGCGGAGCAGGAAGACTTCAGTCTGAGACAGGCTCGCGCCAGCTCGACATCATATCGTCAATCGAGACGATATGACAACGGAGATCCAGAGCCGATGGAACTCTGTTATGTAGAGAGCGGGAAGGCTCGCTCTACAGACTACAAGAAGTTGCAGAGATGCAACAGATGTCAAAAGACAGGACACTACGCTTACGAGTGTAGTGCCCCTCGTCCAGTGTCTCGCGACACTGGGCGTAGTGACCGTCCACCCATGAGAAAGGAGCAGGGACGAGGGTCCGCTGTTGGTGCAAAGACGCAACAACGGGATGGACCGTCAAAAAACGGACAGGATCAGTAGGTGCGGAGCAACCTACTGGTCCAGCAACGTCAAGAGAATTTATAGGCCTCTTGATGAAGGTGTTGCTCCCAACACACAAATATTGTGCGTTGCTGCTCTAGGTAATGAGTTCTCACTCATTACCTTGAAACTCGAAGTGACAGATAAGTTGTCCCTTCGAGCTCTAGTCGATTGTGGGGCGTCCAACAATTTTGTGCGACGCCAATCGCTAGAAGATGGTCACTTTAAGTTCAGTGAATGTAACACACCTCCTACGAGGATGACGGTACGTCTTGCGACAGGCGCATCCGTAACCGTCATGAAGCGTATAGTGAAGATCCACTATACGCTAGAAGATACCCAATATGACGATGACTTTATCGTATTGGATTTGGATGACAAATTTGATGTCATCCTTGGAATACCGTGGCTCGGAAGTTACGAACCACGGGTAAACTGGCAACATCGGACAGTAACGATGCCTGCCGCTTGTTCATCAGATGGCCATCTGATGAACGTT
The DNA here is from genome assembly GCA_921007115.2 of Peronospora matthiolae. Lineage (NCBI taxonomy): Eukaryota > Oomycota > Peronosporomycetes > Peronosporales > Peronosporaceae > Peronospora > Peronospora matthiolae. Next base: position 1,149,990 of record CAKLBY020000109.1, on the reverse strand, counting down.
TTGGAGCGTCCACAAGCGTGTGGATGTACTACGAGTGAGTGCGATGGCCTCACTTGTGGTACGGTCGTTAGTACGACTTCACAAAGCCTTAGTGTACCAAACGGTTACACTTCGGAGCAAAGTTCCGGCGGCTGTGAGGAAACACAGGCTGCGCCGAGGTCCACCACTCGAATAAGTCGGGTGGACTGGGACAAAGATGTATCCCTAGCGGGGAAATCTAGAAGAGAAACCATCGATCGCTCAGGTTATGCGAAACGATAATTCTAGATCGACTGGAGAGTCTTTCGTAAAGGATCTCGCTGTGGTTGCGCAACCACAGCTAGAGGAAGTTAAGGGAATAAGTCCCAAGATTACAAATACGGCGGAAATAAGTTCCCCGAAACCCGAGGGAATAAGTCCCCGGGAAGCCGAAGGAATAAGTCCTTTGAGGCCTGAGGGAAAAGGTCTTCAGGAAATGACAGAGACATTGAATGTCCTAGTCAATGATGGATCAAGTGTAGGCGCTTACACACTTAATCTGATTGCGCCTCCGAAGTTGACTTCGGAGATCACTCAGTTGCCAACGCTCGAACATAAAGGTTCTTGCGTGATCTGCGTAGTGGCGAAGTCAAGCAGATCTGCGTACTCGTCGCTGACGACGAGTGCGTAGCCTACATAAGGTCAGCAACAGTGTTTACTGAGAACGAGAGAGTTCTCAGTAGTTCATCTATGGACGAGAGTGTCCTAGATGAAAAGACACGAATTGAGCGATGTGACTCCCAATCGTGGGAATCGCTCAAGACAAATCCTCTCTATAAGTATTTGGTTGAATTCAAGGATGTATTCCCTGAAACTGTTCCATGCGAGTTACCGAAGGACAAAGGTATTCGACACGAGGTCGAGCTTAAACCAGGCTCGAAGTACTGTGTCATGAAGCAGTGGCCACTGCCTCGTGAACAAGTACTTGCGATCGACAAATTCTTTGCCGATCGATCAGCTGCGGGCCATGTGAGGGAATCAACTTCTCCACATAGCTCTCCGACCTTCTGTGTGCGAAAAGCAACAGGCGGGTGGCGGATAGTGCATGCATTTAACAATTTGAATGCTGCAGCGGTACCGGCTCAGACGCCGATACCAAGGAAGGACGTAATCATTGATGGTATGTCAAAGAGTACCATCTTTTCGTCCATGGATTTGATGGATGGCTTCTATCAAATCCTTATGCGAGATCGGGACATACCCTGTACTGCAGTTAGCACGCCTAGCGGCATGCTCTGGGAATGGCTAGTAATGCCACAAGGGCTTAGTAATGCCCCTGCCACGCTCAACAGATGTGATACACATCTGTTGAGACCAGTACGAGAATTCGCACCGAGTTATTTCGACGACGTATTCATCCATAGTCGAGCTATGGATGGAAAGTCGGACGTTGAGGTTCACAGATACCACGTCCGACAGGTTCTTGCAATCATGCGAAAGCATCAATTGTATGCAAACCTCAAGAAATGTATATTTGCAGCAATCGAAATACCACTTCTTGGGTGCATCGTTGGTAAGAACGGTGTACGTCCTGATCCCGAAAAGATCAAGGCGATCACCGACTGGCCCGTGCCGGTCGATGTCAAAGGTCTTCGAAAATTCCTTGGGCTAGCGGCGTATTTGCATAAGTATTCACGCAATTACGCCGAGGTGACTGTACACCTCTCTCGTTTGTTGAAAATGAACGAGAGGTGGTTATCGAACACTGAATGTCAGCGCTCCTTTGATGGTATCAAGCAGAGCTTGATAAAATTCCCAGTCCTAGCAATTGCCGATCAGGACAGGCCATTTCATGTGGTCTGTGATGCCAGCGATTTTGCAATAGGTTGTGCATTAATGCAGTACGATCTCGAAGGCGTTGAACGCGTCGTCTGCTATCAGTCGCGTCAGCTGCAACCAGCTGAGCGGAACTATCCAGTGCATGACAAGGAACTCCTTGCCATGAAGTATGAACTCGCGAAGTTCAGAGTCTATCTATTAGGAGATAGACCCTTCGTTGTTTACACTGACCATGCGTCGTTACGCACGGCAGTAAACAGCCCGCACGTTTCACAACGAATGGTGCGGTAGTTGTCATTCTTTTGCAGAATACAACTTTACGGTAAGAGTACAAACCAGGACGACTTAATGTCGTCGCTGATGCACTCTCACGTCGGCCCGACTTTGAACCAGTCGTGAAAACCAACAGTGAGACAGCCACTGTTGCGGTTATGAAGTCCTCAGTCCCATCTTCAACGTTACATGATGATGTGAGGCGGGCGTATGCCCAAGATGGTGAGATTGTAGGGTTGTTGACACATCTCTCACAATCATCTCGAGAATCGTTGAAACGATTGTCGTCTGCGTATCGATATGCATCAGATCGATACACTACTCGCAACGGTTCACTGTATTATACAGCCGTTACTGGTGACACACCACGTGTTGTCATTCCAGATGATACTGATCTGCGTTTGCGGATCATGTTCGAGTATCATGATGCTCCTATAGGAGGACATCGTGGACGGGAGAAAACATATCTCACGGTAAGTCGAGACTTTTACTGGCCCCGCCAGTATCAGTTTGTGCGAAAGTATGTTCGCGCATGCGAAGTCTGCCAACGAGTGAAGTCAAGTCCTTCACTGCGTGCACTTTTACAGCCTCTACCGGTTCCGGCAGAGTGCTGGGAATCCATCTCAATGGATTTCTTCTTCGGGTTACCCAAAGACGCACGCAGGAATACGGGTATTCTTGTGTTTGTTGACAGATTCAGGAAAATGGTACACCTTGTGGCTGTACCAGAGTCAATCACAGCAAGTGGCTGTGCTTGTGTCTTTATTGACACCATCTTCCGACTTCATGGGTTGCCCCTTGAACTCGTATCAGACAGAGATCCACGCTTCACAGCTGATTTCTGGCGCTACGTGTTCAAATCACTCGGAACGCGCTTGAAGATGTCGACATCTAATCATCCAGATTCAGATGGCCAGACGAAAAGAGCCAATCGTGTCCTCGAAGAGATACTTCGAGGATACGTACACTCCTTTAAGAGTTGGAGTGAGTTCTTGCCAATGGTAGAGTTTGCCATCAACAACTCGGTGCATGCGTCCACGACACATACACCGTTTTACGTGAATGGCTTACGCCATCCGCGTGTACCCACTTTACTAGAGTGTAACTCTGGTTTAAGGTGGGGAGGGACTCGCGCGAGCAGAAACCGATTTGGTTCACGCTCATCACGCTCTGACGAAGAGGTCATTGCGTTTGATGCCGATATCGATAACATTGATATCGAAGAAGATGATGCATGTGAGAGCGCGGAAGCCCTCACTGAAGAAAAGGTTGATGTTGCTGCAGTGCGCTCACAGCGCACTGAAGCTAACGAGTCAGCAGATGAGTTCATACTGGCTCGTGAAACAGTATTCCATTTTGTGCGAGACTCCATTGCCGAAGCGGTGGATAAGCAAAAGCAAAACGCTGACAAGAATGGAAGGGCAAACACTCTTTTATTTAATAAAGGTGACTTAGTCCTACTGTCTACGGTTAATCTACCAAAGCATGTAGTGACTAACTTGGGTAGCAGTAAACTACTACCCAAGTACATCGTCCCATTTCGTGTACTGCGTCGCCTAGGCAATGCATACACGATCGAACTGCCACGTAAGATGCGAACGCATCCGACGTTTTACGTTGGTCGGCTTAAGCCGTACCAACAGTACGCTGCTTCTTCCGGTGAAGAACGACCTTGCGCTCAAGCATCTCACAGAGAGTCTTGTGCTCCCGATGGTGGGTATCAACAAGGGTCTGAAGAGCAGCTATCTCATCCCGAGACCGATCAACAATCCCACGAGATACCCTTAGATCGTCACGAAGAGATGTCAGAGATCTCTCGTTCTCAAGCTGAGAAAAGGCAAACTCAGCTCGATGCTTCAAGACAGTGTCCGCCATTTGGAGACGCCTGTCCCGCTCATGTTCGAGATCGTTGCGTAACCCTTGCGTTACGCGATCAAAGAAGCTCTCGGGAACACTCGGATCCCCATGATCGTGTGGAGAGCGTCTTTCCTCCTCCTCCACCTCCATTAGAGGACTCTCGCGGTGGCCAGCGCTATCTGGTTGAGCGGCTGCTGAACCACCGCGATGTAAACGGACGTCGGACGAGTTACCTCGTCCGGTGGCGCGGTTTTTCCCCGTCCTGGGATACTTGGGAGCCCCGATCCCAACTGCTGATTGACGTACTGGGTCTGGTCGAGTAGTACGACGCGGCACATCCTTTAAGCACATCCTGTAAGGAATGCCGGAGAAATTCTTCCCGGCACGGTCGTAAAGGGATTTAAGGTTGTCAATCCCTTCGTACATCTCAGTAGAGATACGTACGCGCCACCGCGGGCTAGCAAGTAAAGTCGTTGGTCAAAGCTGTTAAAATGTTAGTGGATATATTTAGGTCCTTAGTTCACAAACTCTGTTGCTACTCTAAGCCTATTTGATTCTTCGGCTATACGTTCCTAATCGCTATATCGCGCATTACTAATGGTCTAGTTGCACATTAGTAATCGCCACATCGCACATTACTAATCGTCTAGTCGCGCATTAGTAATCACCACATCGCGCATTACTAATCGTCTAGTCGTACGTTTCTAATTCTGGTCATGCGTTTCTAAACACCCAAACGTACCGAAATCGGGGGACGTCACTGTCTGGCAGGACAGTGCTGGTGAACCCCAAACACCAGATCCCGAAGGCTTAACTTTTTTGTTTGCACGCCCCACCGGTACAGAACCAGTGACCTTTAGGATGGTACTGACATACCAAACCGGCTGAGCTACAGAACACTTTTCTGAAACGTCATGCCGAGGTGTATCTTTTACTACACTCCCACTTGAATCGGCAGACCTTGGTGTCTTGATCCCCAGCATGCCCCGAAGATATTCGAACTGCGCAGCGGGGATCGGCTTCGTCATGAGGTCTGCGTTCATGTTGTTCGTAGCACAGCACTGTAGCAACACTTGGCCGTCTGCAACCTTCTCGCGCAGATAGTGATACCGGATGTCGATGTGCTTCGTTCTTTTATGGAACTCGGGGTTCTTAGCCAACACAATGGAATCTTGGTCATCTTCATAGATCTTGACTGCTTCGTCGTTCTTTATTTTACCAATCTCACACAAAAATGCCTTAGGCCATACTGCTTCTTGTGTGGCTTCTGTCAACGCCATGTAATCGGCTTCCGTAGACGATAGAGCCACTGTACGCTGTTTCTTGCTTATCCAGCTGATACACCCATTGTTCACCAGGAACGCGTCTCCACTTGTGCTTCGTTGAGTTTTCACATCACCAGGATCTGAGTAGACTTGAAGCTTGTCATTGCTCGTGGCTTGAAATTCAATCCCATGGGTTTGTGTGCCTTGGACGTACCTGAACACGCGCTTTAATGCTTGCCAATGTTTCGGACAAGGGTCCGCTGCAAAATGGCTGAGCACTCCCACTGAATCCATGACGTAGTCAGCCTCAAAGTCTTGACGTTCTTATGCCACCGCAGATGTCTCGACCAAACCTTGATCCCGACTTAGTCGTTTTGCCCTCGAAATATCGAGCGCATCTTCTAGTGATCTTGTGCGTTGATGTCGCTTGCTTCCAGGTTCGACGTCTTTATCCTTCACGATTTCTTCTTCTTCTTTGTTGGAACACAATGAGTTTTCATCCGTTAAACCTTCTTCATCTTCAAGAACTACTTCGGCTTAAACGTAGTCGCGTCTTCCACTGTCGAAGACGTCTTCCATTAACTGTGCGTCGCGGCTAACCAGCACACGACCACTCTTGATATCTTCGAATCGTTACGCTTTCTCGTGATCTGCACATCTTATGAACCGACAGTGCAGTGATCAAGCGTCGAGCTTGGACCGTTTTTCCTTTGGAACATGCAAATACGCATGACACCCGAACACCTTCAGATTCGCAAGCAAAGGTTTCTTTCCGGTCCAAGCTTGATGTGGTGACTTGTCATGACGTGTAGCACGGGTTGGGCAGCGATTGCGCAAGAAGTTGGCAGTCATGACTGTTAAAAGTAGGAGTTAAGTAAAGTAAATGACTTGTATATTACCGCGCACCAGACGCGTTTCGGCCCCCCGCCGGGGGCCTCGTCAGTGGTTTGTCAATCTACAAGTGAGAACTATCCATGCATCTAGCTGTCGTACGACCTACAATAATGCATAGAACCCTACAGATCATTATAGACATACCCTATCATGGGTCGAATCTATGGAGTCGAAACCAGTGCATCATGCACTTCCAAAACTCCTTCTCGACGACATGGGATGCAGACCACTTGGGTATCGACTCACCTGTAATACTCACTGCTGTATCCGTGCTCCATGGGGATCTTAATTTAGTCTTGCCCCTGCGCTCCAGCCAACCTCGATGATACCGAGAGTTCCAGGTATTCCGGCTCCCCCATCGCCCAGCATTATGTCACATCTTGACATCTCGTAGTCGTCTTGTATGTAGATTCCACTTCTTCTTGACCACAAATAAATTTGTCACTACTTGACTTGACTCTTCCTTCGATAGCACTCGCGCGTTCAGACCATCTCGCGTCACCACCCTTGCACAAACCCTTTTCGACTGCACGCGCACCGTCAACGATCCCCGTCGATAAATTCTTCGGCGCCTTGATTGTGCATCGAGCGCCTTCTCTGGCGGGGTGTCACTCGCACAAGTTGTTCCTTGGTGAGATGTCTGCAGCAAGCACTTGGGCTCATTTCCTGTTAAAAGTAGGAGTAAAGTAAACGACTTGTATATTACCGCGCACCAGACGCGTTTCGGCCCCCCGCCGGGGGCCTCGTCAGTGGTTTGTCAATCTACAAGTGAGAACTATCCATGCATCTAGCTGTCGTACGACCTACAATAATGCATAGAACCCTACAGATCATTCTAGACATACCCTATCATGGGTCGAATCTATGGAGCCGAAACCAGTGCATCATGCACTTCCAGCAATGACTGCTTCTCTTCAATACGATTTCGCTTGCCTAGCATGTTCCATAATGCAGCGGGCGCTTTCCACCAATGTCCGATTCATCCTTTCGGCAACACCGTTCAGTTGAAAAGTGTACGGCGGCGTAAATTTCTGCACAATGCCACGGTCCACACACAGCTTGGACATCGCACCGGAGGTGTATTCGCCACCATTGTCACAACGAAGAAGCTTCACTCGCTTGCCAATTTGGGTTTCCGCCCACGCGACGAATTCTGCAAATTTGGTCGCCACTTCAGACCTGTTCTTGAGTAGAAATACCATACAGTAGTGTGAGTATTCGTCGATAAATGTAACAAAGCAACGTTTGTCACTGTAGGTACGGGTTATCATGGGTCCACACACATCACTGTGAATGACCTCCAGCAACTCATTTGCTTGTTCAGGAGACTTCGACATATAGCTCACTCATGTTTTCTTGCCGAGTGCACACCCGCTGCAAGTCTACCGTTTGTTCACCGAGTCCAAGTCAATGCCGGTTCCATAACCTTTCTTGACGATGGCGTCAAGTCCTCCGTGGCCGATGTGACCAAGCCGAAGCTGCCAGAGATACGACCCGGTACCCCTTTACAATCATTCGAACTTAACGCGTTTGCCTCGTTAGACGCTTCTGGCGTCATGCAGAGTGTGAAAGGCCCTTTGCCTTCGCGAGCACCGAGCTTCCACTTGACACCTTTCGTCTTCGCGAAGCATCCATTGGTTTTGAAGGTGACTGGTCCGACGTCCTTGGTGAATCTACCCACGGAAAACAGATTACGCGATAACATCTGGATATGCCACACGTCCGTGAGCACACCTTTCTCGGTACCGCGTGGCTGCTTCATTGACATCACGATGTCGCCTTTTCCGATCGCTTGAACGACACCATCGTCTGCCAAGTTCACATCGACCGGATTAAAGACCTTGTAGTTCTTCTTGAACTTCTTGGAGCTCGTCATGTGCTGCGTCGCACCCGAGTCGACTAGCCACACGTTACTCGACTTGGCGAATTCACCACCAACCAAAAATAGATAGTCGCCAAGATCTTAATCTTGCGCCACGTTCGCACGCTGGAATCGACGTTGTTCCGCGTCTTCTTGGATCCGCGAGGGGCACTCCGCGATCCATTGTCCTTGTTTCCCACACTTGTGGCACGCACCAGTCTTCTTACCTGGTCGTCCGTTTCGCTTGTTGTCTCTTGACATGAACGCTTGAGCTTGCCCATGCACGAATCCATCGACTCCGCCACCTTGCTCCTTGCGCTTCATGTCTTCATGCAACAGCCGAGACGTCACTAAATCCCATATCAGCGAGTCGGATCTTGACTCCAGCACCGTTATCAGGAACTGATAGGACTCGCTGAGACTGGACAAAAGAGTGATGACCAAGTCGTCTTCGCTGACCGGAGAACCAACCGCGTCGAGTTGCTCCGCCAGGGTCTTGAGCTTGTTGATGTGCTCCAGCACGTCATCACCTTCTCCCATCATTGTCGTGAAGAAACGGCGACGAAGAAAGAGCTTATTAGCCAAGCTCTTCTTCTCGTAGTGTCCCTTCAGACGCGACCATGCATCACGCGCATTCTCCGCCTAGCGCACCAGTGGCAACTGCGAATCCTCCATTGCGAGGCAGATGATCGCCAGTGCCTTACGCGACTTCATCTTGAACGTTGCTTGGTCCAATGTCGACACGCAGTGCTCAAGCTTCACCTCCCCACTCACGACATCCCACAGGTCTCGCTCCTCCAGAACCATTTGTATCTTGAACTTCCACGTATGGAAGTTGTTCCGGCGAACTTGTTGATGCGGGCGGTGGTGATCGGCATGGCGTCCATGGAGAAAGCGCGGAAGAGGTCTTGGCCATAGTCTGCAGGGCTTGGGCTCATAACCTAAAGTCGTTGGTCAAAGCTGGTAAAATGTTAGTGGATATATTTAGGTCCTTAGTTCACAAACTCTGTTGCTACTCTAAGCCTATTTGATTTTTCGGCTATACGTTCCTAATCGCTATATCGCGCATTACTAATGGTCTAGTTGCACATTAGTAATCGCCACATCGCACATTACTAATCGTCTAGTCGCGCATTAGTAATCACCACATCGCGCATTACTAATCGTCTAGTCGTACGTTTCTAATTCTGGTCATGCGTTTCTAAACACCCAAACGTACCGAAATCGGGGGACGTCACTGTCTGGCAGGACAGTGCTGGTGAACCCCAAACACCAAATCCCGAAGGCTTAACTTTTTGTTTGCACGCCCCACCGGTACAGAACCAGTGACCTTTAGGATGGTACTGCCATACTAAACCGGCTGAGCTACAGAACACTTTTCTGAAACGTCATGCCGAGGCGTATCTTTTACAACATTAAGGAGGTAGGCCTCCTTAGGTGCGCGCGCAGAGTTTTTTACACAACAAGGGCACGGGTCTCCCCAGGAGAGACAGGTTAAGCCACCCTCCTCAGGCAGACGATGCAGCTTATAGCGTGCAACTGTCAGGGTTCTCTTCTCAAACTTATCACGAGCTTTGATAAGTTTGTCGTTCTAAACGTCACGACCTACATCCTTAAAGTTGTGGATGTAAGCGCTCCACGCTTGAAGAAGTGAGGGACCATCACGTTTGTGATTCCCACTGTACCATTGATGCTTAAAGAAAGCATCGATGAAGAATTCATGTTCAGCGGGATAGTTTTTCGTACTGGGGTCAAGGTGATGGATCCTTGACGAATCGAATAATCGCAATCGATGGCGATCACTTGTCGTCGCCGACAAGCGATCCATGATTGACTTTGGAGGCAGCCATGCCTTCTCTTCGGGAGCGAGACGCAACACGTTGCGGTCCCGCTCTTCTTGCGACGTGCCGACAGAAGTACTGGTACCTCGCTGCGAAGTGGTGTCAATAGGAGAACCGACACCGCTGTGAGCGCCCGAGTCTTGCGATCTCGAGCGCCTTCGCTTTGGCGATGGTTCATCTGATTCGTCAGATGAACCAAAGATGCTACGACGCGTAGCATCATCCATGCCACGCTTGGCAGGCGGCTTAGATTCAACCGCCTTCGATACAGATCCCTCTTCCGTATCAGGAGAGTATGAGACACCGAGCTCATACTCTGTGAAGACACGAGTGTCTTCATGACCAGCGCCTGCATCACCAAGTGACACAGGCTGAGACGCTTTAGCAACCGATGACACATCTGTTGCAGCAGTTTATGCTTCAGCGTCTGCACAGAGACGTGCAGACGCGCTCTCAGTGGCCTTGTTCGCGCACCGCATGGACTTGTTTACCATGCGATGAAACTGTTGGAAAGTGGACTCGGACTAACAAGTGCAAATCCTGTCCCAAATGATTTGGAACGAGTATCCATTTAGTCAATCAGTCACTAAAGTGACCGATGGTTAGGGGGGGGTGATGTAACGGGGTGAACCGTTACATAACAATTTATAAGAAATTGTTTATAGACTATAACTATTAGAGGTATTTTCTCAGAATATTGTCATAAGGACAATATTCTGTAGCACTTCCAAGTAGTTCCTAATTGGTTGTTGCAGGCCATTATATCAACCAACGAAGACGCGCCACGACAGACGCACGCAATGAGTGGTGAGCAGATAGTTGATATACACATTTGTATTCAGACATAGTTAGATGAGGATAAACAGTGGTTTATTAACAGACATTAACTGTTATAAATAAAGTTCTACTTCTTACATTAACCAAGTACTCGCTTCTCCTTACCGTCTTCCTCTGCACGTACCAGTGTACGTGAAGTTACGCGGCACCGCCTCATTCTGTCATCGGAATAAGTAGCTTGTACTGTCATCAGTACAAGCTTGAGGGTGCCCCGTTACAGTCACTATCATCATCCAACATGTGTATGCTAGATGTAGGGGTTGTGGTCTTTGGACGGACTTCAAAGTGCTACTAGGTGGAACGGGGCAACGGTCACTAGCATCGCTTCAGTAATAGTACACCTACACTTACAACAGTGCAGGTAGTGCCGCGCGTCACTTCACGTACACTGTACGTGCAGAGGAAGGCTAGGTAATGAACGACACGTTCAATATGAGAAGAAAGTAAGACTGTATTAATGTAATACAATGGAGATGCTGAATATGCCAGCATCGTCGTCTTCATCATCCATCGAAATCGATCGCATCGACATCGGCATCCGTCACGTCGATACCATTGTCGACGGGTGATGAGCAAGAACCAGATCGGTTTTTGTTCGAGCGATTCCATCATTCTTAAACTAGAGTCGCACTCTAAGAAGTCGGGTAAACGTGCATGGCGTAGGCCATTCACGAAGAACCGTGTATGCGTTGTCGACGCATGCACCGAGTTGTTGATGGCAAATTCCGCCACAGTCCTAGTTACATGTGCATATATTAAGTCCTAGCTAAATTATATTTATCTACGATAAAGTATGCTAAAGTCTTGATCACCACTCATTGCGCGCGTCTATCGTTGATTAGACCGCTGGAGCTGGATGACAGAATGGCTCATATCAGCCAATCGGTGAGTGATTCAGATATCACATCTTATGGCAATATTCACGAACATTGTCAACCTTTGTGATAATATTCGAATTAACAAGTAGCAGAGTTGATTACATGTAACAGGCTCACCCCGTGACAATTGCTAGATTGGTCGAATAGACTTCTCTCTAGAAGGCATTCTGCACACCAAGCAGTTTGAGACACTGCAGTCAATTACCCTCTGAGCAACCCTTTGTATTTAATTCATTCCGATCCAGCCTATGTTGTATCCAGTGAACCTGCATTTGGGTGACGATCAGGCGGGCACCACCATTAGCTACTTCAAAGATTTATCAGGTGCTACTATTAGCTTGACAATGGTAATAATGGCGTCCGCCACTATTAGAGTGGTCTGGTAATGAGAAGTGAATCAGCGACCATAAAATGAGCACAATGGAACTCAATTTGTTTGAGTTTCATGAATTACGAGTCATGAAAATATGAGTTATCGTAGGAATGACTGTATGCTAGACCTTCCTAGCACCATCCTAATCTGATTATGCGGACCAAACAGATGCGTGATACTATGCCACATAATACATACACACTACAGGGTACAGCGGCAAGCAGGGTGGGTTTCGGTGGGCACGCCGAAAATAGAAAGGGAATAGTCGAGTTTGTGGGTAGACGAAGCCCGCCCGCGTGAAGCGTGAGTACCCATGGCGATGCTCGCAAAACGCGATGCAGAACTCTGGTGGCTACACCGAAATTAGAGCTCGAACGACACCGGCTCCTTTCATCCCTTGTTAGGAAACAAAGCGCTGGACGTGTCCGCCAGTTGTAAACGAGTTTCTCACAATTGGCAAATTCGTGCGTCAATGTCAGCTCGAAGATAGTAGACCGGAGCCTTGCTCACATCTAGCGCAGTACTGCAAACACAGCGAGCCAACTAGCCACTAAATAAACGTCGACTACAACTCACTGCACCTGCCTGCCATGCGTGACGATCTACCTACGGGCGTCTGAGTCAAAGAATTCTCAAGGTACAAGTGTACCCTGTAGCACGACATGTCGACAGACATACGTGCGACCGGATGGATAGCCCCACTGCGGTCGTGGACGTTCCACGCAGGGAGAGTGGTCACGACGTCACTCATCGCGTCTTTACATCGTTTCTGTTTTGTGAGCTCTTTGTCCAGCCAACGAAGGAGCCACATGCCAACAACACCCGGTTCCGAAAAAACCGAACGTGCCGAAATTTTCAACCCTCACTAGACACGCATGAGAAAAGCAGAGTGAACGGCGCTGGATCCTGTCGTGTCCTATCGTGAAGAAAGCGTCTGGTGATCTGTCGAGCGCTGTCCCTTTCTTCAGTCGCAAATTGTGGCCCATCCGTATGTTCGATCAAGTATGTAAAAGGGCGACCCCGTTCGCCACCCACACTGTCGCATGAATATCTCGAGGTCCACATCGTCTTCGGAGCAAACGGAGCTCGTCTGAACCGCCTCGTTTGTCGTGCATTGGCTTGGTACCGCGTGAGCTAAGACGCACGTCGTGGCGGCGCCAGCCTCGTGTCCCGTTTCTTGTAACGTGAGGAACCAAGACGAACGGATCCGGAAGAGCTACTGAAGAGCTGCTGGAGATGAAAAAAACAGCTGCAGTCTCGATTGATCCACGAACGAGTCGAAGCGGTTGTGCCGTTGTGGACACAACGCAGCGAGCGAAAGAAGAGGGGGCGAGGACGGTAATACGTCGCTCGCTCGCTCGCTCGCACGTCAATGCCGTCCGATCGAGACAAATTGAGAGCAGCGGGGGAGGGAGTGCCAGGCTTCGCTCGAGCTTTGACAACTCGTTCATTCCGCAATTTGCCAAGCCAAGTTTACCACTCGCATCTAGACTGGACCAACCAACCAACCAACGAAGACCCAAACATCGAGCATGAAGCTTTCGTACGTTCTCGCCTTCGCCGCTCTGGCAGCTGCCACGACGACCATCCCCACCACCGCTGCCTCAACTTTGGAGAAGAAACAAGTCGCCAAGAACCTTCGAGTAAGCCGCCAACTTGGTGGCGGCGGTGGTGCTCCTGGACTGACTCCTGGGTCCTCAACTCTTCCAAGCTCGAGCGATACCAACCCGGGTAACGTGGAGCAGGTGACCCAAAACCCACCGGAGCAGGTGACCCAAAACTCACCGGAGCAGGTGACCCAAAACCCACCGGAGCAGGTGACCCAAAACCCACCGGAGCAGGTGACCCAAAACCCACCGGAGCAGGTGACCCAAAACCCACCGGAGCAGGTGACCCAAAACCCACCGGAGCAGGTGACCCAAAACCCACCGGAGCAGGTGACCCAAAACCCACCGGAGCAGGTGACCCAAAACCCACCGGCACAGGTGAACCAGCACGAAGCTTCGCCAAATGGCGGCGGGCAAGTCATGAGCGAGGAGGAGAAGGCGGAGGAGGAGGCGAAGAAGAACGAGGAGCAGCAGAAGAAAGAGGAGGCGGAGCAAGTTGTCCGAAACGATGGTATGCCGGTGAAAACGGGCGTCAAGAACGAGGCAGAGAAGGCGGTTGAAAACGGTGGATCGGCAAAGGGCGATGGGCAAGGTATGAGCGAGGAGGAGAAGGCGAAGGAGGATGCAAAGAAGCAGGAGGAGCAGCAGAAGCAGGAGGAGCAGCAGAAGGCCGATGAGGAGAAGCAGCAGAAGCAGGAGGAGCAGCAGAAGGCCGATGAGGAGGCGAAGAAGCAGGAGGAGCAGCAGAAGGCGGATGAGGATGCAAAGAAGAAAGAGGAGCAGCAGAAGACGGGTGAGGATCTGAAGAAGAAAGAGGAGGCGAAGAAGATTGAGGAGGAAGAGCAGCAGCACGTGAACCAAAACGATGGTTTGCCGAATGTTGAGGGTGGGGGGCCTAAGGGCGTGTATGATCAGGTGGTCCAACCTGGTGTTGTGCCAGTTGATGGCGGGCAAGGCACTAGCGACGAGGAGGCGAAGAAGATTGAGGAGGAAGAGCAGCAGCACGTGAACCAAAACGATGGTTTGCCGAATGTTGAGGGTGGGGGGCCTAAGGGCGTGTATGATCAGGTGGTCCAACCTGGTGTTGTGCCAGTTGATGGCGGGCAAGGCACTAGCGACGAGGAGGCGAAGAAGACAGAGGAGGAAGAGCAGCAGCACGTGAACCAAAACGATGGTTTGCCGAATGTTGAGGGTGGGGGGCCTAAGGGCGTGTATGATCAGGTGGTCCAACCTGGTGTTGTGCCAGTTGATGGCGGGCAAGGCACTAGCGACGAGGAGGCGAAGAAGATTGAGGAGGAAGAGCAGCAGCACGTGAACCAAAACGATGGTTTGCCGAATGTTGAGGGTGGGGGGCCTAAGGGCGTGTATGATCAGGTGGTTCAACCTGGTGTTGTGCCAGTTGGTGGCGGACAAGGCACTAGCGACGAGGAGGCGAAGAAGATTGAGGAGGAAGAGCAGCAGCACGTGAACCAAAACGATGGTTTGCCGAATGTTGAGGGTGGGGGGCCTAAGGGCGTGTATGATCAGGTGGTCCAACCTGGTGTTGTGCCAGTTGGTGGCGGACAAGGCACTAGCGACGAGGAGGCGAAGAAGACAGAGGAGGAAGAGCAGCAGCACGTGAACCAAAACGATGGTTTGCCGAATGTTGAGGGTGGGGGGCCTAAGGGCGTGTATGATCAGGTGGTCCAACCTGGTGTTGTGCCAATTGGTGGCGGGCAAGGTACTAGCGACGAGGAGAAGGCGAAGATGAAAGAGCGCAAGGAGCAGGAGAAGAGAGAGAAGGAGGAGAGGAAGAAGATCAAAGAGGAGGAGAAGGAGAGAAAGGAACAGGAGAAGCAGGCGAAGAAGGAGAGAAAGGAGCAGGAGAAACAGGAGAAGGAGGAGGAGAAGGAGAGAAAGGAACAGGAGAAGCAGGCGAAGAAGGAAGAAAAGGAAAAGAAGGAGCAGGAGAAGGGGGAGAAGGAGGAGGAGAAGGAAAAGAAGGAGCAGGAGAAGGGGGAGAAGGAGGAGGAGAAGGAAAAGAAGGAGCAGGAGAAGGAAAAGAAGGAGCAGGAGAAGGAAAAGAAGGAGCAGGAGAAGGGGGAGAAGGAGGAGAAAAAGGAGCAGGAGCCGCAGCCTTGCACTCCAAAGCCTGAGATCCCGAACCTTGTGGTACCGGCACCTGAAGTCATGCCGACTGATCCGGCACCTCTCATAGATCAGGAACCGGCACCTGAAGTCATGCCGACTGATCCGGCACCGGGTCTCATAGATCAGGACGACCATCTGCCTGATGCTACGAAGCCACTGCCGGATATTGTGAACCAGGACGCGCCGCTTGAATTTGTGCCGGCGCCGTAAATTGTGCAGCAGGAGGACCCGATCAACGAGTCGAATCCGGTCCAACTAATGTCGTGAGCGCCGTTCGCGATAGACGCAGAGTTCCTGTTGCAGGAAGGACCTGAGCAGAAGAGATCCTGATCAGTTGGTTGAGTTCCAATCGAGAAGTGTTGGGTAGATTCTTGTATTTGTGGATAACACTTGCGAGGTGTTAAGCACGTTAATGTCGTTCGATGGATCATACATACTTTTTCTTTACTACATCAATTATTGCGTTGTGGGTTTAGCGCTCGCGTGCACGTAACAATAAGGCGAGCCTGGGACTTACAGCCGGGTCCGTCCGTTACCATTTGCTCTGTCCGTGTGGTATTGTGTACTTCACGACCTGTTATGTTGTGTACTTCACGACCTGTTATGTGCCTTTCCTGATTACAGCCACTTTCATGTGTGCAGACACGATGGTAAACAGCCTTCAGTGCGTTACTGGCGCGGCAAAACAATATTGAGATCGCTGATGAGGCAAGGAAAGGTCAATTGCGTAGCTTTGCCTGGGCGCGTTGGACATGGCGGTTTCGCTTCACACGGACGCTACGCAACGACTAATAGATTCACTCATCCGATGATTCGACTGCCGGAAAACGTCGCGTCCCCTGCTAACATTAAAGTACGTAGCGGACCCATGAAAGGGTTATGAAGCTGTTGTGCAGCAAACGCCGGACGCAACTACTTCCCGCTGTGTTGTGGAATAAAATCGAATACATTCAGATAGATTGTCTGCTGTGCACTGTACCCAGTGCAAGTGGCCGAGCTGATGGTTGAAAGCTAGGCCTTTTACACTTAGACTTTACCACGATCGCGCTCGGAAAGAACTTGATTGGTATTGCCTCATTGTATCATTTTCCATTCGGTGCTATTTGAGAATCCAAATAAAAAGCTGTACAACCAGTGCACGTTTGTTTGGAATCGTGGTCATTTACTAACATGCCGCAGCAATCGGCAAAATGTTTTGATTTCTGCGTTTGACATGGATCAGCCCAACGCAGGAGTAAAGCTTGCCTACACCCTGCAGCTGTTTTTAACATGCAAAAGCTCTGCTTTGCGAGGTGAGATACTGTGACTCCCGGGCAACGTTGATTGACCCGTAACTTCGACATAGCGATGACGGTTTTCATAACTCGCCTTAGGTACATCACCGTCATGATCCCAGCTAGCCTGATGTGCTAGCGAACAAGTGAAGCATTCGAAAGCGGAATGCTAGCCATCGTAGATTACCGGCGATATATTCTTGGTATGGCATGAGTCTTGGTCATTGTCGATACGTACGTTGCTCAACCAAGCGTCAGTGCCAGTCAGTCTAATGCGTGACCCATTCTCTCTCATGGCCGCAACCAATTAAATAACATCTGGTCCCATGCGGCATCACGCCGACTTTTGATAGGGATTGGCTGGAGAAGCTGAGTCCCATCGAATGTAGGTGCCAACAGACGTCGGTATTTCAGAGTCTGATGATGGCAGGAGACGGTCGTTGCCCAACATGCCCGGCCAACTTACACCTTGAACCCTGCGTTCGAGCAATATCGGCGGAAAAAAAACAAGGTGATCAGGTTGGACAGCAGTAAGTTGCGTTCAGTAGCTTTGGCATCGCTTCCACCATCATCTCGACTCGATCCTGTTGCGAGCTTCGGGTAAAAGTGCAGTGAATGCGGTTGGTCAGTGGACAACTCGACTTCCACTTCACTTGGTGATTTTGGGAATGACTAACAGAGCGCTACCCGCCGCGATTTCTCACTTGTTCCTCTTCCTACACTTAGTACGCACATCGCTCTACCCTGCTCATCCGAGGTCTTGATCCGCCTTCGATCTTGCCCGAGTTCTGTAATGTCGATTCATGCGCAATCGCGGGTCCCGCTCAGGCGTGTTGATACCAGCATTTGTACTCGTGGCTTGAATTGTAAAACAACCACAGTGCTGCTGTAATCATTGGTGTTACCACGACATCATTACAACAGGTTCAATCTCACATAGCCAACCCAATGTGCTCCTAGAAAACGCTCAGCTACGTGGGGCGTTTAAATTAGCCCCTTGCCTTACGACTGGGTCTTAGCTACCGGTTCGTTACAAGATATTGGATAGCCCATGACTACAAGGTCACCCGACTGGCATGGTTTATAACCATTGATGGAACCTACGTCGCTTACCATCTACTTCTAAAGGTCTCGAGCGTTCTAGAACGGCCTCGAGCGCCAGCGCAATTTTGCCTCTATGCTAAACTACAGCTGCTAACTGCCGAAAGAATTGACAATTGGTCCGCATGCGTCGTCGTCTTTATACGGTCGTACGAGTGATCCGTGACAGGGATCCACAGACGCAACGGTACTTCACGCTTATGGCTTCATCCTAAATAGTACCAGCTCGCTGTCAGAAACAGTCGATTTCTTTGCGAGATATCCCCGTCATCGGTGTCCGCTTTCATTCTGCACCGTCTCAATGGCTTGCCGTTACCTGCCAGCGTCACACAAAAGATTGGAAGCTCGTTGCGCTTCAAAGTTCTTGCTACAGCAAAAGTGACGGTATATTCGTCTCCAAACACTCTCTCGTTCGACGAAGACTCGCATCGAAATGCTTGTGAGTGTTCGTCTTCTATGATCGGCCGTAGACATTTGTACATCACGTACGCAGCACCTGCTGCATGAAAGCTTCCGAGCTTCGGTCTTGAGTTTGACCACGGAATTATGTTCGGAGATTGCAGTCCTCCACCGCATGCAAACTAGTTTCCCATCGTTCATTCCGACAATGTCGGAATGTGTTCGGTCACTTCTTGCCTTCGCACCAAATAATGACGGACAGATGTGCTGTGAAGTTTTGTACATGCTCGCACCGCATCCTTTCGTCTTACATAAATCTGTCGCGGTTGTTCACGAAGAAAGGTCTTTGGTGATGGCAGACGAAAGTCAGGAGGTGACCCATTACGTTGTAAGTACAAGCCGAAGAAGGTCTGTATAGACCATACCCACTGACAAGGGAGTTCTAGTAAGTGTTGGGATCAAGTGTTTCGCATGCGTGGTCCAGGCACACGTATACAACCCAACGAGCTGGATGTGGCTGAAAGGAAGAAAAGCTGTCGCTGTTGTGAACATTATTGCATTGAGATGCGAGGTCGGTCAGAAAATGACAGTACTGCTCAACACGCTCATGCGGGACGAGGTTCGATCCAGTTTCTGCATTCGCTCCGCATACTCTCGCTTACCGCAGTCGATGAAGTGCTGCCAACTTCTCAGCCACTTCATTTACGTATAGAGATGCTGTAACAGCAAGGTGCAGTGCGAAACCCGCAGCAGACTAGATAGCGCAGCAGACGTTGATCAAGTTGACGTCGTCTAGTCCAGTCGTGGCTCCGACAGCAATGAACTCAATACCAGCTTACGATACATCACACGTCGTGAGTGATAACGCCCATCAACATGGCGTAACGAAGCCAATCAGCAGAAAGATGCTGTGGTCATGTCTCTCAACCCTCGAGGTCGATTGTGGTAGACATCATCGGGTGGACCAGTGCACAGAAGTCGGTACTGCAATACTGGTCGCGCGTCTCAAGGAATGAACGGATCGATCGTGCCTTTCAGTGCCATACAATGTGATGCTGACCAGTCGCTGCCGTCAAATGGAAGTTCAGGACTGCACTTTGCCACATGACACCACACCGTTGATCAACCTCATATCTCATTCGAGCGCGAGATTCGAGAGCTGTGCGACGATTCCTGGAGGACCAATTGATTGGTGGACTGTGCAGCAAAGCCTCGTACACTCCTCTTTATCTCGTCGACTGCTTTTCTATCAGCGCTCTCTGCACACGCTAGATTCATTCCAGTAAAAGCTCCCGAGATGACCCGTATACGTCTCCTGCTCGCGGCGTTCACTCTCGCACCATACTGCTGCAGTTTTGGTAGAGCGTATGGCATCGTTCCGATGACGAAGCTAGAGTCGGATCAGAACATTGAAGCGATGGACGATAGCAGTGTGAATTTATTCCTCAAGGACAGCAAGGAGCTCAAAGCGGAGTTGAAAGATGAAGCGAGGGCAGTTACTGCGGGCGACACCTTCAATTTCAAGATACTGTTCGAGAAGATTCCGTATGCTGAACAGCTCAAGTATTTCCTGAGCGGGAAGCCGCAGCCCGACAAAGTGAAGGGTGCGACAAATACAGTGAAGGATGCCACGGACGCAGCAAAGGCTGCAACGGCCGAGATCCCGAAAGAGTACACGAAGCTAGAGGCCTGGAAAATCATATTGAAAGGGATGGTAAAGCCGCTGGTAATCATTGCAGCCATGGCACTAGCTGGAGGGTATATCGCGTATCTAGTGAAGGGGTAGTGTGATGAGTCCGTGGTTTCGCTCTTAGTATGCCAAGTATGGAGACTGCTACTTCATGTGGTCAGGTAAATGGCGATAAAATAGATAGTTGCGTGAAGCCACCCGTATGCCTGTCAAAGGACTCAAAAATGTGCAGATACTGTTTCTGCGTCTCATCTTAGCGAATCGATGATGCCTATGCAGACGTGCTGCCCCATGTTTCCTACGTGCCTGTTGATCTAATGCCCAAGCACGCTGCTGGAATCAAGCCTCATGGATCTCTTCACTTTACATTTCGCCTCGAAATCGATCGTCCGACCGTCACCTTTCGGCTTATTGTGAGTAGAGATCTTGCCCGCCTCGGGCATACCATCCAGGGATGCTTTGTGGCGCACAACGCAAGTAGCAGTGTCTAGTTGTGGCGACCTTGCGATCACCGCAACTAGAGACTGGGCGTACGTACTTGTTGCTTTACTTTGCCTCAACCTTCGTAGACTTGGAACGCCGCCACCACTGGAGCCCCAGCAGATACCAGCGATTCGGATATTCGGGAAGCTAGAAAGCTGATCAGGAGGTGGCACGGACACGCGATGCTTGTTCGCTCTTAGCTGGGGTCATTTATATATCAAGAGTTCCCAATTAAATGGTCGCAGCAATAGCTGGAGAAGACAAGACTGATTGTCACCGATAGCGTTCGTCTCGTCAACGCGTATCCACGCTCAGGTCAATGACGAGCAGCGCAACATACGACGCTTTGGATTCGACTACGTGATTGCTGCTCCAAGCCCATTCAAACTTGAGCGGGTTGGCAAGGCGGTATATCTCCACGGCGTTGGTTTGAATCTGTCCAATCAGAAGAGAGAGATTTGCGTCGTAGCCAATGAGAAGCCTGTAGTCGCTCTTGGAATTTCGTTTGAGACCATGTCAGCGTACGAGAAGAAGACTCTGATCCCGCCGCTCAACTTCTCTATGGTAGCCTCGGGCGTGTACCGCTCTGGCTTCCCCAACCGGAAGAACCATGCGTTTCTTCAGCAACTCGGTCTCAAGTCTGTGTTGTAGGTGACTGAGTCGTTGACGTGCATCGAGAGTTATCGCTCTCTTTTTTCTTCCAGTTCTGGGACTTCATTCGATCGTGCACCTCTAGATATCTGTGTCATCAGGAGCATCAACCGGAGAACGTGGGTTTCTTCAACAAGAACAACATCCAGGTGTTCCAGTGTCCCATTGACGGCAACAAGGTGAGAATGTGTATCAGATGGGGATGTGGACAATGTGAAGACCTTGACCACCACTCATGCAGGAGCCGTTTATCAGCATCAACCCGGATGCAATGGCTGATGCGCTACGTCACCTCCTTGGTACACTGGCAGATCTGGATGTACTGCGTTGTAGTTGCTCACTTGCTAATACGTGTGGGTGTCATGTGTCTCGTTTTGGTTCTTTTGCAGACGTGAGGAATCACCCGATCTTGGTGCACTGTACGAAAGGAACGGTGCGTGGTTAGATCAGCCGTGTGCTGCTGTTGCATGACGAGATCGAGCTAAGGATACTGCTGCGTACATCGGTGCAGCATCGGACAGGTTGTGTGGTCGGGTGCATGCGCAAGATGGAGAACTGGTCGCTGACTTCAATAATCGACGAGTATTGCCGCTTTGCTGGCCCGCGCATGCGTCTGCTTGATCAGCAGTTCATCGAGTTCTTTGCGCCAACGATCAAGTACGACGAGAGGCAAAAGCCCAAGTGGCTGTTTTAAAGTTGGTCTCAGCACTGTCGTATCGAAGTGTCGTCAGGGAATACGATTTCAACTACAACTCAAGCGCTTGCATCAGGCGATTGTATTGCATCAAGGATCTTCCAACTGTCATTTGCTTCTTCAACCTACAAAAGTGTCAGTTGTCTGTAGTATCAAGTCATTTGTCCCTGTGCAACATTTGACACCCTCGACCTGACGCTAGCCATGCACACCCGACCATCTTCAGCTTACACAGAAGCCTTCGACTCGTAAGTCGAGCCATCGGAAAACTTGTCCACCCACGCCTGGTTCTCAAGAGGAACACCGGGCCACGCCTTTTGAAAATAGTCCTCCGGGTTAAAGCTCGAGGGATCCTTAATGCGCTCCACGATCTTGTGCTTAAACTTCCGAATCAAGCCCTGCACGGGCCACGCAGCAGCATCACCAAGAGCACAAATGGTGTGGCCCTCGATCTGGCGCGAAATCTCTTCCAGCATGGGGATCTCCTCAAGCTCGGCGTCACCAGTCTCCATACGAGTGAGCACACTCTCCATCCAACCTGTACCCTCACGACAAGGCGTGCACTGGCCACAGCTCTCATGAGTGTAGAAGTGCGACAACCGGCGAATCGCACCGACCATGTCAACACTCTTGTCGAAAATAGTGACGGCTGCCGTGCCCAAACCAGAGCCACCACGCTGCTTCAAGTCATCGTAGTCCATCATAATGTCCTGGCAGAGCTCCTCATCCAGCACTGGCACAGACGAGCCACCAGGAATACACGCCTGCAGGTTGTCCCACCCACCGCGAACACCACCACAATGACGGTCAATCAGTTCACGAAGAGGAATACTCATCTCTTCCTCCACTGTACACGGGTTATTAACATGCCCCGAAATACAGAAAAGCTTCGTGCCATGGTTGTTCTTGCGTCCAAGGCCAGCAAACCACGATCCACCGCGACGCAAGATCGTAGGGGATACAGCAACCGTCTCCACGTTCGTCACCGTAGTAGGACATCCATACAAGCCCGTATTAGCCGGGAAAGGTGGTTTCAGACGTGGTTTTCCCTGACGACCCTCAAGACTCTCGAGCAGTCCCGTCTCCTCGCCGCAAATGTACGCACCAGCCCCACGATGCAGATACACGTCAAAGTCGTATCCCGACCCACAGGCATTATGGCCTAGGAATCCACGCTCGTAAGCTTCATGGATAGCTTCTTGGAGCACAAGTGCCTCATTGAAAAACTCCCCACGAATGTAAATGTAGGCAGCTCGTGCACGCATGGCAAAGCCCGCCAAGAGACACCCTTCCACCAGTTTGTGCGGGTCTTTCCGCATAATCTCCCGGTCCTTGCACGTCCCTGGCTCGCTCTCGTCGGCGTTCACGACCAGAAACGAGGGACGACCGTCCGTCTGCTTGGGCATGAACGACCACTTGAGGCCACTTGGGAACCCCGCGCCGCCACGGCCACGCAGCCCCGAGTCCTTGATCTCCTGCACGATCCACTCGGGGCCCATGCAGAGCAAGTCTTTGGTGCGGTACCAGTCGCCGCGACGCAGCGCGCCGTCCACGCGCCAAGTGTCTTCGCCGTAGACGTTCGTAAAGACGCGGTCTTCGTCCTTCAGTCCTCCATAGACACGCGCCAGGACCGTCTCCCCCGCTTCTTCCACGCCATTGGCCACGGCGGCGCTCGAGCGGAAGCCGCGCGCAAGCGCGAGCGCCTTGGGCGCCACGCGGGACACGACGCTCGTCATTCGTGGCGAGTCACCTGCAAAAAGAACAAGAAGGAATGTACCCATTGGCGCACGAGGTGCGGACCGTTCGAATTATGCGATTTCGCAGGGATCGAGGGGGTGGAGTGGCGCACATCAGTGTGGACAACGGCTTTAACGTGACAATAGACGCCGGACAGACGCTGTAAAACGGTTCGCTTAAAGGCTTGCTTTTGATGCTTTGCGACTATACACGATGGACATGGAATTTGGGAGCCACACAGATATTCTAGTAAACATTTAAGTGCATAATTCAGTCTTGGTGACATGTTGCTAAATTGGACTGCGTTGATGGTTACCATTGTGTTGTTTCTATGAGTTAAATTTAATGACATTGCAAGCTCAGCATGACAGGACTATTGGCCAGTGCTCCTGATCTGATGAGGTCATGGCACATTTCACATGTGCCACTATCGCTTCGTGGTTTCTTAAGCACGGACAGTGTCTGTACGTGCTTAAGAAACCACGAAGCGATAGTGGGTCCATTACCAGCCTTGAGATTAATGCTCACAATCTGCTGGAAGCGACAGTGTAAAGACGAACTTCATGCAATGGCCATCATCTTGAACGTAATCGTCTGTACGTACTTTCGGGCGGGACTCATGCCGACTAGCTGCACACAAGACGAAACGATACCGACCCACTGCTGACACTTCCATTCGAGTGATCTTTTTGCTGCATCAATGCACGATACAAATACACGACCTCCTGCACGTCGCTGCTGACTGCAGGCTGCTGAGGCTCCGTACCAACTCCGCTCCATTCTATTATTCATCGCACTGCTAGCTTTTCGTTTCAAAGCAGTAATTGGCGGCTGCCTGTACGTCACCACTCTTCCTCCGCAACGCATCTAGTGCAAGTTCGCGCGAGAAGCCCATGTCGAGTAGCTGTTGCACACGTTTGGACCTGCGAAACCGGATCACCAGCGGACGCTTCTGGGCCTTAATCATCTTAAGAGCGCGATCGACTTGGTAGTGTTGAAGCGGGTGTCCATTCGCCTGCAGGATGGTATCAAAAAGACCAATCTGACCGCACTTTTCGGCGCCAAACATACCCCCGTTGACTCCACGCGGGAATGTGGTCACGCACAACTCGTTCTCTATCTTTTGTAAGTACATACCGAGCAAGAGTGACTCCCCGAAGTGCACATCGTACTCGTCCACACCCAGAGGTGCGTTCATGGAAATGGAACGAGGGCACATCGCAATGGCTGCTGACACCGGCGTAATGTTCTGCATTACCGAGTCACGGAGGCTCAGCTGTTTCAGCTCAAAGTCTGGGTTCGGTTCCAACTCTGTTATGCCGTTCATCCCATGCCTCCTCGACAGCGGTATACCTTCATCCATGCTGTCAGGTTCTACGTCATTGTGCCGTCGCAACGATGGTCGCCCAGTTTCTGACAATTCTTCCTTGATAGACAAGGGCAGCATCTCACCCGACTGAGGGACGCCCGACATGCTTGTCTGCGAAAGAACGTTCAGCGACCCATGATTTGCAAGAAGGCCTACGGATGAATCTCTCCGTTGATCCGGAAGCTCGTAGAACAGCAAAACTGGTTGAAATCGTCCCTTCAGACATTCACTGACGACGTCGCCCCATGAACCTATCTCGAGCACGCGCGAGTCGTCAAAAAGCAACCACATTTTGTGCGCAGTGCTGTAGAACAGAGCCACGTAATGACGCCCATAGTAACAAACAAAACCGCGCAAGCGGTATGTTGTACGAAATCCACCGCTTTTAAAACGAAGGACAGGTCCAGCAGCATTGAAGCACTTGGCTAAATCCAAGCGATCGCCAATATTGCTCAACACACCCTCCACTTGTGCCTTTGTTGCATTCTGAGTTGCCCAAAGTATTGACACTGCAAACACCATGGGAAAACGACGGATTATCCGCTCCTTACCGAGCTTGCCGCTGCATCCCTTTTGCTCGCACTTAGACGCAACGTCTGCCTCCTGAGCTGTAAACCGACGAAACATTTGCTCCATAAATTCGTACTTGCTCGTATACAAGTCGCTCGCGTACGTCGAGTACACGAGATTAGAGTACAGGTCCCATGGTGAGCTGTAATTGCAACGTCCGCACACATACCGGTCGTATATCTGGTGTGAAAAGACCAGATGCGGGATGCTATTGTCGTCAAAGCCTGCTTGACAATTCTCCTCATCCGCGTCGGCACTCACAAGTCGAACCAAGGACTTCACCATCATCGTCGTTTTGTGCGTCTCCTGGATCTCCGTCGCTTCTGTCTGCTGATGCATCAAGTTGAGCAGAGCAAGGAGCGTCTCCTCCGCATCATACATTGCCCCTTCTTGGAAGTTCTTGTCTGCCGAGTACAGCACGCTCAATCCTTTGCGAACAGCGCGCGAGTGGAGCGCTCCACTAGACGTGTCATCATACTCTGTTATCATGGATTTCAATGCACGTAGCACGTTCGACTCGACGGAACGAGACTCCTCCTTTACTTCCACGTGCAGTAAAAAGTGTCGCATGGACGTCAAATGCCAGAAGCTCTGGATCACCACATTCAAGAAGCAATTGTTTTCACCAGAAGCATTTAGTAGTCCTCGGTGCACCGACGCCCCTTTAATCCACAAGTTGGGTTCTTTTTTGTCATGCGCAGCCGTAGTGGCAGCACGTGATGGCGAGTCCAACACGGGGCCGTGGTCACTCCCCCTTCTTCGAGCCAACGACGTGTTCAGAGGCCATCCTTCTTCACGACTCGTCAATACTCTCAAGTTGTGGATCCAATCACTAGCAGCCGTGGCAGTAGGGCCGTCAATTTCCAATACTTTGTCCGCGCTATCGTCCACTTGCTTGACGCTCACGAGAAAAGCAAAGCGACGACCATCCCAGGGCGCCACCCCAAGAACCTTATAGCTTCGCAAAGGCTTGACAAGACCAGACTCGAGGTCGCCTGTACTAGGCTGGAACTTGTACGTGCACAGCAGCAGCGTATCGCGCGTTAAAATGCAGTAGCGCATGTGGCGCGGCCGCACGTTCACTAGACTGCGGGTCTTGAGGTTCAGCCAGCCGCGATGGACAATCTCTCCAAACGCAGATTTCAAGGGACCATTGTCGCTGGACAGAGGCGTGGGCTCGAGCGTCGTGGGCTGCATATGGACTGCTCCAGGTGCTAATAGCTATACAAACAATTGCAAGTGAGCAAGTCCAAAGAGAAAACAAACAGACGCGAGACGGCAAAGGAGACGTACAGACAATGCTGCGTGTTGCTGATGAAGTGTCACACCACGAGGAGAGAGAGAGAGGGAGAGAGAAAGGGGAAGACGATGAGAGCTCGAGCTGCGCGAGACCTCGACGTGCGCGTTCCCGAGAGCCGTCGCGTCGTCTGCTGCTTTAACTCGCTTTTTGTTTTGGTGGGACAGTGAGCTCCGCTCATTGGCTGAAAGCGTGGCGAGCGCCCTGGTTTTGCACGACCGCCACACGAGCTCCTCATAACCAGCTGCTGCGTCTCTCGTCGTTTGCGTCGTTCTTCTCGCTTTCTTCCTCCTTCACGAGTCTTTTTAGCGACACAAAACCTTGTCGTCACCACGTCTGCAGCTGTGAGGCCAATCGCTTGGATGCAACTGTGGATAACCATTCCTGGCGCAAGTGACACTCGGTTGATAAAGGAAGGTAGCATGCTTGGAATCCACACTATGCTATGGAGATGGAAGTCCACTTCTGGAGCAAACAACGCAAATCGTACTTGATTGCCGCTGCGCGTAAACCTGAGCCCAATACGGCGGCTGTCAGCCGGTCTTGCTGTACAAGTCGATCGCTGAGATATGTCGCGTATTTCCTGTCGCTCAATGTTGCCTCAGTCTATTCACAAACAACATTACCCCGTGTTAATCAGCTTTCGACTTTTCCTGAACGTGTCGTCCTTAACTGCACGCACCTGTTGTGATCAGCAGTGGTTGTGAGATTTGCTTTGATTCAACTGGTGCGTGATTGACATTAAGTTGGTTGCCACGCAGCTCTGGTAAATGCGTACGAATATGACGAATATCAATCTGTGCTCTATCTGCTCCGAACTGCAGTGACAACTGCTTCCGAGCGATTCTACGGACTTGATATCGTTTCTAACTGTCATGCACTCCGTGTCGATCAGTACATTGCGTAAAGCAGTAGCAGATACGTGCTTACTAGATAGTTAAATAGAATCGAAAGCATTAGCCAACCATCATCTCGTTTACCACGTCATCAACCTGCTCACCTGGGGCATTATTGCGATAAGGCTACACTTCGACACGATCTTCACGATTGATCGCGTATTGCCGCTCACGGGTCAGCGTGAAATCATTTTGCGTTATGGAATTACTTCTGTAAGAAACTTCGCGAATTCGCAATAGCCAGCAGGTATTGCGGGTCGCTTTGTCAAGCAAACTGTTGTCAAATTGGAGCTGGCTGCAGTTAAGTGGAAGCATTTGTCACTTTTAGCGGCTCGTGGCATCGAGTCGAAACACGTCTTATTATGTTGACGTATCTGAGCGTGATCGTGTGTACTTACAAGTTGATAGGTTACGGTGTTACACCCAACGCACAACGTCTGCTCCTGTTTTCAATCACGTATTCTACGGACTCTACAAAGAGCTGTTGTTCTTTTTAATAAAGTGTGTGCCGTCCGCAGAATATGTACGCTACACATTTCCCACCAGGTCACTAACTATGTGCACCACACGAAAAAGGCCACCCACTCTGGCTGACTACTTGGATCTTCAGTCAACTCCACAGTCTCATCCTTAGTCAGTTCGCTAGGTTCGCGAGGCTCACTGCCAGTCAGTCTGTCGCATGCGACGTGGAGCCAAAAGTAACACTAAGAACTCGCCCAGCAGCCACCAGGTGAATCCATCTCCCTTCACGCAAACGACCCCGTGAAGTCGCGCTTTCAAGCCACCTGTAGACCAGTGCGGACCCGTCACAGCTCGTCCCCCTCCACCTCTTCCTCTGCTATGATAGACGCCAACCAGCTCCATCGCCGCCTGCTCAAGTTCACGCGGGGGGACGTGAAGGACGAGGGCGAGGCGCTCGAGGTGCTGCGCGCGCTGGAGAAGTCCGCCATCACGTACGACGTGCTCAAGGAGACCAAGATGGGGCATACAGTGGGCAAGTTGCGCAAGCACGAGAACGAGAAGATTGCGAGTTTGGCGCGACTGCTGGTGAAGTCGTGGAAGCACGACATGGCGCAGTCGCCTCGCGTTACTTCAGCGGCTGCGCGCAAACTGTCGTCCACTGCCAAAGCTCCAGCAGTGGATTTAACCGCCAATCAGAGCGCTGGAAGCAGCAATGGACTTAAAAAGGCACCCAAGTCTGACGCGGCAGAAAAAAAGAGCTTTTTGTCGCTCATTCCTGCTGGACTGGACAAAGTACGTGCTACAGTGCGGACCAAGTTGAAAGAGATCTTGGACGTGTCGGAAGGAGGTGGTGACCCCGGACAAATGGCAGCGGAGATTGAAGTGGCCATGGCGAGGATGTATCATATGGGAGCTCCTGGCGAGCTGAAGAAAGAGTACATGGCCAAGTACCGTCAGCTGTCGTTCAATCTGAAAAAGAACTGCGAGTTGCGGCAGAATTTGCTGGACGACAGTGTCAGTGGGGACCAACTGGTCAAGATGACGGCCGAGGAATTAGCAACAGAAGAGAAACGAGCACAGATTGAGAAACTGCGTGACGACGCGTTCCAGGAAGCGCGATTGGATTGGGCTGAAGCGAATCACGAAAAGATCCAGAAACAGACGGGCACGGAAGGCACCAAGGGTCTGTTTACGTGTGGCCGGTGCAAGTCGTCCAAGACCAGTAACACACAGAAGCAGACACGCAGTGCCGATGAACCCATGACGGTCTTTGTCATGTGTCATAACTGCGGCAACCGATGGAAATGCTAGTGTAGCGAATGTCGGCCATGCCAATCCGCCTCCTTCTACGTACCCTCCTCTTTTAGCCTTTGAGTTTAGCTATTTCTCAGCCCTGCTGCTGCTCTTTTTTCATACCATTTCTACATGACACACAGTGTGCACATCATACTGCGATCGAAGGAAGAGGGGATAGGAAGCTACGCAGTATCAAGGTGTCACCTATTGCATGTCGATTGAGCGATGCATTTGTTCTCCTTGCGAGTGAACGTGAGGTTGACTTTTTCCGCATGAAGAGCTCAATAAACACACCCTTTGAATCCTAAATACCATTGCAGTCCTCCTTGTTGTTCCTCTCTATTTAGGTCTCATACAACTTCTATGGCTAGCAGCAGTTGCATTTACAGTGCGAGATCATCGTCGTCGTCGTTCCGACGGACAATCGACGACCAACAATTTCATCGAGTGGCTACGACGGTGGACTCTGCAGACTGATGACGGCCATTCATCCACGAGGAGTTCGACAGTCGGCGCAAATTAATACAAAGGACGGTAACCTGATTAATTTCCAAGAATTGACCTACGACTATCCCAAGTGCTTTCGAAAATAGTGTCCAATGTAGCACAAGTTGGTTTACTTCAACATCGAAGTATGCAGTATCGTTCCGGGACCCGCCGCAAGAACGAAACACTGGTGCTCAGTCATTCAGCACTTTGTTATACCAGCTCCTGGTTGGAGAGAACCAGCGTGATTCTTGTCATTTTCCAACTTCTGGGTAAGCAACGAGCACGAAAAGGGATCGGCGCTTCCAGTCGATGTCCCCGTCGTCTGTTTCGAGCTGCAACTACACGACAGAAGGTAATCGACACGGTGCCCAAGCTCTGAAACGTGCTGCATTGCTTGCAGATTTGACCAAATGGTGGGATGGCCGCGACCTTTCTCATGAAGAGGAGCACCTGCCTCTGATTCCTGGGAGTCGAGATCATAACGGCGGACGAGAACCTCAGCCGAAGCATCAAGATGTCGCTGGTTGGAAGCCCAGCCATCTCGGCTTTCCGAGTGGTCGAACCCTGCTTCGGGTTCTGGAGATTGTAGTCGTCATGTTCATTGTTGCTGTCGAGTTAAAGGCACTGTCGAATCGATCCGCAAACCATGGCGTACACAAAGTACCGTCGTTCTCACTGCACCACTCGAGTGGCAAGTTGCTGAGTGGTGGACATCGTCTTCGCTCGTTTCTTCGTCACATGAAAAGTCAACCAACCGTGCTGAGTGCAGTGTCTTCAGAAAAGGAGATTCCTCTTGGCGTTAATGTGGAAATGGAACGAACAATGGACATCTACTGTCGTGGACCGTTGCTACATGCTGTTCAGATGGCCAATGTCTACTCGGACAGCAAGTACTTTGTCGACATGCCAATCAAAGACAATAGCAGCGCGTTCGACATCTTGGTCGATTTTCAGCATCGTGGACTCGCTATGACCGAGTACCGACCCAATGTCCAAGGCATGCACAAGCAACAGTTGCGGCAATTTCTTGACGACCACTTTGACCCGCCAGGAACGGATCTGCTGCCGATCACACCTTTCGACTACCAGGGGCAGGTTCACCCGCCTATGGTGGCTGACATCCGAGACCAGGAACTTCGAGATTGGGCCTTTGACTTGCACCAGATATGGCAGAGTCTTGGACGAATTCGCAATCCACACGTGAAAGGGTCGCTGCTTCATTCGCGAAAGCTAGATGAGCCGAGTTTGAACCAGCCTGATAATGTACTGATTGTACCCGGCGGGCGTTTCCGTGAAAGCTACTATTGGGATTCGTACTGGATTGTCCAAGGGCTGTTGGTCAGCGACATGTCTGTGACGGCACGCGGTATCGTAAACCATCTCTTGGAGTACGTGTCCGAGTTCGGATTCGTGCCAAACGGAGGGAGAATTTACTACCTGACGCGGTCGCAGCCGCCCATGCTCTCGGACATGGTAAAATTGGTTGCTCGTCTCCCGGTGAATGGAACTGATATCGAGTACGACGACGAGTATCTTCAAGCTGCATTGCCGATCCTAGAGCGAGAGTACGACTTTTGGATGCAGCATGGACCTTCCGGGCATGCAGTCGAGTTTACTCGAAGTGATACCAAAGCAGGGGCAAGCGGCGACGTTACATACGTCTTAAATCGCTACACGTCCAATGCCAATCAACCGCGACCCGAATCGTATCGGGAAGACGTCCTAGTTGCTTCCGAGATATTTGACCGTACCATCCATATGGACGGTGGGAATGCTGCTGCGACGGAGCGGCACAAGGACGAGTACTACAACAATGTCATTGCTGCTGCCGAGAGCGGGTGGGACTTCAGTAGCCGCTGGTTGCGGGATCCGTTCGACATGAAGTCGATGGTAACCACTTCCGTCGTTCCTGTCGATTTGAATTCAATCATGTACCGGGTTGAACGCAACCTGATGGAATTTAACCAGCACCTTGACAACGACAAGCGGGCACAATTTTTCGAGCGAGCCGCTGCTCGCCGACTCAAAGCCATTGACGCAATCCTGTGGAGCGAGAAGCACCAGACTTGGAAAGATTACGACCTGGAGACGGACACCCATTCAGTCATCGTCTCTGTGTCCGACTACACACCGCTTTGGGCAAAGGCATTTAATGCCAGCGATATCGACCGGCTGAAAACTGTCGTCACCTCCCTCAAAACTTCCGGGCTGCTTCAGGTTGGTGGTATCCAAACCACGACTACTTTTTCGGGCCAACAATGGGACAGACCTAACGCATGGCCGCCGGAGCAGGATATTGTCGTGGAAGGCTTGTTGGCTATCAACACCACAGAATCGCACAATTTGGCTCGCGAGTTGACGCGAACGTGGACGCAAACGAGTTTGACGGCTTGGAAGCAAACCGGTTTGATGTTCGAAAAGTATAACGCGTCCGAAGTTGGTGGCTTGGGTGCAGGCGGAGAGTACTTCCCGCAGTTTGGCTTCGGTTGGACAAACGGAGTGATTTTGAAGTTCCTCACGATCCATCAGAATCTTTTGCAAGCAGGCTAAAGACGAGCTTGGTGTCTACCTCCCTTCGCTTGCATTCCACCAGTACGCATTAAAAATAAAGCAAGGAAAATATATGAAAAATACCAGCAAGAAGAAGCGGTTTAAATGCTGCGCTTGATGTCTTTGCTCTCCATCGCGTCGATCAGTCGTTTTGCTGACGCATACTATTGCTTGCACGAAGCAGTCAAACGGCATGCAACCACTACAACCATCACTTTAGTTAGCCGCGGCCGGCTTCGTGGCAGCAAAGACATACGGCTTGGCATTGCGGAAGGTCGACATGTCCCGAATGGAGTTCGCGTGGAACTTGTATTCGATCAGCGTGTTGGAGTCCAACATGAGGATTTCCTTCAGTTTTTCCCTGCAAAATCAAAGCAAACAGATTAAGGCTGGATCAAACGATGGCAATACGCCAAATATAAGAGCGCACCCAATGGCGAAGCGCGTACTGTCATCCGAGTTGTCGGCATTCCAGACAGACAGCATGTCCTCCTTCGAGCGAATAGCCATTGCGATACCCACGACATCAATTTCTTCGAAAGCCTCGCCGATTGCGGCAAAGACCAGATCTTGCCACATCTTTCCAAGCACATTTGCTTTCTTCTTGATCTTGAGGATCCAGCAGCCACCCTGCGGGAACGCCTCCCACATGGGGGCACAATTCGGCTGATCACGGAACAGATACAGATTCACATCGCGGCTCAGCTGCGACGGACGCTTCACGTGGATATAGTGGCTAAGCACAATAACAACCCCGAACATTCAGCCACTCTCTTCGTATCTCAATTCTCCTAACAGCATCAACGCACCGCCAAAAGCCTTCCACTGTGCCAAAGGTGGCAATTTTCTGCAAGTTCGACTGGTACGTTCTGCACGGCACGACTGTCAAGCGTCTACAAACAGCATAGCAACTGTGCAGCAACCACCATGCGCACTTGCACGCACCCGACATCAATTTTCTTCGGCATCTTCTTGTCGTACCTAAATTGACCCATTACAAAAAGCAGCAGCAACAACAACAATGGAAACAACGACAAATGTCCCCATCCCCAAGTTATACGCTCGTCAAAAGTGTGCACCAATCACTGGTCCGGAGAATCAATTGCATGGCGTACCAGAGCGACCACTTGGTCTGCAACGAATGCTCCTCTTCTTCGCCTCTCTCAATGACAGCGGGTGTCGCCTTCACCTCTTCTTTCATCGCAACTGCTGGTGTCATGGTCAAAGCCGGTCGTGTCCGATACACATCGAAAAACGTCACAATGTTAGTTTAGTATTGGTCCTGATAGGTTTCTGTGCAGTTTAAGGCACAGCATCAGGCGTCAAGTTGCCTCCGGGAGTAGCAACTCGCAGAGTTTGCGCCAGGAGGGATGCGGGCTATGCACATGATGCTCACCAGCCATTTTGTCCGGATAATTGAATGTGGAATGTGATATTTGGGGGTGAGTGTTGAAAACTTGATGGGGATATTCTCGTTTGGATGCGGTGACGAATATTTAGTCGTTTATTTTCACTTGGCAATGATTCTGTCGCACGCGGCTCGAAATACGTTTTGATTAAGATGCCACACGCTCAGTAGCATAATTGAATATAGAATGAAAACTACAGAAACTGCAATGTTTTAGCTAGACTAAATGCTGCTCGAAAACTGCATGAACTATAATTTGATTAGCTGGACCACACCTACAACCCCTTGCTCGTTGTTTTAAAAATTGGACTTAAAAGCAACACCTTGTACTCAGAATATCAATAAGATAGGGAAGCAAGTTTTACAGCTCACCCTATGATGTATTCATTTGATTTGGAGAACTGAATCATGTTGTAAAACACTATACAACAGCAGCTGTCACTGAAAAAAGAGTATGATACTGATGTGTTTCTTTAATTAAGTACAGTAAACTTGGGCAACGCGATCGACCTTTGCTTATGAGCGTCCAGCATTTGCTTAAGTGATTGTATTTACCTATAATCAATTTAAACCAATCACGTGCGTGCATGACGATATTGACTTCGCCAAAGAGTGACTGGCCGCATTACTTACAGATGCTTGGGCACACCTAGATAAGTACGATTTAAAAATTATGCAATCTTGCGCACAGTCACTAATAGCTTCACATTTGAGCGCGCAATCAATTCGATACGAACTAACGCGGGGCAGATTGAAGCTCTCCTCTTACAGACTACCTCTCATCTCTTGTATCTTCGAGTACACAATTGCACTTATATAGTGCCTTGAGTCGTGCTCTGCAATCCCGCTCATTGCCCAGACACAAAAATCACTGCACATGCCTGAGAAAAGGGTAATGTTAAACACTCCCCACTTTTCACTAAATACACCCCATACACGACACCCGTTTCACACCACAAAATAATTTGTACGACAAACATCGCACCACCTTACATCTGTACCACCACTATCGCATTATATTTTGCATTCATCGTACAAATGTTAGATGGTATACGAAGCAAATGTATGTTAGCTTGCGATCGACGACTAAGCTCCTCCCTTTTGTAAAGGATTGACTGACGATCCCAACATACTTACTCAACACCCCATCTTTCCAAATGCACCCCATGCACCACACCCATTCCACATCACAATTTAGTTTGTACTACATATCGCGCCATAATGCGTCTGCACGAACATTATTGCACAACGATCGGCGTCTATCGAGTAATTAACAAATTATTCTTCCTCACAGGCAAGGGGATGGTGTTAAAGCGATATCAGGATAGGCTCGATCAAAATGCATATAGCTGTATGGTACAGTTTCATTTGGGAAAACGTGATCTTTGCTTCAGTCGATGCATCCGATTACATTCGTGACAAGTGAACCTTTGTTTTACTCATTTTTGAACCTGTCCCGACTAAAAACGTGCTGTCGCCGTTTTTAATGATACAAATAGCGCCCCGGATCTTTTTGATATGTAGTGATGAATGCGTCGCGTTTGTCGATCGCGTCATTTACGAAGGAAAGATTTTCAGTTGTCCATTGCGTGTTGCGCGAAGGTTTTCGGTTGAATCATTCAGCATTTGTAAGACAGATGCAGGATGCTGTGTGATAGTGGTCATATAGAAGGATGAATGAATTTGATAGCTATTCCGAAAAAAACACCTGCTTTCAGTATTCGATCATAGTCCAATATGAGATCGCAATATAATTTTAGCCAATGTATGATTTTAAATTTAGCAGTTTCAGCCAAATGGACTGATAGAGGTAGGAAATCTCATTCTGACATCATTCCGATATATTTTGGTCTGAATGAAGCTGAAAATATGTGTGATCTCCATAAAAAGGTAGATTTCTAGGCACACTATGTTACATACTGTAAAAGATTCCGACAAAATAGGACATCTCTTTGATTTATCAACTGTTAAACTTTTTTTTTGAATCGTAGCGATGAGCAACTCCAAAGTTGATTTCACGATAATACATGTATAAAGTATGTGTTTTAGCATGTCTTTACAGCACACAAATGCTAACCCACTAGCTGCAGCAAACTGAATATTAGATTTATGCACGCTTGTACACCCCAATAGCAAGACAGCACAGGAACATGAGCATTTAGTCGTTGGTGCCAGCAACTTAAATTCGGTTATTTCCACAGTGTGTATTTACAGACAAGTGAAGAAGTGGCTGCTCGGGTTCTTTGCAACACAAAAAACACTCGTGGATGACAGCTGATCAAGATGGCGCGCTTCTGGAGCGACATTGCATAAACTGAGTGGAGGGAGACTCCTAATAAAAACTGCATTGGCACAAAAGGCGATTTGCTTTTACTTATGAATAACCTCTACAAAATGTGTATGTTAACAAAGGCGATAGCATACCATCGAGCTGAAATTGGCAAATAGAACGGAAGGCCCCACATGTGCATGCCTAATTTTTAGCCTAATTGTTAAAATAATAGTATCAAAGCGTCAAAATTACCCTTTAGTCGGACTTCATGATACCAGCCGCCCATCGATACCACAGGAAGAGCACTTCACTTCTACAGTAATATGCCCTTCCTGTAGCAGCGTCCAGCATTATTGTACGCTCTTGGTCTTAGCGCACGGTCTATACTGATGCCAACATAGGTCAAAACATTAAACAGTGATAGGTTCTTAGCGTCCAAATAATATGAATATAGCTTCCTTTTTTCAGTCACATTTTGTGTAGTGTCAAGTACCTGATCCTAGTAAGCGCATGTTCTACTCAAACTTAGCAATCTGCAGTTGCTTAAAAAAACAGCTCGCAAAGTCTTTCCATCTCAGTAGAAGATCACCAACGAGAGCAAGCCGTACAATTAAAACACGCTGTCAATAGAAGTTGGAAAAATTTTAGTAAAAAAATCGCTTTAACAAGCAATTTAACGTTGAAATTTGCGGCACTGCATCTATCACAACCACAAAAACGAATAGACACTTGTCAACATATTCGATAATCAGCGACCTCCCACATGCCAAATACTACGACGTAACGTCAGATAATATTCGCCCTTTTTGATCAATCAGTACTCGTAGTGGATCTTACAGAACCGCGCGACTTATGGCATCTAGCAGCCACTCGCCTAATTTAAAAGATACCGACATTGATTAGATGTAGCGGGTAACCCTTTGTCTGGGTGCCACGAAACTTCACGTACACTGGTACGCGCAGAGGAAGCTAATCTACTCTAACGACTCGGTCAAGTAAAGGTTAAAAGAGAACTGTATTTAATGTAGTCAAGCTATCAATATAACTTTAATCTTTATCTAACTATATTAAACTACGTCGTCGTATGACGTAAACCTTCTCACTACTCATTACGCGCGTCTAGCAGCAATTATTGGCAATCTATGGTTGATATGTCTTTGATCGACCAATTTTTGAGCAGCGCATATATATTTTTTAAAGGGGACAATCTTTCTTCAATATTGTCCATCTCGGATAATTTGGGTAGGGTACTGTCATGCTAGATAATATTCCTATCGACACCATTTAAAGTTTAATCTCATGTAACGGGCTACCCCGTAACATCAACCCCCTCTTAACCATAAATCACTCGTTGATTAAACAAGAATTGACTGGGACAGGGTAATTACCGTTAGATCACTCTAGGAAAATGAGCACTTGATGGTCAAATCCCATTCATTTGCCAATCCAACGCATAGTTTCGAAAACCAAGCAAGTTGCTTTTGCAGCAGCAAGAAGGGCGGCTGCAAGCATGCGTGCAGTCGAGGGAAAGTACCTCTCACACCTTAGCAGCAGGTGATTCGTCGCCTGTTGTTATAAATCGTCCACGTGGTGAGTTATCACGTGCGACAGGTACATCCGCTGCATCTGAAGCGGGTACCACTGGTCGTAATCGAGATGAGTCTGAAAATAAAGCTCGTCTATTCTGGCGAGTCGGATGATGTATCCGACTCGAAGGCGACACCTCACACCGCCGGATCACCCAAGGCGGACACTGCAAGAAACAGGTTGATTGGCCCTGGTCAACGTGGCGGTGTCATGCCCGAGATCTTCGGATCGAGTGATTATTCAGACGAATTTCGCCTCACTATAGTCCATCAAACGATAGGACGCGTGATGATGGTGGTGATGCCCCTATGCATCCCCACGAGCGAAGTAACTCGAGGGATCGAGCTACCCCTGGTGTCAGTGCTCGTGCTGATACCAATCAAGAGGCCAGGGAATGACATGTTCTGCGCCACGCTCATCAAGTGGAGTCACCTTGGATGCCTTTATCCAAAGATTGGACCGGTTGGCCGGCATGACTACCAAACGGGATCAAATCCCGTTGTTCGATTGCAGGAAGGTTTGCCCACCCCATTCCAGCACGAAAACTATCCGTGCTGAGTGAGAGTTCTTCACCGATGCGTTTTATAAACATCGGTGGTACAATGGCAGCCGTGTTCGAGACGGCAAAGCCTTGGTGCAAGGATGGATTGCCCTCATTCACAGCATCGAGTGCATTGGCCGTGAGGACTGGCTTGGTAAACTTGATGCAGCTCGCATCAGGTTTGAGAAGAGCAACCCAGTCGGTGTGCAATGTAAGTTGCACGGCTATCAAGAGAGGTATGATCAGCCTGTCTCTCATGGGGTGCTTCTTTGCCTGAAAAACTCGAACCGTGCCCCTAGGGAGGCCTACCTCCCTAATGATCCCTACTGGGGGGCGCGCATCTCTTTCGAGATGGCTGAAGGGATTGACACCTTGCAATTCCTGTACTCGCGTTCGGGGAGGTCGTTTTCCGACGGCCCTTCTTCGAACGCAGCGAATGGGTCTCGTTATTTTGCTCAACGAGACCCAGAACATCAACAAGCAGCTGGGCGCGAGGCTCCTAGCTGTTCTAGGCCGGTGGATAGCTACGCCAGCGGACGAGGTAACTCGTCCGGACGCTCTTCACGTCGCGATGGTTACAAGTACGCTCCAATAGAAAGCGTTGACCACCTCCAGAATCCACCAAAGGATGAGGTGGTGGCGGGGACACCTGATCCGGCTTGAGGGTCGGATCAACTCGATGTTCAGGAGCTGAACCGTGTAACGGAACAGTTAC
The DNA here is from genome assembly GCA_921007115.2 of Peronospora matthiolae. NCBI lineage: Eukaryota > Oomycota > Peronosporomycetes > Peronosporales > Peronosporaceae > Peronospora > Peronospora matthiolae. The sequence goes on along the minus strand of CAKLBY020000109.1, from coordinate 1,110,896 downwards.
ACGATGACCTGGCTCATGTACGGACTCGGCGTTACGAGCTCCATGACCTTGTAAAGGATCTTTACAATTCCTTAACGCACGATCGTTCGGACGATCGTGCCGCTTTTTCGTTCGCATAATATGTGAACGAACGTTCGACTCGTTCTCTTCGTGACGAGCTGGCTGCTGCTCGTCGAGGCATCGCTCGACTGCTTGAACAGGTCGTTTTGCTGGTCGACCAGACCGGTTCATTGAAGCGGGACCACTCGAAGGTGGTCTCGGCTCTCGACCGCGGAGGTGTTCTTCGCATCTCGAAACAGGCTCGTACTGATAGTACGGGCGGAGACGTCCAACGTAGAACGTAGGATGCGTACGCATCCTACAAGACAGTTCAATCGTTGCCCATTCGGCGCAACACACGCGATGGGCCGATGTACTTGAGCAGTAGTTTGCTGCTGCCCACGTCTGTCACTGCGTGTTTTGGTAGATTAACTGTAGACAGTAAAATTAGGTCTCCAATATCAAATGAATGAACATCTTCTCTTCCATGTTTGTCTGCGTTTCGTTTATGCGTGTCTAGTGCATCTGCAATAGAGTCTTAAACGAAGCGGACAACCGCTTCGCGAGTCAGCAGAAATGCCTCTGCTGATTCATCCTTGTCAACAGCAGTGCGCTTCGTGTGCATTGCTGAAAGGACGTTGTCTCGACCATTGAGGGCGTCATCGTCCTCACTGTGGCAGTTGTTGGCGATGCTGAATATACCAGCATCGTCGTCATCATCATCATCGATGTCGATCGCATCGGCATCCATCACGTCGACACCATTGTCGACGGGTGATGAGCAAGAACCAGATCGGGTTTTGTTCGAGCGAGTCCACCCCCCTAAACTAGATTCACACTCTAAGAAGGCGGGTAAACTTGGATGGCGTAGGCCATTCACGAAGAACGGTGTATGCGAATTAGACGCATGCACCGAGTTATTGATGGCGAATTCCGCCATCTGCAAGAACTCACTCCAATTCGTAAACAAGTGGACGTACCCTCGAAGTATCTCTTCGAGGACGTGGCTGACGCTTTCCTTCTTACCATCTGTTTCTGGATGATCAGAAGTTGACATCGTCAAACGTTTTCCAATTGAACGTAACACGGATTGCCAGAACTCCGCCGCAAAGCAGGGGTCCCTATCGGACACGAGTTCACGGGGCAGCCCATGAAGTCGGAAGATAGTATCGATGAAGACACGGGCACAGACCTGGGCTGTGATTGAATTCGGTACAGCAACAAGATGTGATATCTTGCTGAACCGATTAACAAACACAAAAATTCCAGTATTCTTATGAGCGTCTTTGGGAAACTCGAAGACAAAGTCCATAGATACGGACTGCCAACACTCTTCCGGAATCGGTAGAGGCTGCAAGGGTGCGCGGGATGAAGGACTAGGCTTCACTCGATTAAAATAAATTAATTTTTGACAACGAAAAAAACAAATTAATTTATAAAACAATTAAATTTTATTCATTTAAAAACTCTTGTAAATTTTATTGCTCAAATGTTGAGGAGAAATTTCAATTTCAATTTTACACATTCGACTATTACCCGCAATTTGTTAATTTTCTCATATTTTTTAATGAATTTCAATTTTAGCAATATTACAAGCTTGTAACATATTTAAATCTTTATTAACTTTTAATATGATATTGTTATTATAAGGTTCAGTCATTAATTTAAATTGACAAACTTCGCAAGCGCGAATGGATTTGCGCACAAACTCATACTAGCGGGGCCAAAAGAAGTCACGACTTACCGTGAGGTAAGTCTTTTCCCTACCGCGATGCCCACTTGTTGAGGCATCGTGGCACTCATACATGATGCGTAATTGCAAAATATCATGAGCGGGAACGACGACACGAGGTGTGTCGCCGTTGACTGCTGTATAGTACAGCAGTTCTTCACAAATCGAATACCGTTCGGTTGAAGAGCGGTATTGAGACGACAAGCTTTACAAAGCTTGACTGTACGGATTGGATACGATATCCATCAATCGCACAAGAGACTCATCGTCTGCGTATGCTCTTCGCACGTCGTCGAGCAGATTCGACGACGGAACACTTAATGTTAGTGTCGCTACAGTGGGATCACCCCTACTGTTGTGTTGAGCAGTCGGCTCGAAATAGGGCCGACGCGAAAGAGCAATCAGCGACGACATTAAGTCTTCCTGGTTTATACTCGACGGAGAAGTTGTACTCCGCGAAGAAAGACAGCCACCTCGCCATTCGTTGCAAGAGGTGTGGACTGTTTACGGCCGTGTGTAACGACGCATGGTCGGTATAAACGACGAAGGGCCTACCTCCTGAGAGATATACTTTAAACTTGGCCAGTGCATATTTCATGGCAAGGAGTTCCTTGTCATGAACCGGGTAACTACGCTCAGCTGCTTGCAGCTGACACGATTGATAACAGACGACGCGCTCAACGCCGTCTGAGTCGTACTGCATCAACGCACAGCCGATTGCGAAATCGCTGGCGACATATGACATGGATTGGTTTTTCCTGGTCTCCAATCGCCAACAAAGGCGATTGCATCAAGCTTATCTTATGACCTTCAAAAGAGTGCTGACACTCAGCACTACATGACCACCTCCCGTTTTTCTTTCATAGGCGAGAGAGATGTACTGTCATCTTGGCGTAATTGCGCAAAAACTTATGCAAGTACGCCGCCAATTAAAGGAAATTTCGAGGCCTATTGACGTCGACTGGCACAGGTCAGTCGCTAATCTCCTTGATAATTTCTGGATCAGGGCTTACACCATTTTTACCCACGATGCAGCCAAGAAGTGTTGGTATTTCGCTCGCTGCGAATATACACTTCTTGGGGTTCGCGAACAACTTTTGCTCACGCATGAAAGTAAGAATCCTCCGGGTGTGGATTCTATGAACCTCCACGTCCATCTTTTCATCCATAGTCCGGCTACGGACGAAGAAATCGTCAAGGTAACGCGGTGCAAAATCTCGCACCGATCGCAACAGATTTGTAACACATCAGTTAAACGTTGCGAGGGCGTTACTTAGCCCCTGTGGCTACACTAGCCACTCCCAGAGCATACCACTGGGGGCGCTCACTGCCGTGTACGGAATGTCCCGTTCACACATGAGGATCTGATAGAATCCATCCATCAGATCCATGGACGAAAAGAAGGTACTCTTTGCCATACCATCAATGATGACGTCCTTCCTTGATATCGGCGTTCGAGCCGGTACCGTTGCAGCGTTCAATTTGTTGAGCGCGTGCACTATCCGCCACCCTCCTGTTGCTTTTCGCACACAGAAGGTCGGAGAGCTGTGTGGGGATGTTAATTCCGTCACATGACCAGCAGCTAAACGATCGGCAAAAATTGTCGATCGCTGTGACCTGTTCAAGAGGCAGCGGACACAGCTTCATGACACAGTGCTTCGAACCGGGTTTCAGTTCGATTTTATGCTGAGTGCCTTTGTCCTTGGGGTCCTCGCATAGCACGGATTCAGGGAAAACAACCCTGAATTCGATCAAATACTTAAACAAAGGATTTGTCTTCAAAGAGTCCCAGGATTGGGACGTTTATCTCTCAATTTTGGTCTTCTCATCGAGGAAACTTTCATCCATCGATGAGCTACTGAGAACCCGTTCGTTCTCAGCAAACACTTGTGCCGACCGAATATCGGTGAAGTAGTTGTCCTCTGTGACAAGTACGCAGATCTGCTTGATCTTGTCACTACGCAGATCTCGCAAAAATCTTTTAGATTCTAGCGTGGGCAACTTGAGTATCTCCGAAGATGACTTCGGAGGTGAAACCAGATCAAGTGTATAAGCGCCTACACTTGATCCGTCATTCATAAAGACATTCACTGTCTCGGTGCTTTCCTGGGTAAACACATCCGCAGGTGGTTGGGGATCTACATCCTCAACATAGCTCTCCTGGGAGTTGTCACTTTCAGGAACGCTGGAGCTTTCTTCCAATACGTGTACTGACTGTGTGTGCACTACCACAGTCACTTCTCCTTCGATCGACTCTCTTTTAGTCGATTGGGCTTGCTCTACGATAGACTCTCTGATAGTCGATCTCACTTCAACGTATTGTTCATCCTGAACAACACTAATACCTCGTCTTGGATGCACCCTTCTTGGTGTGCATCCGTGTTCCGGTCCACTCGATCTTTTCGAGAGGTGAACCTTCGGCAAAGCCTGTGTCTCTACACAGGTGCCGGAATCTGGATCCACAGTGTAGTGGTCTTCTACACTGTAATCTTGTGCAGTCATACTAACGACCGTACCTCAAGTGAGGCCATCGCACTCACTCGTAGTACATCCACACGCTTGTGGACGCTCCAAGACGTTTATCAGATGGCCATCTGATGAACAAACGGCAGGCATCTTCACGGATCGATGCTGCCAGCTGACCCATGGCTGTTACTTTCTAAGCCATGGCAGACCAAGGATGACATCAAATTTGTCATCCAAATCTAGTACGATAAAGTCATCATCGTACTGCTTTCCTTCTAGCGTGTAGTCGATTCCCGCTACACGTTTGTTCACTGTTACGGATGCGCCCGTAGCAAGGCACACCGTCATCCTCGTTGGAGGGAACTCTCGCTCATCCTCGTTGAGCCTACTATCCTCTAGCGACTGGCGTCGAATAAAACTGTTCGACGCCCCACAGTTAACTAGGGCGCAAAGTGACATTCCACTTGTCACTTCGATCTTCAAAGTGATGAGAGACTCCTCACCACTAGGGACAGTAATACACAGCGACAGTTTGTTGGGAGAAATCTTCGTCAAGAGTCCTGAAAATTCTCTTGAAGTTGCTGGATCAGCAGGGTGCTCCGCCCCTTCTGAGCCTGTCCGTGTTTTTGCGGTCCGACTTGCTGTCACAGTTTAGAAACATGGTCGGATCCGCGCCTTAGACCTTTCCAAGGCCCACGGTGGTCATCACGTCCTGTCTTAGGATGTGTTGCGGTGCTTAGTACAACTACACTCATGAGCGTAGTGTTTAATCTTCTGACAGCGATGGCATCTTGCCGTCCTCTTGTGACTCAGAGTGCGAGAATTCTCGTTCTCGATATTACAGAGGTCCATTGGTTCGGGACCTCCGGTTTCCTGTCGTCTCGTCGGACGATGCTTCGACGAGTTAGCCTAAGACTGTCTCAGTCTAAAGTCTTCTTGTTCCACATACGCTATCGCCTTTTCCAGCGTATGGAAGCCCTCTCGGGACATGTAGATCTTCACCGGTTCATCTACAAGACCGTAGATGAACACGTTGATGAGAGTGCGCTCATCGACAGGTCAATCCGTGACGCTACTCGCAAGGTAGCGCAGGTGGTGTGCGTAAGTATGCACATCACGCTTGACTTTCTTGAGGCTTAAGAGTGCAGAGCGTGCTCTGGACTCGGCTCCCGGCGGCTCAAACAATTCTTTAAGCCGAGACTTCAAGATTTTCAGCGACTCAAACACGTTTGGGTCGTGAAGCTTGAGGCCTAAGGCCCAAGGTTTTGCTCGTCCCGTCAAATTTGACAGGGCAAAGGTGACTTGCATCTCGTCACCCTCGATGTGACGGGCCCTGATGGCATCGTCTAACTCGACGAACCATCTCAAAAGGGAATCTTCATCAGTTCCTTCGTACCTTGATAAATCAATCTTCAAGGTTTCGGGTCGACGCATGTTTGTCGGCTCGCCCATCGAATGATGAGAGCCTTGCTGTTGTAGCAAGGCTATCTTCTGTATTTCGACGGCAAGTTCCCCTTGCAGGAACTTGTTGATAGCAGCATGTTGCTTGTCTATGCTTTGAGACTCCAACATGCCACTGATGGCGGGTTCGCCCATAAGCACACTCATGCGGCCGACTACCTCCCATTCTGAGTCGCTCAGATGGGAGCAGCCTTCACGTGTGACGTAAAATCTGTAATCTTCTACGTCCAACATGTTCATGTTGGACGGACACTAAGTAGTCGTTGGACGGACTACAAAGTGCTACCAGGTGTAACATGGCATCCTTTGTCTGGGTGCCACGAAACTTTACGTACACTAGTACGTGCAGAGGAAGCTAATCTACTCGAACGACTCGTTCAAGTAAAGGTTAAAAGAGAACTGTATTTAATGTAGTCAAGCTATCAATATAACTTTAATCTTTATCTAACTATATTAAACTACGTCGTCGTATGACGTCAACCTTCTCACAACTCATTACGCGCGTCTAGCAGCAATTATTGGCAATCTATGGTTGATATGTCTTTGATCGACCAATTTTTGAGCAGCGCATATATATTTTTTAAAGGGGACAATCTTTCTTCAATATTGTCCATCTCGGATAATTTGGGTAGGATACAGCTATGCTAGATAATATTCCTATCGACACCGTTTGGTGTCAATCTCATGTAACGGGCTACCCCGTTACATAAGAGGCGAATATTTCTAGCTACGTCATCTCTCAGCTTGATAATGCGACACGGAGGTATGTATTAGTAGCAGCAGCAGCGGTATCAATCTACAATAACAGCATCAACTGCACCACATGAAACACATGCTCAATCCAGTAATACACCTCACCTTAACTTACTTGTGTTGAAGCTCACTGTTCGACCACCAATACAGCAGCTGAAAGCGCACGTTCATGGTGGCACATTTGTGCACAAAGTCACACCCCAAGGAGCAGGGAGAGCCACAATTCTAGTCAATTTCTACCCACGCAGCGGCTCTTAAGCTGTAAGCGGAAGCCCTACATTGCAAAACGACCACATCGAGCGACGTCAAAGCCGGTAACTTGCCAACCTTCTCTGTCAGCAAATTAATATCTACCTGACACAATGGCAACGTTTCATAGTCTGCTAGTTTTCACCAGCGTATCATCCTTTGACTCGGTGTGTAGCAAAGCTACTTAGCGCTCCCCAACAGAGGAAGTCTTAGGCTCAAAGAATCTCTTAGTTATAACAAACTGACAACGACGTACAGTCGTTCTGTAACGGGGCACTTTGAAGCTTGTACTGGTGACAGTACAAGCTACTTATTCTGATGACAGAATAAGGCGGTGCCTCGGAACTTCACGTACACTCGTACGTGCAGAGGAAGACGGTAAGAAGAAGCGAGTACTTGGTTAAGGTAAAAAGTAGAACTGTATTTAGCATAGTTAATGTCTGCAATAAATCACTATTTATCTTCATCTAACTATGTCTAAAATATAATGTGTAAATCAATTATCTGCTCACCACTCATTGCGTGCGTCTGTCGTGGCGCGTCTTCGTTGGTTGATATAATGGCCTATATCAACCAATTAGGAACTACTCGTAAGTGCTACAGTATTTGTCCTTATGACAATATTCTGAGAATATAACTCTTATAGATGTATTCTATTAACAATTTCTTATAAATTGTAATGTAACGGTTTACCCCGTTACACGTTCAAGCGTACAAGATGAGCAATCCCGGTTCCAAAGGGATTTTGATTCACAGAATCAAACCCTAACTAGTCACTACAAGTCGAACAAGAGTAAACGCCTTCACAAGGTTGACACTCTTACAACACGCTATGCCTTGGCTAGGCACTATTTTCCAACGATTTAAAATAAGAACTAATTTTTATTTATTCTTTAGCTACGGCAATAAAACCCTAAAACCTTGTCTGACTGACTTCTACATTACGATCTTATGACAGAGGTCTGATCCCTTATCCTAAACCGATAAGGTGCGGTATTACCGTAAGTACGTGGTACCAAGACTGTACCACTCAGATCCACCGATTTTTTCTTGGGGTGGACGCATAACATAACCGGTTCAAATAACCGCGTGAAACCCCGCTACACGCTGGACCTAAGTTGAATAACGAGTGCCGACACAGGTCTAAAATATAATACAGCAAGTAGGTTCTTAGCACACGATGATTATGCTCCCAAAATAGGGGACCCAATTTTTATATCGAATGTTGCTAATTTGTCGGAATCATTTGTCGAAATGAAAAATTTGTCGGAATCTTTATAGCATGGTGAGTGCTAAACTTTAATAACCGTAAACGCGTACGTAGCCCATTATTGTATCAAATACACTGCTTTCGTGTACATAAAATCGGACTGAATTACCCCTAGCAGAAAATGAATGCTTCGTAGCGCTCTATTAATCTAGTGACGACATGTTTTGAGATCTAATCGCTGCAGCTATATCAACGTCCACCGTGACTTCAAAGCACCGTTTACATTGTGCACTCACGGTACGATAAGCGTACCAATCGAAATCGTGTGTTATAAAAGCAAGCGTATATGTGTGGTCACGCAGAGAGGAAAGGTGGGTTCATATTGCTTTAATTAACGCACGTACGACAAGGATAACGACGAACATTACGAAATGAGGCGAAAATGAAGAGCGGGAATGTGGAATCGCATTTTCAGTAAGCTGGGTGGAAATGAGGATAAGCCTGTGCGCCAATCGACCTTTCTCTGACGTTCTCCGATGACGAAAAGCCGGAGCTACTAAATCTGGTCGGATGTGGCTGCTGCTCTTCGTAATTATGACTACTTCGTCCGTACGTAACTGAAATCAACAGGAAATTGGGCCTTTCTAAAGAAGTATGCTGTACCGAGTATATCAATGTTTTGTGATCCTACCCAGCGTTCGTACCCTTTTCACCTCCTCTACCTCAATATTTGGACATGTACTGACTACGACGATAAAATTATCTGGTCCGTACCAGTCATCGTGCACCGTGGGATCCTACACTCATGTATGTAGTGCGAGACGACTAGGATCTGGTGGAAGAGACAACCTTCTCTGACACCAAGCCCTTTGGTAGTAGTCTCACGCTTTACAGCACCATACCAAATTCTAGTTATTATCCACAACTAGCTTGAGACTCCCACCACTCCTCATTCACAAATTTACAGCGACTGGGCCACACTAAGTGCCTCAGGTTGCCACTGCCCTCAATTACGATGGTCAAGTGCACTCCTCTTCTCGCGCTCACAGTCATCGCGTCTGCTGGCAGTGACGCTCTTCCGGACCCAACAGTCGAAAGACTGGCGAAGCTGGTGGAGATAAATCAGCCCCCAACCACTCAGTCGATTTCGGACAGTAGACGTGTGCTTCGAGTGTCTGTCGTCCCCGATGAAGTCGCTGCCGGTGAGGCAAGGGCGTCACGGCGGTCATGGGAAGGAAATGACCAGCTAGGCTCTTTAAAGGAGAAGCTCATTTCCACGTCGGTCGATGACCTCGAGGCTGGAACATCAGAAAATGCTCTCGCAAAGGCGTGGCACTGGCTAACCAAACAGCAGCCAAGCCATATCGAAACCAAGAAGACGCCAGCAGATGAGATTTTGGAGGGGGCAGAGACTACTATGGACCCAACAGTAATCCGTGCGACTCATGACAAACTTGACGAGGCGGGTGTTTCAGTATCTGAATACGTCAAAGCCCTGAACAAATTAGATCTTCCGGGTGTAGATGTGTTGAACAGAGGCTTTGATTACAAGCAGTATCTGGAAAAGAAATAAAGTGCGCAACTCGGTGGTTAGTTCGACACGCACAGCATTTAACACGTCTTCCAATCGGAAATGGCACCCACTATTTTAGTGCGTTTTGGAGCTTGTACATCGATAGTAGCTTGTGTGGGTGTTGCGAAAACGGTCGATGTCGAGCAGGAATTGAGGAACCTTGAGGGAAGAGGAGCGGGATCTATTCCTCCAGGGGCGAGTCAGGGTGTATAACGTCAACGGGCTGACTGTTTCGAAGGGTCATGATTTTGTCACGTGCAGTCGCTTGCGCGGATGGTAGCGCATATCCAGTAGATGCGGTCGTGAGCCCACTGACACTTATTGTATGTTAGATAAAGTTAGTTCTGCCCTTATTACGACATTCGATAGTAACGTCTTCACTCCTATTCAAGCAACGTCAATCAATCTACTTGCTCGTAAGACCATATGCTCGGACGTGAAAGTTGCAGCTCTTATAGCTACTCACGACACAATGTCGAATTCAGCATCCGTGATATTACAACGCTATGCGTTCCATCTTTCCATTCGGGTACGCCATGGACAATTAAAATCATGTTGCCTAAATATGATGTGCTGTTAGCTGCAACTATTACCACGACTTCTTCATCGACCTTTCCGCGTGTTTCGAGGCGTTGGATTTACAACACGAGCTCACTCATCGTAGCGAACCTCCGCCAATTTTGTGCTACTTGAACGCGAATGTGGTCAATAATCATGTAAGCTTAAGCCGTTACCTTTAGTCTTGTTGTATGCTACTTCAGAAAGAATTTGAGTGTTGTTGGCAAATACAAAGTTGAGTGCAGTTGTTAATTGCAATCACAAACTACAGCTTTGCATCTAATCTAACCAATTTTACTTCTTAGAACCGGACGTGTAGTCGTCTTTTTTATCACGCATGTCGACCATGTCGGCCACGTGTACTGCTGATATGAAATGCGTCAGCCTTTCGCACATTCGCAGACAGTGCGGCGTGCGGTATTAGCACAAACATGTGAGTTGTTTAACGCGGTCACGTGGTTCAAGTAAAGCATACGTGTCGGACTTTGCACAGCGGCAATACCAGTAATGCCTATTATATCGTGGCATCCTTTCCGCATCGTACTTTGATATTACTGTAGGTTGAGACGCACTTTGCATCATTGCTAACGTACACTTATCGATGCAGGTAAATTATTTTTTGCTCTAACGTTTGACAATCGTTGCTGGGATCTTAACATGTCTGCCCCAGGGAAAAATGGTCAAGATGACGACGTCAATAATCCCGGTCAGCAATTAATGTATTTTCGACTCATTTCAGTCGAAGGTGCGCGAGTACATCTCGGTAAACAACGATATCACGTCAGCCTGTCGGCGGGGCGTTGGCTTGAGTCATCTTTTGGCCGTCAGGGGAAGACCACTCACTTCATATTACATTGTTCTCGATATAAACGGACCCATGTCAGGTTTACTAGGCCTCCCGGCTGCTCATTTTTAGCAAACCTATATTAAGAGGGACTCGTAACAGATGCAGCTGTAACAAATTAGGTTTCAGCTTACCACACCAATATCAGATTTCGATATGAACTATGTGTACAACGACCTGATCGGCGGGCAAGGACCTAAAAAGCGGATGTGCAGATGATCTGCTATTTCTTTGGACAAAAACGGGTATTGTGCCCTCTTGGTTTCAGTACGATTTTAAACAAAAAAGTCCTGTAAGAGCTACCAAAATTTAAAACAAAACACGATGATATGGTCCACCACGACGATATTGTCCACCAGAGCTTACGTAACGTCATGCCTTTAAAGTCGCAGTACTGACGACGCAATGCCAGCAAAAACGGGTCGGTCGTAAACTTAAAGATACGCAGAGTCACTCAAATTTACTCAGTGTAGCATCAATACTACATTATATCCATTTTCTTTGCGGCTTTTCGTACAAAACCACTAGCACAATATTTCGAATGGCGTATTTCAGTGGCACCAAGTTACGGTTTTCTTGCGTACGGTGATACGCAATCGCATCTTCGCAACAAGTACAATTACGTAGTCGCTGAGGTTACGACCGCACATCACCTTTTTGTGCCGAATGAGTAGGTTGACGGTCCTTCGCAGATTTTAAAAGCGCATCCCGTTTTATTTGGATACCTATCTTTTCCTTCGATCTTGCTCGCAATTTTACGGGTAAGGAAAGAAATAACGATTGTATACTTTTCGCCCCTCGATTTAAACTTCAGCATAGACTTTACGCATTTTTCACGATATCTTAATTGATAAAAACCGAAGTCGCGAAATATTACAAACGATCAACACCGTGTCTAAGACGAATTTTAATGCTCGCGTATGGCTGTCGTTGGACGGCAACGCATGCATATCAGTAGGGCGTATCTTCTTTCTAAATACCCACGATTTAAGCAGAGAAGTTAGCTATCGAAGCATGAACTTTAATAATTTACATCGTAGCATTCTTGATCTCACTCGTCAGTGTACATATCGATATCACCATTTTGCTCTCACATGACCTACCAAAGACAGTTTGCGTAACCGATGTTCAAAACCAGCTGAAATGGATTTGATTGGAGAACTGATGCACGATTTCAGTAATCAAGCAATCGCATCCATTTCTGGGGTCCCTAGCAAAATCGCCTACGCATAACTAGATTTAGCAAGCCGTGCATCATTTTCTATTCTTTGCTAAGCTGCGCTGAGCGAAATGATTGCCTATACACTGAAAAGATATGATGTAGCAAATAACGATGCACTCGTCATGTCACCCTGCCATTATAGAGATGTTTTTGTGATCTATGCAACAATACGATGCAATGGGTTTGAAAATGAAATAGAAATTGCCGAATAAATAGTAGGTGAATATTTGGTCGTCTGCAAAGTCGTTGCGCAAAGTTACAGCTTCGTTTGTTGCTGTAGTCGTAGTATGCTGAATAACTTTTGTGATATGAATCGTTTAGCCCATGAGCCGCACATGTAAACTAGCAACCCACAACAAGGTCCCGTGTATTAAAGATCCTGCTGTTCTTAATGGTACACCGAATTTAGACCTATGCTGGCGCTCACAATGCCGGTATAAATTCGGGTTTCTGCTTCAAGTATACGACTTGATAGAGCCAATTCCAATGCAAATTTGGGGGCCACTGCTTAGGAGCGACCCCAAATAATTCTTTTCTAGCCCCTTTTTTCTAGCTGGCCCTATTTATGAAGTCATAATATGACAATATGTATCGGAACGAGACAAGCCCTGATATATTGCAGTCAACAGCTTGTGTTTTTGGTAAGTGAAATGCGCACCTAAAACATCCCCAGCAGTCGGTATAGCTTAATTTTGTGTCGGATAAAAACGTTAGAGAGCATACTCATAAAAAATCGCCACAGCAGCAAAACTACTCGGTAATAACTCGAGAAAAGCTATTTTTTGGTATCATGCCTACGTTTTCTAGTTCTGTGACACCAAAATAACTTTTTTGGTTGCGTGTCGTCGGCGAAGATTAGTTTCATGTCATTGGCTGCAGTTTATAGAAATATACGATCACTTTGAAGTCGATGATGTGCTCTAAATGACACAAGCAATATTATAGCGTTTTCAACCTAGCCGAGGACCGAAAACAAACAAACAAAGGCGACCACAACCTTATTAGTCACGATCGGCCAAAGTAAATTTATACTTAGTAGACATACTGACTGCTGTAATTTTTTGGTGTAAGTTAGAGAAGAAATTACACTGATCTCTAATTGGTGCACAAAAAGTTAATATTCACTGCTGGAGACGCTCTTACATCAAAATAAAGACTGCTGCTTCAGTTGACTAAGCGCAAACCGAGCTTAGATGTGCCATCAAACCGTCTAGATCTTTGCTACTGCTGGCCTACTGATCAATTGATTTATTTGACATTTAATCCCCAATGTTGGTTGCGGACCAGTTACCGTTTGTATCCTAACGGTACCATTCATGACATAGAGACAGTTGCTATTTTATTAATTCTTTCACTATAAAGTTGTCAATAATTGTTCCATCATCTAAAAAGAACACCATCATTCACTCGAACATCATGGCCGACCAATTTTCCCAAAATCATTTATTCAAGTTACATCTGAAACGGTTTCACATGGGGTGTAACGGGGTACCCTTTGTTTGGGTGCCACGAACCTTCACGTACACTAGTACGTGCAGAGGAAGCTAATCTACTTAAACAGCCAAGCTGAGTAAAGGGTAAGAAGAGAACTGTATTCAATATCGCTAAGCTATCAATATAACTTCAGTCTTTATCGAACTATATTAATCTACATTGTCGTATGACGACAACCTGCTCACCACTCATTACGCGCGTCTAGCAGCGATTGGTGGTAACCTTGGTTGATATGTCTTTATCAATCAATTTTTGAGCAGCACATGAATATTATCGTACAAAGGGATAATATTGCTTCAATATTATCCACCTCGGATAATATTGGTAGACAATTGTCACGCTAGACAATCTCCCAATTGACACCGTTTGGTGTCAATATCATGTAATGGGCTACCCTGTTACATCACTCTCCCCCTCAAAATATTAGTCACCTCGCTAATTGAATTTTATTGATTGGGACAGGGGTATCACCGTTGGATCACTCTGGGAATGGGAGCAATTGTTGGTCAAATTCCAACTCATTTGACAATTCATCGCATGGTGTCAAATTTCATGCAATGCGCTACCGAAGCAGACAGAAAGGCGGTTGCAAACGTGCGTGCAGCCGAAGGGAGTACTTCTCTTGCTTCATCAGCAGGTAATCCTTCGCCTGATGTTGCGATTCAGCAACAGGCGGTGCCTGTCGACTGTTGTGAATAAATCACGTGGTGAGTCACCACGTGCGACAGATACACCCGCTGCGTCTGAAGCGGGTGCTGCAACTCGCAATGCGGATGAGCCTGAAATAGAGCTCATCTATTCAGGCGAGTCGGATGCATCATCCGACTCGAAGGCGACTCTGTGCGCCTTCGGATCATCCGGGACAGACACTGCAAGAGCCAGGTTGACTAGCTCTGGGGAACGTGGCGGCATCATGTCTGAGATCTTCGGATCAGGTGACTATTCAGACGAATTTCCGCCTTACGCAAGTCTATCCAGCGATAGGAGCGTGGTGATCGTGGTGATGCCCTTATGCATGACCACGAGAGAAGCAACTCGAGGGATCGAGCTACCGCTGGTGTCAGTGCTCATGCTGACACCATTTAAGAGACCAGGGACCGAAAAGTCCTGCGCCACGCTCCTCAAGTGGAGTCACCTTGGATACCATCATCCAAGGACTTGGATCGAGTGGTAGGCGTGAACACCAAATGGGACCGAATTCCGTTTTTCGACTGTTGGAGGATCTGTCCTCTTAATTCCAGCACGGAAACTATCCGTGCCGAGGAAGAATTCTCCACCGATGCATTTTCCAAACATCGGTGGTGTACAATGGCAGCCGTGTTCGAGACGGCAAAGCCTTGGTGCAAGGATGGAATGCCCTCATCCATAACATCGAGTGCATTGGCCGTGAGGCCTGGCTTGGTAAACTTGATGCAGCTCGCATCAGGTTTGAGAAGAGCAACCCAGTCGGTGTGCAATGTAAGTTGCTGCTGCTGTCAAGAGAGGCAGGGTTAACCTGTCTCTCGTGAAGTGATTCGCGTCCTCGTTGCCTGTGGAACTCGAACCGTGCCCCTAGGGATTCCTACCTCCCTAATGATCCCTACTGAAGGGTGCGCATCTCTTCCGAGATGGCTGAAGGGATTGATACCTTGCAATCCCTGTACTCGTGTTCAGGGAGGTCGTTTTCCGACAACCCTTCTTCGAACGCAGCGAAGTCTCGTCATATTGCTCAACGAGACCCAGAACATCAACAAGCAGCTGGGCGCGGGGCTCCTAGCTGTCCTAGGCCGGTGGATAGCTACGCCAGCGGACGAGGTAACTCGTCCGGACGCCATTCACGTCGCGATGGTTCCAAATAAGCTCCACTAGAGAGCGTTAACCACCGCCTGAGTCCACCAAAGGATGTGGTGGTGGCGGGAACACCTGATCCAGCTTGTGGGTCGGATCAGCTCGATGTTCAGGAACTGAACCGTGTAACGGAACAGTTACACGATGACCTGGCTCATGTAAGGACTCGGCGTTACGAGCTCCATGACCTTGTAAAGGATCATTACAATTCCTTAACGCACGATCGTTCGGACGATCGTGCCGCTTTTTCGTTTGCACAATATGTGAACGAACGTTCGACTCGTTCTCTCCTTGACGAGCTGGCTGCAGCTCGTCGAGGCATCGCTCTATTGCGTGAGCAGTTCGCTCCGCTAGTCGACCAGACCGGCTCGTTGAAACGGGACCACTCGAAGGTAGTCTCGGCTCTCGACCGCGGAGGTGTTCTTCGCATCTCGAAACGGGCTTGTACTGATATTACGGGCGGAGACGTCCAACGTAGAACGTAGAGTGCGTACGCATCTTACAAGACAGTTCAATCGTTGCCCATTCGGCGCAACACACGAATTGGACCGATGTACTTGGGCAGTAGTTTGCTGCTGCCCATGTCTGTCACTGCGTGTTTTGGTAGATTAACTGTAGACAGTATAACTAAGTCCCCTTCTTTAAATGAATGAACATTTGCTCTTCCATGTTTGCTGCGTTTCGTTTATGCTAGTATAGTGCATCTGCAATAGAGTTTTGAATGAAGCGGATAACCGCTTCGCGAGTCAGCAGAAATGCCTCTGTTACTTCATCCTTTTTAACAGTAGTGCGCTTTGTGTGCACTGTTGAAAGAACGTTGTCTTCACCAGTGAATGCGTTATCGTCCTCACTGTGGTAGTCATTGACGATGCTGAATATACTAGCATCGTCGTCATCATCATCATCGATTTCGATGCAATCGACATCGGCATCCATCACGTCTACACCATTGTCGACGGGTGATGAGCAAGAACCAGATCGGTTTTTGTTCGAGCGAGTCCACCCATCCCTTAAACTAGATTCACACTCTTAAGTAGGCGGGTAAACGTGGATGGCGTAGTCCATTCACGAAGAACGGTGTATGCGTTGTTGACGCATGCACCGAGTTGTTGGTGGGAATTCCGCCATCGGCAAGAACTCACTATAACTCAGAAACGAGTGGTACCCTCGAAGAATCTCTTCGAGGACGCGGTCGACGCTTCCTTCTAGCCATCTGTTTCACGATATTCAGATGTTGACATCTTCAAACGCATTCCGAGTGAACGGAACACGGATTGTTAGAACTTCGCTGTGGAGCGGGGGTGTAACGGGGCACTTTGAAGCTTGTACTGGTGACAGTACAAGCTACTTATTCTGATGACAGAATAAGGCGGTGCCTCGTAACTTCACGTACACTCGTACGTGCAGAGGAAGACGGTAAGAAGAAGCGAGTACTTGGTTAAGGTAAAAAGTAGAACTGTATTTAGCATAGTTAATGTCTGCAATAAATCACTATTTATCTTCATCTAACTATGTCTAAATACAAATGTGTAAATCAACTATCTGCTCACCACTCATTGCGTGCGTCTGTCGTGGCGCGTCTTTGTTGGTTGATATAATGGCCTATATCAACCAATTAGGAACTATTCGTAAGTGCTACAGAATATTTGTCCTTATGACAATATTCTGAGAATATAACTCTTATAGTTATATTTTATTAACAATTTCTTATAAATTGTTATGTAACGATTCACCCCGTTACAAAGACGGTAAGAAGAAGCGAGTACTTGGTTAAAGTAAAAAGTAGAACTGTATTTAGCATAGTTAATGTCTGCAATAAATCACTATTTATCTTCATCTAACTATGTCTAAATACAAATGTGTAAACAATTATCTGCTCACCACTCATTGCGTGCGTCTGTCGTGGCGCGTCTTCGTTGGTTAATATAATGGCCTAAATCAACCAATTAGGAACTACTCGTAAGTGCTACAGTATTTGTCCTTATGACAATATTCTGAGAAAATACCTCTAATAGTTATAGTCTATTAACAATTTCTTATAAATTGTTATGTAACGGTTCACCCCGTTACATCACCCCCCCTTAACCATCAGTCACTTTAGTGACTGATTGACTAAATGAATACTCGTCCTAAATCATTTGGGACGGGGTTTGCACTTGTTGGTCCGAGTCCACTTTCCAACCTCTCATCGCATGGTTAACAAGCCCATGCGATGCGCGAGCAAGGCCGCCGAGAGCGCGTCCGCACGTCTCTGTGCGGACGCCGAAGCAGAAACCACAGCAACGGATGTCTCACCGGTTGCTGAAGCGACCCAGCCTGTGTCACTTGGTGATGCAGGCGCTGGTCATGAAGACACTCATGTCTTCACAGAGTACGAGCTCGGTGTCTCGTACTCTCCTGATACGGAAGACGGATCCGTATCGACGGCGATTGAATCCAAGCCGCCTGCCAAGCGTGGCATGGACGATGCTTTGCGTCGTAGCATCTTTGGTTCATCTGATGAATCAGATGAACCATCGCCGAAGCGTAGGCGCTCGAGGTCGCGAGACTCGGGCGCTAACAGTGGTGTCGGTTCTCCTATGGACACCACTTCGCAACGAGGTGCCAGTAATTCTGTCGACACGTCGCAGGAAGAGCGGGACCGCAATGTGTTGCGTCTCGCTCCTGAGAAGAAGGCATGGATGCCATCTAAATCATTCATGGATCACTTGTCGGCGACGACGAGTGATCGTTATCGAACACGGTTGTTCGATTCGTCAAGGATTCATCACCTTCACCCCAGTGCGAAAACTATCGCGCTGAACATGAATTCTTCATCGTTGCTTTCTTAAGACATCGATGGTACAGTGGGAATCACAAGCGTGATGGTCCCTCACTACTTCAAGCGTGGAACGCCTACATCCATAACCTTGAGGATGTAGGTCGTGACGCTTGGAACGACAAGCTTATCAAAGCTCGTGATAAGTTTGAAAAGCGAGCCCCGACAGGTGCACGCTACAAGCTGCATCGTCTGTCAAGGGAGAAAGGATTACCCTGCCTCTCTTGGGGAGACTCGTGCCCGTGTTGTGTGAACAACTCTGCACGAGCACCTAAGGAGGCTTACCTCCCCAATAGCCCGTGGTGGCGCGTGCGTATCTCTAGTGAGATGTACGAAGGGATTGACAACTTGAAATCCCTTTACGACCGTGCCGGGAAGACTTTCTCCGGCGGTCCTTCTGCGGTACAGGATGTGCCGCGTCGTACTGCTCAACCAGACCCAGTACGTCGATCATCAGTTGGGAGCGGGGCTCCCAAGTATCCCAGGACGGGGGATAGCCGCGCCACCGGACGAGATAACTCGTCCGACGTCCGTTCACGTCGCGGTGGTTCAACAGCTGCTCAACTAGATAGCGCTGGCCACCGCGAGAGTCCTCTAATGGAGGTGGAGGAGGAGGAAAGACGCTCTCCACACGATCATGGGGATCCGTGTGTTCCCGAGAGTTTCTTTGATTGCGTAACGCAAGGGTTACGCGACGATCTCGAACATGAGCGGAATAGGCGTCTCCAAATGGCGGACACTGCCTCGAAGCATCGAGCTGAGTTTTCCTTTGCTCAGCTTGAGAACGAGAGATCTCTGACATCTCTTCGTGACGAGCTAAGGGTAGCTCGTGGGATTGTTGATCGGTCTCGGGATGAGGTAGCTGCTCTTCAGACCCTTGTCGATGGCCACCATCGGGAGCACAAGGCTCTCTGCGAGATGCTTGAGCGCAAGGGCGTTCTTCATCGGAAGAAGCAGCGTACTGATGGTACGGCTTAAGCCGACCAACTTAAAACGTGGGATGCGTTCGCATCTTACGTGGTAACTCGATCGTGTATGCATTGCCTAGGCGGTGCAATACACGAAATGGGCCGATGTACTTGGGTAGTAGTTTACTGCTGCCCAAGTTAGTCACTACATGCTTTGGTAGATTAACCGTAGACAGTAGGACTAAGTCACCTTTATTAAATAAAAGAGTGTTTGACCTTCCATTCTTGTCAGCGTTATGCTTTTGCGCATCCACCGCTTCGGCGATGGAGTCTTGCACAAAACGGACTACCGTTTCACGAGCCAGTATGAACTCATCTGATGACTCGTTAGCTTCAGTGCGATGTGAGCGCACTGCAGCAACATCAACCTTTTCTTCAGTGAGAACTTCCGCACTCTCACTGGCATCATCTTCTTCGATATCGATGTTATCGATTTCGGCATCAAACGCAATTACCTCTTCGTCAGAGCGTGATGAGCGTGAACCAAATCGGTTTTTGCTCGCGCGAGTCCCTTTCCCCCTTAAACCAGAGTAACACTCTAGTAAGGTGGGTACACGCGGATGGCGCAAGCCATTCACGTAAAACGGTGTATGTGTCGTGGACGCATGCACCAAGTTGTACATGGCAAACTCTACCATTGGCAAAAACTCACTCCAACTCTTAAAGGAGTGTACGTATCCTCGAAATATCTCTTCAAGGACACGATTGGCACGTTCCGTCTGACCATCTGACCCTGGATGATCAGATGTCGACATCTTCAAGCGCGTTCCGAGTGATTTGAACACGGAACGCCAGAAATCAGCAGTGAATCGTGGATCTCTGTCTGATACGAGTTCACGGGGCAACCCATGAAGTCGGAAGATGGTGTCAATAAAGACACAAGCACAGCCACTTGCTGTGATTGTCTCTGGTACAGCCACAAGGTGTACCATTTTGCTGAATCTGTCAACAAATACAAGTATACCCGTATTCATGCGTGCGTCTTTGGGCAACCCGAAGACGAAATCCATTGAGATGGATTCCCAGCACTCAGCCGGAACCGGTAGAGGCTGTAAAGGTGCACGCAGTGAAGGACTTGACTTCACTCGTTGACAGACTTCGCATGCGCGAACATACTTTCGCACAAACTGATACTGGCGGGGCCAGTAAAAGTCTCGACTCACCGTGAGATATGTTTTCTCTCGGCCACGATGTCCTCCTATAGGAGCATCGTGATACTCGAACATGATCCGCAAACGCAGATCAGTATCATCTGGAATGACAACACGTGGTGTGTCACCAGAAACGGCTGTATAATACAGTAAACCGTTACGAGTAGTGTATCGATCTGATGCAGATCGATACGCAGGCGACAATCGTTTTAACGATTCTCGGGATGGTTGGGAGAGATGTGTCAACAACTTCACAATCTCACCATATTGGGCATACGCCCGCCTCACATCATCATACAACGTTGTAGATGGGACTGAGGACGTCATAACCGCAACAGTGACTGTCTCACTGTTGGGTTTCGCGACTGTTTCAAAGTCGGGACGACGTGAGAGTGCATCAGCGACGACATCAAGTCGTCCTGGTTTGTACTCGACCGTAAAGTTGTATTCTGCAAAGAATGACAACCACCGCGCCATTCGTTGTGAAAGGTGCGGGCTGTTCACTGCCGTGCGTAATGACGCATGGTCAGTGTAAACAATGAAGAATATATCTCCTAATAGATAGACTCTGAACTTCACGAGTGCATACTTCATGGCAAGGAGTTCCTTGTCATGCACTGTATAGTTCCGCTCAGCTGGTTGCAGCTGACGCGACTGATAGCAGACGACGCGTTCAACGCCTTCTAGGTCGTACTGCATTTGTGCACAGCCGATTGCAAAATCGCTGGCATCACAGACCACATGAAATGGCCTGTCCTGATCGGCTATTGCTAGGACTGGGGATTGTATCAAGCTCTGCTTGATACCCTCAAAGGAGCGCTGACATTCAGCGTTCCATAACCACCTCTCGTTCTTTTTCAACAAACGAGAGAGGTGCACAGTCATTTCGGCGTAATTGCGTGAATACTTATGCAAATACGCCGCTAGCCCAAGGAATTTTCGAAGACCTTTGACATCAACCGGCACAGGCCAGTCGGTGATCGCCTTGATCTTTTCGGGATCAGGACGTACACCGTTCTTACCAACGATGCACCCAAGAAGTGGTATTCCGCTTGCTGCAAATATACACTTCTTGAGGTTTGCATACAATTGATGCTTTCGCATGATTGTAAGAACCTGTCGGACGTGGTACCTGTGAACCTCAACGTCCGACTTTCCATCCATAGCTCGACTATGGGTGAATACGTCATCGAAATAACTCGGCGCGAATTCTCGTACTGGTCTCAACAGATGTGTATCACATCTGTTGAACGTGGCAGGGGCATTACTAAGCCCTTGTGGCATTACTAGCCATTCCCAGAGCATGCCGCTAGGCGTGCTAACTGCGGTATAGGGTATATCCCGTTCTCGCATAAGGATTTGATAGAAGCCATCCATCAAATCCATGGACGAAAAGATGGTACTCTTTGACATACCATCAATGATTACGTCCTTCCTCGGTATCGGTGTCTGAGCCGGTACCGTTGCAGCGTTCAATTTGTTGAACGCGTGCACTATCCGCCACCCTCCTGTTGCTTTTCGCACACAGAAGGTCGGAGAGCTATGTGGGGAAGTTGATTCCCTCACATGGCCCGCAGCTAAACGATCGGCAAAGAACTTGTCGATCGCAAGTACTTGTTCACGGGGCAGTGGCCACTGCTTCATGACACAGTACTTCGAGCCTGGTTTAAGCTCGACCTCGTGTCGAATACCTTTAATCTTCGGTAATTCGCACGGAACAGTTTCAGGGAACACATCCTTGAATTCAACCAAATCTTCATAGAGAGGATTTTTCTTGAGCGATTCCCATGATTGGGAGTCATATCGCTCAATTCGTGTCTTTTCATCTAGGACACTCTCGTCCATAGATGAACTACTGAGAACTCTCTCGTTCTCAGTAAACACTGTTGCTGACCTTATGTCGGTTACACACTCGTCGTCAGCGACGAGTACGCAGATCTGCTTGACTTTGCCACTACGCAGATCACGCAAGAACCTTTTATGTCCGAGCGTTGGCAACTGAGTGATCTCCGAAGTTAACTTTGGAGGCGCAATCAGATCAAGTGTATAAGCGCCTACACTTGATCCGTTATTGACTATGACATTCAATGTCTCTGTCATTTCCTGGGGACTTATTCCCTCAGGCTTCGAAGGACTTATTCCTTCGGCTTCCCTGGGACTTATTCCCGCGGGTTTCGGGGAACTTATTTCCGCCGTATTTGTAATCTTGGGACTTATTCCCTTTACTTCCTCTAGCTGGGGTTGCGCAACCACAGCGAGATCCTCTACGAAAGACTCTCCAGTCGATCTAGGATTATCGTTTCGCTTAACCTGAGCGATCGATTGTTTCTCTTCTAGATGTTCCCCGCTAGGGATACATCTTTGTCCCAGTCCACCCGACTTATTCGAGTGGTGGACCTTCGGCGCAGCCTGTGTTTCCTTACAGCCGCCGGAACTTTTCTCCGAAGTGTAACCGTTTGGTACACTAAGGTTTTGTGCAGTCGTACTAACGACCGTACCACAAGTGAGGCCATCTCACTCACTCGTAGTACATCCACACGCTTGTGGACGCTCCAAAACGTTCATCAGATGGCCATCTGATGAACAAGCGGCAGGCATCGTTACTGTCCGATGTTGCCAGTTTACCCGTGGTTCGTACCTTCCGAGCCACGGTATTCCAAGGATAACATCGAATTTGTCATCCAAATCTAATACGATAAAGTCATCGTCATGTTGGGTATCTTCTAGCGTATAGTGGATCTTCACTATACGCTTCATGACGGTTACGGATGCGCCTGTCGCAAGACGTACCGTCATCCTCGTAGGAGGTGTGTCACATTCACTGAACGTAAAGTGACTATCTTCTAGAGATTGGCGTCGCACAAAATTGTTGGACGCCCCACAACCGACTAGAGCTCGAAGGGACAACTTATCTGTCACTTCGAGTTTCAAGGTAATGAGTGAGACCTCATTACCTAGAGCAGCAACGCACAACGTTTGTGTGTTGGGAGCAACCTTCATCAAGGGGCCTACAAATTCTCTTGACGTTGCTGGACCAGTAGGGTGCTCCGCACCTACTGATCCTGTCCGTTTTTTGACGGTCCATCCCGTTGTTGTGTTTTTGCACCAACAGCGGACCCGCGTCCCTGCCCCTTTCTCATGGGTGGACGGTCACTACGCCCAGTGTCGCGAGACACTGGACGAGGGGCACTACACTCGTAAGCGTAGTGTCCTGTCTTTTGACATCTGTTGCATCTCTGCAACTTCCTGTAGCCTGTAGAGCGAGCCTTCTCGCTCTCTACATAACAGAGTTCCATCGGCTCTGGACCTCCGTTGTCATATCGTCTCGGTTGACGATATGATGTCGAGCTGGCGCGAGCCTGTCTCAGACTGAAGTCTTCCTGTTCCGCAATGGAAATGGCTTGTTCTAGTGAATCTAGTTCAAGTCGGAACAGGTGAGTCTTGACGGGACCATCCGCAAGACCCTGCATGAACACTGAAACCAACGTGTGTTCATCCACCGGATTGGAACTTATACAACTCGTGAGATGTCGTATATGTTGCGCGTAAGCGTGCACATCACGCTTACCCTGCTTGAGCTTCAAGAGTTCAGTTCGAGCTCTGAACTCAGCTCTAGGCGGTTCAAACGTTTGTCTGAGCCGCGACTTGAAGACTTCTAACGACCCAAACGCGTATGGGTCGTGCAACTTGAGCACCAGTGCCCAAGTCTTGGCACGTCCTGCCAGATTTGACTGGGCAAATGCAACTTGCATGTCCCCGTCGTCGATGCGACGCTCCCTTATGGCGTTGTCTAATTCGACACACCATCTCAAGAGGGAGTCTTCTTCGACCCCCCTATACTTGGAGATGTCAATCTTCAAAGTCTCGGGTCGACGCGAGTGCATCGACCCACCAGCAGCAGCCTGCTGCTGTCTCAACAGTTTAAACTGTTGAACACCCTGTTCTCTCAACAACTCTGATTGTTGAGAACCTTGATGGTGAAGCAAGGCTACTTTCTCGCGTTCGGCGTCAAGTTCATTTTGAATCAACTTGGCGATAGTAGCATGTTGGGCATCTCTATTGAGAGCCTCTAGCATGACGCTAACAGCATGGATGCACATGGTTGAACCCATTCGTTCAACCGCATCCCATTCGACATCGCTCAAATGGGAGTAGCCGTCACGCGTAGCGTGAAAGCTTTGGTCATCTTCATCATCCAACATATTCATGTTGGATGTGAACGTGATCCTTGGACGGACTACGAAGTGCTACCAGGTGTAACGGGGCACCCTGAAGCTTGTACTGGTGACAGTACAAGCTACTTATTCTGCTGACAGAATAAGGCGGTGCCTCGTAACTTCACGTACACTCGTACGTGCAGAGGAAGACGGTAAGAAGAAGCGAGTACTTGGTTAAGGTAAAAAGTAGAACTGAATTTAGCATAGTTAATGTCTGTTAATAAATCACTATTTATCTTCATCTAACTATGTCTAAAATATAATGTGTAAATCAACTATCTGCTCACCACTCATTGCGTGCGTCTGTCGTGGCGCGTCTTCGTTGGTTGATATAATGGCCTATATCAACCAATTAGGAACTACTCGTAAGTGCTACAGTATTTGTCCTTATGACAATATTCTGAGAATATAACTCTTATAGATGTATTCTATTAACAATTTCTTATAAATTGTTATGTAACGATTCACCCCGTTACAGGGGGTCCCAATCAAACCCGAGTTCACGGGGGAACCCGTGAAGTCGGAAGAAAGTATCGAAGGAGACACGAGCACAGCCACGGGCTGTGATTGACTCCGGTACAGCCACAAGATGTACCATCTTGCTGAACCGATCAACAAACACAAGAATGCCAGTATTCTTGTGAGCGTCTTTATGATTCCCGAAGACGAAGTCCATCGATACGTACTGCCAACACTCTGCCGGAATCGGCAGGGTCTGCAAGGGTGCGCGGGATGAAGGACTAGGCTTCAACCGTGGACAAACTTCTTAAGCGCGGATGTACTTGCGCACAAACTCATGCTGGCGGGGCCAGTAGAAGTCACGACTCACCATGAGGTAAGTCTTTTCTCTACCGCGATGCTCAATTGTTGGGGCATCATGACACGCATACATGATGCGCGATCGCAAACCCTTATGAGTTGGAACGACGACACGGGGTGTGTCGCCGTTGACTGCTGTATAGTACAGCAGTCCATCACGAACCGAACACCATTCGGTTGAAGAGCGGTATTGAGACGACAAGCTTTACAAAGCTTGATTGCATGGATTTGATACGTAATCCATCAATAGCAGAAAAGACTCATCTTCTGCGCATGCTTTCCGCACGTCGTCGAGCTGATTCGACGACGAAACACTCACTAATAGTGCTGCAAAAGTGGGATCACCCCTACTGTTGGGTTGAGCAGTCGGCTCGAAATCGAGCCGACGCGAAAGAGCATCAGCGACGACATTAAGTATTCCTGGTTTATACTCGACGGAGAAGTTGTACTTTGCGAAGAAAGACAGCCTCCTCGCCCTTCGTTGCGAGAGGTGTGGAATGTTTACGGCCGTGTGTAAGGACGCATGGTCGGTATAAACGATGAAGGGCCTATCTCCTTAGAGATATACCCGGAAGTTGGCCTATGTATTTTTCACTTTAAGGAGTTCCTTGTCATGCACTGGGTAATTTTGCTCAGCTGCTTGCAGCTGACGCAATTGATAACAGAAGACGCGCTCAACGCCGTCTGAGTCGTACTGCATTAACGCGCTGCTGATTGCAAAATTGATGGAGTCACAGACCACATGGAATGGGCTGTTCTGGATTGCAATCGCCAGCACAGGCGATTGCACCAAGCTTTTTTTGAAGCCTTCAAAAGAGTGCTGACACTCAGCACTACATGACCACCTCTCGTTTTTCTTTAGCAGACGAGAGAGATGTATGGTCATCTTGGCGTAGTTGCGCGAGTGCTTGTGCAAGTACGCCGCTAAGCCAAGGAACTTTCGAAGTCCCTTGACGTCGACTGGCACAGGTCAGTCGCTAATCTCCTTGATAATTTCTGGATCAGGGCTTACACCATTTTTACCCACGATGCAGCCAAGAAGTGTTGGTATTTCGCTCGCTGCGAATATACACTTCTTGGGGTTCGCGAACAACTTTTGCTCACGCATGAAAGTAAGAATCCTCCGGGTGTGGATTCTATGAACCTCCACGTCCATCTTTTCATCCATAGTCCGGCTACGGACGAAGAAATCGTCAAGGTAACGCGGTGCAAAATCTCGCACCGATCGCAACAGATTTGTAACACATCAGTTAAACGTTGCGAGGGCGTTACTTAGCCCCTGTGGCTACACTAGCCACTCCCAGAGCATACCACTGGGGGCGCTCACTGCCGTGTACGGAATGTCCCGTTCACACATGAGGATCTGATAGAATCCATCCATCAGATCCATGGACGAAAAGAAGGTACTCTTTGCCATACCATCAATGATGACGTCCTTCCTTGATATCGGCGTTCGAGCCGGTACCGTTGCAGCGTTCAATTTGTTGAGCGCGTGCACTATCCGCCACCCTCCTGTTGCTTTTCGCACACAGAAGGTCGGAGAGCTGTGTGGGGATGTTAATTCCGTCACATGACCAGCAGCTAAACGATCGGCAAAAATTGTCGATCGCTGTGACCTGTTCAAGAGGTAGTGGACACTGCTTCATGACGCAGTGCTTCGAACTGGGTTTCAGTTCGATCTCATGCCGAGTGCCTTTGTCCTTGGGCTTCTCTCAAGGCACGAATTCAGGGAAAACAACTCTGAATTCGATCAAATACTTAAACAAAGGATTTGTCTTCAAAGACTACCAAGATTGGGACGTGTATCACTCAATTCAGGTCTTCATCGAGGACACTCTCATCCATCGATGAGCTACTGAGAACCCGTTCGTTCTCAGCAAACACTTGTGCCGACCGAATATCGGCGACGTATTCGTCCTCTGTGACGAGTACGCAGATCTGCTTGATCTTGTCATTACTCAGATCTCGCAAAATCTTTCAGATTCTAGCGTGGGCAACTTGATTAGCTCCGAAGCTGACTTCGGAGGTGAAACCAGATCAAGTGTATAAGCGCCTACACTTGATCCGTCATTCATAAAGACATTCACTGTCTCGGTGCTTTCCTGGGTAAGCACATCCGCAGGTGGTTGGGGATCTACACCCTCAACATAGCTCTCCTGGGAGTTGTCACTTTCAGGAACGCTAGAGCTTTCTTCCAATACGTGTACTGACTGTGTGCGCACTACCACAGTCACGTCCTCTTCGATCGACTCTCTATCAGTCGATCGGGCTTGCTTTACGATAGACTCTCTGATAGTTGATCTCGCTTCAACGTGTTGTTCATCCTGAACAACACAAATTTCTCGTATTGGATTCACCCTTCTTGGTGTGCATCCGCGTTCCGGTCCACTCGATCTTTTTGAGTGGTGAACCTTCGGCGCAGCTTGTGTCTCTACACAGGTGCCGGAAGCTGGTTCCACAGTGTAGTGGTCTTCTACACTATAAAAAAAATCTTGTACAGTCATACTAACGACCGAAAAACAAGTGAGGCCATCGAACTCACTCGTAGTACATCCCCACGCTTGTGGACGATCCAAGACGTTCATCAGATGGCCATCTGATGAACCAACTGCAGGCATCTTCACGTATCGATGCTGCCAGCTGACCCATGGCTGTTACTTTCTAAGCCATGGCAGACCGATGATGATGTCAAATTTGTCATCCAAATCTAATACGATGAAGTCATCATCGTACTTCTTTCCTTCTAGCGTGTAGTGGATTTTCACTACACGTTTGTTCACTGTTACGGATGCGCCCGTAGCAAGGCACACCGTCATCCTCGTTGGAGGGAACTCTCGCTCATCCTCGTTGAGCCTACTATCCTCTAGCGACTGGCGTCGAATAAAACTGTTCGACGCCCTACAGTCAACTAGCGCGAAGTGACATTCCACTTGTCACTTCGATCGTCAAAGTGATATGGGACACCTCATCACTATCACACAGCGACTGTGGTCTGAAAGCAATCTTCTTCAAGAGTCCTATAAATTCTCTTGATGTTGCCGGATCAGTAGAGTGCTCCACCCCTACTGACCCTGTCCGTTTTTTGACAGTCCGACTTGCTGTCGCGGCTTAGAAACATGGTCGGGCCTACGCCTTGGACATTTTTTTCCTTGGCCAACGGCGGTCAACACGTCCTGTCTCCGGATGTGTTGCGGTGCTTGGGACAATACACTCATGAGCGTGGTGTCCAATATTCTGACAGCGGTGGCATTTTCCCGTTCGCTTGTGACTCAGAGTGCGAGAATTCTCGTTCTTGTTATTACAGAGGTCCATTAAATCGGGACCTCCTGTTTCCCGTCGTCGCGTCGGACGATAGTTTGACGAGTTAGCCTGAGACTATCTCAGTCTAAAGTCTTCTTGTTCCGCATACGCTATCGCCATTTCCAGCGTACGGAAGTCCTCTCGAAAATGTAGGCCTTCACCGGCCCATCCACAAGACCGTAGATGAACACGTTGATCAGCGTGCGCTCATCGACAGGATTTTCCGTAAGGCTACTCGCAAGGTAGCGCAGGTGATGTGCGTAAGCGTGCACGTCACGCTTATCTTGCTTTAGCCTCAAGAGTGCAGAGCGTGCTCTGGACTCGGCTCCCGGCGGCTCAAACGTCTCCCTTTAAGGCTAGACTTCAAGATCTCCAATGAATCAACTACGTTTGGATCGTTAAGCTTGAGGCCTAAGGCCCAAATCTTTGCTCGTTCTGTCAAATTTGGCAAGGCGAAGGTGACTTGCATCTCGTCACCCTCGATGTGTCGGGCCCTGATGGCATCGTCCAACTCGACGAACCACGTCAAAAGGAATCTTCATCAGTTCTCTTTTACCTTAAATATCAATCTTCAAGGTTTCGGGTCGACGCATGTGCGTCGGCCCGCCCATCGACTGACGATAGCCTTGCTGTTGTAGCAAGGATATCTTCTGTCTTTCAACGGCAATTCCCCTTGTAGGAACTTGTTGATAGCAGCATCTTGCTGGTCTCTGCTTAGAGACTCCAACATGCCACTGATGGCGGGTTCGCCCATGAGCACACTCATGCGGCCGACAACCTTCTATTCTGAGTCACTAAGATGGGAGTAGCCTTTACGTGTGACGTAAAAGCTGTAATCTTCTACGTCCAACTTGTTCATGTTGGACGGACAATAAGTAATCGTTGGATGGACTATGAAGTGCTACCACGTGTAAAGGGTACCCTTTGTTTGGTGCCACGAACCTTCACGTACACTAGTACGTGCAGAGGAAGCTAATCTACTATAACAGCTAAGCTGAGTAAAGGGTAAGAAGAGAACTGCATTTAATATCGCTAAGCTATCAATATAACTTCAGTCTTTATCGAACTATATTAATCTACATTGTCGTATGACGACAACCTGCTCACCACTCATTACGCGCGTCTAGCAGCGATTGGTGGTAACCTTGGTTGATATGTCTTTATCAATCAATTTTTGAGCAGCACATGAATATTATCGTACAAAGGGATAATATTGCTTCAATATTATCCACCTCGGATAATATTGGTAGACAATTGTCGCGCTAGACAATCTCCCAATTGACACCGTTTGGTGTCAATATCATGTAATGGGCTAACCGATTACAATGATCAAACTCATTAGAGCAGGCGGGCAACATAAAAAGGGCCACTTCGATGAGAAATGGCAATGTTCCCATGGCGAGGTGCAGTCATACTGCGATTTTAAGGGTCCTTACTACTTCATCTTGTCCAACTTATCGACATCGCGCTTATTTGCGCCAATTACCTTTTGTGTAGGACACGACCGCATGACGGCCTCATCACAGACCACGGTGAACTTATCTCGAGATAACGTGTCAATTGCATATCTTGACCAGACGACCAGAAAAAATTAGCGTAGCCAATTTTTACCCGACTAGATAGCCGGCTCGTCTTCTTTTGGATCAAAATATACTGCGATACAGCCATGAAGTCAAATGAGGTTTGTACGACAACACCAATTATACCAATTTACTTGAAATTTTGCAAATAGACAATACACCCGTGTTGCTAGTGCAAAGTCTTAGAGGGACGTTTGGAACTGTTGCCGATATCAAAATATCATGCATTGATAGCGATCTAATAAGAATTTCTCGACGTACAGTTTGTAGCGTCCAATATGTTACGAAGTTATAGTTCTTAGATCTTGACTAAATCATCATGGAGTGGCTAGCATAACCAATTAACATCGTAGGCTTCTTCGGATTTACTAAAAAAAATCTTTCTTTACAGCTTTTGCGTAGACAAAAAAACTAAAAAAAATTGCCCGGATAATCTATTACTCAGGACTACAGTTGAGACTCCTATATTTATAATTCTCTACGTTATTAACTTCCATTACTTACTAAAAATGTCGATTTCCATGTTGGGCCAGGCCAAATAATTAAAAATCTCCCAGAACTTTTTTCACATCAAAGCCAACGCATCATTACGCCATAAAAACACTAAACAACTGCCGAGGCCGCTA
This sequence comes from Peronospora matthiolae, assembly GCA_921007115.2. Classification (NCBI taxonomy): domain Eukaryota; phylum Oomycota; class Peronosporomycetes; order Peronosporales; family Peronosporaceae; genus Peronospora; species Peronospora matthiolae. Next base: position 1,079,989 of record CAKLBY020000109.1, on the reverse strand, counting down.
CAATTTTTTTTGAGTTAGTTGCTTAAGGGATTTTTGCTGAAGGTTTCCTACCTGATCCTGCATCTTCTAAATTGTACCCCAGATATCCGATTCATTCTTCGGCTGCAACCAGAAAGTCTTAAGCTCTGCAAGCATCGATGCGACATTTCGAAGAGTGATGGTCGGTGCGGCCACGCTATCTTCCTCCTTGCTAACGCGTGTATCATTCTGCGCTTCAACACTGTCCCCCTAGCTCTGCTATTTTGAAACTCATTTATTTTATCAAATTTGGCGGTCCTAGCCATACTAAATAAGGTAGGATCTACTGTACTATCAAAACGTTAAGCATACGGTTTGTTCCCCATCTAAAGCTGTTCGAGAAATGTATTGACAATTCCGATAGCACACAGAAACGCGACTCTCCAAAATCAATGAGGCGCGTCCATTGTTCCACAAAAAACCCACGACATTCTTGCAAAGGAACTGCTCAAGGTGACTGTTTAAAAGCTCTCATTTTTTGATTGAGAAGAAAACTTAGATGTGATGGCCTTGCGCCGTTAGCCACATCACATGAGGGAATAATATATATGTGGCCTCAGCTTGTTCTCGAGACAAGCCCCACACGGGAAGGGTTGCAGTGTTTCGAAAGAGTTAAAAGACTTGTTTAACCTCATAGGTTTACACATCAATGTAGCACATGTCAGAAAAAAGTATCCGATATGGTACAATAGTCCTGGTAGCAGCAAAACGTTGTGAGAATATCAGCTGCACACGAGACTATAAGCGTGGCCAGTGTTAACTACTCGTAGCGATTTCTTTACAATTCAAATCCATAATGTGCACAGTTTTTTCTTTACTATTCGTTGCAGAGCACCATCATTTATAGCAAAATATGCTTGTTTGCCACAAAACCTTTCTCATCATCACATGTATCAGAAGTAACAGCATTTTACTTGGTGCTGCACTTGTTTACCGATGCTAAGGATATTTGATAATTACCGCCTCGCACTTTCACGTACTTGAGTAACATATCTTCACTCTTCAGCTGTGCGCATTGCTGATTCTTTAGTTTGATTAATTTCTGACAAACATGCTCTTGTTTTTATCCCGTGCTTAACAAATTAGTCTTTTTACTCGATGTAAGGAGAAAATTAAGCAATTAAGGGAGATATTGGCGCCCGAGAGGCGCTCTTATGTTACTCTTAATTACCAAGTCCAAAACCGCTTTTTAGACCCAAAAGCTTTGCCTTTTTGGTTAAACATCAGCGGGTCATGATCGATTTCACAGTACACTAAAGTATGTTTTCTCACTCACTGGCTGTGTCAAGAACCCGCTTCACAGTCGTGTTTATAGGCTCTAATAAGAAATGGATTAATTGACCCATTTTTATTGACAGCATGCCAAAATCTCAGTTGCATAGATCATGTCATTTACTGGTATTCTTGTGATTCCAGAGTTTTCGCTTCGGATGTTGTGATCCATACTCATCTGCATAGATTTACTGATGCAAACAATTTAGCTGACGATGACCACTCCACACACTTTCTTGTAAATTACAGCAAACATTGAAAAACCCTTAAAATGGCTGCAAAGCCGTGCTTATTGGATCATTGACTCTTACTCCGCAAACATTACATTTAATTCAAATTAATTTGACCTCGCTGTTATACTTACTTTAATGCTGGTTTAATCTCATCATCAAATGATATCCATAAAAATGATCCGCTTAAAAGGAGTAAATCTTTGCTGGTACTTTTTCGCTACTCCGGGCACTAAAAACGAATGCGCTTTATGCGCATTTTTCCTTTGGATTGACGATGGAACCAAGCGCTAACTTTCAAAATGATAATGCTAAGAGATCTGTCTCACCACGTCACGCCATTTTTTAAACACATTGCTGAGATTTATCGCGACAGTCGGTTAATACTTTCTTGTAATGTTGCAGCGTTTTTCGTTTAAGTTCCAACAAACGAAGCCAATCATTCAAATTTCTCTGATGTGTATTCCAATTTGCATACAGCAGCTGACGGACGAATATGTAGTATTTCCATTCGTCTACTTTTTAACAGAGCACATCCGCATTACGTAAGATTGAAATATTTAAAAAAATTGTAAAGCGTCTTCAGTTGGATACCATGCAACAAGACACGACGAGCCACACTATACATCAAGGCGAAATTGTGTACTAGATATCGATGCTCAAGTATGTAGTTCATCTGTATCATGTTCCATAATTGATGCAACTTACGAAAGTTTTTAGCATAACTTCAAACAATTAAATCACCTATGCATGTCGTACGTTAACTACCTGTATTCATCCCGGATCCACTACCTGACACTGAAGTTTTCCTCCTGAACAATGGCAGTGTATGTCCAGCCAAATAAAATCTCATCGCATACGTTGATCCAAGTTACGGGATATTGAGGTGAAATGGGCTAGCAAACACCGAGGTAGTCATAGAAGGTCACGTTGACGACATGACGTGAAATTAGAGACCTAGTACACACCGCCACTTAAATAGCTTCATATGATATACCTGGAATCAGATCCGCATAACTCCCATTTACATTATTTGATGTAAAACATACAAAAGAGGCAAGCTTAGGCATTGCTACGCTCTTCACACACCTATAACAAGTGTCCGCGTCACCTTTGGTTGAATGTATCCGCTCATTAGATGGCGTATCACCCCAGAAATTCTCAATAAACTAAATTGACCCGGTCAGCTAATTTGGTTTAGGCTCATAAAATGACGCAATATCACAATTCGCTGATGATAAGTGAATGTAAAGTAAGGATATCTAGCGGAATACTTGAATCACACAAAGAAATTTTAGATTGAGGAGAAAACCCTTGAAGGTGACAAACTCACTGTTAGCTCTACGACTCCGCGCTATACACCTATGGTCGTATACTACAATTGCAAATGTAAGAACTAGCTAGAGTTGTCTCAGCTTGATATTTACTCAACAGAATCAGAGATCAAACATCCTTTGCTTCTTTATGCATTAGATAGGAAAGCGCTTTTTGGATCTTGCCCTCTGATACAAGTCATCCAGTTCGCAGAATTGAATCAAGTCGCGCAGCACTATGCACACTGAAGAATGAGCATGATGCTATAGATGTGTGCATCACACCTATGCAGTAGGGTAGGACAACGCCATCTGCATTTGTTGCTGATAGTCTAGTTCTTGACTATGTGCGTAACGGGGTAGCCCATTACATGATATTGACACCAAACGGTGTCAATTGGGAGATCGTCTAGCGCGACAATTGTCTACCAATATTATCCGAGGTGGATAATATTGAAGCAATATTATCCCTTTGTACGATAATATTCATGTGCTGCTCAAAAATTGGTTGATAAAGACATATCAACCAAGGTTACCACCAATCGCTGCTAGACGCGCGTAATGAGTGGTGAGCAGGTTGTCGTCATACGACAATGTAGATTAATATAGTTCGATAAAGACTGAAGTTATATTGATAGCTTAGCGATATTAAATGCAGTTCTCTTCTTACCCTTTACTCAGCTTAGCTGTTTAAGTAGATTAGCTTCCTCTGCACGTACTAGTGTACGTGAAGGTCCGTGGCACCCTGACAAAGGGTGGCCCGTTACACCACGCCCACGGATATAGTGAGGTTCACCACCGAAGCCAGGCTATTGCCTTTGACTATCTCCGTTATTATGAATAAAAATGGGTTGCTGATGTGGAACAAGGTTTATGTGCTTTTTACAATCGTGCTTATGGTATTGTCAAGTAAATTTGTTTGGTGATAGCATCAGCCATCAAATGAGAAGATTGTTGCAGCCACTCGTGCTGCCAAAAGTCTTTCACATGTGAGTTTTTACCATTGGCACCATGCACTTCATCATATGACGACATAAGATACCCACACTTGCTGTACAGGATCCAGTACAAGCAGGGACATCAGCCGGTAGTGAACGTGCAAGCTGAATCAACCAGACCTTTTTTTACCTTCGTGTGAAATTTCATTCAATACGTCCGACTAAAATTTTGAATGTTGTCTTATTTGCACCCTTGCCTTCTGTTAATTCCGTATCACGAAAGACCTGTTCCCTCTGCTGCGTGTGATGCAGCGTGATTTTGTCGTAAACTGTTCCAAGATCACTAGTGGAAACCTTAAATCAAATCTTCATAGTTGCGTGCCCGCCCTCGACTCGTGATGTCACAAGGGAATTATAATGAGAATGTTTACGCGTCTTTGTCTATAAACAATTCTGTTTGTGCGACTGACATGTCTTATCCAGGTGAGAAGTAACAACGAACTGATGCTTGGATCTTCACCGCTTGCCATTCAACTTCCACATTTTACTGTATCACAGAATTACCGAGTCGGCACAAGTCTCCCGTATAGTCTTCCCATTCCTAAGATGCGGCAAACTGCGTTTTCAGATTCGCCAACACATTTTTTGGTAATATTCCATGTGCAGAGCAAGTTGTAGGCGGCAAGAAAAACGAGTTTTATTGCTTTCATACGTGCGATCTCTCTATCCTTCACAAACACCATCGCAATAGATCTGTTGATATTTGTACAACATCTCTATTTTGCGTCACCGCCCGAAAATAACTATCCTCCGTCTCCACTGGCTTTGCAGGATGGGTCGGTAAACTGCAGGGCAGTGAGTTTTACTTTTGCTGGACGCCTGCTTTACGTAGCTGATGATCGTCAACAGCTGCTCGTACTTTATATTCCTTGTCGTGTGTTTGCTGAAAGATCTTCTGAGGGTGCGTATTTATGTGTAGTTTTACCAACCTTTAAAATGACTGAGCCGTCTAAATCATTTTGTCGCAGTGTTACCTGTAAAGGACAGCGGATTCGCGAGATGCTAGTATTGCGGACACACTCTTCCCTTTCTTATTTGTGTGTTCCAACACGTACGCATTAAACGACGATGTGTTTGATCGCTCAACCCTTTCTGTTCCCAATAATTCGCGATCTTCCGCATTTGACTTTGTAGCCTTCTGCGGATGCACGGGCATGAAGCTTTTCCATGTGATATCAAGTGACAAGAAAACTGCACCGGCCACGACTGGTATCGACATCGTGTAGTGGTGTCATTAACGTCGTTTAAGTCATGTGGGCCGCATTATAGATACTAGACAATTGGCCTTAAATATTACTTATTTAAATTGGGCTGTGGTACAATTACAGAGAGGTAAGCTTTATGAACCTTATTTGTTTGAAAAAGGGATGCGGTGCATACAACAGAAAATTAAGTCATAATAATTATTACGGGAATAGATAAAACTTTTTTACATTTATGGTTACCTGATGCAATGGAAGGTCCTACCCCAGTTTCTGCCCTAATTCATGCAGCTACAATGGTTACGGCAGGTGTTTATTTAATTGCACGTTGTTCACCTATATTTGAATATTCTATATTTTCTTTAAAAGTTATTACAATAATTGGAGCATCAACTGCTTTTTTTGCTAGTACCGTAGGTTTAGTACAAAATGATTTTAAAAAAATAATAGCTTATTCAACTTGTAGTCAATTAGGTTATATCTACAGATTTATTTGGATTAATGACACTATTTTTAGTATTTTTTATTTTCGTATTTTATTATCCAAATACTTTAGGACATCCTGATAATTATATTGAAGCTAATCCAATGAAAACTCCTTTACATATTGTACCTGAATGGTATTTTTTATTTATTATTAATTTTTTGAATTAATTGAGCAGAAGTTCCAGCACTTCGTATAAGTTTTCCCCTTGATTGTGGATACAAACTAATATTATGAATTAAACTACCAATTGGTATATTTTGTAAAGGTAAAGCATTACCTACTTTTAATTCAGCATTTGCAGAACTTTTAATATATTGATTAATTTGTAAACCTTCAGGTGCTAAAATTAAATAAGAATGAAAATTATTTTTAATATAAGCAATATTGGCTGAACGATTGGGATCATATAAAATTTTAACTGGGGTATTTGTAACAGAAGGGTAAAGTACAAAAGACAGAATACACTGAATTTCATAGGTCTGTGGTTTATATAAAAGAAGGGTGAGGTACAAAAACAGTTTCGAACTGTGATACATGTAACCGAAAAGTATGTCTTTACGAATATTTTATATTTAAATAGGTCTGTGGCACACACAACATAAGGGTGAGGTGCAAAAACAGCCCCCTATAGGAACGCAACCTTTTTCATCTCGTTTTGATCAAGTTTAAGAAAGACAAATTTTTAAGCTATTTTTTTATGTTTAAAAAAATTATACAAGTGTATCGAAATAAAATTAGTACACAATTGTTTAAAATTTAACAACACCGTCGACTTTAATTCGTGTGTACCACACTTTTTCCCAATCGTTCGGTTTACCGGCCATCACATGTTTTAGTGTGTACCACACTATATTTGAGCTCACACTATTTGAGTGCTTGGAAATAGTGTTTATCACAGTATTTCTGAATGTTAAAAATTGATGTGCAAATTACATCGTGATTCTGCATGCATGTGACGACCGCAGTTCTTTAAATTGAGCCCTAAAGCAAGAACATTCACTCCCGTAATCTTACAGTAGCCCGCTGTGATGCAAACCCTGTTAAAATTGTCCTGCGAGCATACAAGCTTGGACCAGTTTACCTAGAAAACACTAATACCCCTAAAGCTACATTACCACGTATAAATTGAAAGCTTTTAACGGACAGACATTTCCGTGAATGCTATCCTGAAGTTGCATATTCCTCACGTCCCATTAGTTCCCACAGATAGTCGTAGGCACATCAGATTAAGCATGTAGGTATGAAGAGTCTGTCCCATACCCTTCGAGGGTAATTAAAAAAACTCGAAGCCCAAAATTCTACGCAGTAAATTTTTCCGCCTATTTTAAAATCGATTCTATGCGCCAAATGGCTTATATGAACCGCGGCGTGATATCTGCACCAGACATCCGAACTGCTTCGGCGCCAGGATTCGGGACAGCCTCGGCACTAGGAATTATGACGGGCACACCTTTAAAGTGTACTAAGAGATTACATGTTGTAACTCGGTGAAAAGCTGCTTCTCGTACCAACGTCCCGAGACGTCGATAGAAAGGCCACAACAAATTATTTCCTTGCGTGCATATGAGAGCACAGCCGCATCACACATCTCGTTTACCTTTCGGATTGCTTTGCAGCCAGTTCTACTAAAAATAATTTCCTGGATTCTTTAGCCTGCCTGACCATGCCCCGTCTTGTGGCATAACATTGGACCATTTATCGGACCTGATCATCGGCATCTTCTCCACTTCCCACAGCCTCATCCATTCACCATTTGCCTAGTAAATACAAAAGAGTCGCAGGGATGGACGAAATGTGCCGAGCATGGTGATAAGTAAGACAGATTCGAATTCGTCTACGCCAACGATGCAGTAAGGTTCTCAGACCCATTTTACTATCCGCAATTGTCAAGGCACATGATGGTCGATCTACCGTATGGATCAATCTTGTCCTCCCGTTACTCCAGGAACCAAGTTGCAAAAAACTGAAAGAAGAAGAAGTCGATCAACAGTTAAGCGCTTCCAACTGTGCTTCCGACTCAAAAAAGCATTTTCGGATATATCTTACCGTCTTGTCACTCCAGCCGTTTGGCCCATTCAAATAAGCAACTCCAGCCACATTGTTTAGCAAATCTTGGATTGGGTAGCTGTAGTTCGCATTTGGGAAGGTAAGCATTGGGGTGCCAATGCTTGAACTTGCACCATATGTAATGTGAACTTTCTCTGTCATTCCTTTGCCAACCAAGACAAGGTCTACGTGCTTGACAGTCTCGTCTCCGTGGAAGGCAAGCATGCGTCCATTGTCAAACTTGATGTTAAACTTAATTCCATCCATACTATAGGTTAGTAAATCGCGCAGTTTCCCTGACTTGCCCCACAATTTAGCTCACCTATGTGGTAAGCCACTCTCATCATAATATGAGCCTCTGTTTCCGGTCTGCACAACTTCTATCCTGTCTGCATCTGCATTACAATACCATTTGCCTCCTACAATAGAGGCAAGAAGGTCAGTGCAAGTCTAGCGTATCACTGCATGTGTGGTGGAGTGGTGATCGCTCATTTCTTGAGACGATCCCGAGTATCTACTGGCGCCCAGACGACCGACTTACGGACGGGGTACTCCGATTCCGTGTATATTTTTTCTCACCTTGTGTACCCGTCGGTAGGGCGGGTTGCACTATTCCAGGTAGACTCGTGTCCTGGGAAAACTTGACCGTGTTGGAGATGGATTTGTGTGGTCGGGCGGAAATCTTCGCGCTATTACTGGGGTATCGGTGGGGTACTGATACAGTTACCCTGATCTCAACGAGATCGCCTTGCCCACTGTGTGGGTTCTTGATACGCGAGCCCTCTGACCACTCGAGCCGTCCCGCGATCTTGTGCCTTGCCTTTACGTGTCTTGCTGCGTCCGATCGCAGTTGTAGTTACCTGAGAATTCCTGAACGCAGATCGCCAAACAATCCAGGTGCGACACTATTGTGGACGGGTATTGCGACTATATATTTGTCGGGAGGCCAACGATCCTGCCCGGAAGAGTTTGTGTGCGCCTTATGAAGTAAATTGAATTCTCTTTAATGCTACCCAATCAACCTAAAACCTACCCCTGTGCCTTATTCGTATATCCTAACCGGATTCCATGCATCACCGTTTAAGGAATATCGTCCTCTTAGTATTGGTTTGGCCTATACCAGGTGTTAATAGCAGTCGAATCTTTTTGTGGTCCACCCGAGATAAATCCACCACTTTACCTCGGATCGTGATCCTAGGCCCGGATCGTGATCTTGGTTCCGGATCGTGGTTTTGGGTCCGGATCGCGATCCTAGGTACGGATCGCGATTTTAAGTCAGGATCATGATCCTGACCAGGATCGTAATCCCCAGGTGAGGGATCAAGAATCTTCCCTTGCCCAGTCTCACGATGAATTACGCTATCCAACTGATCGTATTGTCATCTAGCCTTGTCTCAAGTGACATCAATCCCGCTTGCTGGGGTTAGGTGCGCTAATGCTAGCGACCCGTCCCAGTTTGTGTCCACCAATTATAACGCTTTGGACGGAGCTGAGGTGTGCGATCCGCCCGATCCCCCTCTCCAACTGAACGGTAAATTTCCTTGTGACCGCTTTGCCACACATGTAGCTTCAGCTGCTAAAGGCACACCTCGTACCATGTACTGTTGTACCCAGCGCATTTTGATCTTGTCAATGACCTTAAAGTCGTCAACGAAATCATCATAAGTGGGTCCAAACTAAACATCGAACCCTGATAAATTAAGGACAATGTCGCGGGTGATAACGGCAAGGGATGCTGGCGAAAACTTGAAACCGGTGGCTTTGAATTGGCTGAACTCTGCGGAAAGGATATCAAGTGATGTCTCGGTCCATTGAACGCGCCGCCGCACACGGCCAGCGACCACCTTGATTGTTGCCTGGCTGCTACCCGACCTATTCACAGTTGGCGTTGACTTAGCATTAAAGTTGTTAAGGCCATCGACCTCTGCGCGAGACTTCTACCACAGAGCACATTTCGTATGATTGACCTGTAAAATAATAATACGGCAATGCACAAAAATCCGATATTCTGCAAGGTCGCCAGTCTTGATAAATAATAATTATGTACTTACGCTGTATTTGCCGCACAACTCGGACGGGAACTGGTCGATTGTACAAAGATAAATACTACATTCTCTGTATTCATTGGCGTCCTCGACCATCCACATTATGAACATGACACTCTTGCTGATTGTCGATCAGTTCTGTAGCAAGAGTTGCGTGGATCAGTGTCAACGCCTAGTTTGCCAGATCTTTGATATTGCTTCCGTATGTGCCCCCAATGTTGCTACCAGCACCTTTGGCATCACTGTTGTTGTTGATCACAGGATCGCGATTAGCATCTTCGGCTTTCTGACGAGCTGAACCGCGTACAAAACGACGCATCAATCAGCGATGGAGAGGCGGTGGCCTCGACGTTTTATCAAGATCATCACCTGATTGGTGCTAGAGCCCGCGGAGGTGTCGGACGACGAGCAGGGGGAAGCAGGAAGCCTTTTAGGGTTTATGGGGGAGGTAAGGGACAAAGGGGGGGCAGCGCGGTCAGTGGGTCGTGGAATGACAGTGGGATGATACACATAGATTATGTTCGCAGGGGTTGTGGTTAGGACTAGGGGTTCTGAATATCCACATCATTTAAAATCCCCACAATTTCTGCTATGCTCTCCAGGTGCTATACCAGCACTCGTGTTAATTACACTAATTTAAAATCTGCACTATAAGCCAATCTACAGTAATTAAGTTCAACGGTGTTTGAAACTATTATTTAGTACTTTTTACTCATTTTCTTTATCTTTATGTATTCCAAAAAATTTAATCTGTTGGCAAGCATGACGTAGATGCAGTAAGTAGACTTTCACGCTTCATGTCCGGACCAGAGCATGTATTGGTCGATGTTCTCGTTCCAAATGCGTGGCCCTTGCTTTACTCCACATGTAGATCATTTTAAATATTTGCTTCACGTATAGCATTGGTGAGAATAGTCATATAGTTTAGCCATGAAAGTTTTTCATCCATCTCGCCATTAAGAAGCCTTTTTATATCTATATTGAGAATGGAGAGGTTAACTTTCGCTACCAGACTAAGAACGCACTTCGTTGGCGTGAGCTTAGCAAGTGAAGCAAACATCTCATTTTATTCGATGCTATAATTTTGTCATGTTACACTTGACATCAGAGGTACCTTGATCACTTTTTTGATTCTTTTTTTCATGGTTAGTAAAATTCATCTGCGAATCGGTCCCTTTCCTGCCCTTGTAGTATTTCCCCCACATCTTGTACATTGGAATTGATTCATTAGTCAACTGCGTTCTTTCATTTAGCCTCTTTGCTTGGATAATCACCAGGTAACATGCACCTATCCTTGTTATTGCATCAAAGTCGTCTCGCTCTTGCAAGTGATGACATATTGTCTACAAGTGTCTGTGAATGGGTTTTTAAATTGAACGCTGTGGTCCCCACTTCTTCTAAAAACGAACTAGATCGTATTTTCGCGTTATTCTGCATTTAACTATGTGGCTTCTCCTAGTTATCGTCATAACTCTTAGTAATACGGGTAAATGGCCTTAGTCCTTTGTATCTTTATGGTTGGTCTTGTCTGAACGTGCCTGATCTCAGCACATCCACAAAAAGCATGGATTGATATGTATTATCGATTGGTTCATCATTCCAGCGTAAGCTGCAACGTCTGGAATCATTCAAATAGAGACGAATGACTATGACGCAGAACAAAACACTAAGGTAGTCAGGCAGTGAAAATCAGTATGCTTTGGCGCATTCTTTAACAACTACCTCACTTTTCCTTTTACCAACTCGACAGCATTCCTTTTTCAATCCATTTTAACAATGTCAGATGATCAGTTTTTAACTCATATCGGAGATATTTATCTTCGTCGAAGACACCTTCTCATTAAGATCTCATCTTCAATCATTAAAAACGCAATAGATCTCTTCATAAGATGAAATCGGTAAGCTTTACGTGATCCTGGTATTTAATAAACGAGCGTAGGCCTTATTACATTTGTTGTAAGAAATTAAATGTTAGAGGACAAGTTAAAGTGAGATTGCCAGGAAAAGAAACTGCAATTTGACCGCTGCCGCTCTGGTGGTGGACGGAACATAACGTCACGGGGGTATGTGTGGTGCGGGGCGCTTTGTTAGAGAAGAGTAGGTAGAGCACGAGTTCTTATGTAAATTATCAACTCTCTTTATACAAGTCGTTCTCACGGTAAATTAATTTTGCCTTTGTACTGTCACGCATACATATAGTGTAGTTGTACTGGGTAGTAGCGCGTGACGGGTACGAAGTGTGGATGATTGTGGTACTCATAACTTAATAACCCTGTTGAGCCGTGGAAACTAGTTAATTCTTAACGTGAATCTTGCATACCATGTCATTGTCAGGACCTTAATTCAGGCCTAATAAAATCGTAGAAAATAATAGAATTGACTCGGATTTTCATAAACAAAGATTTTTCTGGTCTGTAAACTGAACCCTTTACAAATTGCTGTGAAACTACGCAAAAGCGTGATTTTGTGCAGCAAAAGTGCTCCAATGGCGCCCGAGACGACGACGTTCCTAAAAGCATGCGCTAAAGTTCGGACTCGAGCTCATCAATACGAAAAGAGCGGCGCACAAAATGCTAAATGCCTGTTCTGCATCTATGACAGGCGTGACAACGTTGAGGCCGGAGGATAAACTGGTCGCAAGCGTAAGTCGCACTTTGACATTAAATACTACACGAAACCGTTCGCGCGGTAGATTATAGCAGCCACAGTATGACGCAGCATGGCGAGGCCTGTACAGAGTACAGCGAGCTGTGTAACGTGGAGAAGGGCGAATAATTAGCTGGGAAGACGAGGATCGCGAACACATTGCATCATTACCTCGAAATTGAAGACGAAACTATGGAATTCGAAGTTTTGCCGCCAATCGTCTCGACCATCATCGGCGACGTGTTCTTTAGGAACGACGAAATGCTGGAAAATGCTGAATGCGACGATGAAGACGACCTCGTGGCTTCTGACGCAGCAAAGACAGTAGCCAAAAAATGGCTAAGAAGTCCAGCGAGAAGGCGCATGCGATGAAGCTGTTCGTCAAGGACTCGGAGACTGAGAAGTACGTCATTACTATCAAGAATGTGATTCGTTACGAACTCGCATTGGAAAGCGTTGGAAGCGACATGTTTCATTCAGGCAAGCGTTCATGGTAATCAAACACGCCAAGCGACCTACGCATACGCCGAAGCTCGCAGGCGTTTACAGTTTGATGGTCGGCAAGTTCATTTCGCACCCTTGTCGTGTCAAACATGCAACAAGTTGCGGACTTCATAAGTGACGCGTCCGTCTGGGTATTCGTTCGCGTGTGATGGTAGAACGCATCGCGGCCAGTCGTTCTTTGACATGCGTTTACGATTCTGCTACCGTGGCGTCCTGGTAAACTTGCACCACGTCGCCATCCAAATGACCGACATGCATTCACCGTGGATAGTATTTGATACGGTCAGCAAGTTTATGGACGCGTTGTACGGATCGTGGCGTGGTAAATTGCTTTGCGTCGCTTCGGACGGCGAGAGCGCAATGACTGGCCGCCCTGCCGGCTTGGTCGCTCGATTTTGAGCTGCAGCTGAGCATTCTGTCCTTCGCATTTGGTGCGCGCCTCACCAAATTGATTTGGAAATGAAGCACTCGTCCGCCAATGTGTTTCAAGTCGAATGGATCACCAAAGTTCACGCGTTCAGCGTCCTTCTGCATGCTCAGAACAGCTTGATCACCGATATGAATGTCAAGTGCCCGAAGCTGACTACTCGCTGTTTCCAGAATGTCATCGGGCTGATCTTTTTTATCACATAACGGGGAAGACTGACCAACTACGCTGATGATCATCAGAAATTCGTCCCGCCGTCGCCGTTCTGGTGGATCATGACGTACTCTGCGTCTTCTGCCATTAGCATTGTCAACAAGACAATTGTTGTACTGCAGAACAAGGCGCACCTGATAGCTCAGCAGAACGAGCGCATTGTCAATTTAATTAGATCGCCTGTCGCGATATTCAGCATTGTCTCAAGCGGTGGGATGTTGGATGATCATTTGTCAACGGTGGCATGCGCATCGCCTGTGCAAAAATTGTCGCTCGCATCGAGGATCAGGGCTTGTGGGTAACACAGCTATTGGCGACGCTGAGCGACGACAAGAAGCCAGACGTTGTACGCGAGTTCTCTACCTACGCAAAAACCTGGTGCTCGGCCTGCAGAGCTTGCGGGCAGACCGTGACGCCAGCAATTTGCCTCGCGCGCAAGGTGCATCGCTGGTGCTGCCTGCGCAGCTCGTTAATCTTTCGCCGCGAATGTTCGTCAAAGACGTTCTGGCGCCTCACCGTGAGCTTATTGTGAAAAGATGAACGGAGGAGGGAATCGACGAGGTCGAATCAGACCACAGGCTGCTTTGCAAAAGTTACGATGAAGACGAAGAGTTGCGCGCCGTCATCGACAAGCGCAACGTGAACCCGTTTTTTTGCTGAGGTTTACGTAGCACGACATGAATTGTGTGTCGTTTATAGCAACAGGGACAGGGCTCTTCGAATTTTCTGGATGAGCGGTCACTTTATGAGGGGATTTATATTTGCATTATAGCAGTAGTCTTAACGCTTAATGCTACTTTCCATTTTGAGCACTGAGAAGTAGTTGTCTGGTTGTTATATTTTTGACGAGGAGCGACGATGTCGCTGTGCGGTCGTTTCGATTTTGTATGTTCGTTCTGCGGTGGTCCGTAGACTGCTTTGCAAACACCTCGTCAGTCGAATCAGATTTTTTACTCCTAAAAGCAGGAAATGAATCCAAATCGCACGTGCTCAATGCACCTCTCTCTGGAAGGCATCTTCTAGCCGAATCCGTGGGGTGTTCTCGACACGTTGACAGCGCATGGCACATTCCTAAACCGCTTTATAAAACTATCAATAATCTGGTGAGAATTTTTGCTAATACAACTAGCACAGTTGATTCGAATTATAAAAATCCACATCCTTTATAGGTCCTGCCATAAGTGCAGTGACTTTGTAATGGGGTAGCCCGTTACATGATACTGACACCAAACGGTGTCAATAGGAATATTGTCTAGCATGACAATATTCTACCAATATTATCCGAGATGGACAATATTGAAGGGATATTATCCATTTTAGATAATATTCATGCCCTGCTCAAGGATTGGTTGATAAAAGACATATCAACCATAGATTGCCACCAAACGCGGCTAGACGCGCGCAATGAGTGGTGAGCAGGTTGTCGTCATACGACGACGTAGTTTAAGATAGTTAAAGATTAATGTTATATTAATAACTTAACTATATTAAAGGGACCGCCTAGGCGTACACCCCCTAATAACTGCGCGCACCCCCCCGTGATGTCGAATTTTTTTCTTCAACTAAATGCGAGCTATTTTTCATCCGATCATATTATCTCTCTGTTCCTTGCTCTTCCGGCAATGCTAGCACCACCATCCGAGCATACTTATCCTTCTCTTGTTGATGCCTAGTTGGCAGTAGAGTGGTTTGTACTTGATCAAGTCTACGCTATGGGGGGACGGACTCGCTCAAAACCCTTCAAAAGCGGCGAAACACGCAAGGTCTGGCTTCAATGCTCGCACGGCCTAGAGTACAGGAACCGTCGCGAATATCTCACTGTAGAAAATAGGAAGAGAAATACCAGCAGCAGATGCATTAAATTCCCCTGGAGCGTCACTATCAAAAGAGAATTGACTGCAGAGGGATGGATGTGGCGGGTCAAGGTAAAAGAGGGTTCTCACAACCATGAGGAAACAGCCGATATGTCAGCCTTGCCCAGCGCACGTAAAGTCACAGATCAAGCGCGACAGGTCATACAACAGATGTCCAAGGCCGGTGTAGCCCCCAAAGTTATCCTTACGACCTTACGGCAACAAGATCCGCAAATCAACCTCACCAGTAATGACATCTCCAATGCTAAAGCCCGGTTTCGACAAGAAGATTTGAACGGCCGTACACCTCTGGAGGCCCTGCTAGACGAGCTGCAGGAAAAAGAGGTCATGCATGACTGTGCAAAAGAAGATGAGGGTCGAATCACACGCCTCTTCTTCGCTATGCCAAGTGCTGTTGATCGAGCCAGAGAGTTTCCCGACGTTGTATTAATGGAATCTACGTACAAGACTAACAGGTGATGAGCTTCACACCTTGCAGTCTGCATTATACAAGTCTCTAACATAACATTTGTCTACTTGGTTCAAGCTCCCACTTCTCTACGTTGTCGGCATGACCAGCACCAATGCTACATTCTCCATATGCTTTTGCTTTGTGAGCGTAGAGACAGAAGAGGACTATGTTTGGGCTTGATACGCGTGAAAGGAGCGTTTCTCTTAAACCGCCTGCCTTGGGTGGTGGTTACTGATCGAGGGCTGGCCTTAATGTCAGCTATCTAAATTATTCTCGGAGATGCTTTTAATCTTCTCTGCATGTGGCACATCGAAAAGAACATTTTCGCCAACCAAAGAAACATTTCCGAACCAATGAAGGGTGTGAACGGTTTCTGGCAGACTGGCACCTTCTGTTAGCTTCGATAGATGTGAAGATGTTTATCGCTGATTGGAAAGATCTGCGAATCTCCTACTGCGAGTACGGACAGACCGTAGAATACCTGAGGAGCACACGGGTCGTACACAAGGAAAAGTTCGTCACCGCATTCACCAAGCTAGTCTTGCATCTTGGTCACTTGGCTACATCTCGCGCTGAAAAAACCATTATTCGATAAAAGGACGAATCAGTGTCTCTTCAGTAGATCTCAAAGATGCCTACGAGAAGATCTCCCTCTCGATCGACTCTCAAGAACATCACATCCGTCAACAGATTATCCTGAACAAGACGCATTCCATGCTCGCCTTCTCTCACAACATTTGGAAGGATGTCAAGCGGAAGATATCACACTATGCTTTGAACAAGGTGTATGAACAGTTCCAGAAAGCTAAACACCTGGCTGGCGACTCCACCTGCTCCAGCATCTTTCGAAGTACGACGGGTCTTCCTTGCTCCTACGAACTCAACCGTTTAATTTGGTAACGATTTTTCGTTGGGGGCCGACTAGTTCCACAGGCACTGATGGCTTGTAAAACCTCAAGAGCCTGAGAGCAATGACAGTGGTACCTCTGCAGATGCGATTACAGATTTTGCAGATGCATTGACACAGCTGCAATCTCAACACAAAACTCTCCCCCCACACCAGCACCGTCTTTTAGAGGAAAGAATTTTAGAGCTCTCCAAACAGCCGCTCACACCAGTGCAAAATCCTGGGGTTGTGCGGACTAGAGGCATACCTGTGGGTGCGGTGGCGGTTAGTAGCACAAGGCGTAATACTTCTGCTTTTGAGTTAGTGGAAGCTAGAGAGCGAGCTCAGCGAAGATACGGGCATCCAGATTGTCGAGAGGAAGGACGTGACAGGCGCATTTGTCCTATCTTGAGATCGAAAACAGCTAGCAGAGTATAAAATGCAAATGCATTGAGTAGATTTTACTATGCGTATTTCACATTCGGAACACGAACACGCTTTTCCCGGTCAGGTTGCAACTACTTTTGGATACGTCACGTGAGGACTTGAATTTCGTCGCGTCACGTGCAGGGGGTGTGCGCACAGTTATGAGGGGGCGTACCAATCCAAATGCACCACACGTCATGCTGTCTCGTATGCAATACACGGCCTGACACCTGAATACGCGCCTTTCGTAAAAAAAATCCTCTTTAAAGTGTTTATCTCAGTTCCCATTTCGTGGCTAAAAATTGACGTTGCGCAGCGCTGAACTCAGTAATCTATAGATATATTCAATGTACTGAACCAGTCGCTGCTCTGAAATGCTTCCATCTTCACCAGGGATGGCGCTGCCTTCGCTAGCAACGAACTTAATAATTGGCTCCTCACACTCGAAGCCGCCAAGATTATACGGAGCATCCGAAGGGGCGTAAATGACACCGTGGTCCTTACAAACTCAAAGACAGTGGTTAATTCGCTGTCGCGCTTCCGGAGTATGTTGCGATATAAAATACAAAAACAGCACAATTTAGTATCATATCATCCGGCCCTCCCACATAGCTCAAACACCCACTCACCGTCAGGTAATGCCTCATGTAGGTACCAGGCAAAGTTGATACTGCAACTTCTCCAACCGCAGCGTCGAGATTCAGGCCGCAATGCTCGACCAAAAAGCTATCAGCACCACAATTTTACCCCATGAGTATCTCCATTCAACGCTAACAATGTCATCACTCACCGCACAACGAGAAACTTCACAAAGTTTTAGCCATCCGTCCCAAAAACAACTTATACATGTCCTCTCCATCGCTTTTTAAGTGGCCGAATAGCGTCTTGCGAAATGCTTGTGCCAACCTATTGTCGTGCACCTCCGGACCCACATACAACAATCCAGTGACACCATTCAAACGTGACGCCCACAGCCTACCATGCCAAAACATTTGAAAAGATCTCTTACCTTCACTCCCATAAACCTTCAGATTGGCATACTGAACATTTAATCCGTCCAACTCCCTGCCAGTCCATACACTTGTCCAGTCAATACTCCCATTCCCTCACCATCACCCCCACAGCATAATTACAACCGCAACCACTTGACATCGTGCAGACACGTGTCGCTGCCTGTCGCGTCAATCACGAGCCCCAGATTCACTACAGACCCCGAGCGCGTGCCGACAATCGGTTGCTCCATCACCACCGACGGCGCGTGACTCTTTCGACTGGAAGTATGGATCTATTAGCTAATGGACAACAGCACAGAAAAAGAGAGACACACGAGAGCGTAAGCACGGGCCACGGCGCAGACGGGACAGCATCTCACGAACATAAACGCGAGCGAGGCGCGCAGGTGTAAAAGCGGCGCGCTCTTGAGGCGCGTCGTGTACGGCAGCGTGCGCTCGAACAGCTGCCAGCGCGCGGCGTCCCAGCGCAGCAGCTTGCGGCCGCCCGAGGTGGCGTGCTTGCGCTTGGCTGCGCGCGTGGCCGCGTCGTCGCTGTTCATGCTGTGGCTATAACACAATGGAAAAGAGAGTGATGGTCCCTTGTGGCTTATTCGCGCGCTAACTCTCGGTTGCTGGTCAGCGCGAGAGAAAAATAAACCTTGTTTTAAAAAAAAGAGAGGGTAAACAGAACGATTAGTCGATTACACACACGGGGGGGGGTGCGCGCACTTTTTAGGGGGTTTACGCCTAATCAGCCACAAATTAAGTACAGGTCTCTTTTTACACTTTACTCAGCTCAGCCGTTAAGTAGACTAGCTTCCTCTGCACGTACTAGCGTGCGTAAATTTTCGTGGCGACCCAAACAAAGGGTGCCCCGTTACACCTGCTAGCACTTTGTAGTCCGTCCAACTTAGTGTCCGTCCAACATGACCATGTTGGACGTAAAAGACGACAGCTTTCACGTCACACGTGAAGGCTACTCCCATCTGAGTGACTCAAAGTGGGAGGTAGTCGGCCGCATGAGTGTGCTCATGGGCGAACCCGCCATCAGTGGCATGTTGGAGTTCCTAAGCAGAGACAATCAACATGCTGCTATCAACAAGTTCCTACAAGGGGACTTGCCGTTGAAAGATAGAAGACATCCTTGCTACAGCGGCAAGGCTCTCATCAGTCGATGGGTGGGCCGACGCGCATGTGTCGAGCCGAAACCTTGAAGATAGACATCTCAAGGTACAAGGGAACTGATGAAGATTTCTTTTTGAGATGGTTCGTCGAGTTAGACGATACCATCAGGGCCCGTCACATCGAGGGTGACAAGGTGCAAGTCACCTTTGCCCTGTCAAATTTGACGGGACGAGCAAAGACTTGGTCCTTACGGCTCAAGCTTCACGACCCAAACGTTTTTGAGTCATTGGAGATCTTTAAGTCTCGGATTAAAAAAACGTTTGAGCCGCCGAGAGCCGAGTACAGAGCACGCTCTGCACTCTTGAGGCTAAACCAAGGTAAGCGTTATGTGCACGCTTACGCACAACACCTGATCTACCTTGCGAGTAGCGTTACGGAAAACCCTGTTGATGAGCGTGTGCTCACGAGCGTGTTAATCTACAGTCTTGTAGATGGGCCGGTGAAGACCTACATGTTTCGAGAGGACTTCTATTCGCTGGAAAGGGCGATAGCGTATGCGGAACAAGAAGACTTTAGACTGAGACAGTCTCAGGATAACTTGTCGAGATATCGTCCGACGAGACGACAGGAAACAGGAGGTCCCGAACCAATGGACCTCTGTAACATCGAGAGTGAGAATTCTCGCACTCTGAGTCACAAGCAAACGGCAAGATGCCATCGCTTTCAAAAGATTGGACACTACGCTAATGAGTGTAGTGTCCCAAGCATCGCAACACGTCCAAAACAAGAAGTTATGACCACCATTGGTCAAGGAAAGGTCCAAGGCGTGGGTCAGACCATGTCGCTAAGCCGCGACAGCAAGTCGGAACGCAAAAACACGGACAGGGTTAGTAGAGGCAGAGCACCATGTTGATCCAGCAACGTCAAGAGAGTTTGCAGGACTCTTGACGAAGATTACTCCCAACACACAGCCGCTGTGTGTTACTGCCCCTAGTGATGAGAAGTCTCTCATCACTCTGAAGATCGAAGTGACAAGTGGAATGTCACTTTGCGCCCTAGTTGATTGTGGGGCGTCGAACAGTTTTATTCGACGCCAGTTGCAAGAAGATAGTAGACTCAACAATGTTGAGCGAGAGTTCCCTCCAATGAGGATGACGGTGTGCCTTGCTACAGGCGCATCCGTAACAGTGAACAAACATGTAGTAAAAATCCACTACACGCTAGAAGGAAAGAAGTACGATGATGACTTCATCGTATTAGATTTGGATGACAAATTTGATATCATCATCGGTCTGACATGGCTTAGAAAGTACCAGCCATGGGTTAGCTGGCAGCATCGATCCGTGAAGATGCCTGCAGTTGGTTCATCAGATGGCCATCTGGTGAACGTCTTGGATCGTCCACAAGCGTGGGGATGTACTACGAGTGAGTTCGATGGCCTCACTTGTTTTTCGGTCGTTAGTATGACTGTACAAGATCACAGTGTAGAAGACCACTACACTGTGGAACCAGCTTCCGGCACCTGTGTAGAGACACAAGCTGCGCCGAAGGTTCACCACTCAAAAAGATCGAGTGGACCGGAACGCGGATGCACACCAAGAAGGGTGAATTCAAGACGAGAAATTAGTGTTGTTCAGGATGAACAACACGTTGAAGCGAGATCAACTATCAGAGAGTCTATCGTAAAGCAAGCCCGATCGACTGATAGAGAGTCGATCGAAGAGGACGTGACTGTGGTAGTGCACACACAGTCAGTACACGTATTGGAAGAAAGCTCCAGCGTTCCTGAAAGTGACAACTCCCAGGAGAGCTATGTTGAGGGTGTAGATCCCCAACCACCTGCGGATGTGCTTACCCAGGAAAGCACCGAGACAGGGAATGTCTTTATGAATGACGGATCAAGTGTAGGCGCTTATACACTTGATCTGGTTTAACCTCCGAAGTCAGCTTCGGAGCTAATCAAGTTGCCCACGCTAGAATCTGAAAGATTTTGCGAGATCTGCGTAGTGACAAGATCAAGCAGATCTGCGTACTCGTCACAGAGGACGAATACGTCGCCGATATTCGGTCGGCACAAGTGTTTGCTGAGAACGAACAGGTTCTCAGTAGCTCATCGATGGATGAGAGTGTCCTCGATGAAGACCTGAATTGAGAGATAAACGTCCCAATCCTAGGACTCTTTGAAGACAAATCCTTAATATAAGGATCGGTACGAATTTAGAGTTGTTTTCCCTGAATCCGTGCCTTGCGAGAAGCCCAAGGACAAAGGCACTCGGCATGAGATCGAACTGAAACCCGGTTCGAAGCACTGCGTCATGAAGCAGTATCCACTACCTCTTGAACAGGTCACAGCGATCGACAATTTTTTGCCGATCGTTTAGCTGCTGGTCATGTGACGGAATTAACATCCCCATACAGCTCTCCGACCTTCTGTGTGCGAAAAGCAACAGGAGGGTGGCGGATAGTGCACGCGCTCAACAAACTGAATGCTGCAACGGTACCGGCTCGAACGCCGATATCAAGGAAGGACGCCATCATAGATGGTATGGCAAAGAGTACCTTCTTTTCGTCCATGGATCTGAGGGATGGATTCTATCAGATCCTCATGCGTGAGCGGGATATCCCGTACACAGCAGTGAGAACCCCCAGTAGTATGCTCTTGGAGTGGCTAGTGTAGCCACAGGGGCTAAGTAACGCCCTCGCAACGTTTAACTGATGTGTTGCGAACCTGTTGCGATAGGTGCGTGATTTCGCACCGAGTTAATTTGACGATGTCTTCGCCCATAGCGGGCTATGGATGGAAAGATGGACGTGGAGGATCATAAAAGACATGCCCAGAAGGGTTTTACACTTATGCGTGAGCATAAGTTATTCGCGAACCTCAAGAAGTGCGTATTAGCAGCAAAAAAATACCACTTCTTAGCTGCATCGTGGGTAAAAATGGTGTACGCCCTGATCCGGAAAAGATCAAGGCGATTAGCGACTAGCCTGTGACAGTCGATGTCAAGGTACTTTGAAAGTTTATTGGCTTGGCGGCTCACTTGCACGAATACCCGCGTAACTATGCCGAGATGACCGTACATCTCTCTCGTCTGCTACAGAAAAAAGAGAAATGGTCATGTAGCACTGAGTGTCAGCACTCTTGTGAAGGTATCAAGAAAAGCTTGGTGCAATCGCCAGCGCTGGCGATTTTAGACCAGGATAGACAATTTTATGTGGTCTGTGACGCCAGCGATTTCGCAATCGGCTATACATTGATGCAGTACGATTCAGACGGCGTTGAGCATCGTCTGTTATCAATCGCGTCATCTGCAAGCAGCTGAGCGAAATTATCCGGTGCATGACAAGGAACTCCTTGTAGTGAAATATGCATTGGCCAGGTTTGGGGTATATCTCTCAGGAGATAGGCCCTTTATCGTTTATACCGACCATGCGTCTTTACGCAAGGCCGTAAACAGTCCACACCTCTTGCAACGAATGGCGAGGTGGATGTCTTTCTTCGCGGAGTACAACTTTTTCGTCGAGTATAAACCAGGACGATTCAATGACGTCGCTGATGCTCTTTCGCGTCAGCCCGATTTCGAGCCGACCGCTCAACCCAACAGTAGGGGTGATTCCACTGTAGCGACACTATCAGTGAGTGTTTCGTCGTCGAATCTGCTCGATGACGTGCGGAAAGCATACGCAGAAGATGAGTCTTTTCTGCGGCTAATGGATTATGTGTCTAATCCATGGAGTCAAGCTTTGAAAAGCTTGTCGGCTCAATACCACTCTTCAACCGAATGGTATTCGGTTCGTGATGGACTGCTGTACTATACAGCAGTCAACGGCGACATGCCTCGTGTCGTCGTTCCGGCGCTTAATGATTTTAAATTGCGCATCATGTATGAGTGTCACGATACTCAACAAGTGGGCATCGCGGTAGAGAAAAGACTTGCCTCATGGTAAGTCGTGAATTCTACTGGCCCTACCAGTATGAGTTTGTGCGCAAATACATTCGCGCTTGCGAAGTTTGTCAAAGGTTGAAGCCTAGTCCTTCATCCCGCGCACCCTTGCAGACCCTGCCGATTCCGGCAGAGTGTTGGCAGTACGTATCGATGGACTTCGTCTTCGGGAATCCCAAATACGCTCACATGAATGCTGGTATTCTTGTGTTTGTTGATCGTTTCGGCAAGATGGTATCTCTTGTTGCTGTACCAAAGTCAATCACAGCCTAGGGCTGTGCGCGTGTCTCCTTCGATACTTTCTTCCGACTTCTCGGGTTACCACGTGAACTCGTGTCTGATAGGGACCACCGCTTTACGGCAGAGTTCTGGCAATCCGTGTTCCGTTCACTTGAAACACGTTTGAAGATGTAGACATCTGATAATCCAGAGTCAGATGGTCAGACGGAACGAGACAATCGTGTCCTCGAAGAGATACTTCGAGGGTACGTCCACTCTTTGTCGAGTTGGAGTGAGTTCTTGCCGATGGCGGAATTCCCATCAAAAACTCGGTGCATGCGTCGACAACCCATACAACTTTCTTCGTGAATGGCCTACGCCATCCACGTTTACCCGCCTACTTAAGAGTGTAAATCTAGTTTAAGGGAGGGGGTGGACTCGCTCGAACAAAACCCGATCTGGTTCTTGCTCATCACCCGTCGACAATGGTGTTGACCTGACGGATGCCGATGACGATGCGATCGACATCGATGACTTGATGACGACGATGTTTGTATATTCAGCATCGCCAACGACTACCACAGTGAGGACGATAACTCTTTCACTGGTGAAGACAACGTTCTTTCAACAGTGCACACAAAGCGCACTACTGTTAAAAAGGATGAAGTAACAGAGGAATTTCTGCTGACTCGTGAAGCGGTTGTCCGCTTCGTTCGAGACTCTATTGCAGATGCACTGGACAAACAGAAAAGAAACACAGACACACATGGAAGAGCAAATGTTTTTTTTTAATTCGATGATGTAGACCTAGTTTTACTGTCTACAGTAAACCTACCGAAACACGCAGTGACAACCGTGGGCAGCAGTTAATTACTGCCGATTACATTGGTCCAATGCGTGTGTTGCGCCGAATGGGCAACGCGTACACGATTAAACTGCCCCGTAAGATGCGTACGCATCCTACGTTTTACGTTGATCGTCTCCGCCCGTTATATCAGTACGAGCCCGTTTCGAGATGCGAAGAACACCCCCGCGGTCGAGAGCCGAGAACACCTTCGAGTGGTCCCGTTTCTACGAACCGGTATGGTCTACTAGCGAAGCGACCTGCTCACACAGTTGAGCGATGCCTCGACGAGCTACAGCCAGCTCGTCACCAAGAGAACGAGTAGAAAGTTCGTTCACGTATTTTGCGAACGCAAAAGCGGCACGATCTTTCGGATGATCGTGCGCTAGGAAATTGTAACGATCCTTTACAAGGTCATGGAGCTCGTAACGCCGAGACCTTTCATGAGCCAGGTCAACTTGCAGCTGTTCCGTTACACGGTTCAGTTCCTGAACATCAAGCTGATCCGATCCTCAAGCCGGATCAGGTGTTCCCGCCACAACCACATCCTTTGGTGGACTCAGGCGGTAGTCAACGCATTCTAGTGGATCGTATTTGTAACCATCGCGACGAGAAGAGCGTCCGGACGAGTTACCTCGTCCGCTGGCGTGGCTGTTTACCGGCGTGGGACAGCTAGGAGCCTCGTGCACAGCTGCTTGTTGATTTTCTGGGTCTCGTTGAGCAAAATAACGAGACCCATTCGCTGCGTTCGAAGAAGGGCCGTCGGAAAATGACCTCCCCGAACGCGAGTACAGGAATTGCAAGGTGTCAATCCCTTCAGCCATCTCGAAAGAGATGCGCGCCCCCAGTAGGGATCATTAGGGAGGTAGGCCTCCCTAGGGGCACGGTTCGATTTGTCCAGACAACCTGGACACGAATCACCCCACGAGAGACAGGGCAATCCTGCCTCTCTTGACAGCAGCTGCAACTTGTATTGCTCCCTGCTGGGTTGCGCTTCTCAAACCTGGTGCAAGCCGCATCAAGTTTACCAAGCCAGGCCTCACGGCCAATGCACTCGATGTTATGGATAAGGGCATTCCATCCTTGCACCAAGGCCTTACCGTCTCGAACACGGCTGCCATTGTACCACCGATGTTTATAAAACGCATCGGTGAAGAATTCTTCCTCAGCACGGATAGTTTACGTGCTGGAATATGGAGGACAGGTCCTCCTACATTCGTACAACGGGATTCGGTCCCGTTTGTTGGTCATGGCGATCACTTGATCCAACTCCTTGGATGATGGCATTTAAAGTGACTCCACTTGAGGGGCGTGGCGCAGGACATTTCGGTTTCTGGCCTCTTGATTAGATCCAGCAAGAGCACTGGCACCAGTGGTAGCTTAATCCCTTGAATTACTTCGCTCGTGGTGATGTATAGGTGCACCACCACCATCCCCACGCGTCCTGTCGTTGGATGGACTTGCATGGGACGGAGATTCTTCGGAACAACCAACGATCCGAAGATTTCGGTCATGATACTGCCGCGCTGACCAGAGCCAGTCAGCCTGGCTTTTGCAGCGTCCGTCCCGGGTGATCCCGAGGTGTGAGGAGTCGCCATCGAGTCGGATGCATCATCCGACTCGCCGGAATAGATGAGCTCTATCTCAGACTCGTCTTGATTACGATTCGAGGTACCCGCTGCAGACGCAACGGATGTACCTGTCGCACGTTGTGACTCACCACGTGGAGGATCCACGACAACAGGCGAAAAACCGCCTGCTGCTGAGGCGCGAGAGGCACTCTCCGCGGCCGCACGCATGTGTTTAGCCGCTCTTCTTGCTGCTGCAGTAGCAGCTCGCGTGATTTTGGAAATTATGCATTGGATTGGCAAATGAATGGAATTTGACCAACAAGTGATCCCTTTCCCAATTGATCCTACGGTGGTCACCCTGTCTCAATCAGTGCTGATTTAATCAACGGGTGATTGGTTGTTAAGAGGGGGGGTGATGTAACGGGGTAGCCCGTTACATGAAATTGACACCAAACGGTGTCAATCGGAATATTGTTTAGCATGACAATATTCTACCCATATAATCCGAGATAGATAACATTGAAGGAATATTACCCTTTTTAGATAATATTAATGCGCTGCTCAAAGACTGGTTGATAAAAGACATACCAACCATAGATTGCCACCAATCGCTGCTAGACGCGCGTAATGAGTGGTGAGCAGGATGTCGTCATACGACAATGTATTTTATTTTGTTATATTTATATTCAAGTTAAATTGATAGCTTAGCTATGTTGAATACAGTTCTCTTATTACCTTTACTTGACCGAGTCGTTCAGGTAAATTACCTTCCTCTGCACGTACTAGTGTACGTGAAGTTTCGTGGCACCCATACAAATGGTGCCCCGTTACAGACTTCTCCCGGATCGGGATAGTAAGACGGTGTTGCTCTACCTATGCATTTCCTTTCAGTACAGCGTTATCACCTTGCGATGCTTGTATTATCCGCTGTTGCTACCGTGTAGTGTCTTAACGAAACCGAACAGTTAAATCTTCGCGAACGGGTAGACTATGAACTTGACGTCATCGAAATGTTGATCCTCAACAAGTAGAAATAAAAGACAATTTCTATTTGTCTTTCATAAGCTTAGTGAAGTAGTGCGCTCTTGCAATACAACACAGATAATTTGCTTAACATTGGAGCGTTGATACGGTGCTCGCGGAACTGATATGACTAATTAAGTTTTCGTGGATATTCATCGCTATTTTAGCACCCACCACCAATGAAAAGATTTGAAGGCGAATTGTTTGATTCGCTACAAAACATTTTGTTTATAGAAGTAAAGCAATCGGGGAAACATTCTGCGCGCGGCATACCAATGGCGCAACAAAGATAAGTCAGGTATACGTACGTGCTGCTGCAAAGAGAAGTACTAGCTTATAGATTGTACTAAGGGTCTTCGTCTGCTACAAATGCTTTCTTAACAAGTATTATATCGTGATTGCGCAATATCTGTGGAAGGGAGGTTTGGATGAGCCGAGGTGGATTTCTTACGTAATTAAAGCGCAGCTAAATTCTTTTATACGATGAACAATACGCGAAGCTAAGCATACCGCAAGAAAATTGGGCGCCCCCGCATTTCTGTAAAACGATTTTGAGTGACCACGCCGCCTATGCACGATTAAAATCTTTAATAGACCGAATAACTGGCAAGTAAGGCCCATAGAGACTGCTTGTGGGGGGTCTTCAAGACTTGTGACAGCACCAACACGCATTAGAACGCTCTGCATCTATCTGTGTTCGTGCGAAGAGTGCGTGAGCTGCTTTATGAAGCGCTAAATCTGCACCACGAGGATAGAGTGGAGTATCCAGTTCTCTTAGACCGACTCAGAAATGCAGGCGTCCGATGGGACATTGTGAACGTGGCTTATGATAACGAGTGAGGCTCTGTGATTTTTTCGAACTATTGAAATCTTTTTGAACGGACCAGATGGATTTCAGAAATAGGGTTTTCAAGCCGACAGAATGGCGGTGGAAATGTGCTTGTATGGTATTCTGGAGGCAAGCATATTGCAGAAGTTCATATTAACACACGAGTACAGGCCTTATTTCCATTTACGCGTTTAATGCACATTCTGGAAATCAAGTTTTAGCAGGAGAATGCATCCATTGAAAGCGTTGAAGGTGCAAATGATTTTTTAAAACCAGCACGACGATGTAAGGTAGTTTTCCGCAGAGCTTACCGACTTAAACCCGGTCGAACTATTGTGCGAAGTTCCGGTAAGGGCTGTTGATGCGTCAAGGAAGCAGTACAATACATAACATAGATCGTAGTGGTGATCAGGGCATCTTGGATTTCCATGAAGAAACCTCCAACCTCGTTAAATGCATGAAAAAGCGCTGCTTGCTAGTCTCCACATGATGGTAGGATGATAATCTACTGGAAAACATACAAAAGTCGATCTGTGAAGGTCATACTGCTTTTACTTATTAATTTGTGCGCTAAAATACTTATGTACTAGCGTGCTTAATATGCCGCATGTAAAGGAGATATTTTCTTCATCTATTTGCTGCTAGATAGAATATAAAGATTTCAGTTTAACAAGCAAAGCGCATTCGATCACTCTCCATTGGTGAGAGTGGTAATTTAATGGTGTTTATTTCAACGAATATCAGCAATTAGCATTTTCCCACCATTTTCGCGGGCTCTGTACTTCTATGAATCAAAGCATCCGCACCACACAAAATGATGACGTATTTGTTCAGCCTTCATTCTTTTATTTACCAGTTAATAGATGTTAAGCAGATTAGAGTTGTTCACAAATATGGTGGCATGTCATCTACATAACCTCATCGAACGATCATATTGAGCCCGCCTTGCTCTAATAGAATAAGTCGGAATACGCACATAGATGTAAGCAATGTTTACCCGGAGACTGCTTAAACTGTACTATTTTCTTCAGCCATCAAAGTTATGCAAAGATATAGCAGAGTTTTCATGCCTGCACTTAGTTGTCGCATCAAGCTTCTTACATCCGCAAAGCACATATTACACTTGAAATTTATGATACAAATTCCAATCTTAAAGCGCTCAGCTTAAATGTGGTTTAAAAAGTTTCATAGACCGGTGGAGACACCCTTCTTGATGCGACCTTGGGTCATTATTGACATCATTTTATCACTCGTATATGCAACTTGCTAAAACCCGTTGTATGCTGGGGGGAGCCCTGTCAACTTGGGGTGCTTCAATAAAAACAAGGCATGTTCACCTCCTAAACGAAAACCATCAAAGTTAAGGCCTAGATGTTTTCCGAACGTCTTCGCAAACCTGAGAGCAGCTTGAGTGAGTAATCAACAGGGTTACACAAATGGTTGTGATAACCAGATGTAAGTAAGGTTTATTATCACAATAAATCAGAAGATATGTCCAGTTCCCCTTTTGATCAGTATCAGACACGTGTCTTTCTAAGATGCCTCTGGTCGTAAGAGTTGAGTATCTGAGTTAAGGCCAAGTACTTTTGGGCATTAGTGCCACGTAAATCCTTGGACTCGTAGTCCCCTGAACCAGGACTAGAAGCTGAAGAGCTTGAAATACACGTATAGTTAAGTCTCATCATGTGAAGGACTTGAAACCTTTTAAGTTGATGGCCGTTTATTTTGGTGCACTAAGAGAATCTACGAGTCCGGAAGTAATCTTGTGACGAAAAAGTAAGGGTAGCTTCGCTACATGCAATGCTCCCAACAGCGGAAAAGCTGTGCAGCATCAGGATTTTCGACGAAAGTGATACAGAAAATGAGAAATTTGTGGATGCAGCACTGCCTGGACTTTGGTCTGTAATTGCTCGTTGTGAGCCCTAAGGCTTTTCCAACATGGACAAACTAATATGCGAGAATCAGAAGATCCGTATTAGGCTGATGTTGTACAATTTACTGAAAATGATTTAGGCCCATTATACGACATGATATTGAGACTTAAATTTTGCAGAAAGTGATTGAGATTCTTAAGAACAGAAGAAAGGTGGTAATCTAATATCTAGAAGAAGTTTGGAAATTTTCAGTATAAAAATATTTTGCTTGGATTTTTGAACTAGGTGCGGATCTCCATTGCCTTCATGTCCTATGCGGGTGGTACTCCATATGTCCATCCGATGGATACCACCACTCAGAGTTCCCTTGATTCTTGTGTCTGCAAGTTTGGTACACGAAGACTCTGAGCCCTCCCTTAAGTTATGCATTTTATGGAGCAGCATGACCTCCTTTGCTTCGGAATTCTCGTACGATATTTTGTCCCTTGGAAACTCATGAATTTCCGATCGTTATGAGTAATGAGTTAGCGACCAGAGAACGAGCATGGTGGAACCCATTTTTGTATAAGTCGTAAGCTTATGAAAATAAACGTTTTCCGAGATGTGAATGTACTAGTAAGGCTCCGACCCGAGGCCATTGGTCCGGGTTAGACCCCGACCCGTGATTTAGCCAGCCGGACCATGGCGCCCCATCGGTCGCACAGGTCCATTTTTAATGTGTGTACCACATTACTTAATATTGAAACTCAGCTGCACATTTGTAAATACGGAAATAATATGTGACCAATTAAGTGGACATATTGGATGATGCTTCGTCCACATTCCAGAGGTCAGTAAATGATGTGAGCAATCGATCACCTTTAGTGCATCAGCAACTGCTAGCACTTAAATCGCGGATTCAGAGCATGCAATTTGATGAGGCACAAGAGTGCAGCGTGAAGGAGCGAGGAGACTCATGAATAGGGTTTGCGAAAGTGTTTCAATCGGATTATGTTAGAAGCATCGATAAATTTCTATTGAAAGTGCTCAAAATTGCACGTGGATTGGCGCAGAGGTGTGTAACACCAAGCGACGTGTCTATATTGTACATGATAATTACTACATATAGCCCGGCGACATTAGCTTACATTGTAGACACCTTTTGACAGCTCAGGGTTAAAATCGCACGCCTTGTCAAAGCACCCTGGCGATTTGCTTAAATGTAGGGAACTATGACGGTACGATACTTTACGTGAAGAAAAGCAACAAGATCGCAGAGGTGATTGAAAATCAGAAATTCGCCATCAAGCACGTCCCAACCATGGATAATGTTGCAGACATGATCATCAAAGCCCTCCGACCTCATCGTTTGACAAATTGAATATACAAACAATAGTTTACGCTTCTGAACAACCAGTCATTATGCAACTGGTCAGAAGTTTATAGAGAAGTTCTCTCGACATCCATAACTCACCGCCAAAATCGGCGATACACTGCCTTCTGGCCAATGATCAACCCGTGCCAAAACCTGGAAGCAGACCGAATTCTGTAGTATCATTTTCACGCAAACGCTGTGCAAATAGGATGTGCAAATATTTGGCCATGCTTTGCGCAGCGTTTACAAGCGGTAAGCGGACGTATCATATGCCATGAGACGAAAGATGGGATAATGTTACGGGGCACCCTGAAGCTTGTACTGGTGACAGTACAAGCTACTTATTCTGATGACAGAATAAGGCGGTGCCTCGGAACTTCACGTACACTGGTACGTGCAGAGGAAGACGGTTAGGAGAAGCGAGTACTTGGTTAAAGTAAAAAGTAGAACTGTATTTAGTATAGTTAATGTCTGCAATAAATCACTATTTATCTTCATCTAACTATGTCTAAATACAAATGTGTAAATCAACTATCTGCTCAGCACTCATTGCGTGCGTCTGTCGTGGCGCGTCTTCGTTGGTTGATATAATGGCCTATATCAACCAATTAGGAACTACTCGTAAGTGCTACAGAATATTTGTCCTTATGACAATATTCTGAGAATATAACTCTTATAGTTCTATTTTATTAACAATTTCTTATAAATTGTTATGTAACGATTCACCCCGTTACACCCCCCCTTAACCATCAGTCACTTTAGTGACTGATTGACTAAATGGATACTCGTCCCAAATCATTTAGGACAGGGTTTGCACTTGTTGGTCCGAGTCCACTTCCCAACATTTCATCGCATGGTTAACAAGCCCATGCGATGCGCGAGCAATGCCGCCGAGAGCGCGTCCGCACGTCTCTGTGCGGACGCCGAAGCAGAAACTACAGCAACTGATGTCTCATCGGTTGCTGAATCGACCCAGCCTGTGTCACTTGGTGATGCAGGCGCTGGTCATGAAGACACTCATGTCTTCACAGAGCACGAGCTCGGTGTCTCGTACTCTCCTGATACGGAAGACGGATACGTATCGACGGCGATTGAATCTAAGCCGCCTGCCAAGCGTGGTATGGACGATGCTTTGCATCGCAGCATCTTTGGTTCATCTGATGAATCAGATGAACCATCGCCGAAGCGAAGGCGCTCGAGGTCGCGAGATTCGGGCGCTAACAGTGGTGTCGGTTCTCCTATGGACACCACTTCGCAACGAGGTGCCAGTAATTCTGTCGGCACATCGCAGGAAGAGCGGGACCGCAATGTGTTGCGTCTCGCTCCTGAGGAAGAAGGCATGGATGCCTCCTAAATCAGTCATGGATCACTTGTCGGCGACGACGAGTGATCGTTATCGAACACGATTGTTCGATTCGTCAAGGATTCATCACCTTGACCCCAGCGCGAAAAACTATCGCGCTGAACATGAATTCTTCATCGATGCTTTCTTTAGACACCGATGGTACAGTGGGAATCACAAACGTGATGGTCCCTCACTGCTTCAGGCGTGGAACGCCTACATCCATAACCTTGAGGATGTAGGTCGTGACGCTTGGAACGACAAGCTTATCAAAGCTCGTGATAAGTTTGAAAAGCAAACCCCGACAGGTGCACGCTACAAGCTGCATCGTCTGTCAAGGGAGAAAGGATTACCCTGCCTCTCTTGGGGAGACTCGTGCCCGTGTTGTGTGAACAACTCTGCACGAGCACCTAAGGAGGCTTACCTCCCCAATAGCCCGTGGTGGCGCGTGCGTATCTCTATTGAGATGTACGAAGGGATTGACAACCTGAAATCCCTTTACGACCGTGCCGGGAAGACTTTCTCCGGCGGTCCTTCTGCGGCACAGGATGTGCCGCGTCGTACTGCTCAACCAGACCCAGTACGTCGATCATCAGTTGGGAGCGGGGCTCCCAAGAATCCCAGGACGGGGGATAGCCGCGCCACCGGACAAGATAAATCGTCCGACGTCCGTTCACGTCGCGGTGGTTCAACAGCTGCTCAACTAGATAGCGCTGGCCACCGCGAGAGTCCTCTAATAGAGGTGGAGGAGGAGGAAAGACGCTCTCCACACGATCATGGGGATCCGTGTGTTCCCGAGAGCTTCTTTGATCGCGTAACGCAAGGGTTACGCGACGATCTCGAACATGAGCGGAATAGGCGTCTCCAAATGGCGGACACTGCCTCGAAGCATCGAGCTGAGTTTGCCTTTGCTCAGCTCGAGAACGAGAGATCTCTAACATCTCTTCGTGACGAGCTAAGGGTAGCTCGTGGGATTGTTGATCGGTCTCGGGATGAGATAGCTGCTCTTCAGACCCTTGTCGATGGCCACCATCGGGAGCACAAGGCTCTCTGCGAGATGCTTGAGCGCAAGGGCGTTCTTCATCGGAAGAAGCAGCGTACTGATGGTACGGCTTAAGCCGACCAACGTAAAACGTGGGATGCGTTCGCATCTTACGTGGTAACTCGATCGTGTATGCATTGCCTAGGCGGTGCAATACACGAAATGGGCCGATGTACTTGGGTAGTAGTTTACTGCTACCCAAGTTAGTCACTACATGCTTTGGTAGGCTAACCGTAGACAGTAGGACTAAGTCACCTTTATTAAATAAAAGAGTGTTTGCCCTTCCATTCTTATCAGCGTTTTGCTTTTGCTTATCCACCGCTTCGGCGATGGAGTCTTGCACAAAACGGACTACCGTTTCACGAGCCAGTATGAACTCATCTGATGACTCGTTAGCTTCAGTGCGCTGTGAGCGCACTGCAGCAACATCAACCTTTTCTTCAGTGAGGGCTTCCGCACTCTCACTGGCATCATCTTCTTCGATATCGATGTTATCGATATCGGCATCAAACGCAATTACCTCTTCGTCAGAGCGTGATGAGCGTGAACCAAATCGGTTTTTGCTCGCGCGAGTCCCTCCCACCCTTAAACCAGAGTTACACTCTAGTAAGGTGGGTACACGCGGATGGCGCAAGCCATTCACGTAAAACGGTGTATGTGTCGTGGACGCATGCACCGAGTTGTTGATGGCAAACTCTACCATAGGCAAAAACTCACTCCAACTCTTAAAGGAGTGTACGTATCCTCGAAATATCTCTTCAGGGACACGATTGGCACGTTCCGTCTGACCATCTGACCCTGGATGATCAGATGTCGACATCTTCAAGCGCGTTCCGAGTGATTTGAACACGGAACGCCAGAAATCAGCAGTGAATCGTGGATCTCTGTCTGATACGAGTTCACGGGGCAACCCATGAAGTCGGAAGATGGTGTCAATAAAGACACAAGCACAGCCACTTGCCGTGATTGTCTCTGGTACAGCCACGAGGTGTGCCATTTTGCTGAATCTATCAACAAATACGAGAATACCCGTATTCCCGCGTGCGTCTTTGGGTAACCCGAAGACAAAATCCATTGAGATGGATTCCCAGCACTCAGCCGGAACCGTTAGAGGCTGTAAAGGTGCACGCAGTGAAGGGCTTGACTTCACTCGTTGGCAGACTTCGCATGCGCGAACATACTTTCGCACAAACTGATACTGGCGGGGCCAGTAAAAGTCTCGACTCACCGTGAGATATGTTTTCTCTCGGCCACGATGTCCTCCTATAGGAGCATCGTGATACTCGAACATGATCCGCAAACGCAGATCAGTATCATCTGGAATGACAACACGTCGTGCGTCACCAGAAACGGCTGTACAATACAGTAAACCGTTACGAGTAGAGTATCGATCTGATGCAGATCGATACGCAGACGACATTCGTTTCAACGATTCTCGAGATGGTTGGGAGAGATGTGTCAAAAACTTCACAATCTCACCATCTTGGGCGTATGCCCGCCTCACATCATCATACAACGTTGTAGATGGGACTGAGGACGTCATAATTGCAACAGTGACTGTCTCACTGTTGGGTTTCGCGAATGGTTCAAAGTCGGGACGACGTGAGAGTGCATCAGCAACGACATTAAGTCGTCCTGGTTTGTACTCGACCGTAAAGTTGTATTCTGCAAAGAATGACAACCACCGCGCCATTCGTCGTGAAAGGTGCGGGCTGTTCACTGCCGTGCGTAATGACGCATGGTCAGTGTAAACAATGAAGGGTCTATCTCCTAATAGGTAGACTCTGAACTTCGCGAGTGCATACTTCATGGCAAGGCGTTCCTTGTCATGCACTGGATAGTTCCGCTCAGCTGGTTGCAGCTGACGCGACTGATAGCAGACGACGCATTCAACGCCTTCTAGATCGTACTGCATTAATGCACAGCCGATTGCAAAATCGCTGGCATCACAGACCACATGAAATGGCCTGTCCTGATCGGCTATTGCTAGGACTGGGGATTGTATCAAGCTCTGCTTGATACCCTCAAAGGAGCGCTGACATTCAGCGTTCCATAACCACCTCTCGTTCTTTTTCAACAAACGAGAGAGGTGCACAGTCATTTCGGCGTAATTGCGTGAATACTTATGCAAATACGCCGCTAGCCCAAGGAATTTTCGAAGACCTTTGACATCAACCGGCACAGGCCAGTCGGTGATCGCCTTGATCTTTTCGGGATCAGGACGTACACCGTTCTTACCAACGATGCACCCAAGAAGTGGTATTCCGCTTGCTGCAAATATACACTTCTTGAGGTTTGCATACAATTGATGCTTTCGCATGATTGTAAGAACCTGTCGGACGTGGTACCTGTGAACCTCAACGTCCGAATTTCCATCCATAGCTCGACTATGGGTGAATACGTCATCGAAATAACTCGGCGCGAATTCTCGTACTGGTCTCAACAGATGTGTATCACATCTGTTGAACGTGGCAGGGGCATTACTAAGCCCTTGTGGCATTACTAGCCATTCCCAGAGCATGCCGCTAGGCGTGCTAACTGCGGTATAGGGTATATCCCGTTCTCGCATAAGGATTTGATAGAAGCCATCCATCAAATCCATGGACGAAAAGATGGTACTCTTTGACATACCATCAATGATTACGTCCTTCCTCGGTACCGGTGTCTGAGCCGGTACCGTTGCAGCGTTCAATTTGTTGAACGCGTGCACTATCCGCCACCCTCCTGTTGCTTTTCGCACACAGAAGGTCGGAGAGCTATGTGGGGAAGTTGATTCCCTCACATGGCCCGCAGCTAAACGATCGGCAAAGAACTTGTCGATCGCAAGTACTTGTTCACGGGGCAGTGGCCACTGCTTCATGACACAGTACTTCGAGCCTGGTTTAAGCTCGACCTCGTGTCGAATACCTTTATCCTTCGGTAATTCGCACGGAACAGTTTCAGGGAACACATCCTTGAATTCAACCAAATCTTCATAGAGAGGATTTGTCTTGAGCGATTCCCACGATTGGGAGTCATATCGCTCAATTCGTGTCTTTTCATCTAGGACACTCTCGTCCATAGATGAACTACTGAGAACTCTCTCGTTCTCAGTAAACACTGTTGCTGACCTTATGTCGGTTACACACTCGTCGTCAGCGACGAGTACGCAGATCTGCTTGACTTTGCCACTACGCAGATCACGCAAGAACCTTTTATGTCCGAGCGTTGGCAACTGAGTGATCTCCGAAGTTAACTTTGGAGGCGCAATCAGATCAAGTGTATAAGCGCCTACACTTGATCCGTTATTGACTATGACATTCAATGTCTCTGTCATTTCCTGGGGACTTATTCCCTCAGGCTTCGAAGGACTTATTCCTTCGGCTTCCCGGGGACTTATTCCCGCGGGTTTCGGGGAACTTATTTCCGCCGTATTTGTAATCTTGGGACTTATTCCCTTTACTTCCTCTAGCTGGGGTTGCGCAACCACAGCGAGATCCTCTACGAAAGACTCTCCAGTCGATCTAGGATTATCGTTTCGCTTAACCTGAGCGATCGATTGTTTCTCTTCTAGATGTTCCCCGCTAGGGATACATCTTTGTCCCAGTCCACCCGACTTATTCGAGTGGTGGACCTTCGGCGCAGCCTGTGTTTCCTCAC
The DNA here is from genome assembly GCA_921007115.2 of Peronospora matthiolae. NCBI lineage: Eukaryota > Oomycota > Peronosporomycetes > Peronosporales > Peronosporaceae > Peronospora > Peronospora matthiolae. Next base: position 1,043,153 of record CAKLBY020000109.1, on the reverse strand, counting down.
AGCCGCCGTAACTTTGCTCCGAAGTGTAACCGTTTGGTACACTAAGGTTTTGTGCAGTCGTACTAACGACCGTACCACAAGTGAGGCCATCGCACTCACTCGTAGTACATCCACACGCTTGTGGACGCTCCAAAACGTTCATCAGATGGCCATCTGATGAACAAGCGGCAGGCATCGTTACTGTCCGATGTTGCCAGTTTACCCGTGGTTCGTACCTTCCGAGCCACGGTATTCCAAGGATAACATCGAATTTGTCATCCAAATCTAATACGATAAAGTCATCGTCATGTTGGGTATCTTCTAGCGTATAGTGGATCTTCACTATACGCTTCATGACGGTTACGGATGCGCCTGTCGCAAGACGTACCGTCATCCTCGTAGGAGGTGTGTCACATTCACTGAACGTAAAGTGACCATCTTCTAGCGATTGGCGTCGCACAAAATTGTTGGACGCCCCACAATCGACTAGAGCTCGAAGGGACAACTTATTCGTCACTTCGAGTTTCAAGGTAATGAGTGAGACCTCATTACCTAGAGCAGCAACGCACAACGTTTGTGTGTTGGGAGCAACCTTCATCAAGAGGCCTACAAATTCTCTTGACGTTGCTGGACCAGTAGGGTGCTCCGCACCTACTGATCCTGTCCGTTTTTTGACGGTCCATCCCGTTGTTGTGTTTTTGCACCAACAGCGGACCCTCGTCCCTGCCCCTTTCTCATGGGTGGACGGTCACTACGCCCAGTGTCGCGAGACACTGGACGAGGGGCACTACACTCGTAAGCGTAGTGTCCTGTCTTTTGACATCTGTTGCATCTCTGCAACTTCTTGTAGCCTGTAGAGCGAGCCTTCTCGCTCTCTACATAACAGAGTTCCATCGGCTCTGGACCTCCGTTGTCATATCGTCTCGGTTGACGATATGATGTCGAGCTGGCGCGAGCCTGTCTCAGACTGAAGTCGTCCTGATCCGCAATGGATATGGCTTGTTCTAGGGAATCTAGTTCAAGCCGGAACAGGTGAGTCTTGACGGGACCATCCGCAAGACCCTGCATGAACACCGAAACCAACGTGTGTTCATCCACCGGATTGGAACTTATACAACTCGTGAGATGTCGTATATGTTGCGCGTAAGCGTGTACATCACGCTTACCCTGCTTGAGCTTCAAGAGTTCGGTTCGAGCTCTGAACTCAGCTCTAGGCGGTTCAAACGTTTGTCTGAGCCCCGACTTGAAGACTTCCAACGACCCAAACGCATATGGGTCGTGCAACTTGAGCCCCAGTGCCCAAGTCTTGGCACGTCCTGCCAGATTTGACTGGGCAAATGCAACTTGCATATCCCCGTCGTCGATGCGACGCGCCCTTATAGCGTCATCCAATTCGACGAACCATCTCAAGAGGGAGTCCTCTTCGACTCCCCTATACTTGGAGATGTCAATCTTCAAGGTTTCGGGTCGACGCGAATGCATCGGCCCACCAGCAGCAGCCTGCTGCTGTCTCAACAGTTCAAAATGTTGAGCACCCTGTTCTCTCAACAACTCTGCTTGTTGAGAACCTTGTTGGTGAAGCAAGGCTACTTTCTCGCGTTCTGCGTCAAGTTCATTTTGAATGAACTTGGCGATAGTAGCATGTTGGGCATCTCTATTGAGAGCCTCTAGCATGACGCTAACAGCATGGATGCCCATGGTCGAACCCATTCGTTCAACCGCATCCCATTCGACATCGCTCAAATGAGAGTAGCCGTCACGCATAGCGTCAAAGCTTTGGTCATCTTCATCATCCAACATATTCATGTTGGATGTGAACGTGATCCTTGGACGGACTACGAAGTGCTACCAGGTGTAACGGGGCACCCTGAAGCTTGTACTGGTGACAGTACAAGCTACTTATTCTGCTGACAGAATAAGGCGGTGCCTCGTAACTTCACGTACACTCGTACGTGCAGAGGAAGACGGTAAGAAGAAGCGAGTACTTGGTTAAAGTAAAAAGTAGAACTGTATTTAGTATAGTTAATGTCTGCAATAAATCACTATTTATCTTCATCTAACTATGTCTAAATACAAATGTGTAAATCAGTTATCTGCTCAGCACTCATTGCGTGCGTCTGTCGTGGCGCGTCTTCGTTGGTTGATATAATGGCCTAAATCAACCAATTAGGAACTACTCGTAAGTGCTACAGAATATTTGTCCTTATGACAATATTCTGAGAATGTAACTCTTATAGTTCTATTTTATTAACAATTTCTTATAAATTGTTATGTAACGATTCACCCCGTTACAGATAATCGCAAAAGGTGACAGGATTAGAAAATCAACATAAGCGTAAAAGGATGTTTAAAATCCCTATATAATCTAGTTCGCCACTGAGCCGCAAACCTTCTTGAGTAAAAATATCTCAAGAACTACGTAACTAGACTGATGCGCGACATGTACGCTCATAATCAGCACGTACAAATGTGGATAAAAGTAGGATGTGCGGTCAATCCTCTGACTTACAGACCAGCTGAAGCAAGCCGAAGAGCACACCTCAGTAGGCAGTAATGAACACGTCTCCTCTATCCGGCGTGTCAGCCATTGAAGCAGCAAATAGTTGATATGACCCCAAAGATTTTTGTGTTTGGTTCTTGGCTGAGAATGAACATCCCGTTCTGTCATCTTATCGCGGCTCCCAGAGCGAGGAAGAAACTCTTTCAGTTAACAGGTCAGCGGTACTAAGTCACGACTCATAAAACGGCCGTCGGTGCCATGTTGATTCCCGAGGGTCACGTAATTGTCAACCACTAAGGTGTTCCACCAGCGACATATTTCTGTCGGGCGGGAAGACCCAAGAAAATACGCATTAGATCTCTAGGAGAGAAGGCTCCGACCGGGCGCGCAGACCGTACCAGTGCAGCAAGTGTGATAGCACTAATGGACACAACCGGGCGACCTTCTACCGTGTTGAGGCCTAACATGTAACGATCATGTCATTCTCTTCATATTTACACTGTGAAGCGAATTCTGTGACTCGCGGGGTCAAAGGTTTAGTGACTTGCCAACCGAGAACGTATGCATCCTGTGAACAAAATAGTCTGACTTGTTCGGAGCGACCATCATTCGTCACTGATAGGGTAGCATGTTCTCCCACCAGCAATGATACGGTCTGACCTAAATGACTCACCCTCCGACGAACTTAAGATGGAGTGATCTGCACCAGACTCTAAACTATGTCCAGGTCCGACCTAGTACATGTACATGACAACTCTCTCAAGCTGGCACGAGATACGGTTGGAACACCCACGTCGGAATGGAGCCTACACTTACCAGCACATACACTGGGACATGCACCACTCCGCTATGGTGCATACAACCCCTCCTCTTGCAACATCAACCTCGTGGTCCTTCATCGCATCGGTACTCTGTACCGCCAAGAGCGGTTCCCTGTACCTACTGGTCACTGGCGTAATTCACGGCTGGGTGATAAGTTAAAAGTGTCTCGATTTCTAACATTTCTGTCACGTTCTGGTGAACATTTAAATCCTGTCATCTTTTGCAATTATCTCAAGAAATTAATCATGCTACGACAGGAGTCATTCACACGATTTGAGAAACGCCATCGGTCTCAACACCATTTTGATCGCGTTGTCTGAACTCGAAAACTTGAGACGCACTCTGCCTCGCATTGTGACCACACGCGCATTTCTAGTCATTGAGATGTATGGACCTGTCAGAAAGTTTATATGTTCAAAGCACATCTTGTGGCCTTCATCTGTAGAGAGCAAATGCATGAGTCAATGATCAGATCATTATTAGCCACATACTGATTGCACCTGGGTACCATTACGTGCCCATAGCGGAGCTTTTTTTTCTGATGGCAATATGGACAACTTAATGATCAAAGAGACAATCCGCCTAGAGCTTGCGCTTTTGTCGTCTGGTCACATTCCGCCTTCGGCTTTTTAGCGAGGCGACAGTAGGATCTAAACGATGTCACATACTATGAATTGGTAACAACACAGTTAAGTGTCGCGTACGCGCTCGAGCCCAGGCTAGACATGGAGGTTCAATTTCTATTTGGAGCAGTACCGTTAAAACGAGCATGTATCGACCAGCAAATTTTCACTGATCATACCTGTAGAGATCAGCGCGCAGAAAGGTGTACATAATCAATTACAGTCGCTTGAGCTCTTTCTTCTTGTTCGCCTTCTTTTTCTTGAGAGAAGACCCAGGATTACTTCCAGACGTTTTCGCCTTTTTCAGCGGCGTTGAAAGTATGGCATCCAAACCAATCTCGACACTACCGTCAGCAGACCGTTTGTGTTGGCTATCCGTTTGGTTGCTAACAACCTCATTGTTTTTCTTCTCTTCTTCTCCACTCGTTTCGCCGGCTTCCTCATTTGCCAAAGCCGATCGTTTAGGGGCATGTATATCCGTCCATAGTTTTGCACGTCGTGCATACTCGTCATAACTCTCCAGAAATAGCTTGCCTGCCTCATCGTTCAGCGACGATTCGGGAAATGGTACAATGAGCAGACAGCGCACCACTTGCAACACATGAGAGAGTCCGAGCATCGGCTGCCAATCCTTTTTGAGCGTGTTCACGCAAATCTCACCTGCAGGCTGTGACACATTAGGATGGAAGATTTTGGTCAGGAAAACTCCACGTGGTGGCTGTTCTGGAAAATTCTCGGTGAGCGTAAGCTTAACCGAGAAGTAGCCTTTTTCGTAGGGAGTGTCTTCTGGTCCACGAATTTCGGCAAAAATCTCGTTAAGTTGCTCTTTCTCCTGAGGTATGTACCGGATACCGTCCAATGGATCAGTTACAAGCTTCCGGAGCTCACGAGAGACGCGCTGAGCTACTTGAAATGGTAGAGTTTCACGTGTCAGCTGAGAAAGTCACCAATGGCAGGCAATGGAAAGTAGACCGGGCAGTTAGTGTTGCAGCGTTAATCATTTTCAATCATTTTTGTCTTGTGTAGAAAGCATTGACGTGAACAAAAGGCACAATGTGGGAAGCAGATACGCACTAACGGATATGACTAATATGTAATGTACCAACCATTGCAAGGGACGAGTTAACAGCTGATGTAGTAGACAGACAGTGACGTTCGCGGGAATTTTTGAAATGACAGTTTTGGGACGGGCCAGTAGTACGTGGTGTGGCCCACAATGACATGTTACTTTGTCGAAACGTAGCGGAATCGGCTACATTATATTGCAACAAAGCGACGAGCAGATTAAAAGATGTTGCAGCGAACCACCTGCAGTTAGAATCTCTCGATGCGTTTGAGCTCCGAAATCACTGCAAAGGTGTGGAAGTCACTGCCTATTATTTTCACGTGGCAAAATGGGGGATCGTCTGATTGGACTACCACCGGAGAAGCTCCACCACAACTGGAGCATCCTCATCATATGCTGTTTGTGAACTCGCTGATACAAACGCAGAAGAGTTGTCCTACGGTCTTTCAGCGCAAGCTGAAGTGCGCCAAAACTTCAGCTTGCGCTGAAGGCCGTAGACATTGTAAAGAAAAGCCCGATTGGATGATATAGGACTAAACAGCGTACCGGTGATTGTGTAGACAGTAGAAAGTGAGCACATGTGCATGATCATAATGCTACTTCATTTAGACGCGACCATTTTTCCTACTGCAAACGTCCACGGCATTGCAGTAACGGCGAAAACGACGGAGCAGTGACAATATCAACAACCGTGACTCAGATAGCGATGACGCCGAACAATCTCTCAAGTTTATGGTTTTCTTCAGGTGAAGACAATGAGTGACGTTGTCTGCTGACCAGGCTGAGCGATCTGAATCGACCTTACTTACAATGTGTGCGAGGCACGTGATTCCAGCAGCTGAGTTGGTACATATGGACGCTGTTAACGCGGCGAAGGTTATGCAGGTATGTTTTTACGTTATCCGTGGTATACAACAGAAGCTGGGTGTATTACTGGCGTGGAGTATCGAGGAAGGTCATCTAATACATTTGCTTGACAGAAAACCGGAACATAAATACGCTACTAGCCCCTGCCTGAACGATTGCGTCGGCAACAACGTCACCGAGAATACGACAATATCATCACTGCGCATCGCATTTGAGACCCATGATGGTCACTGCAATCAATCGGCCAAACGCGGTAAACCCAACTGTCAGCAATCTCTGGCAGCACCTCAAGTGGCGGACAACTTTATCGTGGCTTCAAACGACCTGCATCGCCGTAATGCTTACGACCACGCTTTGTCCTGGTCTGCTCGGTGACAGATGGCGAAAATCAGCAAAAGACCGAAGAACCGGGTCGTCTTTTTCACTAGCTTGAGCCCCACGCTTTCAAGAACGTTTGAATGGGACTAAAAGGCGCTCCGTTGACTGACCGGAGCAGCCCATATCACCCGTGGAAAAGCTGCAACTCAGGTGGCGGGTTCTGATGTTCCCTGACGCTGAGTCGATAAAGTCTATAATATTTGCGAGCTTCAAATGCGCCTTACGTGGATAGATGCCAGCCAGGACGACGTTTGTGGTGAGGACAGCACTGCAGTTTTACATGATACTGCAGCGGCGCTCATCACCCCCCTCAACAAAACGTTCGATGTCTTCATCCGTAATCGCGCCTGTCGTCATGTTTTTCGGGAACATATCCTTCACAAGCACGCCTTCCATGTCGGATCGGATATAAAAGAGCAAGTAGGCAGACGGGCTGACCACTTGCTGCTCCTCAACAACACGGACACGCTCGTCATCGTAATAATACCACTGGTCGTCGACAAAGCTTTTCGCGTACGCCGTGTAATGGCCACCACCGAGTGCTCCCTGGTGGTTCACAACGCCGTACAGATTATATCTGGTTTCGAGACAACGGGACTGGTCCAAGTTTGAGTTCGTATATCCACGACGCACGCGATTGCGTACCGCTGCTGCTTGAAGTGCAGCTGCACGCTGACTGTCGGTTGTTGACGATGTGGTTTCCGTCGTGGCCGGGCTGCCAGCTGCTGCCAGCTCTTCTTCATCTACGACAGAGGCACCTGCATTTGCTGGCAGCTCGCTATTCCCAAGTTTTTCCACCAATGTGTCTTCGCCTGCCTCTTCTTCGGCTAGCAGCTCATTAGTCCTATCAAAACCAGATCCAGCAGCCTCATTTGACGTGTTGTCGGCTCCACATACTTGAGAAACAGGTGGGGTTGATCCGCTGCTGAACGCACTCCCACCACGAGACCTGGTCTTCATGAGCTTTCGTGCAGGGGGTGGTACCAGCTTGCTTTTCGGTCTTTTCAATGGATACTTCTCCGGAATATCGACGTGAGGAGCCACGCAGGTCGAGAGATCCAAATCGTGAATAGGAAACTCAACGAGAGAAGCTAGCTTCCGACGATACGTCTGTGTGTACTGAAAACGCTTCAGATGCACCACCATCACAGGCGGTAAACGCCAGATCTCAAGCTTCTTCGTCATTTCCTGGTGTTGTCGGCAGCTAGAGCAGTAGCCCTCGCTGATCTTCTCTTCACTCGTAAACGCGTCCAAACAGTGCTTCAAGGGAACTGGGCCCTTGTCAATTGCTTCATTACGCGCAACGCTATCGTGGCTCTCAATCTGTTTCATTTTGTCCATCATCTCGCGGTTCTGGAACACGCTAAGATCCCAATCAATGGCAACGGCTTCTTCTTCTAATATGTCAAGTGGGTCTGATGTACACGGAATTGTAAAACCGAAACTCCGCGTGAGCCACGATGACCGCGAATCGGTCAGTCCCTTGTTTTCAACACGGCGCAGCAGGAATCCACACTTTGAGCTGATTGTCACGTAAGCGCTGTCGAGACCCGCAAAAACACTATCGATGTGGTTCGCAACCAGGCGGTCAGCGTCCAGCGCGTCGTCACCTGCCCACTCAGTTGGAGGTAGCGCGTTCGGGCCCACGTATCTCTTTACACGTTCCCAAACCAGTTGATACAAATTAAGACCACTAGTAAGCTCCGGGCAAAGTCGAACAATATTTGGCGAGCCAAAGGGAACAGGCCTGAATGGGTTCTTGAAGTATACAGCCGAGTAACTCAGCTTGCGCGAAAGCAGCGGGATGTATAGAAGTCGCGCTTGACGAGGTCGCAACCGATCTAGCGGAACCTTTAGCTCGTCCTCTGTACGATGGAGGCGAACGAGCGCGACTGGTTGGTCTTCATAGTCGGGATGTGCTATGGCTGGCTCCACGACAACCGCCGGAATGTGCTCGTGCGACTGAGCTCGCATGCGCACATCAACCAAAGCTCCCTTTGCCAGCTTCTCGTAGAAAGACGAGTAATCAGCTTCGTCCTGTCGTAGTCCACCCGTTCCAACAGCCTGGACGTATGACGGACGACGATACCGCGTGGCCTCAATCGTTGCTGCATCAAGGGGCTCTAATTGAAACGCAATAAGCCGATCAATACTGCGAATCTGTCCCACACGGCGATTATCAGCCTTGAAACTTAATATTGTTGATCCGCTGAATTCGCACAGCTTAATGTCGCCTTCGGACACGCCAGGCAGATCAAACTCTTCATGGCACATCTCCATTAGTTCGTGCTTCAAGTCAAAAATCGTGGCCAAAATACTCAGTCGCACTGACACTTTAACAGGAGTCACTCCATTAGCAAGCATCAGCTGCACCGTTACCGTATTATGCTTGGGTTCGGGTAATGGAACCTGCAGAAAGGTGAAAGGCTCAAATCGTGCAGACTTGAAGCTGCAGACACAGCACGTAAGCAGTGACTTGTACTGACCCGTGAACAAAGCAACAATAATCGACACTTCGCGTCGTAGATGATTGCGCCACCACTCATCGGCAAGATCTGCATCGTAACGGCCATCGCTGTCCGGCTGCTCAATATAAGGTTTGTCCTGAATACGGTTTAGATCCTCACTCAGTCCGCTCAGCAGAAACGCAAGTAATTCCTGTGCGTCTTGCTGGTCATTTCCGCGAAACGCCTCGTTGAATTTGCCGATAGATTTTTTGAAGTTTCTTGGAGAAATCGATTTCTGTTTGACACACCACATGTCTTCAGCAAGCTTGCCATACACCTCTGCCAGCTTTCCTTGAAGGCCAAGCGTGCTGGTGCGATTGATATCCTCCAAATACATCCCCGACAAGAAGTACTCAGCCAGCAACTTCGTGTTGGTAAGACACTGCAAGGCGGAATTCATGTAACATGTATTACCAAGATTGGTAAGCCCGACCGATCCACCCGAACGCATTCGGCGAGGGAGTGCGAATTCCTGCTTTCGAACATCCTCCTCTTCAGATAGCACTGAAGAAGAATCGTTCTCCACATCTTCATTCTTCTCCTCTTCATCAGGCGTGTCCTGTTCTTTTTCCTTCGGTTTCTTCTGCGACACCCGTTTCTTTGTATCAGCTTCCCAAACATCCAAAAGGGAATCGCCGTTGGCTGCAACGACCACCTGTCGCTGAATCTCGGGTCCACCACCGTACCATAGCTTTAGTGCCATCCATAATTGCTCGGAAATGATGACATAATGACGACCAAGCTTTATGTCCTCAGACGGCTTAAGTATGCGGTCGCGACGATCATTCGTCAGTAGCGGGTAGTTGTTAATGCACTTTGGGCGGACAATCTCTCCCTTGAGGTTTTTCATGTAGTTGTCCTTGTTGGTAGTGCCACAGCCATTTGCCTGCACCTTAGACGTGCCAGGAGTGGATGTCGCGGTTGTGGTAGGGCTCGCAACAGGGGGCGAAAGCAACAGAGACTCCTTCACATGAATCTTAATGTATCTGCACCAGTGTATATACCACTTGCGCTCAATCAGGTACCATCGGTCATTCTCTACCAACGTTGTGGGGTCATATGGTATATAACATCCCGTCGAAATCAACAACTCCTCTTCCTTAGTAGCCGGAACTAGACCCAAATCGATAAACGCAACTTCGCGGATGATTCGCAGTGTCGCCATCTCGTACTTCTGCTTCACCGCCCATGCTGTAAACTCGGTAAGCGTAAGTGTCAGAGCCTCAGTCTGCGCTACCGATGAGCTCGCATCCCAAATGCTCCTTCGATGTCCAAATCTCTTCATGATACCATCAACAAACACGCCCAATTCGGACCCCGATACTGATGGTGTTCTCGGGCCCATGTTTTCGATCAAGGATGAAGACGATGAACTCTTCAATGCACTCAGAGATGGCGGCTGCTTCTTTTCGATGAGCGCCGTGATCTGATTTTCCAGGTCTGGATTCTGCGTAATGTCCAGTCGAAGCATACTGTATATATCCTCACGGGTCATAAAGGAACCATCACCAGCACTTGCAAAAAGCTTGAACGCGAAAGCAGCTTTTTCATTGATACTGCCTCGGCAAGCTGTTGACAGTGCACTTACGAAACTAAACACGTCAATATCGCAACCGTTTGCACGCGAACCAAAGCATGAGAAAACGCGACAAAATCGCTCGTCAGGCATCTCTAGCGGAAAATCACTCGTTAGAGCATCCACGTCCACCGCATCGCCGCCTCCGGATGCACAGTAGTTCTTAAAAGCATCTTGGAGAATGGCTACTTCCTTGGCATTGAAGTGAGTTTCGTTGGCAAGAATTTTCTGCTGCACTGCAGGGTTGAATTCTTCCTGTGATTCGAGTAGCTGTGGGTCAGCCGTCTCGCACAGAATATCTGCGAAAGGCGCCATCCAGTCTACAAGAGTGGGATATGCCTTAAGTTCTGGAACGATCTTAAAAAAGTCATCGCAGCCCATACGCACACGGCCCTGGTCAAAACCCTCGTTCAAAAGACGGCGGTATTCCAGTCGATCTAACACGTGTCGTCCCTGCAGCGACACCAAAAAATTATTGAGCCCCGAGCTCTGCACTTTTCCTGCGTGGTCCAGATCGCACATATTGAAAACGAATTGAAGCTGGTCTTCCATCGTGCCACAGCGTAAAATTGCCACTGTGCGTAAAAATTCATCCATGTTAATATCAGAGCCTTGCCGATCGGACACTGCTTTCATAAAACGCATCGCGAAACTCGACGGCATGTCAGGGAAAACACCAAGAATATCCCTGCGGAAAGAAGCCCGGCTGATACAAATCTGCGATCCCGCCGTATGCGTAATGACGCCAGGGCAATTTCCGTGTTCCTCTGTAGTGCCGTCTTTTGAGGGTTTCCCCACACTACTCGAGCTTGTCGCTGTCGCCTCTTTAACTGGTGACGTCGGGGGTCGCCCGCTTGTGGGTCCTGAAGAAGTCAGTGTCGCGCTACTTGCAGAACAGCGCGAGCTCTCAGCTTCTGCAGTATGCCCACTAGCTGTATTTCCGTGGTACAAATACTTGGACGAACACAGTCGCTTGAAAGCTGTCGAAAAATCTTCCAACAGTTCTGGTGGAAGCATGTTTTTCATCCGCTCTGATTCAAGCTCTTTTTTGTGGCGCTGCATCTTGCGTTCGTACGACTCCATGTGCGCATACACTTCCAAAAAGTTAAAAAGCGGTACGCGGATCAGTGGACGGATGTCCAGCACTTCATTGATATACTTCTCCAGTTCGCTTCTTCTCTGCTCCACAACGCTTTGATGGCGATTGCGAAACACGTGACGTTTAGGAAAAAATAGTTGCTTCACAGGTGAGCTGGTCCTCTTCAGTCGATCATGGAGCTCTCGAAAATCCGAATAACGCTTGCGAATGAGCCACTGCAGTCCCCCCTGTAGTCGCACTTGGACGGAAAACACCGTATGTGACGTCTTGTCAATCTCCGTTTCAGTGACTCCATCTGTCGGCAGCATCACGCTCTCAATTTCAAAAGACGGTGCAGATCCTGACGATATACCCGAGAGCGCCAGTCCAGCTGTCTGCTGCTCTTTCGACCGGAGACCAATGAGCTCACCGGAAGTATGAGATCTCTCCAGCGTTGGAACTGGCCGAGCGCTACCAGATTCGGAAACAAGTGGGGCCACAGGATCCCCGTCAGACGCGACATCCTTTGGATCCGACATGACACCCAGCACGTCATTAGTGGGCGAAGATGCTGCAGACGACGGGGACGGCGACATGGCGATGTCGAGCGGCGTCGAGGCGCTGGGAACGGAGGCGGCCTTCTCCCCATCCCCATCACTTTGAGGGACCTCCAAAGCCGACGAGAGCGACACGACGTCTTCTTCTTCCTCCTCCTCTTCTTCTTCCTCTTCTTCTTCTTCTTCTTCTTCTTCGTTTTCCTTGTCGTCTGCCTCGTCCTGGGTGGCACAAACAACGGGCGCACTGTCCGCCTCGCTCCCGCTGTTAGTTGTAGTCACCGCGGTATTGTCTCCAGGCTGCTGAGCCGCATCACACACGGGCAGACTCGGCGACGTGCGTCGACTATCCACAGACGTGGCCTCCGTTGTTGGGGTCTCTACCATTCCAGCGGGAGGTAGGAACCCAGGTGCGCCTTAGTGCGGAATGCGGGAGTGATGGTCGGGCGTGTTGAGATGCGAGCTCGCGCTGAGGAGGGGTTTCGTGCTGTCGTTTGCTCGGTTTGGAGAAGCAGTATTCCTTTCCAAAGGATCTTGAATACTATTTTACTCGCTCGGGTAATATTACTCTTCAAGAACCTTTTGACGAGAATACTTTCTTGGGATTGATACATAGGTAGAAACAAGTCATTTCTAAACTGCAACGACAAAGAAAGAAAGAGAGGAAAACTGCGCAATGTATCGATGGCCGTGGTCTCGCCATGCGCAACGCAACGCACATGAAGCAGAATTCAACCTCTGATGCTACGAGGAACAAAAAAGGGCAAGAGAAAGTTCGGCACGGACCTTGCGACGATGCGCTGCTCAATGGTGTCTTGCTGCTGCGATCGTCGTGTTGCAGTTGAAGCACACGGCATAGTAATAGTCGACAGATTGTAGATGGCAGATGGAATCACACCAGTTGTATCGAGGCGCCGTGAAGAAAAGATTGCGCCTTTTTGCTCAGCTTTATCAGAAAGGAGGAGCTAGGACTAACACGTAGACATATCGGCCACCACGACCGTATATCTTCTCGTGTGGGACCTCGACATGAGGACCGGTAAGGACTGCTATTAGCAGTGCAAAGACTCAGTCGACTTTCGGTGAAGCTGAGTTAGTTACTTTACCATCGCAAGCGCTAGGGCACGAACATTTGCGGAGGAGCTGATTTTTCACGGCTGAACGGTCGTTGCATCGTATACGGATGGCAAACTTGTTGGACGCAGTGGTGTGTTCCGGCAGAGACTTGTCATCGCCTCGACGATTCTTTTTTATCGAGCCAAGATATCGTTGCCGAGGCTATTATCCTTGTCCAACTTAATCGCCATTGGCAATCAGTTCCAGCAGCCGTATCTTGATGGTGAGCTTATCTGGGTGGTACGTACAATTGCGTCTAGTTTTCACGTTACCTGTGTCGTGATGCCCATGTGGATAGTAAGTGGTCCTATGTATGATGGCATGGCGAACAGTCCAACTGATAGTGCTTTTGCTAGTGCAAATATGCACAGGTGATGCATGTTCTGGTATCTTATTGACTCTTACTAGGGGCTATTACAATAGCTACATCGCCAGTTCCTGACGACCACTTCACGCTGAAGCGCAGGTTTCCTGCCGATCCGGCTGGATCTTTGCTTTGCACGCCTCCTTCTCATCTGTTCTTTCTGGCCGTCAAACCGATCGGCTTTCGTCTGGTTATATATACGATGAGAAACGTCAAGCTTCGTGCGCTCCCCCACTCGGCTCGCGTTCTTCCTAACCTGTCGTGCACCAACCGTAACATTGGCTGCTTTTCAAGTATCTTGTGGCTCGACAACTCCATATGGTAACGAGGCGGACTCCGCCTTTACCAAGTCCGGTGGCCTAGCATGTTCAGGCAAAGTATTCGCTTATTTTCTTCAGTCGCGGCTTCTTTCTACCGTCGCTCGTTACCGACAAGCATAAGCGCTCTCATCTCCTTCTCTAATTTAAGGTGCGACGTATTCTTTGTACGCATCACTCTGTTCAAGAACTTCTTTGCTCGGGGTCAACTCTGCTTCCTGCAAAGCGCTCCTGCTACGATGCTGGCCCAACCAAATCAGCAAACGTGCAATGACTAAAACCCACAATGGACCATGAGTGCGGCAAAAAGTAGGGTCCTCCACCTCCTTCAGTGAACATAGCGACCCGAAGTCTATGTCGTGATTTCAGCAGGTGCTAGTTTCTAGTTGCTGTAACTCGCCCAGCTTTCGCTTTGTGGCCCGAGTTTATCGTTCGCTAACCAAACTGCTGGAAATGGATTCTACTGTGTTGTGGTCAAGGTGGCGAACGGTTGCTGCAGCGACGGAAGCTCTTTGAAAGTAGGATACATACGCCAAGTAGCAACAAAGAGGGGCTGTCGTTAGTGCGACAGCGTGAAGAAATTAATCACAGACTGATCCATTGTACTTGCCCAGCATCTCCTAGTCGAAGATTCAGATGGTGCTGAGTGCTGTGTGAACATTATGACCGCGAAGTTATGCACATCGTCGAGCCGATTGTTTTTCGGTCGCACTCATCGCGACTACGTCAGCAACCAAAAGCTTCATCAGGATGCTAAACAGGGACGCGGTACTGGTCCGATCCCCATCTTGCACTTTGTGTGTCACGAAAGCGCTCCCATTTCACTTGCATATTTTGTTGACAACAGGGCATGCAATGCGACAAAGAAGCAACACACCAAGCTCTTTGGCCCGTTCTCGTATCCTCGGAGCATCCCCCCTCAGCACTTCCCTCGTCAACACATCGAATGGCTTTCCTGCAACCCGAACACATGCCCGCATGTCGTCTACGTGACACGTGCAAAGAATTTGGTGCGACTAGCACGGCATTGCCATTTTTTCGTGCTCGACCACTTTGTCTGAGATACTGTACTCCGAACGAGCGGTTGACTAGCTTTGAAGCGCACAGGCAGCCACGCTTTTGGGTGTCTGAGTGGTGATATGATGCAGCGGTGTCCTCACAGTCCGAGGATACCATGAGATGCCACCCAACACAAGTGCATCACTGTGCTTAACCATCCACTCTTTAACCTCCGTGCATCGCTAGTTTTGCAATGGTCAATGCCATGTGAGTGCAGACTTCATCTCGGTCTGGCTTTAGCATGTGGGAGCAGCAAAATAGCGAGCATGATGCACAATGTCACCGTGAAATCTAGCGGCCTCGGTCAACGATCTTTGCTGTGGTTTGCATGCTATTGCGATAGCATCAAAGAAGACGAGATTTCGGCATCACGTATGATGATTGCCATCGGATGACCACTCGGAAGACCCGCAAGCTGAAAAAAAACGACACGGCCTTCAGAATCATCGAATGGTGACGATTCAGTTCCAGAGACCAGCAGCTCAAACTGATGGTGTGCACGACCGGGGACGAGAGCTCAATGGCACGTCCATAGTCTGCGGTTTGAGCTTCACAATACAAAAGCAATGACCCGTTCGGCACAGAGCTTCAAACAACAGTAAACTCAATAGTATAAACATCCATTTTGCTGCAGCTACTGACGCCGTTGATGAGAACCTTATCACGTCTCTGTCTAAGATGAGAAACAAGAGTCTGTGCGGACGACTTCAGCTTCCCCATCACAACAGTCACTCCACCAGAATACACAAACACAGCGTTCCCGGATCACGAAAACTGAAGCCAGCGATGGAGGCTCTACGGGCCACCACTCACCACTCCACGTGCCAACCAGTATTGGACCTCCCACACTTGTCACTTGACCTTGTAAAGCCGTGAACGCAACTGTCCCGACTCGTTGTTCCACCGCGCGAGTGTCTATGATCGCATCGCGTGCTGAAGTCATGACAACTGCATGTTGACACATTGCGCCGTCTCGTCTTCGCTCGTCACGGACATCTCACACTTGCGCGTGTGAGTCTAAAGGAGCGGCTGCTGGTAAACATGATACGCCAAGCCGTTGCCTATCCAAGACAGCTCAATGGCCATCGCGAACCAGACGAGGAATCGGCCGCGCCAAAGACGATCATTGACGATCACCTACGGATAGAAGCAGGTCACATCCGACACAATTGTTTCCAGTTGTAGCATGAAAGCTCAAATTCATCCAAGCGACTTCGTAGCGCCTTTTGCAATTACATATCGACGCTGTACCCATGATGGCTCGCTGCTTCCGTATGCGAAATTGCGGTGAGGTCATTATTTCAGATGAGTGACCCACGGAGCAGCCCGACCAGCTCTCGAGACTCGACGATGGGAACCGATGCGATCGAGTCGCCGCGCAAGCGTCCACCGCGTCTGAACGTCGGCCACAGCGCGGAGTCAAGTCACACGGTGGATGAGGAAGACGATGCGGAAACAAGTGCGACGCTCTCATCCATCGCGCTGTCTCCGCCGTCTACAGCGTCACGCTCGAGTTCCACGAACACTTCTGTTGTCAATGCACAGAAGACGAGCAAGACGCAGTCGGCACTATACAAGCAGGTGGAGGTGCGTGACGATGAAGAAAGGGAGGCACTTGCTGGAAAAAGTGGTGTAGACAAGCACGAGCTCGAGAGTGGGGAGAACGAGGTCCGACACTCGGCCGTGCAGCAGTTCCGGAACTGGCTACGACGGCTGCGACAGACGTTTGGCACGTCTTTTCTCTTACTGGTAAGCACCGTGTATGCTGTGCAAGGGTTTATGAGCTTCAGTGCACTAGCAGTCAACTACTTTTTCAAGGACAACTTGCAGCTGCAGCCAGCAGAGTCGCAGTCGCTCCTGACTGTCATGATGGTGCCGTGGGGAGTTAAGCCGCTGTATGGCATCATTTCGGACAGTTTACCGCTCTTTGGATACCACCGCAAGTCCTACATGATACTATGCAGTGTTCTTGGTACGATGTCAACTCTCACGTTGGCTGTGCCGGACATGATTACAACTCCACTTGGTGCCGTCCTGGTGCTCATGCTGAGCAGTCTATCGACGGCAGTAATTGACGTCGTTATTGACGCAAGGGTCGTTGAGATGTCAAGATTGGACCCGAAGTATGGAGCGAATGATCTTCAGTCAGTGTCCTGGGTGTCCGTGTCGGTGGGAGGCGTGCTTGGCTCCTTTCTATCGGGTCCTGCAACGCATAAATTAGGTGTCCGTGGCGTGTTCTTCTTCGCGGCTATCGGGCCACTTACAATTTTGGTTCTCTCCACGTTCATGCATGAAACGAAGTCGACAGTGAGCAAGCGTCACTGGAAGTCCTCGGCGAGGAGGCAGTTGCAGCAGCTGAAATGTGCAATTTGCACACCCGTGATTTGGATGTGCGCGCTTTGGGTATTCCTGTCGGGTGCCATCAGTCCGGGGTATTCGCAGGTGTTTTTCTACTTCTCGACAGAAGTGCTAAAGTTTACTCCCGAATTCCTTGGCGTTGTCACGGCCTTTGGTTTTCTCTTTTTAGGGGTGGGCACCATGCTGTACAACGCCTGCTTTAAAGACATGTCATTCCGTCGCATCTTCTTGATCGCGCAGATCAGTCTGGCGGTCGTATCGCTGTTGGACGTTGTTCTGGTTACGCGCTATAACTTGGAGATGGGCATCCCTGACAAGGCATTCGTGCTGGGTGACGCCGTTGTTGCGGACGTAATCAGTCGCTTAAAAACGATGCCTGTGATGGTACTATGTGCTAAGCTGTGCCCGAAGGGTATCGAGGGCACTCTATTTGCTCTGTTGATGTCTATTGGTAATTTTTCTCGCTGCGTAAGTGAAATTTTGGGCGCTCTAGTCTGCACATGGATGGGTATTGCCAAGGACGAGTACGACAATTTATGGCTTGCCATTGTCTTACGCAGCGTCTTGAAAGTCGTTCCCATTTTCTTCCTTTTCCTGATCCCGGCAACAGATCCCCAAGAAATGGTAGACAAACTGGATTTTGGCTCACCTTCCTGCGATACTTCTTCGAAGGACGATGTAGAAGAGGAGGCTGATGATACAGACTCGGGCATGATACGTGAAAACCACACGGTGAATAACTGCTCACCGACTGGAGAAGTAATGCTTGAACACACCGTTGCTGTTGTTGTTTGACGGGCTGTTTTTCTCGGGAACGAAGCTGTGTAGATGATTGGACTTTTCAAAACTGTATGGCCATCGTGCACTAGTGAAGGTGCACGTGTTAGATACTCTATCAAACTTTGACTGGCCATTTTCGGGCAAATTCATGCGTAACTTGTCTATTTGTCGCGCAACTCGGAAAAGGAGACAACCATAGCCGTAATATTGTCCATGCTGCGCTTGAGCAGGGCAGCCTCCACAAGAGCATCAGCTGCAAATTGTAGCGCCTCCTTTTTTACACTGTCGGGACTTGTGCGTTCCCCTGACCAGTGGTACTCGGCCACCTTTGTCCGCACGATTTTGGCAGCATCATCGTCGCTCAAACGGTCCCAGAGACCGTCGCTTGCAAACACGAGGTACTCGCCTGCTGCTTCCACATTGAAAACACGGACATCAGGGACCACAGACACGAGCGGAGCTGAACACGACGACGGCAGGTTCATCTTTAGTGGATGGTCTCCCAGCGACCGACTGATAGCCAGACGTAGCGAGATTTGATCGTGGGCTACACGCCAGCACCCAGAGAAGATGACCTTACCTCCTGCCTCTTCCACGCGATCTGTCTCCTCCTTCAGATCCGGTTTGTGATCAACGGAGAGACGTACAGCACTTGCTACACCTCTTTCGCCTTCTCCTTTACTTGCACCGCTGCTGTTCTCCGACTGAGCCAACACACCGCGCGAGTCTCCAATATTTGCAACAAATAGCTTACCGCCGACCAATAGTCCCAGCAACACCGTCGACCCATCACGCTTGTTTAAAATGACGGTGCGATGGAGAATCTCAGCATCTACCGTCGCAAAAGCGTCAGCCAAGAGGTTGCGAATATTCTCCACGTCGACTTCTGTCAGCTTAGCGTGCCGTGCGCGTCGGCTAATCTGCATGAGGTCTTCATTCTCTCCAAGCAAGACCTTAAATCGACGACGGGCATACTCCGACGCGTACGCACCGTTGTGACCATCGTACACCGCCAGCAGGCTGGGAGACGACTCGCTGTCCATTTCGCTTTCAGACAAACGCTCTACCACCGAATATCGATCTTCCATGTACGGCCGGGCACCTTGAGCAAGCGACACGCCAACTTGCACGCGCATCTTGGCAGCCTTTCGCCGCGTGTTTTCACCTGTGGTTTCATCGCTGCATTTCGGGTGGCAGATGGTCGTATACTCGACACAGCGCTGAGTCTTGGTCTCCTCTTTGTGAAACCTCTTGAGCGCGTTCTCAACTTTGCGTCGTTTTTGTTCTCGGGTCTTCATCGCTCCGCACGTAGATGGGAGCGTAAGTGGCTTCACCTCAACCTCTTCCATCAGCCGCTGGGATGGGTGCAAGTCTTCAAGCTCGTCCAGACTTGTCTCAGACCCTTCACTGTCTAATGTACCAGCTGTGGCATCACATCAAGAAGGCAACAGATCCACAAATAAGCACACTTCATCCATGACACGTGGTTGCGTAGCGATCAAACACAGTCGAACTCACCGGACGTTGTAGGTGACAAAGACTGTCGTTTGCGCGAGGCTGTAGTTGATGACTCAATCCCATCGCAACTCGACCCGTCAAAGCTCGTCTTCACGTCTGCCAGAGCTCTGGTGGTTCCTTGAATCACATTCGTGTCACCTTGAACTGCTGCTTCGACTGCAATCTGCTCGAGCGCACGGATCCCAGAGCGATGCAGTAACCGCGGTGTGCGTGGCGACTTGCAGTGTCCAGGCGGCGTGGCCGAGCACATCTCGAGCCCCACCATTCCGTTCACGGGAGACGCCACCAGAACGTCGACAGGAGCCATTCGCGTGGTACAAGGACAACGAACGAGGTGGCAAGACGGCGTTGGCGCGCTTTTTGTCCGCAATTGCTTTCTAGACGCCCTCTATCAGACGATAAGTGACATTCCGACCCGCGCTTTTTAGAGATCGCTGATTGGTCAGGCTAAACCTATCCGCTTGTGACGAGTATTCCCTTCAGCAGGATCGTTTCTCGCAGTGCATTATGACCGCGATGTGATTCTAGTGGTTAGCACGGTATGACGGATACCGTGAGCAACCGATATCCTTGCGAATATACCGGAATATTTCCAGTACCAGTACTTATGTTACAGTAGTCTAATTTTATTTTGCTTCTACATTTCCAAATGTAGTGCAAGTACCGAGGGCTCCGACTCGGACCAGATTTTGTTGGGTCGACCTCGTGTTTGACCCGGTTTGTCCGGGTAACAAGCTGGAAGTAGGCCTGGACCGTGACCCACTGGTCCCTCCATTAACTATCATTTGCTGTTGCCGTAAACAATCAGTCGAATGCAATACATTTTCCGTTACTATGTGGATTACATAGTAAGCTCTGTATCCCATTTCCAGTACATTTTTCATTGTTCAGGGGATAGTGATAGTGGATCTGCAAAAAAGTTGCTCGCTGGTTCTTAACTGAAATTCAATGAGATGTAAAAAAAAAACTCGATAACGGACCGTGAGTTAGAGTATTCCGACAATCTTTGTCGGTCGCCTTCGCCGACGATTATTAGTCAGCAAGCAGGGATTTGCTGCCAGAAATAGTGGTGCCGAAAAGACAAGCTGAATTTAACATACTCTATCATTTCTGAGAAGAAAAATATGTCAGTAAGCTCTTACAAGCTAGGTAGTAGCAATTTGCTGCGGACCTGCGTATGGGTCTACAGCTATAAATGGGACCATAATCCGGAATAAAAATTTGTTGAAAAGGTGTCAGGTAAGTGAAAAAAACGAAAGAAGGTGCATCGTTGATTGGACCGCTAAAGCTGGCTGATATGAAGGCCCAAATTGGCCATTCGGTAAGTTTTTTTGAATACTACCCCTTATGGTAATGTTCACGAGCATTTTCAAACTTTGTGATAATATTCTGACTAACAAGCATAATTGAAGGTTACATGTAATAGGCTCACCCCGTTAAATCACCCACCCCTAAAACGATAGTCACTCAATCACTATCATGTTATGTGGTCACCGTTAGACCACATCACGAACGAAGAGCACTTTCTGGTCTGATCCACTCATTTTTGGATCTTCATTGCACGAATTACAGCTCCACGCGATATGCAGCGGAAGCCGCTGAGAAGGCAGCTGATCATGTTAACGTAGCTGATCTTAATGATGATCAGCCATCAACGCAAACAATTCTCCATCTGCTGCCTCTTC
Source organism: Peronospora matthiolae (assembly GCA_921007115.2). NCBI lineage: Eukaryota > Oomycota > Peronosporomycetes > Peronosporales > Peronosporaceae > Peronospora > Peronospora matthiolae. The sequence continues at coordinate 1,022,006 of CAKLBY020000109.1, read as the reverse complement.
AATTCTTCCTGCAGCACTAGCTGACGCAGATGCACGCGGTGTGTCACCAAGTGCCAATGATGATAATTTGTTTTTAGATATTAAAATCTATTTACGGGAGTGGGACGGTGGGTCCGACTCGAAGAAAAGACGCCTAGGTCGCCCGAGTCTCGAAGAGCGACCGAGTACGATCCTAGAAATAGTACTCGAGCGGGTATCCAGTATCATGGTCACCACAAGAGCCTGTTTAGCTTGTAGGATGAGTATTCTGGCTCAACCCGTGCACCTGATACTGCGCAGTAACTATCTGGCGTACGCGGGGATGTTTTGCAACGTCGAGATGACGCTTTTTGAGTTACCAAGACTTCCGCTGTTACCACGCAGGAGCCTCTAGACGACAATGTGCTGCGTCTATCCCGTGAATCTAAGCCTCGGGTACTACCAGGCAAGAATGGGAATGACTTGTCAGGCGAGACAAGTTTACATCGTCGTATTCCGTAATTCGATGCGAGGATGTTGAATGGTCTCGGCATCGGCGCGGGCAACTTTTGCGCTGACGAAGACTTTTACCTTAATGTTTTTGTCAAGCATAGTTGGCATAGCAGAAACAACAAAGAGACAAAAGCTCTTTATTGCTGGATTGGAAAACTTTTCTAGTAAATGCGCGGCGCATCAGGCGTCATTCCTGGCTTTAAAAACTTGATACAGCCTGTGGTAAGTTTGAGAAATAACCTTTGCTGGTGCAAAAGTCAGGCTAAATCATCTGTCTAGTGGGGCAGGAATACTATGCCTCACGTGGTTTAATACATGGCCGGGTTTCACAACACGCAACGCAGACAATAGGACATGTAATCCTTTCCTTTTCCCTATAGACGGGCGTACATCTCTTCTGAGATGCGCGATGTAATTTTTTAATTACCTGCGATAGCTCTATTAGCGCCATGGGCGTGAATCTCTGATGACATTCTAAGCATTTGGATGTGTCTCGTCGTGCTGGTCTTCGACATTCTCGTCTTCAACCATCAGCTGGGTACAAGGTCCTAGATGTCGTGCGAAGGTGGATAGCCACGCCTTCGCCTTCATCGGTCTAATAAACGAGTGGACTTTGCGTTCCACCAATTAGAGAAAAAGTAGAGGCGTCAAGCCTTTCACGACAAAGTGTCTGACATTCATCGCCAAATATGTGGCAATACCGAAACAGATTGAGAGATTGGCTCAAAACCAAAAAATCTTTTGGAAGTTATTGAGCATAGCGGGTGCATTTGCTCGAGGAAGATACATCGTGCTGATAGTACGGGCGCAGACGGCCAACGTTAAAAGTAGGATGCGTGCGCCTCCTGCGAGGCAACTTTATCGTGTACGCACTGCATTTTTGATGTAGTACACGAAGCAGGCAGACTTACTTGGGCAATAGATTAATACTACCTACATTAGTTAAATCGTGCTTAGGTAGATTAACCGTAGACAGTAGAACTAAGTGTCCGAAATCATATAGAAGAACGTTTGCTCTTTTACTTTTTTCAGCGTTCCGTGTCTGCCCATCAAGCGCGTAAGCAAATAATTCTTGTACGAAACTGACCACTGCCTCTCGAGCTGACAGAATATTCTCTGCTGACTCTATTCTGTTTGTATCAGTACGATTCGTGCGCGCTGCTAAGAGACGCCTCTCTTCTTCAACGAGGGCGTCATCATCCCCACTGGCATATTCATTTATGATGCTGAATATACCAGCATCGTCGTCCTCATCTAAGTTAGTAATAGTGTAATCGCTATTGCTGATGTTCTCTACTTCGATGTCGAGTTGATCGACATCGGCAACATCCGCGTCGTCGAGTAGTTTGACATGTGATAAGCAAGAGCCAAAATGGTTTTCGCTCGGCGAATTCCCCCCTATTTAATTCAGAGTCACACCGAAATGAGTGGGTAGGCGTGAATTGCGTAAGAAAATCACGAAGAACGGTTCATGTGTTGTTGACGTATGCGCCGGGTTGATGGAAAACTCCACCATCGGTTAAGGTCACTTCGACCTGTGAAGGTTTGAAATTATCCTCGATATACTTTTCGAAGACGCGTTTGACGCGTTATTTCTGACCATCCGATTCAAAAATTGGCAGAGGTAGACATAGTCAGACGTGTTCCGAGGGATCAGAAACAGGACCTTTAAAACGCCGCCATCAATCGAGGGTCTCTACTAGAGACTAGTTCACGAAGACTACCGTGAAGTAGAAATACTGTGTCACTAAAGACACAGGCACAGCCCTGCGCTGTGTTTGAATCCTAATGGGCATCAAGATGTACTATCTTACGGAAGCATTAAAAAACAAACGATTACCATTATTATTGCTAGTGTCTCCAAGAAACCCAAATACGAAGTCCGTTGAAACGGACTGCTATCACTCCACCAGGATCGGTAGAGGCTGTAGTAACGCACAGGATGAAGGAATGGCTTTTACCCATTGGCACACCTTGCAAGCACGAATATACTTGCACAAAAACTTATACTGGCATGGCCGGTAAAAGTCGCGACTTGCCGTGAGATAAGTCACCTCACTCCCACGATGCCCACCGTAAAATGCATTATGACACTCATACGAGATGCGCAGGCGAAAAGCGTTTTGAGCGGGGATGACAACACGAGGTGTGCCGCCGGCAACGAGTGCATAAATTAGCAACCCATTTCGCGTTGTGCATCAATCCGCAAAGGATCGATATAAATTAACTTGATCTTTGAAAGATTAACGAGAAGGGATCACATGATGATCCATAGGTCTTAGGAGTATGAACCCGGACGACTTCATGTCGTCCGCGACAACGTGAAGTTGTCCGGGTTCGTGCTTCACCGATAAGTTGCACTCTGCAAGATGATAGTGACCTTGCCGTTCGTTGCGAGAGGCGTGTTCTTTTTACGGCCGTGCGTAATGACGCATGGTTGGTAGAAACGAAAAAGGGCCTGTATCCTAAAAGAAAACCCCGAAACTTAGCCAGTACATTTTTTATAGCAAGGAGTTTATTTTTATGAAATGGGTAGTTACGCTTAGCTATGTGCAGCTGACGCGAACGATGACAGACGACGTGCTCCGCACCGCCTGCATCGTAATGTAATAACGCGCAGCCGATTGCAAAATCGCTGGCTTCAGAGTCCACGTGGAATGGTCTATCTTGATTTGTGAAGAATTGACAAGATAGTCAATCGCGTTAAGCTCTGCTTGATACCTACAAAAAGAAGCTAACAATCAGCGTTCCATGACCACTATTCATTTTTTTGAAAAACGTTAGGGAAACGTGTTCGTCTTCATGTAGTTGCGCGAGTAATTGTGTAAGTACGAAGCTGGACCAAGAATATTTCTAAGTCCCTTGACATCTACTGGAAAAGGCCAGTCAGTGATCGTCTTGATGTAATCGCGATCAAGCGTACGCCGTTTATCTACGTTATAGCTAAAAGGTGCTGTTTTGCTCGCTGCAAATATACACTTCTTGAGGTTGGCATACAGCTTACGATTCCGCATAATTGTAAGACCTGACGAACGTGTGTTCTGTGAACCTCTACGTCCGACTTTTCAAACGCATCCCGGCTATGGACGAGCACATCTTCAACGTTACTTGGTTTCCAGATCTCACACCGGTCTCAATAGACTTGTTACGCATCTGTCGGACGTTTGAGGGGAATTAATTATCCCCTGTGGCATCACTAGCCACTCCCACAGCGTATCGCTTGAATTGCTCACTGCTGTGTACGGTATGTCTTGTTCACGCATGAGAATCCGATAGAACCCATCCATCAGATCCATGGGAGAAAAGTTGGTACTTTTTGACCTATCATCTATGATTGCGTCCTTCCTCGGTTTCGGCGTCTCAACCGGTACCGTTGCAGCAATTAACTTGTTGTTCAGTAAACTATCCACCATCCCCCAGTGGCCTCTTGCACACACAAGTTTGAAGAGCAATGAGAAGAAGTTGACTCCCTCCCATGGCCAGCTTCAAAGCGATCGTCAAAGAATTTGTAGATAGCTGTAACCTGTTCACGATACAGTGGCCACTGCCTCATGACACAGTACTTCGAGCCCGGTTTGAGCTCGAGCTCGTGTCGAGTGCCTTTGTTCTTAGGCAACTCGCATGACACGAATTTACAGAACACTTCCTTCAAGTCGATCAAGTCCTTGTAAAAGGGATTTGTCTGAAACAACTCCCAAGATTGAGACGAGTTTCGCTCAATTCAAATCTTCTCATTGAGGACGCTTTCGTCCATTGATGAGCTGCTGAGAACACGTTTGTCCTCGACAAATACAACTGCTGGCCGAATGTTAGTCACGTACTCGTTCTCTGTAACGAGTACACAGATCTGCTTGACTCTGCCACTACGCAGATCTCGCAAGACCCGTTTTGGCTCTAGCGTTGGCAATTGCATGATTTCCGAAGTTAATGTCGGAGGCGCTACAAGGTGAATTGTATAAGCGCCTACACTTTACTCGTTAATGGTTAAGACATTCAATGCCTCGGTTTCTGCCTATGAATTCTTTTTCACAGGCTGCTGGGCACTTATTCCCTCAGTATAATGAGGCCTTGTTACCTCATAAAAACTGCTTAAGGAAACTATTCCTCAAATACGTAGGGAATTATTTACTCAACGCCTTCTAGCTGTGGTTGTACTGCCACAGCCAGGTCCTCTACGATCGACTATCCAGACGATCTTAGATCACCGTGTTGCCCTGGGCGGGCAACCGGTTTATTTTTCCTCGGATGTCGCCCGCTATGATAACTACAGTGTCCCGATCCACTCGACCGTTTCGAGTGGGGGACCTTCGGCGTTGCTTTCTCATCCTCACGCCGCCGGTAGTCCCTCCAAAGTGTGATCGTTTGCCAAAGTATGATCTTGTGTAGTAGTAGTAATGACCGTGCCGCAAGTGAGGCCATCGCACTCACTCGTAGTACATCCACACGCTTGTGGACGCTCTAAGACGTTCATCAGATGGCCATTTGCTGAACAAAAGGCAGGCATCTTCACGGATCGATGCTGTCAGCTGATATATGGCTGGTACTTTCTAAGCCATGGCAGACCGAGGATGACATCAAATTTGTCATCCGAATCCAGAACGATGAAATTACCATCGTACTGCATATCTCTAAAGTTTAGTGAAGTCCTACTACATATTCATAAAAGTTAACGATGCGCCTGTTGCTAGGCGCACCGTCACCCTCGTCGGAGGATATCTCGCTCTACAAAATCGAGCCCAAGATCCCTAGCGACTGGCGAAGAACAAAGTTGTCCGACACCACAAAGTCTACCGGGCACGAAGTTACAAATGCTCTGTCACTTCTACCTTCATGGTGATAAGGGGTACCTTGTCATTAAGTGCAGAGACACACAGCGATTGTGGGTCCAGAGCAACTCTCATCAAGATATTTGCATTTTTTAAGGTTGCTGTTCAGCAGGGCTCTCCGCCCCTACTGACACTGACCATTTTAACGGTCCTCAACACTGTTGCGATTTTGCAACAACGTTGGATCCGCGTCCTTTGCTCTTCTTGGCAAATGATCGAACAGTTCGCTCAGTGTTTCGAGATACTGAGCGTAGGGCGCTACACTCGTAAGCGTAGTGTCCCAACTTCTGACAGCGATGTCTATTCTCCAATCTCTTGTTTGCTGAAGAGCTAGGTCCCTAAATCTCAGCATAACAGAGGTCAATAGGTTCTGGACCTCCGACTTCTTGTCATCTTGGATAACGAAATGAACCCGAACTAGCATGAGCCTGTCTCAAGCTAAAGTCTCTCTGTTGTGCAACTATTATCGCTAGTTCTAGCGTATCCAGCTCCAAGAGGAACAGGTGAGTATTGACGGAACCATCTGCAACCCTGCACGAACACAGTGATCAATATGTGGTTATGAACCGGTTTGGCCGTGATACAACGCGCAAGGTGTCGTTTGTGTTGAGCGTAAGTGTGCACATCAGGCTTACCCTGCTTGAATTGCAAGAGCTCTGATCAAGCCCTGAGCTCACCCCTCGGCGGTTCAACGTTCGTCTGAGCCGAGTCTTGAAGGCCTCCGACGACCCAAACACACATGAGTCGTGCAAATTGAGCCCTAATGCCCAGATTTTGGCACGTCAAGCCAGCTTTGACTGAGCAAATGCGACTTGCATTCGCTCATCTACGGAATAAAGAGTCCTTATGGCGTCGTAAACTCGACGAACCATCTCAGCAGGGAGTTTACTCGACTATTTAGTACTTTGAAATGTCTATCTCTAAAGTTTTGGATCGACGGTCGTGCGTCGCCCCGGCGACAGCAGCATGTGCCTACTATAATCTCAACAGATCGAACTTGTTGAGCACCCTTTTCTCTCAACAGCTCTGCTTGTTGAGAACCTTGCTGGTGAAAACATGTGTATTTAATCCCGTGACTGGTAAAGTTCACGTTGTCTGAACGTGGCAACAAGGGCATGCTTCCCATCTCTGCCCAGTGCGAACAGCATGTCAGAGATGGCATGTTTGCTCAAGTTCGAACCTATTTGATCGACCGCACTCCATTCGATGTCACTCAAATAGGAGTAGATTTATACTCGTGGCGTGAAAGCTGTCACTGTCATCATCAAACATGTTCATGTTGGATGTAGGGGTTGCGGTCCTTGGATGAACTACAAAGTTCTAACAGGTGTAACGGAGCACTGGTCACTAGTACTGCCTTAGTATTAGTGCACCTACACTGACAAAAGTGTAGGTATTGCCGCGCGTCACGTCACGTACGCCGTTCGTGCAGAGGAAGGCTAGGTAGTGAACGACGCGTTTGAAAGGAGTAGAAAATTAAAATGTATTGAGTATAATAAAATCCTGATCACATGTGCCCACGTTTAGTCCTAACTTAGTTATATTTATCTACAGAAGTGTATGCTAAAGTCTTGCTCACCACTCATTGCGCGCGTCCATCGTTGATTGGACCGCTAGAGCTGGCTGATATGAAGGCTCAAATCGGCCATTCGGTAAGTGTTTTTGAATACTACCCATTATGGTAATGTTCACGAGCATTTTCAAACTTTCTGATAACATCCTGACTAACTAGTATAAATCAAGGGTACATGTAATGAGCTCATTTGTTACACAAGTAGCGACTTATTAACTGCAGAGATTCTGGCGCCTATATTTCATGAGTGTCAGTTGCTGCTGCGACTGATTGTTAAAGAGATGCATCTTGACGATTGCGTGTGAGGTGGATCATTTGTTAAAAAAAATTCTTGCTACAGTTTGACTGTTGATAAGCATGCAGTTTAATCGCATTCACCGCCTCCTTACCACTTTACTACCTCTTTTCCTTCACGATTGGCACGTCGTCGTCCAACGCGATGCTCATTGTTAGCTCTTCACAAACCGATTGTACGTCTGATAGACCGAAGCAAAAAAATGCTTGCGTGATAATGAACAAACGTATTGGCTGCTGTCGAAAAACAGCTCGAAACACCATCTATTTGCTAATCTTGAACAAAATTGTAATTTTCTCTGTCCTTACGAAGACCGGTACAGTGAATGAGGGTAACTTTCTGTGACAAAAGCTGTCAAGCAAACCGTGTCACGTTCTAATCCAAACTTTCAAACTGTGTCACCTTTTGGAATACTCCCAAAAAAGACAGTCCTTTAGGCCTCGCCGTTTTTCCAGATGTCTATCTCATCATGAGTTTTAGAGTGGTCCTATCAATGACCTCGTGAAGTAAGCTGTCGACTCGAGATTGTCAGGCAAAAGTAACGCGTAGCGATCAAACGTTTTATTCGGTTCTTCATTTCGTTAAGTACGCACACAAAACACTTCATGTCCAAGGCACATGACGACAGCCCGACCCTATCGCTGCCGGACGGATGGGAGCAGTTCACGTCCCCGGACGGCCACCCGTACTATTACAATTCGAGAACAAAGGAAAGCAGATGGGAGCTCCCGCCCAAGGAGAATGGGGAGGCGGCGGGTGGAGGCCCCAAAAGCCATCGTCGGTCGGATCGAGACAAGAGACGGAGACGAAAGAGTGCCTTGGACAAAGGCGAGCTCGCTGTTGAGCATACAATGAATAAGAAAGAGAGGATGAAAGAGAAGGATCAGGAGGTTGACACAACGGCTGCAGGGGCACCAAGTACCGTGTTTCAGACGCTCCAGGCGTCGTTAGAGGAACGATTGGGAGCGATGCATGCAGGACCGTGTCATGCAACTCCTACCCGACAAGAGGGGGGCATGGATATGGGAGGAGTAAAAGAGGTGGAAACGCCATTGGTGGTGGTGGTGGAAAAGCAGCATGAGGCTGAGACAGCAGATATGAGCGCAGCAGAGCGATTGCGCTTTTTGAGGAAAAAGCGGCGGGAAAGTATGATGTGGAAGAGAAAAAGTCTTGCAAGTGATGATTTTATGGCAGAGGTAGCTAGCAACATGAAGAAAAAGGGGTATGTTGGTGGCAAAAGTAAACACGAACAGGGCATTGGTGAAAAGAGGGTGAGTTGGAAAGAGCAGGAAAAGGCTGAAGAGGAGCGCAAGCGACAGCAGATGCAGAAAGAGAAGAAAGCAAAGGAACGTGAAGCAGAGAAAGAAAGGCGTCAAGAGCAGATTGCTAAAGAAAAAGAAGAAAGACGAGAGGAGGCATATGCTGAGCAACTTGATGTGGAACAGCTGTGCGACCAGGCACAGAAGCGAAAGGACAACAATCCAAACGAACATGACGTAGAGGAGGTAACAGAAAAAAAGGATGACAAGCGTGGTGAGCGCACCGCCGAGCATGAGTCTGACGTTTACGAGACGAGCACAAATAGAAAGCAGAAGGTCCAGAGACACGCACCCGTTCTTGTCGAAAGTAGTGTAGAACAATGTGAGAAGACTTCAGACACATTTTCAACCGACGAGGACACACGACACGATCTAAGCCAAGGGGATGAATGCAACGGCTCTGCCACTGGCGACTCGGCGGCGCAAGTGAAAAGTGTTGAAGACGATCATCCCCCAGCAGATGGTAGGCCACGCTCTGAGATTCATACCGATGCGAACCAAGATGGGGGGCGGTGTGTGCGCAAAGAGCGACGAGCTCAGAAACAGCGTGAAAAGGAGCTGTTGGACGCATCGAAGGTGAGCTCGGTGACATCGGAAACGCCACGACGTCGGTCAACATCTAGCCTAAATGAACTGGATGAAAAGTCTTCCGCTCGGATACCTAGCAACGAAGCTGAAAGGGAAGCTAAGGCAACAGAAAAGCAGATGCGTCGTGAAAAGCGACGAATAGCAAGACTGCAAGCAGCGATGGCAGCTCAAAGCTTGGGTGGAAACGGTGACCATGTCAAGTCGCAGCGGACGAAGCATTTGGAGGTGCACACGGATAGCAGCAATGACCTGAAGGCTGGAATAGCCAAGACCGCGGTCGATTCTACAAGTGGGCAGCCAGTGTCGGAGCAGCCACTGCCTGGGCAGCCGCTGTTGGGTGCTGGTATGTACCCACCATGTCCGTACATGATAATGCCACCACTGCTACCACCTTACTCACCGTATGGGTACTACTATCCTTTCATGCCGCCGTCCGTCCCAATGACCATGTATTCTCCCGACATGGTGCCGTCGGGATATCATTCGATGCCGTCGACACCCCCGCATCCGACAGACGCGATGGCGGTGCCTTCATCATTAGTTCCGTATGCTTCAGAGTCAACACTGGCGAATGCTTATGGATACGATATGACTTTTAGCGGTATGCAGTCTGGTCCAGAACTGAGCAGATGCGACTGTTGTAAAGGTATTGGTGTTGGACTGGTGGAAAAAAATGGTGTCTGTGCGCATTGCAACCGGTTGCGCCTTGCATTCATCGTGGATTCTGCTCAGATGCGACTACGGTGCTCACTGTGTGGTGGATGGGGTTTTCAGCTGCTCCAAGCAAACGGGATGTGTGAACATTGCACTCGACAAAATGCGCAAAAGTCGCTACGACGGGTCTCCGCGACCACCCATCATCCAAGACGTGTTACACCCGTGGTTGTACCTCGACGGACTACGAATGCAAATAAGGCAAAGATTGATGACACTGGTTGGGATGAGTCTTCGCTGGACGACTCCGACTGGGACGATTGATAAGTGCGTGATGTAAGAAACGAGTTTGGGGAGTGGAAAATGACGACACTGCGTGCATCGGACGGTCCAGGCTTGTGCGCAGTCTTATTAGCACAGTGCCAATATCATTAATACCAGCTCATCTGCCGAATTCTATCGAAAAACACCACGCAGCTACTTCGTCCACAATCAAGTGAAGACAAGTTGCGTATGACAACTGCACTACAGCTTGAGCATGCTAACCTCTCGAAAGACCAGGATAGTGTTCGCTCATGAGGTTTGTGCTGGTATCTCCGTAGCGTCGCGGTTTTCGAGAAGAATGGGTTTAACGAAGGCCCTCGATAGACGTGGCTATACGAGCACTACAATACGTATATTTTCGGTGTACGCTGCCGGACCGCTTTTTTGGCCCACATACAACGCAATCGTCCAAGTAGGGCAGGTGCAAGAAGTGTTTTGTGGTCAGAACGTTACGCACACATTCGACTGAGCACCGTATTATGCTGACACAGATGGCTGGCGTTTCAGCAGTGCCTGGTCAACCGAAAACTCGCCAAACTGCCGCGTTAAGGTCTGCAGATAGGTTTCTAGAAGGCTGTGCACATCACGCATGACAAGCTCGACAACAACTTCATCCAAGAAAAGCGCTGCAGATTACCAACAGGCAGGCTCACAATTAGTGACGCCGAATACCCAAGACTACAAAACTCTTACCGAGATCTTCTAGTTTCTTCAAAGTGGCGGAATCCAGTTGCAAGCTTCCTGTTGCCGCATTGGAATCAAATTGTGTACCACTAGCATCGACTTGTAGTCCAAGAAGGTTTCCTGATGACAAATCGCGTGCCAAGCACCGTCAGTTTACAAACAAAAGCCCTTCAGGTTGTGCGATCGTACCAATGCTCCACGTCGAGTGGAAGAATGTGCAAAGCACGGTGGCATACTCATCCAATTTGTCGACCGTGCTGACAACACAATTACAAGTGTCGTAAAACGTTAGCTCAAATGTAAGCTAACTCGAACACCCAATTCCTTCGTCACCTCGACACGTACACGAGAATAGAAGGCGCAGCTCCAGCACGCTCTACGGCAGCAACGGCCTGCTTTTTGACCATGCGACCGAACCCAAATGCTAGATTTGTCAGCTTGCCAATACTTGATGGGTTACCAACATCCGCACGTTGCTCTTCAGTCTACACAAACCGCCAACCCATCAGTCCTCATCGAGAAAAACAACGCCGACACACACAGCCTAAGCTCCTCATGTCCTTCTTCAACGCACCGCGTTACTGCTTTCTCGCTGCATCAAATGCAGAACATCATGACTCTGATCCTGTGGCAGAAAAGGGAACGACCGGATCAAGTGCAGGCGCTCTTGTTGTGCAAAGTCGAGCAACGCGTCTAGCGCCTCGATAAAATCAGCTTTGGCCGCGTCGGACGATAACGGCAGAGCGTGCTGAACAGAAGCAGTAAACACTTTGTCCAGAAAAAGTGAAACAAGCAGCACGTAGCACCTACAATCATCTTCTCCAGTCGCTGTTTCAGCTGCTGGAAGATTTCGACTTTCAACGGGACTCCAGCGAGCTTGACTCGATCTTGTTGCCAGATTTCTTTGGGCACAAACAACTTTGGCGAGAACGAAGTCCCCACTTGAATAGACCTTTCGACAAGACGCATCAAGTAGAAGCATCCAAAAGGCTTGGGGACGGTCACTTCAGGGTAGCGTGTCTGTAACAAAGAGTTTACCAGATTCAATGCGATGCAGCAGAATTAGTCGAAAACTCGATGTAGTTCGTCGTTATGATTACAAACAGACTCGAAGGTCGAGGGTCGCCATCTGCTCGAGCAGTTCTTTCGACAGGCAGCAGGGCGGCACCAACGGCGTCGTCGCCTCACTGTGCGACAGGTCGGACGTGGAGGAACCGGACGAGGCCTCCGCTACTTTTTCCTCCTGCTCACTGACCCCGTCACATTCAACATGCGGCGTCTCGTCAGAGAGGTCCATCGTCTTGACGGTCGGAAAATCGACTTAAAAATGCTAAATAGGATCATAAACGGCGGTCAAGTAAACCAATGGTGGTAGTCCTTTATTCGACATCGGAGCTCTACTTGCGGATGTCCGTCGTTTACTTCCATGTTTACGGTCTGGTCTCGGGCAACTGCAGCAGTGCTGCTGCCATCTCATACTACTCTACTGTCCGGCACTTCGAACGGATAGCTTCCACACCGCTTATACGATCGTGCTGGACCGACAAAGAGCACGACCATCCCACATGACTGCAACGCTACCAAGAGGTATTTCGGCTATGTGTTACGCACCTCGCCGGATGCCTTGCCCAGAGCTTGTAACAGCTGCTCGACCTCGCCCACGTTGTTGACGTACAGATGTGCGTTGCTGGGCTTCTTACCCACTGTGCATGTGAAGACGTGGTGAAGCGGGCCTTCATCGCCTGTAACAAGGAAGTCTTCGTAGCTGCTGCCGGGGTGTCCGTGTATGCTATCTTCCGTTCGCTCGGCATAATAGTCGTAAATTGCCTTGAACATACTCTCATCTGTTGTATCGTCGCCGATGCAAAAGAGAAAATCCGGGTGGCCGTGGCTGATACTCGCATCTTGCGTCAAGATCTGTCTGGCTACCACACCCTTATTAAACCCTTCTGGCACAATCTCTAGCAGACCCTTCTTGCGGATAATGGTCACAGGAAGATCGCGAATCACTTCCTCCAAATCGTTCTGCAGCGAATTGGCTTGCAGCAAACCCCATTCCGGGTCAGTCGAGCGAAAGTTCCAGGCGATACTCTGTTCAGTATGCCGCAATACACTACCATTTGTGCGCGTGCAGTACACCTTAAGAATTGGATCGACTACCTCACGGACAGCAGCCCAGTCAAATTTGAACCTTTGCTCGTGCCAGTGACGACCGCTTGGGCTACTAGCGTCCTGCATATTCGAGTCCTCAGGATTATCAATGTTGACGGATCGAGCCCATGAGTACAATGCTCCATTGTCGGACGCCAGACCAAGACCATGAATGTGTCCAAGCGAGGCAGTCAAGTTCAACTTGCTCACGCCACTGACCACGAATACTGTGTTCCGCGGATCACTTGTCAAGTTCGTCAATGCCTCCATCATGCGTGGAGACGGCCGTTTACTCGTCACTGCTGTAAAGTCTTTCTTGATAAACATTGCAATGTTTTCACGCGCAATAATGGTGCCACCGTAATCGAGCAAGAACACACGCCGGTTGGACTGCATATATGCCGTCATGACTTTGTCGATATTCAACTGCTTGAAGTCAGATCGATCACCAATGCGCAACACGTGGGAGCGACCAATCTCCATATCCGTATACTCCATGTTTGTATATTCCTCGTCACCCTCCGGATTGTCGGTCGCTTCGTGTAGAACAGACAGCACTTGTTTCGTCCAATTCGCAGCAGGTTGACTTGTAATGTAAGGCAGATCCCGTGCACGACGGCCAAGGCGCTCTTCGTCGCTCATTGTCAACGCGTGGTCCAACGAGTTCACCAAGCCGGTGATGTTCCAGGGGTTCACACGCACGGCACCGTTTAGTACACAACAGCACGCCGAAAACTCGCTCAGAATAACTACACCCGGTCGATTTGTCGGCTCTACACCCTTCGCAAACACAAACTCCAGCGGCTTCAAGTTGAGTCCTTCGCGGATTGACGTCACCATCAAAATATCGCTGGCGAGCCAAAGTGCCACGCGTTCTTCCAAAGTAAATGGAGTTGACGTCTCCTCGTAATCGATGCACCCGGAACCGTGCGCCTTGGTAATCCGATCCACGAGCTTGCGGATCTCGTTGCTACTATAACTTTGGTCGCCCGGTCGGCTTTGTGTCAGGTTGGCTCGCTCCACAAACACAAGCTTGTCCTTCCACGTCGGACAATTACTGAAAAACTGCTCAAATGCTAGCATCTTGAGCGGAATGCCACTCAGCCGCTGACAGACATCCACACCTGCAATAAGCAGCTTACCTGCATGTTTCTCGCGAAGCTTACGTGCTGCTTCCTGCACATCGGGGTTGCCAATCATCTCGCGAATTAGCGTCGTTTCGATACCTACGTGGCTGATTGTGATAATCACATTGCGACCACAGTAATCGACACCCAAGTTCCCACCGCGTCGAGACTGATATGAGAGGCCCAGGAAACGTTTGCAGGCGTTAAGGAAATGGCGGGCGTGATCGAATGAATGAAATCCTACAATGTCCACGTCCAGCACACCTTCTAGCAGTTGCGTGCCGTGAGAGAGCTCTCGAAAGACTTCCGACGTAGGAAAGGGCACGTGCAAGAAAAACACCATCTTGGGTCGCTTGCGATTCTCCCTCCTGCACGTGTTGGCCAGATACGACGGGAATAGCAACAAGTGATAGTCGTGCACCCAAACGGTGTCATTTTCCTTGCACATCTCGCTGACACGGTTGGCCAGTAGCCCGTTCACTGTCTGATACGCATCCCACCATTCACCATTGTTGCGTTCTTCTTTCCACTCGATCACTTCTGCGCGATCCCAGATAGCGTAGTAAATGTCCAAGATGTCGACATTGTGAAACATGGGCCACAGCTTGTTTTTGCAGTATCCGCCGTGGTGGTTTGCTGCCAGCTCTCGGTCAATGAACACGGGGATACAGTTCATCTTGGCCAATATTGCTGTGATCTCGCTCTTGTCATCAGCTGACAGCTCTTCCTGATCGCTTCGTGCGTGATACGTCACACAGCCCACCCACGTCGTATTCATGCTCTCTGCAATGCTGTTTTCACTTCTCGAAATCAAACTGTCGCGGTTCCACGTAGCCGACCAGGATCCACTCTCGATCGACTTCGTCAGTTTCACAGGCAAGTGATAGCACACCAGGAACAGCACGGCATCAGGCGACGGACGATAGTTTGACGGCATGTACCGCTTGTACCTGCTCTGCATTTTGTCCTTCTGTCGAAACCGCTGACCAGGCGAGCTTGTCACACTGCCGCTACATGGGGACTTGGTGCTATCTGCCTGGTCTTCATCATCCACGACACTAGCCGCCACATCAGCTGCTCTTGTTTCCTTCTCCGTCCACGCCGCTCCAGCATCTTCAGCAGCAGCAGCAGCATCATTATCCTTCTCCTTGGTCGAGTCCCGTAGTCTTGTTGCCATTGGCTGCTCTAATTTCCGACGTTCATAGACCAGGGAGCGTTCCGTGCGTTCACCTGTCGGCACGAGCTCCATGTCCCGATCGAATTGCCCGTACTCTTCCACCACCAGCATCTCTCGTCCTTCAGGGATCAGCACTCGTTCACAAGCGATTTGTTCCCAGGAGCTAAAGACACCGCCAGAGAACAGCGCGTACATGTACTGGTGCGGGACTCCTCGGGGCAAGATCATGGGCTTGACAGTCGTCCAGTAGGGATAGTCCTCGGGCGTGGTCACGAGCGTCATGCTCTCGTTCGGGTTAAAGTGGCCCATGACAAACGACGAGCCAGAGCAGTGCACCATCTCGCCCAGACGACTGAAGGCTTTGACCTTGAGCGACACGCGCGTGTACGTGCCCGTGTTCACGTCCCCAGACGCGCCATCCGTGGACGAAGTCGACGACTTCCAACTGCACAAATGCGGCAGCTCGTCGGTTAGCATGGAAGACGGAAAGTCACTGCGAGTGGTTAAGTTGCTGCTGGTTAGGTTGCTGCTGGGTATGTTGCTGCTACCAGTCGTATCGTCGCTGCGAGCGTGATGACCCGACCGTTTCTCCGAATGGAACGACGTGGGGAGAGGCGGGCGCTTGCTGTCGTGGATCCCGCCTTTCGGCCATGTGGCCGACGTGTCGCTCTGCGAGAAAGCGCTGGGCTCGGCCATGGTAAGCGCAACGTAAGGTGCAAAAAGGGGAAGCGACGGAGCTCAGCCGCGCTCTGAAAAGACGGAGGGAACGAGCCGCAAGGGCGTATTTAACCCAATCGCGCCTTTTCGTTTGGTTGAGGCTTTTTGATTGGAGGAAAAAGAAGAGCCACCGAGGTGGTGGTTGGGCTGTACCATGCTTGGTGGTACACGCTTTGACCCACGCACCACCCGTTGAAAGCCAGTAGCTCTTTGCAAGCAATTGACTGGCGCGCGACGGTCGTGTTTTTTTTGAGTGAGTGACTGCTGTTGAGTCTAGTCATTTACTTTACGAGAGAGAGGGATGGCGTCCGAGAAGGTAAAGACCGCGCGTACCGAAGAAGAGAAGGCGGCGAGGAAGCTGGCCAAGCTAGCGAAGAAGTTTGCTGAGTCCGAGTCATCGTCCAGTTCGAAGAAGGACAAGTCAAGCGAGAAGGACAAGTCAAGCGAGAAGGACAAGACGAGCAAGAAGGACAAGACGAGCAAGAAGCGCAGCCGCCAAGACGACGAGGACGATGAAACGGACCCCGTGTCCGAGACGTCCGAAGAGAGCGATGCGGCTGCTCGTTCGACCTCGAAGAAACTCAAGACAAACGACAAATCGACGACTGTGGGTGGCGTAGAGAACCCTCGCCTTGAAGACTTTGATATTAGTCAGGAGACGCGAACAAACCTTCAGGCGCGAGGCATTAACACGCTGTTTCCCATCCAAGCCATGACGTTTGCCAAGATCATGGCTGGCAAGGACCTCATGGGGCGAGCTCGCACTGGTATGGGCAAGACGCTAGCATTTGCTCTGCCAGTGATTGAACTGCTGTTGAAAGACAAGCGACCACGCTCACGTGGTCGTGCACCTCGTGTAGTGTGCATGGCCCCGACTCGTGAGCTTGCCAAGCAGGTGGCTTCTGAGTTTGAACTCACGGGCCCGTCGCTCAGCACAGTCTGCATCTATGGTGGTGCATCGTACCAGTCACAGAACAATGCGTTTCGTAGTGGCGTGGACATCTTAGTCGGTACGACGGGTCGTGTGATTGATCACATTGACCGGGGCAACTTGCTTCTGCATAATTGCGAGTTTTTGATACTCGACGAGGCCGATACGATGCTGGAGATGGGCTTCCGGGAAGATGTGCAGAAAGTGTTTGCTGCAATGGAGAAGGCGCAGAAGGAGGGCGCGACAAAACGTCAGACGCTCCTGTTTTCGGCTACGATTCCTAAATGGGTCAAGGACGTGGCTGATAAGTACATGCAGAAAGCTGAATTTGTCAATCTTGTGAAAGACTCGGATGATCAGGCGTCCACTGATGTGCAGCACATTGCGATCCCCTGTCATTGGCAGGGACGACCGACGCTACTGGCTAATTTGCTTGGTGTCTATACCAAGAAGGACACTCGCACGATCATTTTCGCAGAGACGAAGAAGGACTGCAACGAGCTTGCGGTGCACCCTGAGATCAAGACTGACAGCCAGGTACTTCACGGTGACATTGCCCAGGAACAGCGTGAGACGACGATGAAGGCATTTCGTGAGGGTCGTTTGCGTCTGTTGATTGCCACAGATGTTGCTGCTCGTGGTCTAGACATGAACGTTGACCTTGTAATCAACTCGGAGCCGCCCCGCAAGATGTCGGGTATGGCTGATGTTGATACGTATGTCCATCGATCTGGTCGTACGGGTCGTGCTGGTAAAAAGGGTATCTGCATCACTCTGTACACAAATCGCCAGCGCGATTCGCTGACTCAAATCGAGCGCAAGATCGGCAACAAGTTTGTTATGAAGGGACCTCCAGACCAAGAGGACCTGATCAAAGCATCTGCCGCCAAGGCGCTAAAGGAGATTGAAAATGTTGACGCTGCTATGATTGAGCTTTTCCGGGAAAAGGCGGGCGAGTTACTTGAGAGTACAGAGCCTGAGCAGTGCTTGGCTGCTGCACTAGCTTGTATCACGGGCCACACGAAAGTGCCTCGCCGCACGTCGCTCATGTCTGGCGTGCCTGACTACGTGACGGTGTTGTTTACGAGCTCCAACCCGATTCGTGCCAAAGGCTACGTCTGGAATGCTCTGAACCGAGACATCTCTGAAAGCGTTGCAAACGACATCAAGCAGTTGACACTGACTGAAAATTCGATGGGAGCTTGCTTTGACCTTCCGATTGCCGGTATGGAGCTGATGGAAAAGCTGATCGAGGATGGTGGCATGCACTGCCCGTACTCGTTCCCAAAGACGCTACCAAAGCTGCAACAGACGGCTTACCAGATGCGCTCGCAGAGCTTTGGTGGAGGTCGTGGTGGCGGTGGTCGTGGTGGCGGTGGTCGTGGTGGCGGTGGTCGTGGCTACGGCGGTGGTGGTCGCGGCCGTAGTGGCGGCCGAGGTCGTCGCTTTTAATTTGCTGCAGCTACGAGAACACTTTGTCATCAAGTAAATGCCGAAGTCGTCTATAGTCCTTCAACTAGTTAGATAGACTCCCCAACTCCCTAACGTTAAATATTGTACAGAGGTTTGCGATTGAACATACGTACCAGTATGTAAACAAACGGCGACGAACAACAAGGGTAGTTTCGTGACGAAATTTGGGATTACATGGACGAAAGTCGCGCCCGCATGTTTGTCCAAGATTCTCACCAACGTAGAATTAAACTGCAGCAGCACTTCTCACTGGAATATCTCGGTGGTAAAAATTGTGCAATAGTGCCGACCGTGTTGAGCTCCACCGCATGATTATTTCAATTTAACAACCATGGTAGAACAACTTCCGAAAGCCTCTCATCTTGGCTGGTGCTGCCAATTCGTCCGATGCTATACTGCAGATTGCAATTGACTGGTAGGGACTACGGTGTGTACTTGTTACGACGCACTTGCTCGTTTTTCCAAACTCTTGTAGCATGCAGTAGACAACCGTTTCCATCATGGAAGATAGCGAGTAAACCAAATTAGTAGCGGGGTGCTGCGCCTCGCCCAATTATCTTACGAATGTTCGCATGCACACAAAAGCCGTACTTCCTGTTATCGATACAAGAGTGAAAAGTTTATGCCGCTTGTGTCACCTTTACCATGCGACTTTTATCGGCAACATCATGCATGGCCTCTGTGTACGATCCGTGCTGGCTAACAGTCTTGATACCTAAAGGTGTATTGTTACTGATAACCTCACCGCTTGCGTCGTCTACAAAACACTAGAGATTTAGAACAGAAGTTGACGCGAAAAAGAGTGGATTCTGCTTGGCGCTAGAGCTTTCCTGCAGACAATCCGACGTCGTTACTTTTCTCAATTGTTTTGCACTTATAGAAAGCGCTGCAAAATAAATACAACCTGAAGATGCAAGTCCATGCTTTGTGCGTCGAGGAAGATCTCTTCCTCGACGCACAAAGCATGGACTTGATACAAATTTCAAGGCTTCGCTTACACAGACATATTTTCTCTTGCAAATGTAGATTCAGCAATATCAATTGCATTTTGCGTCCAGCCATGCATCCTACGATAATGTAGTCTTCTAGCTAGATCGGCTAAAAAGTCTGAGGATTCGGTTAGCCACATATTTCGCCATCGTGCCAGCCCCGGGCTATGCGATCACTCCTCAATATTCAAGCGAAAGCATACATGGCATGGACATCTTCCACGAGCTTAATCTACCAATCATTAAACTTCGATTGAAAAAGATGATTTCTGTGGAGTGGCACCCTTTGTATGGGGTGCCACGAAACTTCACGTGCACTAGTACGTGCAGAGGAAGCTAGTCTACTCAAACAGCTAGTTTGAGCAAAAGGTAAAAAGAGAACTGTACTAAAGATAGTTAAGCTATCAATACAACTCCAGTCTATTTCTTTTTAAATCTACATTAACGCGCGACGACAACCTGCTAACCACTCATCACGCGCGTCCAGCGGCGATTATTGGTAATCTCGGTTGATAGGTCTTTATCAAAGAATCTTTAGGCAGCGCATGCATATTATTCTAAGGGATAACATTCCTTCAATCTTCCCAATCTCATGTAAAATTGACAGAAGATTATCACGCTAGACAATCTTCCTATTGGCACCTTTTAATGTCAATGTGATGTAACGGGCGACCCCATTGCATCAACCCCCAACCATTAATCATCCCGGTGATTGGATTAAGCTAATTGGAAAACGAGTGATAACCGTTATATCAATCTGGGAAGGGGAGCACTTGTTATTCAAATTCATACTCATTTGGCGATTCATCGCATGGTGTCAAAGTCCATGCGGTGTGATGCCGAAGCAACCAAAGATGCGGTTGCATGCATGCGATCAGCTGAAAAGAGTACTTCTCTTGCTTCAGCAGCAGGTGGTTATTCGCCTGCTGTTGCGATTGAGCAAGAGGCATTGTTTGTTGTGTATAGTCCACGAGGTGGGTCACCATATGCGACAGATACATCCGCTGCGTCTGTAGCGGGTGCTACGACTCGCATTGCGGATGAGCCTGATATAAAAATTATCTATTCTGGCGAGTCGGATGCATCATCCGGAACGAAGGCGACACCTCACGCCTTTGGATCATTCAGACTGACACTGCAAGAGCCAGGTTGACTGGCTCTGGGGAACGTGGCCGCATGATGTCCGAGATATTCGGACAAAGCAATTCGTCTGACGAATCCTCGTCTCACGCAAGTCTATCTGACGATAAGACGCGTGGTGACAGTGGTGACGCACCCACACGTCACCACGGGGAGCAGCTCGAGAGGTCGAGCTGTTGCTGGTGTCAGTGCTTATTCTGACACCACTCAAGCAACCAGGGACCGCAATGTCCTGAGCCACGCTCCTCAAGTGGAGTCTCCTTGGATGCCATCATACAAGAAGCTGGATCTATTGGCAGGTAAGACCATCGAACGGGATCTAATCCCTTTTTTCGACCGTACGAGGATCTGTCTTCCTAATTTTCAACACGTAAACTATCCGTGATAAGGAAGAGCTCTTCACCGATGTGTTCTTCAAACATCGTTGGTACAATGGCAAACCATGATCGAGACGGTAAGGCCTCGGTGCAAGGATGGAATGCCTTCATCCACAACATCGAGTGCATTGGCCGTGAGGCCTGGCTTGGTAAAATTGATGCAGCTCGCATCAGGATTAAAAAGCGTAACCCAGTCGGTGTACGATACAAGTTGCTTCGACTTTCAAGAGAGGCAGTATTACCCTGTCTCTCGTGGGGTGATTCGTGTCCAGGTTGCCTGGTCAACTTGTTTCGTGCCCCGAGGGAGGACTGAATATCTAATGTTCCCTATTGGAGGGCGCGCATCTCTTCCGAGATGGCCGAAGGGATTGACATCTTGCAATCCCTGTACTCGCGTTCGGGGGAGTGGGTCATTTTCCGACGGCCCTTCTTCCAACGCAGCGGGTGGGTCTCGTCGTACTGCTCGACGATACCAAGGACTTAAACAATCGGCTGGACACGAATCTCCTAGCTGTCCCATGCCGGTGGCTATACAGCGAACGAGGTAACTCGTCCAGACACCATTCACGTCGCGGTGGTTTAAGATACGCTCCACTAGGAAGTGTTGACCACCGCCAGAATCCACCAAAGGATGTGGTGGTGGCGGGAACACCTGATCCGGCTCAAGGGTCGGAAAACAGCTTGATGTTCAGGGACAAAACTGTGTAACGAAGGAGTCACACGACGATCTGCTTCACGAGCGGACTCGGCGTGACGAGCTCCATAATCTCGTGAAGGATATTATAAGTCCTTAGCGCACGATTGTTCTATCGATCGTGCCGCGTTTGCGTTTGCGCAACTTAAGAACGAACGTTCGATTTATTCTCTCCGTGACAAGATGAATGCAGCTCGTCAGAACATCGCTCAACTGCGTGAACAGATCGCTTCGCTAGTCGACCAGACTGGCTCGTTGAAACGGGACAACTCGAAGGTGGTCTCGGCTCTCGACCGCGGAGGTGTTCTTAGCATCTCGAAACGGGCTCGTACTAATAGTACGGGCGGAGAAGTCCATCGTAACACGTAGGATGCGTACGCATCTTCCAGGGCAGTTCAATCGTGTACGCGTTGCCCATTCGACGCAACACACGAAATGGACCGATGTACTTGGGCAGTAATTTACTGCTGCCCACGATTGTCACTGCGTGTTTCGGTAGGTTTACTGTAGACAGTAAAACTAGGTCTCCTTCATCAAATGAAAGAAGATTTGCTCTTTCATGTTTGTCTGCGTTTCCCTTCTGTCTGTCTAGTGCATCTGCAATAGAGTTTTGAACGAAGCGGATAACCGCTTCGAGAGTCAGCAGAAATTCCTCTGCTGACTCATCCTTGTCAACAGCAGTGCGCTTCGTGTGTAATGCTGAAATAACGTTATCTTCATCAGTGAGGGCGTCATCGTCTTCACTATGGCAGTCATTGGCGATGCTGAATATACAAGCATCGTCGTCATCATCATCATCGATATCAATCGCATCGACATCGGCATCCATCACGCCGACACCTTTGTCGACGGGTGATGAGCAAGAACCAGATCAGGTTTCGTTCGAGCGAGTGTATTCCCCCCTTAAACTAGAGTCACACTCTAAGAAGGCGGGTAAACGTGGATGGCGTAGGCCATTCACGAAGAACGGTGTATGCGTTGTCGACGCATGCGCTGAGCTGTTGATGGCGAATTCCGCCATCAGAAAGAACTTACTCCAACTCGCATACGAGCGAACTTACCCTCGAAGTATCTCTTCAAGGACGCGGTTGACGCGTTCGGTCTGAACATCTGTTTCTGGATGGTCAGAAGTTGACATCGTCAAACGTTTTCTAAGTGAACAGAACGCCGATTGTCAGAACTCCGCTGTGAAGCGGGGATTTCTATCAGACACGAGTTCAAGGGGTAACCCGCAGAGTCGGAAGATAGTATCGATGAAGACTCGAGCACAGTCCTGGGTCGTGATCGAATTCGGTATAGCAACAAGATGTACCATCTTTCTGAACCGATCAACAAACACAAGAATGCCAGTATTCTTGTGAGCGTCCGAAGGAAATCCGAAGACGAAGTCCATCGATACGGACTGCCAACACTTTGCCGGAATCGGCAGAGGCTGCAAGGGTGCACGGAACGAAAGACTAGGCTTCATCCGCTGGCAAACTTCGCAATCGCGAATGTATATGCGCACAAACTCAAATTGGTGGGGCCCGTAGAAGTCACGACTTACCGCGAGATAAGTCTTTTCTCTACCGCGATGTCCACTTCGTGGGGTATCGTGACACTCATGCATGATGCGCAATCGCAAATAATCATGATCGCGATCGACGACACGAGGAGTGTCGTCATTGACTGCTGTATAGCACAACAGTCCATCACGAACCGAATACCGTTCGGTTGATGAGCGGTATTGAGACGTCAAGCTATTTAAAGCTTGACTGTATGGTTTAAACACGTAATTTATCAATCGCAGAAGAGACTTATCTTCTGCGTGTTCTTTTCGCACGTCGTCGAGCAGATTCGACGACGGGACACTCACTGTTAGTGTTGCAACAGTGGGTCCACCCCCACTGTTGCGTTGAGAAGTCCGCTTCGAATTGGGTTAACGCAAAAGAGCATTAGCGAAGACATTTAGTCGTTCCGGTTTGTACTCCACGAAGAAGTTGTACTCCGCACATAAAGACATCCACCTCGCGATTCGTTGCGAGAGGTGTGGACTGTTTACGGCCGTGCGTAACGACGCATGGTCGGTATAAACAATGAAGGGCCTATCTCCTAAGAGATAGACCCGAAACTTAGCTAGTGCACATTTCAAGGCAAGAAATTCCTTGTCATGCACTGGGTAATTACGCTCAGATGCTTGCAGCTGACGCGATTGATATCAGACGACGCGCTAAACGCCGTCTGAGTCGTACTGCATTAACGCGCAGCCGACTGCAAAATCGCTGGCGTCACAGACCACATGAAATGGTATGTCTTGGTCTGCAATCGCCAGCACAGGCTATTGCACCAAGCTTTTCTTGATACTTTCGAAAAGTGCTGACACTCAGCGCTCCATGACCACCTCTCGTTTTTCTTTAAAAGACGAGAGAAATTTGCGGTCATCTCGGCGTAGCTGCGCGAGTACTTGTGTGAGTACACCGCCAAGCCAAGAAACTTTCGAATTCCCTCGACTTCGACTGGCACAGGCCAGTCGCTAATCGCCTTGATCTTTTCCGGATCAGGGCGTACACTGTTTTTACCCACGATGCAGCCACGAAGTGGTATTTCGATCGCTGCGAATATACACTTCTTGAGGTTCGCGAACAACTTATGCTTTCGCTTTATAGTAAGAACCTTCCGGACATGGATTCTATGACCTCCACGTCCGTCTCTCCATCCATAGACCGGCTATGGTCGAAGACATCGTCGAAGTAACTTGGTGCGAAGTCGCGCCCCGATCGCAACAGATTCGTAACACATCTGTTAAAAGTTGCAGGAGCGTTACTTAGCCCATGTGGCATCACTAGCCACTCTTAGAGCATACCACTGGGGGTGCTCACTGCTGTGTACGCGATGTCCCGTTCACGCATGAGGATCTGTTCGAATCCATACATCAAATCCATGGATGAAAAGATGGTACTTTTTGTCATACCATCTATGATGACATCCTTCTTGGGAATGGCGTTGGAGCCGGTACCGTTGCAGCGTTCAATGTGTTGAACGCGTGCACTATCCGCCACCTTCCTGTGGCCTTTCGCACACAGAAGGTTGGAGAGCTATGAAGGGGTGTTGATTCCCTCACATGACCAGCCGCTAAACGACCGGCAAAAACTTCGTCGATCGCTGTTATCTGTTAACGAGATAGTGGACAGTGCTTCATGATACAAGATTTCGAACCAGGTTTCAGTTCGATCTCATGCCGAGTGCCTTTGTCTTTGGGCAGCTCGCATGGCATGGATTCCGGAAAACATCCCTGAATTCAATCAAATCCTTACACAAAAGATTTGTCTTTAGAGACTCCCAAGATTGAGACGTGTATCGCCCAATCCGGGTCTTCTCATCGAGGACACTCTCGTCCATTAATGAGCTACTGAGAACCCGTTCGTTCTCAGCAAATACTTGTGCCGACCGAATATCGGCGACGTACTCGTCCTCTGTGAAGCGTACGCAGATCTGCTTGATCTTGTCACTACGCAGATCTCGCAAGAATCTTTTCGATTCTGGCGTTGGAAACTTGACTACCTCTAAGATGACTTAGGAGGTGTTAATAGATCAAGTGAATACGCGCCTGCACTTGATCCGCCATTCACCAAGACATTTGCTGTATCGGTGCTTTCCTAAGAAAAAAACACTTCCGTAGGTGGTTATAGGACCGCTCCCTCAACATAACTCTGTGTCGAAGTCCATCTCAAAGAGTTGCTTGTATGAAACGCGATCTTCCATTTGCCCAGACTTGCCGACTCACGGAGGGGTACTCCGATCCTTGCCTTGTAGTATGACCTTGTGCTCACCTTGTGTACCCGTCGGTTGGGCTGGATTGAGCTCTTCGTAATGGCATTGGAAGATGTCGATCTCGCTAAGGGCTTGGGGTGGAGAGTTCGCTTCCGGTGAAGATATCTTCACACCACGAACTGGTTCTGCAATAATAATCTTGGGTTGCTGAGATCTCTTTTTCAGAGAGGTAGCAATCTCGATCTTGGATCGCACCGGTCTCGGTCTTGAATTCGGGATCGGGGGCTTCACTACGTAGGAATCTTTACTCGGCGAATATTATGAGTCTGCGTCGATCTTGCCTTGAGATCGGTCCGATCTGGTTTTGATATCGGCCAATCTGATCAGAAGTGCGCAGTTTGGACAGATAAGTCTTGAGTTTCACCAAAATGAAACGTGCCGATCTTCCGTCTGGATCGCGTCGATCTTGCTCGGTATTGTCTTGAACGCCTTGTTCGGATCTTCTAACCACTTGATCCGTCTAGCGATCTTGTAACCGAAAGCCTTTACCGTGTTGCTGCTACCCTAGCAGTGAGTTGAGCATGTGAGATCTTGATCGGTCTGGGCCGAATTCTCCGAGATCGCTCTTGTCGATCTTGGCCAACAATCCAAGATCGCTCTTTAATATCCTTAAGCATGCGTACCTTGAGCCGTCGGTAAGCCAAAGGTACCTTACCCAGAAAAAGGGAGGACGCGTGGAGTGTGTGGAAGAAGTAGAGTTCAAGTCTGTTTATTAACCAGCCAAATTACGATCCAACCTACCCTTAAGCCTATTCTTAAACACAGGTCAATCTCCAAACCGATGTCATCTGGATCGCCCCCTTGCCACGTGTCGAGATTTCGTGCCCTGTACTCCAATGATAGCGCCAGTATTCCCGATATCGTACCCAGAACAACAAATGTATCCAAATCTCAAATATGGTACCAAATACCCATTCTTGGCACCAAAGTACCCGATATAGGACGCACATTGCCGAGTGTGTCCAAGTCCTTTTTGTGGCGTCAATTCGGACGGCTTCCACTGGCTCTTTCGGTCTGAAAATTCTTGACATCACTTAGGGACCTCCATCAAAGTTATTCCACATGATCCCGTGTCTTCATCAACCTTATATCCATCGTCAGTGTGGAATATGATCGATCTGTCGTCCAATATCAAAAAGTTGGAGGTGGATCTGGTCTAGATCGGCGATTAACACCTTTTCATCTCCTCGTACGTGCTTCAATATCATCCTCCAGTGTTATCCGATTGAAATCTTCAATCACATATTTCAACATCGGCTCCTTTGACCCCGCTGAGTATGAAAGACTTCCAGATCGGTGTATAATCAACCAAAATCAGTAATTCCATTATAGGATCGGTAAATAGTATCACCGATCCGCTTGGGGCTGCACTTCCTTCGCAGAACCACACCATATCTCATGGTCCCAGAAACACCTTTCTAGAGTAACTTGACCAAAACATTCACGACCGTTGCCATATCCAGTCAATCCGACGTTCCAATGTCCGTCAATCACAAGACTTTCGCATACAGATTGCGATTTAGTCTTCATCTGCTCCAATATGCGTATCCTTGTCCTCGACCAACACTCAGTTGAATTGTATGACTTCGTCCCACTTCCTTGTCCCATATTACATCACGAAAAGCGTCTTTTCTGCGCCTCGTTTTGGATCGTTCATTGAAAATCCTTCTGCAGTCGTCTTGTCCCAAGTGGCGATCGGATCGGCTCGTTGATCCCCGTTGAGATCACCTTATATCTCCCATTGGATCGACAGATTGCTCGTTGTTGTTTTCTGCCAGCTAGTGGCATTTTCACTGGGTGGTCACCGCTCCGCGTCCCAAAATTAAGTAGTGACTTACCACAACTCTCTCAAGAGTTTTCACTCCCAGTAACACTGGAACTTTCATCCAATATGTGTACTGAGTGTGGGTGTACTACTACAGTCACGTCCTCTTGGATCGACTCTCTTTCAGGTGATCGGGCTTGCTCTCAATCGACTCTCTGTTAGTCGATCTCGCTATAACGAGTTGTTCATCCTGAACAACACTAATTTCTCTTCTTGGATGCACCATTCTTGGTGTGCATCCGTGTTCCAGTCCACTCGATCTCTTCGAGAGGTGAACATTTGGCGCAGCCTGTGTCACTACACAGGTGCCGGAAGCTGGTTTCACAGTGTAGTGGCTTTCTACACTGTGATCTTGTGCAGTCGTACTAAAGACCGTACCACAAGTGAGGCCATCGCACTCACTCGTAGTACATCCAAAAACTTGTGGACGCTCCAAGACGTTCATCAGATGGCCATCCGATGAACAAACGGCAGGCATCTTCACGGATCGATGCTGCCAGCTGATCCACGGCTGGTACTTTCTAAGTCATGGCAGACCAAGGATGACATCAAATTTTTCATCCAAATCTAATACGAGGAAGTCATCATCTTATTGTTTTCCTTCTAGCGTGTAGTGGATTCCCACTTCACGTTTGTCCACTGTTACGGATGCGCCTGTAGCAAGGCACACCTTCATCCTCGTTGGAGATAACTCTCGCTCAACATAGTTGAGACTACTATCCCTTAGCGACTGGCGTCGAATGAAACTGTTCGACGCCCCACAGTCAACTAGGGCGCAACGTAATATTCCACTTGTCACTACGATCTTCAAAGTGATGAGAGACTCCTCATCACTATGGGCAGTACTCTTGACGAAGATTGTCCCCAACACGCAGTCTCTGTGTGTTACAGAGACTGCGTGGTGGGAGCAATCTTCGTCAAGAGTCCTGCAAATTCTCTTGAAGTTGCTGGATCAGCAGGGTGCTCCACCCCTACTAACCCTGTCCGTTTTTTTAACGGTCCGACTTGCTGTCGCGGCTTATCGACATGGTCGGACCCACGCCTCGGACCTTTCCTTGGCCAAAGGTGGTCATCACGTCCTGTCTTTGGATGTGTTGCGGTGCTCGGGACACTACACTCATGAGCGTAGTGTCCAATCTTCTGACAGCGATGTCATCTTGCCGTTCGCTTGTGACTCAGAGAGCGAGAGTTTTCGCTCTCGATGTAATAGAGGTCCACTAGTTTGGGACCTCCTGTTTCCTGTCGCCTTGTCGGACGATAGTTTGACGAGTTAGCCTGAGACTGTCTCAGGCTGAAGTCTTCTTGTTCCGCATACGCTATCGCCTTTTCAGCGTACGGAAGCCCTCTCGGAACATGTAGGTCTTCACAGGCCCATCCACAAGGCCGTAGACGAACACGTTGATAAGCGTGTGCTCATCAACAGGGTTTTCCGTAACGCTGATCGCAAGGTAGCTTAGGTGCTGTGCGTAAGCGTTCACGTCACGCTTACCTTGCTTTAGCCTCAAAAGTGCAGAGCGTGCTCTGAATTCGGCTTTTGGAGGCTCAAACGTTTCTTTGAGCCGAGACTTCAAGATCTTCGACGACTTAAACACGTTTGAGTCGTGAAGCTTGAGTTCTAAGGCCCAAGTCTTTGCTCGTCCTGTCAAATTTGACAGGGCGAAGGTGACTTGCATCTCGTCACCCTCGATGTGATGAGCCTCGACGGCGTCGTCTAACTCGACGAACCATCAAAAGCGGAATCTTCATCGGTTTCCCTACACCTTAAGATGTCTATCTTCAAGGTTTCGGGTCGATGCATGTGCGTTGGCCCGCCCATCGACTGATGAGAGCCTTGCTGTTGTAGCAAGGCTATCTCCTGTCTTTCGACGGCAAGATCCCCTTGTAGGAACTTGTTGATAGCAGCATGTTGCTGGTCTCTGCTTAGAGACTCCAACATACCACTGATGGCGGGTTCGCCCATGAGCACACTCATGCGGCCGACTACCTCCCATTTTGAGTCACTCAGATGTGAGTAGCCTTCACGTTTGAATTGAAAGCTGTCGTCTTCAACATCCAACATGTTCGTGTATGGGTGGACACTAAATAGTCGTTGGACGGACTACGAAGTGCTACCAGGTGTAACGGGCACCCTTTGTTTGGGGTGCCGCGAAACTTCACGTACACTAGTACGTGCAGGGAAAGCTAACGTAATCAACAACTAGGTTAAGCAAAAGGTAAAAAGAGAACTGTACTAAAGATAGTTAAGCTATCAATACAACTTCAGTCTATTTCTTTTTAAATCTACATTAACGCGCGACGACAACCTGCTAACCACTCATCACGCGCGTCCAGCGGCGATTATTGGTAATCTCGGTTGATAGGTCTTTATCAAAGAATCTTTAGGCAGCGCATGCATATTATTCTAAAGGATAACATTCCTTCAATCTTACCAATCTCATGTAAAATTGACAGAAGATTATCACGCTAAACAATCTTCCTATTGGCACCTTTTATTGTCAATGTGATGTAACGGGCTACCCTGTTACAATTTTAACATTTAAGAGCGACATGCCTCCACCAAATACGTTTCTATAGTACTGTACAGTGGTCTATAAATTTACCACAAACATACGTGCTTGTTATTATGCTTTCATAAAATGTGGTTACGGGAAGTTTAATGGATGCAACGCAATTCATGTCCTAAGGACAACAAATATGGTACTATTCAACGTGGTACTTTTCAGCAAATTTTTAGCTTGCCCGAATTTGGTACCCCATAAGACCATTTGCATGTTCTTAATCGCGAGTTGGGCGCTGATGCGTTGCTACCCAAAGCCACGACCCAAGCTCTTAATACATATATTCTCTGCGACGTTGATTTTGAATGATAAAGCGGGCTGAAGCTTACGAAGTTCGAAAACGACACTGAACTCTTCTTGGTGATAACTAATTTTAGCGACATTGTCGTTTAACAATAAAAGGTAAATTTTTGGGGGATCAGCCCGGCTTGTCAAAGATTGACTGTTACTGCCTTGACGTATGCAGCTCACTGCTGTAGTGTCATTCGTGATCACACGAGCGATCACGACAAACGCTTTCGATTCACTAACAATTTGAAGGACAATGAGTTTTGGATCGATGTTGTAATTGGCGTGTCAAACAAACAGCACATCCTTCAGTATGAGTGGAAGTGAAATGGATGACCAGTGACATTTTTGAATTTAAGATCGCCCAAATATGGTCATCAAGAGGATTCAACGTTTATACTAGCCGGATATCATGGTCTGTTACCGAGATTTGACTTGCTGGATGGCCAAAGTAGGGGACGAGCCATTTCATGTGTTGACTCAAACTTAATAATCTGGCAGATGCGGGATTGAATAGGATGTTAAGCGCCCGTGCTTCAGCTGTAGCGTTACAAGGCGGTGCAGAAAGTTCAATTTTGGCCGAAGCACGAGATCTTACATGTTTTGCGGGAGTCGAAGCAAAGCATAGATCGACAGCGAGTATAGCCTTGCAGCAGAAAAAAGGCACAATTGCAATGTTGTTGAGAGATTCACAAGACTTTATATCACTCAACCGTCTGGGCAAATAGTTTTTGTCAAAAAAAGGTGTAACTCATAGTGGATATTGCAGCGATCAGGCGATCGGCGCAACAAAGGCGTCAACAATCCGAATTTCTACAAAAATAGATGTTGCATCAGTTGCGGATCAAGCAAATCAAGCAGACTCAAGGATAAGGTAGCTAAATAGCCAGCATGAAGATTTATCCTTTGGGTGACTTGACCCGGATGAACGCAGACGATGAAACCTGATGTGCTTGGACTGGCTGACGCAGTCCGAGCACATCATGTTTCATCTTCGGCGTATGAAGTAGACGAAATTAATTACTGTTTTTTAGCCCTCGAATATTAAGCAGACGAAATGAATTACTGCTTTTTAGCACCCGACTTTCCAAACCGTCTAAAAATGTAATGGATACAGTCTACCTGGTTGTACCAAGAAATAACATCAGGCATTTATGCAGCAGTTCCATACAAGCTTGAAAGGTGGTCAGCAAGGTGTCAGGAAAATGTTTTAGCGGATCAGGTACAATTTCCATTGGAGAGATCTAAATCGGAGCATCCAGCGTTTTGTTAGCTAGTACGTTTGCTGCACAACTGGGAAAGGTTTTCCCGCGACCCGCAACAGACCCCCTGGAAATTTACAGGCTAGATACCGATTTCCGGTGATCGCAGTGGATATCATCTCGTCTTTGCCACGGTATGTTTAAAGAAAACACCAAAATACTGATTTAGATAGACCTCTTCTCGGGTTACGTAATCGCGAAAGAAAGTTACGCACACATTTCTTGTAGCCTTCCGCGACCTTAAAGAGTACCGCTTAAACGGTCGTTGGAGGCTACAAGAAATGTGCATTTCAAAGAACTCGAGCAAATTGTAGCGATACGTCACGACCGAAAGCCTATCTTTATGCCAAATTTTTCAAGCGTAGTAACATGATCGCACGGCAAAAGCAGAGTGAGACCATAGCTGTCCGACTGCAAGCAAAAAAAACTGCAGAACGCATGGTGCAGACGTTAACTAGAGCGATCAAGATGCAACTCACGCACGGGGATCAGAAGAATTAGGATAAAATGCAGATATGAAGGAATTTGCCATGTATACGGCACAAGATCGTGTCCGAGGAAATACCCCGATTTATTTAAATTGAGACTGAGATCCAAGATCGACTTTGGAGGCAACCCTACCGTAAGGGCGCAATAAAAACGTGATGTTGACCCTCGAAGATAGTGATATAACATCTAGCGTTAGTTCTAAAGAGAAAGTGCGACGGTAAACGAACGCCTCATGAATGAAACCTATGAATGAGCGTATTTAGCATAATCTACATCATGAATCGTGTAATATGAAGTGCAAGATGCAGGTTCGGCTCTATTTAGAATGAATCAAGAACTAACATACTCTAAAGATAGCATTTATGTGGAAAGGACCATTAGGAGTGACTGAATCGTGTGGAGAGCATGCATTCCGATTGTAGATCGCAAGAACTTTATGTCAACTATTTTAGTAGTGCATGTTTTCAAACTATAACAAGTAACATATTTCCCAATCACACTGGAAATTCTTTAGTGGTCTAATGTGAAGATCCCGAGATTTTTGATGGGTCGCTGTTGCTGGAAGAAAGTTGGCAGAACGAGTTGGCTTTTGATGAGCACAAGGTGAAAAAAAACTCTGGACGTATGATCGGGACGCGAGATCCGTGATGGCTGAGTGCATCGACATTACTTAGTGCAGTAGAAGCTACATAGAAACTTAATCTGGATCGACGAAAAGGATCTGAACTGTGGCGCGTTGCTGCAGGATTTTAGGCGCAATTGTGCAGGTCAAGTCCGGTTCGAGGTGATGCAATCTGACGAAGTGGTAGCCAAAGGTTTACATGTTATCGAAGCGACCGGTAATTGGCGTATACAAGGAGGTGTGTACAAGATGATTGATGGACTTGTAAAGTTGTACAAGATGATAAATGGGAACATGTACAAGGAGAAAGTATGAAATGGCAGGTGTTCGTATGTACAAGGGGTTTACCACAGATGTTAGAATCGAAATATATGTAAAATGTGCGGCGATAGCGGATCATAAGAGTCCGGTCGCGGCTGTAAAGCCAAAAAAATAAGTTTTTTTCAAGCTAAAAATTGGGTAAAAGATCAAAGGAAAATATTGAAATTTGGAACTGCGCAATTAAACTCTAGCCTACAAGCCAGAATGAACTTACGAGGCAAACATGGGATCGACGACGAGGAATGTTCTGTAATCAACGAACAATAGTGTGAACGCCAGGGTTCAGCGGCATCCAGCGGCGACAGAGCCGAGGTCAGATCAGGACTGTAATTGTGTTCGCTTTCTGGCCTGGATACTATATGTGTACTTCCATTAAGAACGGGAATAAAAGGGTATAGGGATCCAACAGTATGTACAGATCGCTGTGTTCCACGATCATGCCTTGCAATGTGAATCGTATAAACACCTTCCACCGGAAATCAGCTTGCGATTGACGTTGTTTGCACTGCTTCCAGAGTTTATCCCACCCAGGATCGCTGGCTCGCTGTTCGCTGAAAGAAGGACTAGCACGGACCCCCGCAATGCCTATCGGTTATAATCCTAACAGTTTAAGTACAGGGTGGCAAGCTGATCGAAACACCAAGTACGAGGAAAAGAGGTCGGTGCAATCCCGCGGCCATCAGTCTACCAAAGTTATTGGGCGTATTAGACCGCAATCTGGGCTACATACAACAATTGGAAGTCCACTCATGTTTAAAAGGTGCATTCTTGCGCACAGGTATTTTCGGATAGAGACATCCCTTATAAAGAGAAGTGGCGGAACAAAAGATTGACGTCCAACTCCGCGACACTCGCTTAACTGAATCTGCGCGTTGAACAGGGAGAAACGTGCCACGATGCTCTTAGTACGCAATCTCTGTACCCAGGGATCCACTGGTCACGTAAGAACTTAATTGAGGTCAGGTTGACGTAATCCGATGGCAGCAACGTCGGGTTCAACGATGCGCAGGATGCGTATGAAAGACTTTTTGATCGTTTGAGTCACTAGGAACCAACCCAAAAACCTACACATGGAACGTCTCGATCACGGCAAGTTGGTTAAAACTAGTAGGATAAGGTTGATCGTGGAGAGTACTAGGTGTGTCTACAACAATCGACATGTGGACGGCCCAGCCAAATTTTGTGACGTCAGATGCGACGCCAACGAGCAATTGAAGATCGAAAACCAGACAATGCCTCAAGCGTCGCCGCTTCATCTGCAAATGGTAGCTCTCCCTCGTACAAAGTAAAAACTTGACTACAAAGTTGCAGTATATCCTGTTTACGGGTAGCCGTAGGTCTCCGATGATCGTGAGAAGCTTTGGGATCACGAAAAATCTTGGGGGCGCGAGATCCTTGTAAAAGCAACATTTTGGAAGCGCGAGATCGTTTGGAATCACGAGAACCCTCGGAAGCGCAAGAAAACTTGGGAGCTAGGTAAACATTGGGATTTCGAGCTTAGGGGGGCATACCACCTGACGTCGCAGATCGACCCAATTTCTTGAGAGGGGGCACGGTGGGAGATTACAGAGAATAGTGTGGTCACTTACGGCTAAGTCCTGAGGGTTCCGACGTCGTTTTGTGATTTGTAGACATAGTTTTTCGGGTAGACGACCCCAAGGTCGGATGCAAGGCGGAAGAGTCCCCGGTCACTGACGACGCCCTGTGATCCCTATGAGTCATGCGATCTTCAATGGATCAAACATTCGGAGGCTTATTATGACATCCGGGTACGCATTTGTTCAGTGAAACGTCCCGATTGAATACAGTGCGACGTAATCGATCTCATTCAGCAGATCGGGAGGTAAGAGCGTCCTGAGAATCGCTAATTTAGCCTGAGGCTCCTCTACCTTCTTCAGGCCACGATGCATCTCCCTAAAATGGCACCCGGCTTTCTTACACTCTTAAGCCTTGCAAAGGCTGCAGGAAAGTCTATCTCAATTGGTCACCAGTCGATTTCCCGCGTCCTTCATCGGCTTTCGAATCTCGGCAAATTCGCTATTGGCTTTCTCCTGCGCGGAGTGACGTGCTCTACAGTGCAACGCGCGTGAACGATCATACTTGATTGGACTTATTCGACGAACGGGGATGTGGAAGCGCACAGTTCGTAGAGATTCTAATCCAGATAGGAATTTGAGCACCTTTTGCATAAATGCAGTCTCCATGATTCAGTACCAGTCCACGAACGCCTGCTGGGGATCCAGATGGAGGCATATCAAGGCGATTACTGTACCAAGCGTAGCACGACCAATTGCGCGCGACACTTTGATGCGAGTATTTGGAGCCAGATGATCTAACTTGAATTCGATTGTGGTGCGCCGCTACTAGCCGTGTCCACGTCCGGAGTCGAGATCGAAGACAATCCCGTTGGAGGAATTCGTACGGGAATTCAACCGATTATCTCGTCCATGTAGACCAGAGACGCGACAGCCAGTGATCAAACTCGGACCACGCCAGGGTGTCCAGAAATAGCAGGACTGGCAGCCGTCAAAGTTTTGACATCCGAAGTAGGGATCACGGGGGACGATTTAAAAGACCTTGATCCCGAGTTATGATAGGAGAAAGAATTCAAAAGAAAGTTGATTGTTTATCGGAGCTGAGAACGTGAGAGTGTTTTGTATCGTAAAGAATCAAAACTTTGCACATTCACATCAGCACCGTACGTCGACTGACGGTACAGGGGAAGGTTGTGGCAAAGCGGTCGCAAGCTAGTTTCCGGCTGAGTTGGCTTCGATGCTGTACGGATATTTTGTTTCAGCTGAGCCGAAAGTGCTCTGATTAGTGCACACCTGTCGGGGCGGGTGGATTGCAATAGCACACCCATATTTCAGTGATCTAGATCGTCACTACGTGAGACAAGGCCAGATGGAAGTTTAACCAGTATAATTGCGCAATCTGTTAAGAGAAATGACTAGACGGAAATCTAGATTTCGAAAATGATATGGGGATCTTAAGCTGCAATTTCGATCCTGAACTTGCGATCGTGATTCATGATTGAAGAGTCGTGACGTCCATGGTGAAGCACCTGAAGATCCAACTATTGTGGCATCCGAGATGGACCGCATGAAGACCCGACTGCTGATCACCCTGGTGTGAACCACATGAAGATCCGACTGCTGATAACCCTAGTGTGTAGCACATGAAGGAGTGACTGTTGTGGCATTCGAGTTAGACCACATGAAGAACGACTGATGATACATCTGGTGCGGAACACATAGATGCGAGAGGACGATCTTCCTGTAAGGGTGACGCGTTTCTGTAATGGGCCACCCCGTAACATAAGTAGTTTTGATTAAGTTAACATGTTACCTAAGTAGGGGTGTTACTTTCGAAGTAGCGAAAGTAGCACGCCGTATATTTTAGCTGGTTTGATGGGCTCAGTACCATTATTAGCCAGTAAGACACAGGTACGTAGATTAAGTGGTTCCCATGAGTCCAAGGGAAGCATTCCTACTTAGGATGATTAAAAGAAAAAAAAACCGAGTTAAAAGTACTTAATACCCAAGACTTAGCTTTGAGGCCTCCTCAAAGCGTAGAATAGTGTAGCTAAGTACGGGTTGTTCTAGCCCCGTTACAGTTTCATCCTGACACGAGATATCAAGGGCACAGTGATGTTTTTTTAGTCTGATTGGTTATCATAGAACACAGTTCGGATTACTTCAAAAGACACAAGCTATCTCTTCCAGGCACGATATTGGGCCACCCTAAGAATAAAGTGCCGCGTTGCACATCTACACAAGTGTCGCACCTGAATTGTGTTAGGTGCGTTCAAAACTCTCAAGAAAACAAGTCAAATGTGATCAAACGCATCAAACACAGCAAGGGAAAGGGGTGCAAGATCGCGAGACGGCTCAAGTGGTCAGATGAGCCGATGGATCAAGCATCACCGTAGTGAAAGGAGATCTGTATCAGATCGGGGCAACTCGTACAAAGACCCATAAAAAACGCGATCATATGAATATTAACATGCAGCCGACACCAATCCCAGCTACGGTCAAGCTTGGCATCGACTCGAGTCCACCTGGAAGATCGCAACCCGCTCTACCGACGGGTACTTAAGGTGACAAAGGCAAAGCACACGAAGTCCGAATACACTATTCTTTTTTCGGTCATCTGGCGCCAGTGGATAATTGGTATCACCTCATAAAATGAGCGAATTCTACTCCACCACGCTTACTCCTCCACCTATAAGAAAATTCATGTATGGCTTCATTTTCGCTTTGGCACTATATTTGCAAACTAACGTCTTTGACCAATGACACGTTAGTTAATTTGAACAATGATATCACACAGTGGAATATTTGTATATCAAATGGGCATATTTAAAAAAAAGTTCAAAACTTTTGTTATATTTACAGTGGGCTGTCGTACATAGAACAGAAGTGTCCGGTCCGTAACATTTGGCCCATTTACCAACTATCCCAAAATGATAAGAAAGCATGTGCAGAGCATAGTTTCGATGAAATATTAGCATTTCTGCATATCATAAATGGCCACGACTAGGGGCACGCCCCACTTTTTCTATGGTCGCACCCACCTGTATAAAACTAACATTTGATTAATAACACTGCATTGCAAAGACAAAACAGCCGAACATATAGGTGATAAGTTCGGCTGTTCTGTCTTTGCAATGCAGTTTTATTAATCGAACGTATTGGTGATATCAAAAAAAAAACAACGCGCTAGTCGATAGGTAATAAAGCTCCGTCTAAATATGCTTCTTGCCCTCGCTGATTAAAACACGCTGCTTCACAATCTGTCACCAACAACACTCCAGAAGGAATCTTTTCTTCTAACCCTTGCAAAGCAGTGCACTTGCTACTGCCTCGCCAGGTGGTTTTGGCTGGTCCAGCTGTCGCGAACCATTTGCAGTGCTGATCTTAAATTGTTTTGTGGTTGCACAACTATGAAAGCATGCTCATTATTCAGACTTCGGTTTCGTACATGAACTGGATCAAATGATATCGTTGCAGTCAAGTTGGTAGAACCAGTGTTACAGAAGCTATGGTTTAAATGTTGTTGTTTTCCCGCTACGACCGCAATCACAGTGTAATTGTTGCGGACCCCAACTCGTTTTCTTATATCCGGTGACGCCGTTAATCTACCCTTGGGTAGCCTCAACAGCTTTATGCTGTTTCCATATTGCTTTTGGAAGAAAAGCTCGTTCCAAATAGAGCGGCAGATGGGGTTGGAGCTATTTTAGCGACAGTTGCTCCTCTCTCTGGCCTTTGTCCGCCGGAAGTCCAAAGCTAGTGCAAAAATTTTCCTTGCTTTCTGCCGTACTGTATAATTATCAGGGACTCAGACACAATTGCGCGGCCAAGACGAGTATTCGGGAAAGTTTTTTTACTTTAGCAGGAGGAGGAAGTATTCCTGTCTCAAGCTCCACAACCCTTGGCTAAACAACTCCATCTTTCTAGATGGGGGTACCTACATACAACTGTACTGTACTGTACACGTAGACTATTCTATTTTGTTGATTTTGGTCGAATGTTATTAGTT
Source organism: Peronospora matthiolae (assembly GCA_921007115.2). Lineage (NCBI taxonomy): Eukaryota > Oomycota > Peronosporomycetes > Peronosporales > Peronosporaceae > Peronospora > Peronospora matthiolae. The sequence goes on along the minus strand of CAKLBY020000109.1, from coordinate 983,780 downwards.
CTAGACGGGTGGGTGTGCCCATAAAGAGTGAGGTGTGCCCCTAGTCCAGGCCTTTTTTTAATGATACCAACACATTCGATAAATCGAACGTTCCGACTATTTGGATCCGATTTCACTTAAATTTGATTAACTCAGTTTCAGTTATGGAATGCAATGATTCCTTTTGTCAGTCATTCGCTTGTCTACACAGCACAATCTTCAAAAAGTATGGGGTATCACATTTAAAAGATACTTGCCAAAAAAAGGAGTTGATAGCCATAAATCGCAGGAAGCCAACAAGCTTGGTATTTGCCTCACAAACAATGGAATAGGAAGAGTCTCTGCTTGATTAGAAAAACTAGATGATCAAAAAATATTGAAATCGATCTAGACTTGAAGATTGAACCCAAACGCCGGGCGAAGTTTACAAATACGAGCGTGAAGAGTCGCAACCCGCGACAGGAATAGTAGCAATTACGCCAGAATTAGCTTCTGCTTGGCAAAAACATAGCGACATACAGGAACAGCGATACAAAAGCAGATGACCATATTAATCACCCACTCCAGCTTGGAAGACGTGACCGCCGTCCGAGCGGCCGCTGCCGATCGCACTGATACCACTCATACCTGTTAAGTGTAATTACGCAAGCGAGCGAGAGTACTGCGCAGTTGTACACCTGATACAACGTGTCATGATTCATTTTTAGTAGAAGGACAAGAAAAATTGGAATGCATCACTCTTTTCGTTGATGTTTGGTTGAGGGCTGATTTTGTAGCGGAGTCACTCAGCGCTTTTTACAGAGGAAGTCTTCGACTCAATGAGTCTCTTAGTTATAACGAAGTAAAAACGACGTATATTCGTTTAAGCGTACAAGCTTAACAAACCCGTTTCCAAAGAGTTTAAAATTCACAGAATCACACACTAACTAGTCACTACTAGTTAAACAAGAGTAAGCGCTTTTACAAGGATAATGCTATTAACAACACGCTATTCCTTGACTAGGTACTTGTGTGCAACGATTCAAAAGGGTAACTGAACTTAAATTATACTGCAACTACGGTAATAAAACTAAAAAAACTAGCCTGACTGACTTCTACATTGCGATCCTATGACAGAATTCTGGTTCCTTATCCTTTCCCGATAAGGTGCGGTATTACCGTAAGTACGTGGTACAAAGACTGTACCACTCAGATCCACCGATCTTTACTTGGTGTGGACACACAACATAACCGGTTCATTATCGCGTGTAACCCCTTTACAGGTTATTTTTATGACCGGATGCGATGGTTGTAACGGGGCACCGGAGCTCCACACTGGACAACCAGTGCGGAGCTACCATCGCCGACAGCAACGTAAGTGGTGCCTCGCTCCCTCTGTTAACTTGGCAGAGGAAGGAAAATCAACTAGGAGCTGACTTGTTGCTGGTAAAAAGAAAGCTGTATTAAATAAAATCATGTCTAATCAACAACTTATGTTCATGTCCAAACTTAATTATGTTTATCGACAAATATGTATGCTAGAGTCTTTCTCACAACTAATTGAGCGCTTCCATCGTTGATTGGACCGCTAGAACTGGCTGATATGATGCCTCATATCAACCAATCGGTGAGTATTTCTAAACATTACCCCTTTCGATATTATTCACGAACATTATCAGCCTTTATGTTAATATTTCAACTAACAAGAATGAAGGTTTAGTTACATGTAACAGGCTCACCGCATCACAATGGTATCCTCCATGCGCAGACCGCATCCGTAACTTTCTATACAAAGATGGTTTTACTATTCAGCCGACCTTTGCACAGCAATCGTCAATCCATTCTCGTATGCATAGGCGTAAGCACTTTCCTTTGCGTGCTCTAGGTTGTTACAGGTTTCTGCAGGAAGGTGGTTCGAGGGAAACTAACTAGACTCACTTGTTGAGGTCGTTGTGAGGGATGGATCATTTTCAAGGCGGTTGTGTGGAAGCGAGAATGTACAGAATTCGCGAATTGACGGTTGTACAGTCCTACATGTCTCGAGAAGTGTAAGAAGAGATTATGTTTAACAGGCCTTTCACACGCTTGTGGGTCATCCACTTATTTATAGGCTGTCAACTAGTATTTTAGGCGAGTCGCTTTTTTATTAAGGATGCCCCGAAAAGTGTTAAGGAATCCGCTGCGCCAATATCAAGAGGCGAATCGATAGCTTTGTGCATCCGCCCCTGAATGAGATCTACTGCCACAGACTCCACTTTCTAACTCTACATATCGACGACAGTACCTGTGTGACCAACAAATAACGACGACCCATTACAGAACGTCAGCAGCCGTCACGTTCCTGCAGATGGTACAAAAGAATTGAAAAGCTGGTAGCTTCAAAAACATTTGTTGTGTAGACGGTTCATGTAAAATATCTACTTGTCGAACAAAGTAGCACAAGTCCTGCTAACAAAACAAGCACATTCGTCGCACGACTAGAAAGATGCAGGTGACATGCCAAGAGGACCAACCGTAGGCAGAGCACTCTGAACATCCCTGTTGAGCAAAGGAAAGATGGCCCGGACCGGCGTAAATGAGGTACAGGTAAACTGATCACGCCCCCATCCTAAGCGGACTGCTTCTGATCAGTGACTTCATGGTACTCTTCGTCGGTTGGCGTGTAAGACAGAGGGGAGATATTCTGCACCGACGGCACTACGATCGAGTGGTTGTCCTCCTCAGCGTGCACGATCGGTCCATCCTGAAGATGCTGGTCCTCATCAGTGACTTCTTTGTGCTCTTCGTCAGTTGGTGTGTAAGACAGAGGGGAGATATTCTGCACCGACGGCACCGTGATCGAGTGGTCGTCCTCTTCAGCGTGCACGATCTGCTCCTGCTGAGGATGCTGGTCTTCATCAGTAACCTCGCGGTGCTCTCCGTCGGTTGGTGTGTAAGGCAGAGGGGAGATATTCTACACTGACGGGACCGTGATCGAGTGGTTGTCCTCTTCAGCGTGCACGATCTGCTCCTGCTGAGGATGCTGGTCCTCATCAGTAACCTCGCGGTGCTCTCCGTCGGTTGGTGTGTAAGGCAGAGGGGAGATATTCTGCACTGACGGGACCGTGATCGAGTGGTTGTCCTCTTCAGCGTGCACGACCTTTTCATCCTGAAGATGCTGGTCCTCATCAGTGACTTCTTTGTGCTCTTCGTCAGTTGGTGTGTAAGACAGAGGGGAGATATTCTGCACCGACGGCACTGTGATCGAGTGGATGCCTTCGTCAGCGTGTACGATCGGCTCCTCCTGAAGGTACTGGTCCTGATCAGTATCTTCGTGGTCATCCTCGTCGTGTCGGTCCTCGTCGTGTCGGTCCTCGTCGTCTTCCTTTTCAAAGTCTCCATTGTTCGTCTTCGCGTGCTCCAGCTCCTCTTCCTCGTAGTCATCGTGGCGATGGATGATTTCTTGGATGAAGGAGTCTTGGCTGTCGTATACGTCTCGGACTTCGTTCATCAGGCCCAACAGCGAACCACGAAGACCACCTCCATGGTTGCGCTGAGCATGCGAAGCCTTAGCCACACCGTTTGGCTGAACATTGTGACTGTGTTGACTCTTTGTTTTCCAGTTCCAGTTGGCATCAGCCGTCGACGCAGCCAAAGAGACAACCGTTGCGGCGAGAGCAGCGTGTGCAATGATGCGAGAAATGTGCATGTTGTTGTAAGGTTTACGATGCGGTAGGAAGTATTGAATGCGGAATTCCAATGGAGCAAACGATGTTCGCTTGGCTCGGCGAATGGCTGAATGAATGCAGGTGATGGTGACTCAAGCTTCGATTTTGTGCAACACGAGACTCAAGACGAAGATTGCTACGTCCTCGCAGGTAAAGAGCATCCGAACAGCATGCGGACTTGGTCATAGTCCGAAGAGCCGCAGCCTATATGTGACGTCACTTACACTTACTTTTCTGGATCCGATAGTAGAGGTGCATCCTTCACTTCAACTAAATGTTTGCACAGTTGTCCTTGCTTCAGCCGTCGTGCGCAATTTGCGATTTCTCACGAAAACTACCCTGACCACGGTAGGAATTACACACTCCGAGAGTTTTTATGCGATACAAAGATATAATCTAAGTCCAGGTCTGCTTCTGAAAACTGCCGATTCGACATTTGTTTCAGTATTCGTCCTCCAAAACCGTTTGGGGGCCAAATATCTTTATGAGCCTTTTCGGAGACGAAACGGTGTGTAGTCCGCTCGTGCTTCCTGCGCACATAGCTTAGCGGGTGGTCACTTGCGGGACTGGAGGCAGTATATGCCCAATGCGATTTCTATGCGACCAGTTGATATGCGCTTGTATAATACATAAGTTTAAATTGTCGCTTGTACATGCATACACGTGAAACAGCCGCGACCTCGAGACTGAGGTCTTACTGTCTTCAAATTTGTCGCTGTCGGCCTCTGCGTTTCATGCCATCGTATGACCGTTAATGCTCAAAGATGCGTGTGCATGCGGCGTTCGATTTGCATATCTAGACAACACACCGACGGTGATCTTCGTCGCATGAGGAATGACAAGCCGCAACGGCAGGTATTGTAGTACGCCCGTAATCTTCAAACCAGATCCAACCGCACACGTAGTTTACGATAGTCAGCGTTGCTGTAGATGTTAGTAAAGGAGTTGCCTTGGTGCAAGCCTACGCTAGTGTGAGCGAGCTACAACCGTCGAAAGAGAGTGCTCGCCGTAACTTTCTACAGACACGTGTGATCCAAGCAAATTGGGACAGAAGCCGAAGACCTCCAGTATCGTCCTTCTTCTTACAAATCTATAACTACACAGTATGTTGACACACGCTGCCGCTTCTGTTCCTGCCGTTGCATTGCAGCCTACATTGTAGTCTCATCAAGTCAAACACCTCTGTATCAACGAAGGTTCTTGAAACCGTCCTTGAAACCGTCCATTTAACGTGAAAACGTCGGCACGAGACCTCGAGCATTGCCGTCGGGTCCGGCTAATGCTGGTCAATTCACTACATTCTCTTGTGTGCTACTCGACTGAATGTTGAACCCTAGGTTAACCCTGCGCGAGCTTTCTGCTCCGAATGAATTTCCTGCAATAGCGTAGGCATCTGGAGCTAAGCTTGAAAGCTGCACCTTGTATTGCCACTCTCGTTATGTCGCGTAGCACAGAAAATAGAAATGAAGCACTGCACTCCTTGTCCATCATAGTAAACACATACATTGCAATAGGAATTTGATGTGACGCACTTCGCCGCATATATGTAGTGTCACAACTACACAAAATGTCGCTCGCAACAACGAGACGAATTCGACTGAAAGGAAATATCGATTTGCATCTGTGCACGTACATGTTTATCGTTTGACGCCCGCGGATATTCAGGTCTTTTCATAAACTTATTAGCAAAGCTGCTGTCTACATAGCAATTGTTGTGCGATAAAAACTTTTACCACGCCAGGAGCTGAGTCGTTCAAACTCGCATTTCTAGACCGGAAGGAGAAATGAAGCTGGCAGCTGTGAGTGAGCTCATATATTCAGCGACAATGTACAAATGCGACTCTGCGATATGATTGCCCGCTAAGCAGACGGAGCTATCGATTGCCGCGTCGTGGGCTCAGTCCTGAATCGTGCTGTTGCGCGCCCACGATGCAATATTTCTGAATAAAAAATGTTCATTTGAAGCGGGACTTAGTGTCTGAGTGATTTTAAGTAGTGAATACAAGTTTAGTACACTTAGCTCCAGAGTTTGCTCTCCTATTTTAGTAGTTGCAGTCAATATTCTGCCTGCAAAAGTTGCGAAGCCGGATGAGAAAAGCTTCCTTATTTGACCCAGATTTGCCCAGACGGTACCCTATATCGACATGGTCTCAGCTCTTTCTAGTAGATGAGGATGAGAAACAGTTCACTGACTTGATACTTCGTTCGATACGAATCGTAATAATGATACCCGATCATCGCACGAAGGTGTATGGAGTAAAATTGACTGAACAACCTTGAGCTTTGTCGATTGGATGGGCATGGTAAATTGGGTCGAAAAGCTGTTATACATCCAACACGCTTTTGGAAATAGTGCTACCCCGAGTGCGTGCTTGCAGCAGCCTTCGGACGTGTTTGCCGCCACAAGAGATCGTAATAACATCGAGTGTTTTCAAGCTTGTACGTGGGACAAAACGTTTTAAGCTACCGTAAGACAATTCAGTTTGGCAATTTGGTACAATTACACAACCGTACCGCCAGCATCCAGTCCTCAAGGCTCAATAACTACATGTACTCGAGCGCGTTGTCAATTCTCATGCTTCCGTACACACTTAGAGACATTTGCAGTCGTTCCACGCAAAGTTGGCTAACAGGAATATGAATTGGAAGGATAGCTGAGTGCGTCTGGCATTGTCCACACAAATCATTATAAACTCCGCATACGATACACCAAATCGGAAAACGAGCTTTAGACATCAACTCGTTCCAGCAATTTTGCAATGTGCCAGACGCACGGACCTCACGTCTAAGATGTTGGCAGGTCGGTGCAGCGCGACAAAGGAGGCTGGGGGCGAGAGGTCTAAAGCATTAGTGTTGGATGGCGTCATCATTTGCACATTTTGCGTGTAGAAGCTTTCGTCATTTCAAATACTGACAGCAGACGGTATTATTACACCATGTCGAGGATGAAAATATGGCTGCCGTGTCACTCTAGCTTGTAACGCAGTCAATCAGGCGGATGTAGTTGCCCTTTTTGTAATCAAAATGGTAGAGCAACCATAATGCATGCCACATAAGCACAATTACAGCACATGTGATCATGAAGCCGAAACAACAATAAGGTGTACGCTTCAGTATGGACCTAGTGGTGCTTCGAACAAACGCTGATTGTACGATTTGCCAGCGCAATTAAGTCATCGCTCTGGTGAGTCCACGTACCATGTCATGTCACGGTGCTATAATTTCAGTTTGCTCGCAGTTCGTTTGACTGAGATTGCTACTGACTAATACTTTACGGGTGGGTGCCTATTTATTGTAGTCTCAATAAACGTATAGTTCGTAGCACAAACAAAGCAGGCAAGATTGAAAGGGTCCGTCTGTTCATCGACGAGTAGATTGGCGCGCAACAGCACGATTCAGGACTGAGCCCACGACGCGGCAATCGATAGCTCCGTCTGCTTAGCGGGCAATTATATCGCAGAGTCGCACTTGTACATTGTCGCTGAATATATGAGCTCACTCACAGCTGCCAGCTTCATTTCTCCTTCCGGTCTAGAAATGCGAGTTTGAACGACTCAGCTCCTGGCGTGGTAAAAGTTTTTATCGCACAACAATTGCTATGTAGACAGCAGCTTTGCTAATAAGTTTATGAAAAGACCTGAATATCCGCGGGCGTCAAACGATAAACATGTACGTGCACAGATGCAAATCGATATTTCCTTTCAGTCGAATTCGTCTCGTTGTTGCGAGCGACATTTTGTGTAGTTGTGACACTACATATATGCGGCGAAGTGCGTCACATCAAATTCCTATTGCAATGTATGTGTTTACTATGATGGACAAGGAGTGCAGTGCTTCATTTCTATTTTCTGTGCTACGCGACATAACGAGAGTGGCAATACAAGGTGCAGCTTTCAAGCTTAGCTCCAGATGCCTACGCTATTGCAGGAAATTCATTCGGAGCAGAAAGCTCGCGCAGGGTTAACCTAGGGTTCAACATTCAGTCGAGTAGCACACAAGAGAATGTAGTGAATTGACCAGCATTAGCCGGACCCGACGGCAATGCTCGAGGTCTCGTGCCGACGTTTTCACGTTAAATGGACGGTTTCAAGGACGGTTTCAAGAACCTTCGTTGATACAGAGGTGTTTGACTTGATGAGACTACAATGTAGGCTGCAATGCAACGGCAGGAACAGAAGCGGCAGCGTGTGTCAACATACTGTGTAGTTATAGATTTGTAAGAAGAAGGACGATACTGGAGGTCTTCGGCTTCTGTCCCAATTTGCTTGGATCACACGTGTCTGTAGAAAGTTACGGTGAGCACTCTCTTTCGACGGTTGTAGCTCGCTCACACTAGCGTAGGCTTGCACCAAGGCAACTCCTTTACTAACATCTACAGCAACGCTGACTATCGTAAACTACGTGTGCGGTTGGATCTGGTTTGAAGATTACGGGCGTACTACAATACCTGCCGTTGCGGCTTGTCATTCCTCATGCGACGAAGATCACCGTCGGTGTGTTGTCTAGATATGCAAATCGAACGCCGCATGCACACGCATCTTTGAGCATTAACGGTCATACGATGGCATGAAACGCAGAGGCCGACAGCGACAAATTTGAAGACAGTAAGACCTCAGTCTCGAGGTCGCGGCTGTTTCACGTGTATGCATGTACAAGCGACAATTTAAACTTATGTATTATACAAGCGCATATCAACTGGTCGCATAGAAATCGCATTGGGCATATACTGCCTCCAGTCCCGCAAGTGACCACCCGCTAAGCTATGTGCGCAGGAAGCACGAGCGGACTACACACCGTTTCGTCTCCGAAAAGGCTCATAAAGATATTTGGCCCCCAAACGGTTTTGGAGGACGAATACTGAAACAAATGTCGAATCGGCAGTTTTCAGAAGCAGACCTGGACTTAGATTATATCTTTGTATCGCATAAAAACTCTCGGAGTGTGTAATTCCTACCGTGGTCAGGGTAGTTTTCGTGAGAAATCGCAAATTGCGCACGACGGCTGAAGCAAGGACAACTGTGCAAACATTTAGTTGAAGTGAAGGATGCACCTCTACTATCGGATCCAGAAAAGTAAGTGTAAGTGACGTCACATATAGGCTGCGGCTCTTCGGACTATGACCAAGTCCGCATGCTGTTCGGATGCTCTTTACCTGCGAGGACGTAGCAATCTTCGTCTTGAGTCTCGTGTTGCACAAAATCGAAGCTTGAGTCACCATCACCTGCATTCATTCAGCCATTCGCCGAGCCAAGCGAACATCGTTTGCTCCATTGGAATTCCGCATTCAATACTTCCTACCGCATCGTAAACCTTACAACAACATGCACATTTCTCGCATCATTGCACACGCTGCTCTCGCCGCAACGGTTGTCTCTTTGGCTGCGTCGACGGCTGATGCCAACTGGAACTGGAAAACAAAGAGTCAACACAGTCACAATGTTCAGCCAAACGGTGTGGCTAAGGCTTCGCATGCTCAGCGCAACCATGGAGGTGGTCTTCGTGGTTCGCTGTTGGGCCTGATGAACGAAGTCCGAGACGTATACGACAGCCAAGACTCCTTCATCCAAGAAATCATCCATCGCCACGATGACTACGAGGAAGAGGAGCTGGAGCACGCGAAGACGAACAATGGAGACTTTGAAAAGGAAGACGACGAGGACCGACACGACGAGGACCGACACGACGAGGATGACCACGAAGATACTGATCAGGACCAGTACCTTCAGGAGGAGCCGATCGTACACGCTGACGAAGGCATCCACTCGATCACAGTGCCGTCGGTGCAGAATATCTCCCCTCTGTCTTACACACCAACTGACGAAGAGCACAAAGAAGTCACTGATGAGGACCAGCATCTTCAGGATGAAAAGGTCGTGCACGCTGAAGAGGACAACCACTCGATCACGGTCCCGTCAGTGCAGAATATCTCCCCTCTGCCTTACACACCAACCGACGGAGAGCACCGCGAGGTTACTGATGAGGACCAGCATCCTCAGCAGGAGCAGATCGTGCACGCTGAAGAGGACGACCACTCGATCACGGTGCCGTCGGTGCAGAATATCTCTCCTCTGCCTTACACACCAACTGACGAAGAGCACAAAGAAGTCACTGATGAGGACCAGCATCTTCAGGATACCATCTCACCTAAAAACACTATCACTCATAAATATCTCCTCTTCTTACACACCAACTAAAACACAAAATACTATGAGACACATCTTAAAAATACCTGAGAAACCACTCGATCATCAAATATCTCCCCTTCTACACACCAAAAAAAAAGACAAGAACACCTCAAAACAGGGAACCACTCACACCGTCAGTCAGAATATCTCCCTCTGCCTTACACACCAACCGACGGAGAGCACCGCGAGGTACTGAGAGGACCAGCATCCTCAGCAGGAGCAGATCGTGCACGCTGAAGAGGACGACCACTCGATCACGGTGCCGTCGGTGCAGAATATCTCTCCTCTGCCTTACACACCAACTGACGAAGAGCACAAAGAAGTCACTGATGAGGACCAGCATCTTCAGGATGGACCGATCGTGCACGCTGAGGAGGACAACCACTCGATCACGGTCCCGTCAGTGCAGAATATCTCCCCTCTGTCTTACACACCAACTAACGAGGAGCACAAAGAAGTCACTGATGAGGACCAGCATCTTCAGGATGGACAGATCGTGCACGCTGAGGAGGACAACCACTCGATCGCAGTTCCGTCGGTGCAGAATATCTCTCCTCTGCCTAGCACACCGACTTACGAGGAGCACAACGAAGTCACCGATGAGGACCAGCATCCTCAGCAGGAGCAGATCGAACGCGCTGACGAGGACAACCACTCGATCACGGTCTCGTCAGTGCAGAATATCTCCCCTCTGCCTTACACACCAACCGACGGAGAGCACCGCGAGGTTACTGATGAGGACCAGCATCCTCAGCAGGAGCAGATCGTGCACGCTGAAGAGGACGACCACTCGATCACGGTGCCGTCGGTGCAGAATATCTCCCCTCTGTCTTACACACCAACTGACGAAGAGCACAAAGAAGTCACTGATGAGGACCAGCATCTTCAGGATGAAAAGGTCGTGCACGCTGAAGAGGACAACCACTCGATCACGGTCCCGTCAGTGCAGAATATCTCCCCTCTGCCTTACACACCAACCGACGGAGAGCACCGCGAGGTTACTGATGAGGACCAGCATCCTCAGCAGGAGCAGATCGTGCACGCTGAAGAGGACGACCACTCGATCACGGTGCCGTCGGTGCAGAATATCTCTCCTCTGCCTTACACACCAACTGACGAAGAGCACAAAGAAGTCACTGATGAGGACCAGCATCTTCAGGATGAAAAGGTCGTGCACGCTGAAGAGGACAACCACTCGATCACGGTCCCGTCAGTGCAGAATATCTCCCCTCTGCCTTACACACCAACCGACGGAGAGCACCGCGAGGTTACTGATGAGGACCAGCATCCTCAGCAGGAGCAGATCGTGCACGCTGAAGAGGACGACCACTCGATCACGGTGCCGTCGGTGCAGAATATCTCTCCTCTGCCTTACACACCAACTGACGAAGAGCACAAAGAAGTCACTGATGAGGACCAGCATCTTCAGGATGGACCGATCGTGCACGCTGAGGAGGACAACCACTCGATCACGGTCCCGTCAGTGCAGAATATCTCCCCTCTGTCTTACACACCAACTAACGAGGAGCACAAAGAAGTCACTGATGAGGACCAGCATCTTCAGGATGGACAGATCGTGCACGCTGAGGAGGACAACCACTCGATCGCAGTTCCGTCGGTGCAGAATATCTCTCCTCTGCCTAGCACACCGACTTACGAGGAGCACAACGAAGTCACCGATGAGGACCAGCATCCTCAGCAGGAGCAGATCGAACGCGCTGACGAGGACAACCACTCGATCACGGTCCCGTCAGTGCAGAATATCTCCCCTCTGCCTTACACACCAACCGACGGAGAGCACCGCGAGGTTACTGATGAGGACCAGCATCCTCAGCAGGAGCAGATCGTGCACGCTGAAGAGGACGACCACTCGATCACGGTGCCGTCGGTGCAGAATATCTCCCCTCTGTCTTACACACCAACTGACGAAGAGCACAAAGAAGTCACTGATGAGGACCAGCATCTTCAGGATGGACCGATCGTGCACGCTGAGGAGGACAACCACTCGATCGTAGTGCCGTCGGTGCAGAATATCTCCCCTCTGTCTTACACGCCAACCGACGAAGAGTACCATGAAGTCACTGATCAGAAGCAGTCCGCTTAGGATGGGGGCGTGATCAGTTTACCTGTACCTCATTTACGCCGGTCCGGGCCATCTTTCCTTTGCTCAACAGGGATGTTCAGAGTGCTCTGCCTACGGTTGGTCCTCTTGGCATGTCACCTGCATCTTTCTAGTCGTGCGACGAATGTGCTTGTTTTGTTAGCAGGACTTGTGCTACTTTGTTCGACAAGTAGATATTTTACATGAACCGTCTACACAACAAATGTTTTTGAAGCTACCAGCTTTTCAATTCTTTTGTACCATCTGCAGGAACGTGACGGCTGCTGACGTTCTGTAATGGGTCGTCGTTATTTGTTGGTCACACAGGTACTGTCGTCGATATGTAGAGTTAGAAAGTGGAGTCTGTGGCAGTAGATCTCATTCAGGGGCGGATGCACAAAGCTATCAATTCGCCTCTTGATATTGGCGCAACGGTTTCTTATATACTTTCTGCACATTGAGCTTTCCAAACGAGCAAATGATTGACACTAGGGTTCGTGCCGCTCCATAGATTACACTGAATAAATTAGATTTGAGCGAAATCAGAGATCAAGACTCGAATTGTTTTTTTATCAAATGTTTTGGTTTTAATCCTAAAAAAACAGAATTGCTCAGATGTTGACAATTTGCATCTACACTGTATTCAAGGTCTTTCTAATTGTTTTTTGACAGATGCTACATGGGCATCGTATACGGACCACACCCTTCTCTTTGATGCCAAATTTATAGTGAGTACAAAAGGTGAGGTGGTTACCGTGATACCAATTTATTTCCACCAGACCACTTTGTGTTTTTTTTGGTATCATTCCTTTGTTTGCCGACATCATACGAACGCGAAAAAGAAGCAATTTATAATTTGCACGTTGGCGGAGGTGTATGCAAAAAAATCCAATAAAAAGCATAAATATTTCGACAAGCGAATGATCATATTTGCGTGTACTTAAGATTTGTCCACGACACGGACCAGTTTTAGTGGGTCGACCCGGTGTTGACCCGGCTGGTCTGGGCCCCTGGTTGAGGTCTGACCCGGACCAATGACCCATTGGTCTCTTTTATTTCCCACCAAATTTTTGCCATTGCAACCAGCCCGTGTAGCTTATTTTTAGCTAATTTGGGGTGCTGTACTGAGCTGTGTGTTCCATATTTAGCACCTGTTTTACAGATTGGGAAGGACTGTATCGGTATTTTATGATTACTGGTCAGCAATTTTATGTTATGTCTTTTTTGCCTATTTAATTAAATCATTCTACTAAAATGGATACAGAACTGATGCAAACAAAACCTGCTTCGTCGGTCGCCTCCCAGACAATGTCAACCAGCAAACAGAGGGTGATGCAAGTACCAATGGCGGCAAGAAGGCTAGCTGAGTGTGGATGCACTGTGTAAGGCTATAAGAAGAAGGTAAGGCTATTTTTCAGGTCCAAAATCCTTCGCGGACGAACACCAATTTGCGGAGCTACGTCTGTAACGGGGCACCTTTGTCTGGGTGCTGCAAAACTTCACGTACACTAGTACGTGCAGAGGAAACTTATCTACTTAAACGACTCGGTCAAGTAAAGGTAAAAAGAGAACTGTATTCAGTACAGATAGCTATCAATTTCACTTTAATCTTTATCTATCTATACTAAACTACGCCGTCGTATGACGACAACCTGCTCACCACTCATTGCGCGCGTCTAGTAGCGATTGGTGTAATCTATGGTTGATATGTCTTATATCAACCAATCTTGGAGAAGTGCATGAATATTATCCTACAAGGGGATTAATATTTCTTCAAATTGTCCATCGCGGATGGTATTGATAGGATATTGTCATGCTAGACAGTATCCCTACTGACACCGTTTGGTGCCAATATCATGTAACGGGCTACCCCGTTACATCACTCCCCCAATCCATTAATCACTCGTTGATTGTATAGAATTGATTGGTACCGGGTGACCACAGTTTGATCACTATGGGAAGGGAGAACTTGTTGGTCAAATCCCATTCATTTGCCAATCCAACGCATGGTTTCGAAAACCCAAGCGAGTTGCTACTGCAGAAGCAAGAAAGGCGTCTGCACGCATACGTGCAGCCGCGAAAAGTGCCTCTTACACCTCAGCAGCAGGTGATTCGTCGCCTGTTGTTGTGAACAGTCCACGTGGTGAGTCATTACGTGCGACAGGTACACCCGTTGCGTCTGCAGCGGGTACCACGAGTCGTAATTAAGATGAGTCTGAAATAGAGCTAATATATTCTGGCAAGTTCGATGATGCATCCGACTCGAAGGGACACCTCACGCCTCCGGATCACCCGGGGCGGACACTTCAAGATCCAGGTTGACTGGCTCTGGTCAGCGCGGCAGCATCAAGTCCGATATCTTCGGATCGAGTGATTATGTCGACGAACCTCCGCCTAACACAAGTCCGTTCAACGATAGGACGCGCGGGGGTGGTGGTGATGCACCTATACATCACCACGAAAGAAGAAACCGGAAAGATCGAGGTGTCACTGGTGTCAGTGCTCATGCTGGCACCAATCAAGACGCCAGGGACCGAAATGTCCTGCGCCACGTTCCTCGAGTGGAGTCTCCTTGGATGCCGTCATCCAAAGAGTTGGACCGGTTGGCCGGCATGACTACCGATCGAGATCGAATCCCGTTGCTCGATTGTAGGAAGATTTTTCCACCTGATTCCAGCACGGAACCAATCCGTGCTGAGAAAGAATTCTTCACCGATGTGTTCTTTAAACATCGGTGGTACAATGGTAGCCGTGTTCGAGACGGCAAAGCCTTGGTGCAGCGATGGATTGCCTTCATCCATAACATCAAGTACATCGGTCGTGAGGCCTGGATCGGTAAACTCGATGCAGCTCGCATCAGGTTTGAGAAATGCAACCCCGTCGAGGCGCGATACAAGTTGCACCGGCTTTCAAGAGAGGCAGGATTACCCTGTCCTTCGTGGGGTGATTCGTGTCCAGGTTGCCTGGACAATTCGAATCGTGCCCCTAGGGAGGCCTAACTCCCTAATGATCCCTACTGGAGGGCGTGCATCTCTTCCGAGATGGCCGAAGGGATTGACACCTCGCAATCCCTTTTCTCGCGCTCGGGGAGGTCGTTTTCCGACGGCCCTTCTTCTAACGCAGCGGGTGAGTCTCGTCGTACTGCTCGACGAGACCCAGGACATTAACAATCAGCTGGGCACGAGGCTTCCAGCTGTCCCACGCCGGCGGATAGCACGCCAGCGGACGAGGTAACTCGTCCGGACGCCATTCACATCGCAGTGGTTCAAAATACGCTCCACTAGGAAGCATTGACCACCGCCTGAATCTACCAAAGGATGTGGAGGTGGTCAGAACACCTGATCCGGCTCGAGGGCTGGATGATCTTGATGTTCAAGAGCTGAACCGTGTAAAAGAAACAGTTACACGATGACCTGGCTCATGTACGGACTCGGCGTTATGAGCCTGAGGATCTTGTAAGTAATCATTACAATTTCTTAACGCACGATCGTTCGGACGATCGTGCCGCTTTTGCGTTCGAACAATATGTGAACGAACGTTCGACTAGTTCTCTTCGTGACGAGCTGGCTGCAGCTCGTCGAGACATCGCTCAATTTCGTGAACAGGTCGCTTCGCTAGTTGACCAGACTGGCTCGTTGAAACGGGACAACTCGAAGGTTGACTCGGCTCTCGACCGCGGAGGTTTTCTTCGCATCTCGAAACGGGCTCGTACTGATAGTACGGGCGGAGACGTCCAACGTAGAACGTAGGGTGCGTACGCATCTTACAAGACAGTTCAATCGTTGCCCATTCGGCGCAACACACGAAATGGACCGATGTACTTGGGCAATAATTTACTGCTGCCCACGTTCGTTACTGCGTGTTTTGGTAGGTTTACTGTAGACAGTATAACTAAATCTTCTTCATCAAACGAAAGAACATTTGCTCTTCCGTGTTTGTCTGCGTTTCCCTTCTGCTTGTCTATTGCATCTGCAATAGAGTCTTGAACGAAGCGGACAACCGCATCGCGAGTCATCAGAAATTCCTCTGCTACTTCATATCTTTCAACAGTAATACGCTACGTGTGCACTGCTGAAAGAACGTTTTTCATACCAGTGAGGGAGTAATCGTCCTCATTGTGGCAGTCATTGGCGATGCTGAATATGCAAGCATCGTCATCATCAACGTCATCGATGTCGATCGCATCGACATCGGAATCCATCACGTCAACACCATTGTCGACGGGTGATGAGCAAGAACCAGATTGTTTTTTGTTCGAGCCAGTCCATCCCCCTTAAACTAGAGTCACACGTTAAGAAGGCGGGTCAACGTGGATGGCCTAGGCCATTCACGAAGAACGGTGTATGCGTTGTCGACGCGTGCACCGAGTTGTTTATGGCGAGTTCCGCCATCGGCAAGAACTCACTCCAACTCGTAAATGATGGACTTATCCTCGAAGTATCTCTTCGAGGACGCGGTTGACGCGTTTCGTCTGACCATCAGTTTCTGGATGATCAGAAGTGGACATCTTGAAACGCGTTCCAAGTGAACGGGACACGAATTGTCAGAAATCAGCCGTAAAGCGGGGGTCTGTATCAGACGTTAGTTCACAAGATACCCCGTGCAGTCGGAAGATAGTATCGATGAAGACACGCGCACAGCCCTGGGCTGTGATTGACTCCGGTACAGCAACAAGATATACCATTTTGCTGAACCGATCAACAAACACAAGAATACCAGTATTCTTTTAAACGTCATTAGGAAGCCCGTAGATGAAGTCCATCGATACGGAATGCCAACACTCTGCCGGAATTTCTAAAGGCTGCAAGGGTTCGCCGGATGAAGGACTAGGTGCTACCTGTAACGGGGTGAATCGTTACATAACAATTTATTAGAAATTGTTAATAGAATATAACTATAAGAGTTATATTCTCAGAATATTGTCATAAGGACAAATATTCTGTAGCACTTACGAGTAGTTCCTAATTGGTTGATATAGGGCATTATATCAACCAACGAAGACGCGCCACGACAGACGCACGCAATGAGTGGTGAGCAGATAGTTGATTTACACATTTGTATTTAGACATAGTTAGATGAAGATAAATAGTGATTTATTGCAGACATTAACTATGATAAATACAGTTCTGCTTTTTACTTTAACCAAGTACTCGCTTCTTCTTACCGTCTTCCTCTGCACGTACGAGTGTACGTGAAGTTACGAGGCACCGCCTTATTCTGTCATCAGAATAAGTATCTTGTACTGTCACCAGTACAAGCTTCAGGGTGCCCCGTACACCTGGTAGCACTTCGTAGTCCATCCAAGGACCACGTTCACATCTAACATGAATATGTTGGATGATGAAGATGACCAAAGCTTTCACGCTACGCGTGATGGCTACTCCCATTTGAGCGATGTCGAATGGGATGCGGTTGAACGAATGGGTTCGACCATGGGCATCCATGCTGTTAGCGTCATGCTAGAGGCTCTCAATAGAGATGCCCAACATGCTACTATCGCCAAGTTGATTCAAAATGAACTTGACGCCGAACGCGAGAAAGTAGCCTTGCTTCACCAACAAGGTTGTCAAAAAGCAGAGTTGTTGAGAGAACAGGGTGCTCAACAGTTTGAACTGTTGAGACAGCAGCAGGCTGCTGCTGGCGGGTCAATGCACTCGCGTCGACCCGAGACCTTGAAGATTGACATCTCCAAGTATAGAAGAGGGCTCCCTCCTGAGATGGTTCGTCGAATTAGACGACGCCATAAGGGCGCGTCGCATCGACGACGGGGATATGCAAGCCGCATTTGCCCAGTCAAATCTGGCAGGACGTGCCAAGACTTGGGCACTGGTGCTCAAGTTGCACGACCCATATGCGTTTGGGTCGTTGGAAGTCTTCAAGTGGCGGCTCAGACAAACGTTTGAACCGCCTGGAGCTGAGTTCAGAGCTCGAACCGAACTCTTGAAGCTCAAGCAGGGCAAGCGTGATGTGCACGCTTACGCGCAGCATATACGACATCTTACGAGTTGTATAAGCTCCAATCCGGTGGATGAACACACGTTGGTTTCGGTGTTCATGCAGGGTCTTGCGGATGGTCCCGTCAAGACTTACCTGTTCTGAATTGAACTAGATTCACTAGAACAAGCCATTTCCATTGCGGAGCAGGAAGACTTCAGCCTGAGACAGGCTCGCGCCAGCTCGACATCATATCGTTCACCGAGACGATATGACAGCAGAGGTCCAGAGCCGATGGAGCTCTGTTATGTAGAGAGCTAGAAGGCTCGCTCTACAGACTACAAGAAGTTGCAGAAATGCGACAGATGTCAGAAGACAGGACACTACGCTTACGAGTGTAGTGCCCCTCGTCCAGTGTCTCGCAACACTGGGCGTAGTGACCGTCCACCCATGAGAAAGGGGCAGAGACGCGGGTCCGCTGTTGGTGCAAAGACGCAACAACGGGATGGACCGTCAAACAACGGACAGGATCAGTAGGTGCGGAGCACCCTACTGGTCCAGCGACGTCAAGAAAATGTGTAGGCCTCTTGATGAAGTTTGCTCCCAACATACACAAAAACGTTGTGCGTTGCTGCTCTAGGTAATGAGATCTCACTCATTACCTTGACACTCGAAGTGACAAATAAGTTGTCCCTTCGAGCTCTAGTCGATTGTGGGGCGTCCAACAATTTTGTGCGACGCCAATCGCTAGAAGATGGTCACTTCAAGTTCAGTGAATGTGACACACCTCCTACGAGGATGACGGTACGTCTTGCAACAGGCGCATCCGTAACCGTCATGAAGCGTATAGTGAAGATGTACTATACGCTAGAAGATACCCAATATGACGATGACTTCATCGTATTGGATTTGGATGACAAATTTGATGTCATCCTTGGAATACCGTGGCTCAGAAGGTACGAACCACGAGTAAACTGGCAACATCGAACAGTAACGATGCCTGCCGCTTGTACATCAGATGGCCATCTGATGAACGTTTAGGAGCGTCCAAAAGCGTGTGGATGTACTACGAGTGAGTGCGATGGCCTCACTTGTGGTACGGTCGTTAGTACGACTGCACAAAACCGTAGTGTACCAAACGGTTACACTTCGGAGCAAAGTTCCGGCGGCTGTGAGGAAACACAGGCTGCGCCGAAGGTCCACCACTCGAATAAGTCGGGTGGACTGGGACAAAGATGTATCCCTAGCGGGGAACATCTAGAAGAGAAACGATCGATCGCTCAGGTTAAGCGAAACGATAATCCTAGATCGACTGGAGAGTCTTTCGTAGAGGATCTCGCTGTGGTTGTGCAACCCCAGCTAGAGGAAGTAAAGGGAATAAGTCCCGATGTTACAAATACGGCGGAAATAAGTTCCCCAAAACCCGAGGGAATAAGTCCCCGGGAAGCCAAAGGAATAAGTCCCCAGGAAATGACAGAGACGTTGAATGTCCTGGTCAATGACGGATCAAGTGTAGGCGCTTATACACTTGATCTGATTGCGCCTCCGAAGTTGACTTTGGAGATCACTAAGTTGCCAACGCTCGAACATAAAAGGTTCTTGCGTGATCTGCGTAGTGGCAAAGTCAAGCAGATCTGCGTACTTGTCGCTGACGACGAGTGTATAACCGACATAAGGTCAGCAACAGTGTTTACTGAGAACGAGAGAGTTCTCAGTAGTTCATCTATGGACGAGAGTGTCCTAGATGAAAAGACACAAATTGAGCGATGTGACTCCCAATCGTGGGAATCGCTCAAGACAAATCCTCTCTATGAAGATTTGGTTGAATTCAAGGATGTGTTCCCTGAAACTGTTCCGTGCGAATTACCGAAGGATATAGGTATTCGACACGAGGTCGAGCTTAAACCAGGCTCGAAGTACTGTGTCATGAAGCAGTGGCCACTGCCTCGTGAACAAGTACTTGCGATCGACAAGTTCTTTGCCGATCGTTTAGCTGCGGGCCATGTGAGGGAATCAACTTCCCCACACAGCTCTCCGACCTTCTGTGTGCGAAAAGCAACAGGAGGGTGGCGGATAGTGCATGCATTTAACAAGTTGAATGCTGCAACGGTACCGGCTCAAACGCCGATACCAAGGAAGGACGTAATCATTGATGGTATGTCAAAGAGTACCATCTTTTCGTCCATGGATTTGATGGATGGCTTCTATCAAATCCTTATGCGAGAACGGGATATACCCTATACCGCAGTTAGCACGCCTAGCGGCATACTCTGGGAATGGCTAGTAATGCCACAAGGGCTCAGTAATGCCCCTGCCACGTTCAACAGATGTGTATCACATCTGTTGAGACCAGTACGAGAATTCGCGCCGAGTTATTTCGATCACTATTCATCCATAGTCGAGCTATGGATGAAAAGTCGGTCTTTGAGGTTCACAGGTACCACGTCCGACAAGTTCTTACAATCATGCGAAAGCATCAATTGTATGCTAACCTCAAGAAGTGTATATTTGCCGCAAGCGAAATACCACTTCTTGGGTGCATCGTAGGTAAGAACGGTGTACGTCCTGATCCCGAAAAGATCAAGGCGATCACCGACTGGCCTGTGCCGGTTGATGTCAAAGGTCTTCGAAAATTCCTTGGGCTAGCGGCGTGTTTGCATAAGTACTCACGCAATTACGCCGAGATGACTGTGCACCTCTCTCGTTTGTTGAAAAAGAACGAGAGGTGGTTATGGAACGCTGAATGTCAGCGCTCTTTTGATGGTATCAAGCAGAGCTTGATACAATCCCCAGTCCTAGCAATAGCCGATCAGGACAGGCCATTTCTTGTGGTCTGTGATGCCAGCGATTTCGCAATCGGCTGTGCATTAATGCAGTACGATCTTGAAGGCGTTGAACGCGTCGTCTGCTATCAGTCGCGTCAGCTGCAACCAGCTGAGCGGAACTATCCAGTGCATGACAAGGAACTCCTTGCCATGAAGTATGCAATCGCGAAGTTCAGAGTCTATCTATTAGGAGATAGACCCTTCGTTGTTTACACTGACCATGCGTCATTACGCACGGCAGTGAACAGCCCGCACCTTTCACAACGAATGGCGCGGTGGTTGTCATTCTTTGCGGAATACAACTTTACGGTCGAGTACAAACCAGGACGACTTAATGTCGTCGCTGATGCACTCTCACGATGTCTCGACTTTGAACCAGTCGCGAAGCCCAACAGTGAGACAGCCACTGTTGCGGTTATGACGTCCTCAGTTCCATCTACAACGTTGTATGATGATGTGAGGCGGGCATATGCCCAAGATGGTGAGATTGTGAAGTTGTTGACACATCTCTCCCAACCATCTCTAGAATCGTTGAAACGATTGTCGCCTGCGTATCGATCTGCATCAGATCGATACACTACTCGCAACGGTTTACTGTATTATACAGCCGTTTCTGGTGACACACCACGTGTTGTCATTCCAGATGATACTGATCTGCGTTTGCGGACCATGTTCGAGTATCACGATGCTCCTATAGGAGGACATCGTGGCCGGGAGAAAACATATCTCACGGTGAGTCGAGACTTTTATAGGCCCCGCCAGTATCAGTTTGTGCGAAAGTATGTTCGCGCATGCGAAGTCTGTCAACGAGTGAAGTCAAGTCCTTCACTGCGTGCACCTTTACAGCCTCTACCGGTTCCGGCTGAGTGCTGGGAATCCATCTCAATGGATTTCGTCTTGGGTTACCCAAAGACGCACGCGGGAATACGGGTATTCTCGTATTTGTTGACAGATTCAGCAAAATGGTACACCTAGTGGCTGTACCAGAATCAATCACGGCAAGTGGCTGTGCTTGTATCTTTATCGACACCATCTTCCGACTTCATGGGTTGCCCCGTGAACTCGTATCAGACAGAGATCCACGATTCACTGCTGATTTCTGGCGTTCCGTGTTCAAATCACTCGGAACGCGCTTGAAGATGTCTACATCTGATCATCCAGAGTCAGATGGTCAGACGGAACGTGCCAATCGTGTCCTTGAAGAGATACTTCGAGGATACGTACGCTCCTTTAAGAGTTGGAGTGAGTTTTTGCCTATGGTAGAGTTTGCCATCAACAACTCGGTGCATGCGTCCACGACACATACACCGTTTTACGTGAATGGCTTGCGCCATCCGCGTGTACCCACCTTACTAGAGTGTAACTCTTGTTCAAGAGGGGGAGGGACTCGCGCGAGCAAAAAACGATTTGGTTCACGCTCATCACGCTCTGACGAAGAGGTCATTGCGTTTGATGCCGATATCGATAACATCGATATCGAAGAAGATGATGCCAGTGAGAGTGCGGAAGCCCTCACTGAAGAAAAGATTGATGTTGCTGCAGTGCGCTCACAGCGCACTGAAGTTTACGAGTCATCAGATGAGTTCATACTGGCTCGTGAAACGGTAGTCCGTTTTGTGCAAGATTCCATCGCCGAAGCGGTGGATAAGCAAAAGCAAAACGCTGACAAGAATGGAAGGACAAACACTCTTTTATTTAGTAAAGGTGACTTAGTCCTACTGTCTACGGTTAATCTACCAAAGCATGTAGTGACTAACTTGGGTAGTAGTAAACTTCTACCCAAGTACATCGGCCCATTTCGTGTTTTGCACCGCGTAGGCAATGCATACACGATCGAGTTACCACGTAAGATGCGAACGCATCCCACGTTTTACGTTGGTCGGCTTAAGCCGTACCATCAGTACGCATCTTCTTCCGATGAAGAACGCCCTTGCGCTCAAGCATCTCGCAGAGAGCCTTGTGCTCCCGATGGTGGGCATCGACAAGGGTCTGAAGAGCAGTTATCTCAGCCCGAGACCGATCAACAATCCCACGAGCTACCCTTAGCTCGTCACGCAGAGATGCCAGAGCTCTCTCGTTCTCAAGCTGAGCAAAGGCAAACTCAGCTCGATGCTTCGAGGCAGTGTCCGCCAGTTGGAGACGCTTATTCCGCTCATAATCGAGATCGTCGCGTAACCCTTGCGTTACGCGATCAAAGAAGCTCTCGGGACACACGGATCCCCATGATCGTGTGGAGAGCGTCTTCCTCCTCCTCCACCTCCATTAGAGGACTCTCGCGGTGGCCAGCGCTATCTGGTTGAGCAGCTGTTGAACCACCGCGACGTGAACGGACGTCGGACGAGTTATCTCGTCCGGTGGCGCGGCTATCCACCGTCCTGGGATTCTTGGGAGCCCCGCTCCCAACTGATGATCGACGTACTGGGTCTGGTTGAGCAGTACGACGCGGCGCATCCTGTGCCGCAGAAGGACCACCGGAGAAAGTCTTCCCGGCACGGTCGTAAAGGGATTTCAGGTTGTCAATTCCTTCGTACATCTCAGTAGAGATACGTACGCGCCACCACAGGCTGGTAAGGAGGTAAGCCTCCTTAGGTGCTCGTGCAGAGTTGTTCACACAACACGGGCACGAGTCTCCCCAGGAGAGACAGGGTAACCCACTCTCCCTAGACAGACGATGCAGCTTGTAGCGTGCACCTGTCGGGGTTCGCTTTTCAACTTATCACGAGCTTTGATAAGTTTTTCGTTCCAAGCGTCACGACCTACATCCTCAAGGTTATGGATGTAGGCGTTCCACGCCTGAAGCAGTGAGGGACCATCACGTTTGTGATTCCCACTGTACCATCGGTGTCTAAAGAAAGCATCGATGAAGAATTCATGTTCAGCGCGATAGTTTTTCGCGCTGGGTTCAAGGTGATGAATCCTTGACGAATCGAACAATCGTGTTCGATAACGATCACTCGTCGTCGCCGACAAGTGATCCATGACAGATTTGGGAGGCATCCATGCCTTCTTCTCAGGAGCGAGATGCAAGAAATTGCGGTCCCGCTCTTCTTGCGACGTGCCGACAGAAGGACTGGCACCTCGTTGCGAAGTGGTGTCCATAGGAGAACCGACACCACTGTTAGCGCCCGAGTCTCGCAACCTCGAGCGCTTTCGCTTCGGCGATGGTTCATCTGATTCATCAGATGAACCAAAGATGCTGCGACGCATAGCATCATCCATGCCACGCTTGGCAGGCGACTTGGATTCGATCGCCGTCGATACGAATCCATCTTCCGTATCAGGAGAGTATGAGACACCGAGCTCATACTCTGTGAAGACATGAGTGTCTTCAGGACCAGCTCCTGCATCACCAAGTGACACAGGCTGAGTCGCTTCAGCAACCGATGAGACATCAGTGCTGTGGTTTCTGCTTCGGTGTCCGCACAGAGACGTGCGGACGCGCTCTCGGCGGCCTTGCTCGCGCATTGCATGGGCTTGTTTACCATGCGATGAGATGTTGGAAAGTGGACTCGGACCAACAAGTACAAACCCTGTCCCAAATGATTTGGGACGAGTATCCATTTAGTCAATCAGTCACTAAAGTGACTGATGGTTAAGGGGGGGTGATGCAACGGGGTGAACCGTTACATGACAATTTATTAGAAATTGTTATTAGAATTTAACTATAAGAGTTATATTCTCAGAATATTGTCATAAGGACAAATATTCTGTAGCACTTATGAGTAGTTCCTAATTGGTTGATATAGGCCATTATATTAACCAACGAAGACGCGCCACGACAGACGCACGAAATGAGTGGTGAGCAGATAGTTGATTTACACATTTGTATTTAGACATAGTTAGATGAAGATAAATAGTGATTTATTGCAGACATTAACTATGATAAATACAGTTCTACTTTTTACTTTAACCAAGTACTCGCTTCTTCTTACCGTCTTCCTCTGCACGTACGAGTGTACGTGAAGTCACGAGGCACCGCCTTATTCTGTCATCAGAATAAGTAGCTTGTACTGTCACCAGTACAAGCTTCAGGGTGCCTCGTTACATCACCCGTTGACAAACTTCGCACGCGCGAATGTATTTTCGCACAAACTCAAACTGGTAGAGCCAGTAGAAGTCACGATTTACCGTGAAGTAAGTCTTTTCCCTACCGCGATGCCCACTTGTTGAGGCATCGTTACATTCACACATGATGCGCAATCGCAAATTCTTGTGAGCGGGAACGACGACACGAGGTGTGTCGCCGTTGACCTGCATAGTACAGCAGTCCATCACGAAAAGTAAACCGTTCGGTTAAAGAGCAGTATGAGACGACAAGCTTTTCAAAGCTTGATTACAAGGATTGGATACGTAATCCATCAATCGCAGAAGAGACTCATCTTCTGCGTATGCTTTTCGCACGTCGTCGAGCAGACTCGACGACTGAACATTCATTGTTAGTGTCGCTACAGTGGGATCACCCCCACTGTTGTGTTGAGCAGTCGGCTCAAAATCGGGCCGACGCGAAAGAGCATCAGCGACGACATTAAGTCGTCCTGGTTTACACTCGACGGAGAAGTTGTATTCCGCGAAGAAAGACAGCCACCTCGCCATTCGTTGCGAGAGTTGTGGACTGTTTACGGCCGTGCGTAAAGACGCATGGTCGGTATAAACGATGAAGGGTCGATCTCCTAAGACATATACTCGAAACTTATCCAGTGCACATTTCATGGCAAGAAATTCCTTGTCATGCACTGGGTTGTTACGCTCAGCTGCTTGCAGCTGATACGATTGACAACAGACGACGCACTCAACGCCGTCTGAGTCGTACTGCATTAATGCACAGCCGATTGCAAAATTGCTGGCGTTACAGACCACATGAAATGGTCTATCCTGATGTGCAAAGAACGCCAGCACAGGCAATTGCACCAAGCTTTTCTTGATACCTTCAAAGGATTGCTAATACTCAGCACTCCATGACCACCTCTCGTTTATCTTTAGAAAACGAGAGAGATGTACGGTCATCTTGGCGTTGTCGCGCTAGTATTTGTGCAAGTACGCCGCCAAGCCAAGGGGCTTTCGAAGTCCCTTGACTTCGACTGGCACAGGCCAGTCGCTAATCACCTTAGTCTTTTCCGGATCAGGGCATACACTGTTTTTACCCACGATGCAGCCACGAAGTGGTATTTCGATCGCTGCGAATTCACACTTCTTGAGGTTCGCAAACAGCTTATGCTCAAGAATAAGTGTAAGAACCTTCCGGACATGGATTCTATGACCTCCACGGCCGTCTCTCTATCCATAGCCCGGCTATGGTCGAAGACATCGTCGAAGTAACTTGGTGCGAAGTCGCGCCCCGATCGCAACAGATTCGTAACACATCTGTTAAAAGTTGCAGGAGCGTTACTTAGCTCATGTGGCATCACTAGCCACTCTTAGAGCATACCACTGGGGGTGCTCACTGCTGTGTACGCGATGTCCCGTTCACGCATGAGGATCTGTCCGAATCCATACATCAAATCCATGGATGAAAAGATGGTACTTTTTGTCATACCATCTATGATGACATCCTTCTTGGGATCGGCGTTGGAGCCGGTACCGTTTCAGCGTTCAATGTGTTGAACGCGTGCACTATCCGCCACCTTCCTGTGGCCTTTCGCACACAGAAGGTTGGAGAGCTATGAAGGGGTGTTGATTCCATCACATGACTAGCCGCTAAACGACCGGCAAAGACTTCGTCAATCGCTGTTATCTGTTAACGAGACAGTGGACAGTGCTTCATGACACAGTATTTCGAACCAGGTTTCAGTTCGATCTCATGCCGAGTGCCTTTGTCTTTGGGCAGCTCACATGGCACGAATTCAGGGAAAACATCCCTGAATTCAATTAAATCCTTACACAAAAGATTTGTCTTTAAAATTTCCCAAGATTAAGACGTGTATCGCTCAATCCGGGTCTTCTCATCGAGGACACTCTCGTCCATTGATGAGCTACTGAGAACCCGTTCGTTCTCAGCAAATACTTGTGCCGACCGAATATCGGCGACGTACTCGTCCTCTGTGAAGCGTACGCAGATCTGCTTGATCTTGTCACTACGCAGATCTCGCAAGAATCTATTCGATTCCAGCGTTGGCAACTTGACTACCTCCGAAGCTAAATTCGGGGGCGTAACCAGATCAAGTGTATAAGTGCCTACACTTGATCTGTCATGCACCAAAATATTTACTATCTCGGTGATTTCCTGGGAAAACACATCCACATGTAGTTGGGGATCCACACCCTCAACATAACTATATTGGAAATTAACCGTCTCAGAAACGCTAAAATCGTTCTTCCAATGCCTGCACTGACTGTGAGTGTACTACTACAGTCACGTCCTCTTCTATCGACTCTCTTTCAGTCGGTCGTTTTCGCTTTGCGATCGACTTTCTGTTAGTCGATCTTGCTATAACGAGTTGTTCAGGATGAACGACACTATTTTCTCTTCTTGGATGCACCATTCTTGGTGTGCATCCGTGTTCCAGTCCACTCGATCTATTCGAGTGTTGAACCTTCGGCGCAGTCTGTGTCTCTACGCAGGTGCCGGAAGCTGGTTTCACAGTACAGTGGCCTTCTACACTGTGATCTTGTGCAATCGTACTAACGACCGTACCACAAGTGAGGCCATCGCACTCACTCGTAGTATATTCACACGTTTGTGGAAGCTCTAAGACGTTCATCAGATAGCCATCCGATAAACAAAGGGCAGGCATCTTCACGTATAGATGCTGCCAGCTAAACCATGTCTGGTACTTTCTAAGTCATGGCAGACCAAGGATGACATCAAATTTTTCATCCAAATCTAATACGATGAAGTCATCATCGTAGTGCTTCCCTTCTAGCGTGTAGTAAATTCCCACTTCACGTTTGTCCACTGTTACGGATGCGCCTGTAGCAAGGCACACCGTCATCCTCGTTGGAGAAAACTCTCGCATAACATAGTTGAGACTACTATCCCTTAGCGACTGGCGTCGAATGAAACTGTTCGACGCACCACAGTCAACTAGGGCGCGACGTAATATTCCACTTGTCACTACGATCTTCAAAGTGATGAGAGACTCCTCATCACTATGGGCAGTACTCTTGACGAAGATTGTCCCCAACACGCAGTCTCTGTAACACACAGAGACTGCGTGGTGGGAGCAATCTTCGTCAAGAATCCTGCAAATTCTCTTGAAGTTGCTGGATCAGCAGGGCGGTCCGCCCCTACTAACCCTGTCTGTTTTTTGACAGTCCGACTTGCTGCCGCGGCTTAGCGACATGGTCGGACCCACGCCTCGGACCTTTCCTTGGCCAAAGGTGGTCATCACGTCCTGTCTTTGGATGTGTTGCGGTGCTCGGGACACTACACTCATGAGCGTAGTGTCCAATCTTCTGACAGCGATGTCGTCTTGCCGTTCGCTTGTGACTCAGAGAGCGAGAGTTTTCGCTCTCGATGTAATAGAGGTCCACTAGTTCGGGACCTCCTGTTTCCTGTCGCCTTGTCGGACGATAGTTTGACGAGTTAGCCTGAGACTGTCTCAGGCTGAAGTCTTCTTGTTCCGCATACGCTATCGCCTTTTCAGCGTACGGAAGCCCTCTCGGAACATGTAGGTCTTCACAGGCCCATCCACAAGGCCGTAGACGAACACGTTGATAAGCGTGTGCTCATCAACAGGGTTTTCCGTAACGCTGATCGCAAGGTAGCTTAGGTGCTGTGCGTAAGCGTTCACGTCACGCTTACCTTGCTTTAGCCTCAAAAGTGCAGAGCGTGCTCTGAATTCGGCTTTTGGAGGCTCAAACGTTTCTTTGAGCCGAGACTTCAAGATCTTCGACGACTTAAACACGTTTGAGTCGTGAAGCTTGAGTTCTAAGGCCCACGTCTTTGCTCTTCCCGTCAAATTTGACAGGGCGAAGGTGACTTGCATCTCGTCACCCTCGATGTGATGAGCTCGATGGCGTCGTCTAACTCGACGAACCATCTTAAAAGGGAATCTTCATCGGTTTCCTTGTACCTTGAGATATCAATCTTCAAGGTTTCGGGACGATGCATGTGCGTTGGCCTGTTCATCGACTGATGAGAGCCTTGCTGTGGTAGCAAGACTATCTCCTGTCTTTCGACGGCAAGATCCCCTTGTAGGAACTTGTTGATAGCAGCATATTGCTGGTCTCTGCTTAGAGACTCCAACATACCACTAATGGCGGTTTCGCCCATGAGCACCACACTCATGCGGCCGAATATCTCCAATTTTGAGTCACTCAGATGTGAGTAGCCTTCACGTTTGACTTGAAAGCTGTCGTCTTCAACGTCCAACATGTTCGTGTATGGGTGGACACTAAGTAGTCGTTGGACGGACTACGAAGTGCTACCAGGTGTGACGGGGCACCTTTGTCTGGGTGCTGCAAAACTTCACGTACACTAGTACGTGCAGAGGAAACTAATCTACTCAAGTAAAGGTGAAAAGAGAACTGTATATAATACAGATAGCTATCAATATAACTTTAATCTTTATCTAACTGTATTAAAATACGCCGTCGTATGACGACAACCTGCTCACCACTCATTGCGCGCGTCTAGTAGCGATTGGTGTAATCTATGGTTGATATATCTTATATCAACCAATCTTGGAGAAGCGCATGAATAATATATAAGGGATTAATATTCCTTTGATATCGTATATCGCGGATGAAATTGGTAGAATATTGTCATGCTAGACAGTATTCCTACTGACACCGTTTGGTGCCAATATCATGTAAGGTCTACCCCGTTACGACGTATGTACGCACAGCAATGAAAGGTACTAAAAACTTGGCTAAGCATCTGATGACCAAGCATCAAATATACGATACGCTTTCAGAACAAGGTGCAATGCGTGTACATAAAAATCAGGAAAACTGAAGGTGTGTGCATCGTAAAAATTAATCCAATTTAGTTTATGGAGGCATAAACATGACGACATATGACAGAAACCTCAACTAAACCGGCATACAGTTTAAGAAAGTCGTCGCTTAACCTTACTCTAGAGCGCTCATCTCCTTATTGGTCTGAGGAATATAGGTAACTGCGTGACCTTATCTAAATTTGCAATCCTAAAACGACCTCTTTGTTGAAACCCACAGATATGCTCATACATGATGTTCTGGAGGTTTTCTACCAGATAACATGTACGTTTTAATTTTGTAGCCATACACATTTGCTAACATCGCTATTTTGTAGAATGTAAACAGTGGAAGATGTCATGAAATAATCTGAAAGAATGAAGTGATAATCATTTCAATAGCTGGACTTCTCCGAATCATCGCTCTATAATGGTAGTGCCCGCTCATTAAATTGATAACAATTGGAAGCTTTAGAATCTGGTCGTTGCTGCAGGAACTATGTAAGGAGACTACAGCGGACAGAACGTTAAGCAGAAATTGTTTAATTTGCTGGAGAAGTCTAAACTCTTACTTGAGGTCTTTTGCCTTTCTATCGACTAATTTTAACATATTGCACAATTGCAACGTGCCTGGAGCAACGGTGTATAATTCTCGGATTCACAAAAGCGACAAAATGCTTGGTTGAAGACTCATGTGATTAATCTGATAGATAATGTTGGCATCAAGCCACTTGATTTATTGAAGCACCACTTGAGTCAAAACATTCAAGAAAAAATAATTTAATGCCCACAGATGTGAAATTTGCGGACCAAGATATAGAAGCTGAATAAAATTTCAGCTTTATCTATGCTTGGACTCATTTATGTACGTATTCGAACGTCTCAAATTGTTCATGTCGTTTCAATCGACGGGTGCAATCGTTTGTAGAGTTCGTGACTTCACAAAACACACCGACAGTTCGCCGCAGCAACTTTGAAAAATTTAATACTTGTGATTTTGGTCGCATCATGTTACATAGATAGCTAAGTTGAGCTTCAAAGGTATGCACTTATGTAACACAAATAGTTTCTTGTGCAAGAAGTCATACATCTGCTTGAACCATTGGAAGAGGTAAATTACATCATTTAGTGAACATTTATTAATTAAAATTGTAATCTAATCTTGTTTTTTTTGTAGGCTACAGTGCTTTTGTCATCTACAAGGTATCTATCTGTTATGACGGCTGCACCTGTATATGAAATGCTGCTCAAGAGTATGCATCATATATATTTATAGTGAAGAAATTGCAAGCGTACAAGGAGCTATCTGATAGGAAGTACGTTTACAAGCCTGCAACAGTGTTGTATTTTCGAATCAAGATGAAATTTTCAGCAACACACGAGAGCAAATAGAAAGTGTGATTAGCTTTAGAAGAGAGGTCTACTTTAAAAATCACATGAGCAACATTAAACTACCACATTCAATTGTAAAAGAGCAACTTCACTTCTTGCGCGAGTTAACTCAACAAGGAGCGCAAGAATATTGATCTCGGTGAAGAAAATTATCGTTGTTTTTACGTTGAAGTGAAAAACTCCGACACAGGTCCACTACTTTATTGTAGATAGAATGCCTTAACTTTTTAAAAAATAAAAGAGCTAACAAAGGCTTTCTTTTAGTCCCGGCAACTAGTACTCCAAGTGAAAGACTCTTTTCCGCACAACAGAGAATTATTACTGACTTTTGCGGTACTCTAAGTGCTAGTAATTCACAAGCGCTCCTGTGTGTTGTAGAAATGGCTAAAAATCATTTGACCGATTTGCAAAATCTACCATGGACTGCTATGATGAGCCATCACCAGAAATCGACGGCTAAATTGGTTGATCGGGACAAATGGTTGCGTATAACAAAATTAAGAGCCGTGGATTTCATTACTGCTAGCTATGCTAGATTTACAACGGCCTTCATGACAGATCTTGCCAAATATGTCTGGGATGCACCACAGAATTAATACATGTCGAAGTATTTTGTCGCATCTTATGCCTAGGAAGTTCAACAATTGCAATAACAACTACAACACCAACAGCGACAACAATTAGAAGTTCCATAGACAGGTGAATGCAGTACGCCCATCTCTCATACCTTAATAATATATCTACCTAATGATGAGACTTGTCGGGGCAACAATTTCGACATGACCAGTCGCAACATGCCCAAACAATTGTCTTTGTCATCTACGTGGCTGCATCTACCTATATTATCGAGCGAGTGGATGCGAACTATCGTTAGTACATCCAAACGGAACTTTTCGGCCAGTATGGATCCCGTGCTGACCAACACGGTATCACCACAGGGTTGATGCTGTGAAAACAAAGATATCTTTGCAGATAAAAACCGTTTCACGTTGCCAAACTGCACTATGGAAAACAGGAGGATGATCTACCCATACTCAAGATGTGGCGGCAACGGCGCTCATGGTCGGTTCCATCTTCTTGCATGCGTTCAAATCTCCTAGAATGGCAGTTAAACATAGTCGACCATCGATATAAGCTGATAAAATGATTGGAAGATGCACATGCGTCTATGCAATGTGAACGTACAAAGACACGTATCAGATGATCTGTGAAATTGGCAAGATTTAAATTGAACATTGTGCATCATGAGCAGGGTCGTGACAGAAGAAATGTGCATGTCACGGATACAAACTTTGGATGTAAACCACTTACACAATGCTACTCGATTTCAATGCATATTTAGATGTACATGCTGGCCCATTTGATGGTTTTTTCTTAAACGACTTTGCCACGTGAACGATTGGCTTGTCCACATGATCCAAATTAAGTTTTATACTTGTATATATGGGGGGGTCGGTAGCAATTATAGATGATGTCGTACACACAAGTTGTAACCCAGGGCGACCCAACGGGTCGCCTTGTACCAGCTGAACAGGTCCTGGGTACAGAGTTGACCGGGTTAGTGACCCTAGGTCAGAGCCTTTTTTATAATCACGACACAGTTACGTCTTCTGCAACTTGTATGTAAAATAACTACGCCTTGTCTTATACTTAAAGAACGCAGTGAATGATAACAAATTCAACGGGGCACCCTATCTATTTCCAGTAGTCCGTGGTCATCCGCATTTGTTTATATTCTTCTGCTGATGCACAAGCAGTATTTAGTTCCATGCTATGCCAAGCGAAGATACGGTCGTAGTGTTCGTTGCTCTAGAGTCATTCCGTAGTGGCCTCGTCAGCGTCGATTGGTCCTGTGGGCCGTCATGGGTTTTGCACTTTTATAAGCTATAAAACAGTTGTCCTTTTACAGTTTTTAGCCATTTAATCTGGTCGCCAAGGATGCCACATCATGTCATTAATCTGAATGAGAGGATGGTATAGACTCTATTGCACGCATAGTAAAGCCCCACTTTACTGAGGGTGAGTTGATGAAATACAGAGCGCCCGAAGTTGTGCAATTAACAGCTCGAAATAAAGTTTGAGATACCCACGGTACAAACTTTACCATTGATATTTATTGAGGTCGACTGATATTACCTAGCAATATTGCTAAGAAGGGTACGCCATTTAGTCACATGTAACACCTAATTAAGATATATAAAACTACTGTAATTTGTACGTAACGCCTCTATCGCAGTGAACGAAGCAATGAGAAATGTTTCATCAATGCAACGATGCATTTGGCTGTGAATGACTCATCGCTCTCTAGTGTTTATTGTACCTTAAATAAGTAGCTAACAAGCGGCGTGTGACACAGACCTCGTGGGAATCTAAAATGATATTTACAATGAGCAAAACGACGCGCTTGTTAACTTCCTCTTAAAAAAATAAGTGTTGCAGGTCAATTCAAACAATTACGATGTTTGCCGATCTTACAAACTCTTGTTACAACCTATTGCATATCTTGCAAAATATTTCTTTTTGCATCACATTATATCCATTTCGTTATTTTTATAAGTAAAGTGTTAGATTCCCAATTTTTTATCAACTTCTCTTGGTATTAAGTGAAGCAAAACTGTCATTTTCCATTCGTTAATGTTTTGGATGAACATTGATCGTGTTCGATTTATTTTTACTCACAGGATCAATCAGTTTCACGAAAAAGTGATATTAACCGGTAGCATAGTATACACCGTAATAGTCGAGGGATTGCTTCACCATAAATGTATTCTAGCGGCACCGTAGCATCAGCTGCTCCGTAAACTTTTCCTGCTCGAAAATATGGGTTAACTAACACCACAAATGCGTTTATAAAAAAAAATCTTGGATGATTTTGCCTCTCTGAAACGGACTGTACGATAAGAACTCCGTATTAACAATATCTCAATGCCTTCACATCATAGATACAATATTAGACGACCACGTGCAGCTTTACATGGCATTCATGCAACATTAACTAGAGCAGCATTATTAAAAATTTCTCGTACGAAAAAAGGGACAAAAAAATGAGACAAAGACGGTGGTAATGAAAAAAAATTTGAAAGTCTTTATATACATATCTATGAAGCAGTAAGCAGTAAGCGCAAACGATTTGTAAAGGGACGGGTCGATCTCACCAGTTTTGAAAAGCCAGAAGTGATCTCAGTAAACAACACACAAATACAAACTTGAAGGTTTTTCTGCACAGCTACAATCCTAAGTTGCTGAAAGAGTGTATCTTCAAAATTGCAACAGGTGTGAAGCTTTTAGTCGTATCGAATCAATTTTCATGATACATGGGAGTGAATGAAGATCTCCTTTTTCACACATAGTTTCCATGAGATCTAAACAACGCACTGTTGACATTGTAATTAGCATAATTTATTGCAATTTGCAATCAAGTAAAAAAGTACTTACTGAAGTCTCTGCATTAAATTACCTTTATTGAGCTTAAGACCGGCGACAAGTAAATCAGGCGCATTCACGAACGAAAAAAAATACCACTTGTGAGGATTACTGCTCGCGCGACTCCCTCGAGGGAGAATCTGAACGACCAGATCGCAATGACGCCATTAGGCGTGATATAATATGAAATTGTGGCATTGCGATGATGCCTATTGTGATATTCAATTCATGGTGTTGGAGCGCTTCGATTGCCGTGCATGCAAGTAATATTCTGCGTGAGATTTACTCCAACATCATCCTGCGCAATCTTGTGCAGCTTTGCAAACAGCTGCATAAATTTGTGATAATTTCCGGCGACAACATCATGCACTATTTTCTCACATTTGGTTATTGGTGCACTCGTCTTTCCTTGATCAGTGACGATCTTACGGAAGATGAGAAGCTGAAAAATGCTAGGAAGATTGTGTATCGACGCGAGGCCTATTTCAGTTTTATTAAAAAGCGTAATCAAAATGATTAGTAAGAGGTCGAAGAGATACTGCATCGTGAGTACGACACTACGTTTGGGAGAAGGAAGCAAGATAATTCGTTAAATAATGTTGATGTGAGGTACAATCCAAAAATATGCCAACACAATCACGTGGTGGTCACAACAACTAGAATGCCAAGAGAAGTCGCTTTAACATGAAACCGACATGCACGCAAATTCACATGTCGATGCTAAAAATATCATGAGTTGGATCGTGACCAGTGTCGATAGCAAAAGAGCCGATGGATAGTATGGTGCAGCCAAATCTAGGATCGTAGGTATGACTGGTGACATTGCTGATGTTCACAAGCGGATGATACTGGCAGATAATTTTCAGGAGTTGTTCGGCCTAACATTGCCTACATCCGCACAAATTTAATTATTGCTCCTCTGGTAATATTTGAGCTGATGTTCGACGCAAAATACCGCATCACACACTGAAGAAGGTTCATAGAGAGGTAAAGGCACGTATCTCGACCCAAGCACAATGTACGAATGTCTTTACGCCAACGCTTACAACCTCTTGTTCGCATCGCGCTCGCGATTTACTCTCGACGCGTGGGAGGATATGAAAGAATAATTTGTTGTTCCGTGGTGACTTAATTGCGACGAGAACATCGGTCACAAGAATGTTACCAAACTTAAGTTTGGACAAGCTCTGTCTTGAATTCGAGGTCTCTATACTCAGCTACAGCCACATTAACAACGTACATTCGGGGCCGAATCAGTCAAATATTAGTAGTGCAATTATTGTGGAGGATAACGTACCTCTACCAGTACGGCAGGGTCGTGGTCGTCCAGTTGGCGCTCGAGGGCGTCGTGGCAAAGGCAAAATTTCTACTCGACACGATCTCACAGCATTTGAACATGTTTCAATCTGACTGAAGTTGCCCGAACCAGATGCTGCCCAAGATGTTCAAGAATGCGGTCACGATCATGTTGAAGGCCAACTTAGTGTCGAATCTTCAAACATTTTGAACCTGAATTCGATGTTTCGTTTTAATCAATGCCACTATAAACTAGTGCCAATTCTTTGTATTTTTTTGAATCTCTTATTCAAGGCGTCCATCGTGTAAGTGCAAACGTCTGGATACGATTTAGCGCTATGCTAGAAGAGGTTCCGGTTCGAATGCTTGTCAAATTTTTTAGATCTTACATGATTAAAATGAATGAATTCAAATTATAGTAAGTGTATGCATTCTGTGGTGCATTGTATTAGTAGAGAGTACAAATCATTCACGAATGGTACTTACATTTTGGTTTTTCCCTTTTGTTGATGCCACGGAGCATTTCTGGATTATCACCTGCGTAGATAAAGCGTAATTTCTAAAATTTGGCGACATAAATTTAAGCATGCTTGTAGTTGTGCGGTGACGTGTGAATGAATTAGTTATTTGAATCGGAGAGCACGAACTAAGAATGAAGGTTTACCATGATTGGAAATTGACAGGTTCATGCTGCAGATTGAGCGTGACCTATAATATTGGATGAAACATCGATTGATGGCAAGCTGCAGATAAATATGCTAAGATTTACTACTACTTTCATGTGGATATGCAAACGATAATAGCCATCGTCATGAATTTGACAACAGCCACGATCAAGTCTACAATCGCGATCACGGACAGTGCCGTGGAGGTAGCCCCTCCAGAATGAGCCAGCGCGGAGACGACCGATGCAGTCACGGTAGATGAAGATTGGCCACCAACCATCAAAAACTAGCATAATTACTACGCATAGACAGTCTAAACCTCTTACACTCTCTAAATCCACCTTCATTTCGTCTCATCAATCCATCTTGCAGCTTTTTCTTTTCCTGCAAGTTTTCGCATCGAAATCTGTAGGCTACACCGACTGCATCATCGTTTGTCCGCACCTATGCTTCGGAAATCCGTTGCTAGGCATCAATCCAAATCAACACCCGATTGCTGCCACGGGTTCAATCGTCGACGAAACCCAGCACTCTTTACAGCACTCTTTGCTGCAAGCTGCCAATTACTGCTTCAAACAGCACTCTTTGCTGCAAGCTGCCAAGTACTGCTTCAGGGCTGCAAGCTGCCAAGTACTGCTTCAGGGCCTCAGCTAGGGGATATTCCACCTTATTGCACTGAATACCTTTCAAAAATCGTCTAGATAACCTCGTCCCTAGTTGCGGTTTGAGGGTAACTCCACGTAACTTAACTGCCGTAACTCTTAGAAAACGTTCAGAAACCTCTTTGCTAATTGCGGTTAAAATGCCCAAAACACGTTGTTCTTGATGCGGAACGTCCTCGACGCTGGACATATCTCGTTGTCACTACCCCTCGAGAGTGATGTTGCATCTGCTAATGATGTAAGTGTAAGGATTAGCTCCATTTGAGCAAATCGAGAGCGCGGTGTCGTTGGGGTAGGCTATCACAACGGACCCGACAGACTTGCATACACACATACATAAAGTGGCTCACTAACAACTTGTTCTACAACCTCTCGAGCGTTCCTTCATTGCAAATCGGACTCGGCACTTGCCATGACATTCCCGGAGACGCAATACAATTACTTGATGCGTCCATGCCGAAAAAAGTCCGTGAGAATACAAACCCTGTCATAAAGGCGCTAAATTCTGTATAGTGCGCCTGAAGCAGTGCTTGAGCTAAATTCGGCACTTGAACTTCTTGCTCACGTCCTGCATCAGCAGCACTAGTTAGAATTATCTGCACACTTTGACCCCTAGATCATGAATTATTTTTTTGGAAACACCATAAAACAGTGCTCAAAAGAATTGTGTATCAAACTAATAGCAAAAAAGTCAATTTGCTGCACAGGGTTGTTGGCAAGCTTCTTGGCGTCGAAAATACCCTCAATATTCACAATCCACGCGTGGAGCTCCTGATGAGATTAGGTACACTGCCTGGACAGAGACTCATAAAATTTTTGTAGCAACACGTGACGTCAGAGAGTTTGTTGTGTTTAATGATTGATTTGCGCGCGGCTTCTATCACTTCCAGCACAGCCTTGGAAATAATCAGATAGAGGTCCTCTCTGCATCTCATCGTCTGTAAGCTGTTAACATTACAGCAACAATGCTTGTTTTTGCCGTGTTCAAATGATGCAAACACGACGTTTCCACGGATCCCCTACGCCCTTTTTGTCGTCAATATTGTCCATCTTGCACTCCATTGCCAGGGCGTAAAGAAGAGTCTCACGGAGAGACTGTCGAGGGCATGACGACAAGAGATACATGATGTTTAGTCATGTAAACACCACATGAATCAGACGTTGGATCAATAGGCACCATTCACAGCACAAACTACTAAATTGTGAACTCCATTGCCAGGGCGTAAAGAAGAGTCTCACGGAGAGACTGTCGAGGGCATGACGACAAGAGATACATGATGTTTAGTCATGTAAACACCACATGAATCAGACGTTGGATCAATAGGCACCATTCACAGCACAAACTACTAAATTGTGAAAGCTATGTCATCATAAGGACCAATGCTTTAATTATCTTTACTTTGCTGCATAAATCGACGACCTTTTGCTCTCCTATGTCCCTCAATTCTCTGCCTTTCTCCTCTGTATCATTCTCCTTCGCTTTAAACTTTTAAGTGACGTAAACAACATGCGCTTATTCTTCAGGCTTGTTCTTATCGTTCCGAGTCGAACTTGTAGTGTCTTTTAACTGATTTAACAGTCGCTATCGCTCGTATCACCACCTCTCCGTTCTCTTTACCTCCAAACCTTTTTAATTTCCACAGATCCTGATTCCGCTTTCACGCATTCCGTCCCTATTTATCTCAATCTCTCGATCATTCTTCTCCTTATCGTTAAGAAATGCAAGTCTCTGCTTTGACTTGCCAGTCAAATGATCTGGAAACACTTGCGTTTCGTTCGTGATAAAAGCCGATTCGTCCGGATTGACGCGTCTTGTAACGGGGCACCCTGAAGCTTGTACTGGTGACAGTACAAGCTACTTATTCTGATGACAGAATAAGGCGGTGCCTCGTGACTTCACGTACACTCGTACGTGCAGAGGAAGACGGTAAGAAGAAGCGAGTACTTGGTTAAAGTAAAAAGTAGAACTGTATTTATCATAGTTAATGTCTGCAATAAATCACTATTTATCTTCATCTAACTATGTCTAAATACAAATGTGTAAATCAACTATCTGCTCACCACTCATTTCGTGCGTCTGTCGTGGCGCGTCTTCGTTGGTTGATATAATGGCCTATATCAACCAATTAGGAACTACTCATAAGTGCTACAGAATATTTGTCCTTATGACAATATTCTGAGAATATAACTCTTATAGTTAAATTCTAATAACAATTTCTAATAAATTGTCATGTAACGGTTCACCCCGTTGCATCACCCCCCCTTAACCATCAGTCACTTTAGTGACTGATTGACTAAATGGATACTCGTCCCAAATCATTTGGGACAGGGTTTGTACTTGTTGGTCCGAGTCCACTTTCCAACATCTCATCGCATGGTAAACAAGCCCATGCGATGCGCGAGCAAGGCCGCCGAGAGCGCGTCTGCACGTCTCTGTGCGGACGCCGAAGCAGAAACAATAGCAACTGATGTCTCATCGGTTGCTGAAGCGACCCAGCCTGTGTCATTTGGTGATGCAGGCGCTGGTCATGAAGACACTCATGTCTTCACAGAGTATGAGCTCGGTGTCTCATACTCTCCTGATACGGATGACGGATCCGTATCGACGGCGATCGAATCCAAGTCGCCTGCTAAGCGTGGCATGGATGATGCTATGCGTCGCAGCATCTTTGGTTCATCTGATTCATCAGATGAACCATCGCCGAAGCGAAAGCGCTCGAGGTCGCGAGACTTGGGCGCTATTAGTGGTGTCGGTTCTCCTATGGACACCACTTCACAGCGAGGTGCCAGTACTTCTTTCGGCACGTCGCAGGAAGAGCGGGACCGCAATGTGTTGCGTCTCGCTCCTGAGAAGAAGGCATGGATGCCTCCCAAATCTGTCATGGATCACTTGTCGGCGACGACGAGTGATCGTTATCGAACACGATTGTTCGATTCGTCAAGGATCCATCACCTTGACCCCAGCGCGAAAAACTATCGCGCTGAACATGAATTCTTCATCGATGCTTTCTTTAGACACCGATGGTACAGTGGGAATCACAAACGTGATGGTCCCTCACTGCTTCAGGCGTGGAACGCCTACATCCATAACCTTGAGGATGTAGGTCGTGACGCTTGGAACGACAAACTTATCAAAGCTCGTGATAAGTTTGAAAAGCGAACCCCGACAGGTGCACGCTACAAGCTGCATCGTCTGTCAAGGGAGAAAGGATTACCCTGCCTCTCTTGGGGAGACTCGTGCCCGTGTTGTGTGAACAACTCTGCACGAGCACCTAAGGAGGCTTACCTCCCTAATAGCCCGTGGTGGCGCGTACGTATCTCTACTGAGATGTACGAAGGAATTGACAACCTGAAATCCCTTTACGACCGTGCCGGGAAGACTTTCTCCGGCGGTCCTTCTGCGGCACAGGATGTGCCGCGTCCTACTGCTCAACCAGACCCAGTACGTCAACCATCAGTTGGGAGCGGGGCTCCCAAGTATCCCAGGACGGTGGATAGCCGCGCCACCGGACGAGATAACTCGTCCGACGTCCGTTCACGTCGCGGTGGTTCAACAGATGCTCAACCAGATAGCGCTGG
This sequence comes from Peronospora matthiolae, assembly GCA_921007115.2. Lineage (NCBI taxonomy): Eukaryota > Oomycota > Peronosporomycetes > Peronosporales > Peronosporaceae > Peronospora > Peronospora matthiolae. The sequence goes on along the minus strand of CAKLBY020000109.1, from coordinate 943,177 downwards.
CCACCGCGAGAGTCCTCTAATGGAGGTGGAGGAGGAGGAAGACGCTCTCCACACGATCATGGGGATCCGTGTGTTCCCGAGATCTTCTTTGATCGCGTAACGCAAGGGTTACGCGACGATCTCGATTATGAGCGGAATAAGCGTCTCCAACTGGCGGACACTGCCTCGAAGCATCGAGCTGAGTTTGCCTTTGCTCAGCTTGAGAACGAGAGAGCTCTGGCATCTCTGCGTGACGAGCTAAGGGTAGCTCGTGGGATTGTTGATCGGTCTCGGGCTGAGATAACTGCTCTTCAGACCCTTGTCGATGCCCACCATCGGGAGCACAAGGCTCTCTGCGAGATGCTTGAGCGCAAGGGCGTTCTTCATCGGAAGAAGCAGCGTACTGATGGTACGGCTTAAGCCGACCAACGTAAAACGTGGGATGCGTTCGCATCTTACGTGGTAACTCGATCGTGTATGCATTGCCTACACGGTGCAAAACACGAAATGGGCCGATGTACTTGGGTAGAAGTTTACTACTACCCAAGTTAGTCACTACATGCTTTGGTAGATTAACCGTAGACAGTAGGACTAAGTCACCTTTACTAAATAAAAGAGTGTTTGTCCTTCCATTCTTGTCAGCGTTTTGCTTTTGCTTATCCACCGCTTCGGCGATGGAATCTTGCACAAAACGGACTACCGTTTCACGAGCCAGTATGAACTCATCTGATGACTCGTAAACTTCAGTGCGCTGTGAGCGCACTGCAGCAACATCAATCTTTTCTTCAGTGAGGGCTTCCGCACTCTCACTGGCATCATCTTCTTCGATATCGATGTTATCGATATCGGCATCAAACGCAATGACCTCTTCGTCAGAGCGTGATGAGCGTGAACCAAATCGTTTTTTGCTCGCGCGAGTCCCTCCCCCTCTTGAACAAGAGTTACACTCTAGTAAGGTGGGTACACGCGGATGGCGCAAGCCATTCACGTAAAACGGTGTATGTGTCGTGGACGCATGCACCGAGTTGTTGATGGCAAACTCTACCATAGGCAAAAACTCACTCCAACTCTTAAAGGAGCGTACGTATCCTCGAAGTATCTCTTCAAGGACACGATTGGCACGTTCCGTCTGACCATCTGACTCTGGATGATCAGATGTTGACATCTTCAAGCGCGTTCCGAGTGATTTGAACACGGAACGCCAGAAATCAGCAGTGAATCGTGGATCTCTGTCTGATACGAGTTCACGGGGCAACCCATGACTTCGGAAGATGGTTTCAATAAAGACACAAGCACAGCCACTTGCCGTGATTGACTTTGGTACAGCCACGAGGTGTACCATTTTGCTGAATCTGTCAACAAATACGAGAATACCCGTATTCCCGCGTGCGTCTTTGGGTAACTCAAGACGAAATCCATTGAGATGGATTCCCAGCACTCAGCCGGAACCGGTAGAGTCTGTAATGGTGCACGCAGTGAAGGACTTGACTTCACTCGTTGACAGACTTCGCATGCGCGAACATACTTTCGCACAAACTGATACTGGCGGGGCCTGTAAAAGTCTCGACTCACCGTGAGATATGTTTTCTCTCGGCCACGATGTCCTCCTATAGAAGCATCGTGATACTCGAACATGATCCGCAAACGCAGATCAGTATCATCTGGAATGACAACACGTGGTGTGTCACCAGAAACGGCTGTATAATACAGTAAACCGTTACGAGTAGTGTATCGATCTGATGCAGATCGATACGCAGACGACAATCGTTTCAACGATTCTCGAGATGGTTGGGAGAGATGTGTCAAAAACTTCACTATCTCACCATCTTGGGCGTATGCCCGCCTCACATCATCATACAACGTTGTAGATGGGACTGAGGACGTCATAGTCGCAACAGTGACTGTCTCACTGTTGGGTTTCGCGACTGTTTCAAAGTCGGGATGACGTGAGAGTGCATCAGCGACGACATTAAGTCGTCCTGGTTTGTACTCGACCGTAAAGTTGTATTCTGCAAAGAATGACAACCACCGCGCCATTCGTTGTGAAAGGTGCGGGCTGTTCACTGCCGTGCGTAATGACGCATGGTCAGTGTAAACAATGAAGGGTCTATCTCCTAATAGATAGACTCTGAACTTCGCGATTGCATACTTCATGGCAAGTAGTTCCTTGTCATGCACTGGATAGTTCCGCTCAGCTGGTTGCAGCTGACGCGACTGATAGCAGACGACGCGTTCAACGCCTTCAAGATCGTACTGCATTAATGCACAGCCGATTGCGAAATCGCTGGCATCACAGACCACAAGAAATGGCCTGTCCTGATCGGCTATTGCTAGGACTGGGGATTGTATCAAGCTCTGCTTGATACCATCACAGGAGCGCTGACACTCAGCGTTCCATAACCACCTCTCGTTCCTTTTCAACAAACGAGAGAGGTGCACAGTCATCTCGGCGTAATTGCGTGAATACTTATGCAAATACGCCGCTAGCCCAAGGAATTTTCGAAGACCTTTGACATCAACCGGCACAGGCCAGTCGGTGATCGCCTTGATCTTTTCGGGATCAGGACGTACACCGTTCTTGCCAACAATGCACCCAAGAAGTGGTATTTCGCTTGCGGCAAATATACACTTCTTGAGGTTTGCATACAATTGATGCTTTCGCATGATCGTAAGAACCTGTCGGACGTGGTACCTGTGAACCTCAACGTCCGACTTTCCATCCATAGCCCGACTATGGATGAATAGTGATCGAAATAACTCGGCGCGAATTCTCGTACTGGTCTCAACAGATGTGATACACATCTGTTGAACGTGGCAGGGGCATTACTAAGCCCTTGTGGCATTACTAGCCATTCCCAGAGCATGCCGCTAGGCGTGCTAACTGCGGTATAGGGTATGTCTTGTTCTCAAATAAGGATTTGATAGAAGCCACCCATCAAATCCATGGACGAAAAGATGGTACTCTTTGACATACCATCAATGATTACGTCCTTCCTCGGTATCGGCGTCTGAGCCGGTACCGTTGCAGCATTCAACTTGTTAAATGCATGCACTATCCGCCACCCTCCTGTTGCTTTTCGCACACAGAAGGTCGGAGAGCTATGTGGGGAAGTTAATTCCCTCACATGGCCCGCAGCTAAACGATCGGCAAAGAACTTGTCGATCGCAAGTACTTGTTCACGAGGCAGTGGCCACTGCTTCATGACACAGTACTTCGAGCCTGGTTTAAGCTCGACCTCGTGTCGAATACCTTTATCCTTCGGTAATTCGCACGGAACAGTTTCAGGGAACACATCCTTGAATTCAACCAAATCTTCATAGAGAGGATTTGTCTTGAGCGATTCCCACGATTGGGAGTCATATCGCTCAATTTGTGTCTTTTCATCTAGGACACTCTCGTCCATAGATGAACTACTGAGAACTCTCTCGTTCTCAGTAAACACTGTTGCTGACCTTATGTCGGTTACACACTCGTCGTCAGCGACGAGTACGCAGATCTGCTTGACTTTGCCACTACGCAGATCACGCAAGAACCTTTTTTTTGTTCGAGCGTTGGCAACTGAGTGATCTCCGAAGTCAACTTCGGAGGCGCAATCAGATCAAGTGTATAAGCGCCTACACATGATCCGTTATTGACTATGACATTCAACGTCTCTGTCATTTCCTGGGGACTTATTCCCTCAGGCTTCGAAGGACTTATTCCTTCGGCTCCCCGGGGACTTATTCCCGCGGGTTTAGGGGAACTTATTTCCACCGTATTTGTAACATCGGGACTTATTCCCTTTACTTCCTCTAGCTGGGGTTGCGCAACCACAGCGAGATCCTCTACGAAAGACTCTCCAGTCGATCTAGGATTATCGTTTCGCTTAACCTGAGCGATCGATCGTTTCTCTTCTAGATGTTCCCCGCTAGGGATACATCTTTGTCCCAGTCCACCCGACTTATTCGAGTGGTGGACCTTCGGCGCAGCCTGTGTTTCCTCACAGCCGCCGGAACTTTGCTCCGAAGTGTAACCGTTTGTTACACTACGGTTTTGTGCAGTCGTACTAACGACCGTACCACAAGTGAGGCCATCGCACTCACTCGTAGTACATCCACACGCTTGTGGACGCTCCAAAACGTTCATCAGATGGCCATCTGATGTACAAGCGGCAGGCATCGTTACTGTTCGATGTTGCCAGTTTACTCGTGGTTCGTACCTTCTGAGCCACGGTATTCCAAGGATGACATCAAATTTGTCATCCAAATCCAATACGATAAAGTCATCGTCACATTGGGTATCTTCTAGCGTATAGTGGATCTTCACTATACGCTTCATGACGGTTACGGATGCGCCTGTCGCAAGACGTACCGTCATCCTCGTAGGAGGTGTGTCACATTCACTGAGCTTAAAGTGACCATCTTCTAGCGATTGGCGTCGCACAAAATTGTTGGACGCCCCACAATCGACTAGAGCTCGAAGGGACAACTTATTTGTCACTTCGAGTGTCAAGGTAATGAGTGAGACCTATTTACCTAGAGCAGCAACGCACAACGTTTGTGTGTTGGGAGCAACCTTCATCAAGAGACCTACAAATTCTCTTGACGTCGCCGAACCAGTAGGGTGCTCCGCACCTACTGATCCTGTCCGTTTTTTTACGGTCCATCCCGTTGTTGCGTCTTTGCACCAACAGCGGACCCTCGTCCCTGCCCCTTTCTCATGGGTGGACGGTCACTACGCCCAGTGTTGCGAGACACTGGACGAGGGGCACTACACTCGTAAGCGTAGTGTCCTGTCTTCTGACATCTGTCGCATTTCTGCAACTTCTTGTAGTCTGTAGAGCGAGCCTTCTCGCTCTCTACATAACAGAGTTCCATCGGCTCTGGACCTCCGTTGTCATATCGTCTCGGTTGAAGATATGATGCCGAGCTGGCGCGAGCCTGTCTCAGACTGAAGTCTTCCTGTTCCGTAATAGAAATGGCTTGTTCTAGTGAATCTAGTTCAATTCAGAACAGGTGAGTCTTGACGGGACCATCTGCAAGACCCTGCACGAACACCAAAACCAACGTGTGTTCATCCACCGGATTGGAGCTTATACAACTCGTAAGATGTCGTATATGTTGCGCGTAAGCGTGCACATCACGCTTACCCTGCTTGAGCTTCAAGAGTTCGGTTCGAGCTCTGAACTCAGCTCTAGGCGGTTCAAACGTTTGTCTGAGCCGCCACTTGAAGACTTCCAACGACCCAAACGCATATGGGTCGTGCAACTTGAGCCCCAGTGCCCAAGTCTTGGCACGTCCTGCCAGATTTGACTGGGCAAATGCAGCTTGCATATCCCCGTCGTCGATGCGACGCGCCCTTATGGCGTCGTCTAATTCGATGAACCATCTCAGGAGGGAGCCCTCTTCTATACTTGGAGATGTCAATCTTCAAGGTCTCGGGCCGACGCGAGTGCATCGACCCGCCAGCAGCAGCCTGCTGCTGTCTCAACAGTTCAAACTGTTGAGCACCTTGTTCTCTCAACAACTCTGCTTGTTGAGAACCTTGTTGGTGAAGCAAGGCTACTTTCTCGCGTTCTGCGTCAAGTTCATTTTGAATGAACTTGGCGATAGTAGCATGTTGGGCATCTCTATTGAGAGCCTCTAGCATGACGCTAACAGCATGGATGCCCATGGTCGAACCCATTCGTTCAACCGCATCCCATTCGACATCGCTCAAATGGGAGTAGCCGTCACGCGTAGCGTGAAAGCTTTGGTCATCTTCATCATCCAACATATTCATGTTGGATGTGAACGCGGTCCTTGGACGGACTACGAAGTGCTACCAGGTGTAACGGGGTACCCTGAAGCTTGTACTGGTGACAGTACAAGCTACTTATTCTGATAACAGAATAAGGCGGTGCCTCGTAACTTTACGTACACTCGTACGTGCAGAGGAAGACGGTAAGAAGAAGCGAGTACTTGGTTAAAGTAAAAAGCAGAACTGTATTTATCATAGTTAATGTCTGCAATAAATCACTATTTATCTTCATCTAACTATGTCTAAATACAAATGTGTAAATCAACTATCTGCTCACCACTCATTGCGTGCGTCTGTCGTGGCGCGTCTTCGTTGGTTGATATAATAGCCTATATCAACCAATTAGGAACTACTCGTAAGTGCTACAGAATATTTGTCCTTATGACAATATTCTGAGAATATAACTCTTATAGTTAAATTCTAATAACAATTTCTAATAAATTGTTATGTAACGATTCACCCCGTCATAAAGATCGCTACTATGTAGGATTAGGCGAAATGGCGGTTAAAACCAGTTCAGATTCACAATTTGTCGCGAGACGTGACAGTGCAGGACTCACGGTCCCGACTTCAGATAGCGTTCCCCACCTAACGATCGCGATCTCGACCTGGGTTCACCATCCATTACTTGCGGTCACGATGTAGACGTGGAATCACGACTCCAAACTTGCGATCACGATTTCCAGCTTGTTCTCGTGATCCATTATCGAGTAATCGTTACATCCGAGGTGGACCACATGAATATCCGACTGCTGATACCTTGATGTTCACCACATACAAAAGAACGGAAGATCTTTCGGAAAAAACGACGCGTGGCATCCAGATAGAAGATACAGGTCGGCACTAAAGTACGTCTTGGGTCTGATTGGTTATCATTAAAAGAATTCATTCTAATTTAAAAGACAAAATCTTATTCTCTCTTGGGCAGGATTTTTGGCCTCCCGACGCATTAAGAGCCGCTCTGCACGTCTACATAGGTTTCGCACCAATATTGTTTGGCCAGGTGCGTTCACATCAAATCTCACGATACCGAGTCAACTGCGACCGGACACAGCAAACACAGCGAGGGCAAAGGGTATAAGATCGCGAGACGGCTCAAGTGGTCAGATAGCTCGCTGGATCAAGCATCATCGTAGGGAAAGAGGGTCTATATCACAGTAGGGTAACTCATCCAGAGACCCAACCAAAACCAATGCGATCGTTTGAAGATTTTACGCGATCGATACCAATCCCAACTACGATCAAGTTCGGCATCGACTCGAGTCCACCTGGAAGATTGCAACCCTCCGTATCGAAGGGTACGTAAGGGGAAAAATGCAAATCACGCAGAATTAGGGTACTTCCTGCGTTATTTAATCATCTGGGCGCCAGTGAAGAGTTGGAATCGCCTCATGAATGATTTTACATCACCACAAGGCCACAGCCGTGCGCTTGAATGCACTGCAGACGCTATTATTACATGAGAAATCTACTGTATGAACACGCCGAAGCATCTCTCGCGGTTCCTTTTGTCGCAGCTTCCGAAAGAATCTCTTTGCCTAAAATTGCGGTAAAAGCGGAAAATGGTAAGTCTCCGCGTAAAAGCTTCTTGGCAGCCAAATATTGTGAGCCCGAACTTTACAAGAGAGAACTCATTGGCGCTTATACTATAATGTGTGTAGCGTTATATAATGGATTTCATGACACTAAGAAGCGTCATGCTACAACACACAACTGCCTAAATTATTCTCGCATAGATTTGTAAATGTAATGTCGCCGAATGCGTGTTTTGCTGCTTGCCGAATGCGTGTTTTGCAGCACCTGCCGTAGGATTCAGTCTAAATTGGCAACGGCCGCGTCCGAATTTTCACATCGTAGAGCACTCGCGACCAAGCCGATGCTTTGACACCATCAGATAGAACGAAACTATATGGATAGAGTTAATAAATGGCCACAGAAACAATGCAAAATCGTTAGAGCTGAACGCACATGATATAAAACATTTAAGCAACTTGAAATGGCATAACATTGTGCGACGCTCCGCTAGAGTGTGGAAATCTTTGGGCAAATGAGAAAGCAAGGTATCGACACATACTTGATCACTGAGCACACTCTCCATGTTATCAGCACTAAGGATCTTGACCAGTAATACCGATTTTTGGTTGTTATGTCAAAGAATCAATTCAGACGTCCATCAGATAAATAAGTACGACGTTGACAGCTTACCGTCAGCCCTCGGATATAAACTATCACAAGTTTAGGTTCTGTCGTTCTAGGCGTTTCACCGGCAGCAACGTTAGTGCTTCAGTTGGGCTAAGCACGTATTGCGTTTACTACACTGACCCGCATCAATCTGATGATAGATCTCTTGTTGAGTTAATGTTTTCTAGTCTGGTGAAATGTCAGCTTCAAAGAATGCAGTAGGGTTTTTCCTTGGTCCAGATCGCAGGGTGTAATATCCAAAAAAAATGTGCATTCTATTTCATTTTTGTGGCAAGTGATTAGTTTACATAGTTTAAGTGGGTGTCAGAGGGTGGGCGTGTACCTATCAAATTCCATAGATTATTATTCTGTCATAAATTTTACTGTAAACGCACAATAATCTAAGTCATCCAATAAACAGGACGACAATTTCGACCTTGACTAAGATCCCTCTTGCTTGCTGTGAAGCTGGCGTTGTAACAATAAAAAAAACGACAGCTTGTTGAGTGATCAATTTTCAGATCGTTGCTGGTCTATAACTGTTTACATATTCAACATCAACATAACTGCTGTACCGAAGTTGATGCTGGTGGAACGCCTACGCAAACGAACCTGCAAATTGCGGTGGTTTATTTTCAAGAGCTCACTGAAAGTCGAATTTGATGCAAGCCAGAGATAAGCAGAAGAATTGTGTTCCAAGACCAATAGCAGAAATAAGGTAAAACAGGGGAAACGGGCCGACATGGTTACGCGAGTGACACACAACGGTCGAATCCTGATCGACTCTTAGTGGCGATTACTCTATCTCATCAGAGTTTTAAAACGACCCACCAGACGATGATTGACTCGCCTGGATTAATTTCAGCGGCTGCACACGCCCTTGACGCTGCAGTCAGAAAAAAGTTGCAATCACTGGAAGGTGTCAAGCAGGACACTAGTTAATCGTATTCGTAGGCCCCACAGGCTCGGGGAAGACGCTTCTGGCCAAGATGATAGCCTGGATGGCTGAATTGTCGATTGAAATTGCCGTTGCAACGTGATTGACTTAGGCTGAGTACGTGAAGGAGAACGTCTAATCAATTTGTATCCAAACTGTAGCAAGCTGTTAACTACAACAATGATGTTATCATTGTAACATCGTGTACATTAAAGATATTGACGAAATTCACGAAAGTGAAAATGCGTGAGTATCACACTCGACATGTCAGGAGAAGGGATGCAACGAAAGCTGCTAAAGCTCTTGGAATAAAGTATGGTGAATGGGCTGGAAAAGAGAATCGCAAGAACTCACGAGGCAAGTAAAATACGTTTGCCATGAACGACACTCCTATCACTTGTGTTGGCGCATTCGGCAGTCTAAAAAAACGTATCCCTATTGCAACATGCAGCTTTAAAATAGCAATCATGTTTGCCAGTTACTCTACTACGCCGATCTGGAGTATCAAGTGTCGCATGGACTGATGCCCGAGATAATCGTTCGTTTCCCCTTGCTTATTATCACTACAGGTCTGTATCAGGAAGATCTGGTGCGAGTTCTCACCGACCCGAAAAACAGCCTTGTTCGGCCAGATAAGGCGCTCTTTAGATTTAATGGCTTGGAACGTGAAATTTTACGCGTCAGAAGATGCGCTAGAGGCAGTAGCCAATTCGACAAATCCTGGTCACTTTTCCTGATCTCTGTTGCCGTGTCGATTATTTTACAACGCTACACTTTACAATTATGTATTATTCTTACAATTTTATGGCAAATCATTAATCTATACAGGTTGACCAGATGTTTCTACATCAAAGGGTGGGTGTGTACCTTTAAATCATCTTAATTAAATGAGGGGTCATCCACCGACTCCGTTTCCATTCGAACGAACTTTTACATAGCAGATTCGGGACTGGTAAGATTTAGTTATTATCCGTAATATTTTAGATTTTGGATATCATTTTGGCTCAAGGAGGTTCAATACTCAGTTGACTGTATTCATCGGTAGCTAGAGTAAAACTTTCCGATCTAATTAAAAGCTGTCTGAAGCGGTGAAGTGTTAAATGTGGCTAAGTGTAAGTAGACGCATGAGCAATTGTACGCATACTGTGTGATGACGAGTAAATGTGGGATCTCGCAAAGGTTTGCTAAGGGTACGTATACAGCATTGTAACGGTATAATACCAAACATTTCTCGTGGGACACCAAACTCACTTGATTTAATACATGCGTGAAAGTTATGAAACCTCTGTAAAATTTCAAATGACAGCGTACACGAACGCTTATTATTGATCAAATTCACGTACATACTTAGAAACACACTGATTCTCATGCACGTTTAATTCGCTTTTATAGTAGAATGCATACAAAACCTAGTCATCTCTAACAAAGCGCTGTTTTCTGGCATTTCTAACAATAACTTATTGCAATAATCCAACGTCTGAGTTGCTTACTGAGCATTGATCTCGCAAGAGTTGCCCTTTTTTGTAATTTCGATATGGCAGACCGATTATCTTTTCGGTCTGGAGGCATAAAGTAGCTCGTTTAAGTCATCCTGAAAAGAGGTTGGCTAGCTATACCACTTAATGTGCTATTAAATCTTTTCATGCTGCATTGTAATCGACACGGAATCCGCAGATCTTACTTTACCAAGAATCTACGTCTGCTTACATTACTAGAGCTTCTTGAAATGTCTGGATCCATCCGTTAGCAAAGTACGAGAAGTGTTCGTCATCCGAACCTCTCCGCCGTAAAACAGTTCTTTAATTTCTAATGTTATGATCATCTACTCTGCATACGTATTTCAAATAAACATGCATAACCCATTCAGTCATGATTTTTATCGACTGCTGAATCGACGTGCAACCGCATTTTAATGTGCTTGAGGTCAGATTCGTTTCGGAAAGGCGAATTATACAGTCACAAAGATTTTATTTACATAATGTTGTTTGGACCAAAGCTACTGGAATTGGATCTTCCCACTGCTAATGCCATTTTATTGAGATACTCCAGATCGGCATTATCATAGTTTCACAAGAATATCTTCTTCTTTAGTTTCAACGTCAAGTCTGTCGGAAACTTGTTTCCGAACCTAAACGAGAACTACTTGTACGCAGGTAAAGTTTGCTTAGAGGGCTAGATTAGTCCGTATAATTCTTTTTTTAAATATACGTTGGTGAATGTGTGGCAGACACAGAGACCGCTGCTTAAAAACATCTCACTCTGCAATAAGTAATTAACTGAGAATTTTTCACGGCGGCGGGCTGATACGCGTACGTAAGTAAAGCCTTTTTATTCTGCGTTCAAGTTTCAACTTGGTCACAATTGAATATTGCGTGTGAACTCCGTGGGTACCTCAATTTTATTATTTACGACGTTTCCACTCTCTATTTAGCCCAAAATAGATTTCTTGATCGTCAAGCAACCAGATCTTAGGTTTCATTTGTTAAACACTTGAGAATTTATACGCTAAACGATAACTGAGGAAGTTATAGGCGATTAAAAAATGGTGATCACTGACGAGCAATAGTTACTCTCTTTTCTATTCGTTCTGGTGTCTTCCGTCGATTACTGGCGAGGCTGGATGACAATCAGACTAAAAATGTATCTCGTTCCATAACACCTCTAATCGCGTAATCAGGATGATGCCAGGAAGCGATGTCATCACTGTACCTTTTGCCAGCTGATGTTTTTTCTCCAACGTTTCCTTGTCCGCGATGACTACTCGACTTAAGACTCGCAATTTACCGCGTGAATTGAGCATTGTTGCAATTCATATGCTGGGCGAGAAAGGGTTCTGGTCAATATGTAGGCGATCTTATCTTTGCTGGGACACCACCACACAATTACTGGACCTTTGAATTAATTTGTTCGACAAAGTGGTAGCGTAGAGAGATGTGCTTCGCGGCTTTTTAACATTTTTTTGTTTGTTTTAGCTCTGATGTCGCTCTGGCTGTCTTTTATACAGCTGAAAATGGTTTCGTTCTGTAATTTGTTTTTTAAATCTGTCTGATGTACCCAAACTACAATATACTCTTTGTTACAGCAATAAACTTAGCTTCCATAGTATACATGGCTACAACCGCATGTTTCTTGGAGCTCTATCAATAATAAGTCAAGTGATAACAAGCGTTCATGTGCTCGACTCGGTCAATATCTTAATCAGAGTCAGACCAAATGTAATTATCAATATTTATGAGTTTTTACATGTTCAACTGCTTTTTATGGCACAGCCCACGATTCGATGACCCAGAAAATATCTAAATGTACTCTTAATTAGTTCTCAGCTGCACTGGATTGGCTTCTGATGGTTTCGTGATGCACAGTTCACTGAAAATGCTATGTCTGGACGCGTTGGATTAAAAATTATATAAATCACCATAAGGCCTTATTACAAGGGATAAAAGGCGATAAATTCTGCTCTTTTGCGGTATTATAATTAGAACTTGCATTTGTTGACATTATGACGGTTCTCCCGTGTACTAAGTTTTAAATACGCAGGGCGTCGTCCACCAAAATTGTTACAATAAAAAAAATCCCGGTTTCTTGCATCGTAATTCCAGGGAACTTTCGCACTGGGCCTGGCATTTGTAATGCTCAAATATTCATTGCTCCATTTGGTACACTTTGCGGTTATCTATCACCACGAAATGCAATCAGCACATCATCCACCTTTTTCTCTATCAGTATCGCAGGCTCCTTCTTATCAGTCTTGTAGTATAAGCATATATGCAGCTTCGACTTTTTAAAAATTGAGCGAGGTTATAAACCGATCAGACACGCTTTCAGCAGCATCCCGGCTGTTTAAGGCTATACAGCGGCAGATAGTGTTTAAGCACCTTGCCTTTTTTTTCGTCAAGACACTCGAATGGCTTCGTATAAATTATTTTATGCAACTTTTTCTGCCTGTAAACGTCACGGACGTCTCCCTTAGTTCAAGTTGAGACTGTGAGAATTCAATATCACAAGTTCGCAGATGTGAGTGTCGATCTTCCACTTTCCCAGACTTGCCGATTCACGTAAGGGGTACTCCAATCCGTGCCTTGCAGTATAACCTTGCACTCAGCTTTCGTACCCTTCGGTTGGGCTGGCTTGAGCTCTTCGTAATGGCATCAAGAGGTGTCGATCTCGCTGCAGTTTGGGTTGAGAGTTCGATTCCGGTGAGGAGATCTTCACACCACAAACTGGGTTCTACGATTTTGATCTTGAGTCACTGCGATCTCTTATTCGGAGATGTCGCGATGTCGATCATGGGTTGCACCGATCTCTATCTTGTCGTCAAGATTAAGGTCTTTAGTGTGCAAAAATCTTCGTTAAGCGAATAAAAAAGGTCTTCGTCAATCTTGCCTTGAGATTGGTCCAATCTGGTTTCGAGATCGGCCGTTCTTGTCAGAAGTGCGTAGCTTAGACCAGATAGAGCTTCCGCTTCGCCAAAATAAAAGATGCCGATTTGTCCTGCTGATCGCTTGGTCTTGTCTTGAACTCCTAGTTCAGATCTTTTAACCACTTGAGCCGTTTCGCGATCTTGTGTTCAAAGTTATCCGTTGTTACTGCTTTCGTAGCAGTAGAGTTAATAGTAAGTACTTGATTGATCCGGGACAAATTCTACTAGATCGCTCTTCGTCCGATATAAGCCAGCAAATCCAAGATCGGTCTTCACTGTCTTTGAGTACGCTTGCCTTAAGCCGTCGGGAAACCAAAGAAAACCTGCTCGGAAAAGGGGGACGTGTGGAGTGCGTAGAAGAAGTAGTGTTCAAGTCTGTTTATCAACCAACCAAATTACTATCTACCCTACCCTTAAGTCTACTCTTAACTATATGTCACTCTATAAACCGATCTCACCTTGAATTGGGATCGCCTTCTTGCCACATGTTGAAATTTCTTGCCCTATACATACTGATAGAGCCAGTATTCCGGATATTGTACCTAGAACACCAAATGTAACCAAATCTCAATCATGGTACCGTGCACCCATTCTTGGCGCCAAAGTACCCAATATATGACTCAAATTGTCAAATGTGTCCAAATTCATTTCGCGACGTCAAATTCTGACGGCTTCCACTGGCTCTTTCGGTCTGAAAATACTTGACATCAAAGAGGGACCTCCATCAAGTATATTTCAAATGATCAAGTATCTTCATTTACCATTTATCCATGATCAGTGTTAAATATTACCGATCTGTTGTCCAATATCGAGGTGTTGGAGATCGATCCGGTACAGATCGGCGATTGACACTCTTTCGTCTCATTGTACGTGCTCCAATATCATCCTCCAGCGTTGATTCAATCAAAAATCTCATTCATACGCCTCGAGAAAGGCTTCCTTGACTCCCCTGAGTATTCACGACTTCCAGACCAGGGTATAATGAAGCAAAATCAGTACTACCATTATAGAATCGGTGAAGAGCATCACCGATCCGTATGGAGCTGCTCCTTTGTTGCAGATTCACCGATCCGTACCACGTGGTCCCAGATGGACATTGGGGAATACCTTGTCCAAGATGTGTCGATTCTCCAGAGGGCCGCTGCCACAGCATATCGATCTGCAACCTTGTCTTCGCCTGCTTCAATATACGTATACTTCTTCTTGACCGAATTATCTACGAGGTGTACGACTCTGTCCCGCGGTCTTATCCCATATAGATCCATAGAATCTTTCCCTTTTGTCGTCTTGTCTCAGATATCGTACCTTCTCCGTCACCTTTGTGACGTTGGATTGGATCGCTGATCCTAGTTGGGGTCATCTTCCATCTCCTATTAGATCTCCAGATCACCTGGTCTTATTTTCTGCCACTGAGTGGCGTCTGAACTGGGTGGCCAGCGATCCACGTCCCAAAAAATTGGATAGTGACTTAACCACAAGACCAAGCAAGCTCGCACGAACAAAAGCTTTCGCACACTGCTCATTTTTCTCACTGAATCAAATGTGTCGAAGAAATTCGAACCATGCTCTTGTCTGAAACCACTCGCAAAAAAGCTTGTTTCTAAGTGCTCAACGTCACTATAAGCACCAAATTCAAGGTTTAATACTTACTTGCTTTCGACAACGTTCGTCTTCTTTCACGGCTTGTATACCACTTCTCGAGTGAAATTATCGATGAGTGCGTCGACTTCTGACTACATAAATTTGAATTAATCCTATCGTTCGGGAAGCTTCCTACCCTCCCCACGGATTTTGTCTCCTAGACTCGCAAATTTATTTTGCCGTGGTATGCAAGTAGCATGCAGGTTTGACAATCTGGCGTCGCTCACGCTGTCCCTCCACGGTTCTCTTCTCTTGAATACTTAGGTTATTATCGAATGATGCGTCACCTGAGTCGCTGTAGCAACGATTTAATTTTTTTCTTTCAATAATACTCTTCATGGTATGCAGAAGTAGGAAGAACTTCGATGCGTTGTGAAATCCCGTCTAGAGCCACGATACAGTGTCCATGAGCTTTTTATATGCAAAACACATACTTTCTTGGGGCACTTGACATACACTAGATATCCTTTGACCCTTTAGTTACAGCCGATGAAGAACCCGTGCTCACACTTCTTCGTTAGGTCCATGGCCTTAATTTAAACGTGAGCTGTGATCTTTTGGACCCACCGAAGTATGCAGCCAAGGTCAGGCTTGCATTTTATCAGCACTTCAATGGACGAAGTGGTTCCGCTGTCATCTCGTGTGCAAACCCGGTTCCTTAACCAGTACTGATGCTAAAGCGCTTCGGACCATGTAAATCGTGGCTAGTGTGAAAACTCTAAAAGTATTGTCCAAATTTGTCGAATATGCTGCGGTGGCGTCTCCTACCCTTCCTGTTCGAAGATGGCTGAGATGTTGTCAATATCGTGCTCGTCGCACCATGAATAAATCTCTCTTTTCTTTAATTCTTTCTTACTTCGAATGACCTTGACATCGTTTTGCCTTTTGTAATTCCCCGTAACGATACGCATATTTGACAACGTGCGATTAATGTGAATTGTCATAAAAGTCCCGTCGCTTGATACTCATCTTTATTTTAACTCCTGGAATCGCGCCTATCTCATCCGTAAGTGCCGGTCGTGAGGTGTATGTCTGCGCCTCGCAATCGTGACTTTTTCCGTCTGGGCAGATGTCACACGTGTTGAGGCTCTTGTCAGATGCGTGCACTCCGTCTTTCAGACAGCGATTATCCATAAACATTACGTCATCACAGTTGACGTGCCCGAGTCGTACGTACTAATAGATCAATGTGTCCTCAGGATTTAATGAAACACACGAAAATGTAATTTCTCAGCATAACCGATGCTATAGTACAGTCCATCATTCCATGTTTCACATCCAACAGCCTTCCGTATGCCATCGTCAATCTTATTTCGGTGCAATGGCTCTTAATTTGTGAAGAAATTTGAACGTCCCTGTTCATTAATTGCCCGATCGATAGAAATCTCTGCTAAATCCTGGTATGAAGTGAACCTTATTAAAAATGGACACTGCTCGAACTAAAATTGGCATTGACGATTATTACGGCATTGCCACAAGTGACGGACTTGATGGTACGTCCTTCTGCAATAGTGACACTCAGATCGCACGGATGCTGGTTGAACAGGTCGGTGCCACTACTGCAAATATGGTGGCTAGCACCAGATTCTAACGTCCATTCCCTATCTATTTGTCTTCTAATGCTTATAAACTAGAATAGTGCATATTACAAAGCTCGTCGCTTTCAATATGTGCATTAGGGTGATATGCACTGTCCAAATTTGCAGCGCCTTTCTCTTCCTCTCAGTGAACTCTTTCTTCAAAGGGCAGGATCAGGCGATGTGGACCTTGTCGTCGCTAAAGAAGCGCACAATTTTAGCCGTCTTTTTAACTCTTCCTGCACTGTGATCTTCCCCACTCTTGTGAATCCATTTCTAGCATTTACGTTAGCGATTTGGCTACTCACAATGAACCAGGTCATGGTACCTTGTCATTATCTATCGGCTTGCAGGTGTAACCCTTGCTTATGCCTGTGAAAAAAAGGATTTAAATATTGTACAGCTTTTCCCAGCTCGAGTCATCAGCTTCAATGCCTTAATCGATCTTTGTCAACAACGTTCTCTATTCTTCTGGGCAATAATTTAGGCCAAATTGCTTCAGTATAATGTTGCTTGTAATCCCATCCGTACGACTTGCTGTGGGTTGCATGCATCTAATGTGGGTTGTGTTTGATACGAATATTCTTTTTGGCACTTCTAGCAGTTGATTAGTTGCGAATGACTGAATTTTCATCCAAATTAAGTCCTCATCAACTTGCGCACCCGGTAGTAGCTGAGGAAAAAATCTATTGCAAGTGATGTAATTAAAATGGGCAAAATCGATGCCACGAAAGCAAATCGACACTGCGCTGAGTCGGTGCACTTCATTCCATCTAAACATGTTAAATGTCTCCAGATTTTTGATCTGCACATCAAGTTATTTATTTAAATAGTCCCAACCCGCACCCAGCCATGGGTGCTATAACACTCCCTTAAACTCGATCTTAACGTCCTTATGTCGAGGAGCCCAGACAGTAAGGTGATCTGCAAATGAGGCAGCTGTTGATGCGTTCTACATTTAACATTTGAGACAGCTGGGCGAGAGTAAACAGCTTGTGATCGTGTTTCCTGAACTTCTTATTGTAGACGAGCAATTTGGCTCATGACATCTTTTGTTCACACCATGCCGCATGAGTTCTTAAAGTGAACAGTGACTATGTAGAGGTTGGTCTACCAGTGCAGGAAAAGGTGCAAATGAGAATATACGCGCAAAATTCTCTGTAAAGTCCGAATTATTGACGAGGTCAGGTCTTCTCCGGACCCGCGATCAAAGTTCAAGACAAATTCTTGGTTTATCAGCGTGTTCACACTCTAATTCAGCCCATACTAAAGTTCTTGATCGTCAAGCAACCAGATCTTAGGTTTCATTTGTTAAACACTTGAGAATTTACATGTTTAACAATAACTGAGGAAGTTTTAGGCGATTTGAAAATGCTGATCACTGACGTGCAATAGTTACTCTCTTTTCTATTCGTTCTGGTTTCTTCTATCGAACACTGGCGACGCTGGACGACAATCAGACTAAAAATGTATCTCGTTCCATCACACCTCCAATCGCGTGATTAGGATGATGCAGGAAGCAATGTCATCATTGCATCTTGTGCCAGCTGTGGTGTGTCTGTTGCATTAAATACCAATATGCCTAAGGTCTTGTGGCTGTCTGAGATACGGGACGGTTCATCGTCCACAAACTTTGCATGTATTTGGTGCGACATAGGCTGAGAAGTGGATAGTAATATCTGCGCCTCTAAATGAAACAGGGGAGCAGGCTCTGGAGCTCGCTTTTTGATAAAGGCAATTTAGGTCATTGGACTTAATCAATTAAAAAACACTTTATAACCGCAGTGTGGTGAAGTTCTCAAAATTACTGGACCTACATTCCAGTGAATCGAAGGTACCAAAAAAAGGGACCGCGGAGAAGACACAAATTTGGGACGAGCGGGGTTTGCAGACGAAAAATTGGAAATAATAAAACCAGCGTACCGGCTAAACGGTACCGAAGGATGCCGAACACGGTCTCTCAATCGAAATACCGGTCAATAGGGGTAGACCTCTGTCCCCCGGGAAGAACCGCGGCTTCGCGGCTCCTTATCGGTCGACCAGATATCTCATTATGAAGACCTCGGTCCCCCATCTGTGGACTAAGTTTATTGGTGAAAGGCTTATGGAAAATAATGAACCTGGAGGCTATCGCGAAGAAAAAAGAAAGGGCTACCTTTAGGTTAAGGTTACCTGAGAGAGAAGAGGTCACGAAAGGGGTTTAAACCTCGTAGAATCGGTACTCGCAGGACCTATGAAGAAGAAGACCGTCCCCGGGTACTGGCTATGCGGCACGGAAAGAAAATGACCACAGACCCCAATTGGCGGGCCGTATTGCCGAGGGTAGACCTTGGTTCATTATTGTTAGACTAAGGTACTTTAAATTCCGACAGCTCCTGACCAGTCACATAAAGAGCCAGAACATAAGGCAAGGATATCGTAAAGAAGGTAGGGGATATATCAAATTTAAAATACTACTCGATTTGCAATCCACGTGGCACAACTTCGTCGTGCTTAAAGAGAATTGTGTCTTGCCATCCACCTGTTCCCGGCAAAACATACCCTTTAATCCCCGCGTGGCATTGACCTAAATGCGGATATGATCCGGTAATTGTTTGGCATGTGGGTTCGTCTCGACTTCTTCCTGCGTAAAGGAGTTTGGTAAAATACCCGCCTGTTCCGAGGAAGGGAGAGTTTTGCCCCCCCCCGTCAAATACAGTTGCGAGGTAAGACTCATGTGCGGATAGAACCCCAGTAAGTGTTTGGCCTGTGGGTTCGTCGAGTAGCGATAGCCCACTCAAGAACCGTTATTGGAAGTGGTCTTCCTAACACACAATCGAAAAGCAAAAATAGGGCTAGAAAATTAACACCTTATAACAACAAAGAAAGGACTAGGAGCGACAAGCTAGCCGAAGAACTTGGTGTAAGTCGACTCTCGACTGGGTCAATCTAGTGTCCACCTGTAACGGGGTGAATCGTTACATAACATTTTAAAAGAAATTACTAATAGAATTTAACGATAAGAGTTATTTTCTCAGAATATTGTCATAAGGACAAATATTCTGTAGCACTTCCAAGTAGTTCCTAATTGGTTGATATAGGCCATTATATCAACCAACGAAGACGCGCCACGACAGACGCACGCAATGAGTGGTGAGCAGATAACTGATTTACACATTTGTATTTAGACATAGTTAGATGAAGATAAATAGTGATTTATTGCAGACATTAAATATGATAAATACAGTTCTGCTTTTTACTCTAACCAAGTACTCGCTTCTTCTTACCGTCTTCCTCTGCACGTACGAGTGTACGTGAAGTTCCGAGGCACCGCCTTATTCTGTCATCAGAATAAGTAGCTTGTACTGTCACCAGTACAAGCTCCAGGTGCCCCGTTACACCTGGTAGCACTTCGTAGTCCGTCCAACGACCGCGTTCACATCTAACATGAATATGTTGGATGATGAAGATGACCAAAGCTTTCACGCTACGCGTGACGGCTACTCCCATTTGAACGATGTCGAATGGGATGCGGTTGAACGGATGGGTTCAACCATGGGCATCCATGCTGTTAGCGTCATGCTAGAGGCTCTCAATAGAGATGCCCAACATGCTACTATCGCCAAGTTCATTCAAAATGAACTTGACGCAGAACGCGAGAAAGTAGCCTTGCTTCACCAACAAGGTTGTCAAAAAGCAGAGTTGTTGAGAGAACAGGTTGCTCAACAGTTTGAACTGTTGAGACAGTAGCAGGCTGCTGCTGGCGGGTCAATGCACTCGCGTCGACCCGAGACCTTGAAGATTGACATCTCCAAGTATAGAAGAGGGCTCCCTCCTGAGATGGTTCGTCGAATTAGACGACGCCATAAGGGCGCGTCGCATCGACGACGGGGATATGCAAGCCGCATTTGCCCATTCAAATCTGGCAGGACGTGCCAAGACTTGGGCACTGGGGCTCAAGTTGCACGACCCATATGCGTTTGGGTCGTTGGAAGTCTTCAAGTGGCGGCTCAGACAAACGTTTGAACCGCCTTGAGCTGAGTTCAGAGCTCGAACCGAACTCTTGAAGCTCAAACAGGGCAAGCGTGATGTGCACGCTTACGCGCAACATATACGACATCTTACGAGTTGTATAAGCTCCAATCCGGTGGATGAACACACGTTGGTTTTGGTGTTCGTGCAGGGTCTTGCAGATGGTCCCGTCAAGACTCACCTGTTCTGAATTGAACTAGATTCACTAGAACAAGCCATTTCTATTACGGAACAGGAAGACTTCAGTCTGAGACAGGCTCGCGCCAGCTCGGCATCATATCGTCAACCGAGACGATATGACAACGGAGGTCCAGAGCCGATGGAACTCTGTTATGTAGAGAGCGAGAAGGCTCGCTCTACAGACTACAAGAAGTTGCAGAAATGCGACAGATGTCAGAAGACAGGACACTACGCTTACGAGTGTAGTGCCCCTCGTCCAGTGCCTCGCAACACTGGGCGTAGTGACCGTCCACCCATGAGAAAGGGGCAGGGACGAGGGTCCGCTGTTGGTGCAAAGACGCAACAACGGGATGGACCGTAAGAAAAACGGACAGGATCAGTAGGTGCGGAGCACCCTACTGGTTCGGCGACGTCAAGAGAATTTGTAGGCCTCTTGATGAAGGTTGCTCCCAACACACAGACATTGTGCGTTGCTGCTCTAGGTAATTAGGTCTCACTCATTACCTTGAAACTCGAAGTGACAGATAAGTTGTCCCTTCGAGCTCTAGTCGATTGTGGGGCGTCCAACAATTTTGTGCGACGCCAATCGCTAGAAGATGGTCACTTCAAGTTCAGTGAATGTGACACACCTCCTACGAGGATGACGGTACGTCTTGCGACAGGCGCATCCGTAACCGTCATGAAGCGTATAGTGAAGATCCACTATACGCTAGAAGATACCCAATATGACGATGACTTTGTCGTATTGGATTTGGATGACAAATTTGATGTCATCCTTGGAATACCGTGGCTCAGAAGGTACGAACCACGAGTAAACTGGCAACATCGAACAGTAACGATGCCTGCCGCTTGTACATCAGATGGCCATCTGATGAACGTTTTGGAGCGTCCACAAGCGTGTGGATGTACTACGAGTGAGTGCGATGGCCTCACTTGTGGTACGGTCGTTAGTACGACTGCACAAAACCTTAGTGTACCAAACGGTTACACTTCGGAGCAAAGTTCCGGCGGCTGTGAGGAAACACAGGCTGCGCCGAAGGTCCACCACTCGAATAAGTCGAGTGGACCGGGACAAAGAAGTATCCCTAGCGGGGAACATCTAGAAGAGAAACAATCTATCGCTCAGGTTAAGCGAAACAGTAATCCTAGATCGACTGGAGAGTCTTTCGTAGAGAATCTCGATGTGGTTGCGCAACCCCAGCTAGAGGAAGTAAAGGGAATAAGTCCCGATGTTACAAATACGGCGGAAATAAGTTCCCCTAAACCCGCGGGAATAAGTCCCCGGGAAGCCGAAGGAATAAGTCCCTGGTAAGCCGAAGGAAAAGGTCCCCGGTAAGCCGAAGGAATAAGCTTTTCGAGGCCTGAGGGAATAAGTCCTCAGGAAATGACAGAGATATTGAATGTCCTGGTCAATGACGGATCAAGTGTAGGCGCTTATACACTTGATCTAATTGCGCCTCCGAAGTTGACTTTGGAGATCGCTAAGTTGCCAACGCTCGAACATAAAAGGTTCTTGCGTGATCTGCGTAGTGGCAAAGTCAAGCAGATCTGCGTACTCGTCGCTGACAACGAGTGTGTAGCCGACATAAGGTCAGCAACAATGTTTACTGAGAACGAGAGACTTCTCTGTCGTTCATCTATGGACGAGAGTGTCCTAGATGAAAAGACACGAGTTGAGCGATATGACTCCCAATCGTGGGAATCGCTCAAGACAAATCCTCTCTATGAAGATTTGGCTGAATTCAAGGATGTGTTCCCTGAAACTGTTCCGTGCGAATTACCAAAGGATAAAGGTATTCGACACGAGGTCGAGCTTAAACCAGGCTCGAAGTACTGTGTCATGAAGCAGTGGCCACTGCCTCGTGAGCAAGTACTTGCGATCGACAAGTTCTTTGCCGATCGTTTAGCTGCGGGCCATGTGAGGGAATCAACTTCCCCACATAGCTCTCCGACCTTCTGTGTGCGAAAAGCAACGGGAGGGTGGCGGACAGTGCACGCGTTCAACAAATTGAACGCTGCAACGGTACCGGCTCAGACGCCGATACCGAGGAAGGAAGTAATCATTGATGGTATGTCAAAGAGTACCATCTTTTCGTCCATGGATTTGATGGATGGCTTCTATCAAATCCTTATGCGGGAACGGGATATACCCTATACCGCAGTTAGCACGCCTAGCGGCACACTCTGGGAATGGCTAGTAATGCCACAAGGGCTTAGTGATGCCCCTGCCACGTTCAACAGATGTGTATCACATCTGTTGAGACCAGTACGAGAATTCGCGCCGAGTTATTTCGATCACTATTCATCCATAGTCGGGCTATGGATGGAAAGTCGGACGTTGAGGTTCACAGGTACCACGTCCGACAGGTTCTTACCATCATGCGAAAGCATCAATTGTATGCAAACCTCAAGAAGTGTATATTTGCCGCAAGCGAAATACCACTTCTTGGGTGCATTGTTGGCAAGAACGGTGTACGTCCTGATCCCGAAAAGATCAAGGCGATCACCGACTGGCCTGTGCCGGTTGATGTCAAAGGTCTTCGAAAATTTCTTGGGCTAGCGGCGTATTTGCATAAGTACTCACGCAATTACGCCGAGATGACTGTGCACCTCTCTCGTTTGTTGAAAAGGAACGAGAGGTGGTTATGGAACGCTGAATGTCAGCGCTCTTTTGATGGTATCAAGCAGAGCTTGATACAATCCCCAGTCCTAGCAATTGCCGATCAAGACAGGCCATTTCATGTGGTCTGTGATGCCAGCGATTTCGCAATCGGCTGTGCATTAATGCAGTACGATCTTGAAGGCGTTGAACGCGTCGTCTGCTATCAGTCGCGTCAGCTGCAACCTGCTGAGCGGAACTATCCAGTGCATGACAAGGAACTACTTGCCATGAAGTATGCAATCGCGAAGTTCAGAGTCTATCTATTAGGAGATAGACCCTTCATTGTTTACACTGACCATGCGTCATTACGCACGGCAGTGAACAGCCCGCACCTTTCACAACGAATGGCGCGGTGGTTGTGATTCTTTGCGGAATACAACTTTACGGTCGAGTACAAACCAGGACGACTTAATGTCGTCGCTGATTCACTCTCACGTCGTCCCGACTTTGAACCAGTCGCGAAACCCAACAGTGAGACAGTCACTGTTGCGACTATGACGTCCTCAGTCCCATCTACAACGTTGTATGATGATGTGAGGCGGGCATATGCCCAAGATGGTGAGATAGTGAAGTTTTTGACACATCTCTCCCAACCATCTCGAGAATCGTTGAAACGATTGTCGCCTGCGTATCGATCTGCATCAGATCGATACACTACTCGAAACGGATTACTGCATGATACAGCGGTTTCTGGTGACACACCACGTGTTGTCATTCTAGATGATACTGATCTGCGTTTGCGGATCATGTTCGAGTATCACGATGCTCCTATAGGAGGACATCGTGGTCGAGAGAAAACATATCTCACGGTGAGTCGAGACTTTTACAGGCCCCGCCAGTATCAGTTTGTGCGAAAGTATGTTCGCGCATGCGAAGTCTGTCAACGAGTGAAGTCAAGTCCTTCACTGCGTGCACCATTACAGACTCTACCGGTCCCGGCTGAGTGCTGGGAATCCATCTCAATGGATTTCGTCTTGGGTTACCCAAAGACGCACGCGGGAATACGGGTATTCTCGTATTTGTTGACAGATTCAGCAAAATGGTACACCTAGTGGCTGTACCAGAATCAATCACGGCAAGTGGCTGTGCTTGTGTCTTTATTGAAACCATCTTCCGACTTGATGGGTTGCCCCGTGAACTCGTATCAGACAGAGATCCACGATTCACTGCTGATTTCCGGCGTTCCGTGTTCAAATCACTCGGAACGCGCTTGAAGATGTCAACATCTGATCATCCAGAGTCAGATGGTCAGACGGAACGTGCCAATTGTGTCCTCGAAGAGATACTTCGAGGATACGTACACTCCTTTACGAGTTGGAGTGAGTTTTTGCCAATGGTATAGTCTGCCATTAACCACTCGGTGCATGCGTCCACGACCCATACACCGTTTTACGCGAATGGCTTACGCCATCCGCGTGTACCCACCTTGCTAGAGTGTAACTCTGGTTTAAGGGAGGGAGGGACTCGCGCGAGCAAAAACCGATTTGGTTCACGCTCATCACGCTCTGACGAAGAGGTCATTGCGTTTGATGCCGATATCGATAACATCGATATCGAAGAAGATGATGCCAGTGAGAGTGCGGAAGCCCTCACTGAAGAAAAGATTGATGTTGCTGCAGTGCGCTCACAGCGCACTGAAGTTTACGAGTCATCAGATGAGTTCATACTGGCTCGTGAAACGGTAGTCCGTTTTGTGCAAGATTCCATCGCCGAAGCGGTGGATAAGCAAAAGCAAAACGCTGACAAGAATGGAAGGGCAAACACTCTTTTATTTAGTAAAGGTGACTTAGTCCTACTGTCTACGGTTAATCTACCAAAGCATGTAGTGACTAACTTGGGTAGTAGTAAACTTCTACCCAAGTACATCGGCCCATTTCGTGTTTTGCACCGTGTAGGCAATGCATACACGATCGAGTTACCACGTAAGATGCGAACGCATCCCACGTTTTACGTTGGTCGGCTTAAGCCGTACCATCAGTACGCATCTTCTTCCGATGAAGAACGCCCTTGCGCTCAAGCATCTCGCAGAGAGCCTTGTGCTCCCGATGGTGGGCATCGACAAGGGTCTGAAGAGCAGTTATCTCAGCCCGAGACCGATCAACAATCCCACGAGCTACCCTTAGCTCGTCACGCAGAGACGTCATAGCTCTCTCGTTCTCAAGCTGAGCAAAGGCAAACTCAGCTCGATGCTTCGAGACAGTGTCTGCCAGTTGGAGACGACTGTCCCTCTCATGCTCGAGATCGCCGCGTAACCCTTGAGTTACGCGATCAAAGAAGATCTTGAGAACACACGGATCCCCATGATCGTGTGGAGAGCGTCTTTCCTCCTCCTCCACCTCCATTAGAGGAATCTCGCGGTGGCCAGCGCTATCTGGTTGAGCAGCTGTTGAACCACCGCGATGTGAATGGACGTTGGACGAGTTATCTCGTCCGGTGGCGCGGCTATCCCCCGTCCTGGGATACTTGGGAGCCCCGCTCCCAACTGATGGTTGACGTACTGGGTCTGGTTGAGCAGTACGACGCGGCACATCCTGTGCCGCAGAAGGACCGCCGGAGAAAGTCTTCCCGGCACGGTCGTAAAGGGATTTCAGGTTGTCAATTCCTTCGTACATCTCAGTAGAGATGCATACGCGCCACCACGGGCTATTAGGGAGGTAAGCCTCCTTAGGTGCTCGTGCAGAGTTGTTCGCACAACACGGGCACGATTCTCCCCAAGAGAGGCAGGGTAATCCTTTCTCCCTTGACAGACGATGCAGCTTGTAGCGTGCACCTGTCGGGGTTCGCTTTTCAAACTTATCACGAGCTTTGATAAGTTTGTCGTTCCAAGCGTCACGACCTACATCCTCAAGGTTATGGATGCAAGCGTTCCACGCTTGAAGCAGTGAGAGACCATCACGTTTGTGATTCCCACTGTACCATCGATGTCTGAAGAAAGCATCGATGAAGAATTCGTGTTCAGCGCGATAGTTTTTCGCGCTGGGTTCAAGGTGATGGATCCTTGACGAATCGAACAATCGTGTTCGATAACGATCACTCGTCGTCGCCGACAAGTGATCCATGACAGATTTGGGAGGCATCCATGCCTTCTTCTCAGGAGCGAGACGCAACACATTGCGGTCCCGCTCTTCCTGCGACGTGCCGACAGAAGTACTGGCACCTCGCTGTGAAGTGGTGTCCATAGGAGAACCGACACCACTAATAGCGCCCGAGTCTCGCGACCTCGAGCGCCTTCGCTTCGGCGATGGTTCATCTGATGAATCAGATGAACCAAAGATGCTGCGACGCAAAGCATCATCCATGCCACGCTTGGCAGGCGGCTTGGATTCAATCGCCGTCGATACGGATCCGTCATCCGTATCAGGAGAGTACGAGACACCGAGCTCTTACTCTGTGAAGACATGAGTGTCTTCATGACCAGCGCCTGCATCACCAAGTGACACAGGCTGAGTCGCTTCAGCAACCGATGAGACATCAGTTGCTGTGGTTTCTGCTTCGGCGTCCGCACAGAGACGTGCGGACGCGCTCTCGGCGGCCTTGCTCGCGCATCGCATGGGCTTGCTAACCATGCGATGAGATGTTGGAAAGTGGACTCGGACCAACAAGTACAAACCTGTCCCAAATGATTTGGGACGAGTATCCATTTAGTCAATCATTCACTAAAGTGACTGATGGTTAAGGGGGGGGTGATGTAATGGGGTGAATCGTTACACAACATTTTAAAAGAAATTGCTAATAGAATTTAACGATAAGAGTTGTATTCTCAGAATATTGTCATAAGGACAAATATTCTGTAGCACTTATGAGTAGTTCCTAATTGGTTGATATAGGCCATTATATCAACCAACGAAGACGCGCCACGACAGACGCACGCAATGAGTGGTGAGCAGATAATTGATTTACACATTTGTATTTAGACATAGTTAGATGAAGATAAATAATGATTTATTGCAGACATTAACTATGATAAATACAGTTCTGCTTTTTACTCTAACCAAGTACTCGCTTCTTCTTACCGTCTTCCTCTGCACGTACGAGTGTACGTGAAGTTCCGAGGCACCGCCTTATTCTGTCATCAGAATAAGTAGCTTGTACTGTCACCAGTACAAGCTTCAGGGTGCCCCGTTACACCACCTACCGGCCCACCTAGTGAAGTACACCCACTTGAGGTACAGATCTACCTCTATTAAGACCGTGACATCTTTATCTCCACCCAAGTCTACAAAAGAGTGCAATCCTCAGCAGACAGGTACACACGATGATTCAAGGTCCATGCCCGGAATCGGGTACCCCCCCCCGTAAGTAGGCAGTCCGGCGCAGTAAATGTTTTGGGGGCTCAACACACAATTTGAGGACCCACTCCACCACATCAGCAGTCACTGAAGAAAGGTTATGATGCTTTTGTTTTCTGTACTCATTCGATAAAGAATACTCAAGCAGCGTGATCAGCCTTTTTGTATGAGCGTTCAGCATTTGCTGACATGATCACATTCACCTTTGTTCGATTTCAAGCCAATCACGCAACTAGGTCACTATAGTGACCTAGCCAAATAGTGACTTTTCTGATATGAGGGGGATAGGCTAGATCGTACTTATTATGTTATAAGGTACACCTACCCGCGTTATTAACAGACACACATACACACACAGACGGAAAAGCACGATTTGAATAGCTCGACATTCAGCTCGCGCACAGTCACTTCTGCTTCAGCCTCTGGGCTCGCAACTGTGTATGTTCATCTCGAAAACGTAACATATTATAGGATAAGAATAAGACTGAGCATTCAATACACACACCTGTGTTTTTATCACTCCTACGTTTAATTTTTTGTGCTGTCACCAAAATTTAGTTCTAGGTATGTTTATTCATCGCTAACTACAAATAGGGAAGTCTTGAGCCACCGCTTAAATTGCGTAAAAGTCTTTGAAGAAGGCAAATGCTGCAGTTGAAATCCATGTACTACAACATGATTTTTGTCGTTGTTGCCATACGCATTAGAGTAAGGCAATTATAAAGATGGTGCCGTGAAATTGTGTCGCCATGAAATGGTCATATTTTTACCCTGCTTCTAGTTAAACCCCCTAGCGATACGAAAAGAGCACCGCCAACGTGCTTCTGTCAGCCGCATCAGGTTGCTTGCTCAGGGCCAGGTGGGTTATGGCATCTTCAATCTCGTGTTGCGCCAATCACAAATCATAAGTTCTGATATGAGGGGGATAGGCTAGATCGTACTTATTATGTTATAAGGTACACCTACCCGCGTTATTAACAGACACACATACACACACAGACAGAAAAGCACGATTTGAATAGCTCGACATTCAGCTCGCGCACAGTCACTTCTGCTTCAGCCTCTGGGCTCGCAACTGTGTATGTTCATCTCGAAAACGTAACATATTATAGGATAAGAATAAGACTGAGCATTCTATACACAGACCTGTGTTTTTATCACTCCTACGTTTAATTTTTTGTGCTGTCACCAAAATTTGATTTCAGGTATGTTTATTCATCGCTAACTACAAATAGGGAAGTCTTGAGCCACCGCTTAAATTGCGTAAAAGTCTTTGAAGAAGGCAAATGCTGCAGTTGAAATCCATGTACTACAACATGATTTTTGTCGTTGTTGCCATACGCATTAGAGTAAGGCAATTATAAAGATGGTGCCGTGAAATTGTGTCGCCATGAAATGGTCATATTTTTACCCTGCTTCTAGTTAAACCCCCTAGCGATACGAAAAGAGCACCGCCAACGTGCTTCTGTCAGCCGCATCAGGTTGCTTGCTCAGGGCCAGGTGGGTTATGGCATCTCCAATCTCGTGTTGCGCCAATCACAAATCATAAGTTTGGCGAAAGTTGCTGACATTACCATTTAAATTGTTCAATTTATGATGCCGAGATCATGACATAACTGAGCGTATCCCACACTATGCCCTTGCTCGCCCGTAAATCCGCCTGTCTTTCTTCGTAGATAGCGGCCCGTACATCAATACGTTCGGCCCATTTGTATAGGATAGATGTGCCTACGCGGAATGAAAAGCGAGAGCATCCCGCTTTTTCGTTGTCTATAAGGACTGACCATACCCTTCTTGCTCGCCTCTTAGCCACAGAATGAACAATGGAAGTAAATGTTTGCAGTGCCGCCATCAAGTTAAGATTAAATGCAACACGTGCGTCTAGTTTTTTTACACCCAAGTCAATGTATTGCGGAAAATCTGTCCAATGGCTTCTGGGACGTTGTATATTTGCGTGACCAATTAAATGCAGTAAATGCCGGAAAGAATAGAACATCATATTAATTGTTGGTGGGTGGTGGCTGATCAGCGAAAGGGTGGTGGCTAAATAACGTTTTCCCTAATCCAAAACGCTTGAATCTCCGCAGGGTTATTGCAATCTACGTCCACTGTAACCCTAACTTATTGAGCGCAGCACTGCAACGTAACGAGGGGGTTAGATCCGTGATGAGTTCAGAGCCGCGGCAGTTGCAGTTCGCTTCTGGGTGTTCTCAAAGGCTGCGCAGCATAAATCTCAGGCCGACTAGTGCTTCCCTCGTGTAGGGGATCGCAGGGCTACGCAAATGTAGACGAGCATAAGTGAGACTCAGTAATACAGTCGTCTCCACCTGCCGGAATTGTTTTACATCGTGAACAACTATCTACGCAAAGAAGATCGTGGCCGTCGATTCAAACATTCGCATACGACGTACTACGGAGACACTGTCTCCATCGAGATTCCCCTAGAACATGCAAACCGACACGTTCGCTTACGAGAAAACTGACCACTCGTGACAAATCGTTTGACATTAAGACCCAGATAACCACCGCTTGTGGGTCTTTGCCATCCGTCCCAGAATCGAACACACACGCCCTCACTTATCTCAAGCAGCTGGACGGCCGCGATAACTCGGCAATGTGACAAAAAGACCGTGCAACGACTATACGACTCATGAACGTAGTCCCTAGTATTCAGTCGAAGAAAAATAGCACTGTAAGTTACTACTATTATTCAGTCCATAAGTTACTACTATTGTTCAGTACCATCCCGCCTCCACCTCTGGTACTGATCGAGTACCTCCGGACTGCATCTTTCGATTTTCCGAAAAGTCGCTTCTCTCATCCGCCACGTGGAGCACGTCACACATGTTCAGTGCTGGTTGAATCAGTGTCACCTGATTTGTAACCGCCAGCAGATCAAGGGCTCGTCCTGACTCGAACAAAGTATGGCCAACGCTCCAACCTCGCGCTTTCGTGTCCCCTCTCGTCCGAATGTCATCCCAGCTGCTGTTTCAGGCCATCCAATAACGAATATCCGGGATCGTCCAATTGTCGGTCGTCGAGACGCCAATGATCTGCCAACGTTCTCCGCTCTTCCACGTCGTCATGGTCTGGTCCATTGCCACTGGCCTAGCTCTCGGTCGACGGTACATGCGTCCAAGCCCCGATCCGGCAACGTCCAAGCTCATGTCCGTCGGGACCTACAGTCGGTTCGTGGACAAGTCCCGGAAGGAGGAGATCCAACAGCTCGAGCGCATTTACTGTCGCGGGGACTTGCTCCATGAAGTGCAGACACAGGAGCTCTTTTTCGACAGCAAGACGTTTGTGGACATGCCCATTAAAAACACGTCGTCGGTGGACGAAGTGCTGACGAAATTCCAGGACCTTAAAGCCAGTTTCGGGGACAACCAGTTGGAAGGCAAAGCGTGGAAAACGAGCCTCGCGGGGTTTGTGGACCAGCACTTTGACCCGCCTGGAGCAGAGCTCGTGCCGATCGTTCCTCCAGATTATCAAGATGGAGAGATGCCGCTGGGGATCGAGCAGATTCGAAATGAGAGTCTCCGGGATTGGGCCATGGAGCTTCACAAGCTCTGGACGGTGCTCGCTCGCGTCCCAGTGTCTGTCTCGGCAGCTCAAAAGCCCAAGAGCTCATTTCTCTACGCACTTCCAATTGCTCCGGCTTCGGACGAGTCGGTGGATGCTTTTGCACGGCAGTTTAATGGAGAGAATGTGCTGGTGGTGCCTGGTGGTCGCTTCCGGGAGAGCTACTACTGGGATACTTACTGGATTGTCCAGGGACTGTTGATCAGCGGGCTGCATCAAACAGCTCGTGGAGTCGTGAACCATTTGCTGGAATACGTCGCCGAGTTTGGCTTTGTTCCCAACGGGGGACGCATCTACTATCTTACACGTTCGCAGCCACCTATGCTTTCGGACATGGTGAGACTTGTTGCAAAGCTGGACGGTAACAATGCTTCCGATGAAGACGCCAGCGTGTGGGATCTTCATTATTTGCGTGCTGCATTGCCTTTGCTTGAGCGTGAGTACGAATTCTGGATGCGTCAAGGTGATCACGGCCATGCTGTCGAGATCGAGATTACTGGATCGACGGCAAACAAGACGTTCGTGCTTAACCGCTACGACGCGTCTGCTGGTGTGCCGCGACCGGAATCGTACCGTGAGGACGTTAGCACAGTGTCTGCTGCTGTCACGGAGCATCCGAAAACTGTTGACAGGGCTTCTGTCTACAACGAAATCATTGCTGCAGCAGAAAGCGGTTGGGACTTTACGAGTCGCTGGTTTGGTGACTATTCTACGCTCAAGACAGTTCGCACCTCCCGCGTGATTCCGGTGGATCTGAATTCGATCATGCATCGAGTAGAGCTCAATCTCGCGATGTTCCACGAGATACTGGGAGACTCTGTCCGTTCAGCCCGATTCACTGAAGCAGCGAACGATCGGGTGAGGGCAATGGACGCTGTGCTATGGAGTGAGCCAGATGGATGCTGGAAGGACTATTTGCTGGATTCTCGCGAGCATTCTAAGGTGGTATCCGCGTCCGACTATTCACCGTTGTGGGGAGGAGCCTTTGATGCCTCCGATTCATCTCGACTGGATAAGATCGTGGCGTCTTTGGAGACGTCCGGACTGCTGCAGGTGTGTGGCGTCCAAACGACGACTTTCACCTCGGGCGAGCAATGGGACGCGCCTAATGCTTGGCCACCGTTGCAAGATATCATCATTGAGGGTCTGTTAGTGGCAGGCACTGCACGAGCGCAGGTGCTGGCGAAGCATCTCGTGAAGACTTGGGTGATGGCTAGTTTCGTGGCATGGCAGAACACCGGTCTGATGTTTGAAAAGTACGATGCTCAACAACTTGGTGGAGTCGGTGATGGCGGCGAGTACACTCCGCAGTTTGGTTTTGGCTGGTCCAACGGCGCAATGCTGACTTTCCTAACAAAGTACCAGGACCATCTGGACAACAGCGACGGGATTGTGTGCGGAAACGGTTCGACAGACTGAGTGAGGCCGCGCTAAGCGCAGAAATGCATAATCCGGGTTTTTTTTTTCTTTGCAACCTGTTCAGCTGATGTCATTGCTTCACCAGCTCCTAACTGGTACTGCTGCTTGTTGCGATGCATTGTTCTGGTTCCCTCTCGCCGCTTCAACTACCGGACGGACATCGTGTGTTGACGCATTTGCTGCAAGTGGCAGTTGTTGCAGTCTCGTATTACATCCCGTGGTAGTCTGTCCTTCCAGCGCTGTTTTTTTGTCGATCTCCAAAAGCTGCAACGTCTCGAGTGCAGCTTCACTACCCTCCACTCCACTTCCAAACCTCTGGTGAAATCTACTCACGCCCTGTGCTTGTTTGCGTGCCACACAAAGGTGCAAACTATTGTCATGCCAACACATCCGATCGTAAACGGAACACGTCATTCGCACTTGCTCCACCAATTCCTCCAACGTCGGTCGCTCGACAAACTTCATTGTCTTGCTCCGTATTAACTCGCCCGCATGTTCCTCCATCCGGACACACGCTTCCTGTTCAAACCTTGCATCACCAATTGATACTAAATCCGTCCGCGTGTTCAACCTCCCATAGACTTCCTGCACTTTCAGATGGCTACATAATGCCTCAAATGTCGCGCATTTCCACTCCAATTGGCTACATCCAGCACAGACGTGATGGTGGTACCAATCCCTCGCCGATACCACTTGTACCCGTTCAACGAGTCCACTATCATCACACTGCCATTGATTATCCAGTAAAAAGTGACGCACTTGAGGCAAAAAGTGCTCAGCACTGACCACCCAAGCCAAGGAAGCTGCTGTGACAATGAAGACGGGACCGAATTGAGCTGCGACTTGCAAAAGCTCAAGGATGTGGTGCTCAAGTTGTTCCAATCGGTACCGATCCAATTTTGTCAATGGAGACGGCGCTGGCTTTTGCTCGAAAGTCTCAATGTCCATGGACGAAGCACCGTTAATGAGACCGTGGGCGACCAACAATTCACGCGAATGTAGCCATGTTGTTGGACAGAGGGTGTCGTCCCAGTCGAACACTGATACTAACGGTTTCTTCGTTACTGCTGGGTGCTGACGAGAACTACTTGAAACAGACATGAAGACGTAAGAGCTGATGATACACTTCTAGTTGAACCGCTGAGGACGAGTGACTGTTTCGAGGTGGAGAATCGAGGTTCCTGTCAAACATGATGCGTGGAGCCCTCTCTAGTACCGGTATCGACATGATTTTGCAAGCCGAGCGCGTATAATTCGACTGACGTAAATGATCCAATTGCCTATGATTTTCGCTCAATATCCACGAGCTTTCAGCTCTAAAGTGCTGCTCGTAAGAGCAGGTGCAGTCTTGTAGCCGTAGCTACACTACGCTAGTGTCAGTCGCTCTGTTTTCATTTGAAAAGCTGTCGATTCGAGATACACTCGTCAGGCACGACTGAAGTGTCTGGATCCGTCACCACTGCAGCTTCACAGTTCGAAAGAGGTAGCAGCATTTTAACATGTAATGCTCAGTAGCCATACTAGCTGAAGCCAAACGGGTTCACGGGGGGGGGGGGGGTGACAGCTAGGTGATAGCCACAATCAATCGTGACTGAATATCGAGCTCACTTGCTCGTATGGTGTGCCCACGCTTGTCAACGGAAGTTGTTAAGGTCAGGAATATCGACAAACAGTAAAGCATATTGTACTTACTGCTGGTCGTAATCGCTCCTTAATACACCCAAAATGCTACAATTGTGAACAGACAGCTGCAATACCGTTGATGCCCATGAATTTAGTCATGTTGTTGTCATCTAGAGTTCCACACAGCAGCAAGCTCTGGCTGCCAATTACACCTATCTTAAAACAATGCACCTGTTCTAGCAACTTCAGACTGATGACAAAGGCGATATATCCTTAACAAACACTACCAGTCTGTACGGTGCTTGACACGGTAGTAAACTCCCAAATAACTTGGCTCATCGCTAAAAGACATGAAACATCGAACCGGAACGATATTGTCGCCCCACCGAGCTCTTCATGGAGGAGTTTTGCTCTTGCTGTGATGACGATTAATAAAGGATACAAAGTGTCCAAAAGAAGCTGTTGCACTGGTAAGAGCTCGGCTACCAGCTTCAGATAGAAATAGTGCATTATCGACGAAGATGGTACTGTGCAAGACGCATCAGTGGTCAATCATAGGGTCTTGGATACGCACATCATCGTCCACAAGCGTCTCGTTGTTACCGAAGTGCTGCTGATCCTCGATAGAGGAAATGCTCAATGATTTGGATCGCGAAAGGCTATGGAGTTTCGTGCTACAAACACTCTCGTCCGTATAAGCAAGCATGTCCACGGCATGGGCTGTCGGCAATAGTGAACGAAGATAGCGAAGTAGTCGAACAGGAAGTCGGTAGCCCTCACACATTGTGAGCATTATTCAAAGGAATAATCTTAGCAAAAGGAATCCGATGTCCCAAGTTGGAAGATGCGACGCATTCGAGTGTGACCGTGTCCAAAGACAGGCTGCGAGAGTTGAGGAATCTTCACTCGATGTCATTGACGATAAAGTCTGAAAAGGGACGTGTAAAACAAAAACGTGAAGAATGCGTCGCGATGAATTGCGGAAAGGCTATTTCTTTTGGCATGCTCAATGACGTGTCCGTGGTAATAGATGCCACAGTTTTGCCACGACCAGGTAAACCTGAAGCACTAGGTTCAACCTGACTTTGCAACTATTGCTACTATCAATACAATCTCTCGTTTTCATCAATCAGTTATGTATCGCTGACGGCACTTTGCGGTTGACGGCATAAATAAGCAGGATCATCCTCCGTTTCCCTTTTCTCATGTTATGATTATCTTTAAAACTTTAACAGCATCTACAGCATCAACAACATCAACGAGTAGCTCAAGCAAACAAAAATTTATCAGCATTTCCAATTCGTCATTGCCACGCACAACCCATTCCGTAGCTGCCAACCATCTGGAGTTGTTCGTGCACATCCAGAACTCGATTCACTATCTTATCCTTGATGTACATATCAGTAACAAGCTTTTGAGATAACACGAATTCTTATCTAGAATACTGGAAACGTAACGAGCAGCAGCGCAGTCTAGTGTTCATTGCGAACCCGCTTGAAGCAAGTAGTGTTTCGCGTTCAACCCTCCGTTTAGTGCGTGGACCAAGTCGTTGTTGACATCCGATCTCCTCGGTTCTAGTTGGGCTTTGTCGTCCAGCATTTAGATGTTTAACATAAACTTGGGGTCAATTCTAGCGCTGACATGCCGACATGTCCACAGCATGGGGACGTGGAGATCACAATGCGACTTTGCGAGCCAATAATTGTACCCGGCGGAGACACACTCGTGATGCGAGGCACAACATCAGCGCCAGCCGACAATGTCGTTAAAAGGCACATTCTGTATCTTGCATAAAGCGCGTTTTAGTTCACTCAGAAGATTCATTTAGCGTACTTATGGCAGAGCAGAACGAACGTACTTTTTGCAAAAAGCAATTGATACATACTGCCATAGGCAGTCATTTGCCTCAACCGCTGTCACAGGCACAGCTTCATTCAGCCGACACAAAAAACAGACTCGATCTTACGCACGTGTTGCAGATCAACTCCAATTGCGTCATACCGTTGACAAAGTTCACGCAAATGCTTTCACGAGACCGCATCCAAGACGTTTTCAATCACCTTCGTTCTTCATGAGTTTATTAGGCGAATCTGTGATGAAACCACCGCGTAACAGTTACTGTAGATGTCAATTACTCTAGCAAGCTGACTCGACACTAAGGTGTCTGTGGTAACCTAAATAAACTTGCATACTGACTGAGGCTGGGCTCAATCAGACGAAGTGGTCTGTCAGCAATCAGCGTTTTGGGAGGCTGTAGGTGTGAGTTCTGTTAGTTAGTCGTGCACTCACAAGTACATGTACCCTCCTAAAGTAGAACGGTAGGTCGAAGTTGGATGACTGCTTAATGCTGGCCGCCTCATCTGGCACACACCAAGACAAACTGACCTTTGGTCGATGTGAGACCGCGTGGTGGCGTTGTTAGGGCGATATTTATGCTGCAACAAGGTTGCGATACACAAGCGTATGTTTATCGCTGACCGTAACCACCTGGCAAACGAGGAGTGTAGGCGTCGACAACGTGACCGACGACTCATACCAGCTCAACTCTCCCCGGCTAACGTTTGTCATGGCGAATGTATATAAAGCAGTCTTTCGGCAGCTAATGAACACAATCAAACAAAAAGCTATAGAAGTTTTAAATGTGGGATTGCAAAGTATCTAGTTTCTTGCTACCCTTCTTCAGGGGGACTAATCGCTTTCAAAAAATTAAAAATCCCTTTTGAACTCCTTCGCAAGAAGACTCGTTCTATTTCTTCTTTAAAGACGCCATGTGGCTTTCATATGCCGACGTGAAGTCTTCCAAAGCACTTGACGATTTCGGTAGTTGCGACGCATTCTGTATTTTGTACCACTGCAGATGGCGATAGGCCAAGACCGGCGATATCTTCTTCGTTTCGATCAGTCCCTCGTACAGTGCATCCTGTATCATGTCGACGAGTTTCATCAGGTCCTTATGCACTCTGTTGGCGCGCACGAAGTCCTCTCTGAACAACAAGAGACGGGGGACAGTTCCTGCTTCCAGCAAAGGTTTCGCTATATTCTCAACAGCTGAAGCTTTGCCATCGTACTCTTGCCTGAACTTTTGGCAGTACAGAACCCAGTGGTAGACGTTCAGGGACTGCTTTTCGAGAAGGCCCTTAGTAAGGCCCAGAAGACGAAAAACCACGTCAGGCTTAGTTTTTGAAGCCAGCCACTCCTGATTCATCGACTCGCGCAGTGTTGAGAAACCTTCTTGGTACAGAAGACCAAATAGCTTTTCCACGTCTGTTTGCAGTTTGGCTGCCTTGAACAAGCCCAGCACCTTGTCCACCGAACGGGTTTTCACCAGCAAGGAAAACACTTTTTCAGGGGTGTACCAGCGTTCCTGACCTTTTGGTGCTTCGTACTCCGAGGCATACTTGATCAAGGTACACAACACCTCATCGGAATTGTCTTGACCCTTCCCGACGCGTAGAGCGCTGAAAGCCAAGGCAGGAGGGAGCTTTCTCGCCACGGCCATATTTACTGCGAATATCGCCGCATGGTTCCGTAGGTTCCCTACAAGAGCAGAGCTAACGAACCTCGCTTCATCTTCCTGGTCTACACGGTTGGTCACGTTCACAGTAGCTGATTCCTGGAGCTCCGATAGTGTTTGGACATCGAGCGGGTTCTCGTTCGGGCGTGGGAGGCTGCTGTGGTGGAGACCAACAGCAAGCGTCTTGTTACGGTTGTCGAGAGCCGATTCGGTTTGGTTCCAGAGGAGGGTGGCGGTGAACAGCAAGCTTTGGCGGAGGAACATGGTGATGGATTCTGCGGTCTGTGAGAGAAATTGCAAAGTGAGGTCAATCTAGTGCTGGAAGTGAGGTCGATCCAGTGCTGGACCTACGCGGCTTCAACCGCTATCATCCAATCTGGAGCAGACTTTAGTCGAGTCCGGTCCCCTGTCATAAGCAGACTGCGCGTCGCCACAGAGTGGGCCAAGTTGATGGGTACATCTGTCCCCTTTTTAGCCACCCGAGGAGCCATCAGCAGCGACGACGACCATTTGTATTGTCCATCTCTGAGTAGTAAATATCTAGAATCCTGACGAAGCCTTTACACTCGCAGCTTCTGAGAAACTGATGCAGAGGCCGGCTCAGCTCACTGATCCTAGCTCTTTTGTAACACTGTATCTCGCGATACTGTCCCAACCGCAAAGGCTCGTTTGTCCCGATTGATGGCCAAGTGCAATGGTTCCTTTCTAGCAACTCTCTCCAGACACAGGTACAACCACTCGCCTGCATGGACACATCATTGCGCAAAAGTGTCGATCGAGGGAGAGTTAATCGGCCACTCGTAAGTACATCGTAGTCGTTGGCCTGGACGTGTTACCGTATAGCCACCAAGCAACTCAACTTGTACCATGCCGGCCGTCCGGCGGACAATAGTTGCCGGGCGTTATCGGCGTGTCACGGTTGCAAAGAAACGCCGGCTCACATCTTTTGGGACTGCCCCAAGGCGCGCGCGTGCTGGGGTCAACTCATTACCCATTGGACAGGTGAACGGGCTGGGAGGCCGTGGGGAGAGCGTAGGTTCGTCGGGAGTGTGAATCGTCACGCGCCGGAGATACCGTCCAAGCAGCGTCTTCGGATTTACCATATGCTCCCGGAGGACTTAGAGGCTGGTGTCGCGGTTTGGAAGCGTCTCTGGTTTATTATGAGCAGCATTTGTCTGACCCACTTATGGAATGAGCGGAACGACGCGGTTTTTCGAGGAGTGCAGTCGACGCCTCTCCACAGCACCGCGCGTTTTTGGGCGCTGGGAATTCGACATCTTACCGCATTAGCGAAACGCGAACATCGCGGTCCCGCCACAGCTGTCGCCGGGGCTATCATGCATACCTGTATCGACCTCTTTATTCTCGAACCTCGGGATGGGCCGATACCTTTAGGTGACAGCCACGACAAGCTACCAGTTCCGGAGCTATTGTCCTGGCTTAGAAGTTTTCAGACATCTTTAGCACATCGTAGTCGTTGGCAGTGAGCGAGTGGAAGCAGTTTCTTCATCGAGTGGTCACCCGCTCTATGCTGGACCGAATGTCTCTGGTTTAGCATGGGTGCAGGAAGAACTTGGCAGATCGATTGCGTCATCGACCAGCTCCATGATGAGACAGTACCACATGATTGTGAGCAAACCAGGCCGAGTTCGCCGTCATCACGGGGTCTTCCTGTGTCAAATTTGTCGACCGCGAGGTTCTTCGTACATTTGAATACACTAGTTCGGTGATCGACATAGCTTGTAGGGTATTCAGGCACGACGGTGCTCATGCGGAGCAACATTAAGAAGAACGTTATGGTCTTGATCATGTATTGGAGAAGAAGATAGTAGAGCGATTAGCTTGTATTTTCCTGATTTTTGTAGCGAGCCAATTACGAAGAAATGGCAAAGATATCGATATGAGCTGGCTTCCACGAACAATGAAACAGCGGCTTGTCTTTACCGGACGAATATCGCACAGTCTAGCCTCAATGAGAAGATGTGAGTCATTTACAGGACAAGTGAAAATGACATGTACAGTTGTGGACAAATTCCATGCCATGAAATCTCTGACCTCGAACAAGCTCCGGTCGGGATAAAGACAGTACGAGATAGTGTCATAGTGAACACACAATTTTACAATTGCACAGTTTGTGAGTGCTGATTATTTGAAGTGTCTTGGGGAGCTAAAATGTAATTAATCAACGCGAATTCGATTGTACTCGATACGACCCCTTGTAACAGAGTTACACGGCGGTTAGTGAACCGGTTATGTTGTGTGTCCAAACCAAGTAAAGATCGGTGGATCTGAGTGGTACAGTATTGGTACCACGTACTTTCGGTAATACCGCACTTTATCGGGTAGGAATAAGGGAGGAGGAGTTTCACGATCGTCTATTCACATGTTAACATGAGCAAGATGTCTAAAACGTCCTGCGCCAGGATTTAGCTGTGTGCATGATCTCTGGTACAGCCTTCGACAAGATATTAGCGCTGGAGGATCCGGAGGCCAACCACCTGGCCTTGAATCCCTTAGAAGCCGGTCCATCCGCGATGGTGGGCCCCCGTGTGCCGCTTGCGCGGCCCATCGACGTAAAGTGTAGCCACCGAAGTAACCACGAGGCGTGGGGAACGTCAACCCGTCGTAATATCTCCCCGAGGAGCTCATCCATCTGCGGCGGTGGCTCCCATCGGCCGCTTGCGCGGCTCCCGAGTAGGGATAAGGGATAAAACTTCTGTTATAGGATCGCAATGTAGAAGTCAGACAAGGTTCATTAGTTTTATTATCGTAGTTGAAGAATAAATAAAGCTTGTTTACCTTTCGAATCGTTGGACACAAGTGCCTAGTCAAGGTGTAGTGTGTCGTTTAGAGCAGTAGCCTTGTCAAGGCGTTTACTCTTGTTTAACGAGTAGTGACTAGTAAGTGTGTGATTCTGTGAATCGTAATCCCTTCGGAAAAGGGAATGTTAAGCTTGTAAGCTTGAACGACCGTACGTCGCTGTTAGTTTGTTATAACTAAGAGACTCTTTGAGTCCAAGACTTCCTCTTTTACGGAGCGCTAAGTAGCTCCGCTACACCCCTACTGCCCCTTACCGCCCCCTTCTCCGCCCTCTCCACGCCATGCCCCGCTCCGTCACACATCACTGCTCGTTCGATCTGATACGTCAGAGAGGTAGCTGTGTGAGCTTTGCTTGTCCGTCCACTCTCTGATTAATAATGTGATTGCAACCGATGTATTGCATCTGACCAATTTGATTTGCCAGTAAAAGGGTTTTGTAACGGGGCATCCTTTGTTTGGGGTGCCGCGAAACTTCACGTACACTAGTACGTGCAGAGGAAGCTAAACTACTTGAATGACTCAATCAAGTAAAGGTAAAAAGAGTACTTTATTTCCTATAGTTAAGCTATCAATATAGCTTTAATCTTTATCTAACTATATTAAACTACGCCGTCGTGTGACGACAACCTGCTCACCACTCATTGCGCGCGTCTAGCAGCGATTGGTGGTAATCTATGGTTAGTATGTCTCATATCAACCAATCTTGGAGCAGCGCATGAATATTATCCAAAAGGGGATAATATTCCTTCAATATTATCCATCCCGGATAAAACCGGTAGAATATTGTCATGCTTGACAATTTTCCTATTGACACCGTTTGGTGTCAATTTCATGTAACGTGTCAATTTCATGTAACGAGCTACCCCGTTACATCACCCCCTCCTTAACAATCAATCACCCGTTGATTGTATAGAATTGATTGGTACAGGTTGATCATTAGATCACACTGGGAAAGGGAGCACTTGTTGATCAGATTTCATTCATATGCCATTCCAACGCTTGGTTTCAAAAACCACGCGAGCTGCTACTGCAGCATCAAGAAGAGCGGCTATACACATGCGTGCGGCCGCGGAAAGTGCATCTCACGCCTCGGCAGCAGGCGATTCTTCGCCTGTTGTCGTGAACCCTCCACGTGGTGAGTCACAACGTGCGACAGGTACATCCGTTGCGTCTGCAGCGGGTACCTCGAATCGTGATCAAGACGAGTCTGAGATAGAGCTCATCTATTCCGGCGAGTCGGATGATGCATCCGACTCGATGGCGACTCCTCACACCTCGGGATCACCCGGGGCGGACGCTGCAAAAGCCAGGCTGACTGGCTCTGGTCAGCGCGGCAGTATCATGACCGAAATCTTCGGATCGAGTGTTTATTCCGACGAACCTCCGCCTCACGCAAGTCCGTCCAACGATAGGACGCGTGGGGGTGGTGGTGATGCACCTATACATCACCACGAACGAAGAAACTGGAAAGATCGAGGTGTCACTGGTGCCAGTGCTCATGCTGACACCACTCAAGAGGCCAGGGACCGAAGTGTCCTGCGCCACGCTCCTCAAGTGGAGTCTCCGTGGACGCCGCCATCCAGAGAGTTGGACCGGTTGGCCGGCACGACTACCGAACGGGATCGAATTCCGTTGTTCGATTGCAGGAAGATTTGTTCACCTGATTCCAGCACAGAAACTATCCGTGCTGAGGAAGTGTTCTTCACCGATGCGTTCTTCAAACATCGGTGGTACAATGGTAGCCGTGTTCGAGACGGCAAAGCCTTGGTGCAGCGATGGATTGCCCTCATCCATAACATCGAGTACATCGGTCGTGAGGCCTGGATCGGTAAACTTGATGCAGCTCGCATCAGGTTTGAGAAATGCAACCCCGTCGAGGCGCGATACAAGTTGCACCGGCTTTCAAGAGAGGCAGGATTACCCTGTCTCTCGTGGGGTGATTTGTGTCCAGGTTGCCTGGACAATTCGAACCGTGCCCCTAGGGAGGCCTACCTCCCTAATGATCCCTACTGGAGGGCGCGCATCTCTTTTGAGATGGCCGAAGGGATTGACACTTTGCAATCCCTGTACTCGCGTTCGGGGAGGTCGTTTTCTGATGGCCCTTCTTCGAACGAGGCGGGTGGGTCTCTTCGTACTGCTCGATGAGACCCAGGACATCAACAATCAGCTGGGCACGAGACTCCCAGCGGTCCCACGCCAGTGAATAGCCACTCCAGCGGACGAGGTAATTCGTCCGGACGCCATTCACATCGCGGTGGTTCAGAATAAGCTCCACTAGAAAGAGTTGACCACCTCTTGAGTCCACCAAAGGATGTGGTGGTGGTGGGAACACCTGATCCGGCTGCAGGGTCGGATCAAATTGATGTTCAAGAGCTGAAATTAACGGAACAGTTGCAGGATGACCTGGCCTCATGAACGATCTCGGCGTTATAGGCTTGAAGATCTTGTGAGGAATAACTAAAATTTCCTAACACACGATCATTCGGACGATCGTGCCACTTTTGCGTTCGTGCAGCTTGAGAACGAACGTTCGACTCGTTCTCTTCGTAATGAGGTGGCTGCTGCTTGTCGAGACATCGCGAAGCTGCGTGAACAGGTCGCTTCGCTAGTCGACCAGACTGGCTCGTTGAAACGGACCACTCGAGGGTGGTCTCGGCTCTCGACCGTGGGCGTGTTCTTCACATCTCGAAACGGGCTCGTACTGATAGTACGGGCGGAGACGAACAACGTAGAACGTAGGATGCGTACGCATCTTACGGGGCAGTTCAAACGTGTTTGTGTTGCCCATTCGGCGCAACACACGTTATGGAACGATATACTTGGGCAGTAGTTTACTGCTGCCCACGTTTGTCACTGCGTGTTTCGGTAGATTTACCGTAGACAGAAAACTAAATCTCCTTCATCAAACGAAAGAGCATTTGCTCTTCCGTGTTTGTCTGCGTTTCCTTTCTGCTTGTCTTTTGCATCTGCAATAGAGTCTTGAACGAAGCGTACAACCGCATCGCGAGTCATCAGAAATTCCTCTGCTACTTCATATCTTTTAACAGTAATACGCTACGTGTGCATTGCTGAAAGAACGTTATCTTCATCAGTGAGGGAGTCATCGTCATAACTGTGGTAGTCATTGGCGGTGCTGAATATACAAGCATCGTCGTCATCAAC
This sequence comes from Peronospora matthiolae, assembly GCA_921007115.2. Lineage (NCBI taxonomy): Eukaryota > Oomycota > Peronosporomycetes > Peronosporales > Peronosporaceae > Peronospora > Peronospora matthiolae. Next base: position 899,401 of record CAKLBY020000109.1, on the reverse strand, counting down.
GTCATCAATGTCGATCGCATCGACATCGGCATCCATCACGTCGACACCATTGTCGACGGGTGATCAGCAAGAACCAGATAGTTTTTTGTTCGAGCGAGTCCACCCCCCCCCCTCTTAAACTAGAGTCACACTCTAAGAAGGCTGGTAAACGTGGATGGTCATTCACGAAGAACGGTGTCTACGTTGTCGACGCGTGCACCGAGTTGTTGATGGCGAATTCCGCCATCGGCAAAAACTCACACCAGCTCGTAAACGAGTGGACATACCCTTGAAGTATCTCTTCGAGAACGCGGTTGACGCGTTCCGTTTGACCACCTGTTTCGGGATGGTCAGAAGTTGACATCGTCAAACGTGTTCCAAGTGAACGGAACACGGATTACCAGAACTCCGCTGTGAAGCGGGGGTCCCTATCAGACACGAGTTCACGGGGTAACCCGTGAAGTCGGAAGATAGTATCGGCGAAGACACGCGCACAGCCCTGGGCTGTGATAGAATCCGGTACAGCAACAAGATGTACCATCTTGCTGAACCGATCAATAAACACAAGAATACCAGTATTTTTGTGAACGTATTTGGGAAACCCGAAGACGAAGCCCATCGATACGGACTGCCAACACTCTGCCAGAATCGGAAGAGGCTGTAAGGGTGCGCGGGATGAAGGACTAGGCTTCACCCGTTGACAAACCTCGCAAGCGCGAATGTATTTCCGCAAAACTCATACTGGCGGGGCCAGTAGAAGTCACGACTCACCATGAGGTAAGTCTTTTCTCTACCGCGATGTCCACTTGTTGGGGGCATCGTGACACTCACACATGATGCGCAGTCGCAAATCATTATGAGCCGGAACGACGACACGAGGTGTGTCCCCATAGACTGCTGTATAGTACAGCAGTACGTCACGAACATAATACCGTTCGGTTGAAGAGCTTTATTGAGACGACAAGCTTTTCAAAGCTTGACTGCATGGATTGGATACGTAATCCATCAACCGCAGAAGAGACTCATCTTCTGCGTTTGCTTTTCGCACGCCATCGAAAGATTCGACGACGGAACACTCACTGTAAGTGTCGTTACAGTGGGATCACCCTTACTGTTGGGTTGAGCAGTCGGCTCAAAATCGGGCCGACGCGAAAGAGCATCAGAGACGACATTAAGTGGTCCTGGTATATACTCGACGGAGATGTTGCATTCCGCGAAGAAAGACAGGCACCTCGCCATTCGTTGCGAGAGGTGCGGACTGTTTACGGCCGTGCGTAACGACGCGTGGTCGGTATAAGCGATGAAGGGCCTATCTCCTAAAAAATATACCCGAAGCTTATCCAGTGCATATTTTATGGCAAGTAATTCCTTGTCATGCACTGTGTTGTTATGCTCAGCTGCTTGCAGCTGACGCGATTGATAACCGACGACGCGCTCAACGCCGTCTGAGTCGTACTGCATTAACGCGCAGCTGATTGCAAAATCGCTGGCGTCACAGACCACATGAAATGGTATGTCTTGGTCTGCAATCGCCAACACAGGCAATTGTATCAAGCATTTCTTGATACCTTCGAAGGAGTGCTGACACTCAGCACTCCATGACCACATCTCGCTTTTCTTTAGCAGACGAGAGAGTTGTACGGTCATCTCGGCGTAGTTGTGCAAGTACGCCGCCAAGCCAAGGAACTTTCGAAGTCCCTTGACGTCGACTGGCATCGGCCAGTAGCTAATCACCATGATCTTTTTCGGATCAGGGCGTACACCGTTCTTACCAACGATGCACCCGAGAAGTGGTATTTCGCTTGCTGCAAATATACACTTCTTGAGATTCGCAAACAACTTATGCTCTCGCATTAGAGTAAGAACCTTACGGACGTGGATTCTACGAACCTCAACGTCCGTCTTTCCATCCATAGCCCGGCTATGGACGAAGACATCGTCGAAGTAACTCGGTGCGAAGTCGCGCCCCGATCGCAACAGATTCGTAACACATCTGTTAAAAGTTTCAGGAGCGTTACTTAGCCCCTGTGGCATTACTAGCCACTCCCAGAGCATACCACTGGGGGTGTTCACTGCTGTGCACGGCATGTCCCGTTCACGCATAAGGATCTGATAGAAGCCATCCATCAAATCCATGGATGAAAAGATGGTACTCTTTGACATACCATCTATGATGACATCCTTCCTTGGGACTCGGCGTCTGAGCCGGTACCGTTGCAGCGTTCAATTTGTTGAACGCGTGCACTATCCGTCACCCTCCTGTGGCCTTTCGCACAAAGAAGGTCGGGGAGCTATGTGGGGATGTTGATTCCCTCACATGACCAGCAGCTAATCGATCGGCAAATAATTTGTCGGTCGCTGTTACCTGTTCACGAGGCAGTGGCCACTGCTTCATGACACAGTATTTCAAACCAGGTTTCAGCTTGATCTCATACCGAGTGCCTTTATCTTTGGGCAGCTCGCATGGCACGAATTCCGGGAAAACATCCCTGAATCCAACCAAATCTTTATAAAAAGGATTTGGCGTTAGAGACTCCCAAGATTTAGACGTGTATCGCTCAATCCGGGTCTTCTCATCGAGTACACTTTCGTCCATCGATGAACAACTGAGAACACGTCCGTTCTCAGCAAACACTTGTGCCGACCGAATATCGGCGACATACTCGTCCTCTGTGACGAGTACGCAGATCTGCTTGATCTTGTCACTACGCAGATCTCGCAAGAATCTTTTAGATTCTAGCGTTGGTAACTTGATTACTCCGAAGCTGACTTTGGAGGTGTAACCAGATCAAGTGTATAAGCGCCTACACTTGATCCGTCATTCACCAAGACATTAAATGACTCGGTGACTTCCTGGATAAACACATCCGCAGGTGGTTGGGGATCCACACCCTCAACATAACTCTCTCGGGAGTTATCACTCTCAGGAGCGCTAGATTTTTCTTCCGTTACGGGTACTATCACAGTCACGTCCTCTTCGATCGACTCTCTTTCAGTCGAGCGGACTTGCTCTACTATCGACTCTCTGATAGTCGATCTTGCTTCAACGTGTTGTCCATCCTGAACAGCACTAGTCTCTCTTCTTGGATGTAAACTTCTTGATGTGCATCCGTGTTCCAGTCCACTCGATCTCTTCGAGTGGTGAACCTCCGGAGCAGCCTGTGTCTCTACACAGGTGCCGGAAGCTAGTTTCACACTGTAGTGGCCTTCTACACTGTGATCTTGTGCAATCGTGCTAACGACCGTACCACAAGTGAGGCCATCGAACTCACTCGTAGTACATCCACACACTTGTAGACGCTCCAAGACGTTCATCAGATGGCCATCCGATGAACAAACGGCAGGCATCTTCACGGATCGATTCTGCCAGCTGATCCATGTCCGGTACTTTCTAAGCCATGGCATACCAAGGGTGACATCAAATTTTCATCCAAATCTAATACGACAAAGTCGTCATCGTATGGTTTTCCTTCTAGTGTGTAGTGAATTCCCACTACACGTTTGTTCACGGTTACGGATGCGCCCGTAGCAAGGCACACCGTCACCCTCGTTGGAAGAAACTCTCGATCAACATAGTTGAGACTACTATCCCTTAGTGACTGGCGTCGGACGAAACTGTTCGACGCACCACAGTCAACTAGGGCGCGAAATGACATTCCACTTGTCACTTCGATCTTCAAAGTGATGAGAGACTCCTCATCACTAAGGGCAGTAACACACAGAGACTGCGTGTTGGGAGCAATCTTCGTCAAGAGTCCTGCAAATTCTCTTGACGCTGCTAATCAGCAGGGTGCTCCGCCCCTACTGACCCTGACCATTTTTTGACGGTCCGACTTTCTGTCGCGGCTTGGCGACATGGTCGGACCCACGCCTTGGACCCTTCCTTGGCCAACGGCGGTCATCACGTACTGTTTTCGGACGTGTCGCAGTGCTCGGGACACTACACTCATGAGCTTAGTGTCCAATGTTCTGACAGCGGTGGCATCTTGCCGTTTGCTTGTGACTTAGAGAGCGAGAATTCTCGCTCTCGATGTAACAGAGGTCCATTGGTTTGGGACCTCCTGTTTCCTGTCGCCTTGTCGGACGATAGTTTGACGAGTTAGCCTGAGACTGTCTCAGGCTGAAGTCTTCTTGTTCCGCATACGCTATCGCCCTTTCCAACGTATGGAAATCCTATCGATACATGTAGGTCTTCACCGGCCCATCCACAAGGCCGTAGGTGAACACGTTGATGAGCGTGTGCTCATCAACAGGGTTTTTCGTGACGCTGATCGCAAGGTAGCGTAGATGGTGTGCATAATCGTGCACGTCACGCTTACCTTGCTTGAGCCTCAAGAGTGCAGAGCGTGCTCTGAACTCGGCTTTCGGTGGCTCACCTGTTTCTTTGAGCCGAGACTTCAAGATCTTTGACGACTTAAACACGTTTGAGTCGTGAAGCTTGAGCCCTAAGGCCCACGTCTTTGCTCGTCCTGTCAAATTTGACAGGACGAAGATGACTTGCATCTCGTCACCCTCGATGTGACGAGCTCGATAGCGTCGTATGACTCGACGAACATCCAAAACGGAATCTTCATCGGTTCCCTTGTACCTTGATGTGTCAATCTTCAAGGTCTCGGTTCGACGCATGTGCGTCGGCCCGCCCATCGACTGATGAGAGCCTTGTTGCTGTAGCAAGGCTATCTTCTGTCGTTCGATGGCAAGTTCCCCTTGTAGGAACTTGTTGATGGCAGTATGTTACTGGTCTCTGATTAAAGACTCTAACATACCACTGATGGCGGGGTCGCCCATGAGCACACTCATGCGGCCTACTACCTCCCATTCTGAGTCAATCAGATGGGAGTAGCCTTCACGTGTGACGTGAAAGCTGTCGTCTTCTACGTCCAACATGTTCATGTTACACGGAAAGTAAGAAGTTGTTGGACGGACTACGAAGTGCTACCAGGTGTAACGGGGCACTCCTCGTTTGGGGGTACCGCGAAACTTCACGTACACTAGTACGTGCAGAGGAAGCTAAACTACTTGAATGACTCAATCAAGTAAAGGTAAAAAGAGTACTTTATTTCCTATAGTTAAGCTATCAATATAGCTTTAATCTTTATCTAACTATATTAAACTACGCCGTCGTGTGACGACAACCTGCTCACCACTCATTGCGCGCGTCTAGCAGCGATTGGTGGTAATCTATGGTTAGTATGTCTCATATCAACCAATCTTGGAGCAGCGCATGAATATTATCCAAAAGGGGATAATATTCCTTCAATATTATCCATCCCGGATAAAACCGGTAGAATATTGTCATGCTTGACAATTTTCCTATTGACACCGTTTGGTGTCAATTTCATGTAACGTGTCAATTTCATGTAACGAGCTACCCCGTTACAGGTTTGTATTGGTCAGACGTCGGAGGTGTCGGAGCTTTGATGTTAATTGGAAAATGTGCAAGTTACTTGGTGTTTGTATAGTGACATCCATCACAGCACTGATCGCTCCGACCTGATACGTCGGAGCGATAGCTGCGAGAGCTTTACTTGTCTATGCTACTCTCTGATTAGCTATAATTATTTAATTTGACCACTTCGATTCGCTTATAAAGGGTTTTAAATTACTATGCCCACCCTATTGGTCAATACAGTCAACACGTAATTCAAGTGTATTCGGAGATTTGATTACTGTGAGCCCGAAGGGTACCTACTAGTGAGTGTGCGCAAGGTTGAATGCCAAACATCAAAATCGTACGTGTCTTTGTATATGTCTGTGTGTCTGTCGGTTTGTGTGTCTGTGTGTGTAGACGACGCGGTTAGGTGTACCTTACTCGTACTAAATACGATCTAGCCTGTCTCCCTCATAGATCGATTAGCATGAAAGGCGTCACTCTATGGCTAGGTCAATTTGTTTTGCATCCACCTGATTGACTTAAAATGAATCAAAGATGAGAATGATCACATACGCAAATGCTGAACGCTCACAAGCAAAGGCCGATCGCGTTGCCCAAAAATACTGTACCGCGTTAGTACATACATTGACAGCATCAAACTCATTCTTCAGTGTCTGTCGTTGTATGGTGTTTTGCATCTTGTTTTAGTTCTCCGAACTGGATTACAGTCTTCCCTTAATAAGTTATGGGTATGGTTGACAACTTTTAACATAACTGTAACGGGGCACCCTGAAGCTTGTAATGATGACAGTACAAGCTACTTATTCCGATGACAGAATAAGGCGGTGCCGCGTAACTTCACGTACACTGGTACGTGCAGAGGAAGACGGTAAGAAGAAGCGAGTACTTAGTTTAAGTAAAAAGTAGAACTGTATTTAGTACAGTTAATGTCTGTTAATAAACCACTATTTATCCTCATCTAACTATGTCTAAATACAAATGTGTAAATCAGTTATCTGCTCACCACTCATTGCGTGCGTCTGTCGTGGCGCGTCTTCGTTGGTTGATATAATGGCCTATATCAACCAATTAGGAACTACTCGTAAGTGCTACAGAATATTTGTCCTTATGACAATATTCTGAGAATATAACTCTTATAGTTATATTCTATTAACAATTTCTTATAAATTGTTATGTAACGGTTCACCTCGTTACAAAAACTTCGCAGATGTTGTAACTTATTGATTTCTGTGTATCGTGCAAATAGGAATCAAATCAATTGATTGACAAAAAAAGCGGACTGGACACGCAAATTAACCTCCCTACTTCCCTTAAGTACAAGCCAAAATTCATATCTAAGGCTTTCACCGCTGGAATAGAACAAAAGTCTCAGTCTCCTGGATAGTTTACTACCTTCCCAACGGTATGTGACCCACCCATAGCTTCTTTCATCTGAGCTAACAATTATTACATAGGGAAAGCCACGTGTACACATTTTTAACCGTGTCTTGCCTGTTGATCCTATATTTGAGCAGTATGAAATGTTTCAGATCCGTCTTATCAATGGACAACGTCTGCAAATATGCAAACACAAGTATAAGGTTCCAGATTTATCTCAAACGGCACTGGCGAAATAGGTTACGGTTGAGTTTGGCCTAGTAAAAACACTGTCTCAGGCATCAATCAGCAAGATCTCTCGAAAGCAATATGATCTGGAGAATATGGATCCAGGAAGCCTGAATGCAAAGCGACAGCGACTGGTTCAGCGTACCTAGCTGGAAGAAACTGTGTCAATCCTGCGATGTCAACGCCACGGAGTGATTATCACTGGGTACATCATCTGTGCGAAAGCTCATCTGCTTGCTTAATTGATTACACTCTGACGACGCCATCACTTCTCGCACGGATGGCTTCATAAATTCCAGCAGCGTTACATGCTCCACGCCATCAACATCTACGGTAGAAGCGACTAGGCGGACGTGAAGGCTATGAATAAAGTTCTGGCTGGTGTAAAGAAGATCATCGCAGAGTACGCGCTGTGTGATGTTTACATGGACGAAGTTGGTAAATTTGATTTGCTATATTTCTAATTGAAACTAAGTCTGACAAAATCAACTGCAGGACTACACTACAGCATGATACCTGACAGGACTATTGCACAGCAAGAGATTGAAGGACTCAAAAAAGACAAGGTGAGTATATTGTCGCCATATACTAGCATAGGGGTATGCACTGACATACCATGCAGTCGCGGATTGCAATTGCGCTCACTGCAAATGCTGATGGCCCTGACAATCTGCAACCGTTCTTTATTGGGAAAGCCAAGAAGCTTCGCTGATTTGTCAAGAAATCAGGTCAAGCCCATGGACTTATCTATCACAACAACACAACGACTTGGATTACGGACGTCTTCTTCAGGAATGGCTTGCAAATCTAGGCAAAACAATGAAAGTGCGTAGCCATCTGAAATTAGAAAACTTATTATTCTACTATTGCATTGCTTTAATCAAAAGTAGAAATATTCTTCTATTGATTGAAAATACTCTGTCGCGTATGACAAATGACATTACGTTAACTAGCGTCAAGGTCCAGCTGCTTCCACCTCGTACGACCTCTATGATTCAGCCGATGGATGCTGGTGTCATTGCAGCATCCAAGAGGCGGGATCGCCGTTATCATCTGCATAATGCGATCGACTGTGACGAGCGTAGGGTGGTTTTAACATCTACAAAACCGACTAAATTACGGCCATGCTGTAACGGGTGAGAGCCCGTTACCGTCTTACACTAATAATTAAGCTGAGGAAGCGCTGTGATTTATAAGGTAAATTTAACTCTGTTTGTATTTTTGTGTTTTTATAATTCGCAGTAAGTGCGAATATGTTCCCTAGCTCATGGGAACCACTCAAATACAGAACTAATTATTATTGGCGAATTATTGGGTCTGGCACCCCAATAATAAACCAATAATAAATAGACGCGCAGTATCCGCTATCCGGATACTGCCTACACTTAATGTATGTAATTATGTAATAAAACTATGACTACTTAATATAATGGGTTGCCCCATTACATCACCCCCCTCTTTAAGTTGCGCTTACCGTGACGTAAGCGCCATACACAGAAAGTTTCTCGTTAACGAATAGTCCAACGAAAAGCCCAACGAGAACTCCAACGACACGTCATCTTGGTCTTCGAATCTGCTCAGCCACAAACAACTGATCAGCATGAATCCTGAACACCCACGCGACTCGACCCCAAACGACAGTTGGGGTCATCAGACACTTCGAAGAGAGCGTGCACCGCAGACCATGGATGACGACTTGAAGCCGTGGGGCTTGTACAGCCTTGAAGGCGCGTACCAACCTGAATCACTTGAGACCATGAAGAATCTCTTCACACGATACCGTAGCGTTCGAGGCAAGGGAACGAATCACACATACACTGAAGACGCACTGCAACGATCTTGGTGTGCCTTCATCAGACGTTGGAACGCGAGTCGACGTGAAGGGGCATCCTTCACGTCCTGGATCGAGGGACGCGAAAGTACTCATGGCGACCACGCTATTGGCGACTTACGACGACGCGTATGTCATTTGACTCGTGATGGGTTCCACATGTGTTACGTTCATGTCCGTGAAGGGTGTCCACGGTGTCACATGGAGAGACCGCGACCAATGCGGCAGGAATGGGACGACATGGTGTGTGCACGGGGAATGCCCCAGCACATCCGACCATGGATCGGACGCTATGAGAGGAGCTTCTCAGAGCTCCAAGTATCTGCGTTGCGTCACATGAGGGAACGCCCTGTCGATCAATGGAGGCGTTCACGTAGTCAAGATCGTTTGTCTTACGACCACCGAGGTCGTTCTCGTAGTCGCTCTCGACCGTCAAGTTATCCAAATGCTCCCGAGCCTCGTAGAAGACGTCGGAGTCGCTCGGGAGATCGTCGTCGATCGCCAATTCACGCACGTTACGGTTCGCGGGATCGTGGAAGGAGTCAGCAGCGTCGGTCGCGTTCGCCGACCTCTTACTGGTCTCGTACTCCTCATCGACGTCAGGAACATCGTGAGCCAGCATACTTCGAGGCTCCCACGTGTCTTCCGTTGGTGAATAACCCAACCATCGGACCTTGTAATGCGTTTCTGAACGACTCTTCGATGGCGCCGAGCCACTACTCGGCGCAAGAGGCGTGGGGTCTTCATGACCGACGATACGGTCCACAATCCAGCGTCGCTCACCCGATGCATCTACCAAGGGAGGAGGAGCATCACGACGGAAGGCTTCTTGGGTTGGGCGCCGATTCTCATAATCGGGCGCCTGTGCCGTCGAGTGACGAGCTTCGTTTCCTTCGTGCTGACACTGAAGAGGCGATGAACGGCCTTCTGGATGCCCGTGAGATGGCCGAGAGGACTCGAGATCGTGCAGCAGCTGCGACAGAGGCTGCCGAGAGAACCCGACGGGAGCAGCAGGGCTTAGTGGAGCGTCTGCGACAGCTCGAGACTGCTGCGTTCGGTCGACCCCAGCAGAACGAGTCTGCTCGCGCTCGTCTAGGACTTGGTCCCAGTCGTCGTCAGCGTCGTCGGCAGGGGGTGTCGGACTTTGAGCCGATACAGACGAGTGAGGAAGGACCAAAGGGAGATCCGCCGGCAGGTAAGCCTTAAGGCGCCCGACATAGAATGTCGGGTGCAAACGCATAGTGGTAGGTATGTCTAGCGTGTAAGCATCTCCATGGACTTCAACAATCCGAAAGGGCCCAATATATCTTGGCGCTAATTTATTAGCGCCCAAATTCGTTACTGACGTGTCTGGTAATCCGCTTGTCGATAGTAAGACTCTGTCACCTTCTTTGAACGTCAGCAAGTTCTTTCGACCTCGCTTGTCCGCGTTCTCCTTTTGTTTATCCACTGCTTCTTGGAGTGCATCGCGTACAAAACGCGTGATACTTTGCCGTAGTAATAGAAATTCGGTCACAGCAGCCGAACTTACAGGAGAAGTGGACTCTTTAGGAGCAAAATTAGCGATGGGAGACGCGATGGGATGCATCGCGTCGGGACTCGATATGCTATTGGCCACGAAATTAACAGTATGAGTTGCATCGGCAGCAACCTTGTCTTCAACATTACCAATCATCAAAATTTTTCGCGTAGTGTCATCGGGAGATACTCCCCCACCAAGCTGAGAAACTGGGTGTGCTGAAGCTGAAAGAGCAAGAAGCGCTGGAACGCGAGGGTGCCTCGCGTTATTCACGAAAAATGGCGTTAACCCAGTCGACGCATGAATTGCGTTGTTGATTGCAAATTCAGCGAGAGGGAGAAACGAACTCCACGACTGGAACGATGTCGCATAACTGCGTAGTACATCTTCAAGCACTCTGTTCACGCGCTCCGTTTGCCCATCCGTCTCTGGATGGGCTGCCGTAGACATAAGCAGTCGCGTGCCCAATAGTTGAAACAACGTTGCCCAAAAAGCTGATGTAAAGCGCGGGTCGCGGTCCGAAACAATTGATTCAGGCAAGCCGTGATGTCGAAATATGAGATCGATGAAGATCTGCGCGGTCGTCTCCACCGTAACGTGCGCGGAGACTGGAGCAAAATGCACCATTTTGCTAAATCGATCCACAAAAACCAATACGCCCGTGCGTTTCTGTTCGTCCGGAGGGAGACCAAAGATAAAATCCATGCTGACCGAACGCCAGGCTTCCGTGGCAATCGGAAGCGGACGCAATGAAGCTTGTGAAGACGGCGCAGGCTTCACACGCTGGCATATTTCACAAGAGCGTACCCATTTCTGGATGTATTTGTACATACGCGGCCAGAAAAACACACGAGAGATGGCCGCGAACGTCTTCTCGCGACCCAAATGATTACCAGTTGGAGTGTCATGAAATTCATGCACCAATCGTGCGCGGAGGTCGTCATCAGCAGGGATGACGACGCGCGGTGGGTCGAAAACGTCCATTGTATAAGTCAGCAGCGGACCATCAAGCGCGTACCGCTTGATGTTGTCACGCGTTGGTTTCGTCAACTTCGCGAGTGAACCCTCACTAGGGTGTCGAAGATAATTGATGATTCCCGTGTAGAATGAATCGTTCGCATATGACTCAGCGATTTGAGTCCGGATTGACAGCTCAGGTGTCGAAATCATTGCATTGAGCCCCTGCTCAGCACAGCATAAACAAATGTCGTCGTCCTCGTCTACAGCAATGCCTGGCTGATGACCCATGTCACGTCGAGGATCATAATCGGGACGTCGAGAAAGCGCGTCAGCAAGAATGTTGTTCTTGCCGGGTTTGTAAAAGACCACGAAATTATACTCTGAGAAGTATGACAACCAACGTGCCATACGCTGGGACAAGTGGGGGAGTCTTGACGGCGGTACGCAATGATGCGTGATCTGTATAGACCGAAAACATCTTCTCGCCGAGCAAATATACTCTGAACTTGATCAGCGCGTAACGCATAGCCAAAAGTTCCTTGTCATGTACCGGATAGTTCCGCTCTGCGGGTTTCATCTGTCGTGACTGAAAGCTCACGACGCGCTCTCGGCCCTCATCGTCAAACTGCATGAGGGCACATCCAATAGCGAAATTACTCGCATCACAGACGACGTGAAATGGCTTGGAATCATCAGGCAACATCAGCACTGGTGCTTCAGACAAGCTCTTTTTCACAGAGTTGAAGGCAGAGTGATGTTCAGCTTTCCATGACCAAACTGCGTCTTTCTTCAGTAGAGTCGATAGTGGCTGGATTAGTTCTGCATAGTTCTTCGTATACTTATGCAAGTAATTGGCCAAGCCAAGCCATTGGCGTAGTTCCGTTTGGTTCCTGGGCGTAGGCCAGGAACACATCGATGACACTTTCTCGGGATCAGCACGGACACCCTCCTTGCTAACATAGCATCCAAGAACTGGAATCTCGGGAGCACAGAAGACACACTTCTTCAAATTTGCGTACAGTTTGTTCTCGCGCATCACTTGGAACACCTGTTTCAAATGCCGAAGGTGGACCTCCGTAGCGCTGAGTTGTTGCTCAGCGCGGCTGTGAACAAAAATGTCGTCGAAATAACTTGGAGCGAAATCACGTAGTGGCCGAAGCACTTGTGTCACCATCCGGTTGAACGTTGCTGGAGCGTTCTTAAGGCCTTGTGGCATAACTAGCCACTCCCAAAGCATCCCACTCGGTGTGCTGACAGCGGTGAACGGGATATCACTGTCCCTCATTAAAATCTGGTAAAACCCGTCTGTCAGGTCTATGGCGCTAAAAATCTCGCTGCCGGACATGGTATCCAGTACCATGTCTTTCCGAGGAATTGGTGTTTGAGCCGGGATCGTGGCGTCATTCAACTTGTTAAAAGCATGCACGATGCGCCAACCGCCGGTGGCTTTCTTCACACAGAAAGTCGGACTCGAATGTGGCGATATGCTTTCGCGGACGTGTCCTGCCTTACGGCGGCCCTCAAAAAATTCATCAATTGCGATGACTTGGTCACGCGGTAGCGGCCACTGCCGCGTCACGCAATACTTCGATCCTGGCACGAGATCGATCTCGTGTCGCACACCACGATCCGCTGGAAGCTCAGCGGGGATATTCTCCGGAAAGATGTCGGCATACTCACGCGCGATATCATAGACAGGGTTGCCCGAAGCACTAAGGGCTTCCCAAGACTGTGCCACGAAACGTTCTTCGCGCACTGATTTGGGCTCAGCGCTCTTTGGGCGAGCCTCCAGAACTTCTCCACTAGCTGCTTCGGCGGCTGATATGATGCACACTTGCTCGATGTCGCCGGCCTTGAAGTCGTGAAGAAAATCTTTCCATGGTAGGGTTAATAGAGATGTGATCTCTGCAACAGTGCACGGAGGGCTCGCTACCTCAACGTAGCGGCCACGATGTGAAGACCCTTCCACATATTCAAGCGCACAAACGGATTCCGTCAATACAGTATCATCGTCAACGGCGCTTGAGCGAGAATTTCGTCGTCTTGGTGATCGGCGTGCACCTTTCTTGCGTTTATGCTTTCTCTTGCGTCTTGAGCCACTGCTCGAGGCTGGAACGTCGCTGTCGCTGGAGGATGAAGTACCCCCCGCTAGACGTGGGAGCTCTGTCTCCACCACGTCGTTCACATTTAAGTCCACAGCCCGTTCATTCTCGTCGATAAGAGGCGGGAGCTCGTCGTCGACCGCCTCAGATGTATGTGGGAGCCTCTGCTCGACCACCTCGGTTACAATCGGGAGCCTCTGCTCGGCCGTTGTGTGTGTATGCGGGAGCCCCTGCTCGACCGCCTCGTTGTGAATCGGGAGCCCCTGCTCGACCGATGTCCGTGTGTGCGGGAACCCCTGTTCGACCGCCTCGTTGTGAATCGGGAGCACCTGCTCGACCGATGTCCGTGTGTGCGGGAACCCCTGTTCGACCGCCTCGTTGTGAATCAGGAGCCCCTGCTCGACCGATGTCTGTGTTTGCGGGAACCTCTGTTCGACCGTATCGTTGTGAATCGGGAGCCCCTGCTCGACCGATGTCTGGGTTTGCGGGAACCTCTGTTCGACCGCCTCGTGTTGTGGTTCTATCAGTGTGACTGAACATACCGGACACAGAGGTCCATCGCTCTCTCTGTGCTGACTTCTAGTCGTGGCGAGTTCGTTCACGACCCTGACGTGAGGCCAATCGGATGGCGCTACCAACAGATGAGTGAAAACTTCACTTACGTCGTAACCGCTTCGTCGTTTGACGGACCGAGATAGCCAGTCTATCGTCGGCTGATATTGTGACAGCCACGGTATCCCCAAGATGCAATCGAATGCATAATTCATCTCGTACACCAAAAATTCGTCATTACTTTGGAAGCCGTCGAACGTGTACGGCAAAACCACTGTTTTACGCGGGACACGCTGTGGTTGTCCATCAGCAAGTTTGACAACGATGTCACCTGGACCTTCTCGAACCGTAACTGTCGACGGGAGAAGGGACAAACATGATGCTCGAAAGAAGTTGTTGGATGCACCCGAATCTAACAACGCTCGAAGTGGTCGTTTAACTCCAGCAACGATGAGACTGATAATTATCAGTCTCGAATCGTCGCGCATAGTGGTGGCATTGAAGTGGGTATGTATCACTTTAGGGCTAGGAGCCCGAGCTGCCACCTGAGTACTCGGGGCTCCATTACTGCCAGTAGGGCGCCCCGCACCTACTGGAACCGCTCGTTTTTTGGCGGGACCACTGACGACACAGTATCTCCACGTGAGACAGCTGTGTTCATGGACACCGGCGCTGGTGCTCGGCAGACGGCCGCACGATGGCCAGTCTTGCCGCACCGATAACACTTCATCGTGTTTTGACTTCGAATGTCGCGGCCAAATTGCTTGCCGCGACCACGAGATGCATTGATAACGTCAATTTCCATAGGCTCTGGGCCAGACGTACGCGGGCGTTGCGACGCTGCCTGCAAATATGACGATGCGACCGTGTAATCTTCACGAAGCGCGAGGGCAAATGCCTCCTCAAGAGTCTTAGGTTCAGCACGTGTGAGGCAATAGCGGGTCATGCCCTCTTGCATACCAAAGACAAAGACATGAACTTGCGAAGCCATGTCGATCGGCTGCGTGATGATACACGAAGCAAGATGTCGCGTCTTCTGTACGTAATCACGCATCGACAGCTTGCCCTGTCGAAGTGAAAAGAAATCTGCGCGCAAGCGTGACTCATCTTGAGGGGGCTCGAACGCCAGTCGTAAGTCGCGCTGGATATCGTCCAGCGTGGGGAATGCCAACTCGTTTACAACGAGCTTCCCAAGAGCCCATTCTTTGGCTTTACCAACAAGCCGAGACAGTAGGAAATTAACCTTGGCCGTCGGAGCGTCAATCAACCTTGACGCTATGGCGATATCAATCTCCCTAAACCAGCGATTAAGGGGGAGACGATCTGGACCATCACCAGAGTATGTCGACGTCTCCATTTTAATTGCATCGTAATGGGAGGGGCGCGAGGGAGTATGTACTCGCCGGTTCGCTTCGGCGAGATCGCGCACCATGTAGTCTTGAATGGCGGCACGGTGTTGTTCGGGCGTCGCTGTGCTCAGCAGCGACGTCACGAAGATTTCACCAGACATCGCCGCGAGGCGGTGTAATGCCTGCCATTCTACCGTAGTGAGATGGGGAAAATCTGCATGCTCCAGCGAAACTGCTGGAGCCATCGAAGATTCACTCATATCCATCTCGAACTTGGTCATGGGAAGGACTACAAAGTGCTACCAGGTGTAGCGGGGTGAGAGCCCGTTACCGTCTTACACTAATAATTAAGCTGAGGAAGCGCTGTGATTTATAAGGTAAATTTAACTCTGTTTGTATTTTTGTGTTTTTATAATTCGCAGTAAGTGCGAATATGTTCCCTAGCTCATGGGAACCACTCAAATACAGAACTAATTATTATTGGCTAATTATTGGGTCTGGCACCCCAATAATAAACCAATAATAAATAGACGCGCAGTATCCGCTATCCGGATACTGCCTACACTTAATGTATGTAATTATGTAATAAAACTATGACTACTTAATATAATGGGTTGCCCCATTACACATGCGCTGATAGGTGGCTGCCTGGTACGAGATTTTAAGCACTACCATTGCCAACTGCTTCAGCCACACGGGGCTTTTATTCAACTGAATCGGTCATTTCAAGTGCAGTAGAGGGGAAAAGGAATAAGGTGGCGCTGTTAAACTTTATAGGTATTGAGGGTGCTGTGAAAGTAGAAGTGATATTTGTCTTAACGTCCTACAAACAATGTTTCTTACGCTCTATACTATCCAACCATTTTTTAAACCGATTGTGGCTGCATCTACCTGCCAAGAGTGGTCGGCCGACCTTCGTCACACTGTCACCATCTTGCATGTTCGCCAATACTCCTCCTCGCTCGTCGCACACTCGCCCACACTCGATGTCTACATCAAATTGAACAGCTTTCGTAGTTCTGCAATCCTTGGCGCCGGCAATACTTTCGTGTCAGCAAGTCCGCCTTCATGATGCTCGATTCCACAAACATTGGTTTCACGATGTCCTTCCTCGAATAATCGCATATAAACTTCATGCGCACATCAACGTGCTTGACACTCGACATACTTCCTTCAGTCTCCAGCTGTCTGATAGCAGCCTGGTTGTCCATGAGCATTGAAATTGGGGCCTCCACTTGAAATCCAATCTCACGCATTAACTCCCTCAGTCCTAGCAATTCTCGCCCAACGTGCGAGGCCGACGCAAACTCCGCCTCCATTGTCGATAGCGACACCCCGGTCTGCTTTTTGCACACCTACTGCACAATAGCACCGTCCATAGTTAAAACTCCGCCTGTGACAGACTTACGGTCCACCTTATCAGCCGCATAGTCCGAGTCGCTCCAACTCGCCAAATTGATCTTGTTTCCTTCATTTCTGGAAACAATCATCTTGAGCTTGAGGTTCTTGGTCTCTTTTAAGTATCTTACGACTCTCTTTGTCAGCTTCCAGTCACTTATAGTAGGTTGGTGAGTGCGCCGCGTGGCCTTGTGAACTGCAAAGCTGATATCCGGACGTGAACATCTTGCAATCCAAAGTAAGCTCCCCACAAGCGACTGAAAATTGCGAATCGTTCGTTCACCTCTTTGTCTCGGTACCGTTGTCAGTAACACAGGGTCTTTTTCAACTTCATTAGCTTCTTCACTGATAGGCGCACGAACACCATTCGCCTCCTTCAAACCATGACTCTCAAGCATTTCTTCAATAGTCGCTTGTTGATCCACTGTGCACGTCTTTTCGTCCTCCAAACTAACTCGCATGCCGAGAAGCTTGCGAACCTCGCCCAAATCTTTGATCGATAAACATGCCATCGCCTCAAAAAACAGCTCGACCATCCTCGGACTGGACGCTGTGACTAGTAAATCGTCCACGTAAACGCCGACAATCGTCACATCGTCTCCCTGGAGCTTACAATACAAGCACGGATCGGTTTCACACTGCGTGAATCCAGCCTCCTCCAGTCTGGTGTGTAGCAATTAGCTCCACAGACGGCCTGCCTGCTTGAGCCCATAGAGAGACTTCTTCAGTTTTAGCGCTAAGTGCGATTTGTCTTGTACGCCAAATTGTCGTAGAGTGCCATCCTGAATCTTCATCTTCTGTGGAATCGCCAAGTAGATATCCAAGTGCTCTTCTTTATCATCCTTCACGTACGCGTTGGGAATTTCCCCGTGTCTCGCCGGTACTCCCCACCGCAACGCAAGCACAAGAATCACCTTCACCGTGCTCAACTCCACAACAGCAGCAAACGTAAGACCATAGTCAACGCCATACACCTGCTCATTTCCGCAGGCAACCAATCTCGCCTTGAATCGCTCAATGGCTCCATCAGCATCCGTTTTGGTCTTATATACCCATTTTGTGTGCAGCACGTGACTATTATTTGGTGGCACTACGACCAACCAAACTCCGTTGTCTTCAAGCGCTTGCAGCTCTTCCGACATGGCAGTAAGCCACTTCTCCATCTGCCCACTCTTCATGGCTTGCCTATAATTCTTCGGGTCCTCCTCCCGCACGCTATTGATCTCTTCCCCAGGCCGGATACTTTCTTCATCGTTTCTGCGTGCCTTTTGCGCCGCCGTCCTGGTCATGTGCGCATCGCGCGTCCAGGGTTTTCTTTGTCCTCGTCCCTTGCTTTTTTCTCTTGAAACCGGTACTGGGTTATTCATCGACGCATAACCGACACGCTTGCCATTTTCTCCATCTTCCACCGTTGGATGTACACGACGTAACTGCGCATTCTACTCCTTGGTCAGTGTCTCCACGTTTCGAACGTGCTGTGTGACGATGACGGTCTTCTCCCTTGGCAAATAAACCCTGTAGCCCTTCATTTCATCGCTCTTGCCGATGATGATGCCTTGTTTTCCACGCTCTCCCAGCGACTTGTTACTCGCATCTCTGTAGACCGTGCATGGCGAGCAAAAAGCCACTATGTCGCTCAAGTCTGGGATGCTCTTCGTAAGCATCTGCAATGGTGACTGTCTTCCCATATTCGCTTTGCTCGGGCTCCGGTTAAGAATATACACTGCATATTCCGCGGCGTCTCCCCAGAAGCTTAACGGTAATCCACAAGCAAATAGCATGCTCCGCACCATGTTCATAATGGTGCGGTGCATTCGTTCCGCTTTTCCGTTGCTTGCTTGATTACGTGGCTCGCTCACCTGGCGCGCAATGCCAGTGTCCTTGCAGAATAGCTCCAAAGTCTTGAATTCTCCTCCACCTTCCGTCGATAAAACGTGAATGCGACAACTGATTTGTCGCTCAAAAAAAGCCATGAAGTGATTAAACTTCTGAGCTGCGACATCCTTGGACTTTGCCAAGAAAACGCGACAGTAGTTAGTCCGATGATCGATAAAATTCACCATGTAGCGGTTGCCCAACCTGTCCCGTGGAGTCATCGGTCCCTTCAAGTCGGAGCATATAACTCCTCCAATCACGTCGATCGGTGCGTTTCTTCCAGTGTCCTTGCGAGAATGCGGGTTCTTGGTCCGTTTCCCTTGGGCGCAAGCCAAGCAGTTTGCCCGCAGCTCATCCGTTAGCTGTATTCCTGATGCGGGATCCTTGGCCATCCTAATTATGGTGTCGTAATTAAGATGCGCAAGCCGTTTATGAAAGTGCCTTAGCGATCCTTTCTGCACATCTTGTCCGACGTCCTCCTCGTGTTGTGCAAGTGCTGACATCAGCACGTCACGTCCCGTCGTATCTAGTTCACATTTTTGCGCACGCACGACCAACACGTTATTGTGAATTCCCACGTCAAAAATAGCTGGCCCTTCGTCCAATGCGGTTAACACACGGTACTCGCCTCGGTACGATATTCCACAACCTTTACTCTCCAATAGTCCATACGAAATTATGTTTCTCTCGAGGTTTTCTGCGAAGTACACATCCGTCAAGCGCACCTTGGTTCTTTTACCCAGTATTGTCGTCGCAATAATCACATTTCCACGCATCGTCATGCGCAGGTGTCCACTATCCACAGCTACGCACTCGCTGATGTGTTTCTCGGGGTCTTTCAGTAATGAAGCGTCATTAACTAGGTGTCTACTCGATCCGCTATCGAGGATCCATTTTAATCTTCTTTGACACTTGATCCGCCTATGGTCAAAACGAAGTCAACTTCATCCGTCGCTCTTGTCTCAGCACTGCCCTCGGGGCACGCTATCTTTAAATGTCCTGGCTTTCCACATTTGTAGCATGTGCGCATATCTCGACGGTCCTTGCGATTGTGTGTTCGGGTCTTGGGATAGGCTCGGCGTCCATTTTCAACGGCATTAACCACGTCCTTTCCGATATTCTTCCCGCGCAGTTCTATCTCGGTCGACTGCGCGAAGTGCGCAAGCTCTTCCGCCTGCCGCCAATAGTCAATGCGCGTGAGGTTTAGCCTCGCTAACATCGACACCCTCATACTGGGGTCGGCGTAATGCTCAATGTTGTCTTGAACTAGGTTGTCGGCACCTCCACACGCTTCACTCACCGCCACCAAATACAGGCAATGCTCCGCCAGCTTCGCTTGGAGCTCTTGGGAGCTGTAAAGATCTTCATACTTTGTTGGGGAGTTATCTTGGTCGCAAACGTATGGAGTAGACGCTGCATCGCATGCTCTAGCGTCGGCTGTTCTTCAAACCACCCCTCGACCTGTCGGTTGTAATATCGCTCGGCCATACCGGTCAAGTGGTGCCCTAGCACGTCTACTTTGACGTCTTCACTCCACTGGAAACCACTTGCTCGCTCCGCGAACATGATCTGCCTTACAAATCTCTTACACCACGATAAAAACCCACTTCCGAGACCTTGATACAATTCCTTGCCATCAAAAGGTCGGATGCCCAGCTTCCTCTGTCGCGTATCTGGCACACGGTCGTATTGTAATTCTGGTGCCATGTGTGGTGGGGGCGCCGGCTGGTACATGGGTGGTGGCACGTAATGCTGAGGCAGTACTGGTTGCGGCGCCTGCGCCATCTCAACATTGGCCGCTGCACCAGCATATCCAGGCTGTCTTGCGCCAAAGTACGTTGATGGCGATACGCCGGGTGACACACGCCTCGGTGGCGACACATCCGACGCCTCTCTTGTCATGGCTTTGCCTTGCCCCAACACCGGACCAAAAACGCTAGCCTCATGGCCCTTCAAACGCTCCTTCTCCTCCAGTCGCCCTTGCGACGCCTCCATGCGCTCCGTGAGGCCCGTGAGAAGGCCGAGCAGCTTGCTCTGCGTGTCCCTTGGTCCTTCCTTGATCTCTTCTTTCTCCTCCAGGGCGTCGGCCCTTTCGCGACCGGCATCTGCCCTGCGCTGCTGGCGACCTAAAGCCGCAGCAACTTCTTCGCCATTTGGGCTCATAACCTGTTAGACTTTATAGGTATTGAGGGTGCTGTGAAAGTAGAAGTGATATTTCTCTTAACGTCCTACAAACAATGTTTATTACGCTCTCAACTATCCAACCATTTTATAAACCGATTGTGGCTGCATCTACCTGCCGAGAGTGGTCGGCTGACCTTCGTCACACTGTCCTTATCTTGCATTTTCGCCAATAGGCGCAACGGAGGTCGAGAAGGAAGAAAGTGAGCTGAAGCAAGAGCTGATAGCACAGCTCAAGAAGCTGCGTGTCCGAGATCCCGTGAATATTTTGGAGCTTCTCGATCCCATCGAAGAGGACGAGACTGCTCAGTCTAAGCTAATTGAAAACAAGGTTCTAAGAGATTTTGGAGGCAGATGAGGAGAAGGAAAACAGTGAAGATGCGGCACCTGTAGCAGAAAATGTTACTAGAACCGAGAAATCAACCTCCTTCGTGAGGCCTGCCCCCTGCTCGACGTATCCCAGGAACGTCACCAAGCTGCTTATAAAGTCCTTCGTAACCTCCAGCTTGATCTTCTCAACACTCCCACCACCCAAACCACCCTCGACATGTGGTTCAAGTGGTTTTTCTCTTCTAAAATACGAAAACAAGTGCTCATTTTTAGAGTTATATTGCCCTATTCGATCATACCTTAAACGTATCCGTGGACGCAAAAATCGATAACCTACTACATGTTAAGCTTATCAGGGGGGGGGTTATTGGAGGGAAGACTGTACTTACATCAAAGAGCGGGCTCCAGAGCTTGCTCCCTATCGTATTTACCCATACAAGCATAGGATGCCTAACATGTTACGACTGCCTCAACGAACATTTGTGCACGACTCCAAACGGCTGATGCCCAGTATCGCGACACCGTCTTAACGGATACACTAATTTAACGGAACATTCCGTCTCGTCCCAGGCTATCAATTTAGACAGAACCTGCTGGTCTTGTTATTCTTGTTAGTGATAACCGACGACATGCCCTTGCAGGATGATTGGCCCGTGCCTTGCCGCTCTGATCCTCAGGCGCCGTCGGACGAGTCGTTTTCGACAGAGTCGATGAGCCACTCAGTTTTGAGACCACGTGCCAAACCTCATGCGAAAAATTACCTACTTCTTCCTGTTCACGGTATTACTTGATTGCCATCAACCTGGCAATTCCGACGACACTGCTGTCGTCAAATTTCTGGCAACGGGTAATCGCAAACTCGAATTCGACCGAGATGGGAATCGCGACGACCTCAAAGGAGGGACCAATCCGGTGGAAGAGAGAGCGGGCAGCACCAAATTGGAGGAGCTCCTGAAAACGACGCCCTATCTGCAGAAACTCGGGCCTGGAGTGAGGGATGCTATGGAAAAGGTCAACAAGTTCATGAAGAAAAAGCGACATGCTTCAATCAATGTATCGATCGGTCTGATGAAAATGTTCGTGGCCGTGGGGATGATCGCGGGTCTCACCGGGTACATCGTCTACCGAGTCGGGCAGACCTGAAGCGCAATGCTCAAGTTTAGGACCTCTTCAGGGTAAGCAAACTCGACACGCAAGGAGACGTTAAGTCCCTTCTGCTCGTTCATCCAAATTGACCCCACTGCTTCTGCTTCTCTTCTTCGTCTTGATCTTCATCACAGCAATGTCGCGGCGAACCCAGCACGCTCTCATGCTTATTGCCACCTTCAACTACACGTCGACAGCGTCTCGTTCATCCAATGGTTTGCTCTCGAACCCTTCATTTTGATCCTGTGAACCAGAGCTATCTGCGCTGCCCTCTTCGTCTGTTCCACTATCTTCATCATCGCTCCATGCATCCAGGATGACCGGAGAGCAGCGAGGTTCGATACGTTCCCAGCCGCGATCAACAGTAACTGGGCGTCTAGCCGGCACAGGTGCTCGTGCTTGAGACGCACTGCCTCCAAGTGGAAGGTATCTCAACCGACTCGACGCTCGGGCTGCCGCAGCTTGCTTGCCCAGGTTACTGATACACGCCGACAGCGTCACGCTTGGCACCTGCGCATGCTCGCGCTTGAAAAATGACACGCGACGACGAGGATCTTCGCCAAAGGATTCCGACTCGACCCCGTAGAACGTGGCCAATTGATGCATCAACGCTCTCTGCGAATAACAGCACAAGTAGATTAGAACCAGCGTGCAGAACAACAGGTGATCAAGGTACTAACCTCTTCGCTCGACATCACTCGCAGACTGACACTATGGCATGATTGCTCCTGGACAATCCGCTTCAGACGACGCTCGACCACGGTCAAATAGCTCGTGTTCGCCTTTCCCCACGCGACCAGTTCTTCTGGATAACTAGGCGACTTCATCTCTTCTTCAAACGCGGCAGCATCTCCACTCGCAAGTCCTGGTCTTGTTACTCCGAGTGCTTGCGCTAGTCGCTGATTGCGGAAAATTTGGCCTCGTGGCGGTGCAGGTGCACGTCTCACTGCTATAGGCGGCCCCAGAGTGCGAGCACTTAATGGACGGACTTCTGCTGGCCTCCACACGGGACGAGCAACAGGTCCAGCGGGCGTCGGTAGTGCTGGAAATGCCTCTTCGAGTCGCACAGCTGGTGAAGGCGGCTGATCACTCGCACCGTAGCTCCAATGATCCGGCCATCGATCAGCAGCATGGTCTGAGCTGACTGATGCGCTCACTGGGGTTTTGTCGCCACGCGCCACTTGGAAGTTGCATTGCAGGCGATTGTGCACACCGTGGATGGAACCCATATGCGCATGGTACTCTACATTATTCGGAAACACTACAAAGCGCATCTCGAGACTGTGACAACGTAGAGGGTTAGCAGCAAACGAAACAACGAGCAGACTCGTGTGCAATGCACGCACCATCTTGGATCTTCACAAAGATGATGTTCCCGTCGAAAGTGTGTTTCCAAACTCGCGCTACAGCACGTCGTCAAGCATTAGCCATGAACAACAACCTACATTGGCAGCACCCAGCTCATCTTTACGTACTAATTGCGAAAGTATTCGTTCTCCACTTTGCAGATATGGCACTTGAAATGGTCGCGCTCGAGGTGCTCAAACAGCTCCTTGTCTCCGTAGAACCGCTTTCGACAAAACTGACACATGGGGTGAAAGTCCTTGCCGGTGTTTGCATGTTTCTGTCCCGCCAGTCCCGCTTGACTACGTCCGATATTGTGTCCTTTGAGTGCACCTTTCGTGAACACTTGCTGCTCTTGGATAAAAAACGACTGATGCGTCAAGCACAGCTCGCAGAACTCGACGCCGTGGTCACGACGCAAATGTTCCTTGAGCTGCCCGAGCGAGTGCTTCACGTCTCGACAGCGTTTGATCCTGCACTGGAACTCCCGGAAGCGACAGAGGTCCTTGTAATGTGCTCGACAGGCCACGAAAATGATCTCCGACTTCTCGTCCAGCACCGAGTCGGGACCGGCAGCGTCCCCCCAGAGCCCAAAGCTCTCGAACGGCCGCATCTCGCGACTGACAATGACACGAGCCAGCGGCTGTTTGCACATGGGGCAACGGCGGTCGTCCAGAAGGAGCCGCATCCGCATGGCACATTTGCTGCAGATCCCGTGGTGGTTGCACGCGCCCACGGCGTGGAACTCGATCACGTCTGCACACAAAACACACACAACCTCCTCCTCCGTCTCGTCTCCTGCTGCCTCGTCTCTACGGGTCCCAGTCCCTCCAGCGGCCTTTGCTGCAGTAGCAACAGCGCGCTTCTTCCGGGTCGTTTTCCTCCGGTGCTTGCGCTTCCCTGCGCTCCCATTCTCGTCGTTTGGCTCGCTAGCAGCAGCAGCTGACACAGCAGCGGATGGAGGTGGACGCGGCGTTTCTAATGGTGGACGCGGCGTTTCTATTGTCGTTTCTATGGATCCACGAGGGGTCGGATGCTTCGGTTTGTGTGGACGAGGACGCGGTCGTCGGTTGCGGGGGTCACTAGCGCCGCCTTGGCCAGCGCTTTCGTGATCTCTCGAGTCAGTGGATGGAGCAGTAGCACGTCGACGGATAGAGCTAGGAATCATGGGGATAGAAGGCGGACGTGCCGAGGACGCGGAGCGCGTGGCGCTGCTTGTGGTCGTGGTCGTCATTGCTAGTGTCTGAAGGTGGACGGGTGTTAAGTGCGGTTTTGGAGCAGTGGGTGCGTGCGGAAGAGCTTCGCGATATACCGGTATATAGAAACGATATTGTCTGGAGCAACGGTCGGACGCGGGTATGGGTTCGTCTGGGACGGTGGTTGCAGCTTACGGCAGCAACTTTAGACAGTTGGGGTTGGGTTGCGTCACAACAATATGGTCACTGTCAACACGACACTACGAAATCGATATGATGTTCTTATGCTGATGGATGATCCCAAAAAGTCCAGCTAGTCAAAGACCACTAAACGAGGTCGACACAACGAATCGAGGCCTCTGCCATATCAGATACTTCGAAGTAATAGTCGTCCTACAAAAATGTAGCCAAAGTCTTGAGCCGCCTACTGTCGCGAATCAGAGACTCAGTACCGAAACGACTGCTCTGAGCATCAGAATCAGGCGAAGAAAAAGGGCGAGGGGAGGGGGAAGTGTAAAGATAGGTCCATTTGTCTCATAGCTTGATTACGCACGAATCAGTTCTGAGTCCAATAGAAGTTTTCGCATCACGACTGCCCACCCTATCGCCACCTTTTGTCATGCCCATTGAGCCCCTAGAGACGGTGTTGCGACTGCAGGCGAGAGTCGTGGAAGGCTTTGGCCGCGGTGGCAAACAGCTCGGATGTCCTACTGCTAATCTCTCGCGCGAGGACTTGGGCGACCTCTTGGATCAATTGCCGACGGGTATCTATTGTGGCTGGGCCACGGTGGACGATAAAGGCCCGTATAAGGCTGTCGCTAGTATTGGCTGGAACCCCTATTTTAAAAATAAAGTACGTTCAGTCATTTGAGTGCTTATCAAATGCAAAATCGAGTAATTGGTAACGAATATAAATGTGCTGACTATTGTGGTGACTTTTTGGTGGTTTGTTGTTGTTTATGTGCTTGTTGCTGCTGCTGGTGCTCTTTAGGAGAAGACGGTGGAGCCCCATTTGTTGCATAAGTTTGAGCAAGATTTCTATGGTGCACAACTCAAGTTCCTCATTGTCGGCTACATCCGCCCGGAGATGAATTACTCGTCGCTCGAGTTGCTGATCAAGGCTATCCAGGATGATATCGCACAGTCGGAAGAGTGGCTGGATAGCCAGGAGGACAAGTCCTGGTCGCAGGACGCGTTGTTTCAGTAGGAAGATACTTGAAGAGTGGGTGGGTGGCTAGATGGCCGGTGCATGATGAGCTGGCTTTTTACGTGCGAGACATGGTCATCGATAGCGATGTGAGCTTAGAGTTGACTGCAGGACTAGAGTGATCAAAGCAGATGTCCACACGAGCAGCGACATTTCCATTCCTGCACATGCTCTTCTACTATCTCATTTACGCAGTACGCTTTAGCTTTTACCCACGACGATACAAACGACACCAAGAACCATGAGCAGGATGCTGGGAAATTTCTTCCTCAGGTTCCGCTCACGGAACACAACTCGTCCCATTAAGACGCTCCAGATGCAGCCGGATCGCTTGATTGCAATCACGTACGAAACTTCAAGGAGCTGCGCCGCCACCAAGTTGATGTAGTACGCGACAACGCTCATGATGCCTGTGAGAACAACCACTTTCCACGGGATCTTCCGTTCTTGCCCAATCGGAAGAACATCTCGTTCTCCGACGCCTATTTTCTGCAAGATACAGCTGCCTCCAGCCACTATCACCTGAATAGCGGCGCCGTACACTAGTGGTGTCGCGTTCTGTACGCCAATCTTGTCGAACGCGTTTGAGATACTCCACAAAAAAGCCACAATCATCATGTACATGGACCCTTTGCTCGACGAATTCAGTAGCAAGTCCTTGCTCGGATGTTCGTCCTTGGTGCTTTGCAGCCAGAGGCCTCCCAATGTGGCAACCCCAATGCCCAGCACACCGAATAGAGTAGGAACTTCTCCAAGCACGAAGCAAGCAACGATCACTAGAAACGCGGGCGTGAAGGACAGAAAGGGGACGGTCGCCGAGAGGGTCGAGATCTGGATCGCTCGGATGTACAAGTAGCTCGTGATCAGGTTGATGCCGCCACTGATACCAACGGACGTCCAGAAGAGGTGGTTGAGATGCGGGACTCGACCTCCAGATTCAATGAGAGCCCATAGAACGAACAGTGGCGCCTGGATCAGTCCGCGCATTGCTACGACCATAAATGGGTCCATGAATTTGGCTAAATACTTGCGCAGGGGGTCGCAGAAAGCGTTGACAACCGAATTAATCACTGCGATCAAGACGCCATGCGATACGAACATGGAGGGGATAGAATAGAGACGATGGAGATGTATTTGAGGTGGCAGGTGGGTATTATTGCACTGGAAGGAACGTCAGTACGCCGACAGGAGCTCCTCGTGCAGAAGATGACGAGTCGGTTGTGTCGAGTCGGTGCTGAATTCTGTGACGATGCTTTCCACGTGCTTTTTTGATTGGTTGAAAAAGGAGACAGGTTTGGAAAAACAGGATAGAAAAGATGAGCTGCGTGTAAAAGAGAAATACATGACGTGACGTGATCAATAGTAGCCACTTCAACAACGGCGCGATATGGTAGACAGAAACGGCAGTGGCAACGTGTAATTTGCGTTGCATATTGCAGTTGATGACAGCCTGTTCTACTGTAATAGACAGGATATGGTAGTGCTATAGAAGAAGAGGTTGAAGGAGCTGTGGACGAAAGCTATACCGAGTAGCCTGTACACATGACGGATGATGGAAGTGCTGTTAGTTCAAGTTACTGCGCTTTCAGTAGAGTTGTCGTGCATTTGTGTCCTCATACAGCATAGAAGAACTACCAAGTTGATGAGTCATTCCACTTGTAACCTCCAAGCGTCCATGTGTGCGACAAATGGTTTGCAGTCAATCATTCAGCATACTGCTTGCTCTATGTTTAGATACGGTCTGGCCTATAAAACGCAGTCGCTAGATACGACACCTGACACCAAGGTTCCAGTGGACCCAAGTCTTCCGTGGCCATACTCCGAGGTAAATCCACGATCGCAAACGGCGTCCACTTCACGTTCTGCTTGCTGCTGTAGACACGTATCGTACGTTTACCAGCGCTCACCATAGAGACGCGTCCTCTATTGCCGCATTCCATCGCACGCCTGTTGAGTGCCGTGACAGTGCAAGATCAGACGCCACATTCTCGTCCCGCAATCTTTTTTTCATCTGTCATTCCTTCCTCCCACCACGTCAACAAAACTGCTGAATAGCGTCGTATCCCGACAAATCTCCACTTGCGAGAAACGGCACGAGCACCGGGTCATGCTCTTCATCCTCGGCAAGCCCATACCGCGGCAACAGCGACGACGTCATCACCGGCGTGTAGTCCTCTGGCAATCGAAACCCTTGACACACGACAAATGCCTCATTGCTCTGCGCCCGGCTGCTCATCGGCTTGGCGCACGACACACTGGTGAAGAACACGCTAAGCTGCATCGCCAGCAAGTCGAATTGTTCGCAGCGAAAGATCTTGGCGACAAAAGCACCTCCTTCTTCAAGTACGTGGGTCGTGATATTCAGCGCTGCAGCCAGTAGCTCGGCCTGCACGAACTCGTCAATATCATGAACGCCCGTGACGTCCGGCGCGCCGTCACTCACCACCACTTGAGCTTTGGCCCCGCAGAAGCAGCTGATGATCTGCTCGGCCGTGTGCTTGGACGTGATATCGCCTTGCAGCAGCTGGACGCCAGGAATTGGCGCCATCTCCTGGAGATCCACCGCGACAATGACCACGTC
Source organism: Peronospora matthiolae (assembly GCA_921007115.2). Classification (NCBI taxonomy): domain Eukaryota; phylum Oomycota; class Peronosporomycetes; order Peronosporales; family Peronosporaceae; genus Peronospora; species Peronospora matthiolae. The sequence continues at coordinate 870,851 of CAKLBY020000109.1, read as the reverse complement.
CTGTCTGTCCGCACTCTGCTGCACGTTGCAGTGACCATTATAGAGCGTCCGACTCAGCACTTGACTCCAGCTACCAGGAGCGGCGCACAGATCCACGGCGCGCTGGACGTTCTGCAGGAACTCAAACTGTTCGTTGAGCTGCAGGAGCTTGAACGCCGAGCGAGCACGGAAGCCCACCTCCTTGGCCTTGCGGTAGTAGATGTCCTAGCACGTGGATGCAAGTGGGTACAGGTGTGGGTGTTAGTGCTAGAGCAGTGCGGTTAGAGAGAGAGAGAGAGAGGTGGAGAAGTAGAGGGGACCGAGTGGACGTACGCGGGTGGCGGTGGTGGACTTGGTCATGACTGTGGGTGAATCGGGCTTGTGTGTAGCCATTATTGGGTGGGTGGAAATCGGTGGATGATGGTCCTTGTAAAAAGGGGAGAAATGTGGGCTGGGTTTTTCTGTGGGTGGGGCTTGTCCTTTTTATACGCTCTTGGTCTTCTTTCATTTGATGTGGACGACCCTCGCGATAGTGACAGTCGACGCCAACACTGACGACAGCACAACCTCTTGACACCGTCTGTGTCTGTGAGTGAGTGAGTTTGCGTTTGAAGTCGCGCCCGATGACCATGGCAGGTCTCAGCGGCGGCTTCTCGTCCGTCTCGGACGCGACGTTCGAGTCCGCAATCGACTGCTACGTCTGTGACAAGAAGTTCTACGCCTTCCGACGCAAACACCGCTGCCGCGTACGTCCTTGCGGCCTCCACGACCGTTCATTGTCGTGTTTCTCGAACCTCCTCTAACTTCTCTAACTGTTTACTTACTCCTATAACTCTTTATGGTCTTTTGTCTAACTTCCTTAACTGTTTCTCTAACTCTTTTGACTCTTTATGGTCTTTTGTCTAACTTCTCTAACTGTTTCGCTACCTATTTCTCTAACAATGTCTCTATCCCGTGTAGTCCTGTGGTAATGCCGTATGTGGCAGTTGTTCCCGGACCCACAAGATCATGCCAAGCTCTGCCGGTGCGCGTTACTCGAACGAGCCCGTTCGCGTGTGCGACGGCTGCATTCGGGACCAGAACCGGATGATGCTCGAGCGTCGACGAGCGGAAGACGTAAACAGAGCTCGTGCCCGTCAAGTGGCGGCGCTGGAAGAAGCAGGACGTCAACGGGAGGCCGAGCGCAGTCAACGGGAGCGTGAAGTAGTGCTAGCACAAGCGCGACGCGAGCTGCGGCTGCGTGCCTTGGAGGAGAAGCATCTGGGTCCTCGTCCAGATGTACGCACGTTGCGATCCAGGTCCTCAAGAAGTCGGGACGACTGGGCACGAGATGATGGGCCGCAGTCGCTGCACTCGAAGGAGCTGAGCTCGTTCCTGGAAGATGCCGAGAAGAGAGCCGTGGCGCTCGTTGCCAAGCCGTGCGGGATCAGCGACGGGTTTGTTGAAGACAAGCAGAACTTACTGGAGAGAGGGTGTGAGACGCTGGAAACGACCACAGTCGTGCAGGAAGCGGAAGAGTGCGCCATTTGCCTGGAGACGATGGATGTGGGGAATGCGATTTACACGACCGCGTGTGGCCACAGTTTCCACTGGAGCTGTCTGAAAGAGATTCAGAACTCGGACTCGAGCAACTATGACAAGTGTCCATCGTGTCGGGCGACCATGACGGAGATGCAGGTGAAAAAGCAGTGCGACCATCCACGCGTGCGACTTGGCCATCGTTTTTGTCGCGATTGTGGGGCGGCTGCGACCGAGAGAGACGCGAAACCTCGTGTGGATGACACAGCAACTATGGGCAGACCGAGTTTGCCCATGCCGAGTGCTGCCAATCCACCCGAGCTGAATCAGCCCGTGTCGTACCGTGCCAGTCCACATGGCGCACTTGTGCGTTGCCCGCAGTGCCATATCCAGATGCGTGTGCTGCCCCACATGTACAATATGTACGTCAGTCACTCATGTGCGTTGAAACAGTCGTTGACGACCGCTTGCTAACGTTATGCGCTTGTGTGTTTGCTCTGTTTCCAGGCGCGTGGCATGTCTGGCAGGTCACATGTTCTTGGTTCAAGTCTCGAGTCAACCAGGAGGTATTGGAGGTGGACGTGGCAGCTACGGCTTAGGCGGATCGGGTGGCCCAAGGATGCCTATGCGTGGTGCGAACACAGGCTTCCCGGGCTCGTACTACCACTCTACACACAACTACTCGGAGCTGTAGTAACTTAAGAAGACGAAGACCGAGTGTGTACGTGAGCTGCAGCTTTCAACTCGGCGCGATACAACTGATGAAGATGTTTTAGCACAAACCATCGGGCCCTCCGACACACTTTTGCAGTGCTGGTGCTTGCTGATGGGCAACGCGTTAAGCGCCGTACTTGCGAGGTCATTGAGGGGTGCTAAACACAATCACATACCGCGTTCTCGTCGATTGGGCTCTTTCCTTGAAAATCGGTCCAATGGACTCCATTCACACACTCAACTTGAGCCTGCCCTTACAAACCTGCTCGCAGTCACCATCCCAATTGCACTCACTCTCTTCTCCTCACTCAACCCACAGACGATGAACGAAACCAAGACCAGACCAGGAGATAAAAAAGATGTGAGTGTAAATTATAGTCTGCTGAGTTTGGTAGCACGCCTCGCCGTCCATTGTGGGGAACGACTTCTGCCAAGCGCGAAACTACCTCTTCTGGTGGTTGAGGAACCGCAGCGACAGCAGCGCGAGCAAACGGAACACGGCGATGAAGATGAGCACGTATCCAAAGTGCGTCCACATGTCCGAGTAGTGCATGTCGAAGACAGATCCCACGTATTCCTTCACTGTGATGTGGTCAATCGAGACTGGCAACCCCGTTACGGGTTGGCATCCCAGCTGAGACCCGACGTTCTCGTACACCTTCTTGCTCTCGTTCCAGGTAGGGTCCACGTCACATTGACCAAACACGAGCGAACCCAGAATGGCGAGCGGATACCGTTGCGGTGTGATGGCATACAACCACTTGTAGCCGCCCGGAATGGCATTCGCAGGAGGGTTGAAGCCCATGAACAGGAAGAAGATCGAGTTCATCAAGACGCCAATGATAGCAGCCACCTCGACACTCGGCATTGCGTACGCGAGGAACTGGCCCATGTATGCCTGGAGCAACACCAGTAGAGACACGTTGATCCAGTACAGCAGTGCGGTGCCGAAACCAGTGAAGCCCACCATGAAGAACCACACGAACGTGAAGATGAAGCCACTTGCAAACACGTACGGGATCTCGGCTAAAGTCGAGCCCACAAAGTACCACAGCGCATTGTACGTCTGGGCAGCCCGCTCGCGGTAGAACGACTCGCGCTCTTCACATGAGATGGGCAGGACACTGTTGAACGACACAATGCCGTTGAACACTGTCGTCATGAACAACATGCCTGCCCCACCGTTGATACCCTGATATGTCTGGTAATCACCGTCGAGGAAGAGCAGTCCGAAGACCAATGCCAGCAAGAACGTCACGATGAAACGGGTGAGGTTGTACGACGGCGTGCGCCAGTACATGTTCATGAAACGACCCACGAGGAAGCGAGCCTGTGTCCACGAGCTGGCAGCGCGCTTCTCGGTAAACATCATCTCCGGGTAGTTCGGTGATGGGATCGTCACGCCCTCCTTTGCCAAGTTCGTATCCAGAATGTGTTTCTCCTCGCTCTGCTTGAACAGGCTCACGAAGTCCGTCGATACAGCAGCGTGGTTCACGCCAGCGCCAATCACCTCCAGCATCCACGTCGCCGGGTTGTAGCCCTTTGGAAGTGGAGCGACATCAGGAATGGCTTCAAAGTAGCTTACGAGTTTACAGCACTTCTCGCCGAGCTCACCAAAGAAGACCGTCTCACCGCCTCGCTTCAGCAGCAGCAGGTTGTCGAACAGGTAGAACACCTCGGACGATGGTTGGTGGATCGTGCACACAATCGTACGGCCGCTATCCGCTACTTTGCGGACACCGTCCATGATCAACTTTGCCGACCGAGCATCCAAGCCGCTCGTGGGTTCGTCCAAGAAAATCACACTAGGCTGCGCCGCCAGCTCCACGCCTATTGTCAAACGCTTCATCTGCTCGACCGAGCTGCCACGGATGATATGGTCCGCGATGTCATGCATGTCAAGCAAGTCCAGCACTTCGTGAACCGAGTCGAGCTTCGTACTGTCTGGCACGCTGCTGTCCTGGCGCAGGAACGCGCTAAACGTAAACGCCTCACGGAACGTTGATGCCTCCGAGTGCACGTCCATCTGCTCGCAGTAGCCCGTACAACGACGGATCGCTAGATCGTTCGCCTCGTGGCCGTTCAGCAGGAGCTTGCCCGTGATCGTACCGCCCGTCTTCCGACCGGCAATCACATCCATCAGCGTCGTCTTACCAGCGCCAGATGAGCCCATCAAAGCCGTCATTGAGCCAGGCATCGCAAATCCGCTCACGCCCTTCAACAGATTCAACGTCTCCTTCGGACTCTTCATGTTCGGCACCGAGTACCACAAGTCCTGAAACGCTACTGTCACGGGCGTGAAGTTCTTCGTACGCTCCTTCACCTCGACGAAACAAGTCTCGTCGACATGACGAGATGTGCTCTTCTTTGGAGTCTCCACTAGCGCGTAGCTGCCAGCATCGTCCACAGCCTTCTTTGCCAAGAGTGTGTGCTCCGGACTTTCGTACCGCTTGTACTCCAGCGCCAGGCAGCCCAGGAACATGAACAACACATACGCTGCGATCATGAAGATGATGCCGTACACAGTCCACGACTTCTCGGATGGCACTTCATACAGCGACAAGAAGTACTCACCCATGTACATGCCAAACTCCGAGCAGTAATCTACGCCTTCGTACACACACACTTCAAACGCCGACGAGCGGTACTGATTCACGGCCAGAGCACGCAAGCACCACGAAAACGGGTCGACCCAGTAGATCCACACCAACCAGTCGGGCATTTGGCTCTTGACCACGATGAACCCCGCGAACAGCACGAAGAACAAAATCGTGATCATGGCGATCGGTTTCGACACGTGCAGGTCCGGCGAGATTGACGCGATGAAAAAGAACCATGACGCAAATGCCAAGTTTGTCAGGAACAGCACGATCAGGTAGATGATGAACGCGCTCGTTGAGGCTACGAGCCCGCACATCCAGTACAGCAACGAGCCAAAGAGGATAGCTTCCATGGACGCCAGCGGGACCTGAGCGACCGAGCACGACAGTACGTACGACGCCGAGCGGTAGAAATTGGCACCACGCTGCTTGTAAAAGATGTCGCGCGCAGACATGAACGTCGGGATCTGCGAGGCCTGCCCCAGTGACAGGAACAGAACGGCCTGGAAAAGCACGCCCAGTAGCACCTGCACATTCGTCGGATCCACGTTCCAGAACGTCGACGCGGTTACCAGACCCATGACAACCACCATGATGCCACGACCCTTGAGGAACGCTGTATTGCGCACGGTCACCTTGTTCTGGCGCTCCATGAGCGTCCACGTGTTGGCCCAGAATGACTGGTGAAACTCAGGCATCGGATCAATGTCGTTGCTGACATTCTCCAGCAACTGCGGGTCATGCGGGGCTTCCAGTGCTGCGAGCACGTTGCAGTAAATGCTCGACTGACGGTAAAGCTCGGCAAACTCGCTCGCCAGTCGCGGGAAATGCGTCATACCCGTCGGCAGCATCGACTCGTACTTGCACTGCTGGTTCGTCCCTAAATCCAACAAGTAGTCAGCCACGTCGCGCTCCGCTGGACACTTGAAGCCCAAGCTTTCAAAGTAGTCGACGATCTGCTCTCGTGGACCATTGTACATGATCTCGCCTTCATTCATGAGAATCACGTTGTCAAAGAGCACAAACACCTCGGGTCCCGGCTGCAACAGGGCAATCACCACCGTCTTCTGCAGCTTTTGGGCAACACTGTGCTTCGTCTTGACAATGTCGTACGTTGCGGCACTGTCAAGTCCCGTACTGATCTCATCCATAAGCGAGACGTACTTCATGCCAAACTCCATCTCGCCAGTCGTCACGCGTTTGCGCTCGCCACCCGAGACTCCACGCATCATGCCGTTGCCCACGATCGTGTCTTGACAGGGTTCTAGCCCCAGTTGCTGGATCACAACTTCAGGGTAATGCGCCAGCAGCGCCTGCACCGTGTCCAAAGCTGCCTTGTTCTCCACAGCCGTGCCTTTGGTCAGCTTCTTCTCCACGCGCGTCGACAACTCGCCACGACAGAATCGATGGGCGTACTCGAGCGTCTCTTTCACAGTGAGCGCTGGAAAGTGCCGATCGCGCTGCGTCACGTACGCGACAAACTGTGGCAGCCGCTCCAGAAGATCCGACTGGGCAACGCCATTGTACGTCACGTCACCCGTGATTGTCACGTGCTTCTCCCGTGGGAACCGGCCGCCTAGGACCTTCAAGAGCGACGACTTGCCCGAGCCAGGCTGGCCCAGCACGAGCGTCATTGTCCCGGGCTTGAACACAGCACTGACATTCTGGACAATCTCCTTCTTGAGTACGTGCTTGGTGGCTGAGAGCCGGACGAACGTCTTCTTGATCGTGTGCCAGATCGTCGGGAGCTCCGTCTTGCTCTCGTCGGCATCAGTGACGACCACGTCTGCTGTGATGCACAAATTGTGGACGCGCACCTCCATCTGCGGGAGACTGCGGCCGAGCGCGGCCTCACAGCGCGTGGCCACGTAGTCGTGGAGCACTTCGGGGCCGTGGGCCAAGAGCGCGGCGCCGGACTCGTGGCCCGGTGTCTTGTGGTCCCATGTGGTTGACATGACGCCTCGGGTTGTCGATGTCACGCTGAGAGCACAAATTGGGAAATGAATGAGTGACGGACGGACAAACGGACAAACGGACGGACTGCAACGCACTTTGTGATGTTGTGGGCGGCTCAGATTGTTGTTTTTTTTCTCTTTAATATATTATTAATTCTAAATACCAAATTATTTCTCACCTAATATCCTTATCCCGATTCGAGAATAAGATCGATACATATATATACCAATACATTTCTTTTTATAAGATTCAATTCACCCAAAATTGAGATCATCACTCCTCGAAAACCCTCTTCCCTCATTCCATATGATCAGACAAATCTCCATATAAACCAGAGACCTTCCAAACCGCGACACCACCTCTAATCCTCCGAATATGTAAATCGAAGACCTCTTGAGTATCTCGCGCGTGAGATTCACACTCCCGACGAACCAACGCTCTTCCCACGGCCTCCCAGCCCGTTCACCTGTCCAATGGGTAATGAGTTGACCCACACCCCTTGCATCCCAAAGATGTACCGGTTTTTTCAACCGTGACACCCAATAACCCCAATATTTCCCCGACCATGGTACAAGTTGAGTTGTTGGTGCTATACGGTAACACGTCCAGACCTGATGGTCGGAAAGCCATTGTCATCTTCCAAACTGTCGGGTTTGGTTTACCGCTCCACTGATCGAAGTCACAGACGCCTCCAGACCCACCACGTCCAATCGACTCAAGAATCTTTTGTGAAATGAACCCAGGTGAAATAGCTTTGTATCTATTCGCGACCGACTCGCGACCAAGAAGCCATGATGCCGGGATGGGAGTAAAACACGAGCGTGACGACGCAACGTAGGCCCAACGATCTGTCCTCGTCCGATTAGTAGATAACTCTGGTAGGTGAGTGTGAAACAGCGAATTCCATCCGCACTCTGCTGCAGTTCAACAGCTGTCACGACTTCCAAGTACCCCTCTCGCCTCCCGACCACTCGACCTTGTTGACCGAGGCCCAGGTCCATTCATGTCGAAAGGTGGTGATGGCGAAGAACCAGCTCAGGTTGAGCGCTAATTCGCCCCCAATGGGGAACGTAGGGGGCAGCAAGATCCGTCGCCCACCGACGGGTTTGGCTAGGGTGAAGACGGGGCAACCGGAAAAATAAATTCAAGGGCGTCAGATTGTCCCGGCTATGGACGTTGATAAGCGCTTCATGTGCGCGCAAACGTTGGTTTTGATTGCGCGCACGACTCTGGCCATGGACCTGGCTATGTGCAACGTTGCGACGAGGTGGTCACCTGGCTGAACATGGATGGTCCAGATTGACGTGATGTCAGGAAGAAAGGTCGAGTCGAAGTGCTTGCTTGTCCAGTATGAAGAGGTGTGAGGATGACTGAAAAGGCATAGCGTTGCACCATGTTGACATCGCACGGATACGTCTGAAGGACGGCACGCGATGCAGCGCGTGATTGATTTCCGGGCCGGGCGCATTGAAACGGTAGAGAAGAGACGATGTGACGCGACTATGTGCGAGCAGTCCGAGGGATAAGGATGGGCGATTACGTGTCCAACTGATACTTGAGATCGGTATCCAAGTGGATGAACGCCTGTCAGGTCTGGTAGTCAGAAAACGTCATACCGCATCGCAGGAGACAGCATCGATGGGAACCGGCTGTTAATCGGTTGACCAGCTATTAGCAGGTTGTCGGTGCAAAAATGTGGACGCATTCGGTGGAGAGGTCACTTAGTTGTTCAGGGAACTGCATGTGATCATGCATAACGACGTTCGGTCTACTTTTGTCCGGTAGCAGAAGCAGAACTGGTGTTGTGGGGGGATAAATGCACTGGACAAAGCCTCTTGTACTCCTCAGGTGATCGGTGTGGTTCAATGACTACAACTACTATGCGCTGGCAAGTGCTTGATTCACCGAAAGGATGAGTGGGGTCGGACGAGGTACGGACGAACCGAGAGACTGGATTTCGTAGGGCTTCTTGTCTGACGTCGGTAGAAGCGCGTTTCTGTTCTGTGCTCGATAATCTGCATGATAACGAGATGATCATCAGTACGTGCGAAATCCAGCAGACTGCTGCCGGATCGTTTGGAGACTTCCAGTCGGTGCGGCGTTCCACCTTCATACGACGTCAACGTCAATCGAGATGCATGTCACGAGCTTTCGGTTCCGATCGGTCTTTTGATCGATACTTGGAGACTCGTTATCGATGAAGACACTCGGCAGGCAAATAGCACGGCGGATGATTACAACTGGACCGATGGCATCGGACACCTGCCATTACCGCCATACGGTGATAGAAAGAATTGTGCATCCTGAAGAAGTCATCATTTCTATGGAGTTCGTCTGGACTGTACCCAAGGAAAATCTGCACCGCACCCAAATTCCGTGCCCACTGATATAAGTGGTTATGAATGTAATTAGCGTGTTTTACGTTTCATTTCTAAATATCCGACCCCGTACACGACACAACATCAGATAGTTTACCGGCTAAATTCCTGATAGATTTTTGGCATTGTAGCGTCAGATAGCGCGTTGAACATCCTTTCAGTCAAATATCTTCACATCACCACACGATCCAAAACTAAACGACGGTCGATCAGCAAAGTGACCAATCTTTCGCCGTACCACTACATCGTCGTTATATTTCGCCTTTGTACACTCACTCTAAGTCATGATCCATTCAAAGTGGTGGACGCACGAGTACACGGCTGAGGCCTCTCGTCTTCTCCATTAAAATTGGCACAATGCCCACATCTTCACTCCTAGAGGGCATGGCAGCAACGCCTCAGAGCGCCAAAGAGTAATCAGAGTAATTGCCAACTGTATCTTCTGGAGCCAGGCAAGAGCCAATCCAGACCTCCATACAGCCGGTCACCCTTCGCGGCACAATACACCAGGATCAACCACTGCTGGCACAGACCGTGCAGACCCAGCTTGTCCGTCATTACAGCCGCGCTCGTGGCGTTCGATAGATCCTGCATGGTTGAAACACCAGCAGCACTGCGTCCCACAGCTCGTTCTTGTTCAGCACGCGATGCAGAGCTTACTTGTTCAGCACGCGGAGCAGCTCGTCCTCGTTCAGCATCCAAACGATCGCCATCGTTGATGTCGACCGCAAAGATGAGGTTCTGTGTGTTCTTACAGTAGTGGCACCACAGCGGACGGATCTTTTTGTCTTGTCCACCGACGTCTTGCACCTTAAAGCTAATGGTTTTGTACTCCACCGTCAGGACGCTAAATCCTATCACCGAGTGAGAGCCACAAATTCAGTTAGACTGCTGTCAGATGCACAAAACGGAGTTCTAAGCACCAGGGCGAGCAGTTCTATCGTTTACGTAATGCAGCTGTAGACATCTCTTCCCGCACCAATAGTTAAAATGGCCGTGGCCACTTTTCCCGGCTTGAGCTCGTACAATATCGTGGACAACCGGCAGTGTCAAGACCGATCATGAAGATGCTCATCTCTCTCTTGCCGAAGAGGCGCTAAGAATACGCTCGAGAAAGCCATACACATGATTGCTGACTTGTCTCCATGGTGGCTATACATCGGAAAAGAGCCATCCTTTGTTACCGGGGTTCTCACAGTGAGCTGTGCGAGCGAAGACACGAAAACATGTTATCGCTCGGGGTGTCCATCCACTTAAAACCTACAAGATCTATTACTTTACCCTTGGCGAATGTTTCGAATAACATTGCTGTTTGACAATCAATATAATCCCTAATACAGTGGGCACGGCATTTGGGCACGGTGCGGATTTTCCTAGGGTACGGTCCAGACGAACCCGTTTCGATGGCTAAAGTCGGAAGCATGGGAGAAAAAGGGTCATGTTCTTTTTCTGCTTCGTTCACGATCACTCAATTATAGGGCCGTCTGACACAAACTTGGTGGTGCTCGTACAGACAGCCACAATGTTATTCAAACGCCAATACACAGGTCCCAACGGCGTGTCAAGCGGGGAAAATGGAGGAAGCAATCTGCTGTTTACTGCCTCCTTCTGTCTCTCGTTTCTGCTATCGTTACAACAGCGCAAGCGGCCAAAAGAATCTTCGTGAAGCCAACATTGTCCACATTTAGACTTGTTGTTGCATTGAGACGTAGACAGCAAGCAACACATGCCTCTGCAGATAACGACTACTGTGACAGGGATGTCTTATCAGGCTGATGTGCCGCGTCCAACCTAGCACTTTTGCGCATACCACCGTGTTCTTTTCCACGCGGAGATACTGTAGCCGCGTGAACAACACACTTGCTCTGCCCATTCATGGGTTTCTGCCCGTTCAAGGGTTTCGACAATCCTCAGTGCGTTTCTTCTCTTGCAGCTTGTAACGGACTACTACATCACAAGTTGCAAGCCGTCTCAGGAATACTGCTCCCTTAGTGCGCGAGCAGACAGCTGCCCTACACACACCTGCATCAGCATGAAAAGCGGTCTCGACCAGGGATTGCAACTAGCTTGCTGAGTATGCTGTTGCGTGAGAAATACGATCCCAGTTAGTCAAAGGCTGAGCACTTCACGCCTGGTCGATACAGACTAAAAGAGACCTCAGTTCGTCATGCGACCTGACGGTCGGAGTGAACACACCGGTATTTCCACCATCGCTGTAGGTGTCATGTCGACGGCGTGGACCGACTCAAGGGAACTAAAAGCTTTGCTGGACTTTGTACATTGACGGCTTGGTTACATCATCGTTATTGTAGTACGAAACAATTGATGACACAAAATGTGTCTGGAGCACGTGATGTTGCTACGAATTCAGTCCTTGCTTCCATCAAGTCTGTTGTTTATACCGACACCTCACTTGGCACGGATAGTTTTCATCACCGGTGCACGAGAAAACTTCATCCAGTTACCATCGTCAAGCAAACACGTTACCTCTAACTACCGACATTAGCCACCTATGTGTCGAATGCCGTCGGGGCTGGACAAAGTCCATCAATTTCGATAGGTCGATTGTCTCCAGTACTTATGGACATCTGGAAGAAACGCGTTTGTAAGCACGACCATCGAGGCTACAGTGATCATAGAACCAGTGTGGATCCAAGTTGTACGTTCGAGCCGATTGTCCTGACCAAGGTTCCGGACAATCGTGTTACTTCAAGTTGAAGTAAGTCGGGGTGATCGTTCAGTCCCCTCCATCCGTCAGGAAGTCAGCTTGTATCTTGACGCGTCTTTATTTGCAGCAGCAGCAGTAGCAACATCCTGTCAATGCGACACAACGTCATCATTCTTTGCAATGATCGGCCTAGGCTCGAGAAGCTGCGTGACCGGCCAATAAGAGCTCGAACGGTCACTTGCGACCACAGTCACGAATCGACAGCGAAGATATCCCGCAAGTTGGAAGCGATGCTGGATACTAGACGCACTCAAGTCGAGCCTGTAGCGAGCCAAGTCACCAACACCTCGTCTCAAGTCACAGAGCCCCTCATTGTAAAAGACCAGCGAGCAGCACGACCAACATACGGAAGTACGACACCCGAGAGGCTACCAAAAGACGGCCACAAGGTGGTGGTCAGCGACCAGATCTTGGTCTCGGCTGTCGCCAACCTTAGTACTGCTGTATGTGCCGTGTATCTTCCAAGCGCAGCCTATCAGCGAGCTATCGAAGTAGTTGTAGACTGATGTACTGGATCATGCTGTTTTTACTGCTTGTGTTTGTGGTGGTGGGTGATGTGCAGTACAATCTGGCGGTGATCAATTACGCGCTCATGATGTTGCAGCGATCGTACCCGGATGCAAGTCTGGAGTTGCGGTCTACAGTCGACGCTTGTTCATTGGTAGGTGCCATTGTGGGGCAGCTCACGTTTGGCTACGTGGGGGCGATCATAGGACGTCGAAAGGGCATGATTTTCACGCTGTTGCTGTCCATCTTGGGAGCCGCAGCAAGCGCGATGTTGCCGTGGGGCACGAACTCGGTCTATCAGATACTTGCTGCGAGTCGATTTGTTCTCGGTGTGGGTGTCGGAGGCGTGTATCCATTGTCGGCAGCTTCGGCGGTAGAAGCTACAAATGATGAAGATGAGCTCAACAAGAGCAAAATCGTGGCAGCGGTGTTCAGTTTTCAAGGTATCGGACAGCTACTGGCACCGCTGATGGCTTATATCATGCTGGCCGTGAACGCCCATCGAGCAGTCAGATGGCGAGTCTTGTTGCTTGTCGGTGCGTTTCCTGGATTGTTCGTACTGCGACGAGCATATCAAGTGAAAGAGCATTCATCGTTGCCTTCGTCAACGACCCCGCCAATTGGGCGTAAGAGAGCGGATGTGGAGGTGAAGGCCTGCAGACCCAAGCTGTGGGATATGGTGAAAGCCAGCACATCTCTCCAGCGCAAACTATTCGGAGCTTGTGCAAGCTGGTTTCTCTTTGACGTCACGTTCTACGGGAACGTCATTTTCACGCCTATCATTTTGCAGGACACTTACGGCTTGGACAAACACCACTTGGCCGATGTGGCACTTTGCTCGTTGGTTGTAGCGGCTATTGCATTACCCGGTAACGTGCTTGCTGTCTTCGTCGTCGGCAGATTGAGCTTCAGGACGATTCAGATCATGGGCTTTGTCGCCATGGGTCTGCTGTTCCTGGTCCTCGGATTTTTCTACGAGCAACTGCTGCATTTCAGAGGACTCTTGCTCGGACTATACGCGCTCACATTCTTCTTCTCGAACTTCGGGCCGAATGTCTGTACCTTTTGCCTCCCAGCCGAGCTTTTCGCCCAAGACGTGCGTGTGGAGCTCAATGGTATTGCTGCAGCTACTGGGAAGCTGGGCGCTGCAGTCGGTGCCGCTTCGTTTGGCATCATTGAGGCGCACTTTGGCGTCTCGCGTCTCTTAGTACTCAGCGCGATGGTCTCTTTGCTTGGAGCATTTGTAACGTACAAGTTCATTTCAACCAAGCACTACACGTCGTTAGGCGGGGCGTAAATGTGCACAATGGAGTGGCAATGCTATCCAGATGAATGTATCAATGAGCACATCCATATCTCATGTGTATACGATCCTGTAAAAGGACAAGCGTTTTCTATTAAGCCAGCTCGATCTTTCTTCATTCCACGGCTTCTATCTATCGTGCTGAATGGATCCAAAGGTTGTCTGTCATCTAATGTATCAGATACTGAGACGGACGGCATAGAAGTGATAACAGCACGATTCGAGTGTTTGTATGCACACATTGACTCATGTCAAGTTCTATGTTGCACAAGTGGGTGGGAGTGAATGACCCAAAACATGTCGCATCCGTCGGTGCCCAATCTAACGTTCAGCTTCGAACAGGGAGGGGTGCGCCGCTGGCCTGGTCTCGTCATTCCTTATACTCTCCCCTACTTTATACCCAGAGCCCCATAAACGAATAAAACCACCTGCGGCGTCAAGACCCCACCGACGACCAATGTGGTGCACACTATCTCACCTCCACTGCCTCAATCGCTCTTCTGCGCTCTGATTGGTCCAGCCCCTCGTCCGTGTCCGCCGTCGCATCCCCCTCAAAACACAAGGTCCCCAAGAACTTATCAGTCAAGTCGAGCTTATCGCGTGTCATGCCTTCGAGTCCTAATACGACTTATGTGCCTGACGTAGGGAGCATGCTCGCGGCTGGGCTCGCCCTGCCGCAGTCCGAGATCAAGTTCGCGCCACTCAGTGACTACGTGACCGACGCAGAGGCCTCTCCAGGGGTCCCCCAGCGCGTGCCCGCGTCGACTGCTGCCACTTTTCCTGCCACAGCAACTGTAGCCATTCCAGTGGCTACGACTTCAACGCCAACATCAGCCACTCCTGGCACGCCGCTTGGCTCGTCTCAGCCGACCAAATCCCGCCGACGTCGAGCAGATGGAAACGGCAACTTGACGGTCGAGCAGAAGCGCCGGATCTGTGAGAAACACCGGAACACGCCCAAGATCACGCAAAAGGACTTGTGTCGCTGGGCCAAGCTCGAGTTCAACCTCCAGCGGGCGCCCACGCAGCCCACGATGAGCAACATTCTCAAGCACGAGCACATGTTCAAGGACAATGTACTGGGCGTGCTGGGGTCCCAGCGCAAGACGATCCGTCCCACGCGACACGCCCATTTCGACCAGGTGTTGGCCAATTGGGTCATGGAGAGACAGAACAAGGGCAACATTACGGGGGACATGATCAAGACCAAGGGCCGGGAGCTCGTGAAGCAAATGGGCTTGGAAGGTAAGTTGGGCTTTTCCAATGGCTGGCTCGCGTCGTTCAAAGCGCGTCATGGACTCATGAAACGCACGAGCCCGAACCTCCAGAGTAGTGACAAGATGCATCCGGCCTCGACGACAAATGTGCTGTTGACAGCAAGCAAAGACGGTGCTGCTTATGGCGGCATCTTGGACGCGAACAGCGGCATGCTGCCCAATGGATTGTCCGTAGACCCGAATTATATGCTGCCACCCGTGTCGATGGACTTGACGATGGAGCAGATCCAGGAGATGCTGCGGGACTATGTTCCAGGTGATGTCTATACTGTGGACGAGACGGGCTTGTTCTTTCGTGCGTCGCCGAATAAACTCGTGCAGGGTGATGAAGCTCAAGTGATGCTCGCGGATGAGGCAAGACTGACGGTGCTGCTGGCGGTAAACGCGGACGCTTCGGATTTTATGGAGCCGTACATTATTGGCAATGTCGTGCCGCCAAAGAACATCAAAATGGCCTCGATCTCACAGCTTGGCTACCACTACGTGTGCAGCAGCAAGGCTCGCATGACGGTGTTTATCTTTCAGCAGTGGCTTCGTGACTTCAATGCACGCATGGCTAGCGCCCACCGCAACGTTGTGCTGCTCATGGACAACGCTCCGTCTCATGTGCTAGGTTGTGTTGCTCTTTCGAACGTGCGGGTGGTCATGTTTGCACCGCATTTGGGTATGAAGGTGCAACCTATGCGCGGCGGCATTTTGTCTGCTTTCAAGGGCAAGTACCGACTCAAGCATCTTACGCTAGCCATTGACCACCTGGAAGACGGTCTGTCGAATGTCTACCACGTGACACAGATCCAGGCCATGAGCTGGATAGTGGATGCGTGGCAGCAGACTTCAAAGGAGATAATTGTGAACGCTTGGAAGCCGCTGGGTATTGCTGCACCATTCACTTTTGACTCGAGCATGAGTGGAGCGGATGACAAGAACGTTGAAGAGGAACTGTGGGGGCTCCTTTACTGCCTGCAGCTCAGCGGTATCGTAAACACGAAGGTGCTGGTGAACTCGCGCTGGGAGAATGATATTCACAAGCGTTTGAACGAAGACATGATTGAAGATCCGCAGGAGAACGAGGAGGAGTTTTTTGTGCCAGATGCCACTCCTGTGGATCAGCCAAGCATAGGTGGTGGCCAAATGTCCGCCGACGAAGATCAGCATTCGGGCGTCCAACCCATTACTCCTAAGGAACAGCTGAAGGCATTCCGCGATGTCATTCGGTACCTCGAGCGTACAAGCAGGGATGATGCCCGCGATCCGCAGTTGCTGAACGTCATTGAATTTCTCAAGAAGAAGCAGCTGAGCCTGCGCTTCGACAACGCCAGCAACTCGACGCTCACTATATAGCCGGACATTTGCTCGCCTCAAGCAGATGTGAAGATTCAGGGTGAGACCGAGCTGTCATTTTACAATTTGGTACGTGGTAACGCTTGTAAAAGTTGACCAGTTTTTGGACAAATGGACGTGCATGCTTGTAATGCGAGAGCATGGTGAAAGTAGCAGCAATGGCTTTCCTGACAATGGTTGCTTGTACAGTGCAAATACCGATCAACTTTGACGTCTGCTGTCACGTTCTGTTTCATCGACTGCAAAGACCGAGTCGTCGAGTACAAAATTGTTGCATGGAAAAGCTCGCGACAGAGCACACTTGGTTGATCACATACTCGATCGGACGGGGTCCTTGGTTTGTTGGAGCTACTGCTGCCTCGATCTCCAACAAGTTTTGCGTGGCGGGATCTGGAATGCCTGCCTATTAAATTGACGGCAACGAAGCGAGTGCATATTGATGCGCGCGTTTATTGACTAAAGTACCTGGTGTTAAGCAACCTTGGTGCCAGTTCACCAACTATCGATTGTGTGCATGCTTGCGTAGGTGTGCCTTGGAGATGAAACAAGAGCTTTTCCTGACTTATACCTGCACTTGTTGTGGATTCGAAAAGTCTTAACTTGCGTTCCCCTGAGGTGACGGGAGTCCGATGGTGACTTCATCAGGCAAAGCAATTGTCATTACAAACTGACAGGAGAGCTACTTTGCCGCGAAGCACACCAAACTCGCTAACAACCGGTACAGCTCTTCTGCTATCCCATACGTTTCGATTGCGCACCTGTGGTCACTCTGCCAAGTGCATCAACCTGCCAGTGTAGAAGTCGGACTTGACGTTTTTGCCACTTGTTGTCGCAAACGCAAGGCAAGACCTGTATGTTGTAACCTGGCCCTGCTTTTGAATCGTCGCATTTGACAAGTTCCTTACTGCTGCTAGATATTGCAAAGCACCACTGCAGCTGCAGAGGAGCTCCACCAGGCAACCTCGGTCACTAGAGCTGCCGCTCCTTGCCTGCATTTGCAGGCGTAGTTCTAAAGTATGTTTGCAAACGCTCCGAGGAAACAGTTAGCCGGAAATAGTAGTGTGCCGTTGTCGTATCATCCGCAGAAGCGCCAATTCGTGCCATATCATCCATCGAAAACAGCGTGCGGAGACTCGCATTGTCAGCATCAAGACGATCAAGTAACTCGTATCCGTGTTGAACCAAGACCCGAACGTTCGGGGCAACGAAATCGCCATTGGATGAGTCCACTTTCGCCCGCAGCTCATCCATCAGCTTGATAATTGTATAGCAACGTACTTGCTCGTTCAAAAACGAGCGCATATCGTACACGTATGAGTCGCCCTTCTCTGAGAACACCTTGTCAAAGACATTGTGACTTCGAGCAGCATCGTACAGAGTGTCGGCCATATTCGTACGCTTCTGAGACAAAAGAGAGTGCAACAGATTCAATGTCGTGGAGAGCGACAGTACAAACACACCCTCCTTGTCGAAAAGCGGCAATTTTTCTTCAAAAAGGGCCTCATAGGCCAAGTCAGGGAACCGTTTGCGCACACATGTACGCACGAGTACATCGTAGACGCGCCGATCTGCAGGGACGTTGAATTTCAACATTTCGCGCCACAAATACATGGATCTACCGCAATGGTCCTCTTCGCGTAGCCGTCGAAAGAAAGCTTCAATGACGGTGTCATTTCGAATTTCATCCGTGTTTGGGTACAGTGCACGGATAACGCCATCCGGATTCATGTACGCAGCCAAACCCATTGAGCCCACGAGGCTGCCACAGAACAGCGTGGTCAGCATGTACTCTTCGTAGTTGATGAACGGAACGAACGCAACTCCCATTAGACCCAAACCGGCAAGAGCCATCTTGACCTTCTTTTGGTCAATCGTGCCCAGCTCACCGTGATACACAGCATGCATCATAGTAATAAATGTCACAAGATCCGGTCGGATTGCACGTTCCTTCATCTCCTCGTACAGCTGGAACGCAAACGTCAAGTTGCTCACTTTGCCACACCCTTTCAGCAACACGTTGTAGTGCACAAGTTTCGGTTGCAGCGTCGTTTGCTTCAATTCGTCCATAACTGCCTTGGCACTCTCGAAATCGCCACTCTCCACATGCGCATCCATCAAGATTGCGTACGTGTGATCATCTGCAACAATGCCTTCCTCCTGCATCTTCACAAAAAGCGCCAGGGTCTCCTTCGTGTATCCCCCGCGAGTATACGCACTCATCAAGTTGTGAAACGTGATGTTGTTTATCTCAACACCAGCTTCTTTCATCTGGTCCAGCACCGTCTGCACTTGTTTCGTATCACCTGCCACGCCAGCAACTGTCAGCAAGGCCGAGTACACACCCAAATTTGGGATCGAACCACGCTCTTTTGCCGTGTTAAACAGCCAGTAGCCAGTTTTCACTCTTCTCAAAGCTGCACAAGCCTGAATAGCACTCGCAAGCGCATGATTCAGCAGAAAGACGTCCTGCTTCATTAGCTTCTCAGCTAGAGCCACAGCTTCTTGATTCCGTCCTGCTTTCTGGAAGATCCGGATACACTCCATTGCTACTTTACCGTGAGTTAAGGAAGACCGTTGGACGATCGTACAAAGCGGGAGAGCGGCCGCATACTGCTCTTTCGACTTGCACACATGCAGCAACGCCCCCAAACGACGCACGTAGTCCGTACTGGGCTCGAACTTCTTCCCATAGTGCTTGGCTTCCTGTAACAACGTCCCTAGATCGTCCAGTACTTGAGTCTGTGGGGCTCCACGTCGTCCATGAGTCGAAACAGCGTTTCGTTTGCGCAAAGTAGACGCTGCACGGCCAAACTTGCACTGGTCATGTGGAGGAGATACGATCGCAGAAGACCACACAGAAAGCGCGTGGCTTGGAGCAGCAACAGACGCGTAGCGAGAGCCAGAAGACGAGCAGCTCAGATTCCGAGAGACCTGGAGCAGGCGGCGCGGCATGGCCAATGGTTCGCTACCTACGATACACGATACCGATGAGCACGGTATGACCGTAGTAAGGATTGCGTGTTTTTTGTGTGCACCACGTAGAAACTCATTTCACAAGTCACGTTTGGCACGAGCAGCTAGCTCCTCATGGTGGCGAGATCGTTCTTGCTGGAGAAACTGAGCGCGCCGTACGACAGTGGCGGAGTCGGTAGTATCAGTGCTGCTGTAGCTCCTGTACCGCTTGATGACGGTACGTCTGGAGAGTCCATATCCAAGCAGAAGCAGCTCGAGAGCAAGAAACAAACGGCCTCGACCATTGGCTGGTTCTCGAGTCTATTAAAGGAGGAGAAATTGCTATTGGCTATGGGCGTCTCGGGCATGACCGTTGCATCGGCTATGAATCTGGTGTTCCCGCGCATTATGGGGAAGGCTATTGACGTGGCATCGGGCAAACCAGTGCCAGGCGGGCTCAGCCGCAAAGGGTTCGTGGTCGTCGTCCTTGCGACGTTTGTGACAGGGTCCATGGGTTCGTTCTTGCGCACGTACTCGCTCGGCATGGCCGCTGAACGCATTGCTGCCAAGTTGAGAAGGAGATTGTACAGGACGTTGTTGTTGCAGGAGCTGAGCTTTTATAATGACCGTAAGGTGGGCGAACTCGTGACGAGACTTAGTCGTGACTGTCAACAGACGGCCAATGCTGTTGTTGACGTGCTGTCCAACGGATACCGGTCGTTAAACTCGGCCCTGGGTGCATCCTGCATGCTGCTGACAATCTCGCCCAAGTTGACGCTCGTGTCGTTAACGATTTTGCCGCTCGTAGGCACGAGTGCCATGCTCTTTAGCAAATTATCGAGCCGATTGGCTACGAAGCATCAGAATGCGGTCGCGGACATGACAGGGGTTGTTGAGGAACGATTGAATCACATTCGTACGGTCAAGCTGTTCTCTGCAGAGCAGGATGAGCTGACCCGCTTTGACGAGATTAATCACGGGATCTTGGCGAATGCAAAGAGTGCGAAGCGTGCTCGTGGTATATTCATGGGTGGTCTTTCGCTGTCGGTCAACTGCTCGTTGTTCTCAGTGCTGTACTTTGGCGGATCCCTTGTGGGATCAGGGGAACTCACCATTGGAACGCTTACGTCATTCGCTCTGTATAGTGGATTCATGGGTCTTGGGTTCTCCGGTCTGTCCTCGTGCTTTAGCGAAATGAAGAAGACCCGCATGTCGTCCGAGTCGCTTTTTGACTTGCTATCGCTTCCACCTGCTACAGATGGCGACATGACGTTAGAAAATGTCAAGGGCTGTGTTAGCTTCAATGACGTGTCTTTCGCATACCCGTCGCGCCCGAATGTCTTGGTGCTGAACCGACTGAACATGCGGATTAACCCTGGTGAGGTAGTCGCTATCGTTGGCAAGAGCGGAGCTGGTAAGACCACAATTGCGTCACTTATGTCCAAGATTATCAAGCCCACAAGTGGCACCGTAACGCTGGATGGCGTGGACATTGCGACATTGAAGGCGTCGTGGCTACGTAAACAGATTGGAGTCGTTAATCAGGTACGATGTAACGTTAGATCTTGGTATGAAGGCCCTTCGGTTAGGTCTGACTAATCGCTGCTGTTGTGCTTTGTAGGAACCGTCGCTTTTTGCGTCTACTGTTGCTGAAAACATCATGTACGGAGCCGAGGTGTACGATAAGGAGCAGCTTATTAGAGCTGCTACGGAAGCGCACGCGCACGAGTTCATTATGGAACTGCCAAACAAGTACGACACGTTTGTGGGTGAAAAGGGTGTTGAGCTATCGGGCGGTCAAAAGCAGCGTATTGCTATTGCTCGCGCGCTCTACAAGAAGACGAACATCCTTCTTTTGGATGAAGCCACGAGCTCTCTCGATGGTCGCAGCGAGGACCTGATCCGGCGTTCAATTCAGTCAGCGGCAGTGGGCCGAGCTGTGTTGATCATTGCGCATCGGCTGAACACGATCAGACATGCCAGCCGCATCATATTGCTAGAAGATGGCGTCACCGCTGAGACTGGCACCTTTGAGGATCTGTACGAAGAAGGCACCAAGTTTTACAATCTGGCTCACAGTCAAGCTCCAATAGTTTAACTGCAGCGGGCTGTGAAGCGATATCTTATGGAGGAAATGTGTGCTGCCTTTCTGCTGTCTAGTTTCCTACTCGGCTCTATTGGCGACTGAGTCCTGCGTACTTTCGTTTTGAAGCTTGATCGTGCACGAAGGACACTGAGCAATGACCATCTCGAGCTGATCAGCGTACGCGTTCATTTGCGTCAAGCTCTCCTGCAAAACAAACTCCGTCACTTTCAGTCCAATGTAGAGCACGGTGCCAAGTCGTACCTCTAGCATCTTCAACTGCCCTCCTGCAGCTTCATGGTCTTTGGACTTGCCACTCGTAGAGATTGAGTCACTCGCAAGACCCTGCGGCTTCGACCTCGACGTTTCCAGCATGAGCGTCAACTCCTCGATTTTCGATTCCTTTGCCTTAATGTCTTGAGCTGTCGTCGACCTCTCGGCTAGAATCTCATCATGCTCACGGACGAGCGCATTGTACTTGCCTGAATGACACGTAAACATGGTCAGTTAGCTCGTATCTCCAACGACCGCGCAGAAATACGTACCATCTAGTACAGACAACTCCGACTTGAGATCGGTAACTTGAGCACGCAATTCCATGACTGTAGTTTCGCTTTCGGCATTCGTTTTACACTGCTTGTCGTAGTCAAGCAAACTGGAGCTCTTCTTCAGCGATGCATCAAGGCGTTCAGCCAATTCACCCTCGTGACTTGCTGCCATTATTGTGCTCTCGGGTCCCTGTACTTCAGAAATCTTGCCATCTCTCTTGACGCACAGCTCGTGCGTCGTTACACTTCCTATGAGCTTTGGCTGACACGAGTGTGAGTTTATCTCGCGATACAAAGCAGTGACCACGCGAATACCTGTCCGTGCGCAACCTTCAACTGTCCGTCACTCTCTTTCTCAGCACGTTTGCGCTTGGTCGGTTTCACCTGCTCCTCTTCAGTGCTCGTTCCAGCAACTAAAGTGCTGAGTGACGTCCCGCTCGTCACGTCGAGCTGCTGCAGGACCCGAGCACTTGTCTTGATCCTTGACGCCAGCGATCTACAGCTCACAAGAAACAGCAAACGTCAATCTAGCTGCTTGAGTTGCATCCCATTGTGTGTCAACTCGACGGTCGGCATCATGTACCGAATGTACTGCTGCTTGACTGTCCACGTCGACGTCTCGAGGTCCTCCATCTTCTTTGTCATGACTGTTCTCAGCTCCCGTGCAGACTGCAGGTCGGACTTGAACCGTTCCAGCTGCTTCACTTGGTCTGCTTTTGTCTGTCGCAACGCGCCGATCTCTTCACAGAGCGCGGCCTTGCTCGCGTGGGCAGCAGCCAGCGCTTCTTGGGCTAGAACAGAGACAACAACAAGAGCGTGGGGGCGTTACTCTCGAACCTCGCTGTTGCTTCAGTACGTAGACTCGGATATATACTTTGCTGCAGCTCCGCGCTGAGCCCTTGCTGCCGCGTGTTGAAGCGCGAGAGCTCGATGCTCCACTGTCTCTGGTGTTCCTCGCTCGTCGCGAGCTCTTGCAATACGCTCTCCAAGTGGACGAGGCGCGGACGCACGACGCTCGCCTCGCTTGTTTGCTCCGCCATGGCCTTTCTCGTGTCTTCTTGTGCAAGCGGCAGCGCGGACTTGCTCAGCAGCTCGAGAGTTGGGAAATGACTGGCTGTGCAGAGTGGCGGGCCAACTTCAACTTGCACGACCATCACTCTTGCTGCAACTTTGGCTGTGGGATTAGCGCAAAATTGAGATTGATCAGCGAGATGTAAAATTGAGTCGGATTTTGTGTCGGTGGAACAAAGCGACGTTTTTGACCGGGGGTGGGGCAATTAAGGGCAGGTGGTGGTAGGTTTCGATTGCTTGTTCGAAAAAGCACGTTTTCGCTGAATCTTGCAAGAGATTTACACTGGGCTACGACACTAAAGTAAACCTTTCGGATGCACTAAAACATGCAGTCTATCGAATGTAAAATGTGTTGTTTCACGAAAGTCTCCGCTGGCACTGATATAGTGTGTCCAACGGTGTGTCTGGTACTACTATAAGACCCGCAAGGTCGCGTTCTGATCGCCAGAGGCAGCGAAACATCTTCCAATATGCATGTCATATTGCTACAACATAATCTGCTGCAGTTGGAACGATGGAAGGACTAGGAGCTAGCAAAGCTATTGTCTGTTACAACGAATGTACCTGCAAAGATTCCACATCAACTGCCATAGAGCACTAACATCCACAGCATCTTCTCGGCCCCACATCCGGCGCACTGGGTCGGTGCTTGCATCAAGACTACTAAGGTGCACCAATCGTATTACGCTGTCAGCGAAAAAGAGGATCGTGACGATGACACCACTAATGAATCGTCTAGAATGCAAATTCGTACCGTGTAGTACGTATTATGACGTTCGCTATGCTTTACGCAGCCCTTTCAATCGTTCAGCGCCACTGCTTCTCGACTCCTTGCTCGGATTCCAAGAGCATCTGTTTGCGCGCCAGAAATGATCGATGGTCCTTCCAGTATTGCTTCCCGCAACTCTGCGGTGGCGTTCCATCCCTGACGCAAATTTTACGTCGTGCGAGATGGGAGCGGCCATCATTTTGAGACAAAGAGGACCTGGAAGGTGGCAAATGTTCGGTGTCTTAATAAATGCAGCATTTCATTGAGAGTACCGATACGAATTCTTCTTTCTACAATGGATCGCGAGTATTTTTCATTTTGTGTTTTTGTTTGTCGCTTCTCAGACTTCGTCGTCTGTGACATCGAGCGGTGATTCCTCCAACTTTCGCACCTTGCACATCAACACAATCACACTCGAATGCGTCAGCATCGTCTGGACGTGGAACCTGGTGTTGCATTCGACTTGAATGATCCTATCACTTGACTTTCCAACTACATGCGAGTGCTTCCTGTTTGACTATTTCGCCGTCTTTATCGTACACTGACAGCTGATGCGTGGTCTTACTAACTTCTACGGGCGTGAGTAAAATTTGTAGCACAACACTCTACAGCCTATCGCGATGGCATGTCATGAAGCATTTTTCATCCAGGGTCAGCAGCACTTCGGTAGCTACACGACGCCCTAGATGATGTGCCCGCATCCAAGACCCTGAGATTAGGCACAGAATGCAGCACGCGCGTATACACTCATTTCTACCTGAAGCTCGTACACGGGGTCTTACCAGTGCTACGGCTTCGTTGGGATACTTTATCCTCTAGTTAACGCCATGGTAGCAAGAGCGATAACTTCTCCATAGAAAGCTTGGTTGGGCGACTTAATTGCGGTTCAATATCGTTCGTGTCTTTGACGATCGGCCAAGTTGTAGAGGAGCCCATTGCCGCACCAAGCACCGTATAGATTAAAGTCTTTTCAAGGATGTGTTGCCTTGGCCTTTAGTCTGAAGATGCTGGAAGGGGAATGTGCACTCACGCCCATTTGTTTCTAGTTACCAGCAGGGTTGAGCTGGTAACTAGAGCTTGCTGTTGCGTGGAGCTCTGGATGACAACAACATAGCCAATTTCATTGTCGTTACGCCTACGTCCGCCTCTGCGTCTTCTTCAAGTCTTGCTCGGCGCGCCCTTTTTGCATTCCAGTAGAAAAAATAGGAAAAAGCCGCGGCACGGTCAGTTCGTTCGCACTTGCACCTGCTGTTACGATAGTCACTTCGCCGACGGATGCAAGTGTGGTGAGCAGCCTACTAACACAGAATGGGTATGCTTTTGGCGCTTGCCAAGGTTTATACAGAGTCGGCCGGCATCGTATCGTTTCGTACGTAGGGAGTACGATACGCCTAGCATGGACAGCGCTTTCCAAACACATCCCGAGCGGCTCACACCAGTGTCTCGTGTTTGTTCTGTAGCAAGACTACAACTCTTCCTCAGTACAAGCAGTTTGTTTTACCAACAACCGATCTCCTGATTCTCACCTTTGCATACGAACGTTCATTCGGATTTGGGGCTTGACTCTTGATCGTGCAGTATTCATCCGGTAATCAGAGACCGTCGTTTTGTCCGTGGGAAGCAAGCAGGTATCGAGCATCTTTTCATGTCTATTGTACCGAGCGAGCCACCACGAATAAATGCCAAAGACGTCGAGTCGCTTTACGATCTCCTTCTTCAGTATATGATCAAGACCATAACGTTTTACTAAATGTTGATCCGCATGAGCACCGTCGTGCCTGAAAACGCTCCAAGCTATGTCGATCATCGTACCAGTGTATCCACACATGCAAAGAACCTCGCAGTCGACAAATTTGGCACAGGAAGACCCCGTGATGACGGCAAACTCGGCCTGGTTTGCTCACAATCATGTGGTACTGTCTCATCGTCAAGCTGACTTATGACGCAATCAACCTGCCAAGTTCTTCCTGCACCCACTCTGAATCAGCGACACTTGATCCAGCATAGGGCGGGTGACCACTCGATGAAGAAACTGCTTCAACTCGCTCACTGCCAACGACTACGATGTACTTACGAGAGGCTGATATCTCTACTTTCATCGACACTTTCTGTGCAATGATGTGTCCATGCAGGCGAGTAATTATACCTGTGTCCAGAGAGAGCTGCTAGAAAGTAGCCATTGCACCTGGCACATAGCGTTTAACTGGCATGTGAGGGTTCCCACGGCTAAACAAAACCGCAAGACGTAGCGTCAGAAAAGGAACCAGGACCAGTACGCTGAGCCGACCCCCGTTTCTATACCTGATTTGACTGGAGGGGCTCGACAGCAGATACTGAAAGGACTTCCTAGCAGATACGGTATTTTTACCACACACGTACCAGCATTTTTGCCTTTTCGGTGTTTTACGCGCGTCTGTCGAACACGAATAGTCAATATGATTAAACTGTACATTTTGCTCCACCTATCTATGCGACTCTCGTTTTTCGCGCATCATACCCCCTCCGATGATCGAAATAACGCATAGGGCTGCGTCAGCAGCGACATCGAGACCCATGACAACTGTTGAGTCTCCGCTACACTCTTTGCTCACCAAGTCTGGATTGTGGTCATCAGCTATAATTGAGTTCGACATTCCCCACTCGGAGCGACTATGACCAAGTTTAATCCGACACGTTGTTATTCTTCTGTCTCGAACGGACCTATTTTGAGCTTGCTAAAAACTGCAACCACTTCAAAATATAAGAACCATTTTACTCAGTTACATAGAAGAACATCCTGATTGACATACGCTGCGGGATGATCCTGCCACTAAGTTGAGTGGTGAAAACCCCGAGGGATAGATGAAGACTCAGGCATCCTCTCAGGTGTGGGGAGTGACGTAAACGAAGATTTGGATGTTCGTGACTACCATCGGAGATCAGACAGCGATGCAGATGGTGATGAGAACGAAAATGTAAACAACAACGACGAACAAGATAACTAGACCAACAAGAAGATACAGTCAATCACAATGATGAACATGATAACAAATGAAAAATGAACACGATAAGAACAGAAAACACGACAAAGACATCAAAGTCAACCACATCCACATCGGCGTTGTAGTTGAAGCCGACAAACAAGATAATGTCAACCACAACGCCGATCCTACAGCCGTAGGCACTAATGGACAATTCCCAGCTGGAACCAACGACTTTGTGCCGCACTTTGCCATATTAACCATTCATTACGAAAGTTACCAACATCAGAGGCAGGACAAGAGTCATTGTGCGAAATTTTTCATTGGAAGAATTAACGACTAAAATTAGGACGAGAAGATCGTGGACGAGAAAGAAGAGGGTGCAGTCAGCGGACGAAACGTGGCTTGTGAAAAAACTTCTTGTCTGCTGTTTATGCGCTGATCGACAACTGGCGAACATCGATAAAGCTCGACAAGAAAGAGCGTTCGTCTTGAAGACAGATAAAATCAAGAAAGTCGATCGTTGCTTGCTATTGGGAATCTTCTCAGACGGACCTGCCACGCGATTGCGAATACCTCGACCTTTCATTTTTACAAATAAAATGCCTCATACTATTGTGATATTTACATTTCGTTGCTGTCTTTGTCCGACGCAGCTTCACTTCGTCCACTACTCATTCCTCGTGTTCCTTTAGTTCGAACACATGTAGCGGAGCTACCTACTTCGCGCTCCTCAACAGAGGAAGTCTTGGACTCAAAGACTCTCTGAGTTATAACAAACTAGCAACGACGTACAGTCGTTCAAGCGCACAAGCTTAACAATCCTGGTTCCAAAGGGATTACGATTCACAGAATCACACACTGAATAAAGACTACGAGTTAAACAGGAGTAAACGCCTCGACAAGACAGATGCTTATACAACACACTACGCCTTGACTAGGCACTAGCGTCCGACGATTCAAAAGGGGATCTGAACTTTATCTATTCTTTTAACTACGGTAGTAATACCCTAAACCTTTGTTTGACTGACTTCTACATTGCGATCCTATGACAGAAGTCTGATTCCTTATCCCTACCTGATAAGGTGCGGTATTACCGCAAGTACGTAATACCTAAACTGTACCACTCGGATCCACTGATCTTTACTTGGTGTGGGCACACAACATAACCGGCTCCATAGCCGCATGTGACCCCGTTACGGCACATTCTTCCAATCGTTTGAACACTGTGCATAATAGTGACGTTCAGCTGTATATCTACAATCGTCGACATTATGTGTTCGGCAGGCGCACATCAAACGCTGTAAGGGCTGCTGCAGTATGTGCGAGCTGGTCTTTCAATATCGACTGTCCAGCCTTTTCCGAAATTAAGGAATGGTCGAAATATACAATTCAAAGGCGTAGAATACAAATGGCCTTCGTCGTCGTGCTGACGTCTCTTTTGTGTGATAAGTGGACAGGCAAACCCATCATCTTGGCTCTCTCGGTTGCGACATGCATTTTGACTGTGACAGGTACCGGACCTAACGAAAGTCTTTTGTCGATTCGACGATAGCGATTGAAGCCAGGTAGGTCCAGCACGGAAGTGACCTCACTTTGCGATACTTCTCATCGACAACAAACATCATCTCCATGTTCTTCCGCCAAAGCATGTTGTTCACCATCATCGTTCTCTGGAACCGAACCGAATCGGCTCTCGATAACGATAGCAAGACGCATGCTGTAGCTCACAACCACAGCAGTAGTTCACGCCTGAACGAGAACCCGCTTGATGGCCAAACACACTTGGAGCCCCAGGAATCAGCTGCTGTAAAAGCTGCCAACCTCGCGGACCTGAAAGATGAAGAGAGGGGCATCTTTTCTAGCATAAGCGCCCTATGGAGGGATCCGACCATACTGGCTGTGAAAAACTACTTGCTGCAACGGCCCCGCCCCGATACCGCTTTTGAAATTCTGGGCATCGGTAAAGGTGACGGTAATCTCGAGGCCGATAAGAAGTTGAAGATCTGGCTCAAGTATGCACGGAAGTATAGACAGTCTGCAGATCGGGAAGGTTGGTACAAGCCTGAAAAGGTGTTTTCCTTGCTGGTGAAAACCTATCAGATAGACACAGTGTTGTACTGGTTCAAAGCACGCGGTATGCATGCAGATGCGAACAAGTTACATGACATGCTGTCAGAAGACTCCTCAGCTTTGCGCCTGTCGATGGATCAGCAGTGGCTGGACTCGGAAACAAGTCCTGATGTAGTTTTTGAGCTTCTGGGCGTCGGCCAAAAGTCTCTCCTGCGGGACCCGAACGCCTTTCACTGGATTCAGTATTGCGATCGGTTCAGGCAGAGGTACGGTGATCACACGTTTTCTGTTGAGAAGATATTGCAATCTTTGCGGTATACGAATTCGCTCGGCCATCCGATTTTGACCTCAGCATTTCTTCATATGGTCGAGGACTGGAATCGGAAGCTGAAGTGGCTCACCTTGGAGATGCAGGAAGCACTGCACAAGGAAATGATTGAAAAAGAGATGTCGCCTATATTGGCCTATTTTGCGATACCAAGGGTAGATGGAAAGTACGTGATGGACCTCCCTACGTCGGATCCATGGTATCGTGCTTTGAAAGGCTTTACGTTGGCATATGCACGCAGCATAGGCAGATACGAAGATGCGCTACGCTACTTTGACCACGAGAAGCCAAACAACACCGTCCAATTCTTGCGATTGATCAGCCAACGTTTAAACCGACCGCAAAAAAAGGATTAAGTGGCAAGAAAATGCAGATTACGCAGTCGACCAGCAACGTGCGTTCAGACTTGCTTACACTCGTCCGCTTTAATGTAGCTCATAGCTGTCCAGAGGTTATTAGTATGCTTTTCATACGACAGAGCGGTGACATGTTAGGTGAGCGAACTTCTAGCGCGCTGGCTCGACAGAGAGCAGTGACTTGCAAGGTGGGCTGAACTTCTAGCGTGCTGACTCGTTTGGGAAAGTATTGCACACGGACGATTATACACAAGGCTGCAGGATTTCAGTCGACCTACCGGGCTACTAGAAGTTGTTGGCCAGGTGAGAATTGACTTGCTGAGCGTCGTAGGTCACGCAGGTCGACGACGGCCGACACTTCTGCTTGCTTGGTAATTCGGTCAGGTATGAGCATACGCTTGTAAACGCAAACCCGTGACATCACATATGTCGCCACTGCCACCGCCAATTTCGCATCGACCGAAGCACACCATTTTTGTGCATAGCAGATGAGGCGGCGTCCAGCATGGAGTCATCGCCTGAATCCGGCCTACCATTTTACTTTTGGAGGATGCATGTAATTGTGAATGCACGACAAATAAACAGTAATTGTATTCGTAGCGTTCTACAGTTTGTCGTTTGGTGACAGACCACCTCGTACATGATACAAAAGCGTCTTGTAGTAAGCTCGATGAGCTTACATTCCAAATAATTCAGCCCAGCATCATTCGGGATGCATGCTCATTGAGCTTACCGAACGGCGCCTTTGTATAAGGTCATCTTGCTTGTATGTATGAAAAAAAATCGTAGCCATATCGCGGTAGCTTTGTTACAACTACATCTCATGTACCTGCTGCGGACAGGATTGATTAAAAGCGACCAGCACTGCAAAGCATACTCTCTTGGTTCGTAAACATCAGCCGAATTCTACACAATAAACTTTACACTACATTGCGAGTGCAAAGAGCGAACGATCAATTTGTTTACGTAAAGTGGTAGCCAAAATTCTTGGTATCCACTATCTGTAAAATTTCAACTAAATCCAAGTGCACCTTTGATGCGCTTTCTAGACACAATGTAGCAGTTCCTTTCTTCATTGGCGTATGTGATCAGTAAACGTCACTTTCTGGTTACGTGACAAACAGTGATCGCTTTGGCGTGGAGCCTGCCCATGATTGGGTCAGCCTTTGCACGTGGATCTCAGTGGCACAGGACGGAAGGGTTTGATAAAGCTCCTAAGTTTAGTTCGCAACTTATTGCGAGCTCGAGGGGTGAAGCTATTTGTGCGTGCGCAATGTTGACTGCTGAAATTTTCAATTGCACATATCAGTTTGTGTCTGCAAATAACGCGGCTAGGTGTACCTCGCACGCACTCAGTACAAATAAGCCTGCCCCTCCCCCTCAGAGTAGGTGTGGTAGTTTCGTGTGGTGTGGTGTGCTTGTAAGGTTATATTTAGGGTTACGTTGTGATAGAAATAGTAAAAAGTGTGGTGAAAATCGTAAAAATTGTAGTAAATAAAACAAATCCGTAAAATTCCCATTTAATCGCGAAAAAAACTGTCTCCGACACATAAAAACTACGGCCCGGATAATCACTAAAATAAAAAAATTCCTAGATAATTGAGAAATTAAAAAAAAAGTGCTCTAGATAATCACAAAAGAAATCTGCATTAGAAATTTGGAAATTTTACGAAAAATGCCCGATTTATTCGCGAAAATAAAAAAGTGCCCCCGTCTTTGTATACTCAAGTTAAAGTGGCACACATAGACCGTCGTGGTGCTTCTATAATGGACTAGATTTATTACAAACACTAGTTACACGCAATGTGCTGATACGTCAGACTTGCTTTGCCTCTCAAACTCTCCACGTCCAGCGTGCTGCTCTTGGAATTTAAAAGTTAGATAGGGGAGCGTGCTTTGGAGCTCGCCCTTCGAAACGCGTAGGCCAATTTGGAAAACTAGGTCAAGGTGTATCAACTTACATAAGAGCAGTCATTGAAGATTGAGCACAATGCTCTCAATGTCTATATTAAACCAGGACTACAGTTCAAACTATGGCAACGCGATCAGCCTTTGCTTGCTTTTGTGATCATGTCCACATTGAATCGAATTTAAGCCAACCAAGTGCGAGTGTCACAATAGCGACCAAGCCAAAGAGTGACTACGCGTGTGCCTATATACCTATGAGGCAGGACATGCTAGAACGTACTGAGTACATGCGAGGTACACCAAGCCGCGTTATTTACAGACACAAGCACGACAGACAGACTTCAAAGTCTAATTTAAAGCTCGGAATTCAACCTTGCGCACAGTCACTAATAGCTTTTTCCTTCAGGATCGCAGTGACAGCACTGACAAATCCCTGCAACGGCACTGAATGTCGTCATTAGCACTGATAAAGCCTCCGAATTATTAATCGAGAATTAAACAGATAGAATGGATTCATCGAAGTCTATCCGATGATTGAATATGCTGAAGTGACTATAGCATTCAAGTAGGAAGCAAATTCATATCCCACTATTGTAACGGGGTCACACTAGCCTTTGGCTGAATTGGTCAAAGACCTCCCATAAATGATATGGATGAATGTGTGTGACCTTAGATTTTATATCAGCAAGAGAATTTCGATTGATCGATAGTCCCAGGTTACAGTACTTACAGTGTATGTACTTTGTACCGTCATCATTTGATGACTTTGTGATGTGGCAACCATCCATTTAGTTCGAATACTAGTATTTGTATTCATAATAATATAGGGTACAAAAAGTAGGATTTTCCTTGATATAGAATCTAAATAAAGTTCAGTTCTCATGTAAATTAGAAGTCCCTAGAATTTCCCCCCTTTCGCACCTTGCGTTTGACATTTCCTTGGAACTGTCGTGGGTTAGAGAGTCTTTAGACTCCGGTATTCCCCTTTCGCACATTGTGTGTGTAGTTCCTTAGAACTACAGTAGTTGAGCCGTTAGCTCGTAGAGTCCACCCGAGTTCCGTAGAGCTGGGTGACTCTTTAACTTGATATAATAGTTCCGTAGAACTAAAATTGGCTGTCAGCCTAAGCCGTTGGCTTGTTAAATAAGTCTTCCTCTGACTTAACGAGCTGTGTAGCTCCGCTACAACTATAGCATACAAGTAGGAAGCAAATTTCTATCCCACAACAACAAAAATGCCACGACACAGTAGTAACACCCAGAACACTAGCAGTAGTAGCAAGAGCAGCTATAGCAAAAGAAGCAGTAGCAGCAGCATTGCCAGCACCAACACAGCCACAGCAGCAGCATTAATAATAACAACACTAAGATCAGCAGCACCACCACCAGCAGCAGCATCAGAAACCACAAGAATGTTATAAATTCCTTACAGCAATAACGGCTGCAGCGGCGGTAGCAGCAACAACGAAATGAGCAACTGAAACAAAACACATTAGTACCAACATTATCACTATGCAAGAATAATAGCAATAATAAAACCAAATCCAAAATAATACCATCAGTAATATCAGCACCGGTTGTCCGCGTTTACGGCTGCGGCTGATGATACAAAGATGCCTTTGCATCTTTAATGTGTCGTCCATGCTCAAAATTGGTGGCTGGGAGCGCAGCACGCCCGCAGCAGACCCCCACCCCTCACTTGCGTCTTCCCCAGAGGGTTGGGATCGAGCACAGCCGTAGCATGGGAATCGATTAATGACTAAAATATAATTTTAGGTGTACCGTTTATTTTTGAATTGAGTATACGAGAACGTGGGGCATTTTTCAAATTTCGAGATTATAAGGGGCATTTTTCATACTTTTCAATTATCTAGAGCATTTTAATCTTTGCACTTACCTATAGCACCATTTTACTTATCCAATCGTCTAAGCCATTTTCTATACTTGTGATTAAATGGTGCATTTTTTTACTCTCTTCATCAATAGGGTCGACTATACTTTACACAGCTCTACTTTTTACCTCGACTGAATACTCTTACTCCGTTTAGCAACCTTCCTCTGCTCGCACGTAAATGTGAAGTAGTTCGACGCACACACCCTTGCACTGTCAGCAGTGCAAGGTTCATTTAGTTAGCTGAATAAGGTGCGTCCCGTTAAAGTAATGGATGTAGTTACACCAACTAAATACTACATCTTTTTATCTTTTGCCTTACAATTTTTTTCGTCTGCTGGATTGGTCGTCATGACTTCATCACTCTCTAATTTGAACTGGGACCTTTAAACCATTAATTTTAGAGGTAAGAACAGGAAGGGCTGGTGACAGCTAAATCCTCAGTCGCACGACGACTAGCACGGATCTTCCAAACCTTCCCCCCGAGGGGGGGGGTAAAGGGAGGCCTCCAGGGTCTTTCAGGCGCCAAGAACCTCTGTAACAAGACGAAGTGACGGCGGAACTTAGCCACAACGCCAAGTCCGCCGCTTCTCAGCCAGTGGGGGCTGCGGAGGAGGGACCGGGCGGCCAACCCACGGCTCCTTAGGAAGTAGTCGCGTCGGCCACGCACCCGGCCTGCGACACTTCAGCTCTAGGTACTGGAGGCGGAGATGCTCGTGGTGATACTGCCGAGGTAGGCACCACGACAGAGGTCGCCGATGAACTAGACGGGGATCAGTCAGCGGCAGGGCCTTAGCCAGCCGGTGCACCAGGAGGAGACCAGTCAGCGGCAGGACCCCCTCCGTCCTCTGTGGTGGCCCCCTCGGCAGCATCCATGTTCCATTCTTTGGTAAGGGATATAAAAAGTCACCCAGGGACGAGCCAAATTGATGCGTGGCTGTTGACCATAAAGGAGCTGTTTGCCGTAGAATTTAAGAAGCTTCCGATCAATGCGACTGAGCTTCAAGCCTCTGAAGCGCGGTATCCACTCTTGCGAGCCTCCGAGGCGTCGAGCCTTTTACGGCTTTTTAAACAAGCGTTTGTCGCGTCTACTGGTACCTACCACGACAGGAAAAAACTAGCCTCCTCCCTTGGAAAAGATCTTGTCTCAAGAAAATGGTATTTTACTGCTATTATTTGACGATTGTCTAGCCAACACATTTAAGCGAAGTTTCTGTGTTGAACCAGTGGGCGCAAGTTGTGCGGCTGGGGACACCTACCCCGGCGGGCAGTAAGGCTTCCCCTTCCATCCCGAAGTACGAGGACTTTACGTTCGATCCTTCCAAATTCACTCTGGAGGAGGCTGAGCGCCTCAAAGCCATTTGTGAAGATCGTTCCTTCATCGGACACAAAGTGTCTCAGCGGGAAGGGACTACTGATGAGTGGCAAATAATTACGGGGATCACGTAAGGCCACATCGTGTGCCGGCGCATGCCGCTATTTTTTAAGGCGGTTCTGGACAGTCAGGAGCGCTTGCGACTCTATAGCACGGTACAGGCTCAAGTGATAGGTCATCTAGCGTTACCACTGGGTACAGATCAGAAGATACCGATTAGCAGGCAGACGATACGGTCCATCTCGGAGACCGTACTCGAATCAGCGGAACTGGCGCAAGTCGGCCTGCCGGAGCTCCGTCAATTTTTTAGTCCGACAAAGACTATTAATAAGACCGTTCAACTGAGTCACTACAATTATTCTTCTTTTCCCGGGAGACAGCTCAACGTCTCAAGCATATACGCATACCGTATCGCGGCAGAGTATACACCTTGTCGAACGCCCACCGCCCGGAACGAGGGTCCGTCTGGGGACGCCAGCAAGGCCCCACAGGATAGGCATGGCACCAGCGCGCGGATTACACTATTGCTCTTCCAATCTCACCCGATTCAATGAGATTGGACGAGTGGCAGCAAATTTTAATTACAAGGTCCCGACGGATTTCGAGTTTGAGGCCCTCGATACGTATTGCCCCATGTCGCGTACGTCGACATCTTGGAGAGTAACTTTTCAACTATCCGGCTATCCCACGTTCCTTCAGGGGATAGTGAGAATCTTTTGGTTTGGGACACCCATATTACTCCAGCATCCGGATGTCGGGCGCCGTCTCCAATGTCTCCAGTGTGGAGAACACGGCCACACAGCGGCCAGGTGCGGATACACAGATATCCAACTTAAACGGCCCGGGGTAATCGAGGTCCACGAGAGCGGCCTCTGTATACTCGCGGATTTAGTAAACCCATTTAGTATCGTGGCGGAGATGCGGCGTATGGCAGCAGACAGATTGACGGTCCAGAAATCTGCGGATGCCGCTGCCAGTGCAGCTGTGAAGCCATCTGTGATCCCTTCCGCTCAGGCCCCAGGCCCAGCAGATTCGTTAAACAGGGACTCAGATCGGGCCAGCTCGGTTTAAACAACTGTAAGTCTGGGTGCGTCAGGTTCAGGGCCGGCTCCTTCATATGTTGACGAACCCCGGATAAAGCAACCTCTGCGCGGGTCAAAGAATCCGTAGGCTCAGGCACCGACGGCGCCGTCGCGAATGACGGTTCCTTCCGGACGACACTCGGTGTTGGAGCAAGCCGAATTGCCTTCTACTACAGAATACCATTTTCCAGGATCGTTCACTTCTGCGGATACTTCCGACAAAGAGGCTTCCTGCCCACGTCCAGCCCCTGTTAGTCAAACTCAGGCAGCGGTTTCTGAAAAGAGACAGGCTTTATCCCGTGGAAAGGCACCTACGTTTTCTGGTCCGGTTCACTTAGCGATGAAGGATCAGGAACGTGCCACATGTGACCGTATACTAGGTAGCCTGAAGGACGGCCCCTAGCGCGCGCTTTCGATGGAACAACGTCCTCAGCAGGTACCGAGCGACATGCGTAGTCTGGTCCGTCTCTTGGGATTGTGGGAGGTGGTAACCCCGGCGACTGGGAATTGTGCGGCGATTACAGTAGCACAGGCTTACGTTGATACCGACATGCATGGCGAGAGTGACGCATTTGAAAGGAACACGGCCAGTGTAAAACGGGGCATTCGGTTTTCCGGTCTTCTGAACTTAGACCACAATTATTCCCATGATGTGCGCGTCCAGGCTCTCCGCAACGTTGGGAGAGGCTGGACAACAATGAAGCCTAAAGAATTGGCGAACCAGTTTTGCTGATTCTTACATGACTATGCCTCTTCTACATCAGACCGTACTTTTGCTATCGAGTGGAACGGTCTGGAGGGAAGCGATACGCCCAGGATGGCGGCAATCTTTCTTCACCAGGACATCTATGTACTCCACGTGGGATATGAGGAAAGGGGTGATTATAGCTGCCGATAGTACTGCGCGACCGTAATGACAAAGAACAACACGGCGGTGGAAACGGTTCGAGAGGTGCCGTTAGCGTTGATGGAACTTATCGACGAGTTGCTGGGAGCTAAAGTTGCGATGGAGGGGCGACTGTCGCTTGTGCTCCGATACTCCGGTAGCAACTACTCGGCGTTGCTGCACTCAGCCCCAGGGGGGATCTTCCAGATCTGGCGGTGGATTCCTCGCAAGCTCTTGTATGCTCACCATACTCACCCGAAGCAGATCAGCCAAAGGTTGGCAGTGATAGCCCGATCGCCACGACGACGGACGTCCAGGAGTATCATTTATCAGTTGCCGCCGGCTCCATCGGATCTACTAAACTCCCCCAACGACCAATTTAGAATTGGTTCTGTATCACCACCCAGCGGACGAAGGATCAGAGCGTGGAAGGCATCAGCTTCATAAGCGTGGCCTTGAGCCAAATTTGACTGAAGCGGTATCGACGTGTGATATGGTAGACAAGCGCCCATCCCCATCTGTTCCGAATGCAGGAAGCACATGGGAAGGTTGCTCGAAGATACACTGGTCATATTCGGACGATCGGATGGATAGAGACGACTAGACGTCGGTCTGGCGATTAATACAGTCCAGCTGGTCGGCGGCGGCGACGACTCCGTTTCCGTCTGCTCTCGGCTCGACGCAGGAGTTTATTTCCACACCGCAACGCGATCCTCACATCCTTCTTCATCTCGTGCGACAGTTCGCCTTCCCTGGAGAACTACTTAGTAGTCTGGAAGATCACGTATTGATTCATTGGGCAGCAGGTGGGCGGAAGGAATGCCTTATGGCGAGGCTGGTTTTATCCCGCAGTA
The DNA here is from genome assembly GCA_921007115.2 of Peronospora matthiolae. Taxonomy (NCBI): domain Eukaryota; phylum Oomycota; class Peronosporomycetes; order Peronosporales; family Peronosporaceae; genus Peronospora; species Peronospora matthiolae. The sequence continues at coordinate 833,415 of CAKLBY020000109.1, read as the reverse complement.
GGGTGCAGTCGATCGCCGATCGAACATGGCTGTATTAATGAGTAACAAGCACAGCGCATCGGGGGGCCTTGACTTCATTGCCTCCTCTCATCGATAACGGCGATGACTGGCGACGCATACGTGATCTAAAACATGCGGGAGACGACATCATCAAACTTTGCGATCCACGGACTAAAGTGAGGTTCAGTCATCATTTCCTCTGCTCCTTTGTATTTGACCAAGAGATAGAGCCTCTCACGGATGTCCATGGTGAGGGCCCGTCTCCATCAGGAAAGATTTGTCGGCACTTACAACTATAAAGGGTCAACTCCGTTACAAGTCGGATTTTTACCCCAGCTAGTGTCAGCAATTCGACTGGAACCCCATTAAATGTTTATTTGCGTCCTTGATCACACCATCCTAGGAGCAGGGGTCTCCAATGTTCTAATGGCGGCCCTAAGATTCACTTAGCGAACCATTTGCTGGGGCAGGATCTGACGGAGGCGGATGCATTCGGTCGATCTGCATTGCTGTCGGAGTGGTCTCGTTACATAGAGGACGTCACATCCAGGAGTACGGGTCTCGAGAGCGTTAAAATTATCACCCAGAGCGTGAGAGGATTTAAAAAAAGGGACGAACTCAGTGGATGAAGACTTGGCACGGCCAACGTTTACGAGAGCGACCATTGGCGTGGTGCATTCAAGCAATTCAGGTATCGGGCGAGGATCAAGTCAAGGCGCACAGTCTACAGTTGGCGCAGCTGTGGGGGAAACATACAGATCCCAGCCAACTTCCGTTATCATACTAGAGCACGGGGTCTTCGCAAGCTGATGGGGTGGATATATTACTGAACCCCAAGTCAGCCCTCGATGCGTTGGTATGGGAGCAAGACCTCTGGGGTACACGAAAAATCGCAATTTCGATAGGCGGAATCGTTATTCTCAAAGTTTAAGCCCCGACTCTCCGATCCGAACGAGAGGAATTCTTTTCACGTCTACTCCGGTGGAAATTACCGCAAGATAGTTCCGTAATACTCGGGGACCTTCATTGCGTCCAAAGTCATTTGCTGGACCGTCTTGGCCCACATCGGTCATGTAGGTCTGAAATTCCGGCGCTAAAAGCATTTCTGGATTAACGTGAGTGGGTTGATGCCCGGTTGTTGCGCGACCACGTGGAGGACAAGGAGGCCGACGACACTGTCGACAAATTTACATATTGGGAGGGTAGTAGAGCGAGCCGGATAGATCGTTTTTATATTTCCCTTAGCTGGATTACTCAGGTTCTTTGGGTGACATTACGTACTCCAACGTACTTGTCGGATCACAAGAAGTGGAGCTCCATATTCGTGGACGGTACCAGCCCTCTCGTTCTCCGAAGGGGCGGCAGGCGACATACCCCATTTAGGGGTCGCAGCCAGCTCGAGTCTTAGAGGAACTTTCAGATGAACTGACTGAGATAGGGGTGGGCCGGATGTGTTCAGTTCGATACTGGGACTCGATGGTCGCGGCGCGCAAGATATGCATCGCACGGGTGCGCATACGGGCACGCCAGCGGCGGTATCGGTATAATACAAAACTTTTGCAGCGGGAACGGTGTCAATTTTTAACAAGACATCAATGGATTACAGCTAACATGGAAGAGCTCCGTCTGTAGCACTCCATACGGATTGGGCAGCGGCTTGAACGGACAAGTGCTAGCCTCCGGGGGTCCTATAGGAGAGGGTTTCGGACTGGGAACGAGACCAAACAGTGTCCAGGATTGTCCATTTGCACGGCCCTGAATTTACTCGGCATATGTCTGTTGCTGCCAAAATTTCCTCCGAATGGTCGCCACTTCTTGGAAGTATACATCGCACGGAGCCTTTCCCCCCCAGCTCTACCCGTGATTTAAGTATTTGTCACCGTCCCGGCCGAGCGGAGGCTATCCTCAGCAGCAAATGAAGCCCCGTTAGCCAAAATTACAGAGGTAGAGGTAATCCAGGCCGTTTCGGAGCTCAGCCAACATAAGACAGCCGGCCCTGATGGCCTAAACAATGACTTTTGTAAGGACACTTCGGCCTTAATGGTGCCCGCCATACTGACGGTGAGCAACGAGATTTTATCTGGTGCACAAATGCCGCTTTCGTTTTTAGAATCGCTGGTTATTTCGCTGCGGAAAAAGGAAGATTCGGCGGATGCTCTAGACTACCGCTCAATCTCTTTGCTTTAGACTAGTTACAAAATATGTTCAGAAGGCCTTGGATACCCGCTTGCAGACAGCAATGCCACGGTTGGTGGGAGACTTGCAGCAGGAATTTGTACGGGGCAGGCAAATGCGCAAGCTAGTATCCGTGACGCTTTCCCAGCTAGCTTCGGCTAGTGATGAGGTGGATCTACCAGCCAGAGCTAGTCGGGTAACCTTGCTACCGAATTTCTGCAAGGCCTACGATACAGTGGACAGGGAATTTCTATGCAGCGCTGCGCACCTTTCATTTTAAAGACCAGTCTATCCATCTCATCCAGCGTATGCATACCGGAACTAAGGCTCGGTTCTCCGTGAATGGCAAACAATCAGACCCCATTGCGGTCAGATCCGGAATTCGCCAAGGTTGCCCTTTGGCGCCATTGCAATTTCCCCTGATGGTTGAATTACTGGGCTTGGCAATTCACCGAGACCCGGGTCTCAAAGGGCTGCCAGTCCCGGGTGCTATGGGAGTAAGACATATTTTTTCAGCTTTTGTCGACGATTCTACTCTATTTCTCGAGCGGGCGGATCAACTGGAGTCAGCATTGAGCTTAGTCCACCGATTTATAGACCTTTCGGGCCTCCGCGCGCAACCGACGAAGAGTGTATTAATTATTTTAACACAGCAGTGCGGCTTGTGCAGTATCGTGGTATTTCGGTGTTGCCCCCGGCAGAGACAACCAGGTACCTAGGTTACGATATTGGAAGTGGTGAGATGATCAATCATAATTGGGCACAGCGCATTCACCGCTCGCGGAGTCGGCTGCTCACAGCTACTTCGGTGAAGACAAGTGTGCAGAATCGGGTGGTAATATTGTATACATTCATCCTACTGGCAGTCCATTCGCGGTGGCTGTCTTTAACATTCGGGCGTGGGCAAGCGCGGAGTTGGACAAGCTTTACAGGCAATTTTTATGGCAGCATGCCTCGGAGGTAGAGGCCAAAACGGGACAAGATTAATCCTGTTCTCCTGGTTACGACGGCGCAGGCAGGAGATGTTGGCCTTGCTTATTTTTAACTGGCCGTCAAGACGCAGCAAGCGGAACATGCGCTTAGATGGCTAATGAAAGCTCCAGATAAGTACTCCGCAGCTTGGAGAGGTACTATCATACTTGCTGCTAACTCTGTATCAGCATCAGTCCCGGCGCTTCACCGAGACTTTAAGCTCTGTCGGCCGCTGCGACGACGGCATACGCAAGATCACGTGGTGCACGATCTCTAAGGCTTCAGGGATCGTGCACCACGTGATCTCAGCACCAGAATAGGTATCAGCGCTCCTCTCTCGAGTGTAGACTCATCATGCCACAATAATCGGAGAGGCAACCAGTTTCGACAGTGGGTACTGCGATAAGGCGAGGACTTTCCGGCTACCGCCGACGCCGAAGATCCTAGATAGAGGGCTATCCAGCGTTTTTGGGACCGATTACACTGAAATGACAATCCGTAGATTGTCGATATCACCGGCAAGCCTTTCCTAGGCTTCAGGTTCGCGCGCATACCGCCCTGTCAACTGCGCGTCTTCAGCATACATCGTACCGGACATCGGCAGTTTTTTTTTTCACAATGCCTCGGTGCAGAGACGAGTCACCACGCCAGCTTCACCCAAAATTGCGGCGGTGGGCAACCACAATTCTACTTGATTTTCCGGCCATCGGTGTTGGTTCTGAATTGGCAGCGCCTGAATTAATAGTAAGGCACCCTCCTCCACCCCTGCGGGGTTACCGGTGGAATCGTGTCAGTGACGATTTGGTGGTCGGGAAACCCCACGATTGCTTCCTACCTGCTGGCCCCCTTAAGCCTACATCTTGGCGACAGCGGGCTCCATTGGTTTGTTTGTCCAGGAGATTTACCCGATTTCGAGTATGCTTCTACGCGCGAGGCGGATTTCTGTCGGCAGCGAATAACGCGGGCACTTGTTTTTCTCGCCCACCACTTCTCCATGGATTTCCTTGGAGTGTGCCGGAGTCCGTGGCCAGTATACACCTCTGAAAAGCGATTCCCGGCATGCATTTCAGTATCATAAACGGCTGCTTGGCCCGGCACTCCATACCTGGCTCACCCGCTTCGAAAGCCAAACGAGGACCGATGTGTGGCTTGCAGCGGCTACACATCAACAGCCGTCGCAGCTCTGGCAACACGCGCACGTCTGGCTGAGTATCAGGTCTGGACCTGCTACAGGGTCGCGAATAATCAGCTGAATCTTTATCATGCGGGGCGCCTCGCAGATAACAGCTACAGAAAACTTGAGCGATGAAAGGGTTTAAAAGAGACGACGGCTCATGTTTTCTGGGACTGTCCGACAGCGCAAGCTTCTTGGCGGCAACTGATTGGACGCTGGACCGGGGAGGGAGTGGGACGGTACAGGATGTGGAACCATTTCAGGTATTGCGCGGATCGACAGGCACCACCGGTGTCACAACATCTCCGCCAGCGTTTACAGCATCGTTTTCAAGATGGCTATCTCGAAACCGAGGGCATTTTCCGGCGCATCTCATTTATCCTAAGTTCTGCTTGCCAAGTGCACCTGTGGACGGAGCGTGACGCAGCGGTATTCCACGAAGAATTGACGAATCTATTGCGGAGTGCGTTAACATTCTGGGACCGAGGCATGAGGCATCTACGGGTGATTGCATTAAGAGAACACAGGTCGTCCGAACATGCCGTCAAGGGGTCGCTGTTATACGCTTGCATTGAATTGCTAAGCCATAAAATTACACGGCACTCGACCGCATTAGACAGTTACAACGATGCGGTGCCTTTACCGGCACCAGTATCCTGGCTCAGGACCTTTCAGACATTTGCTCATGTTAACATGTAATTAGACGGTCATTAAACCCATCCTCCGTCATGACTTCATCAGTGATTAGTGCATCACAAGCCCGCCTGATATGACATGACTTCGTCTTTCCCTTAGGTCACGTCCGAGGTCCTACATGTTGCGGAATCGGCTTAAGGTTCTGGAATTTTTTTTCGCTCGAACAACTTTCGTATTATATGCCACGTAAATCTTGTAAGCAGCAGAAGTACGGGGAAGTGAGTCATACAAAGAGAGTTTTTACTCAAACTGGCGAGTGTTTTACGTGTCTTATGCCTTACTCGCTTGTAAAGAGAACGGTATACGAATCCATATGTAGTTCAAATTGTTCGGCGTCACTGTGACTCTAATATAGAGTGTGCTTCTTAAAAAGAGTCTATTATAGAGAGGGGTGAGTGTAGTCACATTCGCAAACAAACGAGGAATAGTTTGGCGGATTCGTCCGACACCTTGGGGTTAGGCACTGAAAGCATGTGCGATCGTCTGGTTAATGCCATGGTAGCAAGAGCGATAATTCCTCCATAGATAGCATGTTGCGCGACTTAATTACGGTTCAATATCGTTCATGTCTTTGACGGTTGGCCAAGCTGTAAAGAATTCCATTGCTGCATTTAGTACCGTATATATTGGAAGTGTTTTTTAAGGACGTGTTGCCTTAGACTTTAGTCTGATGATGCTGGAAATGTGCACTCACGCCTATCTGTTTCTAAACACCAGCAGGGTGCCATTAGTACAGTCCTCCCCCCATAAGTTATACCCCCTATGGTATAACCTCTGCTAATTAATACGATTTCGGGTCCATTGACGCCGTTCTATGGCGACTATGGAATGCGGAATACGGAATACACACCCAGGATTAATATAACGTATCAGGGGGAGCAATTTTTTTGTCAAGAGTAGATAAATATTGTTTGGAGCATCCTGTAGTCTATTTAAGCCATGAATTCAGTGTGGTTTGGATTGTATTAGCACTACGAAGAGGGGCTTGAATGCGACGAAGAGCGCGGTGGGCGGCGCGGTCTCGATCCTGGGAGAGATCAAGGAGGGAAATGGACAAAGCAAGAGCTGTAAGCTTCTCAGCTATGGAATGTGTCACCACATCCTCCTCAGCTTTTCCATCCTCCTCCTCCTCAGCATCTTGGATGAGCTTGATGATCTCGGCGTTGCTTTACTCCGCATGCACCGTCGGATCTTCATCAACTGGATTTAGCAGTGAATCAATAGACATCGGATCGCGCAAAGACAGGCGTTGCAGAGCTGACTCCAGATCCTTCTCCACTTCCTGCTCCTCTTGGTCAATCAGATCTGCATCCTGTTGCACAGGCTGCTGAATGTCCCTTGCTGAAGCGCCTCCTTCAACTGCTGGTGAAGTCGGCCCATACATGAGTCCAGTGTGCTTGAAGCAATTCGCAATGGTGGTGCTCAAAATCTCGCTCCACGACCTAAGTGTCCAATGCATGGCTGTGACTTGATCAACTTTGTAGAGACCGGCCGCTCCCGCATCATCGCGAGCCAAAGCGTTCTGTAGTTGCAGACGCCGGTAGTGGCGCTTGAATGCAGCAATTTACACCGGTTTTCATTGGCTGCACCTTCGATGTAGTATTGGGCGGCAGAGCCTGAACGGTGAAGTTGGTGAGCACAAGATCCAAAGTTAAGTGCGAAGGTGCATTGTCCATAAGCAAAAGGTTTTTTTTTTATCCTGGCGCTAGAAACTGGGTAAGTGCTTTGTTTTGCAGCTGATATCTCAGATTGGGAAAATTTTCATGACTTTCATGTCTCTGTCCAGGTTTCCAAGCCATTCCTGAAAAACCTCTCAGTCAACCAGGCTTTCTTGTTGTAGCGATAGAGAAACCCGAGCACTTCTCCCGACTTCCATTGGAAGCAAAGAGGCTTGTTTGCACGGCCGATGAAGAATGGAGGGAGCTTATCAGATCCATTAGCATTTGCCGTCAGAGCCACTGTGATGCGAGTCTGACAAACATGTCAATTATTCTATTGATCCCAAAATTTCCAACAAGCCAAATGCAACTCACCTTGTCTTCTTTGAAGCCTGAAACTTTCTTCTGGGCAATGGTTTTATCCGGTGTCATGCTGTAAAATTATCCTGGAAATCATCTTGAAATTTATGGCACAGAGCATAAAAAAACTTCAGAAGAACTTACCAGTTTTGTCCATGATGTACAATTCACGGGGAGCAAACTTGGCGACGGCTGCTTGCAACTCTGGTAGAGCTGCTTTAAGTCCAGCCACATCGGCTGAACTGCTCTCGCCATGGATACGGACGGCCCTTAGCTTGTGGCACTGCTGGAGATTGTAGAGCCACCCATGGGCAAACTTGATTGATCCATCCGGAATATCCATGGACGTTGCAAAGCTAGCAGCTTTGGTACGGATCAGGTCTCCGGTGAGGGCAACCCCACGATGCTGGCACTGCAAAAACCAGTGCCACTGCTTCTTTCAAGGCAGGATGTTGAACTGAGGGGGAACGCTTAGCAGAGAGCTCTGATGGACTCATTGCTTCAAGATCCTTCCTCTTGCTAATGATCTTGCTGATTGAGGCCTGCGTCATAGGTTTGGGGAGGCCGAATTTTTTTCTTCGTCCAGTTTCCAAGCTCTGTCTGGGTGAGGCTCGGATGATCATCCTTATGTTTGATGATCCTCAGCTTCTGGTCATTAATGAGACGTAGTTGAGACATCTCTTATGTATGGGTGTGTAAGTGGGTGGGAGGGTGGGTAGCTGTGGGGTCTTGGGTTTTTGAGGGAAGTTGTTGGTTTGGGAGAGGAATGGAAGTGGACAGGAAGCGATAGAGGTAAAGTGAGAGGGAAGGTGAGGTGTGGATGTAGGAATGTAGGGATAATTGTTTGGTCGGGGGAGAAAAAGGGTGCATTTTATACCCCGACTCCGGTAGCCAGCCCGCCAGGCGAGCTGCAAGAGGTTGCGCAATCGCGCACAAAATGTAAGAAAGGTACAGTACTTAAACTGTGTACGAAGGCACTTTAACTGTGTTTGGTTTATTGACTCCGTTGAGTGTGTTACAATCAATCAATTGTGTCCAAATAACTGTGTTCAAGTTGGATTCGATGCACTCACAAAGACAATGCATTGTACGCACAAGGACTCCATAATTTCCATAGGCGGTGCCCAGACGCTGCCCCACCAGAAGGGTAAAGAAAATGTTCTGTGGTCCGCTATTTAGATCAATAAATGACAATTGTGATACTAATGCTAATTGTTATGCAAATATTGTACTTTATTGATAAGTACTTAAATAAATAAATAAATAAAAGGTCAGCTTTTTAAATCTTTAATTAATTTATTATTCCCAAATGAAATAACCTCTGCTAAGTTATAGGTCTGGCCTCCTCCAAGTCTATAATTTATGGGGGGAGGACTCAACTCACAAAACCCCGACAATTCGCTTTGTGATTACGCCAGCGTTCGCCTCTGCGTCTTTTTCAAGTCTTGCTCGACGCGCCCTTTTGTGTATCAGTAGAAAAAAATAGGAAAAAGCCGCGGCGCGGTCAGTCCGTTCGCACTTGCACCTGCTGTTACAATAGTCACTTCGTCGACAGATGCAAGTGTGGTGAGCAGCTAACTAACACAGAACGGGTATGCTTTTGGCGCTTGCCAAGGTTTATACAGAGTCAGCCGGTATCGAATCGTTTCGTACGTAGGCAGTACGATACGCCTAGCATGGACAGCGCTTTCCAAACACATCCCAAGCGGCTCACACCAGTGTATCTTGTTTGTTCTGCAGCAAGACTACAACTCTTCCTCAGTACAAGCAGTTTGTTTTACCAACAACCGATCTCCTGATTGTCACCTTTGCATACGAACGTTCATTCGGATTCGGGGCTTGACTCTTGATCGTGCAGTATTCATCCGGTAATCAGAGACCGTCGTTTTGTCCGTGGGAAGCAAGCAGGTATCAATGTCTTTGGCATTCATTCGTAGTGGCTTGCTCGGTGCTTAGATCATGAAAAAATGATCGAGTCGCTTTACGATCTTCTTGTCCAATACATGATCAAGGCGATAACGTTCTACTAAATTGTTGATCTGCATGAGCACCATCGTGCCCGAATATGCTCCAAGCTATGTTGATCATCGTACCAGTGTATCCACATATGCGAAGAACCTCGCGGTCGACAACTTTGGCACAGGAAGACCTCGTGATGACGGCAAACTCGGCCTGGTTTGCTCACAATCATGTGGTACTGTCTCATCGTCAAGCTGACCTATGACGCAATGGACCTGCCAAGTTCTTCCTGCACCCACTCTGAATCAGCGACACTTGATCCAGCATAGGGCGGGTGACCACTCGACGAAGAACTGCTTCCACTCGCTCACTGCCGGTGACTACGATGTACTTACGAGAGGCTGATATCTCTCCATTTTCATCGACACTTTCTGTGCAATGATGTGTCCATGCAGACGAGTAATTATACCTGTGTCCAAAGAGAGTTGCTAGAAAGAAGCTATTGCACTTGGATGTCAAGGGGCATGTAAGAGCCTTTGCAGCTGGGATAGAGTCGCAGGATGCAACATCAGAAAAGGAACCAGAATCAGTTCACTGGTGAGCCGGCATCCGTTGTCAAATACCGCAAATTGCGAGTGTAAAGGCTTCGTCAAGATTCTAGACATTTACTACTCACAGATGGACAATACACATGGTCTTCGTCGTTGCCGACCTCTTCTTGTGCGATGAGTTAAAGGAGCAGACGAACCCATCCACTTCGCCCACTCTGTCGTGACAAACGCAGACTGCTTGTGACGGGGTGCCTGACTCAACTAAAGGCTGCTGAGGATTTGATGATAGTGGTTGAAGCCAGGTAGTCCAGCACTGGCTTGACCTCACTTCCACCACCGGATTGACCTCACTTTGAAATTTCACGCATACCGACGACAGACATCATCTCCATGTTCCTTCGCCAAAACGTGCTGTTCGCTGTCGTCCTCCTCTGGAATCTAACCGAATCGGCTTTCGATAACGATAACAAGACGCATGTTGATGCTCACGACAACAGCAGTAGTTCACGCCTGACCGAGAACCCGCTCGATGGCCACTCATTTTCGGAGCTCCAGGAATCAGCTCCTGTGAACGAGACCAACCGCGTGGACCAGCTAAACGAAACAAGGGGACCGACTGCACACGTGTCAGTGCTACGACAGATGCACCCAAAAGCCATGTTCAACGCACTACATCTCGACAAGTATATCACGGGTCCCCTTGATTTCAAGACCGCTACAGGATTGAGAAGCTGGATGGGGTATGCAGGGACGTATGATAAACATGGACAGAAGGGACGCTGGTACACGACCAGGAAGGTTTTTTTCATGCTGGTGAAAACCCGTCCGGTCAACGAAGTGTTGCGCCTGTTCTGGTATGGTAACAAGCAGGAAGAAGCTCGCATGTTGCAAACCATGCTGGCAGAACCCGGCTTCTCAGCTTTGCGCAAGTCGATGAATCAGCAGTGGCTGAAATCGGGAACTAGACCTGAAACAGTTTTCTGGCTTCTTGGCGTCGGTAAGAAGTTTATCGCGAAGGACCCGGACGCCTTTCACTGGATATGGTACTGCGATCGGTTCAGGCAAAAGTACGGTGATGCCGCTTTTCCTGCTGTGGAGATAGTGAAATCCTTACGGGAAAAGGATACGCTTGGCAATCCATTGTTGTACGGCGCATATTTCCAGCGGATCAAGCATGATGCTAAAGAGCTAAGGTTTCTAACAGACGAGATGGAGGAAGTACTGTACGACTGGATGATCAAAGTGGAGGAGATAACGCCCTTGTCCGCCTATTCCAGTCTGCAAGCGTCCATGGAAGCCGACTTGTTGGGACTAGAGAAGACCGATCGACGGCTCTGTGCTTTGAAAGCATTTACGCTGGCGTCTACAAGAAGTATAGGTGAATATCTAGCAATGAAGGACGCCTTCGAGAACAAGCCGCGGGAGGTCATCCTCGGCCTCTTGTATTTGATTAGTAAACCTTTACCTGAACTGTGGTAACGATCGAGGTAGCAAGATATAAATACAGACGACGCGGTCGAATAACGTCGTGCATACAGTTGGTGCTTCAATCCTTCGTTCAGATGTAGCTCATAGGTGTTGTTCGATATGCAGGTGGCACGGTGAAGCAAAGCAACGACATGCAAGGTGGGCAAAACTTCTAGCACGTTGCAGATCCGGAGAGCGGTGCTCAAGGGCTATTATACGCATCGGTTGCAGTGTAGGCCACGTACGAGTGATATGGTAAGCGTAGTAGGCACGTAGGTCGACGGCCAACACTTATGCTTGCGAAATAATCACGATGAGAGATGAACACGCGCTTGCAGGTAGATGATCATATGCTTGTATGTCGCAAACCTGTAGCATCGTTCATATATCGCTCTTACCGCGTCACCACACAATTTCACATCGACCGAAGCCCGTCGTTTTTTTGGCATGGCAGATGTGCTTGTACCTGTAGCATCCCATGTAGTATTCGTGATAGACCGCATCGTAGTATTGAGCCCAGCATCATTCACGATGTCAGTTCATTTGGGTTTCCAAGGGACACCAAGTGTCGGATGAACTTGCTTGTACATTTGAAACATGGTGTACCCCTTTTGCGGCGGCTCCCATCATAGCTACGCCTCCTGCACTTGTGGCGAACGAGAGTCAACCAAGATGTTCGGACGCACGAAAAGCAAAACACTTCTTGGACCGCGAACATCAGCTGAATTGTACACATGGAGCTTCACATGTATGAAGTGCCAGTACAATTAATGCCCTTGTTTTTTCGCCTTCTTCGGTACGTAGAAGTGGAAAGTGCCGAGCGTGAAGGTCTGCCAAGTGCATGCATGGTATGAGAGATCTGGTCACCTTTTTACGTCAGGCAGATACGAAGCTATCGAGGTGTCGATTGCGCTGCTTGCTTTTTTACATGAATCAACTGTAGTGCTGCAGGGGCTAGCTTGGCAGATAGGATACGACCTCTACCAAGCCGTACAGCTCGCCTATTTTCCCTGATATTCACACACCAGCATTGCTTGTCATGTAATAGTGCCGCCTGTTGACGCACAATCATCTCGCAAAGATTGCGAAGTTGATCTGCTACTAGTGTACATGAGGTTGTGATGACCTGCAACATTCCTCTGCATGGCACACCTGAACGCCACGCTGCGACCTTGTACTACACGGCAACTGTTCATACTAATACACTTCTACTTCAAATCTCCCACAGCCTTTGAGTCATTGCCATCTTTGACTGTATCACAGTAGTGCTATCGTGGTGGTCACTACCCTCAGACTTTATAGATGAGTTTCAAAACGGGTTAGTATGAAAACTGTGTTGAATCGATCAGGTGGCTACATCGTGACAACCGACCGTTTTGGGGCGCAGCGGAAGGCCTCTCTTAGTGGTGTTTGCTTTGTAAAAGAAGCAATGAGTTCTGCATCCACTGTTTTGAAGAGTGAAGTCACGCATCAGTATCGGGTACGATCGAAAGTGATAATGTCGATGCTACTTTCACGTCCTCAGAGCGTCGATTTTTACAGCAAAGTCCTGTGTTTCTTGGCAAACTTTCGATACACGGATTGTCGTCTTTACTGGGAAGCATGTGGACCAATAGCAAAGAACGATGTACCATGCGACGTCTATTCACAGGTCGCCACAAATCTCCCTACGCTGCAGTAGATCTCCAAAACCAGTCTTAGTGGTACGCATGTGAACACAAACTTACACACGTGGTCACGGTTTTTAGCAGAGAGAAGCAGATTACTTCTTCATAGCGACGTGGCTCACCTCTCCGTAAAAAGTGACTTGTCGATGGTACGTCATCGTATAGCAGGAGAGGAATTGGGTGGTTACAAGATCTCTTCCATAAGCGGATACGCCTGTGGCGTGGCGCTTCGAGTCAAGAATGAGGTGACATGGCAAACTGCAGCGAGCTGGCAGCCACGGAATGTATGGGCCCAGGCTAAACAGACATCGCCAGAGTCGCTAGCTTGACTAGAGGACTGTGGTGCACCTCACCGCCTGATGAGCGACAATATCGATCCAAATCAGATCGATCGAAACTTTCGGGAGTCATCAGGACTCAATCATTCATAACCCTCACTTGTCCCTTCAGGCGCTTTATGTTTACACTCTTGTACTACCATCGCACTGCACCTCCGATGTGAGCCTCATGTATGCAAAAAGCTCATACGAAAGACATGGACCGATTATTGTAGCATCAATAGAGTGATTGCCTTGCGATGAAGCGCGGCCGAATCCGAAAATGAAGAGCGCGTATCGCATGTCGTCGTCATTTTTTTCGCCTGATCGACCGTTATTATTCGCTAAACGTGCAAACATCACAACTTCAACATGAAGCATACAATTTGCAAGTGCTTTCAGCTGCCAAACGTTTTCTCTCACGCACAATCCGATTACTTGTTAAGTTCTAGGCAACTCTAATCGAAAGAGTCCTGTAAGAGTAGTCACATACTGTCAGTAGCCATCATCATTCCAGACTCTTTCTCGTGTCGATGCTTGTTATTTCGCTTTTTGCGTACAGTGAGACGTTCGCACAGACGATATGGTGGAGACCGCGACTCAATCGACGATCGATTTGAACTCGAGCGACTCGTTGATGAAGCACGGTTCAACTGTGCTTCACGGTTTCATTGCAGGGAAACTCGAGGCTGCTATGAACAAGGCCATGCCGCAGATGGAGGTGCGCTTTAAAGAACTCTCGGTATCTGCAAACGTTGTCAAGTCGAGACATTCGGAAGACGCGAGGACGCACATACCCACGCTCTACAACAGCATAAAAAAGGTGGTCACCAAGGTGAACAGGAACAAGCATTCAGTCAAGCAATTCATCGTCAAGAACGTGAGTGGTGTCTTCAAACCCGGTACCATGACACTGCTGCTTGGCCAACCCGGTTCTGGCAAGACGTCGCTCATGAAAGTCCTGAGTGGCCGCTTTCCGCTTGATAAGAATGTAACGATTCGTGGTGAGATCACGTACAACGGCGTGCCACAGACCGCTCTTCTCAAGCGTTTACCGCAATTCGTGGCCTACGTGGCACAGCATGACCAGCACTTTCCGACCTTGACGGTTCAGGAGACTCTTGAGTTTGCCCATGCCTTTTGTGGTGCAACCTTGTCGAACCGTGGCGAGAAGCTATTGTCAAGAGGTACTACGAAAGCGACAGCCGAAGCTCTTGTTGTCATCAAGGCACTGTACGCACATTACCCGGAAGTTGTAATGAAGCAGCTTGGCCTGGAAAACTGCAAAGACACGATCGTAGGCAACGGGATGTTGCGTGGTGTATCTGGTGGTGAGCGGAAACGCGTTACCACTGGTGAGATGGAGTTTGGCTTGCGATACATGACGCTGATGGATGAAATTAGTACGGGTCTAGACAGCGCAGCTACGTTTGACATTATTAATACGCAGCGAGGGATTGCCAAGACGCTCCGGAAAACGATTGTCATTGCTCTGCTCCAGCCTGCACCCGAAGTTTTTGCTTTGTTCGACAACGTGATGGTAATGAACGAAGGCGAAGTGATCTATCACGGTCCTTGTGAGTACGCTCTTGATTACTTTGAGAGTCTCGGGTTCAAGTGTCCACAGGATCGTGACATTGCTGACTTTTTGCTGGACCTCGGAACCAACGAACAGTACAAATACGAGGATGAACTCCCTCTCGGTAGAACTCACTTCCCACGTCGAGCAAGCGAGTTTGCTGAGACTTTTCGCAAGTCGAAAGTCTTCACTGACATGATACAGACGTTAGAGTCACCACACGAATCGGATCTCCTCGGAGATGTGAGTACTCACATGAACACGATGCCAGAGTTTCGTCGGTCGTTTTGGGAACATACTCGGATTCTCATTAAGCGGCAGACGATCTTGACTGTCCGGAACCGAGCCTTCATTCGAGGGCGTACCATTATGGTGATCGCCATGGGACTGATCTACTCGAGCACGTTCTGGCAGATCGACCCGACCGATGTTCAGGTCACATTGGGCTTGCTGTTTCAAGCAACTTTGTTTGTGGCACTGGGTCAAGTCTCCCAAGTGCCAACATTTATAGCATCCCGTGAAGTGTTTTACAAGCAGCGCAGAGCCAATTTCTTTCCTACAGCAGCCTACGTACTAGCCTGTTCAGTAGCTCAAGTGCCGTTGGCCCTTGCAGAGAGCGTTGTGTTTGGGACTATGATATATTGGATGTGTGGGTTCACTGCAACGATCGAAGCGTTTGCCTGCTTCTTGATACTGCTCGTATTGACGAACCTCGTGTTTGCAGCATGGTTCTTCTTGGTCACAGCTGTCTCGCCGGACTTTCATATCGCGACCCCGTGTTCAACATTCAGCATTGCCTTCTTCATTCTGTTTGCCGGCTTTGTCATGACAACGAGCACGATGCCAGGATGGTTCGTTTGGGTGTATTGGATCAACCCCATTGCCTGGTGCTTGCGTGCACTAGCAGTAAACCAGTATCGATCACACGAGCTAGATGTGTGCGTACACGAAGGCATTGACTACTGCTCGCAATTTGGTAAAACCATGGGGGAATACTATCTGAATCAGTACGACGTACCGTCGTCGAAGATGTGGCGATGGTCAGGGATCGTGTTCATGCTGTTATGCTACACGGCGTTCATGGGTCTCAGTTGTCTCGTGCTCGAACATTGTCGGTACGAAAGCTTGGAGCATACGGTCGTCAAGAAGAACAAAGAGGGAGACGAAGATGTGGGTATGAATTACACATCGGTTGGTACCCCTCAAAACCTGCAAAGCCTGGAGGTCAGCACTGTATCAACCAGGCGTGCTGCCATCACTGTCGATGTACATGTCCGGGAGCTGAGTTTCGTACCCGTAACGATCGCGTTTCAAGACTTGTGGTATTCCGTGCCGCAACCAAAGAACCCGAAGAAGGGTTTAGATTTACTGAAAGGTGTCAATGGGTATGCTAAGCCCGGCACGATGACGGCATTAATGGGATCCTCGGGTGCAGGCAAGACGACCTTGATGGACGTCATCGCTGGCCGGAAAACTGGAGGCACGATCAAAGGCAAGATTATGCTCAACGGGTACGAAGCTACTGACCTCGCAATACGCCGGTGTACAGGATACTGTGAACAAATGGATATCCACTCGGATGCGACGACTATCCGTGAGGCGCTCACGTTTAGTGCCTTCCTTCGTCAAGATAGCACCATCTCCCATTCGAAGAAGCACGAGTCGGTGAAGGAGTGTCTGGATCTACTTGGGATGCATGACATAGCTGACCAAATTGTACGGGGTAGCTCATTGGAGCAGATGAAGCGTTTGACCATCGGCGTTGAATTGGCGGCCCAGCCAAGTGTGTTGTTTCTTGACGAACCAACGAGTGGTTTGGATGCTCGGTCGGCCAAGGTCATTATGGACGGTGTCCGCAAAGTTGCGAACACAAGACGGACGGTGGTGTGTACAATTCATCAACCTTCGTCGGACGTGTTTTACCTGTTTGACCATTTGCTGTTGCTGAAGCGTGGTGGCGAGACGGTGTTTGTTGGGGAGCTCGGTGCAAAGTGTCAGAAACTGGTCGAGTACTTTGAGGCGATTCCAGGTGTTGCTCCGCTCCCGGACCGATACAATCCAGCAACGTGGATGCTGGAATGCATTGGCGCTGGTGTTGACCATGCCGTGCAGAATTCGACTGACTTTGTGCAAACGTTCAGGGAGAGCAAGGAGAAGCGACTTTTGGATGCTGCGATGGCAGAAGAAGGAGTGACCATTCCGTCTCCAGCATGTCCGGCGATGGTGTTCCAGAAGAAACGAGCGGCAACGTCGTGGACACAAGCCAAGCTTTTGACTGTGCGCTTTGTACGGATGTACTGGCGGACGCCCACGTACAACATGACGCGCTTTACGATTGGCCTTTTACTGGCGCTCGTAGCTGGGTTGACGTTCGTCAACGTGGGATATACGAGTTACCAGGATATCAACGGTGGCGTGGGTATGGTGTTTGTGACGACGTTGTTTAACGGGGTTGTGTCGTTCAATGGGGTCTTGCCCATTGCTTCTGGAGAGCGAGCGGCATATTACCGCGAACGGGCTTCTCAGACGTACAACGCATTATGGTACTTTGTGGGCTCGACCATTGCCGAGATTCCGTACGTGTTTTTCAGCTGTCTCCTCTTTACGGTGATCTTCTACCCCCTTGTTGGATTTACAGGCGTTGCCACAGCTGTGTTGTACTGGCTCAGCCTCTCGCTCTTGGTGCTCATGCAGACGTACATGGGTCAGCTGTTTGTCTACGCCTTGCCAAACGTCGAATTGTCGGCGATTCTCGGTATGCTCACCAACTCGATCTTTTTCCTCTTCATGGGCTTCAATCCACCCGCGAGTGCCATTCCACAAGGATACAAGTGGGTCTACACCATTACGCCACAGAGGTACCCAGTGTCGATATTGATGGCACTTGTATTTGCCGACTGCCCTTCACGTCCAACCTGGGATGCCGACTTGGACACGTATACGAATGTTGGCTCGGAGCTTGGATGTCAGCCCGTCACGAATCTTCCAGTGACAATTGGCCATACTACGGTCAAGGGCTACGTCGAGTCGGTGTTTCACTATCGACACGATGAAATCTGGAGCAATTTCGGGTACGCGCTTTTATCGCTGTTGGTCTTGCGACTGCTCGCGTTACTCTCGCTACGATACATCAACCACCAGAAGCGATAAGAACCAAGTGTTGTATCGTTTGGAAAAAGAGGGTGGGCGTCGAAATCCTATTGACGCGGGATGAAAAAGGTGATTTTTGAAACGGACACAAGGAGTTGCGTGAAAATGACAGCGTAGGACGTAAAGGGCGATCCACGCGTGCTTAGGCAGGAACCCAACGACTTCACGGTCGTAGTCGATCGGCATTCAGTTAAAGTATCAACCAACTGCAAGTTGTAACCACACCCACCTACTCACCCACGTGATTGCTTGTTTTTTTCTCTTCTGCTTTTGGCCAGTCAACTGGCACGTAAATTCCGAAGGAACTTTCGCAAATAGTGACAAGAATAAGGAGAACGACCGTGGTACGAACCGTTAGCTGAGACAAGCAGTCGATTGCACCGACGGAGATTCGAGGGAGACTTGTCCATGATAATCACGGCTCATTTTCGCATTCACCTTGAAAGGCAGAAGCGGTTCGACTCGGCTCGACCACTTGTCCCAGTCGAGTCCCCATGTCGCCCTTGTT
This sequence comes from Peronospora matthiolae, assembly GCA_921007115.2. Lineage (NCBI taxonomy): Eukaryota > Oomycota > Peronosporomycetes > Peronosporales > Peronosporaceae > Peronospora > Peronospora matthiolae. The sequence goes on along the minus strand of CAKLBY020000109.1, from coordinate 815,182 downwards.
TGTTGCCCAACTTCTTCTTCTTCTTCTTCGTTGGCCGCTCGTAGCTGCCGAAAAAACGCCCGTGACACACGAATTCACGGCCTTGACCCCGCCATTGTCGTTGTCTCAAGGCGAAGTTACGAACACGTTCCATCGTCTTGCGATCCCAAAAGGTCCCATTGCCGTGTACCGTTTCCAAGCCGAGGTGGTGGAGAAAGATGCCTATGGAAATGTAGTGCCCGTACCCACGTACGACGCGTATCTCCACCACCACGTCTTTGGCTCAACGCACAAGCAATACGACGTCATGAAGGGCCGGTATGCTCCCATGAAGCCCAAAAACTTCAGTCGCAGCGTGGCATTTGGAGCTGGCACGGAATGCCGAGGCACGCCACAGGAATTTTACTTCCCGTATGCCTTTATGACAGTCGACGGGGAGGACGAGTGGGTGGCCAATGTGCACATTATCAACACTCGGAACATGACACAGGAGCGTGCCCATAGCTGTCTGGAATGCCCCTGTACGTCTGAAGACGTGGTCACTGCGGACGCAGTGAACGGCCTCAAGTTTCGTGCTAACAGCTGCAACGCCCGGCTCTTGTGGGAGAAAAATACGGCGTGCGCTGCTAGCACATACCATGGTGGACTTCGGTGCTGTAAAGATGCCGAGTTGTGCCTGGAACGAGATGAGCTGGAAGTCGACGCAGCAAGTGATGCCACGTACTACTTGCAGTATTCCTTGCAGTACGCTGAGATCGTACCGCAAAATCGTCCGTTGTATCTAGCAGCTTGTTGTGATGCATCGGGTGATCTGGAGCACATGGGGAATGTTGAGTACGACGTACCGGTGTGTGACCCGGAGACGCATCCTGGATGCGTTCACACGCTGTCGACCAGACAGCGGATTGATAATGGCAGCATCCCCTTGTTCGCGTACCGTCCACATGCACCAGAGCCCGAGCGAGAGGTGGAGCTGGTGTATGCAGTAGGTCACCAACATCGCGGTGGGCTGGGTATTCAGCTTTATGACGACGCCACGGGTGACTTGTTGTGCGCTTCTGTACCTGAGTATGGCTCCGGAACCGAGGCTGGCAACGAAGATGGCTACATCGTGTCAATGAGCACCTGCACGTTTGACCCACCTCGTCGTATGCGTACGACGGATATCGTTCGAGTCGTGGCGCTGTATAACAACACGCTGCCGCATACTGGAGTGATGAGTCTCATGTACATTGCACTGAGCGATTTTCCGCTGGCCGGATCGGCTGCTGTTGGACTATCGGCGACGCTCTCGGGCAGTAATAACTGGGGATGGCTCATGTTGGGCGTCGTTGTTGCAGCTGTTGCTTGTGCGTTGGCTCTGGCCATCGTGATGCGCTGGAAACATCGATCGGGATACAGTTCGCTGCGACCTCAAACGAACTAGGCAGTGCGAGGCTTTTCCCATCGATCGCTTCCAACAACGTGCACTTGAAACGTCAAAACTGTTCTCGTGTTGTTTAGCTCTCGCTTACCATTTCGTCTACTCTTTCGCAGCCGCTAGCTGCTTGGCCTTGCGCGCAGCATGTTTGGGCTTTTTCGCTTTGGGCTTTGCTACTCCTTTGCTCTCACTTTGGCCACGCTTCCGCTTCTTGACTGAGTCCCTATTAGCAGCAGCGGCTTCTGCAGCTGCTTTTGCGGCCTTTCGTGCTGCGTGCTTCGGCTTCAGCTTCTTTCCCAATCCAGCTGCTACCGCTGCGCGCTTCACCTTTTTAGTCGACAACCCTCGGTCAAGATCCCCAGCACTCGCCTTACGCTTCAGTTGGATGCGTGCCCGTGCACTAGAGGACGAGCGAAGCCCTTCATACTTTCCTTTGACAGTTTCCTCCCCACCACGCATATTCTTGAACCGCTTGCCACACACCTGCACGCGCAGCTCACACTTCTCCATTTTGAGGTCACGAAGAGTCAACGTCTTGGCAACCAAAGCTTGATTCTTCAGCAGCAGGTAGCCAAACCCTTTACCGAGGCCGGATTCGCGGTCACGAACGAGACGCACATTCTCAATCGGTGACGGCTCCTCTTTCGTCCTGAGGCGCCTCAAGAAAAAATGCAGCATTTGATCATCGGTGCACGTGAAAGGAACGTTCCCAATGAAAACACTTCGACGCGCATCGACGGCAACCTCGGACCGGTCCACTCGAATCTGCTTCTGGGCAAAAGTCTGCAATACACTCATCAACAAATCAGAACCAAAACTGCCACTGCAGACTCTTACTAGCACGCACCGTTCCATTGAGCTTGAGCGCAGCCTCTACACTATCCTCCTCGACGAAGGTTACATAAGCGTTGCAAGTATCTTTGGCCTTGGTCAGAATCTTCTTGATCGCGCAGACCTTCATCATAAGCTTCTGATTCCCAGCCTGGTCTACTGCACATCCAGCAACTGGCAGTTGTCGAAGCCGCACACACTCCACCTTGCCACAAGCGGAGAAATGCTTCTTGATCTCTTTCTGCGTTGCAGCGAGCGATACGTTGCCCACAAACACGGTACGACGCGCCTTTTCGTCTTCGACTTTATTTTCTTTTTCCTCCATCTTGTCGTCTCCATCCTCCGACTGTTCCTTCTTGCGTTTCACTTTCATCTTGTGCTTTTTGCCCTCACCGACATGAGGGTCGCTACTTCCAGTCACTCTCTCCTGCTTCTCCTCACCCTGCAGTAGCTCTTTCTCCTTCTCTTCTCCTTTCTCATGTGTCTTCTTCTTCTTCTTTTTCTTGTTAGTCTTCATGTCCAACTCCCCCGCCTTCATCTCCTCCTTTGTCTCCATCTCCTCCATCTCTTTCTTCTTCATCTCCTCCTCCTCCTCCTTCTTGTTCACTTTCTTCTTGGTCATCTTGGCAGCTTTTGCCTCTTCCGTCAGCATCTCTACAGCTGGAGTGTACGCGATCTTCTTCCCGAAGAACACCGCGCTCTTGGCAAAGCTCTCGGCTAGCATCGACGAGCTCTGTGACTCCACCTGCTCATCAGCAGCTCCAATACTTGCCACGGACGCCTCCGTCTCCTCCACAGGCTCCTTGTTCTTGCTCCTGCTCTCGCGCTTCCTGCCCATAGCTGTCCACGTCACAAAAATGGATGGACGGTAAAAAAGGTTGGTAGGTGGACCAATCAGCTTGCGCATATGCTCGACGCTCGACCAATCATGATGCACAAAACAAAACGCTGACGCTAAGATAGCTTCACTGACAAGTAGAATTTATTTACATGCCCTGTGAGACGAACGAACTCTGGCTCAACACAAGACACCAAACTTCTAGTAGACCTCGACACTGTAGAACACACTCGTGTGGAACGAGCAACAACTAGTGTAGTACAGACCACGAAGTTTCGACAAATCTTCGAGTGCCTGTTAAGTCTCCGCTTGATCGTTCGTGATGAACTCCTTGATTGCGTTCTTCTGTGCAGACATGTCACGTCCCAGATCTGCGCTCAGCTGCCGTAGAATCTACCATACGTACACATCAAACAACGTTAGAGGCACAGGTGGTCAAAGCAGCTATACAGAGTATCGTTTCGCATACCTTCTTCACCGTCAACTCCTCGGCGTTGCCTTTGCAAATGATATCTCGGATTTTGCTGCGAGTATCGGTATCCAAAGTCTCCACCTCAGACTCGACATCGGCTTTGTCCGCAATGTTCGCCTCGTTTGCTGACTTGGCGACAGGCTTTTCTTTGGCAGTAGACTGCTTCTCACACTTCACGGTCGATCCGTCCGTTCCCTCCTCACTCTTCTCGGTAGATCCGCCCGTTCCCTTCCCACTCTTCTCGGTAGATCCGCCCGCTCCCTTCTCACTCTTCTCGGTAGGTCCGCCCGTTCCTTTCTCCCTCTTCTCGGTAGATCCGCCCGTTTCCTTCTCACTCTTCTCGGCAGCTCCTGTCTCATTCTTCTCGGCAGATTTGTCCGTTCCCTTCTCACTCTTCTCGGCAGATTTGCCCGTTCCTTTCTTGCTCTTCTCGGCAGATTTGCCCGTTCCTTTCTTGCTCTTCTCGGCAGATTTGCCCGTTCTTTTCTTGCTCTTCTCGGCAGATTCGCCCGTTTCCTTCTCACTCACATCGTCCTCGTTGTCGCTTTCTGCGATGCGTGATGTTGTCGTCCGACTAGTGACCTTCCCTTTTTTCGCGGTCTTCTTCTTCTTCTTCTTGACATCTTCGAAATCGCTGCATGACTCCTCTCCTTCAGACTCTGTAGCCTCGAGGTTATCTGCATCGTCGTCTTTCGTGACAGCAACTGACTTCTTCTTCGTAGTCTTGCGCTTCTTCGTCACAGGCTCACTCTCGCTCTTTTTGGCGGCTTTCGCCCGCTTCTTCGTTTTCTGCTTCGCTTTCCTCGCTAAAGTTGCACTTTTCTTTTCAGCAAGCTGATGCAAAACCAACACACAACCACATCAGGCATACTCGTCCGTTCATGTCGTCACCACGGTGAGCTCGCACCTTCGTCTTCTGCGGATTGTAAAGCCAGTCAACTAGTCGTTCCAGCAGCGCTTCCTTATTTGGCACTTTCCCTTCCTCGTCAAAAGACTTCTTGGAACGGTGCACCTAAACACCGCACACACGAAGAAACATTAGTACCGTCCCGGTAGCAAGAAAACGCAACATCCTTGTTGTAGACTTTACCGCCAAAAGATCCATCACGTCGTGAACAAACGGCATCTTCCACTTGCTCATCTTAGCAACCAAATGCTCACGAGACTACATCCATCAAACAACCATCAACCGTCACACAAATCCTAATCAACTCCTGACGACACATGAAATCGCACTAGTCCATTGCCTCACCTTCTCGTCCTGCTCGACAATGCCCGAAAAATCCAAGATGTGCTCTTTGATCGCTTTCATCTGCACACAACCACCAAAACAATAAACATAATCAATCAACCAGAGTTCCGTCAGTGCCGCCGTCGCCTTGTCCACGCACGTTTTTCTGCTGGAAGCGACGTCCAAACATGATGCTGTAGAGCTGCCGGATCATCTCACACTGCTGCTTCCCTAGCGCCTCAACCTGAACCAGCATACAGTATACAACAAACAACATACAGCACAAAAAGAGCCTCAGAAAAAGGTGGGACACCTACATCCACTCACACATCACCAGCAGGTCCACAATCTCCCCACTACTGCCTTACATTCTCTCTGACGTATTCCACATCGCGCACTTTCACCCCTTTGCCCACAGCAGGTGTGAACTCGCCTGCGTCGTCGCTCTTGACTCGCGTAAACGTAAACACCTGCGCACTCTTGCGCACGCGACCGCTCAAAGTTGTCATGATCTCTTCAGAAGGGAATGCGGCAGGCGTGTGGACACTTTCCTCCTTCTGGGACCCGCTGTCAGCCAGCGCGTTTGCATCCTCCCGCGTCTCGAGCTCCTGAGCTTTGTCCGCCATTGCGACGGCGGTGGCAATGAAGTTGATGTTTTTGTTGTGTGTCACGCAGCCACAACGGTGCCGAAAAAAGCACTAGGCGATCGTCTCCGCTCGAGCGACATCCAGATGACGGGCACTTTCGAGCAACTTGTCCTCGGCCGCGAACCCGCACCCGACAATCACTCCTGCAATGATGTCGCAATATCAGCCAATCAGACGTCAGTCGAAAAACAGAAACGTTGCCGTCAGGTCGACGACGTCCGGACGCGCGCGCGATGGCCGACTACCACGCGCTCTTAGAGGCTCCAGCCGCGTCGTCAGGCAGCCATAACCACCAGAATAACCACGCAAGTCACTGCGAGACGTCCAGTCCATCCACAGCGATCCATACAGCGATCATCAAGACGTCAAGAGCGCCGCCAACGCCGCTGCTCAGCGGCTCAACTGATGAAGCGTTTATAGAATCCGACAGTCACGACCGGGAAGCCAAGGAAGGAGCAGTCGTTGAAGGTGCAGGTGCCATCACTGCTGCGTCTCGGAACGCACGGCCTCGCCGCCGGGTGTGGATTTCCGGCTACGGTCGAAATTCGTACTTTACGTGGCGACTCCGGACCAGTGCGGTCTTGGTCCTGAGCATGGCGGTTACCGGTATCGCGGTATTTTGGATGTCCAAAGACGTGGCCCATGGAGGCATCTACGTCTCGGATGTGAGCTACGCGCTCGCGTTTAAGCGTACCAAGACCACGGCGTGTATTGCCGGGACTGATTATTGCGGGGCGTGTGACACGATCGTCGTGTACGCGATGCTCGTGTACCACGTGGCGCCACTGGTGGTGCTCATTGGCTTGCCGGCGTCAGGGCTGAGGATCTTTGAACCCTTTGAACGCCGTCAAGACGGCAGCGGCCGACAGAAACTCCAGCGGTCGGTGTTTTTCCAGCTTTGTGAGCTCGTGAGTGTCCTCGTGCTCGTCTTTAGTCTCCTCGTGATCATCTACTTTGCCTACGCGCTGTTCCAGGGCAACAACTTCTTTTGCAACAGTGGACGAGCAGTTTTGTATGTCTTGTGTGCTGTCGTGACGTTCGGCGGCAATTTCGTCGTGCTCACGTACTTTGCCCGGTTTCGTGAGCATCTGAGTATGCAATTAGGAGCGTTTAAAGAAACGGATCAGACGGGCGGCATTCGTTCACGAATGCAACGAAGGCAGAATAGGCACAAGTCGGAACGCTCGCGGGTGGTGGATGACGTGCGTAAACATTTGTACAAGGAGACTTCGCTGGGCAATGTGTCGAAGATGGAGACGTTGCTCGAGTATGCGAAGGAGCGGCTGGGCACGGACTTTGCACAGGAAATGTACCGTGATGCGAGGCTCGTGCTTAAACTTTTTGGTCGCTCGAAAAAGAACCCGATGCATATGGCTGCGTGCATGGGAAATGTCCAAGCACTTCAGTTGCTTTTGGAAGCTGGTTTTCGCGTCGACAGCTACGACAAGGTCTCTCGTGTGCGGTTCACAACTGGTGATCTTTTTTGGACATTTGCGCAGATTTTTGTATCCAAGCCATTAAGCTCTGAAGATGAAATGGCTGCCTCGATCTTCCGCACGATGCTGGTAACGCCGCTGCATTGTGCGGTGAGCACAGGTCAGATCCAAGCTGTTCAGTGGCTGATAGACCACGGTGCTGATGTAAACTTTAAATCAAAGGCTTCATACTGGTCGGACCGAGTGCCTCCGCTGTTTGTGGCTGACAACCCAGACATCGTTGTGTTACTACTTGAAGCTGGTGCAAACCACCTTGACGTGCCTGATCCGGGGCATATGAACACGCTTACCGTGCTTCAAATGGCCTACATGCGTGGTAACTTTCCTGTGGCACACGAACTGGAGAAATGGGGCGCTGACGTGGCCCTCACGCCTCTTCATGAAGCTGCGGCCAGAAACAATACGAAAACAATCAAGATGCTGCTAAAAACTGGTGCTGATCCCAATTGCGTGGGTGAGTGTGGATACGTTGGCATGCATCGCCGCACGCCGTTGCACTGGGCGGCAATTAGTGGTGCTGTTGAAGCAGTTCAAGTGCTGCTCAAGGCAGGATCAGACTCAGATTTCCAGGACATTTTCGGTCGGTCACCTCTGCACTGGGCGGCACGTGTGAATAAACCCGATGTTGTGCAGGTGTTGCTGATGAATGGTGCCGACGTGAACCTACGCGACTATCGTGATCACACACCTCTGTTATGCGCCGCATCTTCTGTAAATGTGAGCGTCGATCTGTTTGAATGTCTCGTCCAGCACGGTGCAGATACCAACGATCGCCTCCCGAATGGTGACACAGCCTTGCATATCGCCATGAAATGTGAGCAAAAAGGTACGGCTTTGGCACTACTGGAAGTAGGAGCAGACGTAATGGAGACAAATTGCGATGGGTACCGTCCCGTGGACTGTACGACATCAACGCAATTGCAATTTGAAATCAAGCAGGCTGCAGGCGATCGAGATGTCATGATTAGCTATACGCATTCGCACAGCGAGTTTGCACTGAAGATTCGTGACAGTCTTGAGCGTGCTAGCATCACTTCGTGGCTTGATCTCATGGACCCGACGGGTATTGGAGGCGGGTCAGTGTGGCGTGAAGAGATTGCGCGTGGAATCAAGAATGCTGAGGTGATCATTTGCCTGTACACGGAAGACTACGCACATTCTGAGTGGTGTCTCAAGGAGCTGGCGTTGGCGAAGCAACTTGGGAGACCAATTATTGCGGTGTCAACTGAGGGTGCTGCAGTTACGGACGAAATGCAAGTATACATTTACACTCGACAAATGGTGCCTTTCGAGTCGGCCATCAAGAGCGTAAATAACGCCAACAAGCGCAAGGTCACGTACGAATATGACGAGGCTCGCTTTGCAGCTCAATTTCGTCTGCTGCTTGACGGCGTGCGTGACGAGATCGCAAAGCACCGCGAGGCTAAAATTCTCGGAAGCAATCGCCGTCTGGGCAATGGTACAAGTGATGTTGCCTTCGGTGAGAATGTTATGGACTGGAACCAAGTCACGTTGGATAATACCAAGTATGTATTTGTTTCACACGGTGATCATCACTACGCCTTTGTGAAGCGTCTGCGTGACCGGCTTCAGGAATACCATGTGGGGTGTCTCCTGGATGGCACACAAATGTTTTTGGACATGACCGAGCGCATCCGCGCTGCAAAGGAGGCTATTCTCAAGTGTGAGGCGTTTATCGTGGTGCTATCGAGCAAGACTGTTAACAGTGAACTAGTCAAGGACCAGCTGGCGTTTGCTGAAGACAAGGGAAAGCCCATCCTTCCGGTCATGCTGAATGACATGGAGATTCCGTTGGACAAGCACTACACACTCTCGCGCGTGGAATTGTTGCACTTTACGCCGGAGCTGGGCTTCAACTCGAGTTTTATGCAACTGCTGAGCCGTGTGCGGGACAATCTGACACCCGCAAACACGTCTTTCAGTGTGCCAGGATCATCGACGCGTCCGGCCTTTCGAGCTGTAGCTCAAATGACACTCATGGGTAGTGCACGTCGAAAAAATCCTGTGGCTGCCAACAGCGTCGCTCGGTCGTTTCTTGGACGTTCTTATTTGCCGGAAACTCCAGTAGCACTCGCGCAACCTGACGAGACCGACGCCACGACTCTTTGAAGGCTGCATCTATGAGTGATTGGCATCACCATCATTTGGTATGTGATGCGTTGGGACGAGGCACGAGCGTCGACCATGCGCGACGTCAAGCGGTCCGACAACTCGCTTGGCGTATCGGAAGTGTGGAGGACAACGGAGGACCGAGCAATGATGCGAATGACTAGTGTCTGCAATTGACGCCAAACGTTGAGTGGCGAAGCAAGGTATGCTTCATACGTTTTACTCACCGTAAGCATCCAGTGAAGTGGTACCGGTCAATCTGGAATATCCCACATGCGGTCGAATGTGTTTACAAAACCTACACGGATGGTTCTGTTTCAGCCGAGAGATGAAGGTACATGCGAACAAAGACGAAAGGTCGGGTCTGTCACGGATTTGTAGACAATCTGATCGACTAGATGTCTTGTTCAGGGCTAGGAGGATGCCAATTACGGACTTTGCTGCTACGAGTCCGACCTCGTGGAAGTATAAGTAAGCGTGGTATGGTATTTGACGATCGTGTCGATGCGGTCGGATTCAGGTGAAGAGCTTTGGCTTATTCAATAAAGTAATTGATATGGAACTGAATTGGGAGTGTGGGGCAGTATTTGTTACTTGCGCTGCATCGTTGCATGCCACTTGGCAAATGCTTTGTAACTCTTGCTCAGGTAAATTCCTCGTATGTTCAATCCATCTCGATGTCTAACCCCGAATGGTTCACGATTGTCGTTTACATAGCTGCGTGTGTTTAGTACGTGCGTGGGTGATGATATTTTGCGGCTGTGTTGGATCCCAGGCGAAGCATTAGACCTGTTCAGAATGCCATCGACTACTCACCAGGTGCTATGAAGTGCACCGAAACATATTCATTGGTTTGGTACACAACCGAAGCGGCCGCGCTGACGAATTCAATGAGGCAGCAACTACCCGCCGCGTCCAACAGGGCGTCATCGCATCTACAGCCGAGAAGGATGCGTCCAATTTTTGTTGAAAGAAGCATTCGGCTGTATCGAAACTAAGGTGTCTGCAGATTTGCCATAACTTCGTCTGTCATGGCTGCTGGCGCGTTGTCCGCGCAGTGTCGGAAGAAGCTTGCTTGTGGACGATAAAAGTATCCGGATTGTACGTCAATCAGAGTCGACGGCGAATGTGGCAAGCATGCCGGAGGAGCAGCTCAAGCGTCAGCCAATGCTCGATGTAAGCTGAACATACCGCGATGGTGAGCAGCAGGTAATCAGTAGTCCCACCTGTAGCTCAAAGGTAGAGCTGGTGCTGCAACAAGTGTGCGGATCTGCATGCCAAACGGATGCCAGGCGCACCTCTGTGGCGTTCAATGGCACGCCATCAAGACAGAACCCAGAGCTTAAAGATGAAACCTTAGCGTCCGCGTCGACAACGTACTTGGGTTGAAACCAATATACGTTATCACAGCTTTTTTGGCGTCGCTGCTGAGCATTCGTTAGCTAAGCCCTGGAGTATCGCATCAGTCGCACCATTGGGAGGTTGCAAGGTTCTCGAGACTCGTCGTATTGCTAATTGTCCAACACAGTCTGGAATAAAAAGTGTAGAGCCGAAGTGTCTGATTACCCTGGCAATAAGGACCATCCGGACCAGACAATACCTATTCGATATCGGTATGAAGTATAATCCAGTCGGCCCTGACGGTATGACCGACGCAAGTTTCACAAAAACGACAAGAACACCGATACAATCTCCAGCACTCATTGGGATGGTTGGGCTCTCCGCGTCGGAGCTGCAAGCGGAGACGCTCTTCCCAGGCGACACCATCGAGTACTTCTCTATTGTACGTTTCCACGTATTGATTTCTGCCTCTGATTTGATTATGTAGACTCTACTTCTAGCCATTTGACTTGATCCCATAGGCGTTTGTAGCAGGAGATCCGCGTGGCCATCGCATGGCGAAAGTTCTGCGCGTGGACCACAATAAGAACGAGTTTCCAATTGAAGTGGATACCCAGGAGCTGTACGACTGGAAACGATGAGCTCAGGAGACGCGGCTCTTTGTTTTGACTATCGATTTGTTTTGACTTTGTGAGTGTTGTTTTGCTTTTTTAGACTACCGCTGACCATGATGCTCAAGCGGAAACGGGATCGAAAGGGTCTTGCAATCGCTTCAGATGGTCTGTGAGTTTTACACGAGAATGTGATCCTTTGTAGCCTGGTGTAGGGAGATGATTTAGCTGAGACGGGGTGGTATCTAACGACGTTTTAGATGCAAAATGGCGAAAGTTGCGGACATTTGGGTTGGTGGATGGCGAGGTGGAAGGCGAGACTCGTGCTGATCGGCTTCATGCTGGGCTGAAAACGGTGAGAAGTGGATTGAAACGCCTGTGTAAATGTTGAGGCTGGTTGTTTACTTGGTTTGTCGTTGGTCTGCAGTGTATTTTTGATGCAATGAATGCGACGAAGAAACAGCTTGCAGCAGAGAAGCAGGAGCAGTCGTGTGTCCGTAGCAAGCAATTGATGAGTACGTTTTTGACTACGAAGGGTGGTGGATTGGATGAAGGTGAGACTAGCAGCAGTCAACGCAGCTCATGCGAAGAAGGTGCAGTCCCTGAACGAAAAAAGAGACGACAACGATCGCTAGCTCGAGATGCGACCGACTGTTCCTCGCATGTACAACCTTTACGCAAGCTTGTTTCATACAAAAGCCGGTGTTGTGACAAGGCGTCGCAACAGAGCCGATGTGAGGACGAAACAGCGCGGTCTCAGCGGCAATTTAAGTATGACATAAAGAAGACCGAATCGAAGCATAAAAGGCGAAGCGACTCGATGCCGACGAGAAAAAAGACCGTATATTCAGTGTCCAGGGCAAATCAACTGAGTATCAGCAAATACTTTTGTGGACAGCAAGGGCAGCGTCAATCAAAGAAGGTGATCAATAAGTTTGTGAATCATGTCCGGGAGACCGAGAGCATTCAAGAGATCGAGGCACAGAAACGTTTTGTTTGGGGACTCGATGAATACTATGCTCTGGACGCCGAGAAGAAGGCGCTTGAGGCAGGTGTCGATAAACTTAAAGGCAATGGAGTTGGAGAAATCAATATTCAGAAGTTGAGCTACAGTCGTACAGCATATGCTGTGAAGACGTCATGTACTAGACAACGGGAAAGAAGCGGCACGATGAAAGGAGAATCAGATGCACTTCGATCGTGGTTAAAACCTCGGGACAGCGAAAAACGACAAGACGAATCAGGGGAGACCAAGTGTGACGATGATGAGACAAGTCAGCGTCCGAAGCAACGGCTGCAGAACGTTGCTTCCGACAAGTCAAAATCGAACAGGACGGATCGAAGCAATAGCTTGTGCTTTATACAATCCGATGGCTCCGTTGGAACTTCTATTCGAACGAATGAAGTGGCCGGTAGTGCGCAACGTGAAGCAACCCAACGAGACTTCCGGCATCGAAATTTGTGAGGCTCTCTGGACATTTTTGGTCGTAAAAGTACGTCATAAGCACAAAGGCTATTTGCTTCTTCGGTTGCACTTGTCCTCCGATTGTTCATCACTTTGGCGGTGAGTGGACGGACAGCAGCTTGCCGCTGCAGATAGCACAGCGTGTGAAGTGTTGCTGTACAAGGCACAGCTGCCATCTGTTGCTTCAGTAAAAGCACGCATCATGAAGCTGTAACATTGCGGCACTGGTATTAGTAGTTTGCTCTCGATAGCCTAGTTAGGAACATTCACAGCAGCTATTGTGCTTTGCGATCGGTCGGCAAGACGAAAACCACCGTCGCTGATCTTCCAAATGCCAGCACTATAGCATACACGGATGAGAATGATTTCCCGCAGCATCGTGATGGTGGCGGAGATCACACTCAATTTTGATCCCGGCACTTCCTTCCACTGCACTGCGACTTCCTGCCAAAACACAAACAAGCAAATGACACGAACATACGCATTCACGCATGCAAAGTCAGCGCGAGCTCCCTCACACCTTACAGCAGTCATCACTCCAACGCACCTTGATCGCCATTTTCCTGCTGGCTGCGAGGTACAGCAGTTCCACGTCAAAAGCCCAGCGCTCGATATGCATTGGCGGAAACAGCACACGGGCTGCCGTGCGGTCAAAGAGCTTGAACCCGCACTGCGTATCACGCACATTCTTGATACACAGCGTCGACACGATCAGGTGGAACCCGTGCATGAGCAAGTTCCGTAGCGGGTGACGCTTGGCAATCGCCTGTTCTTCCAAATGGGCGCGACTGCCACACACCACAACTCCACTCTGTCCACAGCTTTGGACGTCTTCTAAAACACGTGCGAGCTTGTCATAGTCCCTGATCTCGGTCGCATTATCAGCATCAGCAAACAGCACAAACTCTCCACGTGCACGCATCACTCCTTTGCGAATGGCTCCTCCTTTGCCGTGATTGTGCTGCAGCTCTAGCAGTCGAATGCGATCAATCGAGTAGCGCTTGACTGCATCCAGAACCACGTCCACGGTCCTGTCCACACTGCAGTCGTCCACGACAATGACCTCGTACGTGAACGACCGGTCCTGCTGCTGCTTTTCATCGAGGAACGCGATGGTCTCGTTCAGTGTCACTTCAATGCGCTGTTCTTCATTGTACGCTGGAATCACCACAGTGAGCGACACTTGGGGCTGTTCATCTCCCAAGGACCCAAATCGCAAACTGCATTTATAATATAAGCCCGGATAGAGAGGGATCAAAATAGAGTCTGAAAAAAGTGCTTTTTATCGTCCGAAGCTGGAAACCCACGTACCGCTTCGTGTCATCATGAGGATCGACAAATGTAGCTTCTTGTGCAGAGTCGGTCTCTTGAGCGAGTCTCGTGGCCTCAGCGATCGGCGCATATATCCAGGTGACTAGCAGCATGGTTCCTAGTGTTAGCGCTGCACAGAGGAGGGCGACAGCTGCGTCGGACGCTACCGACGTGAGGACCAGCATGCTGTGGTCGGTGCTGTCAAACACGTATGTAGGTTGCTCGTTGTGGGTCTATAGGTTCGGATGGTATAGGTCTTTTTGTGTACAAAAAGGTATGTATTATAGTCCAAAATGTCGACAAAATTGTGCTTTTTTGTGTACTTTACACGAGTGAGGAAGCGTCGTCGTCGTACGACGTTATTGGGTTGGGTACACTTTCATGTACCCATTTATTGCTGTCGCCGTTTGAGAGGAAGACCCACCAATTCTGAAGGATGCCGCGATCAAATGGAGAACGATCGTCTGACAGGTTTTGTAAGTACGTGATGGAGGATCGCCGAGCATGTTCCCACGAGGTCTGCAGCACGTAAAAAATGACACATCGATGACGTTAGAGCTCCATTTCTCCTCAGAGATGCAGTCATGCCCTTGGTTGTTCATGCGAACGATCAACACAACTGGAAACGCACTCACTGCACGCACCTGGTTTGTTGAAATGAGAAACGCTTGGTAGCCCAACAGCGGGACGACCATGAGCAACACGCACACGATCATGAAGCACAGCACAAGGTACAGCGCATTGATCTTGAACCAGTCGTCAATGTCTTCTGCTTCCGAGATAGCAGAAGTCGTGACTCCAATCATCACGGCACCCTCCACACTTTGCAGGAGCAAATACAGCACAAAAAGCCGACGATTGCTCTCGCCAACACACGTTCCGACGCAGTCACAACTGTGCACCCCATCACCAGTGCACGCAACACACAACGTTATGCCACAATCGCTTTCACTCCAGCTTCTTCAGCGTTCTAACGAATGAACGATGTTCACGTACTGATGATCGTACTGTCGCGTACACCGATCGCAATCTTTACTGCACATACACAAAGCATGCTTCAGTAAGATGCCACCTCCAGCCCCTCGCTCCTTTTTGCTGCATCCTAGCTACAGCCACCCAATTGTACCAGTGTTTTGTCCGCAGTGGCTGGAACACGTGACAGTCGTTGCAAAAGTGGAGGTCACTGCTGTCCCCTGAAAGGTCATGCTCTGAGCCCTCGACCAGCAATTCCGTCTTGACACCATCTTCTGCTGCTGGAATTGGAGACGGAGAGTTGACAGTCATAGGCATCGTACTCTGTCCAATGGCAGGTGAGACGGACGTTCGCTTCTTTATAAAACCAGGCGATGAACACTGGAGCACGACATAGCAGCTGATGGTCACGACTGCGACGACGAGAGACGAGACAAACTGAGGCATTGACAGCGCGTCGGGACTTAATGCGCCCTTGTATCCCAGCACCACGTAGCCATAGACATGCAGGCCAATCCACCACGCCCGGGCATACCATTTGCGGAACGTAGCGGCTCGTACAGCGTTCCCCGCGTTCCACGTCCGTGCCATTTGGTGCAGATGAATTTGGACCGCCACCCGTTCTGGTATGAGATGGGTATGTACCCATGTTTAGTTAATGTCAAGCCCTGTGGACTTTTTGTGTAGCCATGG
The DNA here is from genome assembly GCA_921007115.2 of Peronospora matthiolae. Classification (NCBI taxonomy): domain Eukaryota; phylum Oomycota; class Peronosporomycetes; order Peronosporales; family Peronosporaceae; genus Peronospora; species Peronospora matthiolae. The sequence continues at coordinate 799,745 of CAKLBY020000109.1, read as the reverse complement.
CACGAAATGCACTTCTGAATCGATCGAAGCTTCTTAATCTGATTCACTCACTGAACTTCTTTGTTGTGCGTATGTCGAGCAAGCGGGTCACATGTGCGTGAAACACGCGATAACAATTTGGCGCCACCGGGAACTTAATGACACGCTAAGACTGGCTGTAGGGGTACTTGATTTCGCTCTACGATGATGCAGGTAGATTTCGGCGTCATACACACAAGTCAAGGAGCAGATCCAATGTCTGTTTGTGCTCATGCTACATGTTAAAAAGTCCCGTGTTCTCTAATGCATCACGTACGCAAGTTTATAACTAGGGTGCTCCTCTGACCCGCAACAAATGCTCCTCAAGTCTTACGACAAAAGAATACTTTGCAGCAGTGTCTGTTCGCAAATGCTATACGTGGTATTCCCATCTTCATTCGTTTCTGTGTGCATGTTGTTATGACTGTCATGCGACCGTCATGCAGTAGTTCATCTCAGTTGGTCCATGGATTAATTACCAGTAAAAGCGGAATTGTTGTCATTCTGGCTGCGTGCATCCACACTATTCGGAAGCAGAAGGAGGTCACACTTATAGCTCATTTCTTACTCGATCAAGTTGGCGAGTCCTTCGTAACATTTGCAAGAACCTGATGATTTAGGTCGCTATCTAAATAAGTCGCGCTGCAATTTTAGTCGTGTGCTTTTTGATGGACAGACGTGGCGTTTGTGTGACCCACATCTAGTCAGTCAAAAACGCACATCCAACATGACGCAGCGTCGTGGTCTCCCGAGCTCGCTCTTGTGCCTTCTACTGCTCCTCTTCTTGACGGTCCTTGTCTTTCCAACCAATGCAAAAAGCTACAAACGCGTCTCTAGCAACGCGTCTGAGAATATCCGATCGATCGATCCATTCGGCGCTTCCCAATCGACGTTCGAGAGCAACAACTCGGTCTGTTTGTCCGACACCAGCGAATGTATGCACTTTACACCGCCCTTTACGGCCGTGTTGGCGCCTTTACTTGATCCAAGTAAACCGCACATTGTCTTTGTGTCGATAGGTATTGAAGGACATGCTCAGCCGCTGCTCCGGATGGCCAGTGAGATGCAAGAACGAGGATATCGCGTCTCTTTTGCAACTCATGACGCTGGCCGACAGTGGGCGTATGCCTATGGGATTCCCTTTATGTCGGCAGGACCGTTTCCGTTATCCGCTGAGGATCTTCGAGACAAACTTCGTGTCATGACGCGGGACCCCTCGAACTTTCGAGGGATCTTGACCATGTTTAACGACATCTACGTGCGTGCTGCGAAGCCAATGTTTGACGCTCTGCTGCCTCAGTTTGAAGTCAATGGAAGCAACATGAATGCACCGGACTTGCTCGTGGTGGATATGGCAACTGTCGGGGTGCAAGCTCTGGCCGATAAGCTGGATGTGCCGTACATTATCAACTCGCCGTCACTGCTCTTTGACCTTGGAGAAGCCCCGAGTTACGTACCTGCGTGGGGAACTGGCTTTAGTGTGAACATGTCACTGTGGAATCGATGCATGAACATTTTGTTTCCAAGACTATTGTCCGTCGCGTTGACACCGCCGTTCATGGAGTTAAACAAAGTACGCTACGAGCTGGACTTGCCACCATTTCAATCTCAGCACGACTTGTTTAAAGACGCGCGCGTAATCCTCAATACTGCATTCGGGCTTGAACACCCGCAGCCTTTGTCGCCACTCGTGGATGCTGTAGGACCCGTTATGCCGGTACCAGGGGGATATGCTGACAGGCTGGAACGTCAAAGGCTGCCTCCAATGCTGTTGAGCTGGCTTGACGCGGCGAGTGAGTCTGGCTCGTCGATGCGATTGCGGCAGCGAAAAGCCCAAACTCATCCTCCAACAAAGTCTTCGGACGAGAACGAGGTTCAAGCTGGATCTAGTGGTGTCGTGTATATAAATCTTGGTACTTTGGCTTGTATTGACGCATGGCAAGCCCGAGCTCTTGTAGACGGATTACTCACTGGGCCCGATGACGTGTACATGAACGTACTTTGGGTTCTTCCCACCGACCAGCATGACATTTTGCCGTCTGTGTTACCGACGTCGTGGGTTGTTAAATCTCCCAGTTTGTTCCTATCAAACCTGGAAATTCTGGATCACCCGGCTGTCCGTTTAGTCATTTCGCACTGCGGCATGGTATCAGCTCAAGAAGTGCTAGTGATGAAGAAGCCACTGCTATGCATTCCGTTCCTTGTGGACCAGCCGGATGTTGCCGCACGTGTTGTCGATGCCGGGGCAGGGTTGTCACTGGACAAGAACCTCCTTTCGGGTCCGTACGTTCATGCTGCAGTCACAGAACTCCTGACAAACGTCTCGTATACTCGTGCTGCACAAAGGGTCGGTTCATTGCTGGAACGAGCTGGCGGTACCTCTCGTGCAATCGATATGATTGATGCTGCGCTACGTCTAGGGGTTGATCATCTTGCAACCCTGAACTTGACTGCGCCATGGCACAAAACTGCAATGCTGGACGTCTGGGCAGTTTACGCCGCGCTGATCTGTTTGCTAGCAGTGTTTGTGCGAGTCCAGTGGCTACTAGTGCACACTTTGGTGTCAGAGAGTTTTGGGCTCTTGCGCAACGCGGTGTTTGGATCACCACGACTACTACCGTCAACAACTGTGGAAGAGCACGACGAAAAGTACGGAGATGACGACGAAATGGAGGCGTTTAGTGGTAGCAGTGACACGTCGCAGCACGAAAGTTGAGGCGGAAGGTGAGAAAATGACTCTCTTATCCGATTTCGTTCTACGGTTGTTGCAAACAACTCGCGACATTGATGACTTTGCTCGAAGATGTTGAAGATAGAGTGTTACATGAAGATAGGGTCGTGCATGCAGATAGAGCACCAGAATGCTTACCCTGCTTAGGTTGCGTTGTGACCCTTTGAATATCAATCAAATAACCTCAACCATCTCTCTTACGTTGGTAGTGACCGGTCAATGAAGTCTCCAAATCCCAGCGCCACACAAAACTATCGACAGTAAATTAAAGTGCAGACGCCACGGGGCAGTTCACGCGGGACAATGAGAACATCCGACAAGGAATCAGACCGACCCACTTCAAATGAATGTACTGATTCAAGCGAACTTTTTCACACATGGCTCCATTCGATGACCATAAACTCTGCTGCTTCCTTCGTTCTTAGCCCATACTCAATGGCGATAGCGCCATCATCCGGAACTCGATCAGCGTCCACCACCGTCAACTGGTGGTGTGTAACCAACAGAACGATATCTGATTCCTCCGTGTTTCTACTACCGCTGCTGTTATTTCTGGTCGCTCTCCGTCACTGGTGGACGCTGCGCAAATGAAGTCGAAACGCTGTGAATTCTATGAAAAAGCGTTAAAACACGAACACATCGTGCAATTACGCGATAACGACGTTTTAACCGCTCAAGAACAGCTCGTGGGTGGTTTAATCAGCTCTGCCGCATCAGATTATGGTCTGGAGATTGCTGGGCGATCCAAATTTGCTTGCCAAGCACCTACAGATTTTGTCGTGTTGCGTCTATTTTACTGCAACCTAAAAGCGTCTCGTGGAGGGTCTAGCAATGCAGCAGAAGCAACAGTGGACCACAGTGTGTGCCTTGGATTTGAAAGCGTGATGCACGACCACGTCAAGACGAAGGCTCGAGGGCGGCCATAAGAGCTGTTCAAGTGAGTAATGGGTACAGAAAACTGGAGCTGCTGGGATTGACTGAGCGGCGAGCATTAAGACGCAACTTGAAGACGGTGGAGAACAAAAGGAGTGCATCTGAGAAGACATCTGAGAAGCAGTTGCTTGGATTGAGGAAGGAGACGACGACGTCAAGAGTTCTGGAAACGGGGGTATGCAGGACAAGAGGTCAAGGTTGGGATCTGCGATACCGGACTGTCTTCGTCCTCGTCACATTTTCGGCATGTTACAGAGCAGAGCTACTGGACCCATGAGCCGAGAATACAGACTCGGTGAATTACGGCACGTTCGTAGCCGGTAATATCAGTGGGGCAGATGCACAGTGAACTGGTACTGCCCCCGAAGCCGAGCTGTTTGTGTTTCGCATGTTCATTGAAGAGCAGCTGTCGTTTACATCGTGGTATCTCGATGCGTTTAACTACGCGGTGTTCAAGCGAATCCATGTACTGAATTTAAGCACAGGAGGACCCGACTTCCAGGATATTCTGTTTGTCGACAAAATTCGTTCGGGAACTGGTTGCAAATGGCATCATTCTGGTACGGTGCCTGCTCTTTTTGGTTGTCGCTTTGGAGCTATCCCAGCTAAGCGCATGATCACAATATCAGCGACCAGGTTTCTGCTGTCGGCATCAATGGACCTCATTACGGCATGCTGTCTAATCCTGCTGATCAAGCAGGAGTCATTGGTGTAGCAGGCATCACCAAGAGTAATGGAAAATTGCTGAATTCTCGTCGCGTGGCATGACATCTTGGGAGCTTCCGTTCGGATCTGGCCGTGTCAAGCCCGACATTGTCACTCTTGCTGAAGACGTTCATGGTGCAGATGTCTCTGGTGGATGCAAAACGCTCTCGCAAACCAGCGCATCAGCACCAATCATATGGCAGCGATAGCTGTTCTTGCATCCATGTTCCTGCTAAATAAGAAGGATGGAGCCTGTTGAACGTGGCATCGATGAAACAAAATCTGCTTGAACGCTCAGACAAACTCGTAGCTCGCCGTGATGCTGACTATGTGGTTCGAAGCCCCATTTTTGAGCAAGGAAGCGGAACGCTTAGCATATCCAAGGCAAGCGAGATGGTGGAGCGTTTGTGGGCACCAAAGTGCTCACAATGCTACACAAGATGGCCATGAGCCAAGTTCTAGTGTCTTAAAGCCAAGCTCTTTTCCGGACGAACTTGACATGACCGACTGTCCACGCATGTGGCCATACTGCTCGCAGCCACTATATCACAGCACGCTATTTCCGTGGCGAACTTGACGATCCTGAATCCCGCGTCTGTTGTTGGTGTCATCAAGAGTCCACCGCAGTGGATTGTCGGCACTAACAGCGAGTACCTAGCGGTCTCGACGTCAACGCCTTTCACCCTTTGGCCATATATTGGCTCGGTTGGCGTTTTCATTGCAGTAAAAGAGCAGGCTGCTAATTTCGAGGGTATCGCCAAAGGAGAGCTGCGACTTGAAGTCGACAATGGTGATCACGTCAGTGAGCTCCTTGTCCAGGTAACTATCAGGAATTTACCTTCTCCACAAGCTTCGAAGCGCATTTTGTGGGACCAGTTCCACAACATTCCCTTCCCGTCTGCTTTTGTGCCGATAGACAACCTCGACAACCAGCATGATCTCATGGATGTTGTAGGAGATTACCCACATACAAAATTTGACCAGCTGTGGAACTTCTTGATGAGTGAAGACTTTTTCATCGAGATCTTGCCGTTTGAGTACTCGTGCTTGGATCTGAGTAAATACGGTGTTGCGCTGATTGTTGATTCTGGAGAAGAGTTCTTCCGAGACGAGATTGTCGTCTTGCAAGCGGCGATCGAGCACTCGAACGTGTCTTTGATCATTTTTCCGACTAGTACGACATCCGACTACTTGACTTGCTCCAACTTTACGACACAAGTACATTGAGCAAGTGGCACGCCATCACTGGTGGAGCAAATGTACCGGCGATGAACGACCTGCTCCAGAGTTTCCATACCGCCTTTGGAAATAAAGTTGTTCACAGCACGAGTGTATCTCTGCTAGATACGGGCAACGACTCTTCGTTTCCGTACTTGTCGGGTTCGTACCTGACAAATTTCCTGGCCATGCTGGATATCTGGGCTACATCGATGCCGTCGATCAAAGTGCAAGGATGCTGAATGGCATGGAGAAGATGTAAACGGATGTTCCTGTGTGTGAGTCTTCACGAAGTGCCGTCGCCCGACGGAGGTCGCATAGCGGTCTTTGGTGACAGTTCGTGCCTCGACTCGAGTGTGCATCCTGCAGCCAACTTTCGACATTGTTTTGGAATGCTGCGTGCAATGCTGCACTTTACAATGACGCTGTGGTTCCTTCTTCCATCACTCTACCAAACCATCCGGCAAGCACAAGACTGCAACATCTCGAGTCAGAATTTGTTGCTGCCGCATTTTGTTTCGCCTCCGTTGGAAAAAAAGGCACGACGAGGCTCATTGGTACATTCGAGTTCGTCCTGTGAACTTGTTCAAGTGTTCCAAAGTGTTGCGTGGTACGCAGGACAAGTCGATTTCTCGCAGCTTTTGCACGTTTTATGGCAAAGAGCGCTGCGTTGACGAGCAGCTCAGTTGAATTCTCACACGTCGCAGAGGCACTGTATCGAGGGAAAAGCGTTTGACAAGTTGCGACGACTCGAAGCATGACGGTCGAGCTGTACGTCGTGCTGTCTAACAAGAGCGGACGACAGAATCTTGGCACGTTTCTACGCACCGCTTCTGCCTTTGGAACGACGCAAGTGCTGGTCGGTGAGTGCAGCGCTTTTCTCATGCTCATAACGGCGTCATCATTTCAAAAAGAGCAAGAGATCTAATGACTGGCTTGGCGTTGATCACGACCAGTGGGCTCCGAACGCTTTGGAACTCACGGAGCACATCGAGCGCAGAAGTATGTGGATGTCGTACACTTGTATGACGTTGCCGAGGCTCGTGAGTACTTGAAGGCTAGAGGCTGCACCATCTTTGGTCTGAGCAAGCACCCGACCGGATCCTATGGTACGTCCGTCAATCAGTTTGAAAAGCTACTGGTTTGCGTGCTGCTACTCACTTCAGTTTGCCTTGTCATACGTTTACCGTATCAGGAGCACATGTCATGCCGTATAAAGGCACCAGCGCCTTCGTCATCGATAACGAGGTACGGCCGTCTAGAGATGATTAGGATGCAATCGTCATCGTCACAACCAGATACTGGCTGGGTATTGCTGCAGTCTTTTCGTTTACCATTCGTGTTGTGCTGTGTTGATGCTGTGCAGTTTCCTGGACTTTCAGAGGAACAGCGTGCTATTTGTGACCACTTTGTCCATGTTCCTTTTCACGGCGAGCAGACACAAGCGTCCAGCAAGCTTGATCTGGACACGACTGTCGTTATGGCTATTGCGCTGCATCACTTCACTACGCTCGCACAGTTTCCGGTCCGTGCAATTGAGGCCACGAGTACGCAGGGCAAGTTTGTGCTAGATGCGTACCCGACGTTCGATCCGGCGGACAGTAAGCACGGAAAGGAGAAGGCAGCGATGCGTGAAGCTAGACGCATGACCGCTGGTGACGGTCTGTCCGAGGACAACGGACTCGGTGGTATGTTTGGGTAGGTGTGGTCCCTATCCACGTAGCAACGACGCCCGAGCTGTGGGAAAACAAAGATGCACGCTGCTTGTATTAAGTTATCGGGCCGGATAAGCAGTGCCAGTGGTAGACAGAGGAGGATGCTGCGACGAACGTCTTTGCATTTCGAGTTGCCGACACTCCCTTTGGTGTGCACTCTCTCTCTCGTCGTCCACTTGCACTCTTGTTCGAGCATTGTCGCCTTTACGGCGGTGTGAGGTGTCTGCGCCAAAGCGTAGTCGGTTCATTTCTATCTCTTCATCTGCATGGTCGGGTGAAGACCCATACGATGCATGTCGAATATGTGTTGTGACGCCTGCTTCCGCTTGCGGTCTAGAAGCACCGCCTCACACAGACGACACGATTTGATCTTTCCACTGGACTTGTCGTCATCACGGACAAATGGAATGGCACTGACAGCTGCCGATGGCTTCAGGCACTGGGAACAAAAGAGCATTCCGCAGTGATAGCAGTTGCTTTGATGAGCTCGCAGATGCATCCCCAGCACCCGCTTCACCAAGTTCCCAAGCATCTTCTTATGACTCACAAGCGTCGACGATTTGCACCGCATGCAAGCACATCGCTGCGTCATCGACACATAAGCAGGCGGTGCTTTGTTGATGCTGCGCACCATACACCGCTTTACCCGTGGCGATGCCACTTCGTAGCACATGAGTCCATCAGCATTCAACGACAGCATCGACGCGCCAAATGCCGTCAACACGGCAGACACCACGGGCAAGTCCCGTCGGGCCGCAAGATGCAGCACGGCAACGCCTTCTGCTTCCGTGTTCGGGTCTGCGCCAGCTTCCAATAGCTTCACCACGAGCGTCGGGTTATCAATCTTGAGCGTGAGCATGTGCACGCCCAATGGCGTGAGGCCCCGTTTGTTCTCCACATGGACATTGCTCCCAGCCCCCAGCAGCTTGTCCGTCACGTCGACACTCGTCGGACGTCGCCAGTGGCCCGTGGCAAAGTGCAGCGCCGTGTTCCCATTGGAATCCGACACGTCCAGGAGCTCGTCCCGGCTCTCGTGCTCCAGCAGCGCGTCCAGGACCTGCATGTCACATCGACGGACGGCAATATGGAGCGGCGATTGGCCGTGCGTGGGTTCACGCAGAGCCAAGAGCACAGACGACACGGAGGTCGAGCCAGTGCTGGTGAAGCTGCTGGAGCCGGTCAAGCTGGCAGAGGACGATGCAGTCAACGTCTCGTTTGTTGACTCCCGCACGTTGTAGCCACGTTTGTTCAGGAGCCCGAGCATGTTGCGGAGAAAGACTTCGTCGGCGTTGAGTTTGCCCCGCACGGGCGTGATGGGCGGCCGGCCAATGCTGCTGCTTCCACTGCGTTCGTCTTCGTCATCTCCTTCGGAGCTGGCGGTGGAGACGGCGTCGGGAGACACGGCGGTTGCGGACGTGGGTTCGTAACCGCGGAGGAAAGGCGGGTCGTGGACGGCGGCCATGGGGACCGAGTGAGTGAGTGAGTGGGCGAGTGGGCTGATCAGTACGGGGATGAGGAGACCACAATGCGCTTTTGCGTTGTGCTTTTGGTTCGTACTTAGCGCGGACACTGATTCCACGCACACGGACCCCCGGACGTCTGCGGGTGATGCGGCAAAAGTGAGAATGCGGGATGGTGGGCCCGGGCGGAGAAAAGGAGCGGCGTGCAAAGACGGGTCGCGTTAGATGCGCCTGGCTGCAGTTACCGCTCGAACACGCAAGTGGAAATTTGTGTCAACAAATGGCGTGGCGCAAGAGAGAGCGAGAGAGAAAGAGCGAGTCGGTGGCACGAGGACGATGGTACGACCGATTTTTGCCGGACGAGCTCCATGGTTTTTTGTGGTCTATGAAAACCAATACTGGCGATCACTTATGAAGGTCGGTCCCTCAACTTGTTTCTGGGGAGCACAAGGCTCGAGTATCGTGTACGAGAGACAAATGCGGAGCTCACAGTGGCTGCGACTGCTGCAACTTGACGTGACGTTCGTCATTAACTGGCTTGGCGTCGATCCGAACGTTTCGATTTGTAACCGCCAACGAACTACGAGCGCTTGGTGGCTTATGTACTTGCGGAACCAGTACTGTACTATTCACACTTGACGTTTACTCTTAGCTTTCACGAGGTACGAGGCAATCGGTATCGAATGTCCATGCTTAGCACCGGAAACGAACAATACTGCAGAAGACTCAAGTCGTTCACATGCCAAGCTCGTCTCTTCCTCGTCATACGCAAGTCCTTTTGTACTGTGTTTGTTGTCCGCCATGGGCGCATAAAGTCACGTTATTGCTGTGGTAGCGGCTGAATCGTTTCTATGGCCAACTTGCAAGTCTTTAGTCGGTAGGAACACGTCGCATAGTGACGGACGTAAAAACTGCTCCTGCCCCCCCCCTCCAAGGAGCCTCTTTCTTTTTATATCGCCACCCACGACGTCCGTCGTCACCTCACCATCTGTTTCGCGGACCCAAAATCTATGTACCCAACTCACTCATGTGGGGGTATGGGTGCAGCCAGATCGACAGACAGATACCATCGACAGCAAAAATGTGTAACCCAGTCCACAGTTTGTACCCACGCTGTTTAAACCCAACGCTCGGATCTTCCGCCCGTAGCCCCTCATTTATCAAAAAGCTCCGCAAACATCAAGTGGTCGAGAGGACGTGTCCAGCGTAACCCAGTATGATACGCATCACCGTTTCGCTCGTGCTTGCCGCACTGGCAACGCCCGCAGAGGCAAAAGACCGCTGCACAGCCATTCTCGTCGGTGCCAAGGTGCATAGACCCACGAACGTCCAAAAAACCGTGCTGCTGCATGCTTTCTAACGCAATAGAGTGTAACCCATGCAGGCATCCACGACTGGCACGCCCATGACGACGCACACGAACGACTGCTCCTCGTGCGACTTTCGCATCGCAAAGGTACCGGCCAAAGTGCACGAGGCTGGCGCGCAGCACGACGTCGTGCTCGCCGCCTTTGACTACCCGCGATACGGTACACTCCCATTCAATTCTAGTGTAACCGATGATTGTGTGGGCTAACTAGTGCCCCTTTTGCTCTGCTGTCTGTGTAGTTGGCACCGCTCGTGGCAAGGAGTATCTCTCTGAGAACGTGGACACGCGGTTCTTTAATTGGACTGCATCGCCTACTATTGGCAGCATCCCGGAAGCACCACAAACGTTTGGCTACATCGAAGGCGCTTACGGGATCATCAATGAGCACCAAGTTGCTATTGGTGAGAGCACTTGTCCCGCGCGGTTTTGGACCAGACCACTCACACAAGGAGGACACGCACTCTTTGATGTGGGCGAACTCTCCCGCCTTGCACTGCAACGCACTCGAACAGCTCGTGAAGCCATTCAGTTGATGGGAGATCTTGCAGTGCAGTACGGATACTATGGGGCTGAGTGGGAAGGTGACAACGTGTACGACGAGGCTGGTGAAGCGCTCACGGTGACGGACACGAAAGAGGCGTGGATGTTTCATATTCTGCCGGACGATACCGGCAAGTCGGCGATCTGGGCTGCCCAGCGCGTCCTGGACGATCAGATTAGTGGCGTGGCCAACCAATTTGTGATCCACGAGCTGGACTTGAATCGCCCGACAGATTTCTTGGCCTCTCCTAATGTGCACGACGTTGCTATCCGCAACAACCTTTGGAGGCCTGAGAATAGCAAGCCTTTTGACTTTACTCGTGTGTATGCCCGGCCACGGGAGGCAACGCACCAGTACTACTCCACTCGTCGTATCTGGCGCTTGTTCACGCTGGCGAATCCGGCGCTGGAGCTGTCTCCAGAAACCGATTTGTTTGCCAGTGACTACCCGTTCGGAGTCAAGCCAGCGTCGCCTCTATCGCCTCGCGACATCATGCGCTTCCAGAGGGACCACTACGAAGGTACGCCGTTTGACATGACCAAGGGTCCAAAGAGTGGTCCATACGGCAACCCTGACCGCTACGACGCTTCCCCGAACGGTGACCTGACTCAAGAAGATCTTTCGCGTGGCCACTTTGAGCGCGCAATCTCCATCTTTCGTGCGAGCTACTCGTTCGTCTCGATCTTGGACCCACACAACCCGGACAACGCGTTTCTCTGGTTTGGCCAGTACGCCCCACATGCCACCATCTACACGCCCGTGTTTGTCCAAGTGACTGACGTGCCACAGCAATTATCACGTGGTTCGCTCTACGTATTGGACCGGAATTCATCCTTTTGGGTTCATGCTCTCGTGGGCAACTGGGCATCACGCTTCTACTCGCACACCATTCCTTTCGTGACAAGAGTGCAAGATGAAGTGGAGAGCTACGCTAACGGTATGCTCCAAAGTGTGCTTCTCGAAGCTGCGCGGCACAAGCGCGATGGCGGTGTACCTGCCATGGTCGAGTTCTATACGACAAAGAGTGAGGCATTTGCTCAACGTGCGCATCATGCGTCTGTGGACTTGTTCGACTACCTCGTCACGGCCTTTCACGATGGCTACCAGGTGTCCAACTTTTACGCAAAGAAGCTCACTGTCCAATCGATCTTCTATCCGAAGTGGTGGCTCCAAGAGGTGGGCTTTTTCGACGCCGTGGAAGCAAAAACGGACGCTCCTTCGACTGCGTCGGCGTCATCGAGCACTGGCGCAGTTGCGACTGTGAAGACAAAGATCGTCCAAGTCGCACACAAAGGATCTGTGTCGTACGCCACTACCACGGTCCTCGTCCTGCTCGCGGGCATTGCTGGTCTTTTCCTCGGCCGTAAATACCACGGTCCGCTCACGACGAAGCCACGGGGATACCGGTCACTGCCATAAGGCTTTTGACAAGCAGTTGCCATCGTGTGTAGCCATCCTCATGATCAGAGTCTCTTCAGGATCGATTCGACGCAGCTGAGAACGTTCGGTTAGAAACTGCAGTATAAACCTTGCAATTCTATCCAAAAAACCAAGAATCTCCAGTATAAAATGCGCAGTGCGACTCCATCGCGTCTTGCAAAAAAAAGCGTCTTTCTCGTCCCCCACCCCTAGCTCGCTGAGTCTCAATGTTTGTCTTTCTATGCACGAAGGGAGAACGTTCCGTGCCTTCTCGAACGCTTCGTGTCCATCCAGCCGCTTTTGCCACACAATCCAATTGACCCCTTTGAGTCCCCATGTCCAGCGTCACTCTTCACGTGTATGACCTCAGCCACGGCATGGCGCGCCAACTGTCGCCTGCTCTACTGGGCAAGACCATTGACGGTGTATGGCACACTGGCGTGCTGGTCTTCGATAAGGAGTATTTCTTTGGCGGCGGCGGGATCCAAGCCATGGCCCCGGAGCTCGTGGCCCAGCGCTACGGCATGCAACCCGTGCGTACGATTGTTCTGGGGCAGACGGGACGGACGCAGCTGGAATTCGAGCACTTTCTACGCTCTAACAGCGTCCGGTTTACGGACACTACGTACGACTTACTGCAGCACAATTGCAACAACTTTTCCGACGAAGCAGCGACGTTCCTCGTTGGCTCGGGCATTCCCCAGTACATTCTGGATCTGCCGAACGAGGCGCTGAATTCGCCATTTGGGTACGTTGCGGCTGGATGGTCACTAGCAAATGGGTGGTCATAGGGTGGAGATATGTGTTGTGGGCATGCTAATCGATGGGTATCTGTGTGTGTGTGTCTTTTGCGGCAGTGCGATGCTGAGACCGATGCTGGAGAACATGAACAACCAGATGCATGCTGCACCAGGAGACGGGCTGTTTTCCATCCCGTTCAACGACCCATCACGTGCTACTGCTGCTGTGCCATCAGCACCGGCATCAGCTTCGGCTGCTGCGTCAGAAGGTCTGGCCTCGCGTCGCTTTAAAATTGCCGGAGCACCGGCACTTTTCTTGGACAAGATGGTGCAGCGCATTGGCGAGTTGAATGCCGAGCAGCACGTGGTAACTGAGGACGAGATGGCGGCGCTCGATGTGCTGGTGGCCCATGTGGCAGCAGAGAAGACTGACCAGGAACTCGAGTCGACCACGACGGAAGCATGCTGGACGACGGTCAACAAGTTGGTCGCTCGTGGGCACGAGTCGGCGTTCTTCTTCCCCGCTCTGGGGCTGCTTCGAGTGTTGCTGCTGCTCCCGCCGCCAGCTCGTGCTCTTGCAGCTGCAGCTGAGACGAAAACGTGCTTTGAAGCCGTGGTGCGGGAGACGGAAGCGGAATCGCTGCGGTTGACAGCTGCGCAGAAGACGCTGCTCTTATCGGTCCTGCTCAACGCCTTTGCCAATGCTGGCAGTTGCGACGTGGCGCTCGTCAGCTCGCCACGGTTTCTCCCGTTCGTCTTCACCTCGATCAGTGACTCATCAACGAGCGACGACGCGCGTGTGCTAAGTGCGCATATCGTCAGCAACTGCTGCTTGGCATTGACAGCTGGTGCAGAAGAGGTGCTGATCACGACACTGGTCTGTGGCGCAGTCGAGACGCTCGATCGAGTCTCGAAACTCTCGTCGCTGTCCGTGCAGCAGCAGACGATCGAAGGCATAATCGTCGGACTCGGGCGCTTGCTGTTCAACTTTGAAGCTGCTCGCAATCTCTCGATGGATCTCGGTCTTGCTGAAGTGCTTCGTCGTCTCCATTTGTCACCGAGCTGCCAGGCGATGCAGCCCCTGCTGTCAGAGATTGTGGCCTTGATCTAGACTGCCTGTTTAAATGGACGAACGCTTGACACCCGCCCATCCCATCGCCAAGGTCTGGTCTGGTCTCACGTCCAGTCAGTACGTGCTCATGAGTTTTTCTTCTCTCTCTCTCTCTGTCTCGCGGTATCTTGAATCTCCTTCAGCAGCTCATCTGGCCAAGCAACTCGTCACACATTGTACAAATCCAAGTGTTTGTTTGTAGTTTCAAGTGAATGTTTTTGTAGTTTCAAGTGAATGTATTTGTAGTTTGAAGTGAATGTATTTGTAGGTACAAGTACATTTGAACAATTGACAATTCATCGTCAGGCTTATTTGTACGTACAACTGCATTTAGACCAGAAGACTGGGTCGATACTTGTTAGTACAAATAATTGCACAGTGCAAGTCACTTCGAATCAGCAACAACTACAAAATGTGGCCAACTTTTACCCCTAAAGAAATTTGTAAGCAAAAATGAAGAGTTTTTATTTTCGGCAGGTGAACGATCACGTGACTCTACCTGACTGTGATGCCTCAAATAAGTACTTTTGACAACTTTTTTATTTTGTTAAGAGGTATGAGGTATCTGTTCATTGGGTGGTGATGCATTACTATTATACGATTGATTTATGACACTGACACATGAGGACTGCAGTCTGCATGTGTGCATAGTCGTGCGTTGACAACGCTTTTTAACCACCGACCGACCACGACGCTTCAATGCCTCCTGCTAACAAGCGCGGTCAGCATATCAAGGATGCACGTGAAGCAATATGTCTGCAAGCTTTGGCAAGTATCCCCTCAAGAATTGAACAGTCAGCCTTCAGCAGCGGCTTTATAACTGAAGACAACACGTTCAGCAACATCGGACAGGCTGGGGAGGAACTTCAAGTTAGTGACTGCGAAGAAGTCGCTGAAGACCGGGCAACCGATGTCACTGCGCTTACAGAACCTCGCGGTAAAGAAATGACGGCCGTCAATTAACTTGAGCAACTCGGGCAGAACGCGGCATCGGAAGAAGCTGTGGCCGGAGCAGGCAGCTTCAAGAGCATGGCCGCTGTCCAGCTATTGGCAACCTGATCAGGGCGCGGTGGTCGAGCGACAGGAGAACGCTGGAGAGGAAGCTGGAGCAGAAGACCCTGAGGAAGAAGCTGGCACTTCTGCTGCCTGGGAGGATGCTGCCGTGCTGCAAAGAGCCGTCGATAAGTTGAAGCAGCAGTCTGAAGGAAGTTCCAAGGTTAAAGGAGTCCGTTGCGCGGCCATGTTGGCGTACACGCGTCTCGCAAAGAGCGGCAGACTAAAGATTGCTGCTATCAAACTTGCAGCTGAAACGTGTGGCAAAGGTGTCTATTTCGCAAATTCAATTCTCACCTGGACAAAACACGTTTCTGCTCGACGGACGACTTTTGCATAGCCGCCAAGGAAAGCATGCAAAACGCTGGTCGTTCCTTTGGGACGAGTATGTACTCAATGATGTTCAGTGTAACGGGGTGAATTGTTACATAACAATTTATAAGAACTTGTTCATAGAATATAACTATAAGAGTTATATTCTCAGAATATTGTCATAAGGACAAATATTCTGTAGCACTTACGAGTAGTTCCTAATTGGTTGATATAGGCCATTATATCAACCAACGAAGACGCGCCACGACAGACGCACGCAATGAGTGGTGAGCAGATATTTGATTTACACATTTGTATTTAGACATAGTTAGATGAGGATAAATAGTGCTTTGTTAACAGACATTAACTATGCTAAATACAGTTCTACTTTTTACTTTAACCAAGTACTCGCTTCTTCTTAACGTCTTCCTCTGCACGTACGAGTGTACGTGAAGTTCCGAGGCACCGCCTTATTCTGTCATCAGAATAAGTAGCTTGTACTGTCACCAGTACAAGCTTCAGGGTGCCCCGTTACACCTGGTAGCACTTCGTAGTCCGTCCAAGGACCGCGTTCACATCCAACATGAATGTGTTAGATGACGAAGATGACCAAAGCTTTCACGCTACGCGTGACGGCTACTCCCATTTGAGCGATGTCGAATGGGATGCGGTTGAACGGATGGGTTCAACCATGGGCATCCATGCTGTTAGCGTCATGCTAGAGGCTCTCAATAGAGATGCCCAACATGCTACTATCGCCAAGTTCATTCAAAATGAACTTGACGCAGAACGCGAGAAAGTAGCCTTGCTTCACCAACAAGGTTCTCAACAGTCAAAGTTGTTGAGATGTCAGGGTGCTCAACAGTTTGAACTGTTGAGACAGCAGCAGGCTGCTGCTGGTGGGTCGATGCACTTGCGTCGACCCGAGACCTTGAAGATTGACATCTCCAAGTATAGGGGAGTCGAAGAGAACTCCCTCTTGAGATGGTTCGTCGAATTAGACGACGCCATAAGGGCGCGTCGCATCGACGACGGGGATATGCAAGTTGCATTTGCCCAGTCAAATCTGGCAGGACGTGCCAAGACTTGGGCACTGGGGCTCAAGTTGCACGACCCATATGCGTTTGGGTCGTTGGAAGTCTTCAAGTCGCGGCTCAGACAAACGTTTGAACCGCCTAGAGCTGAGTTCAGAGCTCGAACCGAACTCTTGAAGCTCAATCAGGGTAAGCGTGATGTGCACGCTTACGCGCAACATATACGACATCTCACTAGTTGTATAGGTTCCAACCCGGTTAATGAACACACGTTGGTTTCGGTGTTCATGCAGGGTCTTGCGGATGGTCCCGTCAAGACTCACCTGTTCCGACTTGAAATAGATTCACTAGAGCAAGCCATTTCCATTGCGGAACAGGAAGACTTCAGTTTGAGACAGGCTCGCGCCAGCTCGACATCATATCGTCCACCGAGACGATATGACAGCGGAAGTCCAGAGCCGATGGAACTCTGTTATGTAGAGAGCGAGAAGGCTCGCTCTACAGACTACAAGAAGTTACAGAAATGAAACAGATGTCAAAAGACAGGACTACGCTTACGAGTGTAGTGCCCCTCGTCCAGTGTCTCGCAACACTGGGCGTAGTGACCGTCCACCCATGAGAAAGGGGCAGGGACGCGGGTCCGCTATTGGTGCAAAGACGCAACAACGGGATGGACCGTAAAATAACGGACAGGATCAGTAGGTGCGGAGCATCCTGCTGGTCCAGCAACGTCAAGAGGATTTGTAGGCCTCTTGATGCAGGTTGCTCCCAACACACAAACGTTGTGCGTTGCTGCTCTAGGTAATGAGATCTCACTCATTACCTTGAAACTCGAAGTGACGAATAAGTTGTCCCTTCGAGCTCTAGTCGATTGTGGGGCGTCCAACAATTTTGTGCAACGCCAATCGCTAGAAGATGGTCACTTTAAGTTCAGTGAATGTGACATACCTCCTACGAGGATGACGGTACGTCTTGCGACAGGCGCATCCGTAACCGTCATGAAGCGTATAGTGAAGATCCACTATACGCTAGAAGATACCCAATATGACGATGACTTTATCGTATTGGATTTGGATGACAATTTTGATGTCATCCTTGGAATAACGTGGCTCAGAAGGTACGAACCACGGGTAAACTGGCAACATCGAACAGTAACGATGCCAGCCGCTTGTTCATCAGATGGCCATCTGATGAACGTTTTGGAGCGTCCACAAGCGTGTGGATGTACTACGAGTGAGTGCGATGGCCTCACTTGTGGTACGGTCGTTAGTACGACGGCACAAAACCTTAGTGTAACAAACGGTTACACTTCGGAGCAAAGTTCCGGCGGCTGTGAGGAAACACAGGCTGCGCCGAAGGTCCACCACTCGAATAATTCGAGTGGACCGGGACAAAGATGTATCCCTAGCGGGGAACATCTAGAAGAGAAACAATCGATCGCTCAGGTTAAGCGAAACGATAATCCTAGATCGACTGGAGAGCCTTTCGTAGAGGATCTCGCTGTGGTTGCGCAACCCCAGCTAGAAGAAGTAAAGGGAATAAGTCGCAATATTACAAATACGGCGGAAATAAGTTCCCCGAAACCCGCGGGAATAAGTCCCCGGGAAGCCGAAGGAATAAGTCCTTCGAGGCCTGAGGGAATAAGTCCCCAGGAAATGACAGAGACATTGAATGCCCTAGTCAATGATGGATCAAGTGTAGGCGCTTATACACTTGATCTGATTGCGCCTCCGAAGTTGACTTCGGAGATCACTCAATTGCCAACGCTCGAACATAAAAGGCTCTTGCGTGATCTGCGTAGTGGCAAAGTCAAGCAGATCTGCATACTCGTCGCTGACGACGAGTGTGTAACCGACATAAGGTCAACAACAGTGTTTACTGAGAGCGAGAGAGTTCTCAGTAGTTCATCTATGGACGAGAGTGTCCTAGATGAAAAGACACGAATTGAGCGATATGACTCCCAATCGTGGGGATCGCTAAAGACAAATCCTCTCTATGACGATTTGGTTGAATTCAAGGATGTATTCCCTGAAACTGTTCCGTGCGAGTTACCGAAGGATAAAGGCACTCGACACAAGGTCGAGTTAGACTAGGCTCGAATTAATGTGTCATGAAGCAGTGGCCACTGCCTCGTGAGCAAGTACTTGCGATCGACAAGCTCTTTGCCGATCGTTTAGCTGCGGGCCATGTGAGGGAATCAACTTCCCCACATAGCTCTCCGACCTTCTGTGTGCGAAAAGCAACAGGGTAGTGGCGGATTGTGCATGCATTTAACAAGTTGAATGCTGCAACGGTACCGGCTCAGACGCCGATACCGAGGAAGGACGTAATCATTGATGGTATGTCAAAGAGTACCATCTATTCGTCCATGGATTTGATGGATGGCTTCTATCAAATCCTTATGCGAGAACGGGATATACCCTATATTGCAGTGAGCACGCCTAGCGGCATGCTCTGGGAATGGCTAGTAATGCCACAAGGGCTTAGTAATGCCCCTGCCACGTTCAACAGATGTGTATCACATCTGTTGAGACCAGTACGAGAATTCGCGCCGATTTATTTCGATGACGTATTCATCCATAGTCGAGCTATGGATGGAAAGTCGGATGTTGAGGTTCACAGGTACCACGTCCGACAGGTTCTTACAATCATGCGAAAGCATCAATTGTATGCAAACCTCAAGAAGTGTATATTTGCAGCAAGCGAAATACCACTTCTTGGGTGCATCGTTGGCAAGAACGGTGTACGTCCTGATCCCGAAAAGATCAAGGCGATCACCAACTGGCCTATGCCAGTTGATGTCAAAGGTCTTCGAAAATTCCTTGGGATAGCGGCGTATTTGCACAAGTATTCACGCAATTACGCCGAGATGACTGTGCACCTCTCTCGTTTGTTGAAAAAGAACGAGAGGTAGTTATGGAACGCTGAATGTCAGCGCTCCTTTGATGGCATCAAGCAGAGCTTGATACAATCCCCAGTCCTAGCAATAGCCGATCAGGACAGACCATTTCATGTGGTCTGTGATGCCAGCGATTCGCAATCGGCTGTGCATTAATGCAGTACGACCTTGAAGGCGTTGAACGCGTCGTCTGCTATCAGTCGCGTCAGCTGCAACCAGCTGAGCGGAACTATCCAGTGCATGACAAGGAACTCCTTGCCATGAAGTATGCACTCGCGAAGTTCAGAGTCTATCTATTAGGAGATAGACCCTTCATTGTTTACACTGACCATGCGTCCTTACGCACGGCAGTGAACAGCCCGCACCTTTCACAACGAATGGCGCGGTGGTTGTCATTCTTTGCAGAATACAACTTTACGGTCGAGTACAAACCAGGACGACTTAATGTCGTCGCTGATGCACTCTCACGTCGTCCCGACTTTGAACCAGTCGTGAAACCCAACAGTGAGACAGTCACTGTTGCGGTTATGACGTCCTCAGTACCATCTACAACGTTGTATGATGATGTGAGGCGGGCGTATGCCCAAGATGGTGAGATTGCGAAGTTGTTGACACATCTCTCACAGCCATCTCGAGAATGGTAGAAACGATTATCGTCTGCGTATCGATCTGCATCAGATCGATACACTACTCGCAACGGGTTACTGTATTATACAGCCTTTTCTGGTGACACACCACGTGTTGTCATTCCAGAAGATACTGATCTGCGTTTGCGGATCATGTTCGAGTATCACGATGCTCCTATAGGAGGACATCGTGGCCGGGAGAAGACATATCTCACGGTGAGTCGAGACTTTTACTGGCCCCGCCAGTATAAGTTTGTGCGAAAGTATGTTCGCGCATGCGAAGTCTGCCAACGAGTGAAGTCAAGTCCTTCACTGCGTGCACCTTTACAGCCTCTACCGGTTCCGGCTGAGTGCTGAGAATCCATCTCAATGGATTTCGTCTTCGGGTTACCCAAAGACGCACGCGGAAATACGGGTATTCTTGTATTTGTTGACAGATTCAGCAAAATGGTACACCTTGTGACTGTACCAGAGTCAATCACGGCAAGTGGCTGTGCTTGTGTCTTTATTGACACCATCTTCCGACTTCATGGGTTGCCCCGTGAACTCGTATCAGACAGAGATCCACGCTTCACAGCTGATTTCTGTCGTTCCGTGTTCAAATCACTCGGAACGCGCTTGAAGATGTCGACATCTGATCATCCAGAGTCAGATGGTCAGACGGAACGTGCCGATCGTGTCCTCGAAGAGATATTTCGAGGATACGTACACTCCTTTAAGGGTTGGATTGAGTTGTTGCCAATGGTAGAGTTCGCCATTAACAACTCGGTGCATGCATCCACGACACATACACCGTTTTACGTGAATGGCTTACGCCATCCGCGTGTACCCACCTTACTAGAGTGTAACCCTGGTTTAAGAGGGGGGAGGGACTCGCGCGAGCAAAAACCGATTTGGTTCACGCTCATCACGCTCTGACGAAGAGGTCAGTGCGTTTGATGCCGATATCGATAACATCGACATCGAAGAAGATGATGCCAGTGAGAGCGCGGAAGCCCTCACTGAAGAAAAGATTGATGTTGCTGCAGTGCACTCACAGCGCACTGAAGCTAACGAGTCATCAGATGAGTTCATACTGGATCGTGAAACGGTCGTCCGTTTTGTGCAAGACTCCATCGCCGAAGCGGTGGATAAGCAAAAGCAAAACGCAGACAAGAATGGAAGGGCAAACACTCTTCTATTTAATCAAGGTGACTTAGTCCTACTGTCTACGGTTAATCTACCAAAGCATGTAGTGACTAACTTGGGTAGTAATAAACTTCTACCCAAGTACATCGGCCCATTTCGTGTATTGCACCGCCTAGGCAATGCATACACGATCGAACTGCCACGTAAGATGCGAACGCATCCCACGTTTTACGTTGGTCGGCTTAATCCGTACCATCAGTACGCTGATTCTTCTGATGAAGAACGCCCTTGCGCTCAAGCATCTCACAGAGGGCCTTGTGCTCCCGATGGTGGATATCGACAAGGGTCTGAAGAGCAGTTATCTCATCCCGAGACCGGTCAATATCCCCACGAGCTACCCTTAACTCATCACGCAGAGAAGTCAGAGCTCTCTCGTTCTCAAGCTAAGCAAAGGCAAACTCAGCTCGATGCTTCAAGACAGTGTCCGCCAGTTGGAGACGCCTGTCCCGTTCATGTTCGAGATCGCCGCGTAACGCTTGCGTTACGCAATCAAAGAAGCTCTCGAGAACACACGCTTCCCCACGATAGTATGTAGAGCGTTTTCCCTCCTCCTCCACCTCCATTAGAGGACTCTCGCGGTGGCCAGCGCTATCTAGTTGAGCAGCTGTTGAACCACCGCGATGTGAACGGACGTCGGACGAGTTACCTCGTCCGGTGGCGCGGCTATCCCCCGTCCTGGGATACTTGGGAGCCCCGCTCCCAACTGATGGTTGGCGTACTGGGTCTGGTTGAGCAGTACGACGCGGCACATCCTGTGCCGCAGGACGGTCGTAAAGGAATTTCAGATCGTCAATCCCTTCGTAAATCTCACTAGAGATACGTACGCGCCACCACGGGCTAGTAAGGAGGTAAGCCTTCTTAGGTGCTCGTGCAGAGTTGTTCACACAACATGGGCACGAGTCTCCCCAAGAGAGGCAGGGTAATCCTTTCTCCCTTGACAGACGATGCAGCTTGTAGCGTGCACCTGTTGGGTTCGCTTCTGAAACTTATCACGAGCTTTGATAAGTTTGTCGTTCCAAACGTCACGACCTACATCCTCAAGGTTATAAATGTAGGCGTTCCACGCTTGAAGTAGTGAGGGACCATCACGCTTGTATTTCCCACTGTACCATCGATGTCTAAAGAAAGCATCGATGAAGAATTCATTCTCAGCGCGATTGTTTTTCGCGCTGGGGTCAAGGTGATGGATCCTTGACGAATCAAACAATCGTGTTCGATAACGATCACTCGTCGTCGCCGACAAGTGATCCATGACGGATTTTGGAGGCATCCATGCCTTCTTTTCTGGAGCGAGACGCAACACACTGCGGTCCCGCTCTTCTTGCGACGTGCCGACAGAAGGACTGGCACCTCGTTGCGAAGTGGTGTCAATAGGAAAACCGACACCACTGTGAGCGCCCGAGTCTCGCGACCTCGAGCGCCTTCGCTTCGGCGATGGTTCATCTGATGAATCAGATGAACCAAAGATGCTACGACGCATAGCATTATCCATGCCACGCTTGGCAGGCGGCTTGGTTCGATCGCCGTCGATACGGATCCGTCTTCCGTATCAGGAGAGTACGAGACACCGGGCTCATACTCTGTGAAGACATGAGTGTCTTCATGACGAGCGCCTGCATCACCAGATGACACAGGCTGAGTCACTTCAGCAACCGATGACACATCAGTTGCTGCGGCTAATGCTTCGGCGTCCGCACAGAGACGTGCAGACGCGCTCTCGGCGGCCTTGCTCGCGCACCGCTCGTTAACCATGCGATGAACTGTTGGAAAGTGGACTCGGACCAACAAGTGCAAACCCTTTCCCAAATGATTTGGGACGAGTATCCATTTAGTCAATCAGTCACTATAGTGACTGATGGTTGAGGATTGATGTAACGGGGTGAATCGTTACATAACAATTTATAAGAACTTGTTCATAGAATATAACTATAAGAGTTATATTCTCAGAATATTGTCATAAGGACAAATATTCTGTAGCACTTACAAGTAGTTCCTAATTGGTTGATATAGGCCATTATATCAACCAACGAAGACGCGCCACGACAGACGCACGCAATGAGTGGTGAGCAGATAGTTAATATGCACATTTGTATTTAGACATAGTTAGATGAGGATAAATAGTGCTTTGTTAACAGACATTAACTATGCTAAATACAGTTCTACTTTTTACTTAAACTAAGTACTCGATTCTTCTTACCGTTTTCCTCTGCACGTACGAGTGTACGTGAAGCTCCGAGGCACCGTCTTATTCTGTCGTCAGAATAAGTAGCTTGTACTGTTACCAGTACAAGCTTCAGGGTGCCCCGTTACAGTATATGTGCACATTATCTAATGTGTCAGTCTTTTTTCAATTCTTCAGTCAGAAACCGCTTGTGAGATTCTATTGCCGCCGACGCCTGATCTGAACATGCCTGTAAGTTGGCCTCTTCTGAAGATGGATGTATCGTTGTTGGTATTGTAATCGTCGAAGGCTTCATTTCAGCGAGTGGTGAAATTTATAACGGCATTGCTGTTGATCCCGTAAAGGGCAAACCGTGCTTTACTAACACTTGCTGTACACAATTCATGACCAGTTCCTGCAATGTCGCCGCCGGTAACGCATTCAAAAAGACGCTGCTGCTGTAATTTTCAAAAAAACTACCACTGCGATTCTCGCATGGCATGACCGTGCCCTTTCTGCGAGTAATGCTCCTTAAAATGACGTTGCTGATGCTGCTATCGACATCTACTGGCACTAACGATCTGCATCCTCGTTTGCTGTGCCTCACTTCCCCACAGTTACCGCAGCGCCGGCGCCGAGTGTATTGAACATACTGTGATGCTTCTTCTTCCACTGTGAGCTACACCGCCGCTTCAATATCCTCCTCTGGCACCTGTGATGCTGTCAGTGCCTGCAATGGCGCTGACGTTTGCAATAACGTTGGCTTCCTTCTCCTACTTTCCTTCTCCGCATGCTCAAATTTTGATAAAAGAAGTTTTGTCCCGCGCTGGTTAGTCTTTGGCCTTCCGCAGACACGCTTCTCCGCTGTCTCCCGAATCAGGAGAAGAGTTCATCTTTGAGGACGTCGATGCGGAGGACCTTGCTGATCTCCGATGTATTCCACATGGATTGAGAGTGGTCAATATACCACGGTAAATTTTGCTGCAGGAGATACCTAACAACGTGCGCGTAGGGCAAGCCGTGAACCCTTCCCTTAAACCGCGGCAATGCTGTAGTTAGTTGCTTTCGTCATCATATGAGTGTGTCGTCATGACTATAATTGCCATTATATACATTTTGTGAGTTTTCACAGTGATCCTTTATATCTGTCTATACAATGCGCTGAACAGGTCAGTGGGATAAAGCGGGGTGATAATCGATGCCCTTTGAACCTCTAAAATAAATATGATGCTTGCTAACCTCCGGTCCGCAACTGTGACGAAGTGTTCACACACATGAACGATCGCTGCGCTCTACCCACGGTTCAATAATCGTTTGATGTGCCCCATGGGCACCTTCCATTCTCGATGTGATCGTGAAAACGTAATGCCGACACGGATGGATCGAATAACTTGCAAAGTTTTGAGCATGTGGTGCCTTGTTTCGCTCGATGTAATTAAGCGTCATGTGGACAGACATTTCACGAAAAGCAGCAACAATGGCAGCCTTAGCCATTGTAGAATCGTCAATAACGGTATCACCATTAATAGTCTTGTTTTGTAACATGGTGCCAGATTACTTCGTCATCAACGCAAGTGTCTCCTCTGCAACGGCTGTCTATGCATCGGCAGTGAGCTTTAATGTCTCAGTGGAAATTGGATCTACTAATTCGTTCTTAAATTGATGTCATGCGCAGTGGAGGTCATCCTTTGTTTTAATCTTTCGACTTATTACTAGCTCCCACCACCCTTTCATCGACGCGTTTCAATTATCGACCGGGGCTCCTTATTTACAATGGGCTGCAATGTTCTTCCCGACGTGCCAGCGGCAAATAATGATTGCAGAGTTGGACCACTCATATTCCAATGCCCGGATCGAAGCATTTTCATGTCGATGATGACCACCGCGGATGGATATTTCCCTGCCAGACAAGTGATCGGAGTCAACGCCCAGCGGTAATTTCATTCATTCTCGTTCTTTTTCTTTGGTTTTCCCAACAACACACACAATAAAAAAATTATTTTTGAGTTCGCTGATCGCTTTGGATGATTAAAAGACAAAATATAAGTACAGAGTTAAAATTATAAACACCTAAGACTTGGGCTTTGAGGCTTCCTTAAAGCGTTAAAAATAGTGATAGCTAAGTACGGGTTATTCTAGCCCTGTTACAATTTCGAAATAGATCCAAGTCAAAACCTTAGTTATATTGAGCTTCATATGTAAGATAAGACGCGATGAAGTGAGGATTTGCCACCTATTGACTCGTCGTACTCGAAACCAAATTTGACATCTCACCCGATCTACTAAACAAATTTAAAGAAGAAGTGATGATTACATGTACTGAAATCCTACATTTTTAATATTGTGATATTCGTATCATGCACATTGTCTATTTGTCATGGTACATAACGTGGAATCTGGGCTCTTATTAAAAATGAAAATTGTAGCCACACAACCGTAATCTTCGATTACGGTTGTGTGGCTACAATTTTATCAACAGGTACTGTCAAGATCACGAAAAATCATGCGGAAGCACTACGATCTATACATGCACGCAAGTGGTGTGACGTAGAGTTACAGGAGCTCGAAGCACTGAAGACTAAACGAGTGCTCGCGGAAATTTCGCTAAAGGATGTGCTATCTGCGGCAAATATGTTGACGACGATGTGATTTATGCAGTAAAGACAAATGAGCAAGGAGAAGTGATTCGCTTCATAACACGATTAGTTGCTTCCGGTGACAAAAAGCGCAAAGATGTAAATTTTATTAAAACATTCGCACCGGTCGCTCGCATGGCGTCATTTCGGTTATTTGTGGCATTGTCAGCCTCATTGGGATTAAAGATCTACAGCTGTGATGTCAATACAGCATAACTTAATGCAAATTTACAAATTCCACTGTACGTTAATCTTATACAAGGACATTTCAATGAGAACAACAAGACATTATAAGTCAAGAAAGCACTGTACGGATTGCGGCAGGCTGGACGAGAGTAGAATTCTGAATTTGACAAATTTCTTCAGGCGCACAATTTCAAACATGAACACACATAGACGTGTTTATACGTACGGTGAAAGAGAAGAGTGGTGTGTCTGGCGTTGATTTGCGTCGACGATCTCTTAGCAGCTACGAAGGAAATCGAGCAAAAAAACGAACTATTTCAGTTGCTGGAGAAGCAGTACAAAATCAAGGATCACGGGCGTGCTTCTCAGTTTCTTGGTGTTGAAATCATTCATAGTGACGCGAGCTTCACTATTATACAAACTCAGTATATACGCGAAGTGCTCGAGCGATTTGGATTAGTGGAAGCACGCAGAGTAGGAAATCCAGTGGGCTGAACCACACGACTCGTGCATGAGGACGGAAAGCCAAGTGACGAGATGGTGTCATTTCCTTATGGATAGAGGCAGCTGGTTCACTTATGTACCTAGCTACTTCGACTCGACCAGACATAACGTTTGCAGTCGGTTTGCTCAGTAGTTTCGCAAATCAACCGAGCAACAAGCGTGTTTGATCGGCGAAGCGAGTATTGCGCAATCTATCCAGCACTTTGAATTACGGTTTAACCTACCAGCGACAACATGGAAATACAAGCCAAATCATCATTGACGGATTCAGCAACAGCGATTGGGGAGGTGATCCCGACACGCGACGCAGTGTGACTGGTGTGGTATTTAATCTTGCGGGTGGTGCGGTGTCATGTCTCCCTCGATTGCAAAGTGTCGTTGCCCTAAGCACGGCTGAAGCAAAATTCATCGCAACATGTGAGGCAGCTATGAAATCAGCTTCGCTTCGCAACCTGGTGGAGGAAACGTTGTATGCGACACACAAGAGCATTGACGTGGACATAGGAGTCGATAAATCGAGCGCAATGACGCTGGAGCTGGACCCTACATTCAGCCGACGTACTCGCCACATTGAACTGCATTGGCACTACGTACGCGAGCAAGTTAGAAAGAACAAG
Organism: Peronospora matthiolae; assembly: GCA_921007115.2. Lineage (NCBI taxonomy): Eukaryota > Oomycota > Peronosporomycetes > Peronosporales > Peronosporaceae > Peronospora > Peronospora matthiolae. Next base: position 772,569 of record CAKLBY020000109.1, on the reverse strand, counting down.
ATCATACTTCACAAGGTCACAACTGAAGATAATGCAGCGGATCTTCTTAAGAAGGCGACAAGTCCAGACCGGATTAAACACTTAAGTCAATTCATTGAGCTTATGGATGCGGACAAGTCAGACACTAGGAATGGCCTTCAGCATTGACCGGCGACACTGTACTATTCGACTGTGCAGAGCAAGCTATTTCGCGTCGAGGAGGGCCTGTTGAACTTCGAGTTGCAAATTGGATGTTGAAGACGACAGTTGGTTGTATGAGCCAAGATGATCGTTGGAATATTGGGTAAACGGCGACGGGGCCAAACCGACAGTTGGAAGGCGACAGGGCCCGTGTGACGATAGTGTCGGTTGTTCTCGTTGTAGGGAGTAGTTAGTGATGCACCAACAGGAGTAGCCAAGGTGCATCGTGTTTGTATAATCTTAGTTCAGTTGTGAAAACGCACTCCAGGGCTCACATCTGCTTTCAGTTTCTTCCTTCGATCAATTAACACTTTTTCCAATCGCTCACATTTTTCTTCTCTTGAGTCGTTTCGTGAAATCGATTCGCCTTGGAATTGAAGTGTTGATCACGACACCGCGTTTACCCGCCTTATACAATCATTTCATCGTGTACCTTTCTTCAAGCTGGCCGACTACTCGCGGCCGTATTTGCTTACCACTGAAGCATTGTGTGCCTGTGAGGATGAGCTATTTCCAAATTTTACGAACATGATGATCATCCGATCGCATTTTATTCGAAAAGCTTTGATTTTTCTCAACCAATTGTCCGAAGCCCGAAAAATAGATATTCGAGATTAATTTGGGTCTGTATAAGTGGAAACATTATATCTATCACCAAACACTTCGACATTTATACCGAAAAAAGCGCGTGTTCCCGGTTGATGCATCATCCAATGGTTTCTGCCAAGGTCGCTCGATTTTTGAATTTTGCTTAACTTTATTTTTACTATCCACTATGTCACTAGCATCCTGAACGTCATTGCCGATGCTCTCTCGCGCCGACCTGGTGATGAGTATCAGCAAAGTACTCAATTAAAATTTCATCGTGCACTCCGTCGTAAGCTTCTTGCTTTCGCCTACCAGCTACAACTCCATCTCTGCCGGGGCGGGCTCGTGAACCCTCTATTTCCAGTAATACGCTTGCAATTTCACGGGTAGATTTTCACCGGAAGCCGAACGTGATATTCAACAAGGTTATCGCTATTGTCCCGAGTTCACCATTCTTTGGAGCTAAACTGTACCCGGTTATAGTGACTATGTCAAGGAGGGCGATCCCTTGTTTATTGAATCTGCCATTAACGTCAAACAGCTATGCTGTAAATTTTCTTGAAAACAAAATTTAGGAATTTCAATTTTAACAATATTACAAGCTTGTAATACAGTTAAATTCTTATTAACTTAAGGATTTTGTCGACCACTGTCTTAAAAGATTTCCATCACGTTTTGTTAAACTAATGATAGTATTTTTTAAACTGGCAGTAATATATAAATTAGCTAAAATTAAAGGATTTTTTTTAACTTTTTTTATTTTATATTTTTATGATTATATTTAAATTGACATAATTTCTATAAAAAATTTGAAGCTAATAATAAAATTTTGAAATTGTTTTGTTTCTAAAATAATTTCTTTTAAATAACATTAGATTATTATTATTTTATTAAAATTGTTTATAATATAAATTAAAAAATAGGATTCCTAAAAAGTAATTAGTAACTTTGTGCATTCACCAACAATCGGTTACGTTTTTATAACAATAAAGATCACCGTGATTCGCCGATTGCAGCACATACCGGAAATCGCCGCACGTTTCTTCGCACAGCCCAACAGTATATCTGGAAGTCGATGCAACATGACCTTAAAGAGTATGTAAACTCACGCAAAACTTGTACCCATTTGAAACGCGACAACCTACGTAAAAATGGGAATCTGATGCCGATTCCAATTCAAAACAATGCTGGCAAGTTGTAATCATGAACTTCATTACAGGGCTCTCAAAAACCGGCTGCATTAGACGCAATAATGACTGTCGTCGACAAGCTCTTCAAGCGAGCTAAATGTGCCGATGTACATACAAAGGACGAATCTACGGATGTGGCCAAACGCTTCTTTAATATGGTCGTTCGTTATCACGGGTTACGTGAAGTCGTCATCAGTGAGAGAGACAGCAAGTTCACGTCAAGCTTCTGGAATTCTCTGATACGGAATGTGGTAAGTTAAGCTTAGTATGATCACTGCTCATCGAGCTGAAGCAGATGGACAAACGGAAAGGCATAATTTAGTTCTCGAAGACGCCCATCGATGCATGATTTCTTACCAAGATAGTAATTTATGTTCATAACCTAGAATTATCGTGTATGCCCATGCCACGCGAGTCAGTGCGTCTAAGGGATTCTAATCCTCTATCTCGATTCCGGACGGAAAGAACGAAAGGTTTGGGGGAAAAAAGTTGCGAAAGCAAAGTTCAAGGGTTTAGTGGGGTACAAAATAGATCTCGCAGAAGAAAAGCAAAAAAGGGATCACTTTTTAAGCCCAAAAAACTAAATAAGGCTCAAGAAACGCAAAAAAGGTAATATGGTCAAAAGCGTCGGATACACCAGATTGTGTTTAAGCAAGAAGTTTTCGTCATGATCGATACAGGTCGCATTCTACAAGATTATGCCGCGAAGGGTGCAGACATGAAACGAGCAAAGTTTGCTACACGCTAGATTGGACCGTTTAAGCTCATTCGGATGATCAATCAAGACGAGGCCAAGGTGGAACTTCCCCAATCGATGAACCGAATAAAATCTATGTTCTATGTTCACGTGCTATCACCATATGTCCCAAATCCCGACAAGTTTCTACGTCGACCTATACCCGAGTCTTCCAAGCTCGTCAGCGACGAATCATTGAACCGATTGCAAATTGTGAAGAAGTTGCTAAGAAACGTTAGTTTAATCAACAACTCGAATGGCTCGTCCAGTGGCATGGTGAAGCCAAACATGGAGCCACTTTAGTTTGCAAACGGAATTTTGTCACGCCTCCAATAAAATGAGCTCGTTGTCGACGCTTGAAGTTGACAACGAGAGCTTAAGTCCGGATGGACGTAAGGACTATGAGTACGTAAGACATGGAGGACTTTATGTATATTTTCAAAAAGAATCTATATACATTCATTTGCATACACTGGTCAAGACACAAAATTCTGAGGACAACGTCATTTTGCAGAAATTAGGTGGTCAGCAAGGAAGGGACGTACGTCACTTAACAACAAAAAAACAGGAAAAGAGCCGTTAGAAGAAACGATGTGGAGCGAGAAAATAATAGGAATTTTGAGTGGACAGAGGCTTTCCCCAAACAGCTGTAGTGGAGACATTTATAAAACTCTTTAAAATACACCTCCATATCTACAATTACACAAACACATATCGCTTAAAGCCCCAGTGCTTTCCAACGAGAAGATTGTAGCTTGTACATAAAATAACGGTAGGATAATTGGTCATTTATAAAGCACACAAACGCTTAAGATCTACCTTTAAAATGTATTATAAGTTGATTCGGACCTAGCATGTACATGTTCATTTGTAAAAAGGCATAACGCTTGAATAAACTCTCAGCCGGGCCCGATTGAGCGTAATTATAGAATTTACCGTTGTTCACATATTGACGCAGCAGATGCATCTTTGACATGGCCTTCGCTCTCCAGACCATAACCGCGCCACCCTTTTTACCTCCCTTTTTAAATCGTTCAAATTATGATGTTGCACTTGTATTGAGTCGCAAAGCAGCCTTCATCAGCAATGTCTTGTCGGGCTATCGTAAAGTAGCTTCCTACACATACGCGAGATACCGCACGACCTATACACGAAATCTCTTGTAAGATGGTAGTTCTGGAAGCTCCCCGTTTTTGTACAGATCTATCGCACTGTAATTAGCTGGTCGGTTGTAGAATAACACTGCTCGATGTATGCCTCGATCTGGAGATGAAATGATGATCCCCTTTAGCAAACGCCTAAACCTTACGCACCCGGAGCACAAATTGCGATATTAAAATGATCAGGTATCGTGATAGCTGCTCCTTTAATGGAAATGTCACAGCAAATGTTAAGTGCGCTGAGCTACCCGCGTGATGGCCAAATTCAGCTCCTGCTTACAGCCTCCACGTCCTGCTTAAAATGATGCAACATCAAGATACTGTCTTTATTATCCACAGCCGTTTTCGTTCATCTAAGCATCGGACCAATGCATTCGTACCACCAATCTTTCCAAGTGGCACCTATTAGTCCCTGATTTTGGCTATCACATTTCGAGCAACAACACAAAAAAAGATGATAATAAACAAAACACTGTGGATTTCACGCACGTTCAAACGAGTGCAGGTATATGAGTATCATTTAGGAAGAAGCGGCACCATCAGATACATTGATCTTTACTTGACAAGAACGTGGTCAGTCAGATAAGTTTGTTCGTTTACTTTTATGTGACAGGAGATATGTGAGCAAAAATCGTATCCGTCACTGCAGGTACTTATTGTTGCATGAACGATGAAATCGTAAAAACGCGCTGGCAATCGACGCTGTTTCGTACTCTGCGTCATCTCCATTTGAGTTCTGTGCACACGTTCGCAGGGGGTTTGCTGCGAGCTGGAAGGTCCAACCTGTACATGCTCGATGCCTCGATCTTTCAGCCCCAGTGTAAACTCGGTACTAACAAATTCTCCCCCTTTATCCGCTAGCAACTGGCGAACAGGATATGCAATTTGCTCTCCGTCACCTTCTTCGGTTGCATGGCGACGAGCTTGTCGTTCAACCCAAGCAATGCATTGTCTCAGCGCTGCGGCTACTGCATTTGCTGCTTTTGTTCGCAGCATGTACGTTGTAACGAACTTGCTGAAAGCATCCATGATCACCAAAACTGCATCAATTTGAGTATCGCTATTTACGCCTGGCACCAACAAATCTGCATATACAAGCTGAGAATTTCCAGTGTCCAAGTGCTACGCCATGCCGCTGGCAGTGCTTTAAACTGCTCCACATTGGTACATAGTAGGTGACCAGTGTGAAACGCGTTCACGACCTGCACTTTCCATAGAGCAGCGTCATCTCTCTTGCTGCGGATGAGAATGATCTCGAACGGGCCTCCGAATTTCTGAGTCGAAGCATGTCTCAGAACTTACTTGCTTCCTTTACGCGGCAAACCACCTTGAGCTCACCTGAGAAACGCCTTCCTAATTATTCGCGGTGTACCCCACTCCCGAGTCCTTTTAACAATGAGAGTAAACCCTTCATTGTAGCACATGATGTCGCAGCATCTTTTGCCTCTTTCAGGGTACAAGTAAATGAGCACTTCCACGGCTCAAAGGATGCTGGGGGCTGTATTGGCAAAGTCAGATGCTGCGGCTCCTGCTTGACATCATTACTCATGCTTGTCACTGAGACTGAGAAAGTAGAGGAGGGACGGTGTCAGATGAAGATGATAAAATACGATCGAGAAGGTTCATCGGGTCAGCTAAACTGTGACTACATCAGAATTAGGTGCTGATTATTAAATTTAGGTGAGAATCATCACATTTTGATAAGCTGGATAAATCGCCGGCACAATGACCCGCTTGGACCGGTATGTTTGAACTTTCCCTTGTAATTGTACCTTCAAATATTTGTCAATTTAACAAATAGTGCCATGGGATTCTCGTACAAATACACACTTTTAAATACAAATGCTTAACCCCGCTTATGCGTGATACAGCGCAAGTCACTTGTAATTAGCAACAAAACACCTTAAGCTTCTTTGTGAAAATTGCCTCCAGAAACTACACTAATTATTTAGAAGTTTCTATACATTGAATCTGAGAAGCTACTGAGCAGTCCTATAGAATCAGATTTCATGAATTTTTATTTTCATAGAGCAGTCCCTCTTTAAAGTTTGGCCAATACGAGCATTTTTGAATGGGCGAGGGAAAATTTAGCCGAGAACAAATGATTGTAACTTGAATTTTAATTATTTGATTGTTTTAATCTAATTAAGATGAATCGAAAAACTAAATTGTCCAAAAAAATCACCTTAATCGAGGTCTGTGGCTGGTATGCGCCGGTGTGAACGGTACATCTTGACGGCATAATCTGCAGCTGTACCCGTGAGACATTTCTGGTATGCATCCATGTACCGCTGCGCTTTTACGGACATACCGTTGGAGCTCTGTTATGCCGACGGAGTCCAGGGCTTTTGGCAGCGTTTCTTGTAGACCATGTCACGTGTAGTTGCAATGCGTCCCGGCATGCCGCTTTACCGCACCCCATAAATGTTCGATATAATTGAGCTCTGAATGAAATTTTGGGTAATATATGATCTTGTGGCCATTTTTCAACGATGAGCTCCTCAAGCATTCCGACCTGACCAACAAATTCAAGTTGTTTGGCCAAGATGGAACGGGCGCATCACATCCTCGAGTCCTCACACTCATCTTGCACTCAAGTCGCAACCCGTTTCTCCACAGAACACGTTATTGAAGCACGATTTTCAGTCCTTTTGGCTGTCCTTTGAGTGCCGGATCACAGGGATCCTGCGGGAAGGACATAAATCGGATCTGCCCGTCTTCACTAAACGTTGTTGCCCTGTGCAGAATTTTTTTTGGTTAGCACACAGTACGGTAGCTAAATGTCGCTGAACAAAACGACATACCAGATGTGAAACCTACCGCATTTTGGCTGCTTTCCCTCATGCGAAAGCTTCATCTTGTTTGCGATTAGACATTCAGGCGCAAAAGCGGCATGGCTGCTCAATTGACGAATTCAAAAATTGCCCGTGCCCCTGGAAACCGGCGTTCAAAAATGGGTGTTAACCGATTTCTTACTTGCATTACCAGGTCTTCGGCTGTCCACCATCTATCGTAGTTTTCCCGGGATTGATGACCACGCAATACTTCCTTGATAAACCTTCAGGTAGGTCAGTGTCGTTGTCCTCGACTGCCAAGCGCCAACCATAGACCTTTAGAAATCGCTGACATGAAGCGATCTTCCAGCTCCTTTCTTTTGTAGTAGTTGTGCTCCATCTGGCAACCAGATCCGCCGTTGCCCATCAAAGGTAGCAAAGGTGCTCTCATCATGGGTTACCAAAATATAAGGTTGCCCTTCTGGCCATGTGATGTTCATCAGCATGCTGCCACTGAACTGAGGCATCTGTGACTCAAATTCTGCCATTTTCTCCACAAACACTTTTCGATATGCCCAAACGTCGTCCCGCTCATGGCCGTCCATATAGATGGCCTTCCTGACTTCACGGCATGTAAGGCCAAGGCCTTTCAACCAGCGAATGGCAGTGCTCTCTGGAATTGTCAGGGAAGGAGCATATTCTAGCTTCGGCAAAAGTTCAGAGTTAATTTTTGTTGTCCACCTGTTTCCGCACTTCCACTTTAATTTATCTTTCACGAAGGAAGGCCTGAAGGTAACGGGGCACCCTGAAGCTTGTACTGGTGACAGTACAAGCTACTTATTCTGATGACAGAATAAGGCGGTGCCTCGTAACTTCACGTACACTCGTACGTGCAGAGGAAGACGTTAAGAAGAAGCGAGTACTTGGTTAAAGTAAAAAGTAGAACTGTATTTAGCATAGTTAATGTCTGTTAACAAAGCACTATTTATCTTCATCTAACTATGTCTAAATACAAATGTGTAAATCAAATATCTGCTCACCACTCATTGCGTGCGTCTGTCGTGGCGCGTCTTCGTTGGTTGATATAATGGCCTATATCAACCAATTAGGAACTACTCGTAAGTGCTACAGAATATTTGTCCTTATGACAATATTCTGAGAATATAACTCTTATAGTTATATTCTATTAACAATTTCTTATAAATTGTTATGTAACGATTCACCCCGCTACATCACCCCCCCTCAACCATCAGTCACTTTAGTGACTGATTGACTAAATGGATACTCGTCCCAAATCACTTGGGACAGGGTTTGCACTTGTTGGTCCGAGTCCACTTTCCAACAGTTCATCGCATGGTTAACGAGCGGTGCGCGAGCAAGGCCGCCGAGAGCGCGTCTGCACGTCTCTGTGCGGACGCCGAAGCATTAGCCGCAGCAACTGATGTGTCATCGGTTGCTGAAGTGACTCAGCCTGTGTCACCTGGTGATGTAGGCGCTCGTCATGAAGACACTCATGTCTTCACAGAGTATGAGCCCGGTGTCTCGTACTCTCCTGATACGGAAGACGGATCCGTATCGACGGCGATCGAACCAAGCCGCCTGCCAAGCGTGGCATGGATAATGCTATGCGTCGTAGCATCTTTGGTTCATCTGATGAATCAGATGAACCATCGCCGAAGCGAAGGCGCTCGAGGTCGCGAGACTCGGGCGCTCACAGTGGTGTCGGTTTTCCTATTGACACCACTTCGCAACGAGGTGCCAGTCCTTCTGTCGGCACGTCGCAAGAAGAGCGGGACCGCAGTGTGTTGCGTCTCGCTCCAGAAAAGAAGGCATGGATGCCTCCAAAATCCGTCATGGATCACTTGTCGGCGACGACGAGTGATCGTTATCGAACACGATTGTTTGATTCGTCAAGGATCCATCACCTTGACCCCAGCGCGAAAAACAATCGCGCTGAGAATGAATTCTTCATCGATGCTTTCTTTAGACATCGATGGTACAGTGGGAAATACAAGCGTGATGGTCCCTCACTACTTCAAGCGTGGAACGCCTACATTTATAACCTTGAGGATGTAGGTCGTGACGGTTGGAACGACAAACTTATCAAAGCTCGTGATAAGTTTCAGAAGCGAACCCAACAGGTTCACGCTACAAGCTGCATCGTCTGTCAAGGGAGAAAGGATTACCCTGCCTCTCTTGGGGAGACTCGTGCCCATGTTGTGTGAACAACTCTGCACGAGCACCTAAGAAGGCTTACCTCCTTACTAGCCCGTGGTGGCGCGTACGTATCTCTAGTGAGATTTACGAAGGGATTGACGATCTGAAATTCCTTTACGACCGTGCCGGGGAGACTTTCTCCAGCGGTCCTTCTGCGGCACAGGATGTGCCGCGTCGTACTGCTCAACCAGACCCAGTACGCCAACCATCAGTTGGGAGCGGGGCTCCCAAGTATCCCAGGACGGGGGATAGCCGCGCCACCGGACGAGGTAACTCGTCCGACGTCCGTTCACATCGCGGTGGTTCAACAGCTGCTCAACTAGATAGCGCTGGCCACCGCGAGAGTCCTCTAATGGAGGTGGAGGAGGAGGGAAAACGCTCTACATACTATCGTGGGGAAGCGTGTGTTCCCGAGAGCTTCTTTGATTGCGTAACGCAAGCGTTACGCGGCGATCTCGAACATGAACGGGACAGGCGTCTCCAACTGGCGGACACTGTCTTGAAGCATCGAGCTGAGTTTGCCTTTGCTTAGCTTGAGAACGAGAGAGCTCTGACTTCTCTGCGTGATGAGTTAAGGGTAGCTCGTGGGGATATTGACCGGTCTCGGGATGAGATAACTGCTCTTCAGACCCTTGTCGATATCCACCATCGGGAGCACAAGGCCCTCTGTGAGATGCTTGAGCGCAAGGGCGTTCTTCATCAGAAGAATCAGCGTACTGATGGTACGGATTAAGCCGACCAACGTAAAACGTGGGATGCGTTCGCATCTTACGTGGCAGTTCGATCGTGTATGCATTGCCTAGGCGGTGCAATACACGAAATGGGCCGATGTACTTGGGTAGAAGTTTATTACTACCCAAGTTAGTCACTACATGCTTTGGTAGATTAACCGTAGACAGTAGGACTAAGTCACCTTTATTAAATAAAAGAGTGTTTGCCCTTCCATTCTTGTCAGCGTTTGCTTTTGCTTATCCACCGCTTCGGCGATGGAGTCTTGCACAAAACGGACGACCGTTTCACGAGCCAGTATGAACTCATCTGATGACTCGTTAGCTTCAGTGCGCTGTGAGTGCACTGCAGCAACATCAATATTTTCTTCAGTGAGGGCTTCCGCGCTCTCACTGGCATCATCTTCTTCGATATCGATGTTATCGATATCGGCATCAAACGCAATGACCTCTTCGTCAGAGCGTGATGAGCGTGAACCAAATCGGTTTTTGCTCGCGCGAGTCCCTCCCCCCTCTTAAACCAGAGTTACACTCTAGTAAGGTGGGTACACGCGGATGGCGTAAGCCATTCACGTAAAACGGTGTATGTGTCGTGGACGCATGCACCGAGTTGTTAATGGCGAACTCTACCATTGACAACAACTCAATCCAACCCTTAAAGGAGTGTACGTATCCTCGAAATATCTCTTCGAGGACACGATCGGCACGTTCCGTCTGACCATCGTACTCTGGATAATCAGATGTAGACATCTTCAAGCGCGTTCCGAGTGATTTGAACACGGAACGCCAGAAATCAGCAGTGAATCGTGGATCTCTGTCTGATACGAGTTCACGGGGTAACCCATGAAGTCGGAAGATGGTGTCGATAAAGACACAAGCACAGCCACTTGCTGTGATTGACTCTGGTACAGCCACAAGGTGTACCATTTTGCTGAATCTGTCAACAAATACAAGAATACCCGTATTTCCGCGTGCGTCTTTGTGTAACCCGAGGACGAAATCCATTGAGATGGATTCCCAGCACTCAGCCGGAACTGGTAGAGGTTGTAAAGGTGCACGCAGTGAAGGACTTGGCTTCACTCGTTGACAGACTTCGCATGCGAGAACATACTTTCGCACAAACTGATACTGGCGGGGCCAGTAAAAGTCTCGACTCACCGTGAGATATGTCTTCTCATGGCCACGATGTCCTCCTACAGGAGCATCGTGATACTCGAACATGATCCGCAAACGCAGATCAGTATCATCTGGAATGACAACACGTGGTGTGTCACCAGAAAAGGCTGTATAATACAGTAACCCGTTGCGAGTAGTGTATCGATCTGATGCAGATCGATACGCAGACGATAATCGTTTCAACCATTCTCGAGATGGCTGTGAGAGATGTGTCAACAACTTCGCAATCTCACCATCTTGGGCATACGCCCGCCTCACATCATCATACAACGTTGTAGATGGTACTGAGGACGTCATAACCGCAACAGTGACTGTCTCACTGTTGGGTTTCACGACTGGTTCAAAGTCGGGACGACGTGAGAGTGCATCAGCGACGACATTAAGTCGTCCTGGTTTATACTCGACCGTAAAGTTGTATTCCGCAAAGAATGACAACCACCGCGCCATTCGTTGTGAAAGGTGCGGGCTGTTCACTGCCGTGCTTAATGACGCATGGTCAGTGTAAACAATGAAGGGTCTATCTCCTATAGATAGACTCTGAACTTCGCGAGTGCATACTTCATGGCAAGGAGTTCCTTGTCATGCACTGGATAGTTCTGCTCAGCTGGTCGCAGCTGACGCGACTGATAGCAGACGACGCGTTCAACGCCTTCAAGATCGTACTGCATTAATGCACAGCCGATTGCGAATCGCTGGCATCACAGACCACATGAAATGGTCTGTCCTGATCGGCTATTGCTAGGACTGGGGATTGTATCAAGCTCTGCTTGATGCCATCAAAGGAGCGCTGACATTCAGCGTTCCATAACTACCTCTCGTTCTTTTTCAACAAACGAGAGAGGTGCACAGTCATCTCGGCGTAATTGCGTGAATACTTGTGCAAATACGCCGCTAGCCCAAGGAATTTTTGAAGACCTTTGACATCAACTGGCATAGGCCAGTTGGTGATCGCCTTGATCTTTTCGGGATCAGGACGTACACCGTTCTTGCCAACGATGCACCCAAGAAGTGGTATTTCTCTTGCTGCAATTATGCACTTCTTGAAATTTGTAGACAATTGATGCTTTCGCATGATTGTAAGAACCTGTCGGACGTGGTATCTGTGAACCTCAACGTCCGACTTTCCATCCATAGCCCGACTATGAATGATTACGTCATCAAAATAACTCGGTGCGAATTCTCGTACTGGTCTCAACAGATGTGATACACATCTGTTGAACGTGGCAGGGGCATTACTAAGCCCTTGTGGCATTACTAGCCATTCCCAGAGCATGCCGCTAGGCGTGCTAACTGCGGTATAGGGTATATCTCGTTCTCGCATAAGGATTTGATAGAAGCCATCCATCAAATCCATGGACGAATAGATGGTACTCTTTGACATACCATCAATGATTACGTCCTTCCTCGGTATCGGCGTCTTAGCCGGTACCGTTGCAGCATTCAACTTGTTAAATGCATGCACAATCCGCCACTACCCTGTTGCTTTTCGCACACAGAACGTCGGAGAGCTATGTGGGGAAGTTGATTCCCTCACATGGCCCGCAGCTAAACGATCGGCAAAGAGCTTGTCGATCGCAAGTACTTGTCCACGAGGCAGTGGCCACTGCTTCATGACATATTACTTCGAGCCTAGTCTAACTCGACCTTGTGTCGAGTGCCTTTATCCTTCGGTAACTCGCACGGAACAGTTTCAGGGAATACATCCTTGAATTCAACCAAATCGTCATAGAGAGGATTTGTCTTGAGCGATTCCCACGATTGGGAGTCATATCGCTCAACTCGTGTCTTTTCATCTAGGACACTCTCGTCCATAGATGAACTACTGAGAACTCTCTCGTTCTCAGTGAACACTGTTGCTGGCCTTATGTCGGCTACACACTCGTCGTCAGCGACGAGTACGCAGATCTGCTTGACTTTGCCACTACGCAGATCACGCAAGAGCCTTTTATGTTCGAGCGTTGGCAACTGAGTGATCTCCGAAGTCAACTTCGGAGGCGCAATCAGATCAAGTGTATAAGCGCCTACACTTGATCCATCATTGACTAGGGCATTCAATGTCTCTGTCATTTCCTGGGGACTTATTCCCTCAGGCCTCGAAGGACTTATTCCTTCGGCTTCCCGGGGACTTATTCCCGCGGGTTTCGGGGAACTTATTTCCGCCGTATTTGTAATATTGCGACTTGTTCCCTTTACTTCCTCTAGCTGGGGTTGCGCAACCACAGCGAGATCCTCTACGAAAGACTCTCCAGTCGATCTAGGATTATCGTTTCGCTTAACCTGAGCAATCGATTGTTTCTCTTCTAGATGTTCCCCGCTAGGGATACATCTTTGTCCCGGTCCACTCGACTTATTCGAGTGGTGGACCTTCGGCGCAGCCTGTGTTTCCTCACAGCCGCCGGAACTTTGCTCCGAAGTGTAACCGTTTGTTACACTAAGGTTTTGTGCAGTCGCACTAACGACCGTACCACAAGTGATGCCATCGCACTCACTCGTAGTACATTCACACGCTTGTGGACGCTCCAAAACGTTCATCAGATGGCCATCTGATGAACAAGCGGCAGGCATCGTTACTGTTCGATGTTGCCAGTTTACCCGTGGTTCGTACCTTCTGAGCCACGTTATTCCAAGGATGACATCAAATTTGTCATCCAAATCCAATACGATAAAGTCATCGTCATATTGGGTATCTTCTAGCGTATAGTGGATCTTCACTATACGCTTCATGACGGTTACGGATGCGCCTGTCGCAAGACGTACCGTCATCCTCGTAGGAGGTATGTCACATTCACTGAACTTAAAGTGACCATCTTCTAGAGATTGGCGTCGCACAAAATTGTTGGACGCCCCACAATCGACTAGAGCTCGAAGGGACAACTTATTTGTCACTTCGAGTTTCAAGGTAATGAGTGAGATCTCATTACCTAGAGCAGCAACGCACAACGTTTGTGTGTTGGGAGCAACCTTCATCAAGAGGCCTACAAATTCTCTTGACGTTGCTGGACCAGCAGGATGCTCCGCACCTACTGATCCTGTCCGTTATTTTACGGTCCATCCCGTTGTTGCGTCTTTGCACCAATAGCGGACCCGCGTCCCTGCCCCTTTCTCATGGGTGGACGGTCACTACGCCCAGTGTTGCGAGACACTGGACGAGGGGCACTACACTCGTAAGCGTAGTCCTGTCTTTTGACATCTGTTTCATTTCTGTAACTTCTTGTAGTCTGTAGAGCGAGCCTTCTCGCTCTCTACATAACAGAGTTCCATCGGCTCTGGACTTCCGCTGTCATATCGTCTCGGTGGACGATATGATGTCGAGCTGGCGCGAGCCTGTCTCAAACTGAAGTCTTCCTGTTCCGCAATGGAAATGGCTTGCTCTAGTGAATCTATTTCAAGTCGGAACAGGTGAGTCTTGACGGGACCATCCGCAAGACCCTGCATGAACACCGAAACCAACGTGTGTTCATTAACCGGGTTGGAACCTATACAACTAGTGAGATGTCGTATATGTTGCGCGTAAGCGTGCCCATCACGCTTACCTTGTTTGAGCTTCAAGAGTTGGGTTCGAGCTCTGAACTCAGCTCTAGGCGGTTCAAACGTTTGTCTGAGCCGCGACTTGAAGACTTCTGATGACCCAAACGCATATGGGTCGTGCAACTTGAGCCCCAGTGCCCAAGTCTTGGCACGTCCTGCCAGATTTGACTGGGCAAATGCAACTTGCATATCCTCGTCTTCGATGCGACGCGCCCTTATGGCGTCGTCTAATTCGACGAACCATCTCAAGAGGGAGTTCTCTTCGACTCCCCTATACTTGGAGATGTCAATCTTCAAGGTCTCGGGTCGACGCAAGTGCATCGACCCACCAGCAGCAGCCTGCTGCTGTCTCAACAGTTCAAACTGTTGAGCACCCTGACATCTCAACAACTTTGACTGTTGAGAACCTTGTTGGTGAAGCAAGGCTACTTTCTCGCGTCCAGCGTCAAGTTTATTTTGAATGAACTTGGCGATAGTAGCATGTTGGGCATCTCTATTGAGAGCCTCTAGCATGACGCTAACAGCATGGATGCCCATGGTTGAACCCATCCGTTCAACCGCATCTCATTCGACATCGCTCAAAGGGAGTAGCCGTCACGTGTAACGGGGTGAATCGTTACGTAACAATTTATAAGAAATTGTCAATAGAATATAACTTCAAGTGTTATATTCTCAGAATATTGTCATAAGGACAAATATTCTGTAGCACTTACAAGTAGTTCCTAATTGGTTGATATAGGCCATTATATCAACCAACGAAGACGCGCCACGACAGACGCACGCAATGAGTGGTGAGCAGATAGTTAATATGCACATTTGTATTCAGACATAGTTAGATGAGGATAAACAGGGGTTTATTAACAGACATTAACTATGCTAAATACAGTTCCACTTTTTACTTAAACTAAGTACTCGATTCTTCTTACCGTCTTCCTCTGCACGTACGAGTGTACGTGAAGCTCCGAGGCACCGCCTTATTCTGTCTTCAGAATAAGTAGCTTGTACTGTTACCAGTACAGGCTTCAGGGTGCCCCGTTACATCACGCGTAGCGTGAAAACTTTGGTCATCTTTATCATCTAACATATTCATGTTAGATGTGAACGTGGCCCTTGGACGGACTACGAAGTGCTACCAGGTGTAACGGAGCACCCTGAAGCTTGTAATGGTGACAGTACAAGCTACTTATTCTGACGACAGAATAAGGCGGTGCCTCGGAGCTTCACGTACACTCGTACGTGCAGAGGAAGACGGTAAGAAGAAGCGAGTACTTGGTTTAAGTAAAAAGTAGAACTGTATTTAGCATAGTTAATTTCTGTTAATAAATCACTATTTATCTTCATCTAACTATGTCTAAATACAAATGTGTAAATCAACTATCTGCTCACCACTCATTGCGTGCGTCTGTCGTGGCGCGTCTTCGTTGGTTGATATAATGGCCTACATCAACCAATTAGGAACTACTCGTAAGTGCTACAGAATATTTGCCCTTGTGACAATATTCTGAGAACATAACTCTTATAGTTATATTCTAATAACAATTTCTTATAAATTGTTATGTAACGATTCACCCCGTTACACAGGAGCAGCCGATTCTTGAAGGACCTTGGTCTACCAATTATTGACCACATATAATATCGAGGGACCTAGGTCTACCGATGGGAGACCAGATCTTCTGGCAAGGGATCGCAGTCTACCTACCCTTAAGGACCGCGATCTGCCCTTGGAAAGCGTATCCACCGATGAGGGTTTGTAGTCATCTTCTTTCGGTACCGCTTAACCGGTACTGGAGCAACGGTCTTCTTCTTGATTGACTCTGCGGGTCCCTCCTTCCTGAGGATCCAACCACTTTCGTGACTTCTTTGCTTAGGCGCCCTTTCCTTAAAGATCCCCTAGTCCCTTTGTCTTGATAGTCTTTGAGTCCATTATCTTTCCGAACGCACTTCACCACAAGATCCTGATATTTATGATGACAACCCAGGGGGAGCGGTAGTACCCATATTTCTACTATCTATAACAGGCTCCATATCTTATTGTGGTATTGATCCGTTCATCACGAAAAATAAAAGATTACTTGACTCTAAGCAAGACGGAGAGCAGTCAGCTCACTCACTGTCCGATTAAAATCAGTGTTTGTGGGAGACAGGAGAGAGAAAAGGGACATATTTGTCACTACAGATAAATACAATTCGGAACGTGCAAGTAGTTGTACCCACAGATCGACACAGATAAGTACGATTTCGAAGCTCGGCACTCAACCTTGCGACACTCACCTATAGCTTCACCCTTCGGACTCGCAACACCTATCTGTAAACCGATCCTCATGCTGCCACTTGTAGGTAGAACTGAAACGAACTTAGACCGGGGCTTCCTCCTTTGTAGCTTGCACCTATGAAGACCAGACGCATCCCTGATTTTCTAGCTAGTCTTTCAAGGTACAGCTACAAACCCAGTGAGGTGAACAACGAACGCGTTCTGCATCATGCAGCTGTTGCAGCAAGTCAAGTCGTTTGGCGGCGTGATCAAGCGGTTCGCGCACGAGAGCAGCAGTACGAAATGCACCATGCACTTCAGCATCTTCGTGCCAGCGACAGCCAGTGACAGTCACAAAGTGCCGGTGCTCTTTTACCTGCCAGGGCTCACGTGCGACGACGAGCTGCTGTTTGTCAAAGCCCCAGGCGCCCAAAAAGTCGCTGCGAGTCGCGGGATCGCGATCGTCGCGGTGGACACGAGTCCTCGCAGTGTGAACGTCCAGGGAGATCAAGATGACTGGGATTTCGGCACGGGTGCCGGCTTTTACGTGGATGCGACCGAGCCCACGTGGGACGAGCACTACCGCATGTACTCGTACGTGACGAAAGAGCTGCCGGCGCTTGTTAATGCAACGTTTCCCGTGCTGGAGGACAAACACTCGATCATGGGCCACTCAATGGGCGGTCACGGGGCGCTGGTGCTTGGGATCCGCAATTCTGTACGACCAATTGTGGTACTTCTGGTGGTGGTGGATGACGTTGAATGGTGCAGTGAGTTGAAGTGATAACTTTTCGGTCACGTGGTTGCAGGACCAGTACAAGTCCATCTCGGCGTTTGCCCCGGTCGCGCATCCGAGTCAATGTCCGTGGGGAATCAAGGCGTTCACGGGTTACTTGGGCGTTGACCAGGAAGCGTGGAAGGTGACGTCAAGTGTAGACTTGGTCTAGTGATGCTTCTGGCTGATGGTGTGTGTGTGTCTTCTTCTTCTTCTGTAGGAATACGATGCCACACAGCTGATCCTGAAGCAGGGACCTATTGCTCAGTCCATTCTCATTGACCAGGGACGCGAGGACAACTTCTTGCACGATCGGCAGCTTCTGCCTGAAGCTTTTGAGGCAGCGTGCAAGCTGGTGGACCAGAAAGTGACGCTCCGCATGCAGGTGCGACGTGCTTTGTTGTTGCTGTTGTCACACAGCAGGTAGGCTTGTTAACAAGCGATGGCTTTCGACAGGATGGATACGACCACAGCTACTACTTCGTCGCCTCGTTTGTGGAAGATCACGTCAACTACCACGCGGACGCTTTGCTTCAGTAGATAGCCACGTTGTTGGTACACTCGAGAGTATTTGACTGAAAATGAAGCTCTCTGGGTTGTCAGCGATCGTTTTGTACTTGTGCGTTAGATTTGTCGAGGGCCTTCCTTGTTCAGGTTGAGCCTTCGTCGCATGTCCGTGTCTGCAACGGGTCGCGTTGAAGGGGACCGAAGCGACTGACATTCGACAACAGGGTCATGGCCATGCTCGATGATGTAGACATCGGCAACAAACATGGAGCAGAACAGTACGGTCCAGTAAACGAAAGCTCGACTGGATCCGGCCTCGAAGTTGATGCCGAGACGCCGAAGTAAGGAGTTGGATGTGCTGGACCAAGGAGGCCATCGTTGAGACGAACGCGGCAGGACTGGTCGAAGGTCACATCCCCAAAAACATATCGGTATTCACAGAACACCGGGAACTCACAGCGAGCGTAGCGGTAATTCCAGTAGCAGTCACCATCGATCACTGGCGGGCGAGATGACTACAGCATTACATCACATCACGCAGTTCATCAGTAAGTCCACACACGCATGTTAGTCAGCAGTTGCGCCAGCCTTCAGACACCGAGTATTGCCAGACCTTGTCCGAGTTTGTTTTGCCATTAAAGATATGACGCAGCTCGGCGCGCAACTCGCGGAGAAATACCGGGCTGGAAAGGATGTCGCGGTGCTTGACTCCATCGATTTCCCACACACCAGTCTGCAGTAACATCAGGAACGAGCGTGAGCATGGAAAAAGCCACGATGGTATCGAATGCACTCACGGATGTAGCAGCGCCGTCTTCATGTGTTGAGCTTTCAAAGAAGGTAATTCGGTCGCGATTGACCGGTCCAAAGAGTCCTGCAAAAAAACTGCTGGAAGAGGACGACTCGATGTTACCCTCACAGATGGGCAAATTACCGTGGAGTAGCGAATACTCGGCATGATGCGTCTTTGCGTGCCGCACCGCCCGCACACGCGTGATGTTATCAGCTGAAAAATAGACCGACTGTGGCGTCTGCGTCACTCGCACGGAGGACCCTTTCGAGCCGAGCCATGAGTGTGCCCAAGACAGTGAATGATAAGTCACGGTGCCGTCGCCTGTTTTGGTACAGGTGAGGTTGTGACCCTCTTCATTCATGTACTCCACCTGGTACCAATGACCCGGTGTATTCGCATTCTCGTACTCGTAGAAGTTTTTGGTCTGCAAAAAGGTTAAATCAGTTACGAGTTAGTGACGACCATCCACAACATACACATCCTTGAGCTCCACGTACTGGAACATTCACACCGTAGACACTGTACACCGAAGCAATAGGCGGACGTTCCCAGGGTTTGAAAAAATCGAGGACAGGGTCGTCTGCGTAAAACTTTTGGCGCATCGTCTCCAGTTTGCCGAAGATCGGATCGTGTGCCGACATATCGCGGAACAGTTGGCCTGATGCGATATCGGCACTCGTGTAGTTGCGAAGCTGCGTCTGGTTATTACCAGGAAGCAGCGAGCGCACGGCAATGAGCACTTCATTGTCCTTAGCGGAGTTCAAGCCAGACGATATCGGCATGAAACTCAATATCGAGCCTGCGGTGCATCACAAAAGCAATTAGTTACATCACTGAAGCCGTGCCTTTCCACCGAACATGTCAGGAAGTTACCAAACGAGACCACGAGCTTGCGTATCTCGCTTTGCGTGATCGGAAGTCCTTCAGTAAGACCTGACGATATCAGCTCAAGCGACTCGGCACTTCCGAGGAGCGGCGAGCCGACCGCAAAGTAAGCCGAGATGTGTCGATCGATCCAGCTCTGTCGGTTATTGCGACCCACTTCGTCATTCAGCCACTCGAGAAAGTAGCGGAAGACGCCATTGCCCATCGAATGAGCGATTACAACCACTCCGCCTTTGTTGCCATCCAGCTCGACTGCATACTCGACTGCAGAACAAAAGAAAAAAACAACAACAACAACAACAACAACAACATTAATCACCATCAGCCACACGCGACCGCCCGTCCATCCACGCTCCATCCATCCAACGTCAATACTCTTCTTCTTGAGTGAGTAAAAGTACTTGTCCCGTTCCTGCAACTTGCTTGGCGGCAGTCGCCAGTCGTACGTCGCGACAATCAGTTGGTCCGGATCCAGTTCAAAATGGTCCACCAAGTCGTGAATGAGACTGCGCCACACCGTGGACAGTGGCCCCGTGACCACACCTGGATCGAGCTCCGAAATGGCTTCCAGTCCTTGCACAGCTCTAGCACGAGAGCCTCTCGTCGGTCAGTCAATCACGTCCATCCATCCCTCCCAGGACAGACAATAATGGATAGAAATACGCCACGTACCGGAGTTTGCACTCGAGTTCGTCCTGCGTGGGGAGCTCGAGCTTCAGGCACCGGATCCAGCACTCGGTTTGGGCCAAAACACGCGCCAAATCGACCCACAAGCGGTCGCCAAACTCGATCTCACGATACAAATTGGAACTGAAGCCACTCGTGCAGCGATACTGGCTCCAGGACTGCAGCTGGGACGACGCAAAGCCCGGGATAAGCAGCACAGGACGCGTACGTTCAACTTGAGCTGCTTTGGGTGTCCAGTCAGTGGCTGACGAGAGCGCCAGCGTCCCTAGCAAGTGCTGCAGGAGCGTCACCAGCATCGTTTGCATTGCGTGTGTCCTGCAGTGAGTCAGTCAATCGGGGTGGGTTTTTTTGGTGGTATCTCCCGGGGTATAGTGACATTGACATCATGCTGTGTATGGCGGGTGAGTTTAGAAATGATTCAGCTGTCGGTAAATCGAGGAGGAAGGACGTGACTGTCCATTTCGGTGACGCTGCTGTGTCCACATGGATAGAAATGTATAGAAATAGACGACGCGCGCGATCGATGTTCTCATACGATAGCAAAGCGAGTTCCTAGAACATGCGAGCAACCAGCTGCTGCTGCAGCTTTTTTTTCGGATTGAGCCGGGGACACAAAAAGATACAATGCATTCGCAGTTTGCACGAGTCGTATAACGTGACGCGGTCTGAACGGTGCTATACCCTCGGTATAACTCAATTCCGTACGTGAGACTACATCGGACGCAGTGTCTCAAGCGGCCATCGTGGCTGGTAGCGTGCAGTCTCGACGTCACTGCGCATACCCGCGGCGTATCGCTCAAGCCCTGCATATGCAACCATGACGGCATTGTCAGTGCAATACTTGGCTGGAGGGAGGACTGCCACGAGCCCTTCTGTCTCTGCTGCCATCTGCAGGCGGCGACGGAGATACTCGTTCGACGCCACACCACCACATACGACCTAGATGACGGAATTATTGTCAGTCAGCTCACTTGTGAGAATCAGCAAGAGACGAGGGACGAGGTCACGCACAAGAGTGGAAAGATTGTCTCCCACGCGTTCTTTGCTCCACAGACACGCTCGACGCGTTCGTGTGACCAAGTGATCGACTGCTCTTCGCTACTCATTGCGTCATGCACGTACACAATGAGTTAGACCATTACAAGCTGCAGCCAAGATGAACCTACACTTACTTGAAACGAAGAGCAGAGGTCTTCTTTTGTCTTGTCATCGATCTCACCGAGCTGTCAGAGAATAGAGTGAAACGACCAGCACGATGGCTGACGTGTTAAGCTATGGAGGATGTGTCAATGCGAGGGTGTTGCATTGCAATGGCGTCTTCGTACCTTCGTAACTTCCCGAAGCATGGCAGTCTTGATTCCAGAGTAGGAGAAGTCGCAATCCTGAACATGACACGACAATCGATTCGTTTAGTGCCCCATCACGACTCGATGACGGCAAAGGGCTCACTTTTCGATGCATCATTGGCTCAGTGAATGGAAAAGCACAGTCGTTGCCACGCCGGGCCATGTCCTCAACCAGTTTGCCTCCGTGAATATTTTGGCCATTTGACAAAGTGATCTCCAGCATCCGAGCCACCTTATCATACGCTTCACCAATGGAATCATCGACCGTCTTGCCTAGAAGCTCGTAGTCGCCCAGACCTCTTGCCAAGACAAGGCAGCAATGACCTCCAGACACAAGCAGCACGACGAATGGAAACTCTGGTCGAGATATCGCGAGCTGATGACAACATCCTATCAACACACTGATCTCATCCATGCACGATAGTCCCGGTCATCAAAGCTGCAAATGATACATACTTGGGGTAGTCTCGACACGAGGACATGAGCCTTCAGTACCAGCAGAAGCAAAAACACCGTCAATCAACTTGAAAGCTTGCTCGAGGAATGCATCACGACATTTGATCCTGTACCTCCAGGTGATTGATCTGCAAGAACACAATGTCCGGGTTCTCAAGACAGATCCGTCGTGCTGTCTGCAACCCCACGTCAAGACATGGTGCAAGTCCTGGACCTGAAGTCACTGCCACAGCAGCCAATTGATGCACACTCTTCAGTCCGCTACCATGTACGTGACCACCAAACAATACTCAATCGTGAAACCACACGCCACAGCCTTGCAACCTCCTTCTTGTCACTCTTTACCTCTGCTCTATAGCAGCGTTGATCACGTGCGGCAGGTTGTCAGCATGCGCTCGAGCTGCCAGCGCTGGCACAATCCCTACAAACGCATCCAGTAAGTTTGACCAGCTAGACTTGCAGTCTTACAATTCTTGCATCGCATTCAAGCAACACCCCCACCTTTCCACGCAGCATTGAGCTCCCACTGGGACGAGACGATGCTGCTCAATACCCGACCGTCTTCAGTCAACACTGCCGCAGCCGTATCGTCACAGCTGCAGTAGTTCACGTGAGCAGCTGCAGCTAAGTCCTGTTTGCGTTACAAAGCTGGTCCAAGCAGCACCCACCTGGTCTCGATTCCTAGCACATACGAAACACTCCGCGTCGTCTTCAACAAACGAGACGAGCTGCATCTGACTACTGATCTCAGCAGAAGGGAACACATGGCTACAGATGGTACTTGACAGTATCAATCAATGCAAGAAATGAATGGTAGAGCGACGTCAGTCGTTTGATTAGGCCTGACAAGAGGAGGACACAATGTAGGTCTCGGTACTTGATGTTGGGAAGGTAATAACAACAAAGGAGCTGCTCATGTGTCTGACTGACAAGGCAATCAGCTGAATATAAATGGGTACATGTGACTGCATCTCTACGTTCTTAACGTCCTTAGTCGTTCGTTACTTCACTTCACACATCTACGGCCTGGAATCTACTGTTACGCTGGCCACTGATTTGCTGCCAAGCTACCCGGCAGCCACTTGTTCTATTTGCGTTAATTCGATTATATGATTTCTCCACTGCTCGTACAGGTTGTAGCCCCACCGACTGTCACGAGTTACATTGACCTCGAGGTTACGCTTTTGCCCTCATGAAAAAAGGTGACGCATACAAACTTCGAGACATTGCTTAGTGCTACTTCTCATGCGCATCACTGCCTGCCACGCCCAGGCGAGTGGTTCACAATCCGCAAAGAGAGCAGGAGTATGCGTGAAGGCCTCTAGTTGAGGCCACTCAAGCAGCACGAACAGGACCACGAGGCGTCTCGATGGCTGCCGCACACGCTCCGGTCCTTCATCGTCGAATTACGACAGCAGCAGCAGCAGCTCCAATACAAGGGGACGGGGGCAAGGGACGAGCTGAGAGGAAGCTGACGAAGAAGCTCAAGCGGGTCGCTGCCCCTGAAGAACGGGAAGTCCATGAGGTTACAGAGAGCTCCTCGGATGAGAGTAAAACGGTGTCGAGAGGTTACAAGAGGAAGGCGGTGTGGACGGAGGAGCAGCTCGAGCAAGCGGCTGAAGTAACTGCAAGAGGTGTCGTGTATCAGGAAGAAGAGGAGATGCTGGCGCCTGAAGTAGTCGAAGAGATGCGGCAGGGCGTGTACATGCCCGACCCTGACGACGTGGGCAAGACAAAGAACGTGGCTGACATGAACTATTTGTTCACGAACGACAAGTTGAAAGAGGAGCCGCCGGCGATTGTGTTGCGGTCCGACCCGTTCTGTATCCCACGAGTGACGGACAATGTGCCCAACTATCGGCCAATGCTGAACCCGCTGAGCATTTTTCTAGCGGAAGATCAGCTACTGCCGTGCAGCTTTCGATTAGATCCGTCAGAGAGACCGCCAACTGCTAATGGAGAGGTGGCAGCAGCGGCACCTTTGATGACGGAGGAGGCAAGTTGTGGACCTCGTGGAAGACTGTTTCCTCTTCCGAGTAACTCGTCATCAACATCGAGTGCTGGGAGACAGTTGCGGGGGAAAACGAGCACTTTTATGGGAACCATGCCTCGTCAACTGGAGTTTGCCGAGATGTCCGTGTCGGGCACCCTTTTCCAGAATCATGCACTGTTCCGTCCTCCGGCAGCACTTATGAAGGTCTCGACCTCGCCTATAAGCGGTACACAATCACCTTTGTCAGTGAACTGGAAGTCAAGCAACACGCTCGTTACGACAAGCAGGTCCGAGTGTGATCAGCTGTCTACGTCGTCCGCTGCGGATCGAGCAGCTTCGCTTTCCGACGCAATGTTATTGTCATCGATACAGCACACTCTTGACATTGCGATAGTTGCTCCGACTTCGAATGATGGCATTTCGTCTTCATCGGACAGTGTCGCTGAATCGATGCCATCGCTTTTGGACGAAGCGTCGACGTGCCAGATTCAACCGCTGCAGCCACTGGATTCTGCTGCCGACACGCTCACGAATTACCTACCCAGTCGAAGTTTGCTGATACCAAACACGAGCAGTCCTGTGGACGGACCTCAGTGTAACCTAGTCGAAGGATGCAAGCCTACTGACGATGCGATGGGCTATGTTGCCTGTGCTTTCCCTACGCTCGGTGACTTGCTCTCACCGATCGAAAGCCAAGCCAGCACTCCATACGGTGGTCTCTTCGTCGACAGTAGCGAGCCTCAGCTCACTAGCGAGATGACACAGACGTGTTCTGGATTGATTTCGATCACTACACCAACGAACAGTGCGTCTGGAATAAACACGGGCCTCATCACGCCGCAACGGCGATCTAGTGAAGGAAGTTTACGTCGTTCAGGAGCAAAGAGACCTCACGCGAAGAATGTCTTTCGACCTTGTACGTTTCCAGGATGTACAAAGGGTGCCCGGGGTAAGGCTGGGCGGTGCCAGAAGCATGGTGGTGGTAAGCGCTGCGCGATTCCGGAGTGTCCGAAAGGTGCACAGGGCAGTAGCACCACGTGCCTTTTCCACGGAGGTGGATATCGTTGTACAGTAGAAGGGTGCTCGACTGGTGCGCGGGGTACGTCAGGCCTTTGTGCAAGGCACGGCGGCTACAAGAAAGGCAAGTCTGGAGTTGCAGGTGAGCGTGAGACGATCACGGATGACACTTCCGTGAAGCGGGTACGCCACCGATGATTTGGTACGTGCACTACCACAGTCACTGCAGAATAGCGATTGCCACATTTAACACGTGCGCAATGGTTCTCCTCACACGTTTTGTATTCGATGCCTCATTCATGTCCACCATCCAGGAATTGGACCGGTCGTATCGTGTCGGAAATCAGCCACACCGGATGTCAATCAAGCACACTGACATCGCGATCTCGTACAGTTTCCGGCAAGCTTACAAGCTCTTAAATTTGTCGGTGGCGTCGACGAGCTCCTTCGCAATGCCAGGCTCCATGGCAGAATGACCGGCCGTCTGGACGACGCGGAAGTCAGCCTCTGGAAAAGCCTTGTGGAAGTCCCAAGCCGTCTTCATCGGGCAAACGATGTCGTACCTGTCAGCAGCATACAGCCATTGTCTCCATCTGTCAGAATCTGCACGGGGTACACGACGAGACCATGGCTCCACTATTTGCACAGCACGCACCGTCCCTGGACAATGACCGTCGGAATGTGGCGGATCTTGTGCGCGTTCTCGTTGAGGAACTCGTCCGTGGGGAAGAAGCCCTTGTTGACAAAGTAATGGTTTTCAATGCGAGCAAATGCTTCGGCGAACTTTTCTTCGTCCATCGACTTGTCCCGTACATCCGGCTATACCGATCACCCACCACAGCACAGTTGTAAGCAACACAACCCAGCAAACCAGCACGCCCTCCATACGTACTGGAGGAATGAGGTTACTCGTGGTTTTCTCCCATGTTGTCCAGGCCAGAGCTGCTGGAATCCGGACAGTTGCGTCATCACTTGTTAGCCGTTTATGGTACGCCATCACAAAATCTCCACGCTCTTCTTCAGGAATAGCATCCCGGTAAGCCTCCCAGCGATCCGGGTAGATAAAGTTGGCACCACTTTGATAATAAAAGTCGATCTCTTGCTTGCGCAGGTGGAAGATGCCTCGCAGCACCAATTCCGTCACGTGAGTCGGGTGCGTGATTGCATACGCGATCGATAGGGTACTTCCCCACGAACCTCCAAAGACTTGCCACTTGTCAATGTTCAGCTGACACCGGAGCTTCTCCATGTCTTCAACCAAGTGCCACGTCGTATTCTCTTCCAGTGATGCATGAGGTTGACTCCGTCCAGAGCCACGTTGGTCCAGCAAAATGATGCGGTACACCCGAGGATCATGGAACCGTCTCATGTGAGCCGAGCAGCCAGCACCTGGTCCACCATGGACCAGGATCACGGGTTTCCCGTACGGGTTCCCGCATTCTTCATAGTAGAGTTCATGGACTGGAGAGACGCGAATGGTGCCGGTATTAAACGGCTGGATGGCTGGATAGAGAAACTCTTCTGGACTTGAGCTACTGTCAAGCTCGAGGCTTGGCTTGGCTGCTTCGGAGGAGGAGGAGGAGCTGGAGGAGTTTACAGCGAGAGAAGCGAAGGTTACAGCTGATACTGCGAGCACGACGGGACGTGCAAATGGGGACGCGTATTGGATCACGGATGCGGACGCAGAACGCCTGAACGTCCGTTGGGTGCGAGGGATCACGAGTTTGGTGCCAATACGACGCTGCTGGGAAGACACGGTCGATCTGCTTAGCTGGAGCATCATACGCTTGGCTTTTGGAAGATGGGGGATCTGGATTTGACTCGACTAGCGGGGCTTCAGTCGATGCAGATCGGGATGGACGGATGGAAGGTGGCTGTCTAGCTGTTCGCGACTGCTTGATATCAGCTCGTTTTTTTACACTTGCAGCTGACGTTCGAGTCCAAAGGATCGATCGATTCAGTGTCTGTCTGCTTTGCAACGTCCGTACTTCTGCTCTGCTCTGCTCAACGAACCTGTCTATTACCTGATCGAAACTAATGGCCTGGTCGTCCGGTAGCTTTCTGGTTTATCATCACATTTGTCACTGCTGCGTCGAACGGCTCACTTTTTCTTCTTCAGCAGCTTCTTATTGCGCATGTCTTCTCGATAGTCTTCGTATTCGCCATAGAGAGCACTAAACATGGCAGAAAAAGTAAAGAGGCAATGGATCAGCAGGCGTCACAGATGCTCACTGGAGCGGCAAACACGTACGTACCTGCGCTTTTCTTCCTTCTGGATCTCGTCAAATGAGGCTTCCATATTAATTGAATCGTCCGAGTCGATCGAGTACTGCCGCTTTCGGTTCTTGCGAAACATTGCTGCGATGTGACCAGGACGGTACTCGCCGTCGTCGCTCACCACAAAGCTATCGTCCGAATCTTCTTCCTCAAACGGATCACGACGACGCGTGCGCGACACTTTCTGGAAACGATCACGTCGCTGTGAAGCTGCAGACGTAGAATGCTTGCGGCGCAACTCATCTAACGCCTGCTGGATTAAACGGTGGTGACCCTTCTTCGGTACGAGTGACGGCAAGTCCGACTTTTCTATCGTACTGAGCAACTTCACCGAGTCAAAGCCGTTCTCGAAAAAGGCTGGAGCATACTCGCTCATGTCCACGCTGAGACTCTTAAGCCAGGACAACACATCGCGCTGTCCCTCGGTATAATTCACCTCCTTCCTCTTCACTGATGTACTCGATCGACTTTGCTTAGCACCGCCTGCCGAGTTGCTGCCACTGGAGCCACCTCCCACCCCGCACACACGTGGGTACATCGTATCTAACATCGCCTTCCGTGCATCCACAGCATTCGGAAGGTTTTTCGAAGCCGATCCACCCATCGATGATGAAGCACTGGACGGTCGCGACCCAGCTGTTGATCTTCCACTAGCCTGTGTGCCACTGCTTCTGCTCCGAGCGCGCTCGGGCTCTCGGTAGTCGCGATCGCAAGCTCCTTGTCCAGACAGCGCTCTGTATTTAAGCTGGCGCTGGCGATGCCTTTCATCTGCTGACCTGAAAAATAAAGCAGACAAAGACAGTAGTAGCCAACACATGAGACGGACTCATCGCGGCTACACCAGCTATCAAAGCAGCAGCAGCATACAGAACAAACAACGTACATGTTGTTGAGCGAAGGGGCAGGACGTCTCGCCTGCAGCTGAGTCCTCGACGCCGGCAGCATTCGACGCGCATCTGGTGGTGCCGATCGACGACCAACTGGTGGTCCTGGCGCTGGTCGATGGCTTGCAATCGAACGTAGCCGGCGTTGGGCTAATTGGGCTCTCCCAACCGAGCTCTGACACGGAGCTGTGGACACGGTCGTGCCTCTCCGACCTTTGGACACCGGTCCACTAAGCACTCTCACCGTCCTCGAGTCTCGCTTGGCTTTTTCAGTCGCGTACCCTTCTTGCAATCGCTTCCTCGACCTCTCAAACTTCATTTGCTGTCCCGCATCGGCCACTTCATTCAAACAAACAAACCATCTTGAATCAGTCCGTTTCGAACATAGAAACGGTCCCTGTCAAATCTTATGTACCCATTTCTATCGACCAACCCACCTCGTTGGGACGGCGGCGACGCACTCGGCAATCGCGGGTTCTCCCCCGGTCGAGCCGTTGAGACAAGCCCCACCACGTGCTTCCACTTCTTCGTGAGGCTCGTGCTGTACCCCCGCACGACCTCGTCGTCGTGTTTCTTGAGCTTGTTCACGGCCGCGCCAATCTTGGTGCGCTGCAGCAGGTCCTTGTCCACCTTGAGCGTCGTGAGCTTCCCCAGCAGACGCTGCATGTCCGGCACGACGCTCTTGTCCGACTTCCAGCCGTCCCGCTGCGTCACCTGCGCGATCTCCCGCGCCATCTTGAGCACGTCTTGTTCCCCGGTGACGGCCATGGCTGGTAAGGGGCTTAAACGCAGCGGTTGCGCGTCTCGACTGACGACGGACTACGCGGCGATACGTGACCGAGGCACGAGCTGTTGACGATAGAAAAAGGGGTTGGGGGGTATAGAAATAGAGGCAGGGTAGGGGAAGAGGTGCGCGTAATAATGAAGTGTGAGAGGGTCGTCATGCACGACTTACGGGATGTGAAAAGACAGAGGTGATACGTTCTCAGAGGCCGAAGTTGAGGGGACGCCCCTGGAATATGTGACAAGTCACCTGCTTTTTCGGTGAAATGAAGCGACTTTGTGCTTTGTCGTCTTTTTAAGCGTACGCAAAGGCTGATCGCGTTGCCCGAGTGTATTGTACTGGGTCAATACAAATATTGACAGCATAACGTACTCCTACTTCAGTGACTGCTGCGGTTGTATAGTGTGTTGCAACTTGATTCCGTTCTCCGAACGGGATTACTTGGATCAAAGGGTGAGCTCCAGAGCTTGCTCCCCTATCTCAGACGCAGGTTGTTACCGTGCATGTTCGCTACATGTCCATCATGACGAGTAGGCACAGTATGGCGTGGCATATCGATATGAGCAATGATATATCACGTAGCTCGTGCGAAGTTCGAGAAACCCCTTTTTTCGTGACGTTTCGACTTTGCTCGAAGCGTTTCCAGCCCGTGTATGCAGAAGCAATCACAGGCTGAAAAAAGTATAAACGACGATGCCACTTTCTTGCCTCCAGGCTGAACCTTCAGCTATAACATGCTGCAATACGTTTGTCCATCTCTCTGTATACATCGAACCTTCGCTATACAGGGCAAGATTGCGTGTCGTAATGCATCGAGCGAGCGCTTGAGCCAGACTTACGACGACCTCGAACGTACAGTGGAGCGTGATGTGAAAATCTACTCCCTGAATCAGATAATGTGGAAGTGATGCTTTAACGTACTACGTCAGGCTTTGCAACGTGGTTGATTCGAGGCCGAGTAGTTGTTACGAGTTGTGGCTGCAGTTGCAATGTCTCCCAAAAAGCTCTTGGTGGTACGTCATGGTGAGCGCAACAGATCTTGTAGACTCCACTGCTGCCACGCTGCCCTTCCTTTGGATTCTCCGAGGCTCACAGCAGACACAGCGTTGGCAAATGAAGCAGCACTCGGGAACAGAGAGCTGGTCTCGGGCTTCCACATTGCTGAAACTGGTCCGTATGCAACACTCACGAGGTGACTCGAGTCAACTTGCGTGCACATAAACTGCCAATCGATAGCACGCTGACCATCCAACAGTAGCCCCCATTGGGTCGGGGTCTCTTGGAAAACCTCCGCTCGAAACAAGGAGAAACCCAAGCCAACGCCTACTGCCTTTATGTACGCCTCCTTGAGCGACCAAAGGCGGTAGAACCGATTGTATTGAACATCTTCGTCTGCCACACCGTGAATGAACTCCCACTCCCTTGGATTAAAGTGGTCTGCAAAAGCTCGGAAAAACTCTTCACTTGACGTCTTGCGGTGTGGTCGATCCGTACATCTGACGACATCCACGCCAACTAATGCATGAGCGTCACTTGCAATTGCCACGATGGTTCCATGGTGCGAGACATTGTAGTTCCATGCTGGAGGAGAGAGATGTCCGCTTGGTCGTCTCCAGTACGGTTTCCCCTACAACCAGCGATAGCATGATTACAACCTGCTCAAGTTCGAATGGCAAGTGCAGGGACGTGGATCCAACAGAAGCATGCATGCATGTACCTCTGGAGTGCGTTTAATCTCGATGGTGTCGTAGTTTACGTGGAAGAGGTGATGGATGAGATGTCGCTGGAGCAAACGGCTAGCAAGTGCCAAGTTCTGGTCCTTTGCAAACACGAATCGCTTCACTTGCTTCTGTTCCGTTGCCGGGAGCTGTAGCATCAGCCGTTGCCATTCCGGAGAGCTTGGAGTCCAGTCAGAGACATCGACGAAGCAAAGACGGCGAAATGCGTCCATAACCAGTGATCGAGGAAGCACAAAAACACGCCCGGCGCTCGTTTCGGAAAACCTGATTTCTTGACAGGCGGCGTTTGTCAAGAGCTCGTTGTCACATACAACAACTATTCGACGTCTCAAAATGTCAGGAGACATGTGTGACATTGCAGGTACATCCAGGACGTCATGATGATCGTTTTATACCTTCACTTTTCTGTCAGTGTACGTGCTCCTTTTGAGCACATTCGGATCGCCAATTTTCTGCTAGTACCGGTAGGAATCTGCTGGTCGACATGGCAGCAAGTGGCGCTTTCGTATCATTGTGCAGCACTGTCGCTGCTTATCACGAGTGCAAAAAGTGCTAATCGATGCCGTCTTACTAATCGTTCCTGCACTTGAACAAAACAGCTTGGAATTGTTCGACTCAATGTAGTCAGCAGCATATGTAGAGGTACGTTTTACTTCGAGCAGGTCACATGCAACGCAGCATGCTCGACTATTTATCGATGGAAGCTGCCAATGCACACTGCAGTGTCTGTAGCTTTGTGCTGTATGATAAAGAGTGCGGCCAAAGACAAAAAGCAGCTTAGCACGTTTGGTACGAAAAGACTTGGATGCTGAAAACTTCATCACAGTACCTCGTCCCGTCATCCCAGTAGTTATAGACACACCTCAACTACATGGTATCATTCAGATTCTACTACCTTCCACGGATGCATAACGTGCGCTGCACGCGAATGCATCCACAAAACGACCGAATGCCCCGGTATACGTCCAAAGCAGGCTGTTGAGCATATGATGCACCCAAAGTGCTGGGTGCATTTCTCCTGCATCGACACATCTCGTTTTCAATCTTCGAGTCATCTGTCCAAAGAGCTGAACCAACGACGAGTCCACAATGACTCCCTCCATCGGACGATTTCAGTCGAATGGCAGCCAAACCGAAAGTCGTTGACTGTTCATTTGTTGTTTTTCCACACCAGCGAGCGACTGGGACAGCATTGGGCGCACCATAACACACGCGTGCTCTCACTTGGCGAATGTTTTGCTTCGCACTGAGAAAACAACGAGCAAAGGATGTCCGTCAAGATGCACGCGCATTGAATCGTTGTAAAGCGGTACGCGGTACTTGACCTCGCCTCCCTCTTCTTGACGAGCGATACGCTTCAGTGAGAGCGTGCAGTGACCGTTGATTGATTCGTTTCTCACCCATACCAGCATATGCAGCTGCTCAAGCGGTCGAGCGTGTTGTATCACCGCGTTGAGCGATAGATTCAGACCGTTGGAGCCTTGACATCGCTCACCAATGACGTCACACTGCTTTGCATCCTCTCCGACTAATGGCGCCACTATGCGCGTCTTCTTCGGCACCACCACGTTGCCATTCCAGCTAAGCTCCATATTAAATACCCGCAAAACCGTCGACACAAGTCGCTTTTGTGCGTTCATCTGTCGAACTACGCGAGCCTGGTCGAAGTAGCTGCCACCCACCGAGTTCGAATATCTGTCTCCGGCAGTTTGGCCAACCGTGGAAAGGGACCGGGCGCTACGATGTGCCAGCTGTCGGGGAGACCCTGATGTCAATGCATCCTTGTCGGGCCGCGGGAAACCTAGTACAAAAGTACCGTACACGGGGCTATGGTCACTGACATCCATTCCATCACCATGGTTCACGGAACGATAGTTGTCGATAAACCGCAAAGAAGACTCCGTAGAAGTCGGATCTGGCACCTTTTCCGGGATCAATTTTGAGTCGCTAACGAGGAGTGAGTGAATCAAGATGCGATCGCACCATCCAGGCACACGCTTTTTCACCTTACCTCCCTTATAAAATGGCTCCTTGTATAACACACGCCAAACTAACGATGGCCACAACGGAAGCTTCTCGTTCACAGGACCACGCTTCGGGAACTTCTTGTACGTCGGGTAAAAGTCTGGGAATTTATGCGGCTCCGTGAACCCTTCAAAGACACCACCATTACGACGGTCATTCAACAGACCATCAAACTTATCGTGCAGCTCAAGATTGCGGCCTTCTTCAAGCATGTGGAGTACCATCTGCGGATCCAATAAAACGATACGATAGTTCATATCGCCCATCCACACCACGTGGTGGAACTGCTCCGTGAGGTCAAAGCCAGAATGACCCATTATACGGCCAAGACTGGCATTCAGGTTCCGAATCTGTTCGCGACGGTACGTATCATTCCGTGCATCCAAATGGCAATTTACAAACACAACCGTCGTATGGTTGATCCTGAGTGCTACAGCAACACCACCCTTTGATCCACTTGTAAGCTTGAACTTGTGCACACCTGCTCGAATCAGCTTGATCTTCTCCTCAATGTCAGCACAATAAAACACAGCCATACCCGTGAATTTAGTACCAACAAAGGCTCCGTCGCCACGACCGTGCACTGCATCGATAGTTGCGTCGGGCGGTTGGTTCTTGTGGTTCGCCATAAAGTTGCCATTCTTGAGCTCCATTCGATAATAGCGCGTTCCGTGCGCGTTGCGGTTCAAATACGCCTCCACGGCGTGATAGACGTTTTCCGACACGCCCTCCTGTACTCCAAGCACATACAGCTGATAGCCATGCGGCAAGAAGTTATGCAGCATTGTTGCCGAGCGCTGCTCATCAATAATGCCTTTCCCGTCATCAAATGGGTCTGCTGCACCCATGTTCCACGTCCCCACCCACATGCGTACATCCCGCTCATTGATCCGTTGTCCCGGACTCAATGCTGGCGGTGCTGTTGCTCCAGCGGAGAAGTTACTTGTCCGCAGTCCTGCCTCAAAGTACGAACGTGGCGATGTAATGCGACTATCAATCTTGTCAAAACTTCTGTCCGAGGTCGAGTCGACAAACAAAGAGCTTTGCGGAGCTCCAGCACCTGATCCTTTCTGCAAATCGTGGAGTGCGAAATGCTGCGATCCCGTGCTAGTAACGACTTCTTCTGTTTCAGAGCACGTGCGCTGAAATGAGTCACTCGTGCGCGAAGCTTCGTGCGAACTTTGTGCAGTAGCTGACGCCGACGAGGCTATATTTCCCCCCTCGTTACTACCGTTAGTGGTGCAGAATGCAACAGCAGCAGCAGCACAAGAGGGTGCCGCACGTAATTTCTCCAGCAGAAACTCGGGCTGCTCGAGATCCGACAGATTGTTACAGCTAAAGCTGCTCTTGACATTATTTGCTCCATTCCAGTATCCCGAGCGCAGTCTACCTGCAGCTTCAGTTGCACCAGCAGCTGTTGCCAACCGCCTTGTGCGTGTGCGATGGGATGCCGCCGCAGCTTCGGCCACTGTGAGTCCCATGGCCTCAAAGCCATTGGCACAGCTCTGCGACTTATTCAATCTCGCTCGTGGCTGCTTGGCATCAACCAGCCCGCCACTTGCAAGCACCTGCACAGCACTTTTGCCGTTCTTAAGCTGGAAATTCTCCAGCTCGAGCTCCTGCACTCGTCGACTTAGTCGTGCAGCCGCATCTGCCCACTCGACCGAGACTCGACGAGGCGCTGGACCTTCTCGTCCAGCACTGCCACCAGAAGCACGTGGGGGGAGCCTCCACGCCGCAGCTTTTGCCCGAGGACTGGTCGTGACCCCGCTGCTGTTGCCACTGCTGTAGTGGATCGTCTGTCTGTAACCTGCTGCGTGTGCTTGAGTCAGACGACGCAATGAAGCTGGAGACGTGGGCGGTACCACTAGAGCAGGCGCCAGCATGCCGAGCGCGTCGACGGCATTGGTCGACACGAGCACTTCCTGGAGCTTCTGCAGCGTTTCCGGGTCCTCCAGCTGCGAGAATGCGCGCGTGACACGCACCCGCGGGCCTCGAGCAGCGACTTCGTCCAGCTGGCGGTCGCCCATGAGACAGAGAGAGAGAGAGAGACGGTCGCTGGGAACCCGCTTTGGGTCTTGGAGCTTGAAAGCGAGAGAGGCTGAAGAACCCAATTGGGAGATTGACTTATAGTATCGAACGGAGAGCGTGATCAAGATTTTCGCTGCCAAAACGTGTCTGTGTGTGTACCAGCGAGTTCGTTGAGTCTTCTGTGGTGACTGTAGAATACCGGTACGAGAAAGTGGGCTTTTCTGTGTGTTTTTTGGCCACGAAGGCACGACTGAATGTGAGGGCGTGTTGTTTGTTTGTGAGCGGGAGAGAGAGAGAGAGAGCGCGCGCGCACGCACATGTCGTCACGACTAGCGAGTTATAGACAAGGGAAGAGCAAAAGTGTCTCGTTTTTTTTCTGCTTCTTTTTTCGCATGACCACTAAAACGTCCATTCGACTGACCTGAACTTGTCGTTTGGTACTTCAACAGCCACGCATCGTCTCGTCTGGTCGTTGTTCCGGTCTTCCGTGACGCGAGCTTCGGCAACACGTTGTCGTTTGGTACTTCAACAGCCACGCATCGTCTCGTCTGGTCGTTGTTCCGGTCTTCCGTGACGCGAGCTTCGGCAACACGTCGCAGCGCGTCGTTATTGCAGTTGTGTAAACGAGCGACCTTTTGGTCCTGAGGAAAGTCGTTGTGTTGAAGTGTCCAAGCGTTGTTTACAGCGACACGTTTTTGTTTTCAGGCCGAAATTGCCAACTCATCCGACGTTACCCGGCAGCTACTTCAACGAGTGTCCGACTCTGCTCGGCTGACTCGACAACTTTGGTTTCCGTAGCGTAATCGGTAGAAGGTTAGAAAAAAAGATCGTGTGCATTGTCGACAAGTGTGTTGTCCTCGGACGTCGATAGGTACAGCGAGTAGGGTTCACACATCGGCCGCTTCGCAGCTGCAACTTCCGTAACGCAACTCAAGGCACGGCTTGAAGTCGCGAAAAACACGGACCTGGGAAGTGGGTGGACTTTTCAATTTTAGGTCCATGTGGTCTTTGCAATACCGGTATCGAAACGACGACCAAAAAGCTTCACTGGTATCTCCTCGGTAGTATACCAATCTGAGTCTGAGCACATCATTTCTATTTGCGATCATCATCGGCGGCAACTTGCCGTCCATGGACATTGGGGACGGCCGCCTGGACGCGCTCGTGCTCAAGCTGCGCCACCCGCTCGCCAAGATCCGCTCTCGTGCGCTGCGCAGTCTCCTCTTCAAGCTGCGAGAGCGTCTAGTGCAGTGGCAGGAGCTGGAGCCGCTGCAGACGTCGCTCGTCCCGAGTCTCCTGGCGTGTCTGGAGCCGCCGCTGGAGCTTGACGCACTGCACGTGCTGCAGCTGATGATGCAGAGCGAGTCGGACGTGTTTCTGTCGAGCTTGCACCATTTTGGAGCGGCGCAGAAGCTCCAACGAGCAGCTCAGGCGACTCCCGCACTACAGGCGACGTACGAGAAGGTCTGTAGACTGTATAGAGCACGCTATAAAGGAGATACGTGATTGGTTGTTAATCACGTGAATGGGGGATTATTTGGTGGTTCTTGCTGTAGTTGTTGCGACAGATTTACGCCTTCAAGGCGGTGCTGAAGGACGACAAGAAAGAAGTTGGTAGCCGGGCGGACGATGAAGGCAGGCACGTTGAAGACGGGCACGTTGCTGCTTCGTTGAGAATGTCGGAGACTATGAAGGTGCCGCCTGAGGTACGGAGAGATCTGAGAGTGGACAAATTGGAAGCGCTAGGATGGAGGTTTGCGCCGGTGGCGCTGCTGTCAGTAGATGAGCAGCATCTGTTTGAGTTCGAGGTGAAACTTCAGCTCAAGACAAACGTACACGACATTGTGAAGGCGTGTGCGACGTTTCGGAATAAGTTGTTGCGAAACTTTCCTGCTGAAGTGTTTTTACAGAGACCAACTGTGCTGCAGTACTTGCTGCATCTTGTGCAGCAGCCGATATTGCCGGATCGGCCGGGTATGACTCGTAAACAAGGTGAGGGTGTCGACGTTGCGATGGAGAAAGCGATGAGTGTGTCGATGGGAGTGAACTACTTCGATGACACGTTGAATGCGACGTTTTCGAACACACAAGGAAACGTAGCGGGTGCCGTGGTGATGGCAAGTCTCAAAGCGATCGAGTCGCTTTTGTACGCGCTGCAACGCACACGGAGAGTATGTCTTGATCCGGCGTACATTGTACACTCGCCTACGGTCCATGTACAGTTGTTCGACTCGTATGACACGCGACGGGTATTGTATCCGCGTGCAAGGGTGGGAATCGATGAAGGCGCAGTTAAGCAAAGAGTCGGTGATAGTGCCAATCAACTTACGCAGTACTCTTTAAGTGGGGCAGCTTATAGGATATTCATGAGTGTGCTGCCGCTGCTGCGCTCAGCAAGACACCCGCGGCAGCACTTTTTGAACCTTCTCATCGTGGCAATACCAGACTTACCCGAAAGAAGCCGATTGGATGTCCCAGAATCAGGCACACTGAAGCTAAACAAGTTGCGGCTTGAGTGCATTTTTGGGGTGATCTGCGTCATCTGCCGACCTTTACCACCGGAGCATACATGTGACAGCATGACAGGCAATGAGCTCGAGTTTACGCACTCAATGACGTGGAAACTAGTGGAGCTCGTCCTTCGGCTGCTCCGGTTATTTCCGCCGTCCAAGTACTGCGTCAAAATAGCTAGTGGTAAAGGTGAAGGTTGCGTCTCTGCTGAGGACAATCGTGGTATAATCATTCCACGACAGCTGTGGGAGACTGTGAAGTCATGGATTGCTCACCCAGCCTTCCTTGATGTATCTGCAAGGGAGTGGAAAGACGACTCACTCATTCAAAATCTCTCACAGATTGACCCCGCGATCCCTGCATTCATTAGTCTAAAGCAATCATCTTTACATGATACAACTTCAATCCTCGCTTTTGTTGAGTTCGCGAAGGTAAATCGTGAGCAGTCAGCAAACGTTAGCTCTACGGAGGAGCCAGTCACGGCGACTCTGCAAGTTGCAAGGAAAGTCATTCAAGCCAGGTGCATCTTTGATGATTCAGACACTGAAATTATCGCATACGCTGTGCTGGACACGATCTGGTCAGCCTTGGCTAACGACGGAGCGGACAAGACGGGTACAATCAGCGCAAGTGACATGGAATGCATCCGCTTCATCCTTTGTGATTTGTTGAGTGCATCGGGTGAGTTGGAGACATCGGGGATGGACAACTCGATGGCTGTCCATTTTTTTCGAGGTTTCTCGGATCTTCTGGATGAGCTGAATAACGGTACAAGCGGTGTATCAGCTGATCGCTGGCACCAATTTGCTACCCATGTGTTATGTGAACCTAACTTCCTCGCGCTCTTGATGTTAGTTTTCGCAAGAAGTGATGCTGATTCTAGCGACAAGACAAATAGCGTGGCATTGTGGAGAATTTTACGAGCAGCTTTGGCGCAACTCGTAAATGCTTCTAGCGACGAGCTAAGACCGCTCCAATCTGTGATCCCTTTGATGCAACACTTCGCATATATGGAACTGCCGGGAGAATCTTGTCGAGAGCAACGCTTGACTCAACCACAACTCGTGAAGGTCTTGAATCGAGTGGAAAGCGTCGTACCCGATCACACGAGGATGCTTGTGTTTTGCCGCTGCTTACTCCATAAGTCGTCATACGTTCGCAGAGCAGCTTCCTCTAGAGTCATCCGATTGTTGTCTCTTGTGACTTCGTCGGATGCCGATCATACCTCAACCGACAAAGCAATGTGTGAAGACCCGTTCGGATGCGCGGTCACTTCTGACGGCAAAACGATAAACTTTGAAGCAACACTGATGGAGACTCCTTTGCCTGTTGTTCGAGCAAGTGAGTGTCGACCTCACGGAAGCGAGTTGTCGTCACAGCTAAGGAAGTTAGCTCACCTGTGTAAAGTGATTTTGGGTACACCGTCGGCGTTTGAGACTATGAGAGAGGCGGCACTCAAAGAGTTGGTGATGTTTATCGAGCAGTCATCGGTGGAGTTGTTCACGCTACTTGAGGAGCTGGACAAGTTGTCAGACCTACTTGATCTGCTTCGTTCTTTCCTTCAGACGGACGGTAATCGACATCACACGTCAATGGTTCATCAAACTCTTATCTTGCTCAGGACGCTGTTGTTTCGTAGCCCATTACTACGCGCAGCAGTGCGACATGATAGCAGTACGACCGAGGTTTTGATGTCGCTGATATTCCACACCTCCGTCTCGGTTCGGGCGCAGATGTACTACATTGTTCTCTTGCTCCTGTGCTCAGCTGAGAATTTTGTAATGACCGTTGTGTTACCAGATTCATTAAGTAAAATTGAGCCTGGACTCAGTGGTGAAGCAAACGTCCCCGAGATGATTAAACCAACATTTGGATTGTATTCCGATCGCTGGGCGCGATGCCATGTTGTTACTTGCTCGCTGAAACAGCAATTGGAGGCAAGCTGTGCACAGGTAATCAAGCGGCCAGAATCTTTGTGGCTGCAGGACGTAAAAACCCTTATCAGTCAAGCTTCATTCCAAAGTGATGAATACGGCGTAAAGCGCGGCATGAGCGGCGAAAACGTGCTTGCCTTGTTAGGGGCAGAGTATTCCTTCGTAACCCGGAGACTCCGAGATGCATCGTCCCACGGAAAGTGCCTGAATGCACTTTACTACTTGATGATGATGTGCGAGTCATGGTCTTTCGCACGCGAACGCTTTGTCAAAGAATGGGAGATGGAATTCGAACGGTATTTCGCGGTACCTCCGAAGAGTGAACGAGACGAGATGATAATTGGCTCGCTCATGGCCACTCTTAGTACGATGTTCTTTGCGATGACTAGAGGGGTGCAGTTGCGTGCTCTTGTTGTGGTAAAGCGAAAGGTTCTTCCGCTGCTGAAAACGTCTCAAAGTAAGTTATTTTCCCTGCAGACTGCACGGTTTTTGCTCACTGTAAGTGAATCGAAGGTTGGTGATCTGTTTGTGTCCTTGGCTGCTGATACGGACATTATTGCGACGATATGCACGAAGTACTCTACAACCTATTCGACAGAGCCCATACTGCACAGTCTGATGTTGGAGGTACTGTTACGATTCGCCAAACGTATGGGCGAAAATGCAGACACTCGTTTGTCACCACCCTCGCGCGATAAAATTAGCAAGCGTTTGCTGGAGATGCTGTCACCGTTGCTCACAGTTGTATGTCGTCACCGCGTTCCTGGCTCCTTCCTCGAACGGGACGTTTTCACTGTTGCGTCTCAGTGTATCGCAAGTATTTTGCTACTACTTCCGCGTAATTCCCTTCTGGTAAGAGATTGTCATCTGGAGCACACCGACAGCAGCATTCTTCTCGATGGTAGTTGGGCGTCTCGTTTTCTCTTCGACCACGTCTCGCCGGTTCGAGAGCTCGGTTTCCTCGTCCTCGAGCACACCTTATCGTCTGACATTTCTACGACTCGTTCGCTAAAGCAGGCTTTTGAAGCATCTACCGACGAC
Organism: Peronospora matthiolae; assembly: GCA_921007115.2. Lineage (NCBI taxonomy): Eukaryota > Oomycota > Peronosporomycetes > Peronosporales > Peronosporaceae > Peronospora > Peronospora matthiolae. Next base: position 732,356 of record CAKLBY020000109.1, on the reverse strand, counting down.
ACCGAGGCAGATGCTGTCCGTGCAGCAGCATGTGCGGCTTTGACTAAAGCGATTACTCGGTACCTCGTGCGTCCATCTGACGAACAAGTGGGATTGCCAGAGATTCCTAAAGGGAGCGCATTCTCGGGGAAGACTCTACGCTCACTTTCGCACATGTTGAAAAGCAACAAATTATGTGCTCGTGCTTGTAGCGCATTTGCACGGCTGGTGCGACTGCTTTACGTACACCGAAACAGCTTGGCATTGATTCTTGGGGATATGCAGAAAGAGTTGCAAGCGGCTGAAGAAGGGTACGGGGTGTATTTACTATTGGTGCAGGTACGAACTCGAAAACAGGAACCTCATGCTCAGTCGTTCTTACCACTTCCTGTTTGATCATTGCTTTTCTTAGGCGCTGTCCCTCCACAAATGGAAGGACAAGTGCGATCGTTTCTGTTCATCATGTATGCTCCTACACAATTGTGATGGCGACACATGGAGACGGTCGTTGCTTCCAGCCGTTTTGGACTTGATGTCTGAAGTGCTGAATCTCTTCCAGGCTGTCTGCCGTGATACTGGTTTCGATCGCGTGGCTTCTCTCCTCATGGTACATTGTCTTCTCCACTTAACGCGCTGCCGCGACAATTTTAACGTCGTGTTGTGACATGGTAGCACACGGATATACAGATTCAGCTGATGAAGCTGGTGCAAGATGTCTATGCTTCTCTTGACGACAGTATGTCAGTGTCTATAAAGCGAAGCCACTACGAGGTTCTTGGCCTTTGTGCGGGTACACTCGGTCTTCTTTTGGTGCAAGCTCTTGACCAGCCTACTAGTTGCGCAATCGAGCAGCCCGGAATACCGGTTGTAGCTGAAATTGGCGTAAGTTTCGTGGATGTGGTGGTGAAGCTGCTTGATTCACGCCATCCCGTGGATTTCAGAGCATCGTTCTCGCGGGTCGTGCCATCTGTAAGTACCCTCGTTGTCTTGGCAGGAAATTTTGATCTGGTCGCACTCATTGCTTGTTGCATCGTTGTTTTGCCATTAGATATCGTTGCTACTGCCCGAATTGCTGAAAAATACAGAAGATACCACAATTAGTGCGCTGTGCTCTGTCGTGTACGACCTTTACCAGGAGGTGGCGGAGTTCAGACCTCTGAACGCGACTGCCGTTGATGCTGCAATGCCTGATCTCCAGAGTCAAATTTTCCCACTGCCGTTGATTAAGCGCGTCGCGTACGCATTTCGAGTTCTTATCGAGACAAGTCCGAAGCATAGGAAACATGGTTGGATCAAGCCTGCCTTGCCGTTCGCTATGTCTTCGATCAAGGAATGCTTCTCCGCGATTCGATTAGCTGGTGGGTTTGGTGGCAAGCGAGCTCGAAGCTCTGACAATAGTACGAGCAACCACGACGCATACATGCTTGATCTATGCGGACGCATTCAGGTGCACATCGAGGTTATGAGCGCAATTGTCGGTGGAGACAAAGATAGCCAACAACTCGCAAAGGTACTTGAATGTTTGCTTTCAATAGTACGATGCATGTGTGAACTCAGTGCTGCTTCTGAATATCGTGCCTAGGATGAGGGGCTTCTCAGTGCGATTTTATCGAACTGGACGATAATGAAAATGGCTCACGCTCGCGGGTCTCAGTTGATGCTGCATGCGCTCTACCTTCTCGCAAACTATAGCTATGGAAACGATACCGCCCGAAAATCAATGCTGACTTTGCTGCAGGCCGGATCTGTAGAAGTCTCTGGTAGTGGATGTGCTCAAACGCTGTTGTCACTTTTGTTCGGCCTCGCGACCTCCCGAGGGGAGATGGCTCACCAAGTTGCACGTGGTGCCAATACGTCGTCCGCGGGGAATATGGCAGTGAGTGACGCTGCATGCCAAGTGCTGATGACTGCTTTGCACAACACCGAGTGCGTTTTAGCATCCCACAAGACCGGGTCACTAACAAAGCTGATGGATTCGCTTCGAGATCGACTCGAGCAAGACCGAAAAACCAGCAAGACGAGTCTCGTCGAGACTAGGAATCTTGCTAACATGCTTGGAGTGCTCTGCAGCGTAGCTTCGAACGAGGAAGGGACTGGCATGCTTTACTCCATCGGTGCTTCTGTGCTCTCATCAGTGCTGGATGATGTAATGCAATCATCCGATGAGATGGTTCAGCGCAGTGGCTGTTTGTTCTTGAGAAATCTTGCTCTCTCTCCAGCGTCCAAGAACCACTTTGCCATGTGGGACAAGCTGCTGGATAACATGATTGCTCGTTGTGTACGTGCGAGTTCTCCAGGTCGAGCCGAGTCGATTATTGTGGACTATCTTTCCACTGCGCTCTGGTCGCTCGTGTACGACAATCAGAAAGCTCGAGCAGTGTTGCTATCGCGGCCAACGGCAGTACGAAGCTTGCAACAAGTTTTGGACTTCCAAAACGCAGGTGCGTGTCGGTCAAATACGTGCCTCGTATTTCGACATCAGTGTGCTCATACTCACCCTTTTGTTGCCTTTTTCTCTTATCAACACCAGCTTCACCGCGTACACTTTCACTCGACATTGCTGAAAACCTCCGGCGCTTATTGAAGCTTGTAAAGGGGTAGAGCGCGAATATCGACGACACCACACCCGCATTTTTTAATCATCACACGAGTCCGTATTTATTTATCACATACCGATATAACGAGGCAGTGCTAGGCCTCGTCATCGAACCAATAAATACAAGCACATTTCGCACGCGCTGTCCGGCCTCATCCTGTCTCGACTACGGCACATCGAAGTCTTCTTCGTCTTCTTCACTGCTTCGGCAATCGACTTCGTCTTCATCCTCTGACGAACTGTCACCCTTTTCCAGGCGAACGTGCGTTGTTCCCCCTGGACTCAGAACACATTTCAACGAGCGCGATCCAACCTCTTCCACAAATTCCACGGCCTTCTTCTATGCGAACAAGCAAGCATAGTTACAAAGAAGTGCAAATGTTAGGCCTTGCTGTGGCGCACAACTCAACTGCTGTGACGTACCTTGGTGGACATGGCTTTTGTTTCCGATGCTACGGGGACCGCGGATGTTAAGCGGCGCACCTTGCCACGCTTCATCTCTCCACCACCAGCAACGTGTAAGCGGTTGATGCCCAGGACGTACGAATCGATATCATCACGTTTACGCGAGCTCAATTTCTCTAGCCGTCCTAGTGGCTCATCCATTTCCGAATCGTCTTCGTCAAAGCTACGCGACGGTGTCCCCAGCTCAGGTGACTTGATTGAATCGAACTCGGGTAGCTCCGGTAAACCTTCCTTGGATGGAGTTGTTTCAAACAGATCGTCCACGTGCTTCTTCTCGTACTACGAAAGACGCACCATCAGCCTGGTCAGGCCGGCTGAACAACAGACAATCTCATCACACCTCTCACATTCAGATCCTCCACGCACCTCTTCCACAAACTCGCGAACTTGCTTTTTGAATTTGTTCGAACCAGCGCGGGCGATCTTACTTGGCACAGCTGTACGCGGTTCAGCACTAGCTCGCTTGATCGCTTTCTTCGCTGCTTTTCGGTCAGTTGGCGGGGATCGAAACTGCTCGAACGTTTTTGCTTGACAGTCTGCTGCCGACTTCCCTGGCACATGCTGTGCCACCTATCGACAGCAGCAGTTGCACGTTGCCTTACAGCGTGAGTTTACCACTAATGCAAATTCGATTCTCACATTTGAATCATCGTACCTGTGCCCAAAAGTTCGAGGCAGTCGTTGGAATTATCAGCTTCGCATCGATCAAAGCTTCCTGCTGTTCCGTTGTCCAGCCATCTACCTCTGCCTCAGACTTCGAATCCTCACTCTTTGCACTGCTTTTTTTCACCTTAGACAAAGTAGAAGCGGGAACCTAGCGTATCAGGCATAGAACAAGAGTATCAGTGCAACGCAATAGCATGATGTCCACAAAGCACAAGATATATGCACCTTCCTAGGCTTCGTGTCAGGTCGGACCGGGCTCATAGCGTCGGTTGGTTCCACCTCCGGATCGACTTCTTCTTCGCTCACAGGCATCGGCGAGCTAGAACAAAGCAAGTTTGCAGCAGAGTTGCATCGTCAAATCAGATAATAGCCCAAAAGAAAAGATGCACATCCATTCTTCGTGCCTGTCTATGTCTGCATCTGGAGCTTTCTTCTTCACTGCTCTTGGTTTTGATCCCGCCTTGCTATGTTTAGTCATATCGCGCGACCTTTGCACAAACGGAAGCAAATGCTTGTAAAAGTATGCCGGAATACCCTCGTCCATCAGCTCCATGGCCGCAACTGGCATGCCTGCACTTTTGGCAGCATCCCGATCCAAGTTGCCCGACAACACCACGTACTTGCCATCCATGGATGTGAACTTGGTCGTTTCTTTGCGTTTCTCAACCGTAAGCTGCACGAACTCGCCATTGACGCGTCCTGACAGCACGAGCAGCGCTCTCTCAGCATTTCCTCCACCCTGTTTCTCCAGCACGGGCGGCCACTCGACATACCAGTGCTCCAGCACCACCGCCTTGCGCGTCACTCGGTGACCTTCTTCCCGCCCTCCATCACATCGCACTCTCTTCTCGTTTGCCTCCACTCTCTTCCTCATCATCTTCTTCTTCTTCTTCTTCTTCACCTCTGGCGACTGAAAAAGCCTCTTCTGAACAACCACGTCGTCCTCATCATCTTCTTCATTTTCTTCTTCACTAACCCCCAAGTCTTCAATCGTCTCGAGACTGCTGCGCTTCCACTCTCGCTTCTTCCTCTGAGAAATGGATCTCGTCACAGGCGTCGCCCGTCCCACCAGCTCCAACACACCCGCACAGCATCTCGTGCGTCGTCTCTCTTTCTTCAGCTTGGTCGCACTTCTCGTCACAGCTGGAGAAGCTACTGCCACCGTCTCCCTCTCCTGCCGGTTCCTCTTCTTCGTCTCCTTCTTCTTCTCCTTCTTATAAGTCACCAACAGCTTCAAGTGCGCAAACGGATCGTCTTCGTCTCCATTAGAAATTTCTGTCCCGGGATTTCTATGCATAGAAACGCCCACACACTGCGCCGGCGCGCTCAAAGTCTTCCGCAATCCTCTTTTGAGAGGGCTCTCGTACGCGTCCAAGCGCCACTTCTTGCGCGGCTTGCGCGTCGACAGCACCACGGCGTCCTCTCGACCGAGACCCACCAGAGCGCTCTCCAGCACGGAGCTGTAGCGGTGACGACGCAGCGGTGCCGAGGCCCGACGCGGCATGAACGACATGGCGATTGGCGCTGGGATTGTCAATTTCTAAATACTCGTGTGGCTCGTTTCTAATTGACACGGCGGGCTTACCACGGGTAGGTGCGATACGATCATCGATATCTATGAAGTAACACAGACCAGTCCAATAGGTCAATCGAAGCAATAATGGGTGCATTTGTCTGCTGCCACCGACTCAAGCTCTTTGTATCTGTAGCTTCCATCGGTGATCATGGCAACCTACACTAGCTTGAGATTATAGCTTCGATCTATTTTATTTGGCCACATGTACTTAATTTGTGGCCAGGTACTCCATGCCAAACGTCTTGCCTGCCACATGGTAGGGGTCCAAGCGATTTGACATAGAAGACACTTGCACTTCATCATGAAAAGGCAGTCCAAAAAGGCGACAAGAGTGAGAGAATGGCACGCACATCCTTGTTTTAACCATACTATTGACTGCGCTTGTGGTACAAAACATCCCATGAGGAATTCAGTACGACAGCAAATGTAGCCTGCAAAGACGTCCACACGAACGACTGACACTACTTGGGATATCAACAAGGTGCAAATAGAACAAACGGCAGTCGCGTGTCGTAACCGTAGTACCCATTATCTCATACAAGGACAGCTTCGAGTCTGAGTCTGACGGGCTTCGCACTCGGGGATGCATTATGCCAGTTTAGCGCCAAGTGCTAAACTGTATTCATCGTGCCACTTTTTGTTTTTTTTGTGCGATGATCCAAGGCGTCTGTCATCTGTACGACAAACCAGACTCCAATCGCAAGAGAGACCCGCAGGATGAGCACAACAAAGACAGGCCAAAAACGCTGACTATTTCAACGCGGTCATATTCTTGTCGAGGTGGGGAGATACCATGCTGCGGCGAGAAGTCTTGGGGCAACCCTCGGCCCTGCTGAGCTGTCTCTTGCTGCTGCTGCTGCTTGGACAGCAGATAAAGGCCGAGAGTGCCCGCTACTCTCTCAACTTGACGGGCATCGCGTCGGGCACAGGTGCGTGCGTACAGGCGCTAATTCTCCTTGAATCAGTATCGAGGAGACTGTGCGTGTGTGTGTTTTTGGGGACTTCTGACGCTTTTTGCTTTGTTTAAATAGCATACACGCTCACTGTGGATATTGGCACGCTGGACGACTCTGGGTCAGAGAGTCGAAGTGTACGTCAGAGTTCGAGAACTGTGGCTGTGGAGGTCTGCTGCTGGTGCACGTTGTTTGACGAGACTTTGGTGTTGGGATGGGTAGAACGCCTTCCGGTTGATTGCAGACACCGGCTCGTCCAATGATGCAGTGCTCGGATCCGGATGTTGCGGACCTGAAGCTTTGGTGACCTACTCGTGTGAGGCATCGTCGACCTGCGTGAAACCGGAGGAGAATGCGGTCACTTTGGCGTTTGCAGGAGCCAATATTGAGTACGATTTCGCGCTGACGTGCGAGAAGGCTTGTCGCTAACTTGTGGGTTGTGATATGTACAACAGAGGCCAGTTCTTGACGGATACGTGGTCGTCGAGTGAGGTCGGCAATATCTCGAAAACGTTCTTGGTCATTGAAGAGCAAGACACGTTCTTTCGGTCCACGTACGACGGTATCACTGGCTTGGCATACGAGGCGTTAGCGGCATCGACGGGTGACCTTGTGCCGTCGTTGTACAATGTGCTAGTGGGCACAGGCAATACCGCCGATAGATTTGGAATGCTGCTATGTGGCACAATGCAGCCCATGTTGCAGACTGGAGGGACGGATTTTACGTATCATTCCGGTCAGTTGATGATCGGCGGCATCGAAGGCACGAGCGGAGAGGTTTATTATACGGGGAGTATGCTATACACTCCTATAACAAGGGTGGGTGTGTGCTTCTTGACGATTGGATGTGTCTGGCCAGGAACTAATGCTACATGTGCTGTTGTCTATCCAGGAGGCATGGTATGTTGTTACAGTGACGGACGTAGGATACAACGGTAAAAGTCTCGGATTGCCATGTGACAACTACAACACCCCACAGGCAATCATGGATTCCGGCTCAAGCAATTTGGCGTTTCCGCCGAATGTGTACAATGCTCTCATGAACCAAATCAAAGTGGCAACACTGGCGGCAATCCCAGACTTTGACACGAGCTACTTTGATGCCTCGACTTCGTGTTGTGACGAGACCTACTGCGACCCAACGTCATCCAGTGCTGCGTTGTTGGAGCTGCCGTCGATTTACTTCACTCTTGGCATGGAGACGGTTGATGGATCGACCACAAAACACTTCACTATCGAGATTCCACCCGAGTATTACTGGCGACCTGAAATGAACGGCGTCAACGCGAGTGCACCTTGTCGTGCGATTGGCATTTCGGAAGGAACGTCAACTGTCCTCGGTGATGTATTCATGGACGGTTTGTATTCATACCACGATCGTGCAGAGGGAAAGATTGGTTTGGCAGTCGCTGACAACTGCCCGAACAACGTCAACTCGACAAAAAAAGTGTACGCGTCTGCTGACTCCGTAGACTGGTGCTCATGCTTCTCCAACACGCTGAAGAAGAAGAGTTCATGGAGTACGTACATTCCATGGGGCACCGGGTGTTTCTTCTGGCAGTGGTGGATGTACGTCGTAATCGCCAGCTTCTTTGTGGTAATTGCGTGTGTCTGCGTCTTGATCTGGTGGCAACGCACCAACAATTATATGAAGAGAATCCAGGAAGAGGCATACATCGCTACCAGCGCAGGAGCGTGCACCAGTCGCTTTTCGACGGTGCAGTCGTTCGAAGGAGCAAGACCTGCACCAAGCTCGTCACTAAGCAGCTACTACGCGGCGCCCACGCCGCCCCCAAAGCGGAAAGCGTCTACTTATTCTACTCAGCCTGGTCCAAGACAAGAACCAATGCAGCCACCAAGGTCTCAAACCTCGAGAGCAAAGCAGCGAGAGAGAGCAGTACCGATGATGGATGAGCCCAAGTATTCCGGTGCGAGCTCACCCCGGTCGCCGTTATCGTCCACTTCCAGTATTGCCCTCTTATCCGAAGGTTCGTTTTACAGCTCGATGGGAAGCTCGCAGGCACAGTCACACCACCAACGTTCCCATGGGTACGGGTACAATTCGAGCCACACTTCCAGCACCAGCGATCGATGGGGAGCGTCATTGCGAGAGAACCATTCGTAAGCAGCTTTGAAGCAGCGCACTAGTCAGTCTGCATGGTGCAGTGCGTGGCGCCTCCTGAGGCGACGTACCGACAAAAGAAATAGGGGACCGAATCGGAGCTGATCAAGTGGTGGACCCTTTTTTCCAAGGCGCGGATGTTCCACACACAACATCTTTGACCGACGCAGTCGCGTGCTCTCGAGTCGGACGTTCCGATTTGTAACCGGTCACCGTCTCAGAACCAGTCACGGGTGACTGGTGAACACACCGCGACGGCTCGAGGTGCCACTGGACGCGCTACCTTCTAGCAACTTTTTCAGACTCCGAGAGTTGATGAGGGACCTGTACAACTGCATACTACGATGGCAGAGCAGTCGCGACGTCACAACAGCTGTTTGAAATAGAGTCACGTACATATGAAGTACTACAGGATAAGCAACACCAACAAAAACGTCCAATCCAATCTCTATCGCCGAAATAGCTCGATCGACGACTCGGGCCTGTACGAGGTCACCGATACTCTACTCGAAATCACAGGTTCTCTCCCTCCCTGTCTAGATAGCCCGCCGTCCCTCGTTTCGTTCGTCCTCTCCGGCTTTCTCCCTCTTTTGCCAACAAATCAAGTCTCGCAGTCTATCAGCTTTCACGGATTTATCCACCATACCCACCTCAAGTGTCGGCACTTGTTCCCCATCTCGTCGGCGCCGTCCCCTCTGCACCCGCCAGCGTCTATAGCCAGTGCGCCCTCGCTCGCTCGCTCGCACGACGACCACCACCACAACACGACCGCTCGTCCCACGACCCGCACTCGAGCAGTCTCGACTCATGGACGACCCGCGTGCGGCCCACGACGACGCTTCAAGCCCCGGGCACGAGCACGACTTGAGCAGCTCGAACGAGTTCGTCCAGCGCCAGACGGACAAGATGCACAGTCTGGACGACAGCGAGGACGTGTCGTTCCATGGGTCAGCACCGTCGCATCGCAGCAGTAACCACAGTGGGACGAGCGAGCTGTCGACCAATATGACGGTGTATGAGAAGTTACAGGCGCTGGCATTGGCGGGGAATATCAAGTTTGACGAACTATCCACTTCGGGAGGTCCATTGACCACTGAAACCACCAACGAGGCGAAAGACCGAGACGAGGAAGAAGAGGAAGAAGACGATGACGATATTTACGAAATCTCGTGGGACGGAGGACCGCTCGGTCTCTTGTTCAAGGCAAACGCCAGTGGTCAACCTGTGATCCGAAGGGTGAACAAAAAAGGAGCGGCGACTGGATTGCAATACGCTCGGGCGGGAGATGTTCTGGTTGCGCTGAACGGCGTGAGCGTCTCGGCCACACCATTTAGTGAAGTGATTGAACGACTCAAGGAGCCGGAGTTTCCTGTAAAGTTGGATTTCAGGCCGTTGAAATTGAGTGACTTGGCGTCTGCAGCAACGCCCAAGTGGGGGTTACCACGCACAGGCTCATCGATTCACAGTAGTGATGCAGCGTCAGCGTTTTGTGGCTCGCCAGTGTCATCGAGCGCGACGGTGGATATGCGTCACAATCGAGGAGGGGGGTGGGGGGATTCTTCACCCATGTACATGCAACAGGTGAATGAAGCGCCGACGGAAGACCCGACGGATGTGGAGTACGATGTGGTATGGAATGAAGGTCCACTCGGCTGTGAACTGAAGCAGCGGAATGGACAGCCTACCGTCAAGTCAGTAACGGGAACAGGTGTGACTCCGTCTGTGGCTCAGATCGCAATGGGGGATATTCTTGTTAGCATAAATGGATTACGCGCCGAGGAGATTGGGTTTAAAAGCACAGTGACGCTGATGATGCGAGCGACAAAGCCTGTGTACTTGCGGTTCCTCCGGGCTGGTGCTCGCCAAACACCGTCTGCTGGAAAAAGCCTCAGTGATCTCAAACCAAGTTATAGGGGGCCGCTGAGCAATAGAGGAATTCCACAGGATGTTTCTGGACTCGGTGGGGGAGTGACAACGCTGGACTCGAAGCAGTATACGGTGTTGTGGCGTGACGGGCCATTAGGTATTCAGATTCGCACTTCTAGCCAAGGCCGTGTAGTCGTGGCACGGCTTACAGGTGCAGGCACGCCTAACGTCAACGATACAGTGAAGCCTGGCGATATATTCGTGCGTGTGGCCGGGGTTGATGTTGACTCCTTGGGTATTGCTGGCGCCTTTGAAATGCTCAAAACAGTTCAGAAGCCTGTGGTGCTTGTTTTCCAGCGGCGCAGTCGTGACAATTCTCGCTCGCATTCACGCGGCAGACATTCTGGCCTTCCTTCACCAGCACCATTGCCGTCGTCTTCAGCTGTCCCTTCCTTCCGGCAGATGCGTGAAGAGGAGGCGGCTGCAGCCGCTGTTGCATCGGCTCGTCCACCCATGCTACGGGCTGACAGTTGTGGCTATAGCCCGGCTCGGCAAAGAAGCCAAAGCCGTGGTGGATCGATGAGGCAATGTGGAGGTGCATACTCGCACGACGCAGACAATTCGTTTGCGGCATCCGACGACGGTGCAAGCCAACGAAGCTACGACTATCTTGGTGATTCGCCGCGTTCACGTGCATCTCACCAGCATCCCGGCCTTTTCAATGTTGACGATGCCACTTCAGACGGTGGCATACTAAACGCTTTACCGCCCCCACCGCCCTTTCCAGGCATAAATTATCCTGAATTAGGAGGCGTGAACAATGAAGACGATCCAGAGGAAGACGGTTTTCCGCCAGATATATCCCGGGATGAAAGTCCGTCGCTCACAGGTTTACCTCCGCCGCCATCTTACATGGACGTATTCACGGCTTCCGGGCGTCCCCAAGACGATATTGTAGCAGTGCCCCCTCGCAGTATGGATCTTCAAGACATCGTTGAATTTGGATCGGGCGATGGGTTGTACCCCGGTCAACTAGAACGGCCTCCTCCTTTTGAAGCTCACAGCAATGAACCCCTTCAACCTCTACCTCGATATTTAGAAGCACCATTGCCTCCTGTCGAAGACACCCCGTCCCTAGTGGGCCAGCCAAGTCGACTTCAAGAGCTTCGGCGCCAGTACATTGAATCAGAGCGGCAACGCAACCTGCTGCAGAACGGTCATGCTACGTTGGTGAGTACTTACTCCGATATCGATGACTCTGGACTCGTGGTGCGCCATCCAAGACAACCTTTTGATGACAGCCTGGTAGCAAGTAGTGAGCCGTCTCCCCAGCTACCGCCACCAGAGTTGTGGGTTCGCTGGAGTGAAGGCCCACTCGGCATCACGTTTAAACGCAAGAACGGGCAGATTGTGGTGTCACGACTTACTGGATCTGGTTATTCTCCGGGGCTGACACAACTTCGTCCTGGTGACTGGCTGGTGTCGTTCAGCAACCAACCCACGCGCAGCCTACGACTTGGCGAAACAATGGAACTGCTGAAGCGCTCGCCGAAGCCTGTCGACATGTGCTTTATCGTTCAGTAAGGGACGCAGCGATTGAGCAGCATATCTGCACAGCGCTGGATATCGAAGTGGGCGTCTTGCAACAGTGCGCGTCACTTGGGAATAGCCTGAGTGTAAGTGGTAAGCTGAAGCAAGGCACCAAAGAGGAGTGACGACGGTCGTGGCTGCATCGTAGAAGATGAGGGCGATACAAATTTTGGCTGGGAAATTGGGCGTTCTCGCTTCGCACGGGTGTGCTTAGAACGTTTTGGGTTGCTACCTCGAATAAACGTGAAGTGACAGTGTGAGACAGCACGAATGTTTATTTGGCTAGTTTTGTTGGCTGGCGGAGCTCTGTTGAACGTCAAGATTGATTGTCCCACAGTGTAAATACTTACTGATCAATGTGAAAAAGGTTGGCTTGGAGATCATGTGGCGATCTTGCAGCGCCAAGGCTGTACGACTGGAGATTAGCAGAAACTACCGATGTTCGGTGCTGCAGTCATCTGGGTTGAAGTTGTTCCTCTGAGGCTTTCGTTGGACCTTGCCATCAGCAGGGAATTGTACACCGGATGGAAAAAGGTCAAGCAATCGACGGTCGATTCCATCGCATCCGAATTGAGCTGACTTCATCTGACGGACGTGCTTGTCAGCGTCTTTGTTGCCGGTCTCCGTCTACTTTGTTCTTTACACTCGGTCGTAGAACTCGAGAAGTGCATGCAACCTGTTCCGATGTTGTCGACTTTTCTCGGTGAACGTCGTCCAGCAACCCTCGATAGGCATTGCATAACATCACGGCCGCAGTAGACTTGTTCCTAGGAGGAAAGGCATCCCATTCCGTCCGGGCTTCACCCCACCTCCATGCGTATGGACTCTTTGTCGCTTTGCCATAGTTTAATGGGTTGCGCATAATGTATGGTTTACCACGTACATTGTATGCCGAAGTGCAGGTGGAGCAGACATGTCTCGGCACTTGATGACGCGCTGCTTTGTCACTGTCGTAAGACAATCCATGGATGGATCCTGTGAGCACCTTGATACCTCTACTATCGCAAGTGACAACTTCTGGAAATGTCGATCTCCAATCTGCATTTGCTCGGGAAAGCCGTCATGTCGTCACAGAACTGCCAGCTAAAAAGCTTGGGAATAAAGCTTACGTCCGGGTCAACCTTAATCTGAATCTCGAGTGGCAACGGCTACTTCGCATGGACTCAGACAATAGGTCAGTGCGTTCTTTGCAGCCTCCGTGACAAGTCTAGTATTATTACCCGCACGAAAGCCATGACGCCGGGTGCAATTGAAATAGTTTGGCACATGTACCCCGCCTTTTCATTTGACACATGTTTTGCGGCATCGGATAGCTTACACGTAAAGCTCCTATCGTTTTGTAAAACATTTCGACAATGGGCTGCTATCCGCTGCCGCAATGCATGGATGCAGCAGCCGGTCTTTTGCGTCACACAAAACAGAAACATCATTAGCCATGGCCAGAAACACGCAACAACAATGGGACTCGTAAGTAGAGGTGCATCAAATAACGCCAGAAAGCTTTTACAAGCGCCTTGATTACGTGAAGTGGCGCATCTCAGTGGCCTTCAGAACGTCACACGCCACCGCACCAGTCCTAGTCAGAACCAAGACTGAACACCACCTGCATCGCCGTATTCGAATCCCTCACTCACACTAGATCTTGTCCTGATCGGTACTGGAATTGTTAATGGTGATTACCTCGGCGCGATTCGCCAAACTCCTTCACTTGGAGAGGTTCGAACACAACCTTCGTGACACGCATCATTTTTCATCGTCTAACATCATGTCTGTCGTCCCAACAAAGTTCTACTGGGCATGCTGTAACAGATCTTATTAAAACACTGAATCGGCTATCACAGACACGAACTTTCAAAAGGGGTAACGTGGAAGAAGGTCAAAATAAGTAGTGAATCTAAAGCCCAAACAACCTACACACTGTTTCTGCTCTTCATCAATTCTTCCACTAGTGTCGTCCTTATTGATGACCTTAGTCGATGCCTGACTTTACCTCGGGGATTCCTGAAAAAAACAGCAACTTGCTCATAATCGGGGTCCAAAAAAACAATCAACTCGCCTAAAACAAGTGAATAGCCTGCAAGCGTGAGAGCGGCTACATGAAGCATAAAATAGTGAGGTAATCATACTGTCTCGATGGACAGCAGGTCGGGTGGGACGCGTGGCAGCGGCGCCAGAGCCCACTTTCATCGCTGGTTGGCTTCTCTTGGAGTGGGTGATGCTTGGCGCCGTCATCATCCTGACGATCGAGTCTTTAGCGGCCCAGTACCGCGGGTAAATCGTCTCGATTGTATTTTTTGGATGACTTGCTTGTAGATCATTATTAATCGGCGGCTTCGTATGTTGAGCATACTCATGGTGGTGATCACCTTTTACACCTGGATACGACGCAAACAGCTCAAAGATCGAGATACTGGCGCTCCCCAAGCAGATTTCTTGATTATCCAGCTATCGTAGCTGCCATTGAGCTTGAGGCATCCCAGGGTTGTGCTACGATACGTACGGCTACATACTTTGGGCTGGTGTGGGAAGATTGGAAACGTAAAACTTGCAAAGCGTTGCGAAAAGCGGACTTGAAGCTTCGACACGAGCTAACTCGCGACCTTCGCAATGCTCGTGACCCTTTGTCTTCTCTGAGGCTGAACGTGACTCCGAACTCAGCTCAGAGGCCCCTATTATTTGCATCTTGAACGAGGGAAGGGTGTACTAAGCTTCCAACAACAGCAGTATAGTGAGATCAACACGACGCGGGTTTCTATACCCACGCGACCCGGATGGAGCGCTGCACACGGCAGTTCCTCAAGCAGCCACGATCGGACCTCTGCCATGTAAATGTCATGTTAGCCCTGCGATAAGAGGTAGGGTGGCTATGGATCATGTTAGAAGTCAATACACAAAGGTAGAGACAGAGGACACACAATTAAATGCAAAAGAGAGAGTGTTATTAGTTTCGTTATCTCCTGGCTAGCTATCAAATCCTTTCTGCAGAAGAAATCATAAAATGAAACACCCACAGTTGCTCGGCGCAAAGATGATATCAAAAGTGCTACTGGTACCACTTTCTTGGTACATCAACTTGAAGCTTGCCTTTCAACACTCCTCCTCGTCGACACTGTCCTGACAAAACACTTGATCCTTGCTCTGTCATCGTCGACTCCGATCGATTATTTTAAACCGATCACTTGACGCATCTCGACCAATCTCGGTGCAGCCAATGCCTTCGTTAGTATGTCCGCAGGCATACTCGAAGTTTCTCGATATTCAGGCTTTATGATTCCTCGCTTCGCGAAATCACCGACAAACTTGATGCGCACATCAATGTGTTTGGCCTTAGCCGAAGCTCTCTCACCGTCAAGTTGTTTCAAAGCCGCTTGGTTATCCACTCGCAGTGGTATAGGCTCTTCAAATCTCAAATCTAACTCTTGCAACAGTTCGCGAATGCCCAAAAGTTCTCGAGCCATAATGGATGCAGCTGTAAACTCAGCCTCCATGGTCGAAAGTGATACACCGCCTTGCTTCTTGCACATCCAGCTCACTGGCATGCCATCAATCGTAATTAAACCACCCGTGACAGATTTTCTGTCACCTTTGTCGGCAGCGAAATCCGCATCACTGTACCCAACCACTTGTAACAGCTCTGGTTCATCTTCTCTTCCAATCATAGAAAGTCGCAATGTCTTCGTGCCAGATAGGTACCTTGCAATTTTCTTGGCCAACTTATAATCTCCCATCGTGGGCTTATGAGTCCTTCTTGACGCTTTATGCACCGCGAAAGCGATATCTGGTCTGGTGCAACGCGAAATCCATAGTAAACTTCCCACAAGTGACTGGAAAACTTTCACCGTAACCACACCATCTCCTCCAAATACCGGTAACGGCACAGCTACCGATTCTTCATTATCGTTCCAGTCTTGAGTAATTGGAACACGCACGCTATGTCCCATTTCGAGACCATGCTCCTTCAGCATGTCCATAATTCCAACTTCTTGATCAAAAGTGTACCCATTTTCGTCATTGTATTGAATACGCATACCCAAAAACTTGCGAGCACATCCAAGATCCTTGACCGATAGTGAATTGAGCTCATCAAAAAAGAATTCACAGAACCCTGATCACTTCCTGTTACCAGAAGGTCATCCACGTAAACTCCAACAATCAATAGATGACCATGTGTCCATCTAAAGTAGACACACATGTCCGTGAGACTTTGTTTAAAACCAATATCAACCAATTTCTGGTGTAGCAATTTACTCCATAGTCTTCCTGCTTGTTTTAATCCATATAGTGCCTTCTTCAGCTCCAAAACAATCTCGTTGTTCTGTGAAACACCGATCTTCTTCTTTAAGTCCTCTGCAATCTGCATTCCCTGTGGTACGTGGATGTAGATATCGAGATTATCTTCCTTGTCTGCTTTAACGTAAGCATTTGGAACATCTCCATGCTTCGCAGGCACCTTCCACTTTCTTGCCAGTGCGAAAATCATCTTCACGCTGGACATATCAATCACAGCAGCAAACGTAACTCCATAGTTCACTCCAAAGACTTGTTCATTTCCACACGCGACCAATCTCGCCTTCAATCTCTCGATGCCACCTTCTGCGTCACGCTTCGTCTTAAAAACCCACTTCGAGTGAAGTGCTCGAATATCTTTTGGAGCCTTCACAATACTCCAAACTCCATTGTTCTCCAAGGCTTGCAATTCTTCAGAAATTGCCTTCATCCATCCTTCCTTGTGACTGCTACGCATAGCTTCACCAAAGTTTCTCGGGTCAGATGTTGTGACAACATTGACAACGTCAGTATCCATGGCTGAACTCTCAGTTCTTTGTCCCTGGCTTGAGCGTTTATTCTTGCTCGCCGATCTTGTCACAACCTTCTTCTTTCTTGTCCACGGAGTCCTTTTCTCCATATTCTGTGTCTGGTCCTTACGACTCGTCGCCTCCTCCAGATCTTGATATCTGGTATTACCTCCCTCCTGAACTTGATCTCGCGCGGAGTCATTATCTTCCAGACTAGTAGGATTCTGCAGATACAATTCTTGAACTTGCTTGTTCTGGGTCTTGTTCAGTGTCTCAATATTTTGAACATGCTGCGAGACAACAACCACTTTATCCTTCGGCAGGTATACACGATACCCTTTGGTTTCTTCACCAATGCCAATGATAATCCCTTTTGTCCTCTAGGAGCAAAATTCTTCTTCTTAGGATCTCTGTACACTGTACATGGTGATCCAAAAACGACAATTTCACCTAGCGACGGGGTCTGGTCCGTCAGCACCTTCATCGGTGACATTCGCTCAGCATTCGAATTTGTAGGGGCCCGGTTCAAAATATAAGCAGCATATTCAACCGCGTCACCCCAGAAATTGAGTGGCAATCCTGACGCAAATATCATGCAACGGGCCATATTCATGATGGTCCGATGCATGCGCTCAGCCTTTCCATTGCTGGCTTGGTTTCTTGCTTCACTTCGCTGTCTTGCAACGCCCGACTTCTTGCAGAATAAATCTACATTCTGGTACTCTCCTCCTGAGTCCGTGCGAAGAACGTGCACACGACAATTAAAATTTTTCTCGAAAAAAATCAGAAAATCTTTAAATTTCTTTGCTGCAGCGTCTTTAGTGCGAGCAAGAAATACACGACAATAATTGCTCTTATGATCAACGAAGTTGATCATATAGCGATTATTTAGCCGATCCTTTGGAGTCATCGGGCCCTTGATGTCCGAACAAATAACACCTCCAACCCTGTCAATAGGTGAGTGTTGCCCAGAGTCGTGCCTTTGCTGTTTGTTCTTGGTCTGTTTGCCTTGTGAGCAAGTGTAACAAAAGTCGCGACGCTTGTCCGTAAGCAAAAAATCACAATAAGGATCTGTAGCCAATTTTATTATCGTTTCGTAGTTTAAATGGCCAAAACGCTTGTGAAAGTTCATTAAACTGCCTTTTTGGACAGCGGAAGACACTTGGACACTTGCTTCTTCACCCAAGACCGCCATAATTACTCCAACCGGTTCAACATCGTTATCCATCACTCGACACGGCACCACAAGAACGTTACCAACCAATTGAACATCAAAAGCCACAGCTCCAGTAACTGTATTGGATATAACACGTTGATTTCCATTGTATCCAAGTGTGTAACCCTTTCGGTCCAAGATTCCATACGAAATTAAATTATGCTTCACACCCTCAGCAAAGTATACATCTGTAAGAGTCAGCACACGCTCAACTCCACAAGCCAAGACGTTAATTGTCACAGTGCCTCTTTTGCTTATAAGAAGCGGCTGTCCATCGGGTTGATGACAAACCCCTTCACACGACTCGACGTTGTGAAGCCACAACTCATCACTGACCAAGTGTCTACTGGATCCGCTATCCAAGATCCAGACATCGTCTTGTTGACTTGAGACTTCATTCACAGCAAGCGACAAATTTGTTCGAGGTCCTTGTGGTCGCTTGCGTTTCGGACACGCTCCCTGCAAATGTCCAACTTCGTGACAAAAGTGACATTTACGCGTTTCCTTGCGTTGTCGATCGGAAACAGAATTAACGACTTCTCTTGTGCTCACTTTTTCTTGCCCGAGAGTTCTTTCTCTCCCAGTGTGTAACTCATACGCTTGCGCAAAGTGAGCGAGCTGTTCTGCTTGTACCAGGTAGTCCGTTCTCGTGTGATCAACTTTTGCCAGTAAAATTGTTCGCATAGCCTCAGAGGCGTATTGCACAATATTGTCCAGAACCAAATAATCACCACCGTTTCCACAAACTTCGGAAATTGCCGCCAAATACATGTAATGTTCTGGCCAACTACGGTTCGGGTTCTTACGTTGCGTAAAAAGTTTCATCGCTTGGGCCGGTGTTATACTTGTCTTGAATGCTTCAAGCATTTTCTCCATTACGTACTGCAAAGTGGGTAATTGACTCCACCACATCGCAACTTGTCTGTTATAGTATCTCTCTGCAGTCCCAGAGAGATACAAACCAAGCAAATCCACTTTCACATCTTCAGGCCATTCAAATCCACAAGATGACTGCGCCAAAGAAATTTGTCGCTCGAATCTCCGACCCCACTCCAAGAATCCAGAACCAAGTCCTTCATACAGTTCGCTTCCATCAAAAGGCCGAATGCCGAGCTTCTTTTGCCTTGCATCAGGATATCGCACTTGAAATATATTTCCTTGTGCATGACCGTATCCATTTAAGTCGGGATGTTGCATGTACCCATGTCCTCCAGCTTGGGGCAACATATCAGGAATTCCAAGTCCTGGTGCAACTTGACCGCGAACGTCCTGGCTGGGTCCATTATATTCGGGCTGTCCAGCACCAAACGACATCTGCCCTTCAACCGGTCTCCTCGGAGTAAATACCGGCGCACCATTGGACCCTTCCAAGTTGTCCATGTGCATTCTTGTTCCACTTCCCAAAGCCGAAACAAACAAACTTGAATGTCTAGGCGGAGTCATAGGCGCGTCCCTATGTCTTCCACGCCCTTCCTCAGCTTTTATCAACCTTGTCTGTGACTCCTCAAGCCTATCCAGACGTCCGGTTATTCCTCTCATCAACACCAGGAGTTCTGACGCGTCGTCACTCCTGGTGACAGCATTGTCCACCGCATGGACAACACCTTGCTTGCTCTTCTCTTCATAATCTTCATGCTCACTGACCCTTTCGTGACCAGTGGCAGGGGCTGCTTCCGCATACGCGCCGTCGCGCGTGTCACCCCTGAGTGCCCCGTGCTTTGGGCTCATAACCTGTTAGAAGTCAATACACAAAGGTAGAGACAGAGGACACACAATTAAATGCAAAAGAGAGAGTGTTATTAGTTTCGTTATCTCCTGGCTAGCTATCAAATCCTTTCTGCAGAAGAAATCATAAAATGAAACACCCACAGTTGCTCGGCGCAAAGATGATATCAAAAGTGATACTGGTACCACTTTCTTGGTACATCAACTTGAAGCTTGCCTTTCAACAGATCATACCGATGTTGCAGCATAGCTAGTCGCCATTGGGGTGCTATAGTCGTGGATCAACGCTGCTTACTGGAACACCCGGTGATTGACCCGATATGTAACGGGGTGAACCGTTACATAACAATTTATAAGAAATTGTTAATAGAATATAACTGTAAGAGTTATATTCTCAGAATATTGTCATAAGGAAAAATTTTCGATAGCACTTACGAGTAGTACCTAATTGGTTGATATAGGCTATTATATCAACCAACGAAGACGCGCCACGACAGACGCACGCAATGAGTGGTGAGCAGATAGTTGATATACATATTTGTATTTAGACATAGTTAGATGAAGATAAATAGTGATTTATTGACAGACATTAACTATGCTAAATACAGTTCTACTTTTTACTTTAATCAAGTACTCGCTTCTCCTTACCGTCTTCCTCTGCACGTACGAGTGTACGTGAAGTTCCGAGGCACCGCCTTATTCTGTCATCAGAATAAGTAGCTTGTACTGTCACCAGTACAAGCTTCAGGGTGCCCCGTTACACCTGGTAGCACTTCGTAGTCCGTCCAAGGACCACGTTCACATCTTACATGAATATGTCAGATGATGAAGATGACCAAAGCTTTCACGCTACGCGTGACGGCTACTCCCATTTGAGCGATGTCGAATGGGATGCGGTCGAACGGATGGGTTCAACCATGGGCATCCATGCTGTTCGCTTCATGCTAGAGGCTCTCAATAGAGATGCCCAACATGCTACTATCGCCAAGCTCATTCAAAATGAACTTGACGCTGAACGCGAGAAAGTAGCCTTGCTTCACTAACAAGGTTCTCAACAAGCAGAGTTGTTGAGAGAACAGGGTACTTAAAAGTTTGAACTGTTGAGACAGCAGCAGGCTGCTACTGGTGGGTCGATGCATTCGCGTCGACCCGAGACCTTGAAGATTGACATCTCTAAGTATAGGGGAGTCGAAGAGGACTCCCTCTTGAGATGGTTCGTCGAATTAGACGATGTCATAAGGGCACGTCGCATCGACGACGGGTATATGCAAGTTGCATTTGCCCAGTCAAATCTGGCAGGACGTGCCAAGACTTGGGCATTGGGACTCAAGTTGCACGACCCATATGCGTTTGGGTCGTTGGAAGTCTTTAAGTCGCGGCTCAGACAAACGTTTGAACCGCCTAGAGCTGAGTTCAGAGCTCGAACTGAACTCTTGGAGCTCAAGCAGGGTAAGCGTGATGTGCACGCTTACGCGCAACATATACGACATCTCACGAGTTGTATAAGTTCCAACCCGGTTGATGAACACACGTTGGTTTCGGTGTTCATGCAGGGTCTTGCGGATGGTCCCGTCAAGAATCACCTGTTCCGACTTGAACTGGATTCACTAGAACAAGTCATTTCCATTGCGGAGCAGGAAGACTTCAGTCTGAGACAGGCTCGCGCCAGATCGACATCATATCGTCAACCGAGACGATATGACAGCGGAAGTCCAGAGCCGATGGAACTCTGTTATGTAGAGAGCGAGAAGGCTCGCTCTACAGACTACAAGAAGTTACAGAAATGAAACAGATGTCAAAAGACAGGACTACGCTTACGAGTGTAGTGCCCCTCGTCCAGTGTCTCGCAACACTGGGCGTAGTGACCGTCCACCCATGAGAAAGGGGCAGGGACGCGGGTCCGCTGTTGGTGCAAAGACGCAATAACGGGATGGACCGTCATAAAACGGACAGGATCAGTAGGTGCGGAGCACCCTACTGGTCCAGCAACGTCAAGAGAATTTGTGGGCCTCTTGATGAAGGTTGCTCCCAACACACAAACGTTGTGCGTTGCTGCTCTAGGTAATGAGATATCACTCATTACCTTGAAACTCGAAGTGACAAATAAGTTGTCCCTTCGAGCTCTAGTCGATTGTGGGGCGTCCTACAATTTTTGTGCAACGCCAATCGCTAGAAGATGGTCACTTTAAGTTCAGTGAATGTGACACAACTCCTACGAGGATGACGGTACGTCTTGCGACAGGCGCATCCGTAACCGTCATGAAGCGTATAGTGAAGATCCACGATACGCTAGAAGATACCCAATATGACGATGGCTTTATCGTATTGGATTTGGATGACAAATTTGATGTCATCCTTGGAATACCGTGGCTCAGAAGGTACGAACCACGGGTAAACTGGCAACATCGAACAGTAACGATGCCTGCCGCTTGTTCATCAGATGGCCATCTGGTGAACGTCTTGGAGCGTCCACAAGCGTGTGGATGTACTACGAGTGAGTGCGATGGCCTCACTTGAATACGGTCGTTAGTACGACTGCACGAAACCTTAGTGTAACAAACGGTTACACTTCGAAGAAATGTTCCGGCGGCTGTGAGGAAACACAGGCTGTGCCGAACGTCCACCACTCGAATATGTCGATTGGACCGGGACAAAGATGTATCCCTAGCGGGGAACAGCTAGAAGAGAAACAATCGATCGCTCAGGTTAAGCGAAACGATAATCCTAGATCGACTGGAGAGTCTTTCGTAGAGGATCTCGCTGTGGTTGCGCAACCCCAGCTAGAGGAAGTAAAGGGAATAAGTCCCGATATTACAAATACGGCGAAAATAAGTTCCCCGGGAAGCCGAAGGAATAAGTCCTTCGAAGCCGAAGGAATAAGTCCTTCGAGGCCTGAGGAAATAAGTCCCCAGGAAATGACAGAGACATTGAATGTCATAGTCAATAACGGATCAAGCGTAGGCGCTTCTACACTTGATCTATTGCGCCTCCGAAGTTGACTTCGGAGATCACTCAGTTGCCAACGCTCGAACATAAAAGGTTCTTGCGTGATCTGCGTAGTGGCAAAGTCAAGCAGATCTGCGTACTCGTCGCTGACGACGAGTGTGTAACCGACATAAGGTCAGCAACAGTGTTCACTGAGAACGAGAGAGTTCTCAGTAGTTCATCTATGGACGAGAGTGTCCTAGATGAAAAGACACGAATTGAGCGATATGACTCCCAATCATGGGAATCGCTCAAGAAAAATCCTCTCTATGAAGATTTGGTTGAATTCAAGGATGTATTCCCTGAAACTGTTCCGTGCGAATTACCGAAGGATAAAGGTATCCGACACGAGGTCGAGCTTAAACCAGGCTCGAAGTACTGTGTCATGAAGTAGTGGCCACTGCCTCGTGAACAAGTACTTGCGATCGACAAGTTCTTTGCCGATCGTTTAGCTGCGGGCCATGTGATGGAATCAACTTCCCCACATAGCTCTCCGGCCTTCTGTGTGCAAAAAGCAACAGGAGGGTGGCGGATTGTGCATGCATTTAACGAGTTAAATGCTGCAACGGTACCGGCTCAGACGCCGATACCAAGGAAGGACGTAATCATTGATGGTAGGTCAAAGAGTACCATCTTTTCGTCCATGTATTTGATGGATGGCTTCTATCAAATCCTTATGCGAGAACGGGATATACCCTATACCGCAGTTAGCACGCCTAGCGGCATGCTCTGGGAATGGCTAGTAATCGAGTTATTTTGATGACGCATTCATCCATAGTCGGGCTATGGATGGAAATTAGGACGTTGAGGTTCACAGATACCACGTCCGACAAGTTCTTACAATCATGCGAAAGCATCAATTGTATGCAAACCTCAAGAAGTGCATATTTGCAGCAAGCGAAATACCACTTCTTGGGTGCATCGTTGGTAAGAACGGTGTACGTCCTGATCCCGAAAAGATCAAGTCGATCACCGACTGGCCTGTACCGGTTGATGTCAAAGGTCTTCGAAAATTCCTTGGGCTAGCGGCGTATTTGCACAAGTATTCACGCAATTACGCCGAGATGACTGTACACCTCTCTCGTTTGTTGAAAAAGAACGAGAGGTGGTTTTGGAACGCTGAATGTCAGCGCTCCTTTGAGGGTATCAAGAAGATCTTGATACAATCCCCATTCCTAGCAATTGCCGATCAGGACAGGCCATTTCATGTGGTCTGTGATGCCAGCGATTTCGCAATCGGCTGTGCATTAATGCAGTACGATCTTGAAGGCGTTGAACGCGTCGTCTGCTATCAGTCGCGTCAGCTGCAACCATCTGAGCGGAAATATCCAGTGCATGACAAGGAACTCCTTGCCACGAAGTATGCACTCGCGAAGTTCAAAGTCTATCGATTAGGAGATAGACCCTTCATTGTTTACACATACCATGCGTCGCTACGCGCGGCAGTAAACAGCCCGCACCTTTCACAACGAATGGCGCGGTGGTTGTCATTCTTTGCAGAATACAACTTTACGGTCGAGTACAAACCAGGACGACTCAATGTCGTCGCTGATGCACTCTCACGTCGGCCCGACTTTGAACCAGTCGTGAAACCCAACAGTGAGACAGTCACTGTTGCGGTTATGACGTCCTCAGTACCATCTTCAACGTTGCATGATGATGTGAAGCGGGCGTATGCCCAAGATGGTGAGATTCTGAAGTTGTTGACACATCTTTCACGGCCATCTCGAGAATCGTTGGAACGATTGTCGTCTTCGTATCGGTCTGCATCAGATCGATACACTACTCGCAACGGTTAACTGTATTATACAGCCGTTTCTGGTGACACACCACGTGTTTTCATTCCGGATGATACTGATCTGCGTTTGCAGATCATGTTCGAGTATCACGATGCTCCTATAGGAGGACATCGTGGCCGGGAGAAAACATATCTCACGGTGAGTCGAGACTTTTACTGGCCCCGCCAGTATCAGTTTGTGCGCAAGTATGTTCGCGCATGCGAAGTCTGTCAACGAGTGAAGTCAAGTCCTTCACTGCGTGCACCTTTACAGCCTCCAACAGTTCCGGCAGATTGCTGGGAATCCATCTCAATGGATTTCGTCATCGGGTGACCCAAAGACGCACGCGGGAATACGGGTATTCTCGTATTTGTTGATAGATTCAGCAAAACGGTACACCTTGTGGCTGTACCAGAGTCAATCACGGCAAGTGGCTGTGCTTGTGTCTTTATTAACACCATCTTCCGATTTCATGGGTTGCCCCGTGAACTCGTATCAGACAGAGATCCACGATTCACTGCTGATTTCTGGCGTTCCGTGTTCAAATCACTCGGAACGCGCTTGAAGATGTCTACATCTGATCATCCAGAGTCAGATGGTCAGACGGAACGTGCCAATCGTGTCCTCGAAGAGATACTTCGAGGATACGTACACTCCTTTAAGAGTTGGAGTGAGTTTTTGCCAATGGTAGA
The DNA here is from genome assembly GCA_921007115.2 of Peronospora matthiolae. NCBI lineage: Eukaryota > Oomycota > Peronosporomycetes > Peronosporales > Peronosporaceae > Peronospora > Peronospora matthiolae. The sequence continues at coordinate 707,351 of CAKLBY020000109.1, read as the reverse complement.
GTTTGCCATTAACAACTCGGTGCATGCGTCCACGACACATACACAGTTTTACGTGAATGGCTTACGCCATCCGCGTGTACCCACCTTACTCGAGTGTAACTCTGGTTTAAGGGGGGGAGAGACTCGCGCGAGCAAAAACCGATTTGGTTCACGCTCATCACGCTCTGACGAAGAGGTCATTGCGTTTGATGCCGATATCGATAACATCGATATCGAAGAAGATGATTCCAGTGAGAGTGCGGAAGCCCTCACTGAAGAAAAGGTTGATGTTGCTGCAGTGCACTCACATCACACTGAATCTCACGAGTCATCAGATGAGTTCATACTGGCTCGTGAAACGGTAGTCCGTTTTGTGCAAGACTCCATCGCCGAAGCGGTGGATAAGCAAAAGCAAAACGCTGACAAGAATGGAAGGGCAAACACTCTTTTATTCAACAAAGGTGACTTAGTCCTACTGTCTACGGTTATCCTACCAAAGCACGTAGTGACAAACTTGGGTAGTAGCAAATTTCTACCCAAGTACATCGGTCCATTTCGTGTATTGCACCGCCTAGGCAACGCACACACGATCGAGTTGCCACGTAAGATGCGAACGCATCCCACGTTTTACGTTGGTCGGCTCAAGCCGTACCATCAGTACGCTGCTTCTTCCGATGAAGAACGCCCTTGCGCTCAAGCATCTCGCAGAGAGCCTTGTGCTCCCGATGGTGGGCATCAACAAGGGTCTGAAGAGCAGCTATCTCATCCCGAGACCGATCAACAATCCCACGAGCTACCCTTAGCTCGTCACGCAGAGATGTCAGAGCTCTCTCGTTCTAAAGCTGAGCAAAGGCAAACTCAGCTCGATGCTTCAAGACAGCGTCCGCCAGTTGGAGACGCCTGTCCCGCTCATGTTCGAGATCGTCGCGTAACCCTTGCGTTACGCGATCAATGAAGCTCTCGGGAACACACGGATACCCATGATCGTGTGGAGAGCGTCTTTCCTCCTCCTCCACCTCCATTAGAGGACTCTCGCGGTGGCCAGCGCTATCTAGTTGAGCAGCTGTTGAACCACCGCGACGTGAACGGACGTCGGACGAGTTATCTCGTCCGGTGGCGCGGCTATCCCCCGTCCTGGGATTCTTGGGAGCCCCGCTCCCAACTGATGATCGACGTACTGGGTCTGGTTGAGCAGTACGACGCGGCACATCCTGTGCCGCAGAAGGACCGCCGGAGAAAGTCTTCCCGGCACGGTCGTAAAGGGATTTGAGGTTGTCAATCCCTTCGTACATCTCAGTATAGACACGTACGCGCCACCACGGGCTGGTAAGGAGGTAAGCCTCCTTAGGTGCTCGTGCAGAGTTGTTCACACAACATGGGCACGAGTCTCATCACGAGAGGCAGGGCAATCCTTTCTCCCTAGACAGACGATGCAGCTTGTAGCGTGCACCTGTCGGGGTTCTCTTCTCAAACTTATCACGAGCTTTGATAAGTTTGTCGTTCCAAGCGTCACGACCTACATCCTCGAGGTTATGGATGTAGGCGTTCCACGCCTGAAGTAGTGAGGGACCATCACGTTTGTGATTCCTACTGTATCATCGATGTCTAAAGAAAGCATCGATGAAGAATTCATGTTCAGCGCGGTAGTTTTTCGCACTGGGGTCAAGGTGATGGATCCTTGACGAATCGAACAATCGTGTTCGATAACGATCACTCGTCGTCGCCGACAAGTGATCCATGACGGATTTTGGAGGCATCCATGCCTTCTTTTCGGGAGCGAGACGCAACACACTGGTCCCGCTCTTCCTGCGACGTGCCGACAGAAGGACTGGCACCTCGTTGCGAAGCGGTGTCCATAGGAGAACCGACACCACTATTAGCGCCCGAGTCTCGCGACCTCGAGCGCCTTCGCTTCGGCGATGGTTCATCTGATTCATCAGATGAACCAAAGATGCTACGACGCATAGCATCATCCATGCCACGCTTGGCAGGAGGCTTGGATTCAACCGCCTTCGATACGGATCCGTCTTCCGTATCAGGAGAGTATGAGACACCGAGCTCATACTCTGTGAAGACATGAGTGTCTTCATGACCAGCGCCTGCATCACCAAGTGACACAGGCTGGGTCGCTTCAGCAACTGATGAGACATCACTTGCTGCGATTTCTGCTTCGGCGTCCGCACAGAGACGTGCGGACGCGCTCTCGGCGGCCTTGCTCGCGCATCGCATGGGCTTGTTAACCACGCGATGAATTGTTGGAAAGTGGACTCGGACCAACAAGTGCAAACCCTGTCCCAAATGATTTGGGACGAGTAATCATTTAGTCAATCAGTCACTAAAGTGACTGATGGTTAAGGGGGGGTGATGTAACGGGGTGAATCGTTACATAACAATTTATAAGAAATTGTTAATAGAATATAACTATAAGAGTTATATTCTCAGAATATTGTCATAAGGACAAATATTCTGTAGCACTTACGAGTAGTACCTAATTGGTTGATATAGGCTATTATATCAACCAACGAAGACGCGCCACGACAGACGCACGCAATGAGTGGTGAGCAGATAGTTGATATAAACATTTGTATTTAGGCATAGTTAGATGAGGATAAATAATGATTTATTAACAGACATTAACTATGCTAAATACAGTTCTTGTAACGGGGCACCCTGAAGCTTGTACTGGTGACAGTACAAGCTACTTATTCTGATGACAGAATAAGGCGGTGCCTCGTAACTTCACGTACACTCGTACGTGCAGAGGAAGACGGTAAGAAGAAGCGAGTACTTGGTTAAAGTAAAAAGTAGAACTGTATTTATAATAGTTAATGTCTGCAATAAATCACTATTTATCTTCATCTAACTATGTCTAAATACAAATGTGTAAATCAGTTATCTGCTCACCACTCATTGCGTGCGTCTGTCGTGGCGCGTCTTCGTTGGTTGATATAATAGCCTATATCAACCAATTAGGAACTACTTGTAAGTGCTATCGAAAATTTGTCCTTATGACAATATTCTGAGAATATAACTCTTATAGTTATATTCTATTAACAATTTCTTATAAATTGTTATGTAACGATTCACCCCGTTACATCACCCCCCCCTTAACCATCAGTCACTTTAGTGACTGATTGACTAAATGGATACTCGTCCCAAATCACTGGGACAGGGTTTGCACTTGTTGGTCCGAGTCCACTTTCCAACATTTCATCGCATGGTCAACAAGCCCAGGCGATGCGCGAGCAAGGCCGCCGAGAGCGCGTCCGCACGTCTCTGTGCAGCCGCCGAAGCAGAAACAACAGCAACTGATGTCTCATCGGTTGCTGAAGCGACTCAGCCTGTGTCACTTGGTGATGCAGGCGCTGGTCATGAAGACACTCATGTCTTCACAGAGTATGAGCTCGGTGTCTCATACTCTCCTGATACGGAAGACGGATCCGTATCGACGGCGATTGAATCCAAGCCGCCTGCCAAGAGTGGCATGGATGATGCTATGCGTCGTAGCATCTTTGGTTCATCTGATGAATCAGATGAACCATCGCCGAAGCGAAGGCGCTCGAGGTCGCGAGACTCGGGCGCTAACAGTGGTGTCGGTTCTCCTATTGACACCACTTCACAGCGAGGTGTCAGTACTTCTGTAGGCACGTCGCAGGAAGAGCGGGACCGCAATGTCTTGCGTCTCGCTCCAGAAAAGAAGGCATGGATGCCTCCAAAATCCGTCATGGATCACTTGTCGGCGACGACGAGTGATCGTTATCGAACACGATTGTTCGATTCGTCAAGGATCCATCACCTTGACCCCAGTGCGAAAAACTACCGCGCTGAACATGAATTCTTCATCGATGCTTTCTTTAGACATCGATGGTACAGTGGGAATCACAAACGTGATGGTCCCTCACTACTTCAGGCGTGGAACGCCTACATCCATAACCTCGAGGATGTAGGTCGTGACGCTTGGAACGACAAACTTATCAAAGCTCGTGATAAGTTTGAGAAGAGAACCCCGACAGGTGCACGCTACAAGCTGCATCGTCTGTCTAGGGAGAAAGGATTGCCCTGCCTCTCGTGATGAGACTCGTGCCCATGTTGTGTGAACAACTCTGCACGAGCACCTAAGGAGGCTTACCTCCTTACCAGCCCGTGGTGGCGCGTACGTGTCTATACTGAGATGTACGAAGGGATTGACAACCTCAAATCCCTTTACGACCGTGCCGGGAAGACTTTCTCCGGCGGTCCTTCTGCGGCACAGGATGTGCCGCGTCGTACTGCTCAACCAGACCCAGTACGTCGATCATCAGTTGGGAGCGGGGCTCCCAAGAATCCCAGGACGGGGGATAGCCGCGCCACCGGACGAGATAACTCGTCCGACGTCCGTTCACGTCGCGGTGGTTCAACAGCTGCTCAACTAGATAGCGCTGGCCACCGCGAGAGTCCTCTAATGGAGGTGGAGGAGGAGGAAAGACGCTCTCCACACGATCATGTGGATCGGTGTGTTCCCGAGAGCTTTTTGATCGCGTAACGCAAGGGTTACGCGACGATCTCGAACATGAGCGGAATAGGCGTCTCCAAATGGCGGACACTGCCTCGAAGCATCGAGCTGAGTTTGCCTTTGCTCAGCTTGAGAACGAGAGATCTCTGACATCTCTGCGTGACGAGCTAAGGGTAGCTCGTGGGATTGTTGATCGGTCTCGGGATGAGATAGCTGCTCTTCAGACCCTTGTTGATGCCCACCATCGGGAGCACAAGGCTCTCTGCGAGATGCTTGAGCGCAAGGGCGTTCTTCATCGGAAGAAGCAGCGTACTGATGGTACGGCTTGAGCCGACCAACGTAAAACGTGGGATGCGTTCGCATCTTACGTGGCAACTCGATCGTGTGTGCATTGCCTAGGCGGTGCAATACACGAAATGGGCCGATGTACTTGGGTAGTAGTTTACTACCCAAGTTAGTCACTACGTGCTTTGGTAGGATAACCGTAGACAGTAGGACTAAGTCACCTTTGTTGAATAAAAGAGTGTTTGCCCTTCCATTCTTGTCAGCGTTTTGCTTTTGCTTATCCACCGCTTCGGCGATGGAGTCTTGCACAAAACGGACTACCGTTTCACGAGCCAGTATGAACTCATCTGATGACTCGTGAGATTCAGTGTGATGTGAGTGCACTGCAGCAACATCAACCTTTTCTTCAGTGAGGGCTTCCGCACTCTCACTGGAATCATCTTCTTCGATATCGATGTTATCGATATCGGCATCAAACGCAATGACCTCTTCGTCAGAGCGTGATGAGCGTGAACCAAATCGGTTTTTGCTCGCGCGAGTCTCTCCCCCCCTTAAACCAGAGTTACACTCGAGTAAGGTGGGTACACGCGGATGGCGTAAGCCATTCACGTAAAACTGTGTATGTGTCGTGGACGCATGCACCGAGTTGTTAATGGCAAACTCTACCATTGGCAAAAACTCACTCCAACTCTTAAAGGAGTGTACGTATCCTCGAAGTATCTCTTCAAAGACACGATTGGCACGTTCCGTCTGACCATCTGACTCTGGATGATCAGATGTTGACATCTTCAAGCGCGTTCCGAGTGATTTGAACACGGAACGCCAGAAATCAGCAGTGAATCGTGGATCTCTGTCTGATACGAGTTCACGGGGCAACCCATGAAGTCGGAAGATGGTGTCAATAAAGACACAAGCACATTCACTTGCCGTGATTGTTTCTGGTACAGCCACAAGGTGTACCATTTTGCTGAATCTATCAACAAATACGAGAATACCCGTATTCCCGCGTGCGTCTTTGGGTAACCCGAAGACGAAATCCATTGAGATGGATTCCCAGCAATCTGCCGGAACTGTTGGAGGCTGTAAAGGTGCACACAGTGAAGGACTTGACTTCACTCGTTGACAGACTTCGCATGCGCGAACATACTTGCGCACAAACTGATACTGGCGGGGCCAGTAAAAGTCTCGACTCACCGTGAGATATGTTTTCTCCCGGCCACGATGTCCTCCTATAGGAGCATCGTGATACTCGAACATGATCCGCAAACGCAGATCAGTATCATCTGGAATGACAACACGTGGTGTGTCACCAGAAACGGCTGTATAATATAGTAAACCGTTACGAGTAGTGTATCGATCTGATGCAGATCGATACGCAGGCGACAATCGTTTCAACGATTCTCGGGATGGTTGGGAGAGATGTGTCAACAACTTCACAATCTCACCATCTTGGGCGTATGCCCGCCTCACATCATCATACAACGTTGTAGATGGTACTGAGGACGTCATAACCGCAACAGTGACTGTCTCACTGTTGGGTTTCACGACTGGTTCAAAGTCGGGACGACGTGAGAGTGCATCAGCGACGACATTAAGTCTTCCTGGTTTGTACTCGACCGTAAAGTTGTATCCCGCAAAGAATGACAACCACCGCGCCATTCGTTGTGAAAGGTGCGGGCTGTTCACTGCCGTGCGTAATGACGCATGGTCAGTGTAAACAACGAAGGGTCTATCTCCTAATAGATAGACTCTGAACTTCGCGAGTGCATACTTCATGGCAAGGAGTTCCTTGTCATGCACTGGATAGTTCCGCTCAGCTGGTTGCAGCTGACGCGACTGATAGCAGACGACGCGTTCAACGCCTTCAAGATCGTACTGCATTAATGCACAGCCGATTGCGAAATCGCTGGCATCACAGACCACATGAAATGGCCTGTCCTGATCGGCTATTGCTAGGACTGGGGGTTGTATCAAGCTCTGCTTGATACCCTCAAAGGAGCGCTGACATTCAGCGTTCCATAACCACCTCTCGTTCTTTTTCAACAAACGAGAGAGGTGCACAGTCATCTCGGCGTAATTGCGTGAATACTTATGCAAATACGCCGCTAGCCCAAGGAATTTTCGAAGACCTTTGACATCAACCGGCACAGGCTAGTCGGTGATCGCCTTGATCTTTTCGGGATCAGGACGTACACCGTTCTTACCAACGATGCACCCAAGAAGTGGTATTTCGCTTGCTGCAAATATACACTTCTTGAGGTTAGCATACAATTGATGCTTTCGCATGATTGTAAGAACTTGTCGGACGTGGTACCTGTGAACCTCAACGTCCGACTTTCCATCCATAGCCCGACTATGGATGAATGCGTCATCGAAATAACTCGATTACTAGCCATTCCCAGAGCATGCCGCTAGGCGTGCTAACTGCGGTATAGGGTATATCCCGTTCTCGCATAAGGATTTGATAGAAGCCATCCATCAAATACATGGACGAAAAGATGGTACTCTTTGACATACCATCAATGATTACGTCCTTCCTTGGTATCGGCGTCTGAGCCGGTACCGTTGCAGCGTTCAATTTGTTGAACGCGTGCACTATCCGCCACCCTCCTGTTGCTTTTCGCACACAGAAGGTCGGAGAGCTATGTGGGGAAGTTGATTCCATCACATGGCCCGCAGCTAAACGATCGGCAAAGAACTTGTCGATCGCAAGTACTTGTTCACGAGGCAGTGGCCACTGCTTCATGACACAGTACTTCGAGCCTGGTTTAAGCTCGACCTCGTGTCAAGTACCTTTATCCTTCGGTAATTTGCACGGAACTGTTTCAGGGAATACATCCTCGAATTCAACCAAATCGTCATAGAAAGGATTTGTCTTGAGCGATTCCCACGATTGGGAGTCATATCGCTCAATTCGTGTCTTTTCATCTAGGACACTCTCGTCCATAGATGAACTACTGAGAACTCTCTCGTTCTCAGTAAACACAGTTGCTGACCTTATGTCGGCTACACACTCGTCGTCAGCAACGAGTACGCAGATCTGCTTGACTTTGCCACTACGCAGATCACGCAAGAACCTTTTATGTTCGAGCGTTGGCAACTGAGTGATCTCCGAAGTTAACTTCGGAGGCGCAATCAGATCAAGTGTATAAGCGCCTACACTTGATCCGTTATTGACTATGACATTCAATGTCTCTGTCATTTCCTGGGGGCTTATTCCCTCAGGCTTCGAAGGACTTATTCCTTCGGCTTCCCGGGGACTTATTCCGCCGTATTTGTAATCTTGTGACTTATTCCCTTTACTTCCTCTCGCTGGGGTTGCGCAACCACAGCGAGATCCTCTACGAAAGACTCTCCAGTCGATCTAGGATTATCGTTTCGCTTAACCTGAGCGATCGATTGTTTCTCTTCTAGATGTTCCCCGCTAGGGATACATCTTTGTCCCGGTCCACTCGACTTATTCGAGTGGTGGACCTTCGGCGCAGCCTGTGTTTCCTCACAGCCGCCGGAACTTTGCTCCGAAGTGTAACCGTTTGTTACACTAAGGTTTCGTGCAGTCGTACTAACGACCGTACCACAAGTGAGGCCATCGCACTCACTCGTAGTACATCCACACGCTTGTGGACGCTCCAAGACGTTCACCAGATGGCCATCTGATGAACAAGCGGCAGGCATCGTTACTGTTCGATGTTGCCAGTTTACCCGTGGTTCGTACCTTCTGAGCCACGGTATTCCAAGGATGACATCAAATTTGTCATCCAAATCCAATACGATAAAGCCATCGTCATATTGGGTATCTTCTAGCGTATAGTGAATCTTCACTATACGCTTCATGACGGTTACGGATGCGCCTGTCGCAAGACGTACCGTCATCCTCGTAGGAGCTGTGTCACATTCACTGAACTTAAAGTGACCATCTTCTAGCGATTGGCGTTGCACAAAAATTGTAGGACGCCCCACAATCGACTAGAGCTCGAAGGGACAACTTATTCGTCACTTCGAGTTTCAAGGTAATGAGTGAGTCCTCATTACCTAGAGCAGCAACGTACAACGTTTGTGCGTTGGGAGCAACCTTCATCAAGAGGCCTACAAATTCTCTTGACGTTGCTGGACCAGTAGGGTGCTCCGCACCTACTGATCCTGACCGTTTTTTGACGGTCCATCCCGTTGTTGCGTCTTTGCACCAACAGCGGACCCGCGTCCCTGCCCCTTTCTCATGGGTGGACGGTCACTACGACCAGTGTCGCGAGACACTGGACGAGGGGCACTACACTCGTAAGCGTAGTGTCCTGTCTTTTGACATCTGTTGCATCTCTGCAACTTCTTGTAGCCTGTAGAGCGAGCCTTCTCGCTCTCTACATAACAGAGTTCCATCGGCTCTGGACCTCCGTTGTCATATCGTCTCGGTTGACGATATGATGTCGAGCTGGCGCGAGCCTGTCTCAGACTGAAGTCTTCCTGCTCCGCAATGGAAATGGCTTGTTCTAGTGAATCCAGTTCAAGCCGGAACAGGTGAGTCTTGACGGGACCATCCGCAAGACCCTGCATGAACACCGAAACCAACGTGTGTTCATCCACCGGATTGGAACTTATACAACTCGTGAGATGTCGTATATGTTGCGCGTAAGCGTGCACATCACGCTTACCCTGCTTGAGCTTCAAGAGTTCGGTTCGAGCCCTGAACTCAGCTCTAGGCGGTTCAAACGTTTGTCTGAGCCGCGACTTGAAGACTTCCAACGACCCAAACGCATATGGGTCGTGCAACTTGAGCCCCAGTGCCCAAGTCTTGGCACGTCCTGCCAGATTTGACTGGGCAAATGCAACTTGCATATACCCGTCGTCGATGCGACGTGCCCTTATGACATCGTCTAATTCGACGAACCATCTCAAGAGGGAGTCTTCTTCGACCCCCCTATACTTTGAGATGTCAATCTTCAAAGTCTCGGGTCGACGCGAGTGCATCGACCCACCAGCAGCAGCCTGCTGCTGTCTCAACAGTTCAAACTGTTGAGCACCCTGTTCTCTCAACAACTCTGCTTGTTGAGAACCTTGTTGGTGAAGCAAGGCTGCTTTCTCGCGTTCAGCGTCAAGTTCATTTTGAATGAACTTGGCGATAGTAGCATGTTGGGCATCTCTATTGAGAGCCTCTAGCATGACGCTAACAGCATGGATGCCCATGGTTGAACCCATTCGTTCAACCGCATCCCATTCGACATCGCTCAAATGGGAGTAGCCGTCACGCGTAGCGTGAAAGCTTTGGTCATCTTCATCATCCAACATATTCATGTTGGATGTGAACGCGGTCCTTGGACGGACTACGAAGTGCTACCAGGTGTAACGGGGCACCCTGAAGCTTGTACTGGTGACAGTACAAGCTACTTATTCTGATGACAGAATAAGGCGGTGCCTCGGAACTTCACGTACACTGGTACGTGCAGAGGAAGACGGTAAGGAGAAGCGAGTACTTGGTTAAAGTAAAAAGTAGAACTGTATTTATAATAGTTAATGTCTGCAATAAATCACTATTTATCTTCATCTAACTATGTCTAAATACAAATGTGTAAATCAGTTATCTGCTCACCACTCATTGCGTGCGTCTGTCGTGGCGCGTCTTCGTTGGTTGATATAATAGCCTATATCAACCAATTAGGAACTACTTGTAAGTGCTACAGAATATTTGTCCTTATGACAATATTCTGAGAATATAACTCTTATAGTTATATTCTATTAACAATTTCTTATAAATTGTTATGTAACGATTCACCCCGTTACAGTTCTACTTTTTACTTTAACCAAGTACTCGCTTCTCCTTACCGTCTTCCTCTGCACGTACGAGTGTACGTGAAGTTCCGAGGCACCGCCTTATTCTGTCATCAGAATAAGTAGCTTGTACTGTCACCAGTACAAGCTTTAGGGTGCCCCGTTACAACTAGCGTCAATCGAGACGTTTTTGGGCATCTGCAAGTTGTCAGTGCAAGTAGTCAGCGAGCAATTTGGTTGGCAGCCAATCGTTCAGATGACTGGTTCAGGGCAACAGGTAGCCAGCGACAGATAAGGAAGGAAGAAGCGAAGGCAATCAAGACAGTATTTTATCATCCACTTCTTCATCACGTGCTACCAGTTTAATACCCCACTCTTCCGCTTATACAAAGCGCTGTCTTCAGATTTCTGGGTTGCGATGGCCAAAAATCTTATTTCAATATTGAATCAGCAGCGTATCAGGTATTCCGTATTCGGATTTCCTTAGTGCCCGTACAACGGGGTCGGTGCGCCTATCGGGTATTCCGTATTCGGTATTCTGTAGTCCTTAGGTAACATAAAATAATTTTCGAAAATTGTATAGATCAAATGATTTTGCACGCATGCATGCAGCTTATTTTCGACCTGGGGTCGGTAGGGATGTAATTCCATTTCATATCAGAGGTTATTAATAGCAGAGGATTTCATTTATAAGAGGGAAGACTGTAGACGAAATGAGTATGTCAAAAAAAATGACAATGCCAACTTTGACGTTACATTCAAGGAAAGAAGAGAACGATCACCGAAATGGGTACATGTGTGTATCCATTTGTGTGCCCCTACGTAAACAAATCAACACTGACCATTGATGGCCATAAAGCGCGTGCCACTTCGTCTAGGCTCTCTACGGACGACACTAAAGCCTTCCAGCACCGATGTCTCCTCGTCGTTAGTCTCGGAGAGTCCTTCGCTGACTAACGCATCGCTTTCTCGGATCTGTCACGTGTGTACGACGCGGGAAGCGAAATATACGTGTCCGCGTTGCAACGCGTCGTACTGTTGTGTGGACTGCTACCGCTCGCATGGCACGAGCTGTACCGAGCCATTCTTTGAGATTCATGTACGCAATGAGATGCAGCTAACGGTGAATGAAAGGAACGGTGAGAACGAGAAAAAACAGCAGCAGAAGAGCGTCCAGGAGCTACTGGAGCGTGTTCGAGAGTTTCAAGGAGATCAGCAGCAGCTCCTAACATGTACCGATTATGACGATGAAGAAGCGTTGATCGAACGAATGCAGGAGCTGGCAGTACTTAATAAAGCGGGAGAGCTGACACTGGAGAGTTTGACGCCGGAGGAGAGGAAGGTGTTTTTGGGAGAAGTGACGAATGGACGACTAGGAAAGCTTGTGGAACTTTGGTCGCCGTGGTGGTTGCTCTCTGAACACAAATACCGCAGTGAGACGCTGGCTAGACGACGAGAGTTGATAATGGAGGAGTTGGGTGGTCACGATAACAAAGAAGAGGAAGCTACAACGGTGAGAGCTGAAGTTTTGTATCCCGTGGGCCTGTTTACGAATGTTGAGGCGCAGAAGATGCCAAAGTGTATGAACGCATTACTGCCGGATGGAAGAAAGCCATCGCCGTGTCTGCACTGGCACTTGGTTGAACTGCTCTTTGGGTACGCACTGGTGCTTCGTGCTTACAACGGCGATTACGAGCAAGATGTGGCAGAAGCGGCGCTGATGCTGCTGGACTTGTGCCAGGTGCTTAGTGCGGATGCTCGCTACGGGTCTGTCGAGCACGTCTGCCTGGCATGTCTAGAAAAGCTGTGTAACGGCGGCCCTGCTGCAAATAAGTTGGCTATCCAGGATACGCAGCAGATCTTACGTTCTAACGTGTTTCTGCTCGACGCCCTCAGCGACATGCGTCTACTGTTGAAGAAGTACAAACAAAAAGAGCTCGAGCATAGCGCTGAGTGCGACAAACAAGCCAGAAAGGAGCGGAAGACAGCGACGAAAAGGCTTGCAATCGTACAGAAGAAATTGCAGTTCTATCAGTCGTGGGCGTATCTGACATCGATCGACGAGTTCCAAGAGCTCGCGAAGGAGATCCAAGCTTACACGAGAGACAAAGTACAGCTCAATTAGATTACCATAAACTTCGTGCCTGGCTCTTTCATCTTCATGTGGTTAGTCTTGCTTTGTGCCCTATGTATTTTGCACCATACATTGCACGCACAGAACAAGCTGGACAAGCTTGAATTCTTCGTTCGACTTCACGACCTTGCTCGCGTTGGTTCAGCAGTCATTCCCTTGCGCACTGCATCGTACTATTTCCCGTCGTTCTGCTGCTGTAATGACAGCATCACACGTTAGCGGTGTGTGTTCTCTGAGCTGCGCATTGCACTGGATCTGGGCTTCAGCAACATGGCTCGTTAGGCTGAAGAGGCGGTGGAGGGAGACGTCGGTTGCAACGCTCTGAGCGCCGTCGCCCATTTGTTAAATTCCCGCGTCGATGTCGCAGTTAGGATGAGCTTCTTGCCAGCTTGGCTGAACTCAGGTGTGGCGATGATGAATGTGAGACTGCGTGGGTCCGTGATATCGATCTTGGCGTCGGCAAGCGAGATTGTGCTGCTCTTGGCACCCACCTGGTGGATCATGCTCTCCTTCTTGTAGCCCGTGAGGTGATTACCTCGCAGCACGAAATACCGCTTCTTCGAACCAAGAAACCGCCTGCTGCTCGCTACTTTGAGAATGCCCTGCGTGCACGTGAACGGCAGAATAGCGCGCACCCAGATGACGGGCCCAATGAAGTTGTCGATGAGCACGTGGTCCGTCTTGCTCGTGGAAATCGTGAGCTCTTGATGCTTGGAGCGCGAGCTCACGGTCACAATATGAGAGCACATGATCTCGTCTTCTAATAAGTTAGTGTCTTTATTGACAAAGAGAAGTCGTTCATGGTCAGTCAGCAGCAGATGGAAGCGTTTCTTGCGCTTAAGCGACACGGGTCCAGCCAGTAAAATGCTCTCCCTCGTCTTCAGGAGGCTATCCCAGAGACGCATGAACGGCGACCGCACAATGGCCACAATTGCGTTGTTATTCTTCCGCTTTACTGCAGTACACACGTCTGGTCGCATGGTAAGCACCATGTCCTTGAGCATCTCCACCTCCTTTTGGTTCAACATCCCGTCGTTGCCCAATCCTTCGCACACCTCAAGCATTTCCTCCACCAACATATTCTCTCCGTCCACTCCACTCAATGCAGAACAGCCCGATCCACGCCGCGCTCCAAAACTGTCCATGCTACTGGGGCGCGGCGACGGCGCAACCGTTGATGCAAACGAGAAGCGATTGCTCATGACTCCAGTCGATCTTCCAGGCGTAGGCGGCATGACCTTTGAACGCGCGAAAACCACGACCATTGGACGCGTCCCGCGACTCAGCAGACTTATCGCGCGGTTGTACTCGAGCCCATTGATCACCTCTCCATCTACTGCATGAATAATGTCAAAAATCCGCACACCATGTGCCTCGGCATAGCCAACAATATTTGGATGTGCCATGGGCAAGTCCTTCACGATAACGTTCACATCGTCTGTAGTGATAGTCATATTGAGACTAGGGCCGCGAAACTCCACAGCGAAAAGTCCTTCGCGTCGAAACGGACGGAAAAACTGAATACGGAGCGGCCGCGTCTGCGTCTGCAGCATCTGCACGACGTTGTCATAACTGCGACCGACAGTGCGCGCGCCATTGACCTTGTAGATGACGTCGTTGGACTGAATGAGGCCGGACGCCTCTGCCTCGCCAAGGTTTCCATCGGGTTTGCGCTTCAAGTGGTTGACAATGACGCTCTCATTGTGCTCGCGGATAGTCATGCCCAAAGATCGATCTTGGAAGACCACTTCAAACACCTCGGTCGTCTTCATAGGCGCGAGGGCCTCCGTCTTGGGCGACAAACACAGACACAGAGAGTCCTTGATGTTGCACAGCACTTCCTTCGTAATGTGCACGAGACTCGAGTTCGCCGTGTCAATGAGGTCCACCCACGCTTCGTCCGACACGCCAAACTGCGCACGGAGCTGCGACTCCACGAGGCTCTCAAACACTTGGTCCGGGACGTTCGGGTCCCACGAAATAGAGCGCACCGAGCCGTCGTCCAGGTCGATCACGCGGATGCTGCAGGAGCTCAGCTGGCTCATGAGCTCCATGTTTTGGGGATTCGCTGATTCGGGTGTGATTAGATTGTGGATAATCGGTGAGGGGTGCGTGGGTGGGTGGGTCTTGGCGGGGGCCCAGCAAAAGAGAGTGTGGGAGTGCGAAGTCCGGTTTGCTCAAGCAACGAAACAGCCGCCCAGCAGCAGGTCGTTCGTGATTTGGTAAAAACAAGCGCCCACCGCGCGCCCGTCACTGACACGGAATATCCGATCGCAAAAAAGCACGACGGAAAAACGATCCTCTCTCATGGAATCGTTGAGGCACGAAAACCGCACTTTGCGTACTTAACGACCTTTCAAGAGAACTCGCTCTCTCCGATCATTCGACGCACGCATGCAACATAGGTCCTTGTGTACGCCACAAAACCATTTGTTTGTTCGTTTGGATGCGTGTATTGTATGCGTGAGTCCTGCGTGACGCCTCTGCAATGCGACCCCAGCTTTTTTGCCACATGTGGCCCTTCATTGGCCAAAACGTGTATCCGTTAAAATCCAACCCAATATGTCGTCGAGTTGTAGACGTCGTAGTGCCGCATTCCGAGCTCATGACTTAATTTTTGCTCCCAGACGCTGAACGTCTTGGAGAAAGAGTCGCGCGAGGGGATTGAGTTGACTGGCGCTCTTGCAAAACCTGAAATAGCACTGAGAAATGTAAGAACACACGCTGTTTGAAACAGTTGCAACGTCGAGGCAGCGTTGCGACGGAAGAGGTCACACATGTGCTGCATCAGCGCGACCTTGTACCCTGTTGCTAGAAATGAACAGTCCACTCGTGTAGACTTGTGGTCCATTGTATTCTATGAGCGGCAACTAAGACACGATATTACGTGTACCGATACGCTGTCACCTTGGTACGATACGATACCGTTTTAGATGAACAGATGTCGGTGTGCTCAAGGTGACGGACCGACAGTCTGTCCACCACCGTTGTGACGCTGTCTTTTGTCATGATGCCAGAAAACAAGAGCACTAATTGATGTCTGCCCGTAGACAATGCTTGTCCGGGTGCACATCCTGGATCGAAATTTGAGGTGCACCATGCGACTACTACTTGCCTTCATGAGACTGTGTCATTGCCAAGTCTGTGAGGCAAATCCTTCGCCCTGATGGCCATCGTTGAGGCCTTGACATTGCGAGCCACGTCGGCAGGTGATCAGACGTCGTTGCAACGCAAAATTGCTACTGAGCCATGCTACAGTGAGATATAGCACGAGCGGATGTCATGACGTGTTTGTACCAGTCACCGGCATCCCGGCGATCGGCTGTTTTTGTGTCGGTCACATTCGACATTCGTCCGTTAGTTCCCGCCTCAGGCGACACTTCCACACCAAGAGTCTCCCGACTCGTTGTCGTCGTGTACTTTATTCGAGTTTAAGCGTTAGAACTGCAACGTAAAGCTGCCTACAAAAATGAAAAATCGCTTTTTGTGCAGTCGAAACAGCGTCGAAACGATCCAATCAACAGCCCGCAAGCGCGACAGATTATAACGCAACCCGCCCGTCCATCCACACACTTTGACAAAAAGCATGAAGCGCGAGCGCACGGACACGGGCGTGGCCAAAGAGCAGCTGCACGAGACGTCCGTCGCTGCGCCGTCCACTCCCAATGGCGAATCTGACTCGTCACTCCCTCAGGCCTCGACTGAGGTGCTTAAAGCTCGCAAGATCGTGACAGCCATGCCAAAATCGCACTTTGGAGGGGAAGCAGCACGACAGCTGACGGCCTTAAATCGTGAATTCGTCACTAATCTCAAGACGCATTGGGCGCATAACAAAGATGGAAACTGGACCGAGATCATGAAGGAGTACGTGCGGTACGCGCACGTGCTTGACGCCGTCTTTGGCGGCCATTCGGGCCAAGTCTTGACGTTTGGCAGTGGCGACTGCGGTCAATTAGGCCATGGTGTAGCGGAGGAAGACCTCATGGCGCCGTTTCCACGGGTTGTTCGCTCTTTGAGAAATCTCCAGATTGTCCGTGTGGCCTGCGGTGGCCTCCACTCTGCGGCTATTACAGCAGCGGGGGAAGTCTACACGTGGGGCTGCAATGACGATGGAGTATTAGGCCGCGATGGAGACGAGAATGTCCCAGCCAAGGTGGATGGATTTGGATCCCAAGAGGCGGTTGCCTTGCAAGTTGTGGGTGGAGACTGCCATACGGCTGTCGTGACGCTGGCTGGCAAGGTGTATACGTGGGGCTGCTACCGTGACAAAGAAGGCAAGCAGTGGTGCGATGCGCCATCGGCTAAGGCTGCGTTCATGCAGAAACAGTCTCGACCGTATATGATTGAAGTGCTGGACAATGTTGTGGATGTACGCTGTGGTAATTCGTTTAACCTCGTGCGGACGAATGACGGGCGTGTGTTCTCATGGGGACTAGAAGAAATGGGCCATCTTGGTCGCGAGGTAGACACAGAGATGAAGGACTTGATGGGCGAGTACAAAGTTGATATGGTGTACTCGAAACACCTGCAGCCGGCGCCGGTGATGCTTGGAAAGGACCCGCTTCCTTTTGTTAAGGCTATTGGCTGTGGTTCATTCCACAGCCTATTTGCTTTGGGCTCACAAGGACGTCTTTATACGTGTGGACTTAACAACTACGGTCAGCTCGGAATCGGCAACACTGAAAATTGCACCGAGCTGCAGCTTGTTGAGGATCTCGGCACTGAGAACGTCGCGTTTGTAGATGGAGGGGCCCATCACTCGGTCGTTCTCACTCTTGAAGGCAACGTGTACACATTTGGTCGTGCAGACTCAGGTCAGCTTGGTGCGCTTGAGACGTGCGCCACTGGCGGGTACAAAGATCGCCCGCAAAAAGTGACAATTCCGCTCCCCAAAAGCGGTGGCTCTAGTGTCGTCCGCATGATTGCTACAGGATCTAACCACGTGCTGGCGCTGACGGAAAGCGACGCGATCTTCTCTTGGGGGTATGGTGACATGCTGGCGTTGGGCAGTGGGAAAGAGCAGGATGAGAATAAGCCGTGTCAGCTGGACTGGACACTGGCCACATCTGACAAGGACACAAAGTTTGGCGAGGCAAAGATTTTGCAGATCGAAGCTGGTGGTCAGCACAGCGCAGTGTTGGCAAGGGCGACTAAGGATAAATAGGTGGCCTATTCTGATTGCCTTACAGGTTAGAGCACAACAAAGGCTTTGTAGTTCACGTCCATGACCCGGACAAGCAACTGATTAAAATTGCATTTCATGCTGACAATATGACAAGTTCGTAGGCTACTTCGGTGCATGTCAACGATGAACGCAAGAGCATATTCAGAATAGAACATGAAAAGCAGAAATCCTCGAAAAAGCAAGAATCAAGTGTATGTTGAGTTCCTTGAAAAAGCAAGAATCAAGAGTATGTTGAGTTAGCAATTTTGGAAACGAAAGTGCTTCGTGGGCTAAGCGATAACCATCAGTTGCTATGATTGCAAGAAAAGTCAAGGTATTTATGATTCAAGAAGTCAAGTTCTCCCGTGTCGGCCACCGCCTGCTTCACACATCTCATGGAAGCACAAGTCCCAGTGACAAAACGCCAACAACCAAGAGCACAACGAGCTGATGCGCCGTTCCGAACGGAACTGCAGTCGCCGGGTTTATGTCGCGGGTTTTCTTTGAACCGACGTCGGAGCCTTCAGACGATGATGACTCGAGTGATTTACGCCGCTTGATCGGAGACGGAGATGGCGTAGTCGTGTCACACGACGACACGAACGTATCCAGGCTCCTCTGCAGCGTCATGTTCTTCTTGTCAAAGACAGCCTCGCAGTTTGGGATATCCAGGTCGTCCATGGCACCGATCATATCCTTGCAGGCATCAGACTTGCACAACGCTGATTGTTGGGCCATCAAGAGGCTCGAGCGTGGAGGAATTTGAAAGTTCAGCTTGCTGTCTTGAACGCACTTGTTCACTTGACCAGACACCTCGTTGAAAACGCTCAGCTCCTTCGTGGAACAAGGTTTTGCATTCGTGAAGCCAATGCCGCTACCGATAAGCATCAATAGCACCAGCGCTGACAGTCGAACCATTTTGTTGTGAAGGTAGGTACTGAAAGTCTGGAGCTGGTTATTTCGTATCGCTTGCGTGGACGATTGAAAAGTGAGATGCCTTCCGTTGTGCTTGTGCTCATGAGGTCATTGTCCAACGATCTCACACCGAATAGGACTCGGGGTTGAGTGGAAACCTTCGGAGCTTTTCAAAGAAAGCGGCAGTAGGTCCTTCCTTATCTCACGAGCGCGAATTTGCATAATGGTTGTCGTACAGCTTAGATTACAACAGAGGCTGTTTAGCTCACGCACACAACCCGGACAAGGATCTGAATAAAGTCTTTTTGCATGATGTGTTACAAATGCACCTATTTACAAGATCTGATGCGAGGGTGTTGAAAACAACAAATCGTGTGGATGACATGAACGACATGAAGCATTTTAAACTTGCGGAAGACTCGGTAACCGCGTCTTTTAGTTCAACTGTGTATTATCCCGGCACCGAGAGGTTTGTGTGACGTGACTTCACGAGTCTGAGTCCCTTCTACTTAGCGAGTTAAAGACCTGCAATCGTTTGATAATAGACAGTCGCAGCCATCAGCATGTTTATCGACCAAGTGATATTGCTCTGTTCATATCGATGTCGGCGTTCCCGACTGCGATCGAATACACGATTATAGATCTCCCTGTGTCTGATTTGGTAGCTCTGTAGACTTGGTTAGTAGATCACTCTTCCTATCAATGGACGAAGCCAAATAACGTGTCACTGCAAGCTCAATTTCCGGCACGTATGTAGCACGGCTTGAGACGCTCTGCATTTGAGTCTCAGAGGTGGTAGCCCACATCAATATGTGGCGTTCAATAGGTTTGTTGGCGCCTTCTCATTCAGATCATCGACGTCCGGTTGTAACCTTTTGGACAATAGCTGATGTGCTTACCCATTGACAGGAGGCAACTGCTTCTGGCTAAGAAACGCATGCACTGTACTTGGTGTTTTAAGCACCCGTGTTTCATATCTTGCACTTTTTGTATTTGCATCTCCTAATGCAACACAACTGAATACAATAGCATCAATGTTATCATGTGGTAAGTTGTTGGCAGCTCGCTTCGGTGCATGTCAACGATGAACGCAAGAGCATATTCAGAATAGAACATGAAAAGCAGAAATCCTCGAAAAAGCAAGAATCAAGTGTATGTTGAGTTCCTTGAAAAAGCAAGAATCAAGAGTATGTTGAGTTAGCAATTTTGGAAACGAAAGTGCTTCGTGGGCTAAGCGATAACCATCAGTTGCTATGATTGCAAGAAAAGTCAAGGTCTTTATGATTCAAGAAGTCAAGTTCTCCCGTGTCGGCCACCGCCTGCTTCACACATCTCATGGAAGCACAAGTCCCAGTGACAAAACGCCAACAACCAAGAGCACAACGAGCTGATGCGCCGTTCCGAACGGAACTGCAGTCGCCGGGTTTATGTCGCGGGTTTTCTTTGAACCGACGTCGGAGCCTTCAGACGATGATGACTCGAGTGATTTACGCCGCTTGATCGGAGACGGAGATGGCGTAGTCGTGTCACACGACGACACGAACGTATCGAGGCTCCTCTGCAGCGTCATGTTCTTCTTGTCAAAGACAGCCTCGCAGTTTGGGATATCCAGGTCGTCCATGGCACCGATCATATCCTTGCAGGCATCAGACTTGCACAACGCTGATTGTTGGGCCATCAAGAGGCTCGAGCGTGGAGGAATTTGAAAGTTCAGCTTGCTGTCTTGAACGCACTTGTTCACTTGACCAGACACCTCGTTGAAAACGCTCAGCTCCTTCGTGGAACAAGGCTTCGCATTCGTGAAGACAATGCCGCTACCGATAAGCATCAATAGCACCAGCGCTGACAGTCGAACCATTTTGTCGTGAAGGAGGTATTGAAAGTCTGGAGCTGGTTATTTCGTATCGCTTGCGTGGACGATTGAAAAGTGAGATGCCTTCCGTTGTGCTTGTGCTCATGAGGTCATTGTCCAACGATCTCACACCGAATAGGACTCGGGGTTGAGTGGAAACCTTCGGAGCTTTTCAAAGAAAGCGGCAGTAGGTCCTTACTTATCTCACGAGCGCGAATTTGCATAATGGTTGTCGTACAGCTTAGATTACAACAGAGGCTGTTTAGCTCACGCACACAACCCGGACAAGGATCTGAATAAAGTCTTTTTGCATGATGTGTTACAAATGCACCTATTTACAAGATCTGATACGAGGGTGTTGAAAACAACAAATCGTGTGGATGACATGAACGACATGAAGCATTTTAAACTTGCGGAAGACTCGGTAACCGCGTCTTTTAGTTCAACTGTGTATTATCCCGGCACCGAGAGGTTTGTGTGACGTGACTTCACGAGTCTGAGTCCCTTCTACTTAGCGAGTTAAAGACCTGCAATCGTTTGATAATAGACAGTCGCAGCCATCAGCATGTTTATCGACCAAGTGATATTGCTCTGTTCATATCGATGTCGGCGTTCCCGACTGCGATCGAATGAACGATTATAGATCTCCCTGTGTCTGATTTGGTAGCTCTGTAGACTTGGTTAGTAGATCACTCTTCCTATCAATGGACGAAGCCAAATAACGTGTCACTGCAAGCTCAATTTCCGGCACGTATGTAGCACGGCTTGAGACGCTCTGCATTTGAGTCTCAGAGTTGGTAGCCCACATCAATATGTGGCGTTCAATAGGTTTGTTGGCGCCTTCTCATTCAGATCATCGACGTCCGGTTGTAACCTTTTGGACAATAGCTGATGTGCTTACCCATTGACAGGAGGCAACTGCTTCTGGCTAAGAAACGCATGCACTGTACTTGGTGTTTTAAGCACCCGTGTTTCATATCTTGCACTTTTTGTATTTGCATCTCCTAATGCAACACAACTGAATACAACAGCATCAATGTTATCATGTGGTAAGTTGTTGGCAGCTCGCTTCGGTGCATGTCAACGATGAACGCAAGAGCATATTCAGAATAGAACATGAAAAGCAGAAATCCTCGAAAAAGCAAGAATCAAGTGTATGTTGAGTTCCTTGAAAAAGCAAGAATCAAGAGTATGTTGAGTTAGCAATTTTGGAAACGAAAGTGCTTCGTGAGCCAAGCGGTACCCACCAGTTGCTACGATTACAAGAAAAGTCAAAGTCTTTATGATTCAAGCAGTCAAGTTCTCCATGCCAGCCATCGTCTGCTTCACATGTCTCATGGAAGCACAAGTCCCAGTGACAAAACGCCAACAACCAAGAGCACAACGAGCTGATGCGCCGTTCCGAACGGAACTGCAGTCGCCGGGTTTATGTCGCGGGTTTTCTTTGAACCGACGTCGGAGCCTTCAGACGATGATGACTCGAGTGATTTACGCCGCTTGATCGGAGACGGAGATGGCGTAGTCGTGTCACACGACGACACGAACGTATCGAGGCTCCTCTGCAGCGTCATGTTCTTCTTGTCAAAGACAGCCTCGCAGTTTGGGATATCCAGGTCGTCCATGGCACCGATCATATCCTTGCAGGCATCAGACTTGCACAACGCTGATTGTTGGGCCATCAAGAGGCTCGAGCGTGGAGGAATTTGAAAGTTCAGCTTGCTGTCTTGAACGCACTTGTTCACTTGACCAGACACCTCGTTGAAAACGCTCAGCTCCTTCGTGGAACAAGGTTTCGCATTCGTGAAGACAATGCCGCTACCGATAAGCGTCAATAGCACCAGCGCTGACAGTCGAACCATTTTGTCGTGAAGGAGGTATTGAAAGTCTGGAGCTGGTTATTTCGTATCGCTTGCGTGGACGATTGAAAAGTGAGATGCCTTCCGTTGTGCTCGTGCCCATGAGGTCATTTTCCAACGACCTCACGCCGAATAGGACTCGGGGTTGAGTGGAAACCTTCGGAGCTTTTCAAAGAAAGCGGCAGTAGGTCCTTCCTTATCTCACGAGCGCGAGGATCATTCTCACGATATTCGACGCGTAATGCGTAGAGTCCCTTTGCGTTTATCGTAGAGGTTGTTCTCGACCGAAGTGCTATGTCATCTTTTAGTACGAAGATTTACGGGAAAAGAGATTACTCGCACCTCTTGGCAATACAACTTGATCTTCTGGTGGCAGCGCACTTCACCAGCCCCTCTTTCAATTTCACGCTGACGCAACCTTTACCTCGATTTCTTGATGTAGGTTCCTTATTTTGACAGTTCGCTGTGTCTCATGTTCGCGATAACTTCTCGGGTCACTGGTCAGGCCACATCTGAACGTTGAGCTGATTACAGTGTGTAGTTTTCAACCACTCTTTAAAGTCTGCAGAATGCCACATTCAACACCTTAGTTTTGCGAAGTAGGATTGCGGTCGACCTGAACTCCTCTGCTTCTTCTTCAGCTCCTCATTTAGCTCCGCTTGCAAGACAGCTAGGCTTGACGCACCCATTGAGAGCGCGGTGTATCTTTCTAAGATCCACGAGCCTGCGTGCAAGCTACTCTTGTACACTTTAACGCTCACATCTGCTTCGACCTGCTCATCAGGATCGTCGTCGCATCCATCATATGACATATGTCTGATGCATCTCAAGTGTACAATTATTGCAGCGGTAGATCGCCAGAGAGTTAGACGTCGAGTCCTTGCTCTCTCAAAAGAGCTTGCATCTCTGCGTCAAGAGTCGGGTCCATCTGCCCCATCAGAACGCTTACGCTGCGCCATCGTCGTATAGATTATTCAAGGATCGAAGTTAAGCCAGTGGCGTAGCTATTCTAACGCTATCCGCCATGGAAATAGTTACTTCGGTGTTGCCACACTCCTCACGACGACGGCTCGCTGCCTATTTACACTTGATTTTGTTTGGTGTCAAACCAACGGAAAAGGCGGTGCGTCATCTCCACACCGAGAAAAAGCGAACCATTGGCCGGGAATGAACGCAGTACGGCGGCCGACCAGCCGCGGTAGAATCCATGGATGCCAAACTCTGAGTAGATTGCACGGAAGGCGCTCCGTAGTGAGAGCAATTGTGTCGAGCTTGCCGTTTGCATTCGTGACTTGAGCACGTCCACGGGAAATATGACGCTCCAACTAGAAGCGCCTGCGAGACCGCCACTTGCAAGAATAGCGACAGGGTTCAGGTCGTTCTTCGACTCTGTGCCCAATAGTTGAACTGTTCCAGATGTGAAAGCTTGGTACGATCCAAAGAAAATAAAGCTGAACGGCACGTCACGCAGCAGCAAGGCCGAGTACCCCCTGAAGAGTCCTCTCATTCCTTCTCCCTTGCCCACTTTCACCAGACAGTCCCAAGGTCCATGATAGTCTGAGCAAAAAACAGTGACAACAAAAAATCCACGACACTGCATAATCAGGCTACTCATTACTGCACAATTCAAATGTAGACGACCACGTACGTCCGACACCCGGATGTCCGCGTTGGAATTGCAGCTTACACTTGATATTCTCTGGCACTGTAATGGCCTGTCCCTCATGCCACAAAAAACATCATGTTAACACTGCCAATGCCGCCATTAACCTATCACCTTGACACGCACATACACACAGATCAAGCCATTACCGTTGCAGAAAAGCAGCCAGCAAACGCGCCCATACAGGCCTCGTCCATTGTCGTCAGCTGGTACTCGTCCTCACCCTCGCGCGTTCCGCACTGTTTCGCATGCAACGCCACTACCGCTCGCTTCGCAACTCCATTCGCACTAAAAAGCACCGAGTTCTCAATCACAGAACTCGACAGCGCTGGTACTGCGCCTTTCCAGAGCGCCGCGACGCCCTCTTCGGTGACAATGCGACGGAAAGCGTCGGTCACGCCCTGGTACGCGTTGGTCGCGCCTTGAGTCTGCAGTCGCACCTTCACGACTTCAAAGGGAAGGCCTGCATACACACAGCAAAAGGCGCCCATGATGCCCGCGAACGTCTCCCGTGGATCCAGCATCAGGTCCGTCGCGCGACCTTTTGACAACGAACGTCCTTTGACGACGCCGTGTACGTCATCAAATCGATCGCACGACTTTCCCTCGTGTCAATGACTTTTCCTCGTGTCAATGACTTATGCGCGACCTAAGCGGTTTCGTGTGACGACGTCGACGTCACGGTGGGTTGACTGGCCAAGCGACGATTTCAACCAATCAACGATCGTTACAGCGTCGCACCAGTGGAGTCCCTCGATGCAGCGTGCGTTGCAGCGGGTCACGGCGTCGCTCCCGGATGGTGCGCGCTCGCTCCGTACTGCTCGTGGCGGTCCGCAGCGCCATAAGGACCACATGGCCAGGATGGCTAGACTTGAAGCGCAGGCACAGACCAGCGAGCGTGCTCGACTGGAACAGCGTCAACGCGTGCTGGAAGCGCGGAACCAGCCACCAGTCATTCCGGCGTTCATTCGCGTACGGGACTTGGCCAAAGCTTTGCGTCAGCCGCTGGATAAGGTACTAAAGCATACGGTGATCAAGTCGGACCGTCGGTTCCATCTCAAGACAAAGAACCACCCGCCGGCTGAATTTAAAGGCGTGAAGCAGATTGTGCTGCCCTTCCGAGTGGCTCAGGAGGTGGCGGAGCAGCTTGGCGTGCAAGTAGCTTACGATGATGTGGAGCCAGAACTACTGGAGGTTTTGTCGTCTTGTGACGAGGAGAAGTGTCTGGGTCGTCGGCAGCCAGTGATTGCTGTCATGGGCCACGTGGACCACGGCAAGACGACATTGATGGACACTCTTCGAAGCCATATGGAGACAAGCAAGAAGATGATTGCACCGTTTGAGAAGCAGGGAATTACGCAGAAGATCAATGTATGTGAAGCGACATTGACACACGATATGAAGGCGACGTTCTTGGACACACCTGGCCATTTTCACTTTTTCCGGATGCGCTCAAGTGCGGCGCAAGTGGCCGATGCTGCACTGCTGATCGTTGCGGCAGATGAAGGTGTGCTATTGCAGACGGAGGAGTCGATTGGTGCGATTGAGGAAACTCGACTGCCGACTTTGATCTGCATCAACAAAGTCGACGTATTGGGTGAAGACGGTGACAAACGAGTTGCTGCTATTGTGGAGGAACTACGATCGTTTGTTGCCTTGGAGGACTCCCCTGTGTTGATCATATCGGGAAAGACAGGAGCTGGATTAGACGAATTGCGGCACACGGTGCGGAAACTGGTAAACAAATTGGCAAGTGATCGCAAACTTGATGCACTAGTTGGGCCTCAAACACATGCTGAGGGACTTGTGCTAGAAAGTGTCGCGCTGAAAGGACGTGGAACGGTGCTCCGTGTGTTAATTAAGAATGGGGAGCTAGTAGCTAAACAGCATTTCGTAGCTGGTATGATTCATGGCGTGGTCCGTAGCATGCAAGATGCCGAAGGCCGGGATGTCAAGCGTGCGTTGCCCGGAACTGTTGTGGATATAACGTACTCGAACAAGTCAAAGAACGTCGATGCACCAAATGAACACGGTTTCTTTGTGCTTCCTGAACCCCGTGCAAAGCAGGTGCTTGAACAAAGGTATGCAACGGGAAGCGAAGGGTGATGAGGTACTTGCGGATTGACAATCGGTCGTTTCTGTTTTTGTTGTCTAGGGAACTTGCCTTGGAGTTTCGTGACTGTCTTCTGCCCGATGATGGTGGTGCACACGCAAGGGCTGATGCTGAATATAGGTCAATGGATGACGAACAAACAGCCACAGACGTGCCTGGCGCTGGGGAGAGTAGTGGTGCAGCCGAATGCGATGTCATTGACGAAAACGATTTGATCCCAACGAAGTCTATCATCGTGAAAGCGGACGGTGCTGGATCGCTCACCAGCATCCAAGACACGGTGGATGAGCTGTCCGGCATATCGGTATGGTGACGTAGCAGGAGTGAAGGCAATGCGTTTCTACATGCTGATTGCTACAATGTGTTTGTAGACTGTGCGATTGGGCATCGGCAACATATCGGTGAAGGACATCGATACGGCCATTGATGGCAAGTGTCCTATATTCGGCTTTAACGTAAAGCTGCGCGACCGCGAGGCAAAGCTGGCTTTGAAGAGAGGTGTACGCGTCATTTTACGCTCCACCGTTCACGAGCTGATTGAAGAGATTACTGCTTTCGAGCAGTTCGAATCGGAGAAATCGGACGCAGCAAGTGAGTGAAACGCTGCACACTCGTTTTCAGTCTGAACTTCAGCACATACCGGCGTATTCCACTCTATGGTCACCAACATGCAGTCAATGCGTTTGCATATAAAACGAGCCGGAACGCCTGCGAGCGACGATCTTTGCTTTTTGAGAGCACTGGAAGATGCTGGATGTCTTTTACGAGTAGTTGACTCGACTTATAAACCGATAAACTGCGAAGCGGATGCGCAAGATGTACGACAATGTCGTCCAAATCCTTGTCATTTTCCGTCCGTAGTCGAATTCAGTGCAGGTCGCAAAAAAAAGGGCTGCAACCTTGACGCGCACATCTCTCCGTGCTTTATCAACAGCGGGTCAAATCTTCTGCATAAACAGAACGTTCCCTATCGCTCGATAAATCACTGTTGGGCAACGCAAAAATCAAGTTTCGAAAGCAACAATTGTACGACCATCGTCCACCTCGACTGTGACAATTGTACAACCATTTTTCTGCATTTTCGCTCTGCTCGATGTTTTGCATGTTTGCATAGAAACGACGACTCCATTAATATCCCTATTTTCCTTCAACCCGCGAGTCAGTTTGTGACAAACCATGATGGCACTTGGGGACGCTGACGATGGCATGTCTGAGCGCTTGCTGGGAGCAACTGACGACACGAATAGCGCCACGTCCACTGCTCCTCTTTCCAGTGACTTTGAGCTCGTCTCTGATCGTGAAACGCTCGTGTTCGAAGACGATTTCTTCCGACAGCAGCGACGTGACAAGCGCAGCAGCTTCTTTCGAGCGTTTTTTATGGAAAAGATCCAGCCAGGGTCAGGTAAGGGCGTGCTTTGGGCTGACACAGTTATGATATTGGACACTTGCTTGACTGCTATTTCAATGTGCTGGACCTAGTAAAAGGCTCCATGTTCACGATGACAGTCGCGATCGTAGGGGCTGGTGTGTTGGCACTTCCCTTTGCCGTGCAACAGACGGGACTGGTACTGGGTATCTCGCTGATTGTACTGGGGGCAAGTGCGACAAACTTTACGCTGAGGACGCTACTGGAGTGCTCGAACTTAGGTCAGGCACGGTCGTACATGGACTTGGCATCAGCTACAGGAGGACGCAGGCTGGCGGAATTTACACAGCTAGTTGTGTGCATAAACTTGTTTGGCACATCGATTGGCTACCTCGTAGGCAGTGCAGAACTGCTCCAGCTTGCTTTGCGAGCGGTTTTGGGCAGTACGAGCTCGAGCATTTTTCTTGATCGACAGACTTTGATCTTGATGCTCACGTGTTTTCTGGTCCTGCCGTTGTCGCTGTTACGAAGTCTGGATTCGTTACGATTTTCGTCGCTGTTTTCGATTGTGTGTATCACGTTCATGGTGCTGGTGATCGTGGTCAAGTACTTGCAGTTTGTGCACGAAGGGGTGGTCCCGACAATGGCATACCAGTTGACACACTTGGCGCTTTTCGACTGGCGCCTTAGCCACTTGCTGCGTGCGGTTCCACTTGTAGTGTTCTCGTTTACGTGCCACCCAAACGTGCTGCCTATCTACTTGATACTGAAGCGCCGGTCCAGCAAGAGGATGTACAAGGTCATGAACCGCAGTATTGGAATCGCGACGACTGTGTATTCACTGTGTGGGTTCTTCGTCGTGCTCACATTCGGCACGGCCACTAGGTCCAATTTCCTTAAGAATGACTACCGCGGTGACGGTGCCGTGACCACGGGGTGTATCGGCTTTAGCATCGCTCTCATCCTCACTGTGCCGTTGTTCATCCACACGTTGCGCGACAACATCCGTGAAGCTATGCTGGCGAACGCTCGACTAGATCTGATGCGCCACGTTGGTCTCTCACTATTTCTAGTACTTGCCACGCTTCTTGTGGCTTTGTTCTCCGGTGACATTGCATCTGTTCTTGGCGTGCTCGGTGCTACGACCAACCCGGTGATCTGCTTCGTGCTGCCGGCATTTTTTGTCGTTCGACTGGGCGGCAAGCACCGTCGATCCAGCCAAGTTATTGCCGCGATAATGGCATTCATCATGACTGTCGTGAGTGGGCTTAGTCTGCTCCAGCAGATGAACATCATCGCTTAAAGCGTTAGTGAAAGTACCACGTAGCTATAAACGCGTGCTGCAGTATTTCCGAGCATCAGTATGTACCAGTGACGCTGCACCAGACTATTTGTGGACAAGTTGCCAACAGTGTTTGTTGTGCAAGGAAGTCAGCCCGAAATGGCGGGGAGGACTGCAAGTGAACAGCTTATGCAAGCCGTTTTTCTGTTCTTCGGACGTTTGGTGACGAGGATGATTAGCAGTGTCGTGAGGCAGCCAGCAGATCCAAAGACGATACATAATTTTTTGATCGGTAAACGTAGGGACCACCAATTCGAACGCCAGGTTGACAATTGGCTGCTCATTGCCATGGCGGCGCCGAATCTGCGGCAAATTGGTTCTTAGGTGTTGCCGAATCTGTATCGCTCTAAAGAGACCATTTGCCGCACTGTGTTGTTGCGTCTTGCGCTGCTCGGTCGTGCAAAAGGGTGCCATCTTGCTGGGAGGAACGTGCTCATACGTCCTGATTATTCGTCTCTGCGAGACTGTTCGAAGTGCAAACGTGACATTTAAGCTGAGTGAATACAGTGAAGTGACGTACCTCTGACTTTGAGCTGGCACCCCTCTGCGATCGAAATCCCAAGCTCAGTAGTGTAGCAAATGACTTGCAAACGAATTTATGCCGCGTGTAACGCCCAAGCACTGATTCATGAGTACCGCCTCACTATTTACAAACATCCTGACGCAATTGTCAAGAAGTCCCCGTCGCAAACGGACCACAAGAAAGTAAGACATGGTCATTTATGTGTGTCACGTGTCTCGAAACAAAAGTGGAAGTCAGCACCCGGATCACCTCGACAAAATGTCGCGATTTTCATTGACCGCAATCTGCACGGCTTTTATACAAAAGAAGTCAGTGAGTATAGTACGTCATGGATGTAAGAAGCCTTCGCCATCATTGATCACATTGAAGCCGCCCAGGTCGCTCGATCGCTGATCGCGTCACGTTGTTCGACTTTAGCACTGGTGCATACTACCTTAACAAGATTCTTGTAGTGTGTCATCTCTCGGGATACAGACAATACCCAATTACGGTCTTCTGGAGCTCCTCGCAAAAATGCGCGGGGCTTGTGCTCAACGAAGACGACGTATATCAGCTTACACTCATGCATACCGCTAGCAGGATCTACAACACCGCCGACATGCCCGTACAGACACATGCTTGTTGATTTGTAACACAGCTGGCTTCAGCGAAGCAACATACTAAAAACTTGGTGTCTACCTGTCTCTACGGCTTCATGATCTGCTGCTTTTCTTTAAACTACTACCAGTTGCCAGTCACAACATGTCATCATCATGCAATGAGGCTCAACTCGTGAGGTAGATGAAGTTGTACAACTAGTACCTGCTGAGTTGCACCCGTATTTCACAGACTGCCCCCTCCAATCAGGCGTGGTGCAAAGGCAAGAAAAGTTGAACGGTCAAGTTGTGTCAATTCGCGCAAAGATATCGTGCCCTAGTGGATTGAGAGTTCGATCATCGTACGTGTTGATTCTCGCCATTCTGCTGTCGCGTTGCAACGACGAGATGACTTTACAGCAGATATCGTTTCGTCGAGCTGGCGTGGCTGATGAGATTGTAGCTTGCCGTGACAATGCGGTGTTAATGATGGAGCGATAGGATCAATAGCCTAGCGATCCTACGATTGCCCTATCGGAGTTATTCTACGTATTCACATCATCAACTCGCAGCAGACACTGTCTGACGTGTTGACGTAACGGTGAGACTTCAATCTTTCTTACACATCTAAACTGAAGTAAGCTATCGTGGCTGTAGTGATGTGAACAGCGCGGGTCTAAGTGTATGATTCGATTTGGTACAGGTGCTGGGTGGTATCACTTCGTCTAGTCATTAACACGTCTACGTCCGTTCAGCCTGGTGTCCTGATAAGCATTTACACTCATCCTCGAACCGCAGCTTACCGCAGAAGTATCCGTGCTTCTGCATCGTTCCTTTCGGGAAGCCAGCGTAACAAGTTTACAAGTAAGGAGTACTAGCACGCACAGAGGGGCGTAAACGCAGATACCATGATGATGTTGAGGGTATTTTATACTGCCTCATGCGATAGTAGTGAGCGACGATACAGGTCAGTGGCCAGGCACGTGGGTCGTCGAAGGACTGTAGCCTGCAAGAAGGGCTTATCTAACGATGTTTGTAGCTGGATTGAAAATGCAAAAGAGAGCGACGAAGTGATGCTAATGCGTGAGCCTTGGGCATTATGAGACTTTGCGATTGCTGGCAGCCCGCAGTTCGTAGCCGTACACTCAATACTTCATCGCTCCGGTTCGTTCACGCATTGATGCTATGCGGAAACAAGTCCAACTTTGGTCGGAGGCACGTTTCCCCCCACAAACCTCTACACCTTCTAGCGTTCATCACATCCAGGGACCGCAGCCGCAGTTGAGCACGACTACTAGTTTTGCGCTTGTAGCACACTTAAAGATGAGCATGTTCGCTTCATTTTACGCTTTTCGAAACAGTTTCTGCCATATTGGAGCGGTCACCTGTTCGTACAATCTGTTTTGAGTGCTCTCGCGATTTCGGTCGTCCAAGAATTAGCGAATTGCAAAGCTTATTCCTAAAGACCGTGTTCTAAAAAGACCGTGTTCTAAAAAGACCGTGTTAACTAAACGTCGGTCAACGTAAACAGGATACACCACAAGAGAGCTGCCACATCGAGTATACGCCCTTATCCTGCGCTGTAAAACTGAAGCAATACTGGTAGACTCCACCTCCTTCTACACTGTCAAACCGTCACAATACCAGCATGGCGACCGACACCGAGTTGCTCACGCGCGCACTCGGGGAGCACGCTGTCTCTATGCGCCGGAGTCGCAATGTCGGTCACAACAACACAGAGAAGAAGGCTGTCTTGAGATGGCTGCGCTGCTTAAGTGGCGAAGAACTGGCGTCTCTGTGCTGCGTAGAAGACGTGGGGTTTGTCAAGACTCTGCTACACATGGCGGCGCTGTCGAGAGGAACCAAGTTGCAAGAGTTTCAGGTGCTCCCTCAGACATCCAGTACGACGACATGGACCCAATTGAAGCGCACTTCGACCAATACGTTGCCAAGAACGGCTCCGAGGTGAGGATCGTGAAGAGAGTTTGAACAGTTGGAACTAACATGACTAACGTAGATGCTGAAATATAGGGAATTTGTCAAGCGGCCAGTGGTAAAGACAGCAGATGGCGATGTGATTGGCTGTTTTCGTACTCGAGAGTACGAGGAATGCTGTTCAAAGGTGCTGAAAGGCATGCGAGTGCTGAACACGCTGCAGTCTTGCGACACGGTGACGCTTTCGATGGAGTTTTTTCAGTCTCCAAAGGATGAAAAACGTGGAGCATGTGCTGACCGTCTCTTTTATCTATTCGAAGTGATATCGTGTGGGGACTTTCTAATGGCGTGTCCGTCGGGAGCGACGTTGAAACATCGAATGTGGGGCGAGACAAAGGTGCGAGGCCAGTGTAGCAACAATAAATGAGGGAAGCTTGCCAGTTGACTGAGGTGTCGTGTGTGTGTGGGTGGATCTGCGAAGTGGCTGAAGCAACAGGGATACTATCCGCTGCAAGCGCTGTTCGTCAACCAAGTTGTGCGTATCCTTTTTACAACTCCCTGGGCTTGACTATCGGAACGTATACTTGACTGTTGCTGGAATCGAGATTGACTTTTGATTGTATGTTACGCGGCAGGAGCTTAATATCTGGGCGTCATGGAAACGATACACGAACGATGTGACCTCAAAAATACCACTGCAAGGTCTCGCGGCGAAACTTTACTTGATGCACGAATGGGAAACAGCGAGTGTTGGCCGACGCAATGCAATATTGCAAGTGCTCGGTTCGAAGATGGTAGAGCATCTTCGCGACCTGAGGCAGTCGACGCCGACCCAAGCGAGTGGGGCGGCGAAATTTCAATCTGCACGGTTTTCGTTGGAGTCCTTGATGTGTATACTAACTGTCCGTCAACAGTCTCTGCAGCAAGTGGATGAACAAGCGCCGGTGAGTAGCTATTTTGCGTGCGCATTTGAAGACGCAGTGACTTTTCCGCAAGCGACAGTGATAAAGCTGGTGCTTGCGGAGCATCTCCAGGAGCAGTGCTCACTCTTGCTTTGTGAAAGGCTGTCATACGAAGAAGAAGTGGCTGCTGCAAAAGGAGTGTCCGCTCATGTCCTTACTAACAGTGTCGATGTGATGGACGAAGGCACCAAAGGCGTGATCAAAGGTAGCAACCACTCGCAACGAAGGCGCGCAAGTCGAAAAAGAATGCTTAAACTTCGTCGCCGGGAAGGCGAAATCCGCCTTGCTCAGCAGACACGTTTCAGTAGCATGCTGCGCGAGCTTTGCGGATATTTTCGTCAAAAACAGGTCGAAGCTGTCGCGTGCGTGGAAGAGGTAGAATGCAAGGTAACTGACGCTACTGAGCAGCTAGTACCTGGTATCTGGGGCATTTCATCGGAGTGTCTTCCCAGGATTTCTATTCGATCCGGACAAAAGAGGAAAAAGAAGAAAACGAAAAAGAAAGAGGCGGATACGATGGAGCTTCGAAGCGACGGTCAATCTGTGACTGCCTCTTTTCGCAGCTCTGCCAAGTTGTTGACCACACCGCACTTATGCCAGAAAGATGATGAACACGATGATGGTAAACGCAGCGTTGCAACAACGTGCTCGTACTCCTCATCTTCTCAGCAAGGACAGCCGCTTGTTGATTGCAATAATGACGGCGAGAGTGCGCGTAACTGTAGCCCATGCTCAAAGTTCTCTCCCGGTGCTGAGCCGACTAGGACGGTGATGTCGTCTGTCTCGTCTGCGGTGCCGACGTTTGGCTCACAACCACTTGGCTTGTCGTCGCCAGCAGCCCCTTATTTTCTATCGCTGGCACCACGACACCATCGTGCTCAATCACCTCGGGCTTCCAGTCGAGGTAATGAAGATGAAACTGACAGTGACGGCGGACAAACAAGTCTGGCTGGACCGGAGAGTGCTTCTCATGAAGCACCTATAGCTTCTGGGACGTCAACTTTTGAGTGGTATATGCCATTCCAGGCCACTGCGCAACGAACTGATTCCCCAACGCCTGCTCTCGACTGGCATTTTAATCATTGGCAATTCAAGACTTCGGAGGAGGATATGTCAGATAAGGGGGTATCGTCTTGTACGGAAGAAGGTGCCGATCATTTACCACCTTTGCCGTCGTCAATATCGCCGGCTGCATCTTGCTTGATGAACGCAAAGATATCGGGATTAACGAAAAAGTATTCGTTGGCATCATTTTCTCAGATAGCTGGGATAGAGTCAAGCCGACGAGAATCTGCTCATGCGGTAAATGGCAAACATGGTTTAACAGCCATATCGATGCGAGAAAATGAAGATGGGACCTTAGTCAGCGTGGACAGTGATGACAAGTCCGACTTTTTATATCGTGAAGGAGGTTTCTTCGACCGCCAGCGCGCGCTAAAACGTCCACGACGCCTCTGGCCATTCGACTATACTCACGAAGACGATGAAGTGGATATTGGTGATGAGCGTGATTCTCGAAAAGAGGGGCGCTTGCATTTGGACCGGAGCTCAAAGCAGTGCTTTGGTGTATCGACAGCAGCTCGAAATAGCGATGCGTGGACAGAGTGTATCCACTGCTGTATATGTAAATGTCACCGCGCGAGTAGCTCTCAAATTGAGGGCGCGTTAGATCGCGAAGCCGACTGCAGCCACGTCACGGGATCCAATGGTTCTGCACTTCAAAATGCCCCCGCACCTCCCAGCCTTTCGATGGAGGCCACCGAAGATGATTTAGTGGTCAAAGTAACGATGGCGTTAGAGCGGATCAGTACACTGGAAGAAAAGCTGGCTGAGAAAACAAAGGTGCGTGCTTGTTGGGAACGAGAATGCAACGTTCCGTATTGCTTGCTTATCACATTTCTGCGAATGCATTTAGGTCATGGACGAGCAAGCTGCTAGTGCATCTTCTGAAATCAACACGCTGAGCCGTGCTGTGGCAACACTGACTGCTCAGCTCCACAACGTCGAGAACGAAATCCAAGAAGTGCAACTTCAGCGTGCTGTCCCGGCTAACACTGGTGAAATGGACGACATCACCCTGGGTAACGCAAGCACTTGTAGCTCGCCGCCAACTCCATTTTCTCCGGCCCCATCCTCGCTTAACCAAGAAGTCGATAGCCCATCCGCTGCTGCGCCTACCTTTCCAGAAGTATACCCTCCGACACACTCGGCATTGGGACCATTCGTATCGGTACCATTGTCCGTGCTTCCTCCACGTAGTAAACTCCACTGGGATCTGTGCGAATTCGCAGCACAGCTTCAGGCTGACAGTGATTCCCGTCTCCCTGCTCAGCTAGCTGCTCATCAGTTGTGTACGGCGACAGTGCAATCGCTTTGGCCCCGTGCCCAGGTACGACCATACGGTTCACACGTAACGCGGCTTGTACTTCCATCAAGCGACGTTGATCTCGTAATTTGCTTGCCGAAGGTGCGTCGTGATGCACCGGCTGATGCAGCTGGTATGCTCGAAGGTAGAAATGCGATCAAAGAGACATGGCAACAAAATCTCGCGCGCAAGCTGAAGCAGGAGCCTTGGGTTGTATCTGACTCAGTGAAAACGCTACCCCATGCTGCTGTCCCAATTATCACGCTTCTCACTGCCCCGCCATACAATGTGAGGCTCGACATTTCGTTCGAAGGCCCGGGTCACAATGGCTTGGCTACTAATGACGTTGTCCGTGCGCTGCTTCATGAGTTCCCGCCATTGGCACCGATGATGCTCATTCTGAAGAGTTTTGCGATCGAGCGAGGTTTGGCGGTAGCTTATTCGGGCGGGCTATCGTCGTACGCGCTACTGTTGCTTGTAGCGCGTTACCTGCAGGAACATAGCGACACCATGCCCAATGGTTTCGCAAATGCTTCTCGAGCTGTCCAGCACAGCCTGTCAACGGCACAGGCGGGTGTAGCTGATTTCGGTCTGATGCTCATGGGCTTTTTGGACTTCTACGGCAACCGTTTTGACCCACGCACTACAGGAATAAGCGTGGCCTCGCGCTGCTTTCTAAATCGTGAGAGCGGCTTTATGGCTGGGACGGGAGCTTCAGGAATGGGTGATCTTCATCAAGTTCCGCATCCGTATCAGCAGCAATACGCCGCTGACGATGCTGCCGTAGACGACCGCACGAGCCAATATGGCTATTGTCAACATTGGCAAGTACCCGCGCAGCCTCATGTGCAAACGTTTTTACCAAATTCTGAGGGAGTTCCTGCTCATGGCTTTCGACGGTACGGTTACCGTTCGTCACTGGACCTACCAGCATCCCAGGCGTTGAATGAAATGGGCACCGTGACAGGTCTCTCGGACTACCAGCAGCTGCAGCAGCAGACGCATGACCCGCACAAATTCGATCCGGTGTTTATTGAAGATCCACTGTGTCCGACCAACAACGTGGGAAGAAACTGTTTTCGTATCATGCAGATCCGCCGCGCATTCTCAGCAGCTCATCTTGCACTACTTGCGGCATCGCGAGACCCTACGGTGTTTGTAGATAACCGGATTGATTTAGTAGCTGGTGTTGCGCTCCACCCAGACAACGTGTTACGCGCCATCTTGGGCGCTGGTGCTCCTGTAAAAGCGAAGCCGGATGCTGCAATGTCTGCGACAGTCGGAGTCACTGCGTACATGGGTGCGGAGCACCCGTACGGGTTTCACTCTTACAATCAGCAGCAAGTACACCAGCAACAACAGTATGCTTACCACCACCATCATCGCCGACCACCGCAACAGTTACATCTCCACCATGTTGGCATTCTGCCGCCGCGTAACGTGAGCACGTGCCGTAATGAGCCAGCATCGCGCAGGCACAGCGAGAGTGAGAGTGAAAAATTGACGACGCGTTCAGCGACTTCGACGACAAGTCGTAACGACCGCACACAGAAGAGGCACATGGGTAGTCCACAACTTACTCCTCAGCGCCAAAGCGATGAAAACCCTCCACAAGAGCAAGTGCGCTTGCTTCGTCAAGCCTCTACGGAGCCCGGTCAATCTCAAAAGCTGTCGTCTTTGCATTGCCAACAGATTGCCAAGAGGTTCAGCCGTAAGAATAGTGAACGCTCCATGAGCTTGTCCTTGAGCTTTGCAGATGTCGTGCGCGATGGTGGGGGAACAAATGGTGTAAGTGTGACCGTGCCAAAGGCCTCACGTCCAGCGGTTGCCCGACATTCACGGTTCTCGCGCGACGACATGGCACTGGAGGAAAGTATCAACGAGCGATGGGAAACCAAAGTTGACTCAGAAATAAAGTGAGTTGAAGCCAGCGTGAATAGGTGAGAAGCTCCTGCACTTCACGTAGAAAGCGTTGTCCAGATCACGTCAATTAAATAAATACGGCGGTCACACACCAGCAACAAGGACATCTACCAGCACCACTATCAACTCATACGACGTCCGAGCCGTAGTGATATGCTGACACGAGCCTTAGCTGGAGGTGACAAAGCTGTAGACAAACCCCTGGAGAATACAGTACAAGACAACAGCAAAGCACAAGGTGAGTTCCGAGGTGACATGTTAGCCAGGCAAAAGTCCCGATGCTACGAAGGAGCCGAGCGAATGCTGTCGATGAAATAGCTATCAAGCATGTGACTAGCGTACCGACTTCTCGCGCTTGCGCACGACAATATCAAGCTTCATGAGCGTCTGCAGAATTTCCTTGCACCGAATCACAGGCAGTCCACTGTGGTTCACCAGATCCGAAATCGAACTACCACAAGAGGTCGTCAATGATCGTATCAAACACCAAGCATTGGCTGCCCACACCGCTGACAGAAGAGCACCCGACGTACATGGCACAATGACGATTTTTGAGATAAAGGACGATATTTTCGAGCTTCTTCAGCTCTGCCGGGCTCTGATACTTGCGTGGGATCTTCTCTCGGACATCTACGACAAAAGAGACAACAGCAACAGAACCAGTCAACGACGTGCACTCACACCGGCGATGAACGTTTCACGTCAACGTACGACGTTCCCACGTCCACGCTGGTGGCGCTATCTTGGTCGTCTGCGGCTTCCGCCGTTTCTTGATCCGAGTATTGCTCGGTCCATG
Organism: Peronospora matthiolae; assembly: GCA_921007115.2. Lineage (NCBI taxonomy): Eukaryota > Oomycota > Peronosporomycetes > Peronosporales > Peronosporaceae > Peronospora > Peronospora matthiolae. Next base: position 669,351 of record CAKLBY020000109.1, on the reverse strand, counting down.
AGGCTCCACTTTCCCGTATCGCTTGACACCATTTGCGACACCATCCGCTGGCTTCTGGAGCTTCGTGTGTGGCTGCTTGTTCCCAGTATCAGCTTCAGTCCTACTGCTGCTATTAGTTGTTCCGCGTGGAGACCCCTCATGCTTCGCTTGGACACCATTTGCAGTGTGCAATTCGCTTAAGTTCGGAATTCTTGTCCTTGGCGACACGTGCTTTTCTTTGGGTCCCCGAGTCAGTAGAGCTGTGGATACAGTCGTCTTGGGGTACGACAGACACGATGCGTGCAGAGCTATGGCGCCCTGGAAGGAGCCAAAAGCCGAGTTGAAGTCGTCTACAGCGTTGTGCACACGCTCCAGCTGCTCCACTTGCTCTTGCAAGCCGCGGAGAGCCCCGCAGAGCTCCGCGAAGGGTCCGATGAGAGGGTCCGCCATGCGAGTCAGTCGTTCGCTTGACAAGGACCGAACGTTGGGTACACTCTGGGTAAAGCTAATGACTTCCTGGTCGTCGCTGAAAAATAGCGGAATTGATTTTCTGGATATAAAAAGCAAGCTGCACGTTAAAGTGCTTTATTATGCACAAAGCGTTTTTGACCAGAATGTAAGTGCGACGCTGTAGCCTCAGCTTTAGCACGGACATGTCAGTATGTCGTTTGCACCGTAATTGAATACTGTCCTTTTTTCAGGTGCTCGAAAACTTCATATCCTGCAATCCATCGTCGTTTTAGCCTAACGAAAATGTTGCTGAACTTCGGACGTTGCACAATACTCAGTTCAGAATATGAATGGACTAGCCATGTAAAATACTGCTGTAGCAATAGCAGAATGACAGGAACTGTTGAAGATCGAAATTAGCAGTCACGATGTGTGGCACGACATGCCAGATCAAGTTGGTGTCGGCGACTGTTTGAATGTGTATAAGAAGGCAGTCGACAGATGAAGGAGCTGCAAAGATGGGTGAAGAAGCTTGTAGTTACCAACAGGCAGGAAACAAATCGTCGGATTGGTGGCGAAGGGAAGCGCAGCGACATTGAGTCAACCTATTAAGAGCGGCAGATACAGAGACATAGTGTGCCAGATAGCGAGCTGAATAGCTGGGAAATAACGACTTAGCTTAATATCGGTTTCCTTCCTACCTCATCAAGTGCAAGCTCAACATTGGCCAACAGGTTATGAGCACAAACCCAATGGCTCCTACGGCTGATGAAACGACGACTTCTGCACCTGCAGGACACGTCCACGAAAGGGACACAGTTGTTAGCGATACCGAGGCCCACGAAAGGGGTGCGGGGACGGACGAAAGGATCCTCACAATGCTGGCTGCGCTCACGGATCGCATGCAAGCGCTCGAGGCGTCACAGATGCAGATCGAAGAGGACGAGTGACTGCGAGGCGCGATCGACAGTGGCTTCTTTGCGTCAGTGCTGGGACGCGGCATGGGAGGTACGACTTTACATCGTGACGCGCTCGGATATGACGCGCCGAGGCAGCCACGTGGATGTGTTTGCGTGACGCAACCAGGTTACTCGCCGTTCCAGCAGGATGGGTCACAGTATGTCGGTCCGCGACAGCCAGAGCGCGCTGCTTCACCACAACCACGCGCTATGAGCAAGTGTCGTCTCCAGATTTTAAAGACGTGAATGCGCCTGTGCCACCAATGCAGCAAGCACCGATGCAGGAGTTGCCGTTGCGCGTCCCGTACGCACACCAACGTAAGCTTGCTATTCACAAGTTTAATGGCACGGAACTGTACTAGGGTCTCGGATCAAGTTTTGATGACTAGGGTCGCACGTTCTTGCGCCAAGTCACAATGGCGAAGCAGGCATGCGAATTTGCATGGGCTGAAGATGTCAAGGCTGACTTGCTAGGACACTATTTAAGTGGTACATCAGAGCGGTACTACCAGAAACAAGTGGGCGTTTGGTGGCTCGAAGAAACCTCTCTCGATCACGCTATGGACCGGTTGCTACATGCATCCAAGACCTCCGTCACGGCGTCGCAAAGCATGAAGCTTTTTACTGCAAAGAAGGATCCCAAGCGATCATGTCCCGAACAGTACTTGTATATGGTTATTGTATGCGATGACTGTAACGGGGAACCCTTTGTCTGGGTGCCGCGAAACTTCACGTACACTAGTACGTGCAGAGGAAGCTAATCTACTTGAACGACTCGGTCAAGTAAAGGTAAAAAGAGATTTATATTCTATGTAGCTATCAATATAACTTTAATCTTTATCTAACTTTATTAAACTACGTAGTCGTATGACGAAACCCTGCTCACCACTCATTGCGCGCGTCTAGCAGTGATTGGTGGCAATCTATAGTCGACATGTCTTATATCAACCAATCTTGGAGCAGCGCATGAATATTATTAAAGGAGGCAAGTAATCCTTCAATATTATCCATCTCGGATAATATCGGTAGAATATTGTCACATTAGACAATATTCCAATTGACACCGTTTGGTGTCAATTCTATGTAACGGGCTACCCCACTACATCACCCCCCCCCTTAATCATCATTGACCCGTTGATTGAATTAGAATTGATCGGGACAGGGTGATTACCGTGGATGACTCTGGGAAAGGAAGCACTTGTTGGTCAAATTCCATTTATTTGCCAATCCAACGCATGGTTTTAAAAACCACGCGAGTTGCTACTGCAGCAGCAAGAAGAGCGGCTGCACGCGTGCGTGCAGCCGCGGAAAGTGCCTCTCACACCTCAGCAGCAGGTGATTCGTCGCCTGTTGTTGTTAATCATTCACGTGGTGAGTCATCACGTGCGACAGGTACATCCGTTGCGTCTGCAGAGGGTACCACGAGTCGTAATCAAGGTAAGTCTGAAATAGAGCTCATCCATTATGGCGAGTCGGATGATGCATCCGACTCGAAGGCGACTCCGGATCACCAGGGGCGGACACTGCAAGAGCCAGTATGAGTGGCTCTGGTCAACGTGGCGAAATCATGTCCGAGATCTTCGGATCGAGCGATTGTTCCGACAAATCTCCGCCTCACGCAAGTCCATCCAACGATAGGACGCGTGGGGATAGTGGTGATGCACCTATACATCACCACGAGCGAAGTAACTCAAGGGATCGGGGTAACACTGGTGCCAGTGCTCATGCTGGCACCAATCAAGAGGCCAGGGACCAAAATGTCCTGCGCCACGCTCCTCAAGTGGAGTCTCCGTGGATGCCGCCATCCAGAGAGTTGGACCGGTTGGCCGGCACGACTACCGAGCGGGATCGAATCCCGTTGTTCGATTGCAGGAAGATTAGCCCACCTGATTCCAGCAAGGAAGCTATCCGTGCTGAGGGAGAATTCTTCACCGATGCGTTTTTTAATCATCGGTGGCACAATAAAAGCCGTGTTCAAGACGGAATAACCCTTGGTACAAGGATGGGATGCCCCCATCCGTAACATCGAGTGCATTGGACGTGAGACTTGGCTTGTCTAACTTGGTGCAGCTTGCATCAGGTTTGAGAAACACAACCCAGTCGGGGCGCGATACCAGTTGCACCGGCTTCCAAGAGAGGCAGGATTATCCTGTCTCTCGTGGGGTGATTCGTGTCCAGGGTGCCTGGACAACTCGAACTAGGCCCCTAGAAAGGCCTTCCTCCCTAATGATCCCTGCTGGAGGGCGCTCATCTCTTCCGAGATGGCCGAAGGGATTGACACCTTGCATCCCTGTACTCGCGTTCGGGGAGGTCGTTTTCCGACGGCCCTTCTTCGAACGCAGCGGGTGGGTCTTGTCGTACTGCTCGACGAGACCACGGACATCAACAATCAGCTGGGCACGAGGCTCCCAGCTGTCCCACGCCGGTGGATAGCCACGCCAGCGGACGAGGTAACTTGTCCGGTCCCCATTCACATCGCGGTGTTCAAAATATGCTCCACTAGGAAGCGTTGACCACCGCTTGAGTCCACCAAAGGATGTAATAGCGGCGGGAACACATGATCCGGCTCGAGGGTCGGATTAGCTTGATGTTCAAGAGCTGAACCGTGTAACGGAACAGTTGCAAGATGACCTGGATCATGATAGATCTCGGCGTTATGGGTTTTAGTATCTTGAGAGATATAATTACAATTCTCTAACGCACGATCGTTCGGACGATCATGCCGCTTTTGCATTTGCGCAACTTGAGAACGAACGTTCGACTTATTCTCTTCGTGACGAGCTGGCTGTAGCTCGTCGAGACATCGCTGAAATGTGTGAACAGGTCGCTTCGCTAGTCGACCAGACTGGCTCGTTGAAACGGGACCAGTCGAAGGTGGTATCAGCCCTCGACCGCGGAGGCGTTCTCCGCCTCTCGAAACGGGCTTGTACTGATAGTACGGGCGGAGATGACCGAAGTAAAACGTAGGATGCGTACGCATCTTACGGAGCAGTTCAATTGTGTATGCGTTGCCCATTCGGCTCAACACACGAAATGGACCGATGTACTTGGGCAGTAATTTACTGCTGTCCACGTTTGTCACTGCGTGTTTCGGTAAGTTTACTGTAGACAGTAAAGCTAGGTCTCCTTCATCAAATGAAAGAACATTCGCTCTTCCATGTTTTTCAGCGTATCTTTTCTATCTGTCTAGTGCATCTGCAATAGAGTCTTGAACGAAGCGGACAACCGCTTCGCGAGTCAGCATCAATTCCTCTGCTAATTCATCCTTGTCGACACCAGTGCGCTTCGTGTGCAATACTTAAAGAACGTTGTCTTCACCAGTGAGGGCGTCATAGTCCTCACTGTGGCAGTCATTGGTGATGCAGAATATACCAGCATCGTCGTCATCATCATCATCGATGTCGATCGCATCGACTTAGGCATCCATACGTCGACACCACTGTCGACGGGTGATGAGCAAGCACCAAATCGTTTTTTTTTCGAGAGATCCCACCCCCTTCTTGAACTGGAGTCACACTCTAAAAAGGCGGGTAAGCGTGGATGGCGTAGGACATTCACGAAGAACGGTGTATGCGCTGTCGACGCATGCACCGAGTTGTCGATGGCAAATTCTGCCATCGGCAACAATTCACTCGAGCTCGTAAACGAGTGGACATACCCTCGAAGTATCTCTTCAAGGACGCGGTTGACGCGTTCCGTTTGACCATATGTTTCTGGATGGTCAGAAGTTGACATCGTCAAACGTGTTCCAAGTGAAACACGGATTGCCAGAACTCCGCCGTAAAGCAGGGGTCTCAATCAGACACGAGTTCACGGGGTAACCCGTGAAGGCGGAAGATAGTATCGATGAAGACACGAGCACAGCCCTGGGATGTGATTGACTCCGGTACAGCAACAAGATGTACCATCTTGCTGAACCAATCAACAAACACAATAGCATCAGTATTGTTGTGAGGGTCTTTAGAAAATACAAAGACGAAGTCCATCAATACGGACTGCCAACACTCTGCTGGAATCGGAAGAGGCTACAAGGGTGCGCGAGATGGAGGACTAGGCTTCACCCGCTGGCAAACTTCGCAAGCCCGAATTTAGTTGCGCACAAACTCATACTGGCGGGGCTAGTAGAAGGCACGACTCACCGTGAGGTAAGTCGTTTCCCTACTGCGACGCCCACTGGTTGGGGCATCGTGACACTCATGCATGATGCGCAATCGCAAATCATTGTGAGCCGGAACGACGACACGAGGTGTGTCGCCGTTGACTGCTGTATAGAACAGCAGTCCATCACGAACAAAATACCGTTCGGTTGAAGAGCGGTATTGAGACGACAAGCTTTTTAAAGCTTGACTGCATGGGTAAGCTTAATAATCCATCAACCGCAGAAGAGACTCATTTTCTGTGTATGCTTTTCGCACGTCATCGAGCAGATTCGACGACAAGACACTCACTGTTAGTGTCGCTACAGTGGGATCACCCCTACTGCTGTGTTGAGTAGTCGGCTCGAAATCGGTCCGACGCGAAAGAGCATCAGCGATGACATTAATTCGTCCTGATTTATACACGACGGAGAAGTTGTACTCCGCGAAGAAAGACAGCCACCTCGCCATTCTCTGCGAGAGGTGTGGAATGTTTACGGCCGTGTGTTTTGACGCATGGTCGTTACATACGACGAAAGGCTATCTCCTAAGAGATGTACCCGAAACTTAGTCGGTGCACATTTCATGGCAAGGAGTTCCTTGTCATGCACTTGGTAGTGACGCTCAGCTGCTTTCAGCTGGTGCGATTGATAACATACGACGCGCTCAACTCCGTCTGAGTCGTACTTCATTGGCGCGCAGCCGATTGCAAAATCGCTGGCGTCACAGACCACATGAAATGATCTATCCTGGTCTGCAATCGCCAACACCGGCGGTTGCACCAAACTTTTATTGATACCTTCGAAGAGTGCTGACACTCAGCGCTCCATGACCACCTCTCGTTTTTCTTTAGCAGACGAGAGAGATGTATGGTAATCTCGGCATAGTTGCGCGAGTATTTGTGCAAGTACGCCGCTAAGCCAAGGAACTTTCGAAGTCCCTTTACGTCGACTGGCACAGGCCAGTCGCTGATCGCCTTGATCTTTTCCGGATCAGGGCGTACACCGTTTTTACCCACGATGAAGCCAAGAAGTGGTATTTCGCTCGCTTCGAATATACACTTCTTGAGGTTCGCGAACAACTTATGCTCTCGCATTAGGATCTTCCGGACGTGGATTCTATGAACCTCCACGTCCGTCTTTCCATCCATAGCTCGACTATTGACGAAGACATCGTCAAAGTAACTCGGTGCAAAATCTCGCACCGATCGCAAACAGATTCGTAAAATCTGTGGAACATTGCAGGGGCGTTGCTTGGCCCCCGTGGCATCACCAGCCACTAATAGAGCATATCACTGGGAGTGCTCAGTGCTGTGTACGGGATGTCCCGTCCACGCATGCAGATCTGATCGAATCCACCCATCAGATCAATGGACGAGAAGGTAGTGCTTTTTGCCATACCATCTATGATGACGTCCTTCCTCGGTATCGGCGTTTGAGCCGGTACCGTTGCAGCGTTCAATTTGTTGAACACGTGCACAATCCACCACCCTCCTGTGGCATTTCGCACACAGAAGGTCGGATAGCTGTGTGTGGATGTTGATTCCCTCACATGACCAGCCGCTAAGCGATCGGCAAAAAAATTGTCGATCGCTGTGACCTGTTCACGAGTCAGTGGCCACTGCTTCATGACACGGTTCTTCGAACCGGGTTTCAGTTCGATCTCGTGCCGAGTGCCTTTGTCCTTGGGCAGCTCGCATGGCACGGATTCCGGGAAAACATCCCTGAATTCAACCAAATCCTTATACGAAGGATTTGTCTTTAGAGACTCCCAAGATTGAGACGTGTATCGCTCAATCCGAGTCTTCTCGTCGAGGACACTCACGTCCATCTATGAGCTACTGAGAACCCTTTCGTTCTCAGCAAACACTTGTGCCGACCGAATATTGGCGACGTACTCGTCCTCTGTGACGAGTACGCAGATCTGCTTGATATTGTCACTACACAGATCTCGCAAGAATCTTTTAGATTCTAGCGTTGGAAACTTCACTACCTCCAAAGCCGTTTTCGGGGGCGCAACCAGATCAAGTGTATAAGCGCCTACACTTGATCCGTCATTCACCGAGACATTCAATGACTCGGTAATTTACTGGGAAAATTCATCCGCAGGTGGTTGGGGATCCACACCCTCATCATAACTCTATCGGGAGTTATCACTCTCAGGAACGCCGGAATTTTCTTCCATTACGTGTACTATCACGGTCGCGTCCTCTTCGATCGACTCTCTTTCAGTCGATCGGGTTTGCTATACGATCTACTCTCCGATAGCCGATCTCGCTTCAACGTGTTGTTCATCTTGACAAACACTTATCTCTCTTCCCGGATGCACCCTTTTTGGTGTGCATCCGTGTTCCAGTCCACTCGATCTCCTCGAGTGGTGAACCTTCGGCGCAGCCTGTGTCTCTACACAGGTGCCGGAAGCTGGTTCCACAGTGTAGTGGCCTTCTACACTGTGATCTTGTGCAATCGTACTAACGACCGTACCACAAGTGAGGCCATCGCACTCACTCGTAATACATCCACACGATTGTGGACTCTCCAAACGTTCATCAGATGGCCATCCGATAAACAAACGGCAGGCATATTTACGGATCGATGTTGCCAGCTAACCCATGGCTGGTATTTTCTAAGCCATGGCAGTTTGGGGATGACATCAAATTTGTCATCCAAATCTAGTACGATGAAATCATCATCTTACTGCTTTCCTCCTAGCATGTAGTGGATTCCCACTACACGTTTGCTCACTGTTACGGATGCGCCTGTGGCAAGGCACACCGTCATCCTCGTTGGAGGGAAGTCTCGCTCAGCTTAGTTAAGACTACTATCCCCTAGCGACTGGCGTCGAATAAAACTGTTCGACGCATTACAGTCAAATAGGGCGCGAATTGACATTCCACTCGTCACTTCGATCTTCAAAGTGATGAGGGACTCCTCATCACTAATGGCAGTAGCACACAGAGAATGTGTGTTGGGAGCAATCTTCGTCAAGAGTTCTGCAAACTTTCTTGACGTTGCTGGATCAGCAGGGTGCTCCACCCCTACTGACCCTGACCGTTTTTTTACGGTCCGACTTGCTGTCGCGACTTAGCGATATGGTCGGACCCGCGCCTCGGACTTTTCCTTGGCCAACGGTGGTCATCACGTCCTGTCTTTGGAAGTGTTGCGGTGCTCGGGACACTACACTCATGAGAGTAGTGTCCAATCTTCTGACAGTGACGGCATCTTGCCGTTCGCTTGTGACTCAGAGAGCAAGAGTTCTCGCTCTCGATGTAACAGAGGTCCATTGGTTCGGAAACGCCTTTTTCCTGTCGTTTCGTCGGACGATAGTTTGACGAGTTAGCCTGAGACTGTCTCAGGCTAAAGTCTTCTTGTTCCGCATACGCTATCGCCTTTCAAGCGTATGGAAGCCCTCTCGGAACATGTAGGTCTTCGCCGGCCCATCCACAAGGCCGTAGATGAACACGTTGATGAGCGTGTGTTCATCAACAAGGTTTTCCGTAACGCTACGTGCAAGGTAGCGCAGGTGCTGTGCATAAGCGTGCACGTCACGCTTACCTTGCTTTAGCCTCAAGAGTGCAGAGCGTGCTCTGAACTCGGCTCTCGGCGGCTCAAACGGCTCTTTGAGCCGAGACTTCAAGATCTCCAACGACTCAAACAAGTTTGGGTCGTGAAACTTGGACCCTATGGCCCAAGTCTTTGCTCGTCCTGTCAATTTTGACAGGGCGAAGGTGACTTGCATCTCGTCACCCTCGATGTGACGGACCATAATGGCGGCGTCTAACTCGACGAACCATCTCAAAAGGGAATCTTTATCGGTTCCATTGCACCTTGAGATATCAATCTTCAAGTTTTCGGGTCGATGCGTGTGCGTCCGCCCGTTCATCGACTAATGTGAGCCTTGCTGCTGTAGCAAGGCTTTGTTATGTCTTTCGACGGCAAGTTCCCCTTGTAGGAATTTGTTGATAGCAGCATGTTGCTGGTCTCTGCTGAGCATGGCACTGATGGCGAGTTAGCCCAAGAGAAATCTCATGCGGCCGACTACCTCCCATTCTGAGTCACTCAGATGGGGGTAGCCTTCACGTGTGACGTGAAAGCTGTCGTCTTCTACGTCCAACGTGTTCATGTCGGACGGACACTAAATAGTCGTTGGACGGACTACGTGCTACCAGGTGTAACGGGGCACCCTTTCGTTTGGGGTGCCGCGAAACTTCACGTACAATAGTACGTGCAGAGGAAGCTAATCTACTTGAACGACTCGGTCAAGTAAAGGTAAAAAGAGATTATATTCTATGTAGCTATCAATATAACTTTAATCTTTATCTAACTTTATTAAACTACGTAGTCGTGTGACGACAACCTGCTCACCACTCATTGCGCGCGTCTAGCAGTGATTGGTGGCAATCTATAGTCGACATGTCTTATATCAACCAATCTTGGAGCAGCGCATGAATATTATTAAAGGAGGCAAGTATTCCTTCAATATTATCCATCTCGGATAATTCTGGTGGGATATTGTCATGCTATACAATATTCCAATTGACACCGTTTGGTGTCAATATCATGTAACGGGCTACCCCGTTACAATGACTGCGGTGGAGGTGCAGAAGCACAAGTTTTCGACAACATTGTCCACAATGCGTCGGCTAATCTTACAACAAATTTGAAGGCCAAGTACAACAATGACCGACACGATCGTCTATGCCAAGCTGAAGAGCTTGCGCACTTCTCATAGTCTCTAGAGCTCGAGAAAAAGACCGGAAGGACGTTGAAACGCGAGTTAGTCGTCGCTGTCATTGGTTAAAGACGTCACAAGGAGACGCGTTCAAGATATAATTGTGGCAAACAAGGGTACTCGAAGATTCACTGTAGGTCAAAAAGAACTCAAACAATAGCGCTAAGAACAACGGTGAGGTGTTGCTTGCTGCTATCGACGACAGCGATAATAAGAATGAAGACTAGATACTCGACAGTGGTGCCAGTCGACACCTGGTGAACGACAATCGTCTGCTGATCAACGCAGAGATTTGCAGCGATATAGTCTTGCTATCTGAAAACGAGAAGGTTGGGCTGTCCAAGGTCGGTAGTGTGAGACTCTACGTGATTGCCAATGGACAATAAAAACCAGTCAAATTCACGCATATCTACTATTCACCGAGTCTGGCCCGCAACATCATCAGCTATGGCAAACTTGAATATAAGGGATACATTCCTAAATATTCGAATGGCAAGCTATCAGTAGCTCGACGGAGTGATGGACAAGTCGCGTTCGACATGACTGTGAAGAATAGTGTGCTGATAGTCGGGACGGCGAGAATTAGTGCACGCAAAAAGGGGACAGCGGATGCTATGATGGCTGCCATCCAGGAGAAGGCAGCAGATGAACTGACTTCGGAGATGCATAGTGGTTCTAATGACTACCATCCAGGAAATGACTACCATCCAGGAGAAGGCAGCAGATGAACTGACTTCGAAGATGCATAGTGGCTCTCTGCTACATTTATAAACGTCTGGGGCACCTGTCGTACAATGCAATTGAGAAGATCGCGAGAAATTTAAGCTCGGGTACCGATCTGACGGACCACAAACAGATGCCATGCATCACGTGCGTAAAATCCAAGCAGACAGAAACAAGAAGAATATGAAATACTCCAGACAGAACGCACCGATCTACCGCATCGGCGGTGTCATCTGCTCGGATCTTAAAGGTCCACTGACGCCTGCAGATCGACTCGGAAATCGATATTTGATTAATTCCATCGATTCCAGAACCAACTACTGCCAAGTATTACTATCGCGAACAAAGTGCGCTGCGGCAAAGAAGTTCAAACACTTCTTGGTGTTATTTAAACACAAATTTGAGTAAAGGATCGCGATTATCAGAACAGTTGGCGGTGGGAAATATCATAATGTTGATCTGTTCTTCAAATCTACAAGCGTTGCAAGACACGTGAGTGAAGCAAAGAATCAAGCGTCGAATGAGAAATCCAAAAGAATGCACAAAACCTTTATAAATACGACACGAGCAATGATCTTCGCGTCTGGGTTTTCGCTTACGTTCTGGGGTGGAGCAGCTGAATACTCCATGTATATTCTGAACAAAAGCCCTACAAATTAAAATCCAAAGAGAGCGTCGCCGCTTTAACTTCTGACAGATAAATCGCTAAATTTTGCGCAACACTGTGGTGTTCGGCTCCCACTGTACCGTCTACCGTGATCCAAGCAAAAAAATTGTATACGCGCCGTGCTCAAATGGGCATGATCGTTGGTTTTAGTAAAGAAACCAAGGGTTTCAGACTGTTCATCAAGAATAAAAACAAGGTCCTTACAACGCAGCATGTCAAGAATATTGAAGCATTGTGTGCAGCTCATAAATGTCAGCTGCAACTGGCCCTTGAAGGCGATGACCGTGCAGATGTAGACGAAGACACTGAGCCACCTGTGCGACAGAGCAGTAGTGGTACGGCGAGCAATATGCCCAAGAAGAAGAAATAGTGGATACGACAGCCAAACGTGACAAGAGGCGCGGCAAGGAAGCAGCTGCAAGCCACAAAGAAGTTGTCAGCGCTGATGTCGTCGATCACGTTTTCGAAAGAGACCCTGTCAACTATGGAGAGCAGTGCAGAGCAAGAAGAGAAAAGAATGGTAAAATCAAAGCGTGAGGAGCTGGACGCGCTTGAAAAGAGCGAAGTGTGGCGCTTGGCGCTCCGATCAAGCAACAGCAACGTTTTCCACAGCAAATGGGTCTTCAAGACCAAGACGACCACCGATATAAACTTGGAAAGGCACAAAGCGCTCCTCGTTGCCTGAGGGAATGAACAATTTTTCGTCATTCACTACGCACTATAATTCGCTGCTGTCATGGACATAACGACAGTGAAAGTAATCTTGGCGCTAGCTGTCACATGTGGCGTCCCGGCTAAGCACGGAGACGTTTCCAACGCTTACTTAAAATCAGAAAAGGATCAGCATTTCAAGATTCTGGTGCGTGTTCCTAAGGGTATGACGTTTGAACCAAGAGAGTGAAAAGAACTGGGTGATACGAGGATACTGGATGTCGTCCTTGTACTGAAGAAAAAGTCTTCATGGTTTAAATTAAGCATGGCGCTTGTGGATCCAATTGCTTAACAACGGGTGGATTAAAGCAGAATTTACTCGCTGCATCAGCGATATCTGCTTGTAGTACAAGCGCGACATCGATAAAGTCTTCATCGTCGGAGTCTACGCAAACAATTTGCTGGTGACCAGAGCATCCGCTGTTGCAGTTGACGATCTTTGTGTTGACGATTTTTTGTGAGCCTCGGAAGTCTTTCGATTAAAAGTCTTGGTCCATTGTCGAAAATTTTGGGTATGCGTGTGACGCGCAACGAATGTCGTGAATATTCACTTGACCAGGAGGAGACGATTGTCGACTTGCTGCGTGACAAGTCGTTCACGTATCGGGACAGGATTTAATAAATTTCAAAGTGCAGACAGCGGACTACTTGCAGACATGGTTCTCCAAATCAACCTAGCGTTCGTTCTTTTTAGTCTATTATCATGTCGTTGCTCTGGGTGGCGAGGTGCACGCGACCCGACAAAGAATTTGTAGTGCAAAAGGCAACCAGAAAAACACACGAACCACGGATCCATGACTGAAAATTGGCGAAGCGCATCGTGCGCTATCTGTGTGACACGCGTGGGTTGAAGATCAGTATGAATCCGGCAGTCGAAGAAACTGCACAAACTGTTATAGGGAGCTACAGCGACGCAGACTACGCATCCGACAAGGCAGACAGAAAGCCTTTGACCGGTAGCGTTATCATGCTAAATGGAAAGATAGTCAGCTGGTGCTCGAAAAAGCAAAAAGGTGTGGCACTTTTGACGATGGAGTCTGAAATGGTGGCATCTTCTAAAGCTGGACGAGAGCAACTTGGAGTGAGAGAGACGCTGAATAAGATCGTTAGGTCACCTGCACTACCGATGAAAATGCTCACCGACGACTAGGCAGCGATCCGGAAGATAGAGGGAGAAGCGTCGTCTTCTAAAGCAAATCACATTGATGTGAGAGTCAAGTACTTGTGCGACCACGCTCGTCGAGACGTTGTGGTGCCGCAGTATGTGCCGAACGACCTGATGTTCGCGGATGTACTCACATAAGCACTCGATGCAGCCAAGACCGTCAAGTTGCGATCGTTGCTATATATCGTGTTAGCGCAGTGTAAGCAGTCGAAAAGAGGAATGTTGAAGATCGGGATGAGAAGTCACGATGTGCGGCACGACATGCTAGATCACGTTATGTCGGTGACCGTTTGAATGTGTATAAGAGGGCAGTCGACAAGTGAAGGAGCTGCAAAGATGGGCGAAGAAGCTTGCAGTTGCCAACAGGCAGGAAACGATTCGTCGGAGTATTGGCGAAGTGTCGCGCAGCGACATTAGGTCAACCCAGTAAGAGGGGCAGATACAGAGACATAGTGTGCAAGATAGCGAGCGAGAAAACTGGGAAATAACGACTTAGCTTAATATCAGCTTCCTTACTACCTCATCAAGTGCAAGCTCAACATTGGCCAGCAGGAACTTGTACAATGTAGCGGCCAAGGGAATTACTGTGGATCCAGCGCTACTTTTGTTGTGAGGTAGAACAGATAAACTAAGCTCGTCCGCTTGTTCTGTGCTTACTACGTATAGACAAAATGGATGGGGTCGCAATGCCAAAAATCTACACGAAGATGCAGAAGTCAAGAACAAAATTTGATGTAATCTAAAAGAGCTGTACTTGTATCTCGTATGAGCTTCAATATCCATTTTGAGCATTTTAAATCCATTGATCGATGTTAAATACGCCCACGTCTATAGAACTGCAGTTTTCTTTCGTACAATCGTACAGAAGAAACTGCACATTTTCTGTACGATTACAGACCTTTTCATTAATGTCTTCCGCTCCTTTCTGGATTAATTTTGTCGGAATCAGCGCTTTGCTTGATATCTTTTGTTTATACTTCTTCAATAGTAGACGCATGTAACTGAGAGCGTCGAGCAGAAGCACGTTGAAACCTCAAATATACAGCATATCCTGGACGGCCAACTTACTTGCAGCAGAGCCGCCATTATACGGCTTTTCCGGAAATGCCAGAACTACAAACTCGACAGATCCGACCCAGAATCCACACTAAGCACACGGGCTGACACATCCTTGGCTTGCAGAAGGGTGATCGGGTCCGCAAGGCCTTGTTTGAGAGGGACTTGCGGTGTCTGGGATAAATTTGATTGTGTTACTCATGTGCTTTAGATACCTTGCGCTTCATCACTACCAACAAAACCAACTTTAGATAGAATACGACCGTCAACTGTCCTGTAAAAATCCAACTGGAGATACAACACTTGTTCAAATCCAACTGGAGACACAACATTTGACCATCAACTAACTGTCAACAGACATCAGACTAGCCATCCAGACACGCGAGGAGAGGCGATGCAGATTGCAGGGATGTCACACTCCCATGAACCAGTTTTACTTAGCATATAAAATTGAGACAAATTGAAAGGCGCTGATACACTGCTCCCATGTCGACAGTGACTGTTATATCAGCATGGACTATGCAAATAGGGTAAGATCAATCCGCCACCTCCTTTTTTTCCGATACTGTTTCGGGCGCCGGATCATCACGTGATCGCCTAGGTAGTAAAAGTGTTCCAGAAGCTTGGTTACATCGCGGGTGTTGTCGACCAGGATAGCCTTAAACCGGTGTTTGGATATGTAACGGGGCACTCTGAAGCTTGTACTGATGACAGTACAAGCTACTTATTCTGATGACAGAATAAGGCGGTGCCTCGGAACTTCACGTACACTCGTACGTGCAGAGGAAGACGGTAAGAAGAAGCGAGTACTTGGTTAAAGTAAAAAGTAGAACTGTATTTAGTATAGTTAATGTCTGCAATAAATCACTATTTATCTTCATCTAACTATGTCTAAATAGCAAATGTGTAAGTCAAATATCTGCTCACCACTCATTGCGTGCGTCTGTCGTGGCGCGTCTTCGTCGGTTGATATAACGGCCTATATCAACCAATTAGGAACTACTCGTAAGTGCTACAGAAGATTTGTCCTTAAGACAATATTCTGAGAATGTAACTCTTACAGTTATATTCTATCAACAATTTCTTATAAATTGCTATGCAACGATTCACCCCGTTACATCACCCCCCTTAACCATCAGTCACTTTAGTGACTGATTGGCTAAATGGATACTCGTCCCAAATCATTTGGGACAGGGTTTGCACTTGTTGGTCCGAGTCCACTTTCCAACATTTCATCGGCATGGTTAACAAGTCCATGCGATGCGCGAGCAAGTCTCTGTGCGGACGCCGAAGCAAAAACCACAGCAACTGATGTCTCATCGGTTGCTGAAGCAACTCAGCCTGTTTCACTTGGTGATGCAGGCGCTGGTCATGAAGACACTCATGTCTTCACAGAGTATGAGCTAGGTTTCTCATGCTCTTCTGATTCGGAAGACGGATCCGTATCGACGGCGATCGAATCCAAGCCGCCTGCCAAGCGTGGCATGGATAATGCTATGCTTCGTAGCATCTTTGGTTCATCTGACGAATCAGATGAACCATCGCCGAAGCGAAGGCACTCGAGATCGCGAGCCTCGGGCGCTAGCAGTGGCGTCGTTTCACCTTTGAACATCACTTCGCAACGAGGTGCCAGTCCTTCTGTCGGCACATCGCAGGAAGAGCGGGACCGCAGTGTGTTGCGTCTCGCTCCTGAGAAGAAGGCATGGATGCCTGCCAAATCCGTCATGGATCACTTGTCGGCGACGACGAGTGATCGTTATCGAACACGATTGTTCGATTCGTCAAGGATCCATCACCTTGACCCCAGCGCGAAAGACTATCGCGCTGAAAACGAATTCTTCATCGATGCTTACTTTAGACATCGATGGTACAGTGGGAATCACAAACGTGATGGTCCCTCACTACTTCAGGCGTGGAACGCCTACATCCATAACCTTGAGTATGTAGATCGTGACGTTTGGAACGACGAACTTATCAAAGCTCGTGATAAGTTTGAAAAGCGAACCCCGACAGGTGCACGCTACAAGCTGCATCGTCTGTCAAGGGAGAAGGGATCACCCTGCCTCTCTTGGGGAGACTCGTGCCTATGTCGTGTAAACAACTCTGCACGAGCACCTAAGGAGGCTTAACTCCTTACCAGCCCGTGGTGGCGCGTACGTGTCTCTACTGAGATGTACGAAGGGATTGACAACCTGAAATCCCTTTACGACCGTGCCGGGAAGACTTTCTCCGGCGGTCCTTCTGCGGCACAGGATGTGCCGCGTCGTACTGCTCAACCAGACCCAGTACGTCGATCATCAGTTGGGAGCGGGGCTCCCAAGAATCCCAGGACGGGGGATAGCCGCGCCACCGGACGAGATAACTCGTCCGACGTCCGTTCACGTCGCGATGGTTCAACAGCTGCTCAACTAGATAGCGCTGGCCACCGCGAGAGTCCTCTAATGGAGGTCGAGGAGGAGGAAAGACGCTCTCCACACGATCGTGGGGATCCGTGGGTTCCCGAGAGCTTCTTTGATTGCGTAACGCAAGGTTTACGCGACGATCTCGAGCATGAGCGGAATAGGCGTCTCCAAATGGCGGACACTGCCTCGAAGCATCGAGCTGAGTTTGCCTTTGCTCAGCTTGAGAACGACATATATATGACATCTCTTTGTGACGAGCTAAGGGTAGCTCGTGGGATAGTTGATCGGTCTCGGGATGAGATAGCTGCTCTTCAGACCCTTGTTGATGCCCACCATCGGGAGCACAAGGCTCTCTGCGAGATGCTTGAGCGCAAGGGCGTTCTTCATCGGAAGAAGCAGCGTACTGATGGTACGGCTTAAGCCGACCAACGTAAAACGTGGGATGCTTTCGCATCTTACGTGGTAACTCGATCGTGTATGCATTGCCTAGGCGGTGCAATACACGAAATGGGCCAATGTACTTGGGTAGTAGTTTACTGCTACCCAAGTTAGTCACTACATGCTTTGGTAGATTAACAGTAGACAGTAGGACCAAGTCACCTTTATTAAACAAAAGAGTGTTTGCCCTTCCATTCTTGTCAGCGTTTTGCTTTTGCTTATCCACCGCTTCGGCGATGGAGTCTTGCACAAAACGGACTACCGTTTCACGAGCCAGTACGAACTCATCTGATGACTCGTTAGCTTCAGTGTGCTGTGAGCGCACTGCAGCGACATCAATCTTTTCTTCAGTGAGGGCTTCCTCACTCTCACTGGGATCATCTTCTTCAGTGAGGGCTTCCGCACTCTTACTAGCATCATCTTCTTCGATATCGATGTTATCGATATCGGCATCAAACGCAATGACCTCTTCTTCAGAGTGTGATGAGCGTGAACCAAATCGGCTTTTGCTCGCGCGAGTCCATCCCCCCTTAAACCAGAGTTACACTCTAGTAAGGTGGGTAAACGCGGATGGCGTAAGCCATTCACGTAAAACGGTGTATGTGTCGTGGACGCATGCATCGAGTTGTTAATGGCAAACCCTACCATTGGCAAAAACTCACTCCAACTCTTAAAGGAGTGTACGTATCCTTGAAGTATCTCTTCAAGGATACGATTGGCACGTTCCGTCTGACCATCTGACTCTGGATGATCAGATGTCGACGTCTTCAAGCGCGTTCCAAGTGATTTGAACATGGAGCGCCAGAAATCAGCAGTGGAGCGTGGATCTCTTTTTGATACGAGTTCAGGGGGCAACCCATGAAGTCGGAAGATGGTGTCGATAAAGACACAAGCACAGCCACTTGCCGTGATTGTCTCTGGTACAGCCACAAGGTGTACCATTTTGCTGAATCTTTCAACAAATAAGAGGATACCCGTATTCTTGCGTGCGTCTTTGGGTAACCCGAAGACGAAATCCATTGAGATGGATTGCCAGCACTCTGCCGGAACCGGTAGAGGCTGTAAATTTGCACGCAGTGAAGGACTTGACTTCACTCGTTGACAGACTTCGCGTACGCGAAAATACTTTCGCACAAACTGATACTGGCGGGGCCAGCAAAAGTCTCGACTTACCGTGAGATATTTCTTCTCCCGGCCACGATGTCCTTCTGTAGGAGCATCGTGATACTCGAACATGATCCGCAAGCGCAGATCAGTATCATCTGGAATGAAAACACGTGGTGTGTCACCAGCAACGGCTGTATAATACAGTAAAACGTTACGAGTAGTGTATCGATCTGATGCAGATCGACACGCAGACGATAATCGTTTCAACGATTCTCGAGATGGTTGTGAGAGATGTGTCAACAACTTCACAATCTCACCATCTTGGGCATACGCCCGCCTCACATCATCATGCAATGTTGAAGATGGTACTGAGGACGTCATAACCGCAACAGTGGCTGTCTCACCGTTGGGTTTCACGACTGGTTCAAAGTCGGGACGACGTGAGAGTGCATCAGCTACGACATTAAGTCGTCCTGGTTTGTACTCTACCGTAAAGTTGCATTCTGCAAAGAATGACAACCACCGCGCCATTCGTTGTGAAAGGAGCGGGCTGTTTACTGCCGTGCGTTATGACGCATGGTCAGTGTAAACAATGAAGGGTCTATCTCCTAATAGATGGACTCTGAACTTCGCGAATGCATACTTCATGGCAAGGACTTCCTTGTCATGCACTGGATAGTTCCGCTCAGCTGGTTGCAGCTGACGCAAGTGATAGCAGAATACGCGCTCAACTCCTTCAAGATCGTACTGCATTAATGCACAGCCGTTTGCGAAATCGCTGGCATCACAGACCACATGAAATGACCTGTCCTGATCGGCAATTGCTAGGACCGGGGATTGTATCAAGCTCTGCTTGATACCCTCAAAGCAGCGCTGACATTCAGCGTTCCATAACCACCTCTCGTTCTTTTTCAACAAACGAGAGAGGTGCACAGTCATCTCGGCGTAATTGCGTGAATGCTTGTGCAAATACGCCGCTAGCCCAATGAATTTTCGAAGACCTTTGACATCAACTGGCACAGGCCAGTCGGTGATCGACTTGATCTTTTCGGGATCAGGACGTACACCGTTCTTACCAACGATGCACCCAAGAAGTGGTATTTCGCTTGCTGCAAATATAAACTTCTTGAGATTGGCATACAATTGATGCTTTCGCATGATTGTAAGAACCTGTCGGACGTGGTACCTGTGAACCTCAAAATCCGACTTTCCATCCATAGCACGGCTATGGATGAATACGTCATCAAAATAACTCGGCGCGAATTCTCGTACTGGTCTCAACAGATGTGATACACATCTGTTGAATGTGGCAGGGGCATTACTAAGCCCTTGTGGCATCACTAGCCATTCCCAGAGCATGCCGCTAGGCGTGCTAACTGCGGTATAGGGTATATCCCGTTCTCTCGCATAAGGATTTGATAGAAGCCATCCATCAAATCCATGGACGAAAAGATGGTACTCTTTGACATACCATCAATGATTCCATCCTTCCTTGGTATTGGCGTCTGAGCCGGTACCGTTGCAGCATTCAACTTGATGAATGCATGCACTATCCGCCACCCTCCTGTTGGTTTTCGCACACAGAAGGTCGGAGAGCTATGTGGGGAAGTTGATTCCCTCACATGGCCTGCAGCTAAACGATCGGCAAAGAACTTATCGATCGCAAGTACTTGTTCACGAGGCAGTGGCCACTGCTTCATGACACAGTATTTCGAGCCTAGTTTAAGCTCGACCTCGTGTCGAAGACCTTAATCCTTCGGTAATTCGCACGGAGCAGTTTCAGGGAATACATCCTTGAATTCAACCAAATCTTCATAGAGAGGATTTGTCTTGAGCGATTCCCACGATTGGGAGTCATATCGCTCAACTCGTGTCTTTTCATCGAGGACGCTCTCGTCCATCGATGAACTACTGAGAACTCTCTCGTTCTGAGTGAACACTGTTTTTGACCTTATGTCGGCTACGCACTCGTCGTCAGCGACGAGTACGCAGATCTGCTTGACTTTGCCACTACGCAGATCACGCAAGAACCTTTTATGTTCGAGCGTTGGCAACTGAGTGATCTCCGAAGTCAACTTCGGAGGCGCAATCAGATCAAGTGTATAAGCGCCTACACTTGATCCGTCATTGACTATGGCATTCAATTTCTCTGTCATTTCCTGGGGACTTATTCTCTCAGGCCTCGAAGGACTTTTTCCTTCGGCTTCCCGGGGACTTATTCCCGCGGGTTTCGGGGATCTTATTTCCACCGTATCTGTAATATCGGGACTTATTCCCTTTACTTCCTCTAGCTGGGGTTGCGCAACCACAGCGAGATCCTCTACGAAAGACTCTCCAGTCGATCTAGGATTATCGTTTCGCTTAACCTGAGCGATCGATTGTTTCTCTTCTAGATGTTCCCCGCTAGGGATACATCTTTGTCCCGGTCCACTCGACTTATTCGAGTGGTGGACCTTCGGCGCAGCCTGTGTTTCCTCACAGCCGCCGGAAGCTTGCTCCGAAGTGTAACCGTTTGTTACACTAAGGTTTCGTGCAGTCGTACTAACGACCGTACCACAAGTGAGTCCATCGCACTCACTCGTAGTACATCCACACGCTTGTGGACACTCCAAAACGTTCATCAGATGGCCATCTGATGAACAAGCGGCAGGCATCGTTACTGTCCGATGTTGCCAATTAACCCGTGGTTCGTACCTTCTGAGCCACGGTATTCCAAGGATGGCATCAAATGTGTCATCCAAATTCAATACGATAAAGTCATCATCAAATTGGGTATCTTCTAGCGTATAGTGGATCTTCACTATACGCTTTATGACGGTTACGGATGCGCCTGTCGCAAGACGTACCGTCATCCTCGTGGGAGGTGTGTCACATTCACTGAATTTAAAGTGACCATCTTCTAGCGATTGGCGTCGCACAAAATTGTTGCACGCCCCACAATCGACTAGAGCTCGAAGGGACAACTTATTTGTCACTTGGAGTTTCAAGATAATGAGTGAGATCTCATTACCTAGAGCAGCAACACACAATGTTTGTGTGTTGGGAGCAACCTTCATCAAGAGGCCCACAAATTCTCTTGACGTTGCTGGACCAGTCGGGTGCTCCTCACCTACTAATCCTGTCCGTTTTTTGACGGTCCATCCCGTTGTTGCGTCTTTGCACCAACAGCTGACCCTCGTCCCTGCCCCTTTCTCATGGGTGGACGGTCATTACGCCCAGTGTTGCGAGACACCGGACGAGGGGCACTACACTCGTAAGCGTAGTGTCCTGTCTTTTGACATCTGTTGCATTTCTGCAACTTCTTGTAGTCTGTAAAGCGAGCCTTCTCGCTCTCTACATAACAGAGTTCCATTGGCTCTGGAATTCCGTTGTCATATCGTCTCGGTGGACTATATGATGTCTAGCTGGCGCGAGCCTGTCTCAGACTGAAGTCTTCTTGTTCCGCAATGGAAATGGCTTGTTCTAGTGAGTCTAGTTTAAGTCGGAATAGGTGAGTCTTGACAGGACTATCCGCAAGACCCTGCATGAACACCGAAACCAACGTGTGTTCATCCACTGGATTGGAACTTATACAACTCGTAAGATGTCGTATATGTTGAGCGTAAGCGTGCACATCACGCTTACCCTGCTTGAGCTTCAAGAGTTCGGTTCGAGCCCTGAACTCAGCTCTAGGCGGTTCAAACGTTTGTCTGAGCCGCGACTTGAAGACTTCCAACGACCCAAACGCATATGGGTCGTGCAGCTTGAGCCCCAGTGCCCAAGTCTTGGCACGTCCTGCCAGATTTGATTGGGCAAATGCAGCTTGCATATCCCCGTCGTCGATGCGACGCGCCCTTATGGCGTCATCCAATTCGACGAACCATCTCAAGAGGGAGTCTTCTTCGACCCCTCTATACTTTGAGATGTCAATCTTCAAAGTCTCGGGCCGACGCGAGTGCATCGACCCGCCAGCAGCAGCCTGCTGCTGTCTCAACTGTTCAAACTGTTGAGCACCCTGTTCTCTCAACAACTCTGCTTGTTGAGAACCTTGTTGGTGAAGCAAGGCTACTTTCTCGCGTTCTGCGTCAAGTTCATTTTGAATAAACTTGGCGATAGTAGCATGTTGGGCATCTCTATTGAGAGCCTTTAGCGTGACGCTAACAGCATGGATGCCCATGGTTGAACCCATCCGTTCAACCGCATCACATTCGACATCGCTCAAATGGGAGTAGCCGTCACGCGTAGCGTGAAAGCTTTGGTCATCTTCATCATCCAACATATTCATGTTAGATGTGAACGTGGTCCTTGGACGGACTACGAAGCGCTACCAGGTGTAACGGGGCACCCTGAAGCTTGTACTGATGACAGTACAAGCTACTTATTCTGACGACAGAATGAGGCGGTGCCGCGTAACTTCACGTACACTGGTACGTGCAGAGGAAGACGGTAAGAATAAGCGAGCACTTAGTTTAAGTAAAAAGTAGAACTGTATTTATCATAATTAATGTCTGTTAATAAACCACTGTTTATCCTCATCTAACTATGTCTAAATTCAAATGTGTAAGTCGAATATCTGCTCACCGCTTATTGCGTGCGTCTGTCGTGGCGCGTCTTCGTTGGTTGATACAATGGCCTATATCAACCAATTAGGAACTACTCGTAAGTGCTGCAGAATATTTGTCCTTATGACAATATTCTGAGAATGTAACTCTTACAGTTATATTCTATTAACAATTTCTTATAAATTGCTATGCAACGATTAACCCTGTAACGGGGCACCCTGAAGCTTGTACTGGTGACAGTACAAGCTACTTATTCTGATAACAGAATAAGGCGGTGCCTCGTAACTTCACGTACACTCGTACGTGCAGAGGAAGACGGTAAGAAGAAGCGAGTACTTGGTTAGAGTAAAAAGTAGAACTGTATTTATAATAGTTAATGTCTGCAATAAATCACTATTTATCTTCATCTAACTATGTCTAAATACAAATGTGTAAATCAATTATCTGCTCACCACTCATTGCGTGCGTCTGTCGTGGTGCGTCTTCGTTGGTTGATATAATGGCCTACATCAACCAATTAGGAACTACTTGTAAGTGCTACAGAATATTTGTCCTTATGACAATATTCTGAGAATATAAATCTTACAGTTATGTTCTATCAACAATTTCTTATAAATTGTTATGTAACGATTCACCCCGTTACATCACCCCCCTTAACCATCAGTCACTTTAGTGACTGATTGACTAAACGGATACTCGTCCCAAATCATTTGGGACGGGGTTTGCACTTGTTGGTCCGCGTCCACTTTCCAACATTTCATCGCATGGTTAACAAGCCCATGCGATGCGCGAGCAAGGCCGCCGAGAGCGCGTCTGCACGTCTCTGTGCGGACGCCGAAGCAGAAACCACAGCAACTGATGTCCCATCGGTTGCTGAAGCAACTCAGCCTGTGTCACTTGGTGACGCAGGCGCTGGTCATGAAGACACTCGTGTCTTCACAGAGTACGAGCTCGGTGTCTCGTACTCTCCTGATACGGATGACGGATCCGTATCGACGGCGATTGAATCTAAGCCGCCTGCCAAGCGTGGCATGGACGATGCTTTGCGTCGCAGCATCTTTGGTTCATCTGATGAATCAGATGAACCATCGCCGAAGCGAAGGCGCTCGAGGTCGCGAGACTCGGGCGCTAATAGTGGTGTCGGTTCTCCAATGGACACCACTTCACAGCGAGGTGCCAGTACTTCTGTCGGCACGTCGCAGGAAGAGCGGGACCGCAATGTGTTGCGTCTCGCTCCAGAAAAGAAGGCATGGATGCCTCCAAAATCAGTCATGGATCACTTGTCGGCGACGACGAGTGATCGTTATCGAACACGATTGTTCGATTCGTCAAGGATCCATCACCTTGACCCCAGCGCGAAAGACTATCGCGCTGAACATGAGTTCTTCATCGATGCTTTCTTCAGACATTGATGGTACAGTGGGAATCACAAACGTGATGGTCCCTCACTACTTCAGGCGTGGAACGCCTACATCCATAACCTCGAGGATGTAGGTCGTGACGCTTGGAACGACAAACTTATCAAAGCTCGTGATAAGTTTGAAAAGCGAACCCCGACAGGTGCACGCTACAAGCTGCATCGTCTGTCAAGGGAGAAAGGATTGCCCTGCCTCTCTTGGGGAGACTCGTGCCCATGTTGTGTGAACAACTCTGCACGAGCACCTAAGGAGGCTTACCTCCTTACCAGCCCGTGGTGGCGCGTACGTGTCTCTACTGAGATGTACGAAGGGATTGACAACCTGAAATCCCTTTACGACCGTGCCGGGAAGACTTTCTCCGGCGGTCCTTCTGCGGCACAGGATGTGCCGCGTCGTACTGCTCGACCAGACCCAGTACGTCGATCATCAGTTGGGAGCGGGGCTCCCAAGAATCCCAGGACGGGGGATAGCCGCGCCACCGGACGAGATAACTCGTCCGACGTCCGTTCACGTCGCGATGGTTCAACAGCTGCTCAACTAGATAGCGCTGGCCACCGCGAGAGTCCTCTAATGGAGGTCGAGGAGGAGGAAAGACGCTCTCCACACGATCGTGGGGATCCGTGGGTTCCCGAGAGCTTCTTTGATTGCGTAACGCAAGGTTTACGCGACGATCTCGAGCATGAGCGGAATAGGCGTCTCCAAATGGCGGACACTGCCTCGAAGCATCGAGCTGAGTTTGCCTTTGCTCAGCTTGAGAACGACATATATATGACATCTCTTTGTGACGAGCTAAGGGTAGCTCGTGGGATAGTTGATCGGTCTCGGGATGAGATAGCTGCTCTTCAGACCCTTGTTGATGCCCACCATCGGGAGCACAAGGCTCTCTGCGAGATGCTTGAGCGCAAGGGCGTTCTTCATCGGAAGAAGCAGCGTACTGATGGTACGGCTTAAGCCGACCAACGTAAAACGTGGGATGCTTTCGCATCTTACGTGGTAACTCGATCGTGTATGCATTGCCTAGGCGGTGCAATACACGAAAAGGGCCAATGTACTTGGGTAGTAGTTTACTGCTACCCAAGTTAGTCACTACATGCTTTGGTAGATTAACAGTAGACAGTAGGACCAAGTCACCTTTATTAAATAAAAGAGTGTTTGCCCTTCCATTCTTGTCAGCGTTTTGCTTTTGCTTATCCACCGCTTCGGCGATGGAGTCTTGCACAAAACGGACTACCGTTTCACGAGCCAGTATGAACTCATCTGATGACTCGTTAGCTTCAGTGTGCTGTGAGCGCACTGCAGCAACAACAACCTTTTCTTCAGTGAGGGCTTCCGCACTCTCACTGGGATCATTGTCTTCAGTGAGGGCTTCCGCACTCTCACTGGCATCATCTTCTTCGATATCGATGTTATCGATATCGGCATCAAACGCAATGACTTCTTCGTCAGAGCGTGATGAGCGTGAACCAAATCGTTTTTTGCTCGCGCGAGTCCCTCCCCCCCCTTAAACCAGAGTTACACTCTAGTAAGGTGGGTACACGCGGATGGCGCAAGCCATTCACGTAAAGCGGTGTATGTGTCGTGGACGCATGCACCGAGTTGTTGATGGCAAACTCTACCATTGGCAAAAACTCACTCCAACTCTTAAAGGAGTGTACGTATCCTCGAAGTATCTCTTCAAGGACACGATTGGCACGTTCCGTCTGACCATCTGACTCTGGTCGATCAGATGTAGACATCTTCAAGCGCGTTCCGAGTGATTTGAACACGGAACGCCAGAAATCAGCAGTGAATCGTGGATCTCTGTCTGATACGAGTTCACGGGGCAACCCATGAAGTCGGAAGATGGTGTCGATAAAGACACAAGCACAGCCACTTGCCGTGATTGTCTCTGGTACAGCCACAAGGTGTACCATTTTGCTGAATCTGTCAACAAATACGAGAATACCCGTATTCCCGCGTGCGTCTTTGGGTAACCCGAAGATGAAATCCATTGAGATGGATTCCCAGCACTCAGCCGGAACCGGTAGAGGCTGTAAAGGTGCACGCAGTGAAGGACTTGACTTCACTCGTTGGCAGACTTCGCATGCGCGAACATACTTTCGCACAAACTGATACTGGCGGGGCCAGTAAAAGTCTCGACTTACCGTGAGATATGTTTTCTCTCGGCCACGATGTCCTCCTATAGGAGCATCGTGATACTCGAACATGATCCGCAAACGCAGATCAGTATCATCTGGAATGACAACACGTGGTGTGTCACCAGAAACGGCTGTATAATACAGTAAACCGTTACGAGTAGTGTATCGATCTGATGCAGATCGATACGCAGGCGACAATCGTTTCAACGATTCTAGGGATGGTTGGGAGAGATGTGTCAACAACTTCACAATCTCACCATCTTGGGCGTAAGCCCGCCTCACATCATCATACAACATTGTAGATGGAACTGAGGACGTCATAACCGCAACAGTGACTGTCTCACTGTTGGGTTTCGCGACTGTTTCAAAGTCGGGACGACGTGAGAGTGCATCAGCGACGACATTAAGTCGTCCTGGTTTGTACTCGACCGTAAAGTTGTATTCTGCAAAGAATGACAACCACCGCGCCATTCGTTGTGAAAGGTGCGGGCTGTTCACTGCCGTGCGTAAGGACGCATGGTCAGTGTAAACAACGAAGGGTCTATCTCCTAATAGATAGACTCTGAACTTCGCTAGTGCATACTTCATGGCAAGGAGTTCCTTGTCATGTACTGGATAGTTCCGCTCAGCTGGTTGCAGCTGACGTGACTGATAGCAGACGACGCGTTCAACGCCTTCAAGATCGTACTGCATTAATGCACAGCCGATTGCGAAATCGCTGGCATCACAGACCACATGAAATGGCCTGTCCTGATCGGCTATTGCTAGGACTGGGGATTGTATCAAGCTCTGCTTGATACCCTCAAAGGAGCGTTGACATTCAGCGTTCCATAACCACCTCTCGTTCTTTTTCAACAAACGAGAGAGGTGCACAGTCATCTCGGCGTAATTGCGTGAATACTTATGCAAATACGCCGCTAGCCCAAGGAATTTTCGAAGACCTTTGACATCGACCGGCACAGGCCAGTCGGTGATCGACTTGATCTTTTCGGGATCAGGACGTACACCGTTCTTACCAACGATGCACCCAAGAAGTGGTATTTCGCTTGCTGCAAATATACACTTCTTGAGGTTTGCATACAATTGATGCTTTCGCATGATTGTAAGAACTTGTCGGACGTGGTACCTGTGAACCTCAACGTCCGACTTTCCATCCATAGCTCGACTATGGATGAATACGTCATCGAAATAACTCGGCGCGAACTCTCGTACTGGTCTCAACAGATGTGATACACATCTGTTGAACGTGGCAGGGGCATTACTGAGCCCTTGTGGCATTACTAGCCATTCCCAGAGCATGCCGCTAGGCGTGCTAACTGCGGTATAGGGTATATCCCGTTCCGGCATAAGGATTTGATAGAAGCCATCCATCAAATCCATGGACGAAAAGATGATACTCTTTGACATACCATCAATGATTACGTCCTTCCTCGGTATCGGCGTCTGAGCCGGTACCGTTGCAGCGTTCAATTTATTAAACGCGTGCACTATCCGCCACCCTCCTGTTGCTTTTCGCACACAGAAGGTCGGAGAGCTATGTGGGGAAGTTGATTCCCTCACATGGCCCGCTGCTAAACAATCGGCAAAGAACTTGTCGATCGCAAGTACTTGTTCACGAGGCAGTGGCCACTGCTTCATGACACAGTACTTCGAGCCTGGTTTAAGCTCGACTTCGTGTCGAATACCTTTATCCTTCGGTAATTCGCACGGAACAGTTTCAGGGAATACATCCTTGAATTCAACCAAATCTTCATAGAGAGGATTTTCCTTGAGCGATTCCCATGATTGGGACTCATATCGCTCAATTCGTGTCTTTTCATCTAGGACACTCTCGTCCATAGATGAACTACTGAGAACTCTCTCGTTCTCAGTAAACACTGTTGTTGACCTTATGTCGGTTACACACTCGTCGTCAGCGACGAGTATGCAGATCTGCTTGACTTTGCCACTACGCAGATCACGCAAGAACCTTTTATGTTCGAGCGTTGGCAACTGAGTGATCTCCGAAGTTAACTTCGGAGGCGCAATCAGATCAAGTGTATAAGCGCCTACACATGATCCGTTATTGACTATGACATTCAATGTCTCTGTCATTTCCTGGGGACTTATTCCCTCAGGCTTCGAAGGACTTATTCCTTCGTCTTCCCGGGGACTTATTCCCGCGGGTTTCGGGGAACTTATTTCCGCCGTATTTGTAATCTTGGGACTTATTCCCTTTACTTCCTCTAGCTGGGGTTGCGCAACCACAGCGAGATCCTCTACGAAAGACTCTCCAGTCGATCTAGGATTATCGTTTCGCTTAACCTGAGCGATCGATTGTTTCTCTTCTAGATGTTCCCCTCTAGGGATACATCTTTGTCCCAGTCCACCCGACTTATTCGAGTGGTGGACCTTCGGCGCAGCCTGTGTTTCCTCACAGCCGCCGGAACTTTGCTCCGAAGTGTAACCGTTTGGTACACTAAGGTTTTGTGCAGTCGTACTAACGACCGTACCACAAGTGAGGCCATCGCACTCACTCGTAGTACATCCACACGCTTGTGGACGCTCCAAAACGTTCATCAGATGGCCATCTGATGAACAAGCGGCAGGCATCGTTACTGTCCGATGTTGCCAGTTTACCCGTGGTTCGTACCTTCTGAGCCACGGTATTCCAAGGATGACATCAAATTTGTCATCCAAATCCAATACGATAAAGTCATCGTCATATTGGGTATCTTCTAGCGTATAGCGAATCTTCACTATACGCTTCATGACGGTTACGGATGCGCCTGTCGCAAGACGTACCGTCATCCTCGTGGGAGGTGTGTCACATTCACTGAATTTAAAGTGACCATCTTCTAGCGATTGGCGTCGCACAAAATTGTTGCACGCCCCACAATCGACTAGAGCTCGAAGGGACAACTTATTTGTCACTTGGAGTTTCAAGATAATGAGTGAGATCTCATTACCTAGAGCAGCAACACACAATGTTCGTGTGTTGGGAGCAACCTTCATCAAGAGGCCCACAAATTCTCTTGACGTTGCTGGACCAGTCGGGTGCTCCTCACCTACTAATCCTGTCCGTTTTTTGACGGTCCATCCCGTTGTTGCGTCTTTGCACCAACAGCTGACCCTCGTCCCTGCCCCTTTCTCATGGGTGGACGGTCACTACGCCCAGTGTCGCGAGACACTGGACGAGGGGCACTACACTCGTAAGCGTAGTGTCCTGTCTTCTGACATCTGTTGCATCTCTGCAACTTCTTGTAGCCTGTAGAGCGAACCTTCTCGCTCTCTACATAACAGAGTTCCATCGGCTCTGGACCTCCGTTGTCATATCGTCTCGGTTGACGATATGATGTCGAGCTGGCGCGAGCCTGTCTCAGACTGAAGTCTTCCTGCTCCGCAATGGAAATGGCTTGTTCTAGTGAATCTAGTTCAAGCCGGAACAGGTGAGTCTTGACGGGACCATCCGCAAGACCCTGCATGAACACCGAAACCAACGTGTGTTCATCCACTGGATTGGAACTTATACAACTCGTAAGATGTCGTATATGTTGAGCGTAAGCGTGCACATCACGCTTACCCTGCTTGAGCTTCAAGAGTTCGGTTCGAGCCCTGAACTCAGCTCTAGGCGGTTCAAACGTTTGTCTGAGCCGCGACTTGAAGACTTCCAACGACCCAAACGCATATGGGTCGTGCAGCTTGAGCCCCAGTGCCCAAGTCTTGGCACGTCCTGCCAGATTTGATTGGGCAAATGCAACTTGCATATCCCCGTCGTCGATGCGACGCGCCCTTATGGCGTCATCCAATTCGACGAACCATCTCAAGAGGGAGTCTTCTTCGACCCCTCTATACTTTGAGATGTCAATCTTCAAAGTCTCGGGCCGACGCGAGTGCATCGACCCGCCAGCAGCAGCCTGCTGCTGTCTCAACAGTTCAAACTGTTGAGCACCTTGTTCTCTCAACAACTCTGCTTGTTGAGAACCTTGTTGGTGAAGCAAGGCTACTTTCTCGCGTTCAGCGTCAAGTTCATGTTGGATGAACTTGGCGATAGTAGCATGTTGGGCGTCTCTATTGAGAGCCTCTAGCATGACGCTAACAGCATGGATGCCCATGGTCGAACCCATTCGTTCAACCGCATCCCATTCGACATCGCTCAAATGGGAGTAGCCGTCACGCGTAGCGTGAAAGCTTTGGTCATCTTCATCATCCAACATATTCATGTTGGATGTGAACGCGGTCCTTGGACGGACTACAAAGTGCTACCAGGTGTAACGGGGCACCCTGAAGCTTGTACTGGTGACAGTACAAGCTACTTATTCTGATAACAGAATAAGGCGGTGCCTCGTAACTTCACGTACACTCGTACGTGCAGAGGAAGACGGTAAGAAGAAGCGAGTACTTGGTTAGAGTAAAAAGTAGAACTGTATTTATAATAGTTAATGTCTGCAATAAATCACTATTTATCTTCATCTAACTATGTCTAAATACAAATGTGTAAATCAGTTATCTGATCACCACTCATTGCGTGCGTCTGTCGTGGTGCGTCTTCGTTGGTTGATATAATGGCCTACATCAACCAATTAGGAACTACTTGTAAGTGCTACAGAATATTTGTCCTTATGACAATATTCTGAGAATATAAATCTTACAGTTATGTTCTATCAACGATTTCTTATAAATTGTTATGTAACGATTCACCCCGTTACAAACCCCGTTACACGAGGGGGGTAGCTATTGCGGTTGTGGCAAAATGATGACATTTGTAGTGATGTTTTATAAGCGTTAGGTGGTAGTAGAAGGGTATATCAGTACGTACTTCTATTAATAGACTGCACGGAGCTGACCTCGAGAACAACAATTTTCTCGTCCTCACGCCCACCCCTTGCGATGTCACATGAACGAATCATGTATTCCAGGTAAAGCCCTTCGTTTGCACTATTTTCAAGTACGAGATCGATCTCACACCGCACCTTTAGGTGCGCTCCCTTTTAGCGGAAATGCTAGCTTTGATAGAAAAAGAGTGCAAATTGAGATACAGTATAAAATAAGCCCCTCATAACTATTCGATGTAATGAGTGAGTGTGGGTAAAAATAGGGTGCGATAACTGGTTGGCAAAAGGGGTGCGAATATCAGGTTGGCAATAGGGGTGCGAATTTGAGGAAAAGAGGTTTGAATATATCGACTCTCTACATAATTCCCTGCTCATAAAGTGGAAGTCGCCAGCTCGTTGTCCGTCGCTGTACGAGACGTCAAGTAGAGTTGCCAATCGTTCATGTGCCAATGAACAAGGCGCTTTGACATCAGTTCTGTCGTAGAGATACGATTGTGCTCGCCAAGGTAACAGTAGCGTTATGATTTGCAATACACCCTCGAAAAGCACACATTTGGGCAGGTCAAGCTGCAATTGTTACCGAGGAAGCACTGCAACATGAGGAGTGACTTGACGGCCATGCCTACACTCGACTAAACTCCTCAGACGACGCCGCAGCTGGACGCTCTTAACTCGCCGAAAGAACTTCCTTGTTCTTCTTGGAGGTCAGCCCTTCTTTCCTGGCTCTCGCTCTTTCGCTGTATTTTTATCAGTACGCGTCTATCTCCATGCTTTTCTCGCCCTTCGGCCGAGTAGGCCATAACATGTAATGTTGTGCTTGCCTATCGCTGCATTACGTCGACCAATATTACGGCATGCCAAGGGTAAACTGCTCCATGAGATCATCGATGTTTCAAGGCTTGAGAAAGGCCTTTGCTGAAGCATGACGGATCACCGAGGTAATTTGATCGCGTGAAAAAGCTTGTCTTGCTGCAGGCCGATATGGGTGATTCGTCCATCAGCAACAGCAAGCAACCAGGTTCGACACATCAAGCGAAAACCTACAATACGTACAGCGATAAAAAGCTTGCGGTCATCAACGTAAACCCTGCATACATTTTGCTTGTCACATAACAACAAGAGCTCGTCTTATTACGAGGCATGATAACGTTTTAGGTGCTCGCCAAATGGACAGCACTCATGTGCCAGCATCCTGGTATACGAAACTCATGCGAGATGGAAGCAGTGAGGTAAAAACAACTCCGCGGCTTCTCCTTCGAGATCGATTGAATTGATCTTGTCTTGACCGAGCTTGAGAACAGTTATCGAGTATTTTGCTGCAGCGTTTATGTAGTGACATCTCGCTACCACCTTGCAGATGGTGCTCGACATGCACCACAATTCACCCGGTCGAAGGAGCAACTACCTGTGCAAATTGCTTCGCGGTCTTGTGGGATCCAGTGAATGAGAACAGGAGCAGCAGCGCACCAAAAGATGTCATCATATTACCCATGACAACAGTCGCAGGCCATTTTGGCAGAAAATACGAGATATGCGCAGCATATAGAGCCTGTTTCATAGACCTTGAAAGCTCCATCCAGCATCACGTGTTGTGGGCTAGCCTTCACTTTATGTAAACAAACGCTCACCACCGATCAAGCATCGTTCAGCACGCAAAACTGCACGTCCGATTGTTTATGATCCTTACTCTTTTAAAGCGTAGCCGAGACGTCACGTTTGTGCAACTTGCTTTCTTGGTGAGGATCCTACCGAATCAATGGAGAATACAGCAACATGTATTGCATCGGTTGATGGACTCAAATTTGCCTGCAGCTTTATAGGTGAAGCAGTGCTTGATAAAGTGCTGCACTTTTCGTTGACTCGTCACCAACGTTCTGGGTGCTATAATCAGCTCAAGTGTTGCAGTCTTTGACGACCCGTTCACACGATTGCTAGAGAGGTTTTGCTCTAACCCTCGGACGAGATTTACCTTTGGCATCATGATTCTGTTGAGAGCTTCACGTAAATCCACCCATTCGGGAGCCTTCTACCGATACCCTCGCCATTTCACATTGTTCTCCTTCAAGTCATCGTCAATCCCGCCACGCTCTGATTTGGCTCGTATTTGTGTACAAAACAGCTGACAGCAATAAGAATTGGCATACACTGCTATTGCGCTCACACACCGATAGTCGTACTAGCACTAGCGGGAGGCTGCGTATAGTCCTTCTCATCTTGAAGTGTTGTGCCGGCGCCACCGAACGCCGTGGTCGATGCCGTGCTCCGAACAAGTGTGGTCACCTTTGTGTACCGTGACGGGATCGTAACGAAGTACTTATTCATGGCCAGACAAAAGCGTTTGCGGTAGTGCTTCGGATTAAGCACGGTTATTTCTCCTTCTTCTTGAATCAGCCGTTTGCCGGCATGCTCCATCATCTTCATAAAGTCATACTTATGGATGTAGTCGATGATGCACGCTACCAGCTCTTGCTTGTCAACATCGTAACCCACCAGCATCGAATAGTCGGTCGCTTGAACCGACGCCAAGAAGGTCGTATCGTTCATAATCGCAGACAAAAGTAATGACAGCGCAGATTCCTGCAGTGGTAACGGTATGCCACCAGCCAACTCCACAAAATTGCGATCCCACAAAACGGATCGACTGTCTCCATTCTGTCCCTCTTTGTAGCGTCCTTCCATCTTGCCTTTCAGATCAAACGAGAAGTCAACTTCGCGCCCGTACATCAAATTCTCCATCACAATTATGCACATACGCACGTTTTGATCACCGTCACCACTTTGGGTAGTGTTCAAAATCGACACCTTGTATAAACCAAGCACTTTGGAGAGCATAGATGACATGTCGTTTTCGAAAGTCTTCGCCATGTAGCAGAAATACTCGTTTGCCATACTCAAAAACATCTGCAACTCAATTTCCGGAATGGCCTTTGCGATAAAACGTTCATCGCGCGTCTTCAAAAAACCAGCGCCTGACTTACCGCCAGCTACATTCCACTGCTGGCAGTTGCAAAGAGATTCCACATAGTTCCGGTCACCTCCGTAGTACAGCTTTCGAAGTGCATGGAATTGCATGGCGAAGTACGATTTACAACAAAACCGTACACCGGACTGGAACTGGTTCTCGTCAACGAACGTGTGGTCGACATTGTTTCGCGTGGTTGAGCGCAAAGTACGCAACATTCTCCTGGTCTCCTCGGACTGACTACAATCCATCATCGGCGGTACGCCGTCCTCAGTAAAGTTCGTCTCAATCATGCGCCGAGTGGCTTCCTTCCGCATGTTTTCGTTGATGCACTGACCGTATTCTTTTGAGAAGAGCGAGTACGCCACGACCGATGTCGGCTGCTTCGCGTTGACTAGGACAGGGGCCTTACTTACCCCCATTGGAAGGCCAGGATGCCATTCGAGCAGGCGTTTAGGTAACGCTAGATATCCCAAACCATCAGGCTTCTTTGCTTGCTGCGTCAAACGGAAATCGTCAAGTGCTTTCCTGGACGCGAGCGTCCCCATTGTAGAGGAAACGTGCCCAGGAGCACCCATGGCGGAGGAAACGTACCCAGAAGGACCCATGGTGGAGGAAACGTACCCAGAAGGACCCATGGTAGAAGAGACGAGCCCAGAATGACCCATGGTGGACAATGCTTTTCCATACACCGGCGCCCCGGACGAATACGGCTCCGTTTCTGCCATGAAATCAACCGGAAAGGAATGGCTAGATTCGTCATAACGATCATAGCCTTCGTCGGTATCCCACGGCTCCGATTGATAAGAGCTCGTAGTTCCGTTCTTTCGCAACGTGTTCGTAACTTCATTAACGATCTGCGGCATTCCACCAGGTGGCGAAAGGTTGTTTGCAGCGGCCAAGCTACGCGCAAAACTCGCAAGGTGTGCCAAATTTCCAGGTTCTTGGAATTTTATACTCCCTGATGTTGTCCCCAAAACACTTGGAGTCGATGGGGTGCTACAGCGATCGCTGAATTCTGCTTGCTGCGCAAGCTGATCAAACCATGCTTTAGGAAGTGCGCTCTTCGGACTATCGATGTGATGCACCATGGTTGGCTTTACCGTAGCTTGAACGGCACGCGTAATGCGCAAACTCCATCCAACTGCATACTCGTATATGCTCCGAAAGTGAGCGTTGTAAGCAAACACGTCTTGCGGTGGATTCGATTCAATTTTCGTGGCGAAGCATGAGTACCACTGCTGGACTTCATTTCGCAAGATTCTCAGGTTCTGCTTCGCGTGAAGTGGGGTGACCAGATCTGCCATCGATTCAGCAACTTTCGAGGTCGTGACGCTGTAAACCTCGCATACAAGGTCACAGAGATCATGAATGGCATCGAGCTGGACCTGGTGATCAACGCGATCCCGCCAGAGCGCCGGCTGCAACGCGACGTGAAGAATGGGCTCAACAGGCTCGACATGTAGACTTACGACTCGTCCACGGCGAGAGAAATAGTGCACTAACGAGCTATCTCGCGATCCGCTCACACCAGCTAAATGGGGAAATCGGGCATAGTCAATATCCATGGCCGTTCCATAGAACATGTCTTCCAGAAATTTACCAAAGGAGTAATTCCACGTATCTTCTGGAATCACTGAATACTCCGAGGACAGAAGGGCAGAAAAATCCCCGTCATTCAAATCGCGAGACCACATCAGTACTTCGTCCGATCGAATTAGCTGCAGAACAGAACGGTAACTAGTATCTCGAAGGAGTTCTGCTTGGAGGAACTGGTCGCTGGTACCCTTGACCTCATTCAAGTCTTTCACCCGTATAATGGCGCGGCTGGTATCATGAGAGAAAGATAGCTTTGACGTCGTAAACGCACGCTTAAACTCAGCCTTGCTACTTGCAAAGCAGAAATTATCCAGAAACTGGCCAATGGACATGTCATTTAAGCTATAAAAGTCAATGCACATCATTTCTGCTTTTGATGCCGTTTTTCCCTCCAGTGAACTCCAACAGGTGGAAAATAGAATACGGTCCCTCAGTGAATTTGAAGATTTCGCTCCGCATGTACACCGATTGGAATCTCGCATCTGCACGGTTGCCGTAGGGCTAATGTCATCCTTCGCCCCATGAACAACCCGAAGCGAACTGATGTTATTGAATCGTGTGTGGGCCTTGCACCATTTGCACATGGCCTGCGTTTCCTTCAGAGCAGCACGCATCGAAAGTGAATTGGACTTGAGCGATATGTACAAGGATGTCGAAGACTTGGCAAACCATTCCTCCGCGACAGAACGCTCGTGGTTCTGGCTAGGGGCAATGTACCCATACGATGCCAACACAGATCGCTGCAGCCGCATGTTGTACACCGCCCGAATGATAACGGTAAGCACGTTCGTGACGTCCGTAAACACACCAGGTGTTCCTCCGCGTAAGCACAAAGTGCATCCTTTCGACGTGATGCCTCCTTCAAACACAATGTTCTGGCGTTGAATACGCTTTTTCCGCTGTCGAGACTTTTCGAAACCTTCCTTTGCCACGTACAACCCTTCACAATTGGCCTTAAACGCAATCTGCTTTGCACTTTTCGGCTCCTGATCGCTCAGCAAGACATAAAATCGCTTGCAAGTACCAATTACACCAACACCGGACATTTTGTCAATATGATCGTACGACGTCAATACCGAAGCTCCGGTGCACCGAGCAATTCGTTGCAAGTCGAGCGAGCGAACGTTTTTGACGACTGCCACATTGGCTTTGAAAAGCAACTCTTCCGCTACTCGGTGCACATGGCCTTCGAACATGACTATGTCCGGGTTAAGAGTCATAATCTTTTCTGTGACTATGTGCATGTATTCCACCTCTTGGCCAGCAACGCTCTCTAACGACGATATCACATCTTTCTTGCGTTGGTAGTCCAGCTCAGAGGCAATCAATAGAATGCGCGGGTTCAAAATGTCGCTTCTCATTCCTTTACGGGCCAAACTTTTGTGCACAAGAACACCATCAATGAAGAAACTGTCTTGCACGCGGCCTCCATCCAAACATTGGACGCGGACGTACTGCATAATATCCAGCGAATCACCTTTGTCAGGCTCGCACGAGACAGTGAGTGCAGCTCGGTGGGCGAACAGGTTAATAATTTGCATCCATCGATGCTGTTCGATCATAAACAACTTTGATACTGCCATAGAGCTGTCCAGCAAGTGGAATATGCGCTCTTCAACGCGATCACGAGCATCTTTTGACATTTTTTCCACCGCTGCTTCTCTTCTGACGACATGCTCGGGTTCATCGAGCTCGTTGCGAGCATTTTTGGACAGGCCAACCATGGCCAGGATGCCAACATCGCTCGCAACAAGTTTGTCGGGGCCAAAAGTGTTCCACTGGACAGCACTTCCGAAACGAGCAGTGTTGGATGGCGCTGATAAAGCCTTTGGCCGCGTCGTTATAGCATTTGAGGTGGGATACGCACCGCGCAGTCGTGCTTGTGCACTTGATTCTGCAACAAGACGCTTAAACTCCGCTTCGCTCCAGCGATGATTGCTTGGGTTACCAAATTCTGCCTGACTGTTTGAGCGCTTCAATTTTTGGGACGCATGCTGCGCGCCCTTTATTCCAAGCAAGATTTGTGACTCGCTGAATGTTCGAAGTCTACGGGCAGTCCTTCGCTCGATTTGTTTCGCCTCTTTGCTTAGTTCCTGCAGGTGTGGTTGATGGATCAGATGCTGCGCGCTTGCAACGATTTGTACTCTCGGAAACATACCAAACAGCGCCGGTGGTCGGGACTTCTCAGGCTGCTCACTCACCCGCATTTCATCACTGATTTCATCTTTACCAAAAAGCTCCGATTTGTCCAGCTGCTTAAATTTTGACGCATCAGATATCGAGCGTTCCATAGCTTCCACAATATGCTGAGGCATAAGCAGCAGCGTCTGCGTAGGTGAAGAATGCATCGGTTTCTGCGAGTCATCCTCAAAACTAGCTCCTGTCAGCTCCACTTGTAGTCCTTCGCGTAGTTGGCGGTGGCACGTATGACACACCAACTGTTTCCTCAAGCGTACAAGTGACTCGTCTACTTTGTTCTCGCCAAACGACTGGGGCAATCGTGCACAGCAGTTTGCACAGAAAATCTGTCCACACGAGCGGCAATGATGTCGTCGTCGAAAGAACGTAAACAGCCGCTCGCATTCGTAGCACGCTTTGCTCGATCGATCCGACATCCAAAAGTGCTTGAACGACCTCGATCGTTCTCGTCCATGGAGCAAAAGAGCCGGGGGACTCGGTTCCTGCGTCTGCATGAGGAAGTCCTGCACTCTCTTCTCTTTGTTGCCGTCTTGAAACTGCTTCACACCTGGCAGCTGCTGGCCCTGGGGCGACGGAAACTGCGTGAGTGCAAGCGGATTGCGGTCCACGTTCATCTCATGTTCTCGTTGGGCCAAGTCGATTTCAATCCACCCACGACTGCCATCATTCACCAAAGGTACGTCCATCGTCTTTGCTCCCTCATCCATTCGCCTCTTCTCGCTTGAGGTCCGCGCGCGTCGTATCGCCAGCAACACGCGCTGGAGACTCACGTGACGCATCGAGACGCCATCAATTGCCACGACAAGAGCTGCCGGGCGGATCCCCTGCGCTTCCGCGTCACTCCCAGGCAACACAAAGTTCACACAGACGCGAAAGTCCCGACGTGAAGACGCCACGAGCTGCACGCCTAGCAGCGCGTCCATAGCACTGCTGGACGTGCGTTCACCTGCTTGTATCTTGGGTACGCGCAGAGTCGCGATACTCTCGACCGAGCGCGTGAATTGGTTCAGCGACGTGTACCCGACGCGACTATTGCGCGCGACGTGCGTGGCAGGCGCCAAGAGCTTCAGCGGCGCGTTTGGTTTTGGTAGAAGCAGCGAGGAAGAAGGTACGCGCTGGAGTGGCGGAGACTCGGGAGGCGCGACGCAGACGCTCGTGAGCTGCCGGAGAGCGCCACACACGGAAGCCATGGGACCTCAACGTGGAAACGTTAGGAGTAAATGGGAGTGACCATCACTCCTGGCAGTGGTCATTGTCGATTGGCGATAATTGCTTGCATCAGTTGCAAAACAAGTGCGGCTGAGCGATTTTTTGGTTATCCGGGTAAGTAGCAGCGACTTTGCGGACGCATGGATTGATCTGCCACGAGCGTTAGAGACATCACGATCGGCGTTATGTGGTGATAAAGATAAGGTCAGCGTGATCTATCCACCAGGCAAACGTTAACCATCCACCACCCTTCTATTTAGAGCATACGGATTTTTGGCTTTAAATAGAAGAGTGGTAATTGGTAATGGTTTGCCAGTGGATGGGTCACGCTATACTAGCGGTAACGACGTGAGGGAATGGTCATTCAGCATCAAGAAAATGTGATCAGAAAATTGGGCTGATTGCGATCTGTAGCTAACGATTCCAACTGGCTGCTAACGAAACACTAACACACCAGAGCTACTTCCGTGTGTTCGCTTGCACTATCACGAGGTCCTGAGGATTGTGCGAAGACGTGGCCGAAATACGTCGAATCCAAGCACTGTATTTCTAAGTTGGATCTTCGTCATGAAGGCCGCTGAGACTGCAATATGGGTTTGGTAAGGCCATTGCATGATCCGTGCGCGTTAGTGTGTCATGTCGTGGTGGATCCATAGTGGCACTGGCACCTAATCTGACTGTCCCAGTGGTATGAGCGCTCGCCTATGACTTAATTTGGTGGTGCATGTCTTTGCACCCGACAGCATGTCGTGCACGTTTCTATTGTCGTCCGCAGACATTACCTTGGTCTGGGATGCCACGGCGAGACGGCCGACGCATGACCGAAAGAAGCGCTAAATGTGTTTGCAACACGTTAGTATAAAACTCTAATTGCTGGAACAACTGACCGCCTCAGTATCTGTGGGTCTCCTACATCAAGTCGGGAATGCCGTAGCTGCTGTATGGACGTTACACAAAAGAAAGCTCAAGGTGCACGCTTAGATATGACGTATGATCGAGTGCATCCTTTATTGCTGCCCGGCTTGCCTAGGCTATCGCTCCGATAGGCATCAGGTCATGTAGGGTACTAGGAAAAGCTGATGGCAGTTATTTTTCTACATGCCTCGAGCGCTTCTTGTTCACACCAAATTTGATTTATCCTGTACTGCACGTGTGTGGCTGGATCTATCGCCGTTCTCTTGCACTTGTCTACAGCTGGACTGTGACGGCTTGCACGTGACATGACCGAGATCGCAAATATGCATTGGCTGTGAGCATCATAAACCGTTCTCTAACATGCCTGTTGCGAGGCGACTAAACCTCTTTCAGAGTAGCTGATTAAAGTAAATCATTTGCTCAGCACGAAAACCACTACGAAGAGTCAAAAAGATAATGGCATCGTCAGAGTCCAAAAAGTGAGTGGAACGACTGGCTATCAGTGCTCATCGAAAGTCAACAATTGAACGCGTAATTATGCTTGGTAAAAACCCCGAGTCGCCGAAAAAGATGCAATCGATTGTCTACCACCGCGTCAGCGAAAGACGCCCTCGTAAAAAGCATCCGAATAATGACGCGGGTCATCGGGACTAATCGATTCGAGGTTTTTTGTTGCTACAATGGAGCAAGCTGTGCATGTGCATGCTTCTAGCGTTGAGACCTACGTGCACATTGGCTCGAAAAAGTCAAGCGGTGTGATCGACCCGTGCCCTGACATTTGTAGTCACGGAGTTGGTGTCAATTTTGTAGCCCAGAGATGTACCTCTGGTTTATGATCATCATGCAAGTGATGTCCATTAGCATACTGTCATCGCAGCAAGTACGCTGTCAATGTACGTATGGGCACGGCCATATCTAAGAATTGCGAGCTCGAGTTTCGATAGCAGAGCAACTGGGACCACGTGCTGACACATTTGTCGGAGGCTCGATAGCTTCCGCTGCACAAAGCTGTCACCTTGGGCATGCTGTTCTGCATGTACCATCAAGTCAGATATACAGGGACCATCATTCAGCACACTGTTAAACATGAATTCGAAGGCAGCTCTGGCAAAAGGCAGCAGTAGATAATACTTCGTTGATATCGGCCTTCATCCCCCATGACCTGCTGAGTTTACCTATTGGGACGTCCACGAACGCGTGCAAGCCGTCTGGTCCGCTCTTTTTTTGCGGACGCTAGCAAACGATCAGGTGTAAATGACAGCGACGATACTTGAAGCGAGGATGACAGCGACATCCTGTGGCTACAAAGACTCGATGCACGGTGTCGAAGTCGATCTTGCGGTCGGCAAGCCACAGAGCGTTGGCCTTGCCTCCTATTATGGACCTGTGTAAGGAAAGTTCCTGTCCATGCAAGTCAAAGTCTGGCTTCACAACTATCCTTACTAGAGCAGACATTCGTATAAGCAGCACACGGTCATGGAGATCCGCATGCTGCTGCTCTCTTTTAAGGGGACAGTACCTACAAACGGCCCAGTCAGTGCCTGTATGACCACAGCCCAAGTCTTTCATTCGATTTCGCGCTCGAACGAGCACTGCAACGGATGAAATTTGCAATAGAATGGAGTTTGTATACCATGAAGGTGTCCTGAGCGTTAGATCGCTTGCCTTTAGGAGTTATGCGAGTAACAAGCACAGAGTGCATTGATAGTCGTCCACAAAGCCTCGAAGCGTTTGAGGAAGTACATGGACAATTACTGCGACACAGGTGGTCGACGCTGTATACTTAAGAAGTCGCAAGACGTGGGCGAGATGCTGAAGAAAGTCTCAGCAGTGATTAGAAACATGCGACAGAGAGATCCGCCGTGTTGCAATGTCA
The DNA here is from genome assembly GCA_921007115.2 of Peronospora matthiolae. Lineage (NCBI taxonomy): Eukaryota > Oomycota > Peronosporomycetes > Peronosporales > Peronosporaceae > Peronospora > Peronospora matthiolae. The sequence continues at coordinate 627,156 of CAKLBY020000109.1, read as the reverse complement.
CGAACCGTTCCCTCCTCCATCCCGAAGCGCCGAAAGCTGAAGAATATACACGCGGCACACACGAATGAGATTCGTATACGTATAATTTCTAAACGCCGCCTTGCTTAGGTACGAGTCGTACCTAACACTCGCGTGTCCACTTTGCGCACATTCGATTCACGCACGTATCAACGACCGACCACCTCGACACACCAGGATGACCCCAACGACGACGCTGTCGCTTCAGGAAAAGCAACGAGGTGCGTCCTGATGATTGATTAGAGATTGATCTGTACTCTCCCTTCTCTTTCTCTTGTTTGTCCTTACCAGTCCCTTTTCTTGCATAGAAAACTTGCTTCGCATGCTGGATTTTAACTCCGAAAGCGCTGGTGGCTTTACGGATACTGCTCAAGACTCTGTGTATGTCTGGAATTGTACACTATACTATATTCATGTACTATGTGAACGTGCACCCATCCTCCATGTATTGCTGCAGTGATCGCTGGGGCGACCAGTGGAAGATTCTGATCTACGACAAGTTCTGTCGCGACATCATCTCGCCCATTCTCAAGCTGCATGAGCTCCGCAAAAAGGGTGTGACGCTGCACATGCTGCTGGAATCTGAGCGTGAAGCGATCCCTGATGTTCCGGTTATCTACTTCGTCGAGCCTACGCTCGAGAATTTGAAACGGATTGTTTCGGACTGTTCCAAGGAATTGTACAGCTCAGCACACTTGAACTTTGCTTACCCTTTGACTCGCGAATCACTGGAGTACTTAGCGCGAGCTTCAGTGGAAGCAGGCTGCACGAGCATGGTATATGTGCACTGGACCTTTTTGGGAGGAGAAGTAGTGTATGGAGTTTTTATTTTTGGTATACTTACATGACCGCTATGTCTGGGCGCGTGTAGATTGCTAAGGTGTATGACCAGTACACGAACTTCGTGTCGCTGGAACCGGGTCTGTTCTCGCTGAATCTCCCCAACAGCTATCGAGCGTATAACGACCCGAATATGGCGGACGTGCAGATCGAGGAGACAATGAGTGCTGTTGTCAAAGGACTTTTTTCAGTCCTCGCTACCACTGGAAGGGTACCGGTCATTCGCTGCCGAAATGATGATGGGCCATCGAGACTGGTGGCGGAGCAACTTAGCGCCACTATTCGCGAACACTTGGTATGCGTGGTACTGTTACTGTTCGTTGTAGACCACACTTTATTCACCCTTGTTGTTAAATGGTTTGCGTGAGTACAGAATGTGAGGGATGGCGTGTTTACTGAAAACACATCCAACTTTCAGGTATGAAGCCGCCATTCAAATCGAAGCTGATCGTATCCACCAGTTGGTACTTACCCCTTGTTTGGTACTGTTTGTTCATTCAGCGCCCGGTGCTTATCATCATGGATCGAAATGAGGATATCGCTTCGAGTTTGTACCATCCGTCAACGTATCAGGCGCTAGTTGATGACGTTTTGTCCATTCAGTTGAATCGCGTAAAGGTGTCAGTAAAGACGTCGGCTGGGAAAGACGGTGATGGTGACGGCCGGCTGGTAGAGCGTACGTACGATTTGGACGTGACGTGTGACAAGTTTTTCGAAACACATGCTGGCAGCCTGTTTCCTGACGCGATTGACGCTAATGAAGAGGAAATGAAGCAGGTTACGCGTAAGGAAGAGCAGATTCGAGCTCAAACAGGGGGAAGTGATGCCCTGATGAATGGCACGAAGGATCTCGTGGCTGCCGTTGACACGTTACCGGCGCTCATGGAAAAGAAGAAGATGCTGGAAGCTCACACCAACATCTTTCACGCTGCGTTCGAGGGTGTATCGAAGCGTCATATTCCATCTTACTCTATGCTGGAACAAAAGCTAATCGATGGCTCGCGTGTTGACAAGACCGAAGTGCTGCAGCTACTGTCAAGCGCAGAAATGGGCACTTTGGCGGATAAAATGCGGTTGTTGATGATCTACTTCTTGTCGAGTGGTGTCAGTGGTGCGGAAATGGCAGATTTTGAAAACGCTTACCAACAGTGTGCTGCAGCATCCGAACAGCCGGAGATGTATATGCAGGCATGGAAGTTACTCCGCAAGCACTCGGCTTTTCAGCGTTGTACCAGTGACGGAGCTGGTCTGCCGTCTGAGACTGGTGCTGGACCGGACGGTGGTGTCAATATGAGCAAGTTCAAAGGCCTTGCTCAGGGATTTCTTGCTCAAGCCGCTGCAAGCTTCAAGAATTTCTTGCCCGAGAACAAAATGTTGCATGTCGCGCGAGTGACGGACGCGATATGTGAGATGAAGCCTAACACGGAGGACGACAGCTTCTTGTATCTGGATCCGAAGGTGAGTGAGGATCGAGCGCGATAGAAGGTGGTGATACAACACTGGGTCTTAACGCTACTTTTGTTCTGTGCAGATCAAGGCCAATGGTGACGTACCTCGACAGCGCTCTCCTTTTCGTGAAGTGATGGTATTTATGATTGGTGGCGGCAACTACAACGAATATCATAATCTGTTGGCGTCGACAACGAGGTCGCAGTCGCCGCGATCGATCTGGTACGGCTGTACTGAGCTGCTGAATCCAGAAGCATTTCTAAGCCAGCTCGGCTCCATTGGCGCATAAGCTGTGAACTCGATGTAGTCAACATCGGTCCTGCCTGAGATGTGTTACGTGAGAATGCAATGACAACATTCGTTCTACGATCCCGGCAAATGCCGCAGAGTTCGATTGTTGATCGTGCGATGGGCAATGCTGCAAAAGCTACTTATACGAAACACGCACCGAGTTTATTGCTACCATAAAATGAGCTTGTCAACAAAGTAAAAAAAAACACTTGAGACCTTGGATGGTATTTGCTCAATTACTACTTGTTTTAGTACTGTGCCGCTAAATAATAAATTCACGCGCGTGTTGTGTGTGTAATGCCCTGACTCGTCGCGCACAAATGGCAATGGCGCCTTGTCACCCACGCAACAACTGCCGCAGTAGACTGGCCCTTGATTTCGATCTGACCCGCTTTTCAAACATGTTGGCCACTGCCGTTACTGCTGGTCCCGCATGTACTGCTCGCGCTCTTGCCGCACCTGCGCTTGCAGATGTCGCTGCTGGTCGCCGAGGTCCATGTCCATTTCGTTCTCCCCAAACAGCCGCTCTTGCTGCTCCACAGCGTGTCTCCGCTCCTGCGCTCGCTGCTGCGCAAACTGTCCTACGAGCTGCGTGAGCTGCTGGATTTCAGCAGCTGCGCCATTCACTTGCTCTTGCATGGCGTCGACCATGCCCTGGAGCTCGTGCACCTGCTTCCGCGAGGCCTTTTTCGAGTGATGAGCGGGTGCGCGAGGAGACGTGCTGTCAACGGCGTCACAGTTGCTGCTGAGTGGCGCGCACTGAGCTGGATCAGCGAATAGCAGGACGTCGGCCGCATTGAAGGTGAGCTCGAGTGCACTGAGGTTGTCGTCGTCGAGGCGGTCGAATCCATGGTCGGAGAAGTCGAGGCGAGGCGGTGGACAGTCGAGACTGGCTGGAAGTGCAAACGCAGCTCGCTTGGTCTCATAGACGGTAGTGGTGCTGCCGTGGTTCATACTTGGGAAGATGTTCGCAGTGTGGCGAAGACGGAAGATTGTGTTATGAAGGACATGGTCGTGTCGCGCATGCGTTTTCGAGCAGTGGCTACTTTTGATTGGGCGAGTGAGAGTGGGACTTGGTGCGAGAACCCGAGACTTTTTGGTGTCAGAAAAACACACACACCAGCAGGTCGTACAGGGTCACGTGTTTTCGCCTCCCGACGGCCGACCACCAAAAATCAGCCCCACTGCCCGTCCGTCCCTCGTTCGAGGAATGTTGATCGATGCCGGGTGTCAGCTGGCTCGGCGGTCGGTCGTTTTTAGCATCTTTTAATTACTTGGCCACACTATGTGGTCAATAGGTCTTTTCGGTGGTCGGTCTAGTCCAGAGGAGCCAGCACCGATTATGGCCTGTCTATGCTTGGCGTTACAGAGCGAAGCCGTTGCATGCGACGAGCGGTCGTTTTGGTCGGCCGTGACTCTAACCACCACTGTATGGCTGTCTCGCCCGCCCTTTTCAATCCCACGTCGCTCGTCGCCCCAATCTGTTACAGACCATACGCTTCGTGACTCGAAGGCTCACTGGTAGTACCAGTGATGTCTAAAGCGCGCCGACCCAGCCGACTTGGGTGCGGCGATCCTACGTTTGACGGACGACCGTGGTGCTGTGACACCTGGCATAAAGTGGCTGCCCAGACCCGGCAGACGCAAGTTACAATAACCGTAGTAAACTGATGGTTTTTGGCAAAAACGACGAAGCAGCATAGGGTCACGGAGCTCCGGCGCGTGGTAACGTCAAAACTGCGCGGTGGATAACATGCACTTAACGAATAGAAAGAGAAAGCAGAGTAGAAAAGATCGGTGTCGAGTCGATCGATGTTGGACGTGGCTAGTTCGTGAAAAAAGTCAACGACATTCGGTCTCGGATTAACGATTCGTGCGAGCGCGAGGTTTTAATTGACCATGCAGTTATATGGGGTAAGGTCACGTCTCCTCTGTCAATGGAAGACGCACTTGAGTAGCTCGTAAAAGACAGGCAGACTTAAACTGCAATAACACGTCGGTACTGGTGGTCTGAACGCTGATTAAAAGGCACACTTAGCCACCGAAATTCGCTAAAGGACGGTCGTAATACTTTACACTTGCAAAGTTATTGCAGACATTGAGGAAAATGTGTGGCTCCTTTTGCAGATCAAGCATTCTGACCATAGTCGTCAATGACGGCGTTTGCGTTTATCGCATTTCCAGCCAGTGTTTGCTCAGCTCATTTCCAGTGAAACGCGACCACAGTTGCACGCGATCTTGCGATAGATACAAGCGATTTGCCCAGGCACGCGAGCAATAATCCCAAGCCAAAGTCTGGGTTCAGACCTAAAGCTTGACGCGATCTTTCCAACTGTGGCTTTGTGGGTGTCGGTGCGTGCTGTACGCACCAAGCAAAGAGATGTGCATAGGAAGCACGGAAAAGATGTTGTATGGACCAGCCAGCAGACTGGTACAAAGCTGAGGAATTGACTCCCTCCAGTTGAGCTGCGACGCCAGCAATATTTCACATCAAGTCGTTTGTCGCGGTATCATTTGACATGCTATTGTTAGGATCGTCCGCCCTTGCGACAGCACGTTATTTTTGACGTCACAGCAGTAAGACTCGTCTCGGGTCCACCACGGCCAGGACCATTGCGTTTTTACGTGCTCGTTCTCCGTGTGTAGTACCACGAGTGTAGCCTACAGATTTCAATATGCAATGCGAGGTATTCACCCAAATTGCTACCATGGTCGTCTTGCCGTCAGCCGATCAATGTGCTAGCAGAAACAAAAGGGTGCAAGAAGCGATGGATTTTTCCTGATTGAATCGGATGGCGTACGTCTGATGTTACATCGACACGCGGTATGAAATATAGCCCTTTCCTGGTAGGATGTTTGCATGCTTGTGCAACCCTCTTGAGTGTACCGGTATGAGCATGCAAGAGCTAAACAGGTTCGGTCCTTACGCAGAGCATCTCTATCACCTCTACCCAAAAGAAGACCCTGCTCAAACACGATCACCCATGGGCTTTTCATTCACCTGTTGGGCATTCCAGTGTTCAACGATGTCCCACGTCCACGAATGTTTTTTGAGGTGATGATGTAACCTCGTTCCTTCATGAACGAAACTCGCTGAATCATTCCGAGACTGAAATTGTACCAGGAGTAGTGTGCAGGTCTTTACTGGCCATTCGACACATGGTTTCATCCATCGCGACAGAAGCTTTGCACACTAAAAAAGCGGTCTTGCCTCGATCAGTATCGCTCCAAAGTCGCTACTCGCTTCGTGCCACCAACGCTACTTTGTACTCTCACAAATGCCACGCCTCGACGCATCCTGGCCAGCATCGCTTCGGGCGAGGGATGTTGGGGTGCAGCCAATATGGTCTACGGTCGGGTGAAGAATCGAAGCGAGAGTTTGGGCGCTTCTCATCGGTCCATAAGATGCCAGCATGCAGACATTAGTTTTGCCAACTCTACGGCGTACGATAGCTCTCGATCACTCTCTTGCTTTCTTGGCGTTGCCACGAATACTTCCGTACATGCTCAAAGGATCAGCTCAGCGTGGCATCAAAATTCTACTTTTGCAAATCTGTAGCTAGCGACTGGGCACACATACTGCTTACCCTCCTGTCTATTGCCTGCCTTCACGCAGCAGCTTGTTGTCCATGTCGTTTGATCACCATCAACACTGCCCAAGTCAGTCGTTGACTAACAACAACAACAGAGTGGCGACTGGGAACCTTGTCAGCATCGGGATATTGGAGACTGTAGTGAAAAGATTCAACACACCCGTTGACATCCTCGCTTTGAGGGCGATACCGAAATGATGGTGCACCTACACAGCAAAATTATCCAAAGTTCGTGTCATCCGCTAATGGAAACAGCACTGCGACGGTCGCTTACCACGACTCTTTGGCAAAATGACGCCACTGACACCCCATCAAATGACCCGACACATGACAAGATAACATGCCGAGGCTTCTTTCCTTGCTACTCGCACGTTCGTCGGTATAAGCAAAGCAATGTGGTGAGAGATAGTGATCTTGCAGTAACGCACGATTTGACGCGGTCGTTGACAGTGTTTTCTTGACGCGACTTTGTTGTCATCTCAAATTGAAAAAGCCATCGACTTGTGTCGTGTGGTGACGTGATGCCAGTAAAATCAAACTGAGAACGTCGAATTCACGTCAGCTATCTGGCAAGTACAGGCAGCTCAAGCGTATCGACTTGCTTCCTACAAGTTAGAAAGTCAAGGTTGGAAAAAAGTATGTAACGTCGCGATTGTGCGTCCGTGGTGAGGATCCGCCGTCGACATTCTTTCTTAGAAACATGAGATCCGTTACAGGCCTCTTTTTCACTCCACCGCCGCCGTATCAACGTTGAAAAATGTCATGCGTCCGTCCGACCAGACCACACCTATCTTGTCGGACGCTATCACCTTGCATGAGCACATAGTGCCAGAAGTTCTTGTATCGATCAGGAGGTACGTCGAAGACACAGGTTGCAATGATAACGTCGTAGAAGGAGAGTGATAGCAAGCGGACGTGTGGTCAGCTTCTCTGCTGACACATGTTTAAAGTATGCTGCCCAAGGCGATTCGCATCTCGCTGTAATGTAACGAACTCGTGCCAGCGGTTTATTGGGATCTATCTGATTACCCTGTACACAGGAGCAAGATTGAATGAACACAACCCCAAGATCCGCTAGCTTGACAACAAACTGCGCTACATACAGGGAACTGGGTCGATGGACCTTGCAGTTTGTGATCCACCATTTGAGTGTACACACGTTTCTGTGTGCAGATTGTAACAAGGCAATACATCCGCCAAACCATTTTACGTGCACGAATGCGATACTTCGTTGTCTGGATTTTGTTCTTTACTTCCATCTAGCTTGGGTACGACAGCCAGGTGCTTGCTGCTAAGATCCGCAGCCAAGAAATGGGAATAGTACGTACGATTGAAACAGCATGGACGTAAACATCTTTATGTGCTCGTTCGGTGAGCTTTGCAGAGCACTTGACTAATGGATCGTGCGCTGAGCTTCGGATTGATTATTTCGTAGGCTCACGAGACACCTTTCCAGACCACATCGACTGGAGACTAACAGCCACACGGTGCTCGGTGTCCTGTTCCCAGTGGCCAAAAGAATCTGAATTGTTGTCAGCAACAATAGCTCGCCGAGGTCGATTTCAGTTCTACGATGTGCTGCGCCACAATACAAAGTCAACACTGAGGTCGCGCTGGGTCAGGTGTGGCCAGTTACAACTTGCAACTCTGCCAGTCTTTTCGGCGCATAGTATAGTCTACCGCGCTTTCCAGAGCAGGAAACGTAGACTAGTTTTTCTTCTGACTGCTCAGCATAAACGAGCACTTGAAATCTGCCACGCTCACGACATAAGGACTTCTAAAAGCTCAGGCAAACATACACGCTCGGAATACATATTCCACCCATGTTTTTGACGTGAGCAGTAGACACGTAGTCCAAAAACGTTAACGCATTTGGAGCTTAGAAGCCTAGCATAGACTGCACATTCGATTGGCAGGCTCAATTGTGCGGCGGGTTGTCATCCTGTCCTACATCTCTCTGTGCTGCAAAATTTCGATTGCGCACGCCTTACCCCTGCGACTCCTGTTTGCAATAATTTGAACTCGCATAGAGCAGACCTTACCGGATAAGTATCCATACCGTCTACATGTTTTCCGGGCTTAAGAGAACAATTGGGGGGGCCTAGCCACGTTCTTCGCTCCAACTACTTTTTTAGTAACCTTCTTGTCGACAATTTAGAAGCATAATACACGGAATTGCTGCTGAACGCATTCTTTCAAGCATCCAACGCTTCCCCTTTTCTCCCACGTAAGAACTCAAACCGGCTTCCAAGAAGGTGTTCAGATTGCTAGAAAGCCTTCTTTACCTTCACAGTAGGTCTCAATTTTGACCGATTTATTGCGCACTTTGCAAACTCTGATGAGCGCTGTATTCCCACGAGACAGCGTCCAAGTACAAACTTATCACAAATGTTAGACGATATCACAAGATAGCAACGACGGATCCGTCACTTCTATATCTTGCATGAAAATGACCGGTACATCAAAACAAGATTATACACGCGTAAAAATCATTCTTCTATCGTACTAAAATTTATCGTTGGAAGATCGAAAAGTAGCTCTCACACATCAGGAACAACTTCGTGTCGTGAGAAAATATGTCAATCTTAGGATCTGTACAGAGATAAACAAGAACGTAAAGTATCTTACAAATACACTCATTATCACCTGCAGACTACACCATTGACTGAAACCAGCTTCATTGGCATTAAATAACCTGAAACTGTACCTAAATAAAACTACTCTGAAGTACGGCTCGTAAAGTCGTGGCCTTTACACTGCTAGCGGTATGATGGTGCCCATCCATTGCGTATATCACTAAATGTAAGGTTGATATCCATCTGTTCTGCCCAATACCCGGTTGTTTTTTACCAAATACTGCGTGTCATACCACTGCCATAGAGTTGACATAACGCAATGTAATAAGCCATTACTTAGATATTGTCTATCGTGATTCTAAATTGACACAAGGCATCCATTTACTGCTTAAGCTACTACCTTTTCTCGAACTTTGTGGGATTGTTCTTTACTTTACCTTATACATTGCACACTTTCCCGATTTTTTCGCATACTAGTCCACTCTGGATAGGTATCTCATGCGTATATTTGATCAGTTGATACTTTGTCGGTTGTGGATCTACCACAAACTCTTTTATCGGTGCCACGCCAAACGCAACAACTGTGCTTGAGTCTTCATCGTAAATTTTTTAGTGCAAACGGAGGACTTTTGAGTGCCCAGACTTGCCGAATATATAAGGGGTGCTCCGACCAGTGTAGTGAATCGTGTTTTTGGATCCACCTTCTTCATCTGTAGGTGTTTTCTCGTTCAATGAAATCCAAAAATCTTCTTTCGTTCACATCCGAGCGCTTGATCTTGCCTTTTATTGACTAGAGAGGACTGTTACGACCTTCGCCATATCGCAATCTGGAATCCTTGAGATCTTCTCTTAATCTGGTACGTATATGTGGATCGGTCGTTTTTACGACTATCGATACTTGTAAGAACATGTACCAATTTAATTCGCTTTCAGTTTGATTTATCTTAAACCTTAAGATCGGTCATGCGGTCTCACTCTTCAGTGACATCTGATTTGTCGATGTTGGTCGACCAGCACCTGTACCTGCGTCTACTCGTAGTCGCGTGTTGTTTTTTTTAGTTCTTGCAAACCCCAGTTAAACACTTAAGATAACAACTTTCGTTAGAGTTAAAGCACGTGTATCTACATTGTTTGGAAGCCATATAATTCATCCATAAAATGGAACGCCCGTTGTCGCTAGAAGAAATCAATTCTAACTCTGTAAATTATTTAGAACACTTGTTATCAGACCCACAAGCATGCCTTTCCAATCTTATAGAACATTCTGTAATGTGAAATCCAATATTTTGTATACTTTTTCGAAGCTGTATTCCGAAAAATGGCGTCACTCGACGCATGTTAAAAGCCAGGACATGTCCTGTACATGTAGTATTGTCGCTAGTATCTAAAATTGCGTATGTAAATTACGTATGAAAACTACGCATATGTGTGTATTGTTAATAGTATTTGGAACTTTAGGCTCGACAATCGATCTTGCATCAAATACCGAAATTCGCATCAGATACAGCAATTCAGACTTCATACTCATAATATCCACAAATTAAATTTGATTCCAACGTAACTAAGTCGACATTACTTTGTCGGTTTTGACACCTTCCAATGGTCATCTGACATATTGGGGTTTAATTTAAGACCGCCATCAAGTACGAACACTCGCATCATTTGCTTTCATTATGTACACATTCTTCGGTATTTTATAATGTCATAAAAACACTGTCTTCAATAGTTTGTCCAGGTTCATGGTTCAACTGCAATCCATATTGCAGTTACGGTACAACCTCGCTGATTTGGCTATTGTGTAAAAGCTTGACGTGCGGGACGACAAGATTGGCGTCTTGACACATAGGAAGAGAGTATTCGGTCGCCACCAGGTTTCATCATATGGGATGGGAAGAAAATAAGGATGCCATCTGCAACCCTTTACTTTTACTTCTAACCGTTTTTTGCATCAAATGCGAATTTTCTATCCAAACTACTACTGTTAAAGGGCACATCAGCCATCTGGCTGATGTGCCCCTCAACAGTAGTAGTTTGGTGAACGACGGTCAGGTGACATGCTAAGACCCGAAAACAGGATTAAATTTTTGACAGTGCCCGCTTCAGCACCGGACAGGTGCTTCCCATGATTGGTGACTTGCTGGAGCGGGGGTGTACTATAGATTCCTCGTAAATTGAACAAGACAACCGACAACTCAAGTTTCTTTTGAGTCAAGAGTTTTTGTTCAGTTTAGGGGCACCTACTAAGCCTGGCAGCTGATGCGTTGACCCGGAAGGATGTGTCCGCTATGACAACTCCGCTTCCAACTGAAAGTTCAAATCTTTCTGTGTTGGATCATACCCTCTTTTCTAGCGCTCGCTGAGGTTTTCACAGATTACTTACGCTGGGCTTTACGACAGAGCTCATGCGGGGACATAAGATGGCTTTCAAGCGCAGAGTGTTTCCAAAATTCGTACTTAGTTAGGTGTAGTTCAACCGTGTCCTGCGTACTATGCACACGTCTGATACTCAAAGATGTACTATTGATGCCAGTTCATAATCCATTTGCAGCCTTCGGTATAAAAAACCCACAACAGACATGGCAGTGGTTTCCTAGTATAAGGCAATAAGTTAGTCTGACAAGATGGTTTTCCGAACGAAGCTGCGGGATCGTGTGGTCGGAAAACATGAAGGTTGACGTCTCGGTCGACGGTTCACATGCTGTGATGAATCCATGCGCTTTGGATGCAAGTTGGGAAGTGTGTCAATCAAAACATTATGCTTGCTTTTTGATTTGGCGCCCAATGTGTCTCTTACAGTAGCAGTTGCGCGACCAACTGTACGACTTGGGTGATGATTGTTTCGCAACTCACCGGCGCATGAAGAGGTGAGATATTTGCAATCATGAAGCTGGAGTTTTAAGAAGTTGAGACGTAATAATCCAAAACATTCTCCTTTCTGATGGTGGGCATTACTGGGGCTCATTTGTACCCGAATGACATCTGGCGACGATAGGTGTGCATCCATTAATCTACATATTAAGCTGGTTACATCCTCATTGATGCTTGAAAATGGCTCCCACGAAGCTTATGCATCTTCGAGACCAATCCAGGTGACCTAAATCTCCCATGCAGAAGCATAATTCTTGTTGCGCAGTTCACACATATCACGGACACACATTACTTATCCCTGCGCAATGATTTTTGTGTCGAAACAACTTAGCGCTCCTTAACAGAGTAATTCTTGTAGCTAAAGAGTCTCTTAGTTATAACAAACTTACAACGACGTACATTCGTTTAAAGGTACAAGCTTAACAATCCCGGTATTAAAAAATGGATTAAGATTCATAGAATTACACAATAACTAGTCAATACTAGTTAAACAAGGGTAAGCGCCTTGACAAGGCTATTACTGATAACGACATACTCGCCTTTACTAGGCACTTGTGTTCAACGATTCAAATGAGGAACAGAACATTGTTTACTTTTTAGCTACGGTGATAAAACTATAAAATCTTGTCCGAGTTCTAAATCTAAGGGATTTACTTATTAAGCCTAATGGTGCTAAACACCTGCAGGACTGGCTCTAATCACGATCCTATGACAGAAGTCTTATCCCTTATCCCTAATCAATAAGGTGCGGTATACCGTAAGTACGTGGTACCAATCCTGTACCACTCATATCCACCTATCTTTACTTGGTGTGGACACAAAACATAATTGGTACAATAACCGCCATGTAATCCTGTTACAGATTTGATCTCGTAGTCACTCTGTGAACTCGAGTGTAGAAAAGTAAAATTTTAGTCTTAATTAATGCGAGTCGTTCCGTACTTTTGTGATCACACTTTCGACTCATAAGCAATTCTCCTTGATCCCAGTGACTGCAATGGGGCCGGACAAACGGACCATAATCTTGGAGCCGGAAAAAGATGGTCAACTTGCGACAACAATACGAAATCGCCCAGTTCAAAGTGGGCAGCAGGTTCTGATAATGTATCGCGAACGGCTAGTTGAAAGTCACGCTCTCTTGATCCACAACCTTTTGTTTCTGTTATCGACGAGCCCTGAGTATAAATTGTGATAGCATTGGCGCTGTCTCCATCAAGCGCGATATAAGAGGCCACAAAAGGTTGTGGCGGGAGACCAGTAAAAATCTCATTCGACTTTCGTTTTTCAGGCTCTCCAGCGAGGATTGATTCACGCAGGATTACATCACCGAAAGAACAGTAATTCAATTGTGCACATCGAGTTGGGCTTTGAGCAACGTCACAAGTGCAATTTGAATAATTATACAATTACCGCGCTCGCAGCCCTGTTAAGCCAAGGCGCATAGACAAGAGATAGTTTGTGCGCAATACCAAGTTAAGCATTCGTAGTAGCGATAACTTGGTTGCAAAAATGCGTTCCATTATCTGTCATGAGTGAAGGGGGTAATCCTAAGTGCTTGCACTAGTTTACAATCGTGTCAGCTGTGACCCTTGCACTCACAGTTTCAGACGCAATAAAATCACAGAAGTGGATTAATGCATCCTCAAGCACGACGAAATATGTATCATTTGAGATGCCATCGCCCAAAATAGAGATAGTGCACGAGAAGGGTTTCATTGTTCTTGGTATTAAGGGTAATAAGTGTTGATCAACCTCGCCGCACAATCAACTGACCCTTGACATGTCGACCGGCAATGCTATTTCACAAATGCTTGCACCTTGTGCTGGAGGCTTTCAATCATGAGCTCCCGCTTGCTACTCTCAGTAATTACTTGAACGCCGCAGTGTCCTCGAAAACCACAGTGAAAAACTATGAACACGCGCTTGATGAGTTGATCAGCATCCGGGGAAATCCACAACGTCATCTCTACTAAGATAGGCGATCCATCCGCAAGAAGGAGACCAAAGCGACCTGACAACCGCTGCTGATGCGTGATGATCTCGCTGATCGATGGTAAGACGAACCCTGGTATTTGGAGAGAGAGGAGTGGAAACAGTTGCGGTTCACTACGCAACCTCATAGCATAGGCCGTGGCCCGAACAGACTGAAGAGGGACAAGCCAACGAGAAGCAATGTTAGCTAACACACTGCATTCACCGCTTAGGTGTTCAATCTCGTATCGATATGGAAAGAAATGGAGAGCCCAGATCTGTAGCTTTCCAGGTGCGTGATGCTTAATGCACCGGGATGACGAGAAGATGTGAATCAAGTTTGCGTGATTTCTAAATAAGCAAAATTTATGAGATCGAACCGGCAGAAATTCAAGTTGAATGTACGCTTTGGTATATTGGTTTTTTTTCTTTGTCGTGGCTGACCAATTGATCTAAGCTCCAAGGACAGCTTCACCTCTACATGCAAGCAGCTCATGCACTTGTTCTTTAACTAGGATTTCGTCCTGGTACATACAGACTTGAGCAGCATTGAGAGCTCATCCAAATTTGGAGGCGTCAGTATATACACAAAAAGTTAGCTGATCATGAGAGAACGAAAGCCGAGCAGATTGTAAGGGGGACAACAAGTAAATTATTGTATGCATCTATTTAATTAGACATTTAAAGCAAGGATGTTCCTGCTGAAATGCGTTCGGAACGACTCGTTTTCGTAAGACCTGTGTCTAGTTTGCCGTAGATGCTTTAGTCCAAAAAATTAAATGACCTAACCTCGTATCCAATTACCGGCACACGTAAGCGTTGCATATCCGCTGCGTTACTAGGTGCCGGGAGGGATGTAAATGCTGAAAGTCGAGTGGAGTGTGTCGTACTCAAGTCTCACTCAAGCTTTTTCCACACCAAATCTCCTTGCGGCATTGGAATAGACTATTCGTTACACTTAGCTTTACGCCAAACTGCTAAGTCGATAAATGCAAGTGCCAAATCTTGACGAGAACATCCGCCGTCGCTTGAGCAAAGACGACAATATCATCAATCCATACCAGACAGTTTCAGACACCAGTAAGGAATACATTGTGTGTTTATGATTCCAGTAGTAAATTGTAGAGTCGGTAGCTTTTTACGAAACACGGTTTGAGGTGTACACTTCATCCTCAGTGACAATTTTGAATTGTTCCTGGCAGCCATGTTGCTGAGCGAGCTGGCAAAGCCTTTACGATTGTCATAGCGAGCATAATACTTAGCTTTGGAGACGCGAGAGGTTGCACTTCGAATCTGGAATAGATCCAGCCATATGGATCCCAAGACGCGCTGAATTGAGTGAAATTACAGTAGTTTAAATCCACCGTATTTTGATCTCGGTCGTGTTGAGTCCCTTGCGAATTGGTAATGCAGATAATGATCAGTGGCTGTGATTATTGCGACAAACGAGACCCAGCTGCTCTAGCTCGGCAAAGTAAGTAAGCATGTAATCATTTATTACGTTAGATGCTGCCTGGTCTTGGAAGTTTCAGGCTTGCCATTGTGGCCAAGCGGTCACAAGGAAATTTCTATTGGGACTTGGATCGGCGATCGCACGGGTCGCACGCTCCAATTAAGCCAAGAATGCATGGATGGTGGATGCAGGCCGGGACGGGTAGCTGGCAATAGCGTACCCAAACCCCGAGTGGACAGGATCGTACAGCCTGGGACGAGGCTGTAGGGTAGTCACACTCGTTTTGTTTACGCGATCCTTCATGAGACATGGCAAGACAAGACCCTCGATCTCACCGAAAGACCGCGATCTTATCCCAGGATCGCAAGTCCGATCTCAGCTGCGATCCGCTAGTAGGATCACGATCCGCTAGTAGGACCACCATCCGCCAGAAGGATCACGATCCACTAGTAAAATCACGATCCACTAGTAAGATCACGATCCACTGGTAAGATCACGATCCACTAGTAAGATCACGATCCGCTAGCAGGATTATGGGGATATCTTGGGTGGGGCAAAAGAAGATACAACTGCTGATATACTGGATGTGGACCACACAAATGCGACGGGACGATCTTCCTGGAAAGACGATGCGTGGCATCTGGTCAAGATGTACGGATAGGCATAGGGGTAGAGTTTAGGTTGGTTGGTTAACATTAAACAGAGTTCAATTTACTTCACAAGGCACACGTTATCTTTTCCGGGTAGGATATTTGGCCCCCGTCGAATAAAGAGTCGCGCTACACGTCTACGCAAGTATCACACCTGGATTGTTTTTGTAACGGGGTGAATCGTTACATAACAATTTATAAGAAATTGTTAATAGAATATAACTATAAGAGTTATATTCTCAGAATATTGTCATAAGGACAATATTCTGTAGCACTTCCAAGTAGTTCCTAATTGGTTGATATAGGCCATTATATCAACCAACGAAGACGCGCCACGACAGACGCACGCAATGAGTGGTGAGCAGATAACTGATTTACACATTTGTATTTAGACATAGTTAGATGAAGATAAATAGTGATTTATTGCAGACATTAACTATTATAAATACAGTTCTACTTTTTACTCTAACCGAGTACTCGCTTCTTCTTACCGTCTTCCTCTGCACGTACGAGTGTACGTGAAGTTACGAGGCACCGCCTTATTCTGTTATCAGAATAAGTAGCTTGTACTGTCACCAGTACAAGCTTCAGGGTGCCCCGTTACACCTGGTAGCACTTCGTAGTCCGTCCAAGGACCGCGTTCACATCCAACATGAATATGTTGGATGATGAAGATGACCAAAGCTTTCACGCTACGCGTGACGGCTACTCCCATTTGAGCGATGTCGAATGGGATGCGGTTGAACGAATGGGTTCGACCATGGGCATCCATGCTGTTAGCGTCATGCTAGAGGCTCTCAATAGAGATGCCCAACATGCTACTATCGCCAAGTTCATTCAAAATGAACTTGACGCAGAACGCGAGAAAGTAGCCTTGCTTCACCAACAAGGTTCTCAACAAGCAGAGTTGTTGAGAGAACAAGGTGCTCAACAGTTTGAACTGTTGAGACAGCAGCAAGCTGCTGCTGGCGGGTCGATGCACTCGCGTCGACCCGAGACTTTGAAGATTGACATCTCAAAGTATAGGGGGGTCGAAGAAGACTCCCTCTTGAGATGGTTCGTCGAATTGGATGACGCCATAAGGGCGCGTCGCATCGACGACGGGGATATGCAAGTTGCATTTGCCCAGTCAAATCTGGCAGGACGTGCCAAGACTTGGGCACTGGGGCTCAAGCTGCACGACCCATACGCGTTTGGGTCGTTGGAAGTCTTCAAGTCGCGGCTCAGACAAACGTTTGAACCGCCTAGAGCTGAGTTCAGAGCTCGAACCGAACTCTTGAAGCTCAAACAGGGTAAGCGTGATGTGCACGCTTACGCTCAACATATAAGACATCTCACGAGTTGTATAAGTTCCAATCCGGTGGATGAACACACGTTGGTTTCGGTGTTCATGCAGGGTCTTGCGGATGGTCCCGTCAAGACTCACCTGTTCCGGCTTGAACTAGATTCACTAGAACAAGCCATTTCAATTGCGGAGCAGGAAGACTTCAGTCTGAGACAGGCTCGCGCCAGCTCGACATCATATCGTCAACCGAGACGATATGACAACGGAGGTCCAGAGCCGATGGAACTCTGTTATGTAGAGAGCGAGAAGGCTCGCTCTACAGGCTACAAGAAGTTGCAGAAATGCAACAGATGTCAAAAGACAGGACACTACGCTTACGAGTGTAGTGCCCCTCGTCCAGTGTCTCGCGACACTGGGCGTAGTGACCGTCCACCCATGAGAAAGGGGCAGGGACGTGGGTCCGCAGTTGGTGCAAAGACGCAACAACGGGATGGACCACCAAAAAACGGACAGGATCAGTAGGTGCGGAGCACCCTACTGATCCAGCAACGTCAAGAGAATTTGTGGGCCTCTTGATGAAGGTTGCTCCCAACACACAAACGTTGTGCGTTGCTGCTCTAGGTAATGAGATCTCAATCATTACGTTGAAACTCGAAGTGACGAATAAGTTGTCCCTTCGAGCTCTAGTCGATTGTGGGGCGTCCAACAATTTTGTGCGATGCCAATCGCTAGAAGATGGTCACTTTAAGTTTAGTGAATGTGACACACATCCTACGAGGATGACGGTACGTCTTGCGACAGGCGCATCCGTAACCGTCATGAAGCGTAAAGTGAAGATCCACTATACGCTAGAAGATACCCAATATGACGATGAATTTATCGTATTGGATTTGGATAACAAATTTGATATCATCCTTGGAATACCGTGGCTCAGAAGGTACGAACCACGGATAAACTGGCAACATCGAACAGTAACGATGCCTGCCGCTTGTTCATCAGATGGCCATCTAATGAACGCTTTGGAGCGTCCACAAGCGTGTGGATGTAATACGAGTGAGTGCGATGGCCTCACTTGTGGTACGGTCGTTAGTACGACTGCACAAAACCTTAGCGTAACAAACGGTTACACTTCGGAGCAAAGTTCCGGCGGCTGTGAGGAAACACAGGCTGCGCCGAAGGTCCACCAATCGAATAAGTGGAGTGGACCGGGACAAAGATGTATCCCTAGCGGGGAACATCTAGAAGAGAAACAATCGATCGTTCAGGTTAAGCGAAACGATAATCCTAGATCGACTGGAGAGTCTTTCGTAGAGGATCTCGCTGTGGTTGCGCAACCCCAGCTAGAGGAAGTTAAAGAAATAGGTCCCGGTATTACAGATACGGTGGAAATAAGATCCCCGAAACCCGAGGGAATAAGTCCCCGGGAAGCTGAATGAATAAGTCCTTCGAGGCCTGAGGGAATAAGTCCCCAGGAAATGACAGAGACATTGAATGTCCTAGTCAATCACGGATCAAGTGTAGGCGCTTATACACTCGATCTGATTGCGCCTCCGGAGTAGACTTCGGAGATCACTCAGTTGCCAACGCTCGAACATAAAAGGTTCTTGCGTGATCTGCGTAGTGGCAAAGTCAAGCAGATCTGCATACTCGTCACTGACGACGACTGTGTAGCCGACATAAGGTCAGCAACAGTGTTTACTGAGAACGAGAGAGTTCTCAGTAGTTCATCTATGGACGAGAGTGTCCTAGATGAAAAGACACGAATTGAGCGATATGACTCCCAATCGTGGCAATCGCTCAAGACAAATCCTCTCTATGAAGATTTGATTAAATTCAAGGTTGTATTCCCTGAAACTGTTTCGTGCGAGTTACCGAAGGATAAAGGTATTCGACACGAGGTCGAGCTTAAACCAGGCTCGAAGTACTGTGTCATGAAGAAGTGGCCACTGCCTCGTGAACAAGTACTTGCGATCGACAAGTTCTTTGTCGATCGTTTAGCTGCGGGCCATGTGAGGGAATCAACTTCCCCACGTATATCTCCAACCTTCTGTGTGCGAAAAGCAACAGGAGGGTGGCGGATAGTGCATGCATTAAACAAGTTGAATGCTGCAACGGTACCGGCTCAGACGCCGATACCGAGGAAGGACGTAATCATTGATGGTATGTCAAAGAGTACCATCTTTTCGTCCATGGATTTGATGGATGGCTTCTATCAAATCCTTATGCGAGAACGGGATATACCCTATACCGCAGTTAGCACGCCCAGCGGCATGCTCTGGAAGTGGCTAGTAATGCCACAAGGGCTCAGTAATGCCCCTGCCACGTTCAACAGATGTGTATCACATCTGTTGAGACCAGTACGAAAATTCGCGCCAAGTTATTTCGATGACGTATTCATCCATAGTCGGGCTATGGATGGAAATTCGGATGTTGAGGTTCACAGATACCACGTCCGACAAGTTCTTACAATCATGCGAAAGCACCAATTGTATGCAAATCTCAAGAAGTGTATATTTGCAGCAAGCGAAATACCACTTCTTGGGTGCATCGTTGGTAAGAACGGTGTACGTCCTGATCCCAAAAAGATCAAGGCGATAACCGACTGGCCTGTGCCGGTTGATGTCAAAGGTCGTCAAAAATTCCTTGGGCTAGCGGCGTATTTGCATAAGTATTCACGCAATTACGCCGAGATGACTGTACACCTCTCTCGTTTGTTGAAAAAGAACGAGAAGTGGTTATGGAACGCTGAATGTCAGTGCTCCTTTGATGGTATCAAGCAGAGCTTGATACAATCCCCAGTCCTAGCATTAGCCGATCAGGACAGGCCATTTCATGTGGTCTATGATGCCAGCGATTTCGCAATCGGCTGTGCATTAATGCAGTACGATCTTGAAGGCGTTGAACGCGTCGTCTGCTATCAGTCGCGTCAGCTGCAATCATCTGAGCGGAACTATCCAGTGCATGACAAGGAACAACTCGCCATGAAGTATGCACTCGCGAAGGTCAGAGTCTATCTCTTTGGAGATAGACCCTTCATTGTTTACACTGACCATGCGTCATTACGCACGGCAGTGAACAGCCCGCACCTTTCACAACGAATGGCGCGGTTGTTGTCATTATTTGCTGAATACAACTTTACGGTCGAGTACAAACCAGGACGACTCAATGTCGTCGCTGATTCACTCTCACGTCGGCCCGACTTTGAACCAGTCGTGAAACCCAACAGTGGGACAGTCACTATTGCGGTTATGACGTCCTCAGTCCCATCTACAACGTTGTATGATGATGTGAGGCGGGCATACGCCCAAGATGGTGAGATTGTGAAGTTGTTGACACATCTCTCACAGCCATCTCGAGAATCGTTGAAACGATTATCGTCTGCGTATCGATCTGCATCAGATCAATACACTACTCGCAACGGGTTACTGTATTATACAGCCGTTACTGGTGACACACCACGTGTTGTCATTCCAGATGATACTGATCTGCGTTTGCGGATCATGTTCGAGTATCACGATGCTCCTATAGGAGGACACCGTGGCCGGGAGAAAACATATGTCACGGTGAGTCGAGACTTTTACTGGCCCCGCCAGTATCAGTTTGTGCGAAAGTATGTTCGCGCATGCGAGATCTGTCAACGAGTGAAGTCAAGTCCTTCACTGCGTGCACCTTTACAGCCTCTACCGGTTCCGGCTGAGTGCTGGGAATCCATCTCAATGGATTTCGTCTTCGGGTTACCCAAAGACGCACGCGGGAACACGGGTATTCTCGTATTTGTTGACAGATTCAGCAAAATGGTACACCTTGTGGTTGTACCAGAGACAATCACGGCAAGTGGCTGTGCTTGTGTCTTTATTGACACCATCTTCCGACTTCATGGGTTGCCCCGTGAACTCGTATCAGACAGAGATCCACGATTCACTGCTGATTTCTGGCGTTCCGTGTTCAAATCACTCGGAACGCGCTTGAAAATGTCTACATCTGATCATCCAGAGTCATATGGTCAGACGGAACGAGCCAATCGTGTCCTTGAAGAGATACTTCGAGGATATGCACACTCCTTTAAGAGTTGGAGTGAGTTTTTGCCAATGGTAGAGTTTGCCATTAACAACTCGGTGCATGCGTCCACGACACATACACCGTTTTACGTGAATGGCTTGCGCCATCCGCGTTTACCCACCTTACTAGAGTGTAACTCTGGTTTAAGGGGGGGAGGGACTCGCGCGAGCAAAAACCGATTTGGTTCACGCTCATCACGCTCTGACACAGAGGTCATTGCGTGTGATGCCGATATCGATAACATCGATATCGAAGAAGATGATGCTAGTGAGAGTGCGGAAGCCCTCACTGAAGAAAAGTTTGATGTTGCTGCAGTGCACTCACAGCGCACTGAAGATAACGAGTCATCAGATGAGTTCATACTGGCTCGTGAAACGGTAGTCCGTTTTGTGCAAGACTCCATCGCCGAAGCGGTGGATAAGCAAAAGCAAAACGCTGACAAGAATGGAAGGGCAAACACTCTTTTATTTCATAAAGGTGACTTAGTCCTACTGTCTACGGTTAATCTACCAAAGCATGTAGTGACTAACTTGGGTAGCAGTAAATTACTACCCAAGTACATCGGCCCATTTCGTGTATTGCACCGACTAGGCAATGCATACACGATCGAATTGCCACGTAAGATGCGAACGCATCCCACGTTTTACGTTGGTCGGCTTAAGCCGTACCATCAGTACGCTGCTTCTTCCGATGAAGAACGCCCTTGCGCTCAAGCATCTCGCAGAGAGCCTTGTGCTCCCGATGGTGGGCATCGACAAGGGTCTGAAGAGCAGCTATCTCATCCCGAGACCGATCAACAATCCCACGAGATACCCTTAGCTCGTCACGAAGAGATGTCAGAGCTCTCTCGTTCTCAAGCTGAGCAAAGGCAAACTCAGCTCGATGCTTCGAGACAGCGTCGGCCAGTTGGAGACGTCTGTCCCGCTCATGTTCGAGATCGCCGCGTAACCCTTGCGTTACGCGATCAAAGAAGCTCTCGGGAACACACGGATCCCCATGATCGTGTGGAGAGCGTCTTTCCTCCTCCTCCACCTCCATTAGAGGACTCTCGCGGTGGCCAGCGCTATCTAGTTGAGCAGCTGTTGAACCACCGCGACGTGAACGGACGTCAGACGAGTTATCTCGTCCGGTGGCGCGGCTATCCCCCGTCCTGGGATTCTTGGGAGCCCCACTCCCAACTGATGATCGACGTACTGGGTCTGGTTGAGCAGTACGACGCGGCACATCCTGTGCCGCAGAAGGACCGCCGAAGAAAGTCTTCCCGGCACGGTCGTAAAGGGATTTCAGGCTGTCAACTCATTCGTACATCTCACTAGAGATACGTACGCGCCACCACGGGTTATTAGGGAGGTAAGCCTCCTTAGGTGCTCGTGCAGAGTTGTTCACACATCATGGGCACGAGTCTCCCCAAGAGAGGCAGGGTAAACCTTTCTTCCTTGACAGACGATGCAGCTTGTAGCGTGCACCTGTCGGGGTTCTCCTCTCATACTTATCACGAGTTTTGATAAGTTTGTCGTTCCAAACGTCACGACCTACATCCTCAAGGTTGTGGATGTAAGCGTTCCATGCTTGAAGCAATGAGGGACCATCACGTTTGTGATTACCACTGTACCATAGATGCTCAAAGAAAGCACCGATGAAGAATTCATTCTCAGTGTGATAGTTTTTCGCACTGGGGTCAAGGTGATGGATCCTTGATGAATCGAACAATCGTGTACGATAGCGATCACTTGTCGTCGCCGACAAGTGATCCATGACGGATTTTGGAGGCATTCATGCCTTCTTTTCTGGAGCGAGACGCAACACACTGCGGTCCCGCTCTTCCTGCGACGTGCCGACAGAAGTACTGGCACCTCGTTGCGAAGTGGTGTCCATAGGAGAACCGACACCACTGTTAGCGCCCGAGTCTCGCGATCTCGAGCGCCTACGATTTGGCGATGGTTCATCAGATTCGTCAGATAAACCAAAGATGCAACGGCGAGTAGCATCACCCATGCCACGCTTGGCAGGCGGCTTGGATTCGATCGCCGTCGATACACTTCCGTCTTCCGTATCAGGAGAGTACGAGACACCGAGCTCATACTCTGTGAAGACATGAGTTTCTTCTTGACCATCGCCTGCATCACCAAGTGACACAGGCTGAGTCGCTTCAGCAACCGATGAGAGACATCAGTTGCTGTGGTTTCTGCTTCAGCGTCCGCACAGAGACGTGCGGACGCGCTCTCGGTGGCCTTGCTCGCGCACCGCATGGGCTTGTTAACCATGCGATGAATTGTTGGAAAGTGGACTCGGACCAACAAGTGCAAACCCCGTCCCAAATGATTTGGGACGAGTATCCATTTAGTCAATCAGTCACTAAAGTGACTGATGGTTAAGGGGAGGGTGATGGAACAGGGTGAACCGTTACATAACAATTTATAAGAAATTGTTAATAGAATATAACTATAAGAGTTATATTCTCAGAATATTGTCATAAGGACAAATATTCTGTAGCACTTACGAGTAGTTCCTAATTGGTTGATATAGGCCATTGTATTAACCAACGAAGACGCGCCACGACAGACGCACGCAATGAGTGGTGAGCAGATAGTTGGTATGCACATTTGTATTTAGACATAGTTAGATGAGGATAAATAGTGATTTATTGCAGACATTAACTATTATAAATACAGTTCTACTTTTTACTTTAACCAAGTACCCGCTTCTCCTTATCGTCTTCCTCTGCACGTACGAGTGTACGTGAAGTTCCGAGGCACCGCCTTATTCTGTCATCAGAATAAGTAGCTTGTACTGTCATCAGTACAAGCTTCAGGGTGCCCCGTTACAGACAGCCCCTCTGCCAGCCAAGAGCTTGTCAGTTGCTCCTTCGTAATCGATAAACAGCGCATCAATGCACTAGGATTGCATCGTTCCATAAGATTGATGCGCGTTCTTCATGCCACTGGCTCATTTTGTCGCTAGCACCACGCTCCGCCTCTTGTCTCCCGAACAGCTTCTCGTCCTTTTCGAAACAAAACCGCTTGCACAATTTGTCCGCGGCGTTGAGCGACGCGTCATCCGGTTTTCCTAAATTAGCCGGATTCTGGTTCTCGATGGATTGCGCAGCCTTGTCTGGTCAATCATCAAAAGACACATGTAGCCATTCTACAAGTACATGGCTACAAGATCGTACTTGTCGTGCACTTACACAATATTTGACAATATCAGGAAAAACAGCTGCAACTTTGTGTGTTTCGTGAAATTCTATCGCACTACTTGACGGACAACTCAAAGTGAACAATGACGGCACCCGCGCTTCATGTCGGTGACTGGTTAGGTACGATTGGCCTCCATGCAAGGTTCCAACAAGAAGCTGAATATATAAAGTATGAGATCCATCAAACCCTCTAATTTTATACCTGCCTTGCAGACGTCGTTGACGGTGATGGGATCTGGAATGTTGCACAAGTCATTCGACTGGCCACGCCCGAGACCGTGGAAGTGACGTATGACTGCTGGGGAGACGAGTACAATGAAGTCTTGAGACGAGACAGCGACCGGATCGCTCCGTACCACACGCACACGTGGTCGGTCAAGTGCTGGGCCAAGCTGGACACATGGCCGTGGTGGCCAGCCGTCCTCACTGTGCGAACTCCTGGCTCTGCTCTTGGGGCGCAAAACTTGAGACAGGAAGAGCGACTGCTCGTGGACTTTCTCGACCACACGGAGTTTTTCGAACGTTGCAGGTTTGGGAGATTTCTATTTTTTATATTTAATCATCGGATTGGATTTTATTTTTTTTTTGATGTGGAGAAATGATGCGATGGACTCTTTATGTTTATATGCTCGTTGTTGAAACTATGTTTTTGATGGGGGGTCTGCCATCACGACAATGCTAGGTGCTGGGTGAGAAAGAGCCAGACGATGGCGCTTCAAAGTCATCGAGACACGAAAAAACGGTTGATGACGCTCAAGGGTAAGAAAAAACTCAAGTATGACGGACGGAAGAGCAAACAAGTTGGTGCTTGCAAAGTCGTTACTAGCCCAGTGCGATGCGCGAGAAGAGTTTCCCAAATTTTGTGAGGGAACGCTGCCTGTGCAGTTTGAGAACAACTGTACGAGACCGAATACGGAAGTGAGGATCGAAATGGGGGAACAGCTCTGGATGCGCGCCTTTGCTGACAACCGAGTCAGTCATGCAGCAACACATGCGTACGCACCTGTGCTGGCTGGCGATGAAGAGGGACTTGAGCTGCTGAAGTCGAGGAAAACGATTAATGCGGACAAAATCAGGACCCGATGCGATGCGTCGATTGAGGCCGATCAAAACAGCCCGTCGCTAGATATGAGAATGGCAGACATTGCAACTGCCCAACCAAAGTCTACCGATGTCCCCATCGTAATTGGAACTACAACTACGATACTAGCTGCAAAGGATTCGCGAAAACGAACGAATTCCAATGCCGGAGATGCAGTATGTGGCTTCAAATCTACCAGCGATACCGAAGAACCTCGCATTGAGTCACAGAGATACGGAAAAACACCGAAGGTACTCAAGATCTCGAAAGCGTCGGTTTCTAGACCTTTGTCATGCACCCCGGGCTACGCCGCAGATCTTTTCAGAGAAACGTCTTGGGACGGGAAGAATACCGCTACTCCTCACATCCGTCATGCAGCGCATTCACAACTGCACGCAACGGAAGGTGACGTTGTGAATGGTGCACTCAGTGCCTTCGATGCCGACGTCTCACCTTATTGCTGGATATGCGCAGGTGTACCGAGCACAAAGTTGCCTGTATTGGATCAGCACATGGGGCAGGAAGAGGCTATGATGATAGAACAGTTGTCGGGTGAATCGTCAAAGCCTGGCAACAAGAGTGTCTGTCCAATCCAAAGTCTTGCTCGGTCAACAGAAGCCATTTTGCAGGCTTATAAGAAGCTGCGCGACATGGAAGCTGCAGTGGGTGGCAAGTTGACTGAGCTTGTTGAGAAAACTGCAAAAGCGGAAGAGCTTTGGAGTAGATGTGCTGACTCGCGTAAGTCGCCGGATGAGTTTTTCTGTCTGCCGAATATGTACTGACATTGCATGATATATGGTCGGCTAACAACGTTTTGCCATTCTTACTATGGGTGCGCTCGCCCACATCAGCGTCGTTCTGTTCTGCGCAGCAAAACGAAGATGATGTTAGCGATACGCTATTTTCTACCTTTGAGGCTGAAAGCGAAACGGATCGTGCCATCGATGAGAGTCTGCATTGCGAAAGCGGAACTTGTGGCTCTCCTGATGCCTTAAAGTGTTCATCATCTGCGAGAAGAGCACCACAGTCCAAGTGCAGAAGTGCTTCAACTCTTCGTACGTTGCGCTACCAAGTGCGCTAGAACAGTCTGATGTATAACGGTGTGCCTGTCAAATGTGGTTATTCATAGCTGCTGAGCTGGATGGTACCAAAACTGGCTTGCTCGCCTGTTCGAACGGTCAAGGTGCATTCACACGGATGGATCATCCTAGCTATGGAATGCCAATCCATGCAGGTAAGTGCAGACAATTTTTTCGTGCACGTTAAAGCACTTGCCTTCGTGTCCTCACTATCTTTGGGTGACGGGACAGGATGTTCGCCCCATAACGGCGACAGTCAGGAGGAAGTCAAGTGGTGTTGCACGAACCCATTCCCGCAATCAGTGAACCAGCAGCTTAGCGGATCATGGTCAAGAGACCACAGTTCCTCGACCTTCAGTGTGAATGACAACTTCTCAGTGAGTCAGTGGTATCGAGATCTGTACCCGACGTCATTTGATCTCGAGCGATTGTGACGGCAATCCCAGTAGGTAGTTGTATGTGCTGCGACTTGTGCACTTGCAGCTTTGTCGTGAAGTTTAAGTTGCTGGTTTACACGATGATCCTGTCGTTGGTGACACCCGAAAGAGAGTCTTGGACCAATCATTCGTGATGACGGAATCGTCCAGCTGGACGCTGTTTGCGTGTGCGTTGGACGTGCTGACAACCAGTGATGTCTTTGTCAATGTGGACAAGACCACCAAGTATGTGGCGCAATGGAAGAGTGGCGCGATCACTGTAATCTACAACGAGGACGACGAGTTGAACAATGTACCGGATCATCCCGCACGGCCGGACAACGTGCAAATTGTTCCGGCTTACAAGGCCAAGCAAGGATCCCGAAAAGCTTTCGTGCATAGGTGAGTGCGCTCTCATTGATCTAACTAGCGGTCCATTGCTTGGTGTTGAGGCTCTTGTGTTGACGTGCATCGCGTTTATGCAACAGCTTAGCGCATGCCGAGAGCTACGCGATCGATCTCATGTGGGACATGGTGTGCCGTTACGTAGCACACAACTTGCCCCGTGCATTCTACGACGACTGGGTCCGCATTGCGGGTCAGGAAGCCGACCACTTCAACAGCTGGGCCCATCGTCTGACAGAGCTTGGGAGTTTCTACGGCGATCTCACGGGTCACGAGGGTCTCTGGGATGCAGCATACGACACCCGCGCGAGCATCCTAGCACGTCTGGCCCTTGTGCATCTCGTCCATGAAGCTCGTGGACTTGATGTGTTTTCAAATGCTGTCAAGCGATTCGAGAAGGCCAGCGACAACATCAGTCTGGACATTTTGCGTAAGAACTACCGCGAGGAGATCACGCACGTGGAAGCAGGGGTGCGTTGGTTCCGGTACGTCTCGGAACGGGATGGCAACGATGCGATCGCCACGTTTCACGAGCTTGTACCGCAGTACTACAAAGGCACGCTCAAACCGCCTTTCAACAAAGAGGCACGTGACAAGGCTGGAATGCTGGAGGACTGGTACGTCCCTCTCAGCTCGAAAACTTGTGCAGCGAAGAAAACGCCATCTACTAGCACTTCGGCGATCGAAGAAACGGCTGCTGCACTGTCAGGGTAGAGCTGCATCCGATGAAGATGTAAAGGACCTCGCGAGGCTGCAAAACACACGTGAATTATACAGCTATTGGGGCCGTTCATAGTGGATTAGCAGGTTGGACCATGCCAAGTGAG
Source organism: Peronospora matthiolae (assembly GCA_921007115.2). Classification (NCBI taxonomy): domain Eukaryota; phylum Oomycota; class Peronosporomycetes; order Peronosporales; family Peronosporaceae; genus Peronospora; species Peronospora matthiolae. The sequence continues at coordinate 599,099 of CAKLBY020000109.1, read as the reverse complement.
TTCGAGTTTGCAGTACGTAGTGGAGACTTGACAGCCATTGATTTGTAGCATGAATCGCAGGACCCTTGACTTTGGACCGGTCGTGATTGGCTTCATTTGCAGTGGCGAAGCGCTGGTAATCCATGCTTATGTTGCGTGTTTTCTCCTCAATAGTGCGCTCACGAGACCGGCGTCCACGGTTCCGGACCGTGTCAAAGCTCCCGATTTTTGCTGGTCACGAATTCGATAGACGACTCAATCGTGGAATGGTGATACCAAGTCTCAACATGGCAGAACATCTGGAATCCAGGTTGAGTATCAACAGTTTACGGTCTCAAGGTTCAATGGGAAGAATCATCATGCACGAAAGATGGTGAGCTGATTCACGTTGACAACTTGTGCTGCTTACACCGACTACTGCAGCTTACGCACCGACGAAAACCAAAGACATACAAGCAGGAGCGCGTGTGCTACATCGTGGGACGAGACATGTCCTCGAGCAAGCCACAAGTACCCGAGCTGGACGAAGTGCGTTGCAGTCGGATGTATCCCGCCTCGCCCCAATTCTCACCCCACGAGTTCTGGATCTTGATCGTAGTGTCGTCGTAGCCCACAACGACCACGGCGTGGTCAAGCGAGGAGGTCTCACAGCTCGAGAGGATCCCACCAGTGTACTGCTTCCAAGCTGCGTTACCCGATGCAACTGCTGCGACAATCGGCTGCAACTTGAGTGCGTCAATGAGCGCCGCGTCGTCGCCTTCGTCCAGCTTTTCGTATCCAGTGATGCCCGTTTGCCTCTTGGAGCAACTTGTCGAGCAGGACGTGGAACCGCCTTTTTGTAGCGTGTAGGGATACGCGCTTTCCAAGCAAAGGCCGTTCTTCTTAATGTAGTCGAAAGCGTATGCTGGGGCACCGCCACTACAGCCCATGTTCTTCGCGTCGCAGCTGATTAGTTGCTGCTTTGAGTAGCTGTTGAGCTTCGATTGACCAAGTTTGATGCACTCCAGCGACTCGACGGCAGTCACGGAAGCAAACGCCCAGCACGAGCCACACTCACCTTGGCTTTGAACGGGAGACCCGCATGGAGTGGTAGACCAGTCGACTGAGTTTGCGGTATTGGCGATGGGTTCATCCACTTGAACTGAGACTTGATCCTGCTTCACCACGGGCTCAACGACAGGTTGGCGAGTCGCGGACTTGGGTTCAGGAGCGGGTGTTGGAGCTTGCGTCAAAGGAGCTGGGGCTGGGGCAGGTTGTTTCCAATGCACTTGTTTTGCAATCGAAGTGTCCACTTCGTTTGCAGTCGTGTCCAGAACAGGTTTCACCGTACCAGGTGTCCACGACTCTCCCGTTTGCTCCTGGATGCTGTTTTGCAACGTGTCAATCAAGTCTTGGATGCTCGCGATCGAGGACGTTTCCTTGTCACGCAGTGATCGCGTGGGTGTTGCTGGAGCAGTTGGCTCTGTGATGTTAACGTGGACGTACGCGTTGAGGACCTTGGTGGCAAACTCCTCTTTCGTGAGCGCTGAGAACGGGGTCATGATGGAGAAATTTGCGAGTGGATTGGCAGCCTGCGCTTCCGCGACATCTTGCTTGCTCATGAAAATCCGTTGACGCAGATCTTCGTCCGTCGTATCCAAGCTACGCTCTTCGGAGAAGGAAGGCAGCCACTTGTTGTCGGTCCAGAACTTGGCTTTCCAGCTTCTCATGTCCTCGTCCGTGACGTCAATTTCAGCGAGGTAGCGCTCGTAGTTGATTCCCGCGTGCATCTGACGGGCTTTGACTGCAAGTGGTGCGATGGCTACAGCACATGAAGCGAGCAAAGTGGACGTTTTCATGATTTACTGCGTCAATGTGCAACAGTGAATGGAGATTCAAGAATGAGGTCTTGAGCTCCGCGGGACTTTGAGCATCCTTTTAATGGGTACACAAGACCATGAAGGTGTTTGAAGTCATTACCCGATCGCTAGTTCCATGTGGCGCGTATTTTTCGACGGAAGAATCTGCGTGAGGATAATGGATGACAAAACGTGCACACGATGTTGACAGCTCCCGGGTTCACACGCAAGTGCGTGACAGCAAGTTGTGGCACCGCACGTTTACCGAATTGAGAGACATTCGGTCTCTTCTATTTGACCAGGTCTGCCCGCTTGTCGAGTGCACAACGTCGACCTGCTGATGCCGAAGCTGCAGATCATGTACGAAGATATCGTCAAATCGAGACTCCAAGCTACACACTATGGGCAGAAAGCCCCGTACGCTCGATAAAAAAGGTCAGATACTGCCGCTTCAACTGCTACAATGCCATGCTCGCAACTTGATCTCGGGGCAAGACTTTGTTGTATTCACCCACGCACTAGACAGCGATGAAGGAGATGGGATGGAATACCGCCATAACATATTGGATTCATCGAAATCGACCGACTACTACGTCAACGACAGGATGGCCGGGCGTCACGTCTTGTCATGACGGAGGACAAGTATCCACATGGTGTCGCATGACATACCACGCACATGGTTTCCCGATTACCAGCTGGAACGCAGCAATGTGGCTCCGTTGTCGAACGAATCGGTCATCGAAGCAGAGCCAGTGATTTGCGTGTCTGGTTGGATATCTGTCAAGTGTCAAGGCCGGTGGGTTGTGCAGACCCGGCGACTGACTGACGATCCAGTCCTCTGGACCGAGAGCGTCTATGGATGCGACGCGTTTCTTCCGAAAACATCGCACGCTTCACTGACAACAACACCCACGACAGGATCTATCGAGCCGACCGCTCCGTTTTGCTCAACGGATGCGTGCGTCCCGTCATACCAAACACACGTGGAACTCGGCGCAGTGTTTCCATGGTCTTTGAACGAAGCTGAGCTATGCGGTAGTCGAGTCCCGCGTGTTACTAGCATCCCTTCAGCAGCGAACCAATGGAGACTGTAAGTCCACTGCAACGTAGTAGCAGCTACTTCAGAAGGGAGTCCGCCAGTGCTGTACAAGGGAGAGGCTGACGATGATATCATGCTGCCATCCTCAAATCCGTCTTCCCTTTCTCACTTCGTGGGTGGACGCCCGCCACGCGATGGCGACCCCCTTTACCACCAGCTGGTAGCAAGCGTGCTACAGTCGGTGACAAAAGCCCAGTGAACCTCGCGCGATAAGCGACAAGTGCTCAATTGGCGCGTGACGAGCATCTTTTCTGTCGTTGAAGCAGGTGCGTCGAGTCCGGGCTGGACCCAGTCAGACTCTCGTGCTGCGATCAGAAGCACACACGGACAGGAGGAGATCGAGACCGACGTTCGGGCCAAGTTCCAAGGACGCCACTTGGCTCGTATCAGTCACTGCTTTGAGCTCCAAGTCCCGGTCGGATTGAGCCTCCCGGACGTTCCTGTTGTCTGTAACGTCTCATCCGCTTGCTTTTTCCTCTCCGACGACAGGAATCGTCCTGCTTCTGGACGAACGGACGCTTGCTCGTCCAGCCGGAGGTTAGCAATCAACGTGACGACGCGAACGTCTCGTGTCAACAGCACTGGAAACGAGCCGCTACCAACCACAGTTGGTTGGTCGTCACGGAACAAGTCACAACAGCCCGAGATGCTCTTCTCGTTAGTGCCAAGCTCAAACACATGAGGTGCAGGACCGACTTCCCTGTGCGGCATTGCATCCAAGCCAGCATGACCTGGATGGAACGGGAAGAAGTGCCCGATGAACCTCCTCGTCCGACTCGAATGTAGAGAGCGAACGACAATTGCATTCAACTGTTGAGCCAGTAGGTTGGCAAGTAGCTAACATCAAAGTATCAATAGGTTGGTAGGTTGGTTGGTTGGTTGGTAGTCGTTAGTCGTAGACCCGTCTTGGAGTGCGTCTAGTCAGTGGTGACCACCTCCTTGCCAGTCTGCACTTCCACTCGCTCCCATGCCTTGAACAACCACTTGAGTTTTACTTGAGTGTGCGTGTGTGTGCGTGTGTCTTGTGTAGGCTATCCACTGCCTCTCTCTCTCTCTCTCTCTTCTGCTCGGTCCGTCCGAGTCAGCCAGCTCCCGATCCTGAGCTGATCCCCGATCCCCACCTGCTCCTCTCGTCGCTTTTACGCAGTTCCAAACCTGCCGTGTCGATCGCACTCTCGATCGCCCCTCGAAACCCCGCGGGCCAAAGCAAAAAAACCGTGGGAAACCTGGTAGGCTGAACTGGAAAACAAGCCGATGCAACTCCGGGTTTCGCTTGCCGCCGTCGCATTGGCACTGGCCGTCGTCGCTGTGGCACTCGGGCCTGGCGTTGAGGCACGACCGATGCACGCGGCTATTGTCTCCAAGTACCATCGGTACTTGGAGGAAAAGGACGAGGTGCAGACGGAGTTGGATAAGTGGCTCGAAGTGTACGGGAAAGAAGGTCGCGGGTTCATTCCAGTGACCGAGTCCCGAAGCACTGAAGACGAGCGAGAAGACCAGCTACAGCGGTTTTACCTCACGACGGAGCTGATCAAAGAGGCGCGAGCAGCGAACCCGTTGGCGGAATTCGGGACGCAGAACCCCTTTACGTTGATGACCATGGACGAGTTCCAGCAATTCCTTCAGAACTCCCATGTGAGTGCTTATGCCGATGCGGGACCTTCACATGGGACCAAGCCATCTCGAGGCAAGAACAGCTCGCTGTCATCGAAGTATGGGCCGCCGGACGGACATGGTCACGATAGCACGGAAGGGGTTGCTCGACAGAAATCGTCAGAGATCTCCATGGAAGGTCCGAGTCCAGCAGCTACTTCAGGAGGACGTCACCTTCGGGAGGCCGAGGATCGTCCGCTCTCGATTCAGATAGGAGGGTTCAGCATCAATAGTGACCTGGGGTTCGAACCCACGTCGGAAGCTGACGCGCAAACGACCGAGCAAACTGAACTCGGTGAACCCGATCAAAGCAGCAGTCCTAGCACCGGTATCGGTGGAGACAACACGAACGGAGGTTGGAATTTCGGAGCTGTCTCGATTGGTGACGGTGCCCAAGTTGCGCCAGTCTCCGAGGGTACTGCTGCTAGTCCCAATTGGCGGCGAGCATCTAGTTGGAGTAGCACGAGCTGGTGGGGCACGGGGGGAAGTGGAGACGCAAATGCTGACACGAGTGCTCGTACGTGGACATTCAAGTCGGGAACTGGAGACTCGAATGCTGGCACGTGGAACTTCCCGTCGACGATGTTGTCCGGATCGAATTCGCAGGGGACCCTTGCGGTTAACCCGCAGTGGACTGTCGATCTAAACTCACAGGAGACTCCAGCCTCGGACTCGCAGCGGATGCCACCACCAGATCGAGCGTGGACGCCAGTATCAGAGTCAGAGTGGACTCCAACATCAGAGCCGCAGGAAGCTCCCGCATCAGAGTCACTAGAGTCGCAGGTGATCCCAACATCGGAGTCGCAGGAAGCTCCCGCATCAGAGTCACTAGAGTCGCAGGTGATCCCAACATCGGAGTCGCAGGAAGCTCCCGCATCAGAGTCGCAGGAGAGCTCAGCACAAGAGTTGCTGGAGCCTCCAGCCTCGGACTCGAGCTTGACTGGACCTTCTTCAGCTTCGTCACGACCGGAACTTCCTGCTTCCGACCGTAAGCCGTCTGCTGCACAGCCCCCTCCCTATTCCGAGTCGACAAGAGCTCCAGCTCCGTCCAGTCCGGCCGCCGTAAGTCCCGTAACACCTGCGCCCAAACGTGCACCTGCTGTTGCTCCTGTCAGTGACACCGCCTCGACGACCGGCAGTTCTTCATCGAGGGCAAGTGACTCAGTTCCAAGCTCGGACGCTGTTGACTGGAGCTCGTCCCCTTGTGTCCACGCTCCTAGTCGGCAAGGTCGGTGTGGCAGTTGCTGGGCGTTCGCCTCCATTGCAGCCCTCGAAGCTGCTCAGTGCCTTCACCACGGCGACAAGAACGCCTCGTCGTATTCCAAGCAGCAGCTCGTGAGCTGCGACACCAAGAACTTTGGCTGCAGCGGAGGTGCTCCTGTCTACGCTCTCGAGTACCTCCGGGACAATGGCGTCTGCACCGAGAGCAGTTACGAGTACACGTCCACCGAAGGAGGGGAACCTGCTGCGTGCACCAAGTCGTGCACCCCCGTCAAGTCCGGGATCAAGGAGGTCAGGAAGCTCGAACCGGGCGACGAGAGCGCGTTGCTCCAGGCCTTGAACCAGCAGCCGGTCATTGCGTCCGTCACGTCCAACAATCCGATCTGGAAACAGTACATCAAAGGGGTCATCACTTCGTGTCCAGCAGCGCCGAACGTGGACCACGCGACGCTTGTCGTGGGCTACGATGCCACGACGTTCAAGATCAAGAACTCGTGGGGCACCGAGTGGGGCGAACGTGGCTACGTGCGCATCAGTCGCAGTGCAGCGAACATGGGTACATGCGACGTGCTCAAGGACATGTCGTACCCGGAACTATAACACGAGACCTTGACCGGCAGTGGCTATTGTAACATTTCGGAACCGAAAAAAAAACCCCCACTGTTTCTAAACAAGCTGCTGGGTGGTTGTCGGGGTTGAGAAAAAAAGCACTTTGTTGGGAGCGGGGAGTGGTGGTTCACGTGCACCACATTACTTTCGCACCACGGCTCGCCCTCCCCACCAGTGGTTTGTTTCTCAAGTGAGCTGCTCGTGCGTCTTTTTTTTCTTCCCATCCTCGTCGGTTCATGCCTGCACTGGTGCGTCTCGTGCGTCGTCAATCTCGTCTCTTTTCGAGTCCCCTATTGCACACAATGAGCTCTACGGCTCGTCGTTCTTCCAGTGCAAAAGCCACTGCAATTACGCGCTTTTTGGACGAACACGGAGCGATTCGATGCGGGCAACGGACCGACGACGGCTCGACAGCGCTACTAATCGAAGGCGATGACCCTTTAGGCACTTTGTACTTTACAGGAGAAACTGCTACGATTGAAAAGGTGCTGGCTCCAGTGGTCCCATCTCAGATTCTTGGGATCGGTCTTAATTACCGCCAACACGCCATGGAGACCAAGATGCCAGAGCCCAAGTTCCCTGTGCTCTTTACCAAGGGCGTCAATGCTCTGCAGCACCCCCACGATCCTGTGGTGATTCCTCGTGTGGCGTCGGATCCTCCGGAAGTTGACTACGAGTGCGAACTAGCGGTAGTGCTGAAGGAGAGCTGCTGCAATGTGACACAAGAAGAAGCACTGGCTTTTGTCGGTGGCTACACTTGTGCCAACGATATCTCCGCTCGAAGATGGCAAGGCAAGAAAGGGGGAGGGCAGTGGTGCCGTGCCAAGACGTTTGACACGTTTTGTCCATTGGGACCAGTCCTTATTACACCAGAAAGCATCCCCAACCCACAGACGCTGGATATTGCGACGTATTTGAATGGCGAACAGGTGCAAAAGTCAAACACGAGCGATATGATCTTCTCAGTTGCCGAGATCATTAGTCTGCTGTCGCAGGACTGTACGTTGCCGAAAGGTACACTGATATTGACGGGAACACCAGAGGTAAGGCTGCAGGTTTGATGATTGTTTGAGTATGGAAAGTCTGATCCTTGTGTTTGTGAAAATGATATTGAAGGGCGTTGGTTTTGCTCGCGATCCGCCACTTTATCTTGCACCTGGTGATATGGTGGAGGTCGAGATTGAGCGTATTGGCAAGCTCGTGAACCCAATTGTGGGCGCCTCGGCGCTCTGAGTATCTAACAAGGCAAAAGTCGCTGGTTGAACAACCTATTGTAGCATTCGTTTTCGGTGCAATATTTGAGTCACTCTTTATGTGAAGTCACATGCTGCAAGCTAAAGGTCGGTACAATAAAGTCACAGTCGTACTCGATCGGGAGACCATAACTTTAAATCTAGCTCATTGTCCTGCGTAAACTGTCCAATTCCAGCCACAGGTAGCAAAAATACGGACTGACGGTCGGCGTGTTAGGATGAGTATGCGACCAGGCATCACGCTGTAAAGTAGGATCCTGCGTCATTCTATTATGCACTTCTACCGATCAGGACTGAACTATTGATGAGTTAGTCACACTTGTGACGACTGTAAGTTCAGTTCCTTGCCATTTGCGTTGACTTTATATACTGCCGTCGAGCCAAGATCGACCTGACGAAGCTGCTACATTGATCGATACTTTTGGCTTTTTTAACGATGATGAAACTAGCTATTTGAGTCTGGATATGTGCAATGGGATTGAAGAGTGTGAACACACCAAGCAAGGCATCTATGTGTATGATTCCTGATTTCTTGACACGCGAGGTATACTACGGCACAAGTGCTTGTTGCCTTGCTGAGCAGGTAAAAGCAAATCAGAAATCCCGTCGAACACAGTCTTGCAAAGATGACGGCTGAGGTAATATAGGCGTGTGGCCGATACAGTTGTCGGTTATAAGGTGAAGTGTCTTTACGCGTGGCCGATACTGCGACGACTGCTTTCGTAAAAGTGCTTTTTAAAGCGGACAGAAATGATTCGCTTTATCTTCTTGAGACGTGCGTACTGCATGTCGTAACTGATTATCGTGCAATTGACAGTATTGTATGATGGTCCGCTTCCCCTTTTTATCGCGGGTAAGCAGGCCCCTGTATTGCTGTTTCAAGTAGGTACTAAATGATGCCTTTTAGGGTCATACCAATCGAAAAGATAAGGGCAAGAAGCGCCGGACAGCAATTTCGCAAGCGGATATCGGACGGTGGGAATTTGGGTCCTTTATGATTTATAGTGGTAATTGCTCTGGTGGATTACCGCCAAGTATGTGCTCATTTTCGCAAAACACAGTCAACAATCGCGTGGCTAGATTCTCTCGACAACAAGTTCAGCGCAACCGCTCATTCTTACAAAAGAGATTTCGAGCAAATTTAATTAGCTCTAATATTTAATATCTTCTCCTGAGACATTCTCACCACATTTGAATCGGTTGACCGAATTTGTGTGGCTTCTGCTAGCCTACGAAACAATCGTTACGCTCACCTGTTTTTCTTCTTCGATAACGTCATAAACTTTATAATTTGATTCTTGTGATTCGCTCGGCGATCGAGAGAATCCTCGACATCATGATTGCAAATCTCACACATCCTATCCATTGCATGCGATTCCAGACTTCATCATTCGCATCAGATAGTTGGAGCATAAACATCCTGTGTCCTAACATTTGCAAAGCTGCGACCGTCAATTTGTAACCCTCTGTCCTGATGTTGCACTGCTTGCGAGGGATAATAGGTGGGCAGGCACTTAGTCGGAGGCTCTACGAAATAGCGTTGAAGTACGACAGATGTCATACCAACCACATACCTTTACTTACTATTTCAAGACGATTCCCGCTTCTTGCATCTGCGGCCCAACGTGGCTGTACGTCATACTTTTGTTCCCAAGCGAAGCCAACATGTGGTTCAACGAGCGTGAGAACGAGAAGATCGGATGACGCTCGGAGCAGGAGACGAGTCTTGCAGGACAGTACATCGTTTTTCAAGTCGCCTTCTTAATTGCAAGATCGAATGTGCTGTCAAATCTCCATGTACACGAGCAACAAACGCCTTTGCATGTACAACTGCATTCTAAATACCATCAACAAGATCGAACCTGCTGAGAATGCTGCGCAGGCCTGCTGTTCGACCGTGCATCCAATGATTTTGGTACTGGTCTTTAAATCTATGAGGCCTTCGAAATGGAAATAGAAAACATAGAGAGTTGTGGCATTTCCAGTGCGAAAAGATGCCGATAGGTTCAATGACTTTTGCCAAGAGAGCTTGTTTATAAGGTCCAAGATCGTTGCGGTCGAGCACATCAGGGGAAGATTACGAATTGGGGAGAGGGTCGTTTCGTGAGCATCGAAACCAATTGTGTTCTTCTATCCTGTTTGGCAGATGCTGCGCTGGAGATAAGTCGCAGTTCACTACGACGGTGGTAGATGTGACGTTAATATCATACCAAAGGAAGTTCGGACTCGGCCGACGTCTGTGAATCAGTCCATTCCATTGTATGCAATACACAAAATTGTTTACAAGGCGCAGTCATCACGTGAACAGCCTTGTACTGAACCTGAGTTAGTTTTGTCCCTGAGACTGGGATATTATGCAGATGATGATACCGTCGTTATCCGTTCCTTCGCCTCCACTAGGCAGACAACAAATGCGTGACAATTGGATCATGGGATACTTCAAAGGAGGTAGGTTCCCTTTCCTTTATGCCTAGAAGTGAGCAAAGTGCAGGATCAACACTGTGTTTTATAAAGTAGCACCCGGCATTCAGTAAGATTCTGGTACAAAATCCACGCCTTGCATAGACCGATACAGCTTTGCAGTCTCGAGCGGTGTGCAACACGATAAAGTACCTCCACCATTCTTACTGTCAATAGTTGTCACACACCTGTGTTCATTGCCTCGAGTACCGTGCAGTGTGACTGTAACCCGTTACTGTCTCGTCACGACGACTGTGCATCTGCGGGATGCAAAACGCAGTGTAGTAAAAATTACTTTGTAATACCGAGTCATGTCTTTGCCTCCATACAAAGTGTGCATCAAAAGAATGACCCGATGCAAACGCATTTACTTGGACCGGGGTTCTGCTTCAGCGGAAGGCTACGTAATAAGGCCACAAAATGTTACCGCGGCGCCCAGCGGTTGATAAGCAAAGACATGCATGCACTGCTTCTGGCAAGAAGCTGGACGCGATGTAGCTCGATGGGGAACACTGATAACGATTCCGTGCTCTTGTTCTGCTATTTCCAGATCACGTTAAAAGCAGCCTCTTTCCTTCTGTGCCGATTACGCTCCAATATTCTATCGCTGCGTCGTCTAGACACAGCTACCATGGCTACACCCTGCAACAACATTTTTGGACGGCCTGCTTGAAGGTGGTTTGTCCTTCTGGCGGCCGGCAATTCCTTTTTTTTATTCGGCCGGTACGACCCTGCGCTGTATTTTTTCGTTTGTGTAACCCAGTTCAGTAAGCAGCTTCCACAACCAGTGTACAGTAGTATTGCTAATATCGGATACCACAACAAGCCAAGCTGGCTTTCCATGGGCTCGAGAAGCTCTACAAAAGCATTCAAGTAATTCCGTGAATTTTCCATCTTCAACAGTCTTGGGTTGACCCGATGAAGCAGACGATGGTACATCCACTACCGCTTTCTCCTCAGCTCTGCTCGACGTCTGCGAAGTTGAAGTGTACAAGCTGTCACACGAAACTATCCAGTGTAAAAAACACACTGGCGCTCTTGCCACCCTAGCAATAGCTAGCACCTCCTGGATCGAAGGTGTTGCGATACTGTACTGAAATGGTGGCCCAATCCTCTCCCTGCTATCTACTGATCGTTCATCACCACGAACGGAACAGATTTTTTTCGTTGCTTACTTGATTAGCCTTCAGTCCAGTTGCCGATGCAGAGGTAAAACTCGTGCACAAACACATGCAAATTTGCACAAGCCTTCAAGTGGAGGTGGCCCTGAAATCCACGTCCGACATGATTACCGAGCCTTGCTAGCAAATAGCTGTCTCGGACATTGCTTATATTTTAGTAGGATCGAATTTTGTTTGTGTCAATGGTACCCAAGAGCTTCTCAACTCGTGCACTGTCACTGTTCAGACATTCGTATTCAATGAAGTATCTGTCTGCTGCCCCTAACGGAATCAGACAAGATTGACGAATACGTATCTTTGGAGAGGGTAGCTTGGAAGAGGCACGAAGCAGCTGCTACTTCTGGGCAGCGGCCGGCTGACTTGCTTGGATCGAAGCCAGGAGGGATCGACCGTAGCCACTTCTTCTGCATCGAACACCTCGGGATCTGGACCCGGATCTCAAGGCGTTCGATGTAGAAGAAACTTTCGGCATCACGGGGATACAACCTGGCAATTCATTTTTACTGGGTGGAGGGTTCCAGTGTAGACCAGATCGGCTTGCGTGATGACACCGCGTCTGGCTGTAAGAATTCCATCGATCGCATCCGTGACGAATGGAATTCCACTTTGACACAAAGTTGCTCTAAATGGCGACGACTGTCATCCACCGCAGCGACAATCGCTTCTGTCGGTACAAGTAGTGACACTTTAGTCATGGGCTATGTATGCAAGCAGCCCGTAGATATACCATCGCTTGTCTGACTGATATTGCTGCATCATCACTATTGCTGTTTGCTGAACTTGTTCTTGGTGTTCACATGGGCAGAATGCCTTGCTTCCGGGCTTCTTATTGCATTCCTTTCTGCATGGAGGTACAAGTTCGACCACAGTCATTTTCAACGAACACGTTGCCTCACCAGGTGCGTCATGTCAACTATATCAAACCACTGCCGCTTGTCATCCGCACAAGCGCAACGCTTGTCGTAGATTCGCACAACAAGAACCATAAGATGTACAAATTGGTCGGACAGTTCGAAAAGCTACGGCAGCACGCGAGACTCGTGTTCAGCAAGATACTATCCAGAATCTTGATGCAGGGAATCCTGATTACAGGAGTGTGGTACCGGTATACCTGAAGCTCTGGCCAGAGTGTCGTTATACCTACTACCTCAATGCTTTCTGTCGATGGTCAGAAGAGTCTGACAGCGAGAAGAGCATAGACTACTGATGGTGTAATTCAACGGACTTTTGTGTTGTTAAACGAACCGACAGTCGTGAAAGACTGAGTATCGACCCGTATCTTCCAGCGCAATTAGAGACTCACGACCTTCAAACCACGCGAACTCGCAAACATGAAACGTGTCACCGTTGAGGAGTCAATGGTTCCATTCTATCTATCGATCACACGATACCATTTTGCAGAAGGTTACCTCCAGTTATGCATGTAATACTCCTCTACAAAGGTACCAACAGGTAGAAAGTATCGACCAAGTCATCACAGTCGTGGCCTGCACATGTAGTGCGTCAGGTCACATCAGGGGCGACCAGCGCAAGCGAATAACAAGATAGGATCGTGTACTGGGATATCAGCAAACGTCATCACAATTTCGCGCTTTCACTCTTGTATACTCATCGGACTAGTCGGCAAGCCGTAAACCGTAAAAGCTCGATGGTACACAATAGTCGCTGATAAGTTGCTGTACGACTAATTGCCGTGTCAACGTCTAACTTGCGAGACGACTACTGTGGGACCCCTCAGCTGTACGCGCTTACAGTCCGATGCGGGATCCCAAACCCCACGTGTCCGAATTCGGATCGTTTCTGTGCGCTCGCCTCTGATTGGCTGTTTGACTTTCCTCAACCCGACGCCAGAAAAGTAACGCAGCGAGCCAGCCGCCGAAATATTCCCCCATACCCACACCCCGCGTGGACCATAGAGCAAGCGACGGCTTCAGCACGCTCTGACTACGCAGCGAAGGCATCCCTGGCGGGTTGAAGCAAGGAGAAGCAAAGCGACGTTCATTCAGCGCGTTGCTTGTTGCAGTGAAAGTGGACTCGAGTCGGACACCCCCCCAGCCCTACTACCCTTTCGACCGGCAACCCCAGCCCGCGTTGCACTATTGATCAATTGTAACGGTCTCGACGGTACTGCCCGATCGATTAAACCTTGCCAAGATTTGCGCGCGCGCACTCACTCGCTCCCTCGCTCTCTCCCGCATCGCTACTGCGTGCTCTGCTGCTTCAGCCCACGCACGCTATTTTTACAACAGGACTAGGTCTTTTCGCGTGTTTCTTTTTCGGACCGTCTAAACTTATGCACCCGCGCGACATGTTGACGTGCACGGCAACCACAACGACGGCAACGACAACGGCAACGGCAACAAGCACGGAGGCGCATGCAGACGAGGAGGAAGACGCGTATCTCGCCCAGCGACAGTCTACCATGGACTCAGCGACGTTAAACAAGCTACTGAAAGCCGAGAAACACCTTACACAAGCAGGTCAAGCGACGTCTAACGTTTGGAAACTCATCGGCATGAAGGTTCCGATCGACGAGAACGAGGTGCCTACCGCTGCTGCTGTAGCAGCAATCGCTGCTACTCCTGCGCCCGTCCATAACGTGGCGAGCAGTCCCGGACGTCACGTGCGATCGTCCGTGCGGCGGAAACTCTCGACGCAACTTTCGGACGACATTTCGAGTGGCTCGTTTCTGTGCACTGGGGGCCCTACGAGTCCATTACATGGGGGAGGGACCACCACTCACCGAGCGACGAACACGGCGATACTTCGAGATGTGGCCAGTGACTTTTGCGACATGTGGACAAGTCCTACCCCTCGTTCAACTTCAAGTGAAACGAGGAGCACGAGTCCGCACTGTTATCCGCCCGTTGACCTTGGGCGCGCTGACAGTAGTGCCAGTAACACGCGGAACTCCCTCGGCTGTCCGCCGGTTTGTTCCTCGACCACGACGCAGAGCAACAGTCTGTTTGAGCGCCCGCACTTTGGCCTCTCGAGCAGTGCGCGCGCCGTGGACGCGCACGGCGCGAGCGACTCGTCCAACGTCTTGGTCGAAAACGGACGCAGCCGCTCGACGCACAGCAGCAGCACCACGAGCAGCAGCGCCACCAACAACCCCACCCCCAGCAACAACAACCCCACCCCTAGCAACAATGTCTTTGGCTTTACCCGCAGCACGACCGCGCCGCTGTCAGACGTGACGCTGTTTACGTTCACGGTGAAAAAGAGCGACAGCGTGCTCGAGAAACTCGGCAGCAAGCGCGCGAGCATCCAGCTCCAGGTCGACGTCGACGAGCGCATGCTGTACTTTCTCTCGGCACATGACCAGCGCGAGGAGTACAGCTGTGCGGCCGTGACGGCCAAGCCGCAGTCGAGGCTCGGCATGCAGCTCAAGATCCAGACGGGCAATGCGAGCGTGAACAAGAAGATCACGTTTTACAGCACGGAAGACCGCGCAAATTTCGTCCAGGCACTCGAGCAGGGCAAGGTCATGTACAGTAAAAAGACCGTGACGACAGCGCCGCCGGTGCGTGCACCGCCAACGGCCGAAGTGATTGAAGAAACCGTCTCGACCGTCTCGAGCACGTGCGAACGCTCGAAGCTTCGCGACTCGCTCGTGAGCGACCATTTCCAGCTGCTACCAGGCGAGTCCGTGCTTGAGCACGTGCAGCGCGTGACGAACCTCGTGGTCATGTCGCAGAGCGACCGCGCCGTGCAGGGCGTGCTCAAGATCACGTCGCACCGCATCACGTTTGTCCCGTACGACGCGTCGTGGAAGTTTGGCTCGTTCGAGCTCCCGCTGGCAGCGATTGACTTGATTACGCGCGACGGCCTCATGCTCTTGATTACGTGCAAAGACCTGCGCACGCTGCGCCTGGCCATGCACGACGCGTATTCACGGAAGAAAGGCTATGACCAATTACCGTCGACGCCGGACTTTCGGTGGCTCAATCTGTTGACGCTGCGAATGAAGCCGCCGAATATGATTGGCGCGCTCTTTGCGTTTGATTACCATACCGAAAAGGCAAAGCAACGCGGGGCGCCGCTCTCGGAGAAGCACAATGGCTGGTTTGTGTACTCGCCGTTTGCCGAGTATCAGCGTCTTGGGTTTCTCTCGGCCAAGAAACACCCGGAAGAAGAAGGCGTGATTACGTGGCGGCTGCTGAAGAACTCCAAGTTCCGCTTCAGTCCCACGTACCCGCAGCTGATGGTCGTGCCGTCGCTCATGTCGGAGGAGCAGCTGGTCCAGTCGGCGCGCTTTCGCTCCCGGGCACGTCTGCCTGTGGTCGTGTGGCGCCACCCAGTGAACAAGAGCGTGTTGTCTCGCTCGAGTCAGCCGAACTATGGCATGGCAGGCAATCGATCCGAGCCGGATCGGATACTGTTGCGCGCGTACCGCGACTCGGCGAATAAAAACAGCTCCAACATGTCTCCTCCTCTTCACATTATCGACGCACGCAAGCCGATTGCCACTAAAGGAAATCGGTTAAAGGGAAAAGGTACGCTGCGGCGTCAGGCAGTTTATTGGTGGATGGGCGGAGGGGAGGTGCTGATGTTTTTCTTGTGTTTGTGTGTGTTGCTTGTGCAGGTGTTGAAAACTCCCAGCATTACGACAATGCGACGATTGAGTTCATGGGCATTGCCAACATTCACAAGATGCGCGAGTCGTTGGATGCGTTAAAGTGTCAGCAGAAACGTCGTTTGTGGTTGTTCTGATGCTGTGCTGTAACTAACTATGGGTTGTGTGTGTGTGTGTTTTCGGTTATGACGACACAGCGTTAGTCAGTCCTAGCAGTGTTGAAGACGGTGACAAGCATTACCACAATCGCCTCGAGAGTAAGCGTTGTCTTTCTTTGTCACTGAGTTTTGATTGACAGGACCTCACGCGGTGTTACTTTGCTTCGGTGTTGCAGATACCCGATGGTTAAAGCACGTGATGCGTGTGCTGTCAGGCGCTCGAAGAGTAGCGGAAGTGCTCCACGAAGACGGTGCTTCGGTGCTCGTGCACTGTAGTGACGGCTGGGACAGGACGCCGCAGCTCGCGGCGCTGGCGCAACTTATTCTAGACCCCTTCTATCGATCCCTCCGTGGCTTTGCCAGTCTCGTGGAGAAGGAGTGGTGTTCATTCGGCCATAAGTTTGCGGATCGAATTGGTGTGGGGAAGGACATCACGGACCAGCCAAATGAACGATCGCCCGTCATGTTGCAGTTTTTGGACTGCGTGTGGCAGATGACGCGGCAATTTCCGACATGTTTCGAGTTCAACGAGAAGTTTTTGCTGCATATTTCGGACTCGCTGATTTCCGGTCTTTATGGCACGTTCTTGTACAACTCGGAGCGTGAGCGCGTGCTGGACAAGGTGTGGGAGCGCACAGAGTCCGTGTGGACGCCCGTGTTAGAGAACCCTGGACCTTTCAAGAACCCCTTGTACCGACCAACGAACCGCGTGCTGTACCCTCGTGCGAACCTCAAGCGAGTCGTGCTTTGGGACGGCATGTTTTTCCGATGGGACCCGGAAAGCCACCCGGACTATATGGAGTACATGGACCCTGTGGAGAAGCCAGACGACGAAGCTTCGAACCACGAGTTTGATGACGACGGTAGTCCTCGAGACACTAGCGTACTTGATCCTCCGTCCGTAATGCCTATAGGTGGCGATCTGGAAGACAAGGTGGAATTGGATATTGACGTTATTCACGACTTTGACGAGTTCCGAGCCAAGACGCTGTCGGATTGCTCGGACATGAGCGACGACGACGACTTTGAGATCTCGCCGAATGTCAAGACACGGTACGATGGCATGTCATCATTGACATTAGACGAGTTGAACATGACGACATCAGCAACCAGCGAGGCCGACTCGGAAGGTTCGGTATCGGCTGAGAACCGTCTCCCAGTAGTGGACGAGGGTGTGCTGAGTCGGTACCACCGGGGCGTAGAAGAGCGCACGCGCCAGCGCGCACAGGGTCGCAACATCCGCGAGGCGCTGCTGCTGGCACCAGACCAGAGTCGCATCAAGTACTTGGAGCAGTTGCTGAGCGAAAGTGTTGCGCGGGAGCTGCAGCTTGAGGCAGAGCTGGATTCGGTGCTACACCGAGGCGTGCGGGTTTCAAGCATAGCGTCGAACGGTAACGCAAATGGTGTCGGGTCGAACAATGGCAGTAACGTAGTCGGCGGTAGTGGAAACAGCAACGAGACTGGCTCTGTAAGCAGTCGCAAGGAGTAGCGCACGCTTGAGCTACGGCAGCATGGGCTGCTGTCGTAGCCTTTCTTGTGCGTGCCTATTCCGCTTCTGCTGAGTGAGTTTGCGTGTTTCGGAGCGTGTAGTGGGCGTGGCTGGAGGTGGCATGTCGGGAAGAAAGACATGCGTACAGCATAGATTCGTAGTATAATATAGTCGACGGCACTTCGGTCTTGGATTGTGTGTGGTCTTGCGTTTCTGCAGGAACAACTGCTCGACTATTGGCCGGCAGTCGCGAACAAAACAACGAAATGAGTGGTGACGCGGACATGATGGCAGAAACAATGGGCTTCACGTCGTTTGGCCAGCTTCGTCGTCGCGGTCGTGTGAAGCAGGTTACAAGCGAGTCCATCAATGCACGAGGACTACCACAGCTGATGCCCGGGACGGAGTTGGTAGACAAGTGCACCGAGTTGTCTGTAGACAGCATTGAAAAGGGCCCCTATGGCGTCGTGTCTCTTTTGTGCAGGGATACGGACTTGGATGCAAGGGATCCGCTGGATGCAGCCCTGGATGGAACCGCGAGAGAGACAAGCGATGCAGAAAATTACGTCGTGCCGTACTCGTTGGTGCTGGACGACCTCGAGCAGGAAAAGCGCAAGTTTAACGGGATGGAGCACGCGCAGTTTATGCGTGCTCGCGGCTCGACAAATGGGTTCGAGCCACTGGGAAGACATCGGTTTTTGAATCGTTCAGCTATGAAGCTGGTGGCTTTGGACCATGTTTTCCAGTGGACATGCGGTGTGGTGGACCGTCGCGAACCGTTTAGTTTTGCGGATGTTTGTGGAGGACCAGGAGGATTCAGTGAGTATTTATTGTGGAGAAGTGCTTCTAGTGACGAGAATGGGGAACGTGAGCACGACCGTGGTCATCGTGGCTATGGGATAACGCTGAAAGACGCTGCAAATGAATGCGACTGGCGTCTACCTTCCAAGTACCGCAAAATGTTCACGAGCTGCTACGGCGAGGATGGCACGGGGAACGTTTATTCGGTTGCAAATGTTCACAAGTTCCGGGATGTCGTACGGGCACGACAGCCAAGTGGCGTGGACTTGGTGGTGGCTGATGGAGGGTTTCGAGATGCTCGGTCGCAATCCAACCAGGTCAGGGATCTCGATGTTGCTTGCATAACGGGTGAGGTGCGACTAAGTGTGGATTGTCCGACGTGATGTTACAGGAAACCATGATGACTAGATTGGTCGTAGCTGAAGTCATCGCCATGTTTGCGGTACTTCGCGTCGGTGGCGATTTTGTCTGCAAGACGTTCGAGTTGACGACGCCGACGATGCTGCAGATTTGCTGGACGCTGCATCATTGTTTCGGACGCTTTGCAATCGTGAAACCCATTGTAGGTGCCGACGTACTTGTTTATTTTTGGATCAAGCTAGCAACGACGTACTCACGTGTTGATCTTGTGTACAAAAGACCAGCCGCCCTGCGAGTTCCGAGCGATACATTGTTGCACGTGGTCTACGAGCAAGACGCTGCATACCGAAGCTTGTCAAGATCTTGGAAGATCAATTATCTCACGCAGGCAGCGTGCACGCGAGCGAAGAGTATCGCTTTCCTCCTTTCTTGCCGAATAGCACTCCCATGCGCGAAGATACGGACTTTTACAAGTACATGTCAACAGCAAATGAAGCCATTGCGATAAGCCAAGTCCACGCGTGCAAATGCATCAACAAGTTTAGCACCAGGAGACACAAGAGGTACGTCGCTCAGACTCGATCGCTTACCTCACTTTCAGCTTGACTTGATCAATGAAATGGTTGTGGCACAGGAAACGATGTGAAGCTGGTGCAAGTAGCATTGACCCCCACCAGTACTATCGATGCTGGCATCTTGGCTCAATGCCATGATGTGGCTCTGCTCGATAATGCAATGTACGTATTGTCACGGCGAGATTCTTT
This sequence comes from Peronospora matthiolae, assembly GCA_921007115.2. Classification (NCBI taxonomy): domain Eukaryota; phylum Oomycota; class Peronosporomycetes; order Peronosporales; family Peronosporaceae; genus Peronospora; species Peronospora matthiolae. The sequence goes on along the minus strand of CAKLBY020000109.1, from coordinate 579,658 downwards.
GCAGCAGTTGCCGGAAGAGATCGTTCGCGCCTTCGACAGAGTATACTCCGACGCAACTCACACGCACGCTCTTCTGTAGAACTCTGCCCAGCTTCCGTCTGCTTCGTGCATTAACATTCCGAGATCCAGAAGTTCATTCAGTATCGACAAGAAAGGCATGGAACGTCATGCAGGTCGAACCTGTTCATTGGCGCGAGTGTAGGCACTCCCTGTTGTGCTGCTATCGACACCAACTCGGCACGTTTGTCGTCAAGCACTTGACACTCATCTTGGTCTGCTGCCATGACAAGTAAACGGATTTTGCTGCAAAGAAGTCCTCGTCGTACTTCATGCATTCCAAGCACGAACCGTCGCGACCGTCTGCTGTGCCGTGGATTCTGCGTATGCGCGCGCTCCTGGACGATCGATCGGTCGATCATTTGCAGCGTCAGTGTTGACAACCATTCATCAAGGTTACTACAACTCGTGACGTACCTGAAGATCAGCAAGCCGCTTCAAAAGGCGACTAACAAGCTCCACCAGCTCAAGCGATTCTACAGCCTGCATTGTAAACGGTCAGCCACACTGTCGCGAGCAATTTGACATCATTCATCGGCGACAAGAAGTGCTACGACCTGACCGACCAGAGCTGCTACGCTGGATTGACCACACTCGAAAGGCGTCGAACTTGCTGGCAAACATCCAGTGCTCGATCCATCAACCACCTGCACCTCTTCACCGCTATCTTCATCACCGCCACAAGTCTCCGTCACAGCTTTGCTCGTCTCTTCCACCTGCACCTCATTTCCATGTCCAAGATCACGAAATTTCCTCCTCATCACGTCGTCGTCCACCGCCACCACCTCGTCAACCTGTTGCAGCTCTCTCAGCATCGAATTCCCCGATACCAAATCACTATCAAACATCTCCATACCGCTGCTCTTCTTCTGCTGTTCCCAACTGCACGTCACCAGGTTTCCACCAAACACGTTCCCATGGTACGAGCGAAAAGCTGCAAGCGCCTGTTTGTCATCCAGAAATGCCACCACAACGTCCCCGATACTTGAGACCCGTTCGTCAGCTGTTTCTCGCACAACATCGACACGTTGCAACGGTCCGAACTGGGAAAACGCTTCGTGCAGTTCGCTTTGCAGTTCCTCGATCTCGTCCTCATGTTCCAATTCTTCAACTGTTACCAGACCGCGAACTCGAAATCCACGTGCTTTTTCCAGGTCCGGACCCTGCTTGATGGCGATTTTCAGTCCTGATTTACGCGTTCGTCGCTTGGGGTTCAATGCGAAAGACGCACCGATTGGTTCCACGTGATCGAAGCTGGCAAAGGTCTCGCCTTTTCGACTCGACGACTCGGTTGGTAATTTTTTCCTGCGTCTTGTTCGCTGCGACTTTTCTTGCGTCACTTTTGCTGGTACTTGTGCCCAAAGTCTCGGATTCGCAGCTTCGATGTGCGTAAAGAGCGTCTCGAGAGCTCTCGCCGGCGTAGTGGCCATTGAATGCGTCGATGGTGTTTCAAGTGTATCTGCTTTTTACAACAGCATTTATACAGTGAGCGTCTGTAGCAGCACAGGTTTGATCAACCGAAAACAAGCGTCAGGACAGGACTTTTCGATGAAAAGGGGCAAATAATGTCCCGAAATTGCGGTGATCACACGCGACACAAGGGTGAAAAACTAGCATCTTCTTCTTCATATTGACAAGGACTCGACGACAAAATGGCAATGACGCATTACAAAACACACCTTCGTCTCAATGGAGTAGTGAAGAAACAACATACCGGACATTAAGAGCCTGGCCAGTATCGTCCTGCTACTCCAAGCACTTCATCAGCTGCTGACAGGCCATTGTGATCGATTCCAGACCTTCAGTTGCTGCATTTTCGGACAATTGCAACATCGTGGCGTAGATCACGTCAACATCCACTGAAGCTCGCAGAGTCTGGACACTCAACAGCGCTTCCATCAGCTCCAGTGTGACCACAACGAGATCCACGTCTTCTTCGTAAAGCGGCCATCGAATCAACGGGTCACGTAAAGTTTGCTTCACCAAGTGGGGGTTCGCCATGCAAAACGACACGGCATGAAGGAGCAGTTTATCCTCAGCACGGACTAATCCGTTCAAGACCATGAACGAATGCACGTTCTCAGAAGACACGACCGGTTTGAGCAAGAACTGGATGAACTCGCTGATCCAAGAGTAGGTTTCTACCTACACATTACCACGTTCACCACAAGAACCAATACACGACCTCATCAATCAACCTCGAACGAATACATCAACAAATGATCCCAGCAATGGGTGGTTGAAGTCAAAGCACAAACCTGGAAGTCGTCACTTGCAGCACACCCAACAAGGACAGTTGCCACAGCTTCAGTACGAAGGCGCAAAAATTTGCCCCACTGAGATCCGTCGAGCATCGAAGGAAGTAGAGGCAGTACGAGCTCGTTTGCGAGCGATTGGATGTCTTCACGGCAGGCTGCTGCGATTCGAGTGAGACCCGAGACAATCCGGTTGGCAGTGGACTGGGGATACCGATCGAGTTGATCTAGAGCTTGGCAAAGCGTCACGACAGCAACTTGTCGACCTGATATGTACTCTGTCCGAGCCTCCGGAACACTAGATCCACGAAGAGCAGCCAAGACGTCACCATATACACGAGGATCCGCAAGCGAACCAGCCACGTTGTGCAAAAAATCAACTTGAAGTTGAAGCAAAGCGGCCGCGTCTGGATGGTGAAGCCACGAGAGAAAAGCTTCGACAAGCGTGCGTCGAATAGTTGAGCAAGATCCTTTGATGCGACGCCGTTCGGTCACATATTCCTTGGGGAATAATGCTAATGCGGTCTGTAGTCAATACGGCCAACACAGCACGTGAACTCGAGGTACCATCGTAAAGTACTTCGTACTTGCACGTCAATTCGTTGTTTGGCTTACCTCGAGTCGAGGCATTACAGCACTCATCGCTTTATAAGCACTTTCGAGCGTGAATGCAGCAAGGTTCTGCTGGCAAAGACAAATGTCTCGGACCGACTCGAGTAGCGCATTGACAAAGTCAAAGTCAGGCTGTGTGGTCAAGCTGGCGTCGTTGAGTCTGGCGAGCCATTGACATCAATGACCAAAGCACGAGAAGATGAGATGTGGAGGAATTACGTGCCCCATTTGTACCTACGTACGCTTTTGTCATCTCGTCAAGCGGTGAAGTAAAAGGGATCGCGCACTTTGCTTCACTATCGACCTCAACGCCACTTGCGATCGTCCGGTACATAACGGCAAGTGCTTGAGCCGCCACCATTTTCCGAGCATCTACTTTTAGCCAGGAACAGAGCAACTGACAGCATTCCTCATCCATCTGCTTGGCAGCAGCAGTGGCCGACAGCTTCTTCGCTTCTTCGTCAACACGTTCCACTCGATCAGTCTTGGCCTCAGCTGCTGCTGCAAACATGACGTTACTATCCACAACCTTGGCTTCGTCTGCTTCCATCTCCTCAACAAATTCAGGGAGCGTCAGCAATGCAAACGCATTCGGAGACGTGTACGGAGCCTTAGCTTCCAAAAGCACTGCAACAGTCGTGGCCAATTCCACCTTGACGACTTCAGCTACTGCCGTCTCCTGTGTGTCCGCTCCTTCTTTGATCAGTAGCTGTTGAAGTCGCGGTAGGACCTACGAACACGGTTAACAAACCAGTGACTAGTGCTTAGCTGCCGTTGGCTTGACAGAAGAACATACCCATGCAAAACTAGCCAACAGGTCGCCACGTTACCTCTGTAATGATAACATCTTGAGCTGAAGCGTGTGTCTGCAATGCCACAGCCACGTACTCACACGCCGGACGCAAAAGTGTATTCAGACGCTGTGCGAGGTCTTGATCTTGCACACTCGAATCGTGAAACAACGAGAACAGCCATCTCAGTTGCTTCACCACGTCTCCAGTCGGAACGTCCTCGCCGAACGACTCGAGCACTCGCGTCGTCCCCATCAGCGCCACGGCTTTCAGTCTGCTGTAACTTTCATGTGTCCATACTGGATACCGCAACACTGTCTCAAATGCATCACGGTAACGCTGCAACACCGGCCCCATCGCTTGTCGCTCCGTCACGTATCGAACAGCCTGCCACACAAGACAAGCACTCAGCAAACAGCGCAAAAAAACCAACGCTCGCAGCCGTAAACAGCCTCATGCTCGTTCCTCGATTCGTACCAACGATGCAGCAGACAAGAGCGTGCCGAGCTCCACTTCGTGATCCAGAATCAGTGGCTCAGCATGTGGCGGAGAAGGTAGCACCTCCTCGACAGCATCATCCAGTTCTTCAATTACTTGCAACAGGAACGTAAACGCAGCGTCCACGCCCACGCTTGTCGAGTGCACGCGCTCCTGTACCAGAGCTACAATAGAAAAAAACACACACACAGACACAGACACAGAGATCCTGGTAAATAGCCACTACGAAACCACTACAAACAGCTGCAAGGACAAGCAGAACCAGCTGCAGGTCATCAACGTACCGACGATTTCTTCAGCTTGAGCGCCCAGGAGCGAGTGGGCGAGACTGCGCGGCATCACGCGAGGCGGAGGAATGGACCCCGTCGGATCTTAGCGGAGACTCTAATTGGTTGGCTGCTAGGCACAGCTGAAGGGGCGGCAGAAAGGGCGGCAGGATTCACAAAAACGGGTCAGGGGCGGAGAGTGCGCGGTTTTGTTCCGGATGGCTCGATGATGTCGACCTGCCCCGTCTCTTGTCACCGTGGACTTTTTGGTCAGGACTATTTTCTCGGGTCGCTCGCAATACACCTACGTTTAGTGCTAATACACCTACATTTAGTGCTAACTACACCCACATGCTTCGTAGACCATTAAGCTCATTTAAATGAACCAAACGACCAAACGCTGAGAGATGAGCCACTATTTAGCAAGACAACATCCAATTTATTCGAGCCCTCCGTTGATTTAACATTACACCGACATCCTGCATGTGGCAGAATGCACCACTTTTCATCGTCTTTCTCTCTTTAGTTTTGAGGGTTGTCGATTAGTGAGCGCATTGGCATGCCGCCATGATGACGATAAATTATGAGCCAAATCGGATAAAGGCGAAATCATCGTGGTCTCGGTGAAGACTCTGCATTCGTTCTCACACATGGATCCTTTAAGATGCGTCTTGGAGTGGTTGTGGACATCACTTGCTATCGTCATTATGTTCGTCTCCTTTAAATGGTTTATTAGTCTGGAATAAAGTATAGGTACGGCACGTGTAAAATGTATCCTAACATCATCACATTTGTGCACGTTACTGTGCAGCAGCTACAGATGGATACATCTAGACAAATGCAGCCTTCACAGCGTACGCTTGACGGTACGTATTCGCCTACGAATAGGCAGAGACGTGTGCATAGAAATCGACTGCACCTCGTTTCTATCCGTATCTCGTAGAAATGACCCACCTATCACATCTATAGCGTCAGCAAGCCGATACTCGAGATTCATTGACGTCATCGGCAGTGGTCCATGTCGCATATTTCGACGAGCGAGTTGACGACCGACCAGATCCACCCACGTTGAAGTGCGTCTCGTGGGAACCCGTGGGTTTCGGTGCTTCATCACGCACACCGCGTGGAGACGGGACGGACGAGGTGAAGGAAGACCTGGTTGTGTAAGCAGATGAAGACGCTGCGACGCTTTGCCACAGTGGCTAGCCAGATCGCCGCATCGAGCCGCCCCTGGCGCAGGAGGAAGTGCTCGCACGAGACTGGAAAGAAAGCACGGTCGATACGACGATAGGATGTTGCTGAAGTATCGCGGTTTCCATCCATAGAAAAAGAAGGTGTGGCAGATCAGATCAGGTGTATACAGCCTATAGAAACAGATGGGACGGTGGTAGTGGTAGTGGTCGACCTTTCAGCTGACAATACGCGACAGAAGAGACGTGACGCTTCGATGATTACCCTTCGATGCAATGACGAGCCTGTCTGCCAATGTAACCGTCGCGCTCGCCTCGTCTGGCGTGACTGGCTCAATCCTGGACCGTCTCGCTTAAGTGCGTCGAAAGTCCCATTTGCGCGAGTCGAGTCGACCTTATAAGGAGCTGCTCGCGCGTGGAGCCAATTGGACGATGGGAAAAAATGGAACGACGTGCTCGCGTGTCGCAGCACCGAAGCAATCAAAGACTCCACGAAACAGTCAGTCAATCACTCAATCAGTCGCTCGCTCGAGCCGTGAATCAGGTATACATTCAGTCAGTCAAAACACGAGGAGCTACGAAAGTAGCAGCTAAAGCCGAGCCCGAGCATGACGTGGGGAGGCGTCAAGATCGAGCGAGACGAAGACGTGGCGCCGCCCACAGAGCCCGAGGACCGCTGTCCGTTGCGGATCCGCGTGGCCACGGCGTCGCCTTTGTCGTCGAAACGGGCCGCTTGCTGCCTGGAAGACGCGCTCGAGAGCAAGAAGGACGCGTCGACAACAAGTGGCGGTCTCGAAAGGCCGCGAAGAGAAGGGGACGCGGCGCTGTTTCTCGAAAAGACGTACGCGCTCTTGGCCCGGTGTCCGCCGGAGCTCGCGAGCTGGACGGCCCAAGGCGACAGTTTTGTCGTGAAGCAGCCTGCAGAGTTTGCGGAGCACGTGATTCCCGCGTACTTTAAGCACTGCAAGTTCAGTTCGTTCGTGCGGCAGCTGAATCTGTATGGGTTCAAGAAAGTGCGGACGGTGGGAGGAGCTGTTGGGGTGCTGGACGGGGCGATGGACCACGCTGGAAGCAGCAGAGGAGGACTCGTGACTGATGGGGATGCTGCTGCTGCTGCTGGAGCTCGACAAGACTCGAGCGAGTGGTGGGAGTTTCGTCACGACCGCTTTGTGCGTGGTAGACGAGATCTGCTCGGTGAGATTCGAAGACGCTCGCCTTGTGGGGCGAGGGCCGTGACACCTCGGACGTCTCTTGGTTCTGCTGCTGCTGCTACTGCTGCTGGTGGTCTGATGAGTCCTGTGGATCGTGTGGAGTTTGAAGACCTGAAGTTAGAAGTTGGCGGACTGCGGGATGAGATGCGCAAGTTGCACTGGACGAACCAGCAGCTCACGGGGTTGTTGCAAGCGCTGCTGCAGCGCTGCCGTTGTGCCGAGCAAGATGAGAACAAGAGTGGCGATCGACATGACTATACCCAGCAAGCTGCAGCCACCTACGTCGCTTCTCCATCTGTTGCAGCTCAAGGCCAGCGCGTGTCGCTGCCATCGATAACGATACCAAGTTCAAACACAAGTGCCAGTGTCGTGGGACCGCAATTAGCTCTACTGCAGCTACGTCAGGGACATCAAGGACCGAATTCACCACGTGACGGTAGTGTCCGGACCCCTCGGACTCCTGGTTCAGGACCTTTTCAGCTGCGACCGCTGCAGACGCTCATGGCGAATCGAAGCCCGGGCTGTCGACACGCTTCGAGTTCTCGACTGAATCGTAGTTTCGTGGGCACGCCTTCATACGGTCAGGAACAATTGGACAGGGGCCAACAGCGCTGGTTTCGACATACTTCATCACATGGCCAGCCATCGCCGTCAACATCTCGCTCACCGCTGAAGCGTTTACGCGTCGATTCTGCTACTTCTGTTTCGGAACCTCCGATAAGTTACGGCGTGTACTCTCCGGAGGACATGGCTGTTCGTGAGCTGAGTCGCATTGCCTCGGAGATCCGAAGTGACTTACTAGCTTGTATCACGGCACGTATTACAGGATTTTTACGCGTGCACTGCAACCAAGCCGATTCAAGACGAGATGCTGATGTTGATGCTGTGGGAGAAGCTGTAGGTTCGGATATCCGTTTGAAGCTGGGTCAGTTCCAGACCACTTCTCAATCCGATCCAATGCTCTCGGATGTGGAAACAATGTGCATGTATCGTGTGGAGATTCTCAAGTTCATCTCGCGCGAGTTGCCACGTGCTGTTCAAGAAGCGATTGACAAGAGGATGCTACCACCTGAAAGACTAAAGCAGCGCTCGGCAAAAGATCGGTCGCAGTTGGCTTTGTTGGTGCAAAAGGCACAGAAAGCACTTGAACAGCAAATGCACACGGAGACTTCTTTGTATTCTACAGGACGTCGATAGGTGTGTGAGGAGAAGTAAATTGATGTCGGCAAGTCGACGGCAAGCAAGTACGTCGTGTTGATACTTACAAGCAGCGGTTGAGAAAGCGATGCGTCACCTCGCACAGCGTCCGATACATCAATCAATCGTCGTAACAAACGAGGAGGGCTTGGTCGTGCAGAAGCTCGAACGGATAGAGCTTGTCTCGGTGTAATGGCATGATTTGATGGACGACTGCTTGGTATACTGGACAAGCAAAGATGAGAGACAGCATTGCTGTGGCACAGTGGCAGATCGCTTGCTGTAAAGAGCAGGCCTGCTCAATATGCAGCTGTCGAGCTGCCGTCTGTTTCTGGAGTAACCACAAGGTTGATTGCTGCTGCGGAAGTCAGAAGTTCTAGTCGCTCGATGCGCGACGTTAGTAGCGGATGCAACGTGTCACCCAAGTAATTGCCGCTTGCTGTGATCAGTCTCGTGTTCGACATTGACCGGATCTCGTGGTTTCGAGAGAGCTTCCGTTGGAAGCACGTGATGCCGCCACGAGCAAAGCCAGATTCGGCAGCTACTTGATCAGCTTCGTGCTCCAAGCTCCACGATAGACACAAGTTGCCACCGATCATGCCCAGTATACCAATGACTCCTGCAAGCAATTTGTTTGGGATCGTTTGAATCGCCACGCAACTGCCAAGAAACGACGCTGGAAGAAAAGCACCTGCATAGACTGCATGGTTCTTGGCAAGATGGGCGCTCTCATGTGCCAGCACAAAGTCAATCTCGTCCCGTGTCGGGATGTCGTACTTCTCGTGCAATTGTGGCGGTGCATAAAACACATCGTAGAGCTCCATGGGCAGCACAATGCACGCTCCTCGCTGACCGATGGTGAGATTCGATCCCATCGAAGCTCCAGCTGATCGCTCGCCTACCCGAATCGAAATCCGTTCCGGGTGCTTGACACCTACCCGTGCAGCAATTTGTCGCACGTTCCTGGCAAAAGGATCATCACCGTCGAGTTCATGTGCGTCCAAGCCTTGAGCCAGTTGTAAAGCGTGTGAGCTCGTGGGATCGACAACGGAGTATGACGTGTATCCACAGAGCACGAGTGCCGAGACGCCAATGAACCGTTTCGAGCGCAGCGCTGATGTCAGGAACTGGATTGTGGCTCTCCTGCTTCTTCTGTTCCATACAGGAGCTGCTACATGCGGATGTTGTGGTTGTGGCAATGGTGCAACTTGCATCCTATCGAGCTGGTTCCTGTGCTATAGCACTTTTTGTATCAAGAGTCACTTGTCCACTATGAAGTGCTCTTTTTGACGAGTATACGTATCACTGGTGCTTAGCAGCTACTGCAGAGACTTTCAGTCTCAATCGATGGGCAGGTCCACTTCCAACCTGGCTGTCCAATTGAAAACTGAAGGTAATACGAGTCAGTCCCTAGTTAATTGTTGACCACGTGATTGCCAGTCAAAGTATCGAACGCAATGAGGATTTTCGGTCGCAGTCGCTTCTTTTTCGAAACCCAGTTCGTATTGCACGACGTTCGATGACGCCACAATAGTAACGGTCGTCGTTTCTATTGGCTACGAAAAACAGGGAACTGGATCTACGAAATGTACCCATGGATGGTGTTCTACTTTGCAGTTGCAGCAAGTCAGTAGAATCATATCGGAGACTGACCGCCAGACAATTTGCGACTACTTGGCTGAGCTCTGAACGTCCGCTTTGCCTGCTTTGCTGCAATACGGACAGTGCTTATTGACCACGTAGTCCGGGGAGTTTTGTTCCTCTTCCGTGAGTGGACTCCGGCAGACAAAGCAGCAGACGATCGTGGCCTCGGTGAGATCTGGTTTCAGCGCCACGCGGTCGTCGAAAATAAAGCAGTCGCCCTTGTAATGAGCATCGCCGACCTTCTCAAAGTACTTCAAGATACCGCCGTCCAGCTGATAGACTTCCTTGTGCCCGTCGTTCAGCAATGCATACGATGCCTTTTCACATCGCACGCCACCCGTGCAAAACATGACAATTGGCTTCTCCTTGGGCACTTGCTGTAGTTGAGTCCGTGCTTCGGTAAGGAAGGCACGAAAGGATTTGAGGTCAAGATCCACAGCGTTCTCAAACGTGCCTAAGCGAACCTCGTAGTCGTTCCTGCGATGAAAAAAACACAGCAACAAAATAGCCCCCGATCGTCAGTCTTCTGCCCCCCCTGACCACCACCTGTGACTACACGGTCACCAGAGCATACCTCGTGTCTAAAATGAGCATGTCTTTGCCATCATCCATCCACTTTTTAAACTCTTCCGGTGATACGTGAGCTGCCAGTCCGTCCATTGCAGGATTGACTTCAGGCCTCCCCATAGAAATGACCTCTTTCTTGATCTTGACCAACATCCTGAGCATCGTGAGACGATTGGAGTACGAGTCCTTGAACTCAAGTCCGCGGATCTCCGAAGCAAGACCGGAGATGGCACTTTTCATGGCAGTGATCGCAGCCAACGTCCCTGATAGTCGAATGTTCACCCCCTCCGTCGATAACAAAATCGTTCCTCGAAGCTGATCCAGCCCAAAACGCGCTGCAACTTGCAAGAGGTGCAACTTGATCAATGGCAATTGCTCGGCGGGAAAGACGCAGAAGCCATAGGCCGACGAGTTCACATACGTGGTACTGCCGGACTGCTCTGGCTGTGATGATCGTGTCGCCATTGCGCTCAAGTCTCTCGACATTTTACCGACTGCTGTTTTTTGTACAAAGTACAGATGTAGCCATTTGACCAGCGACTGGAGGTCAGCCACGCACGGTTTCAAAGTCTCCGCTACACCTGGACAGAGTGCAATATTTTGCAGCAGAAGATCATGCAGCTGCTTGTTTTGGCACTTCAGCTGCGGTCTCACGCTCGTTAAACCCGCTCGTAGTGCTGTAGTCTCTATTGCTTCGGATTTGCGCGCTTCAGATGCTGATGTTTACAGTGGTGGAGAGACGGCATGTCAAGATATGCTGTAGACAGCACTGGAGGTCAGCCACGAACGTCCTGTTGTCAGTTGACAGTACAGAGGGACTGCGTGCTACGTGGATAAAAGTGAAGACGGTATTGGTCCTGTCTTGAAGCTGCTGGTCCACGTAGAAGCGTGTCAACGCTTGCCAGTTTATGACGAAGCACGAATCCAGCAGGTCGAAGACTGGCTGTCCCGTGGATGCACACAGTACGGTTGCCTTGCCGATACATGACACTTGCATGCAGCCACAGAACACCTCTAAAACCAGTGCAGCTGGAGACTCTGGAGGAACTTCTGGCTGTCCTTATCGGTCACTCGATGCATCAACTCTTCCTTTGTTCGAGGCAATCGACTAGTCTTGCCGCCGTCTTTGGCTCGAAAAGTATCAAGAACCTGGCTCGTGGCTGCCTCAATCACTTGCAACTCGTGCTCGTGCGTTGCCATGTACTGGCCAAATGCTTCCGTATGCACGTGGGAGTCACGTAGGGACTGCGTCCACTCTTGCTCATGCATCAACTTGAGCAAATGTCGACGAAACGGAGCAGAGCGAAGAAGCTTCGTGACCATGGACCTGAACAGCACGTTCTCTTTGTCACTTGACACTCGTTCTACTGCCGCTGCGTTCGCAGCACGAGATCGATGATGGCAATGACGGTAAAAAGCGTCACTTTCAGCTTTGAAACGCGGTCCTGGGGAATGGTACAGCCACGTTGTCAGAGCGTAACGGGGTTGAAATGCCGGTATCACGCGGTGCAGCATTTGCTGGGATGAAAAGAGCACCAGTGTACCCAATTGTGGCTGCACCACAACACGTGATCTTGGCACCACTAATGGGTAGAGCACAAGCTCTCCGCCATGTTGGGGCTCCCATCCCTGGTTCAAATAGAGCACCGCCGTCACGCACTTGCCGTCGTCTCCGTACGTATCAAAGTGCAGTGGGAAACAAGCACCTTGACCGGCATTGTACTGGCCTTTGATCATCTGACCCGAAAGTCCGAGCCACGTCGGTAACACATGTCGCAGCTTTGTGGATACCACTTGTTGGTCATCGAAATCGTTTAGAAACGGGGTAGCGGCTGTCGTGTCCCGAATTTGGTCCAGTAGTGCCAACTCGATTTCCCAAATATCGCGTTTCTCCAAAAGTAGCGTTTTCGTTGTCGTGTCACTTGTGTTTGTTTGCGTCGCTTTTTGTAAAATGTGCGTTGCGTTCGGCCACAAGTGTCCACTTTTGTGCAACGTTTCCATTTCGTGACGCAAACGAGTGAGGTATTCGACTGGTAGCGCGTCGGGCACGACGCAATAGCTATCGAACATGAGCCTTTCTGTTACTTCAGAAGATGCGGACGTATTCCATTGAGCATTTGCTCGTAGTTCAGCAGGACAGCGCAATTGCAGTGACGAGAACGTCGAGTAAGGACGACGACTTCGACGCTGAAGTAGCAGCATCTTTTGAGTCACGACAAAAGACCTGTGCATATGCGATAGTGTAGTTTTTAATCCCTTTTTTGCCGCATCGTTGTTATTTTGGACCCATTTCGACATGACCCACTTCGTCCCCAGTGGCGTGATCGAGAAGGCGTCACTTCACGACATGATGTAAGAAGATGTCGTGCTGTTGTTGTTGATGTTGATGTGAAGGTTCTATTTTCTTGCCTCTTTCACAACGACTGGACGGGAAAAGTCGTCATACTTGGTGGTACAAATTTTGTCTAACAATGTGGAGCATGTAGTTACGCAGCGTGCCCGCAATGCTTTACATCCATGACTTTGCAGTTGACATCGAGTGGACGACCAGGTACCGAAGTAGTGCGAGTACAATGTTCGTCCTGTAGCAGATTAAGTACCCGGGACGAGTTGCAATTCAAGTACCGACTGAAGGTATGTTCACCTCACTGGTCGGACACTTTTAAGGCCTCCTCTTTTTCTCCGAGTTCGACCTCACTTTACTGCTCGAAATGCAGCTCCAGCTTCAGTTTGGAGTAACGATTGCCGACGCCATGATGTTCGACGAAGTGGCGGAATCGCTGCTTGGGGTCCCAGCTTGGCGGATGAAACGCGAACTGCTCCCCCAGTACCCAAACTTGCCTGCAGTGCTAGAACAATTACTGGTCGGACTGCGTGTGTCCTTTTCTTACCAGCAGCCACCTCCCAAGCGTACTGCCAAGCAAGGACTGTTCACGGTACAACGTTACGCACATTCGTAAATGCTACGAGAGACGCGCGCTAACGTTCGATCGTGACATCCACGTGTTGTGTTTTCTATGGCTTGTTCATCAGCGCGACCTCAAGATCATGAAGATCGAGCCACTGCTGCCGCAGCTTCTACCAGAGCCAGCAGCACTATTCGCTCTCAAGTTCCTGCAACAGCACTCCAGTGCTGATCTCGTTCATCCCTAGCTAAAGCAAGAACGTTTGGTAGATAAATGAGTACGCACAACTTTGCAGTCATCTGGTGACAATTAATTCCGCAATGGTGCTTCCTACACAGTCGTACAAACCAAAATCAGCCCCTTCGATCGTCCACCCTCAAGCCAAAGTCTCTGTTTTTGTTCGACCGCGTGGCAACAGTCGTACAAAAAAGAGAACGCCCCGACCGCACACCATAATCACGCTCGCTGTCCCACACCAATTGTCCCCGCTGTGTTTGCCTGTGAAAACAATCGCTCTCCGCATACTTCCGCCTCAGCCGCGCCATCCCATTGGTCAAAACTCAGTCGTGCTGCACGTTTGCCTCCGCTTCTTCACTCCTCGACCCGAGCGACGCACGTCGTGGCCGCGCTCCTCTCGCTCTCCACCCCGGGGCTCACTCGACATGGCACAGACGCGCACACCTGCACCGTCTCGCACTGGCGCTTCGCCTCACGTCGTTGCTCGCAATTTGCTGCCGTCGTCGTCGTCGTCGTCGTCTTCTGTCGCTGTTCTTAGTCATACTAACAGGAGTACTCGTCGAAGTAGTAATAGTAAAAGTAGTACTAATACTACGACCAATGTCACTGTATCTCCGTCCATTACAGACGGACGCAAGGCCGAGAGCAGCAGCAGAGATCCACGAGCAGGACGAGAGCCCAAGGACCAAGTTTCGTCGACAGTCTCCACTGCGTCGTCGACCACGGGACCGTCTGCAGTTGAAGGCCCTGGACGGACGCGTGAACACGAGACGCCTTCGGGTCAATGGCTGGACAAGGAGATGAAGCACTCAAGACGACGGCCAGTGGGGAATTCGTGCCGTTCCAGTGAGTCGAGACGTCATCGATCAAGAGACGGTCGTGCTGAAGTCGTAGCATCTCAAGCCAAGGTGGCTCCAGTGGTCAAGACAATGACTGAGTCGCCACCGGCGACTTATTTGTCGTCGTCTTCAGGTGGTGAGCACCGAAGTGACCGAGATGAGACGCCAACGCGGCGAGCAGGACACCAGAGACAGCATCACCAGCACCAGCAACATGATGCTGCTGGTGTGACGATGAAACCGTCTCGGATGGTTGTGAAACGACGGGCGACCGTACCTTCGTGCAGCAATAGTGAGACGCATCGGCCGTCGTCACGGTCGACGCACATGCAGTCGTCACTTGGAAATGTCAATGAAACAGAAGCCACTGGTGGTAGCTTGCAGGTTGTTTCGAGCAGTCCACGAGTTGGAACTACAACCGGGACGACCGGCAGCTTGGAGAAATGGCAGATCCGATTACAGCGCTCGCTCTCTGGAAATTCGAGTGGCACGGACGATGAACGTCATGGTCGCGATCCATCGTCGTCGCAGCGGTTGTATAGCAGTCGCCATAGTCGGCAGCTGATGGAGAGCCCACCGCCACCAGGTCAAGTAGCAGCAACAAGCCGGAGAAGACGCGGAAGCGACTCGCCCTCACTGGACCAGACCAAAACACGAGTCCGTAGCTCGGCGCTTGGATCGACACAGCCAGTATCACCAGGGGGCAGTGGAGGGCTACCACCGCCTCCGCCTCCTCTATCGTTATCTTCTGATGTGCAAGACTCTACCACGCCTCGTACGTCGGCACGCAAAGTTGTGCATTCTGGCGAGATTGCAGCAGGTGACTGCGATGCTACGCCAAAGCCTCGGCCTGTTCGTATACGCTATGAAACTCCAGACCGCGGCATGGGTGGCAAGCGGGAAATCTCGCATGCATCACTTGGCAAACTGATCGCTCGTCTTACGGATGCCCATCAGTATGACATAGAGTTCCGTGACGTGTTTCTGCTGACGTATCGTTCGTTCTGCTCGCCGTACGACTTTATCAAGAAGCTACTGAAGCGGTACACAGCTGTGTTGTCTCTGTGCGGGGGCATCGATCCGGAGATTATCAAAGAAACGCAGTTGTTACTGGATCAAATTACGCTAGAAGAGAAAAGTGAGCAGCGACCCTCGAATACGACATCGATTTCGACGGCGCGATCTGACATCGCTACAGGAATGGAGGCAAATGTGTCTATCATGCGGTTGCTGAGTGTGCTAAAATTCTGGATCAAGGAAAGTGGTTTCATCGACCAGGATCTTGCCAACGATCGTAGGGCCCAGAAGAAGCTGATGAATTTTCTTCGCGAAATCCGAAACACGTCGCCCATTCCATCCATACGACGGCACGCTGAAAATCTACTGCTAACGGTCGCCCAGCTGTTGTCATCACAAAAGCAGCAAGCTCACGCCCAGGCAAGAGCGCAATCTCATGGTCAAGCGCAAACTCATGCCAAAACCCAGTCTCAACGTGCGACCTCGAAATTACTTCCAGTACCGGCCCTCGTGACTTCAGCCTCAGTTTCGGCACTACCTGACAAGTCATTCCCGACTTCAGGAGGTGGCGTTGGTCAGGACTCCCGAAACGTAGTGGCGCTAGCACTTGCACATCAGCCTGGTGACCGCGGGGTTTCACATTCTCGTGTGCGGTCACATGCTACAACCAAACTAGCCTTGCCGCGATCGTCGTCAGACCCCAAGCGTGAGCGATCTATGGTAAAACTCCGCACCAAGATTTCCAGTGGTGATATTTTTCAGCTGCGAAGTCGGTCAATCCCCGTTGCGGCGGGTGACCAGATGGTAGCAGCAGCGGCAACGAACGATCGCATGCTGCGCGAAGGCGTTCAGCAACAGAGCGTTGTACCCAGTGCCGCTGCAAAGGCGCCGAAAATCTCGCGAGGGGTTACTACTGGTAGCGCTGAAGCCGCCATTAGAGTGAACACTAGTAGCAATGGCACTGATGACTTTTTTGACGAGATCATTCAGGATACGTTGCAACGCGGGAGGCTAACGGCAATATCGCGTAAAAGCGCACGTATTGGTTACGATAATATGGATCCCCTGTCCGGCTTGTCTGCGCAGGAGATTGCTGATCAGCTCACGTTGATGGAGGCGGATCAGTATTTCTCGAAACTGAACCCACGGGAGCTGACGAACAAGGCGTGGACGCGTGAGAGTAAGCACTCCGAAGCTCCTCACGTGATGGCTTTGATTGAGCTCTTTGATGCAACAGCAGAGTGGGTATCGAGCGAGATTCTGCACCCACAATTGCAGGCCGTTGAACGTGCGAAAGTGATTACGCTTTTCATCGATGCAGCCGACAACTGCTATCATATGAACAATTTCAACACGCTTTTCGAAATCACCACTGGACTCTCGGCGCCATGTACTCGACAGCTTAACACTACGTGGAGCCTCGTTACTGCAGCTACGCAGGAAAAGTATCAGTGCCTGCAGCAGGTATGCTCGCCCGATGACAACTACCGGAGCTATCGTCAAGCGTTTGCTTTGGCCGAAGGTCAGCCGCGGCTTGCTTGTTGGTTTATCTTCGTGAAGGATGTGTTCACGTATGAGGAATCCATGAAGTCTACGGAAGGTGGACTGGTGAACTGGCAGAAGTTCCGCAAGATCTATCGCATCATCAGCGAGACACTGGATCGTCAGAATTTCAACTACGTGCCTGCTAGCTCCAGTAGTGCCGGCGCTGGTAGCAATGGAACGAACACAAACGGCATTCCCAGAAAAGGTCGCGGCACTTTGCGGCACGAGAGAAGGACGCAGGCTCATATCCGCCACCGAGTTGACACGTACGTGTCCTGTATGTTGTTTTATTCGGTTGTTTTTTTTTCGGAAGTCAACCATTAATCTCGTTGTGTCTGACATTGCACAGCATTCGGAAAGACAGCTCTGTGCTCTATCAGCTGGCCCGCAATGCCAATACGCAGGAGAGTATTTTATTTGTAAACAGTTTGTCGGAGGCAGGGTTCCTGTGATCGAGATATCATCCGAGAAGGCTTGCGCTGCTATCGCCCCACGGAACGGTGGAACATCCGATCGAGGATGTTCAATGTCAGCTCTGTCGTCGCAGCTACCACTCGAGTCAACATGCTATCCGTATTGTACAAAACCTTGTTCGACGTTGCAGCAATCGTGCTAGTCGTGTTCATCCACACCACGCAAGGAACGCACAGCGTCTTGTAGCGTAACCCGTCACGTCTACAGGAAGACGACATAGCTGTAGAAAAGCTGGTTTGTGCCGAGCATCGGTCATTCGTCATTTCAATCGCTGTCAGCTGTCGATGTCGTTCGAAGGTCCACTCTACATCTTGCCCCTCTTCTCTTCACCCCGCTGCCCGTCATCCGACGCTGCTTTACGTTTCTCACCATACACCTCTCGTTTCACATGCATTGCGTCCTCCTTCCCCCTCGCACGTGATCTGTCATCATCACTCTTGTCCTTTTCTCCACTAGCTACCGCCTCCACCAAGTTCTGATCCCGCAATGCATGTGTTCCTTTCTTGCTCCACTCGTCCATCGTCTCTGTCCGAGGTCTCGATATATCAAAAAGAGTCTTCACCACCACACCCACCCGAACGTCGCCTTCTTCTCTACTCTCGTCCAACGTCATCTCCACTTGTTGATCCCGCCACTTGTACAGCTCATCCAGGAAATCATCGCGTTCCACGTCCTTGGCTCCCAGACTCATCTTGTAGTCCATCGACATGCCCAGATCCCACATCTTGAACCCAGCCAAGTACAAGAACTTGCTCAGTGCATGCAGCTGCACCGTGCCTGCTCCATTGGCTCTGCTAAAGCCCGTCAAGCTCGTGTAGACACTGCCCACAGTGTAGCCAAGTTCACCAGCCACGAGCGTCTCCGTGGCAACATCGTAAATCTCCACTGTAACCAGCCGGACATTTGGTCCAGGACACGACTCCACACGGTGCTCTCCAGCATCAAATAACGTCTCAAAGCTCTTGACCAGCGGCGGATAAAGCCACGGGATCCCGTGCTTCTCGTGACAACCAGCGACAACCGCGTGGAAGTTCCGATTAAGTACGAATTTATACTTCTTGGCTTTCTTCACCATGCTCTTGGGTACGTGCTCGGGCAGTTCTGGCTGGAAAAGCAAGACACAGCGCTGTTTATGGAGTTTCGGCAGTAGAAAACACGTCTCCCGGACGTCCGAGGCGATGGGCAGGAAGCCTGCGTACATGAGGTGGCTCAGAAGCAGCGGATCGAAGTGGCGCGAGACGTAGAAATCGTCCTGCGAGTGGAAGACGAAGGGCCGCAAGTGCACGGGGATGTAGTCGGCCGCCGCGCGCGGCGTCGCCCGGGACGGCGGCATGGTGGAATCGCAATCGTGGATTGGCTAAAAGTGGACTGTGCGTGGATCTGATTGGAGGATAAGGACCGAGACGGCGACGAACGCCCGTTGAGGAGTAGGTGATCCGTTTGTGCGTTTCATTGAGGCAGACGGTCGGGGAAAAAAAACCCCATGGTTAGAAATGAAGTGGACGAGAGACAGGCACAGGCGGAGACGGGTTTCTAAATTCCGTGAGGACGGCGGTCAGATGCGACAGGGTCTAGGGGTCGAAGATTAGATGGAAGGGACGCGTGCTGCTGACTCGCTGGAGAGGCGCTGGCCTTTCTTTTTTTGTGTGTGGACAATCCACCTCGAAAGAGGCGACGTCGTCGTCGTCGTCGAGTTGGCCGTGACTTTCTGGATAGGACGACGTTCCTCACGAGTGTAAGTTCGACGATGACTCTGCGCGTGGTTTCCGTTGTTGTTGTGTAGTGGAAGCAGTGCCGACTGCGGCAGACGTCCCAGTCTTCCTGGCGTCCAGTGGTGTGTCACATAGTGAAACGACGTCTGACCTCGAGTGTCTGTGTCCCACCGAGCGGGTTGCGAACTGAACTGTTCGAGTGCCCATCTGGCTGAGACATGATCGAAAAGGACCGTCGCTGCGCCGACCCCTACTCTTGCCGCGAACAGCTCGTGCGATCGTCAGCTCGGAGACACACGGAGGAGCCAAGCAGATGCTGCGGTCGGCATTCTTCTCATCTCATCGTTTTCGTGCCATATGCACCGGCAGGGAACCGCTCACGCACGCACGCACTCGATCCGAGAGACAAACGAACAAAAACACTCTGGGCGTCCGAGCACAGACCGGCCGCCTGTTTCCGGACACGGTGTGGGAGATCGACAGAGCTTGGGGACGAATCTCGTAGATCGCGTGCTTTATCTGCTTCGCCACTTTATGGGCACAGCAGAACCGCCGCTGGGTGTACAATGACGAGGGAACAACCGCCGACCGAGCGAAATCCAAAGTGCGACAAAACAAACTGCCTGCTTCGACAGCTACAAGCTGTAGCAGGCAGGGAACACCAGTTCAATTGCGACGAGGATGACTGTATCTTTTCTTGCGTCTCGCGACGGAACTCTTTTTTCATCTTCGTTTCTCCGCGACTGTTTACTCAATGTATGACCCTGGACGGCCGCTCACACCACCGGTAAGGGTGCTCGAGCGGCTAGAGACTTTTCCAGCAATCGTGTACGGTAAAGGTGATGAGACAGCCAACAGGCTGTCTCTCTCACAAACAAACAAACAAAAACAGAAACAAGCGAGCAACTCACACACGCACACACGTTAGAAAAACGGTGACAGCAACCAGGTTATTGCTTTTTGAATCCAGTCTGCACTCGCTCAAAGCACAACCTTATTCGGTTGCAAGCATGGCTACATCACAACGACTCCGGCACGCGACTCAGGTGACAGCATGCTGTTTCTACTACTGCTACCGTCTTATCGCAACTGTGTTTCTACTACTGCTACCGTCTCGTCTAAACTGTGTTTATGCTAGCACAACGCGTCTACAGTGCGCACTCCGTTCCCTACCCCTGATCAAAGAGGCGTACTGAACTGTCGTGGAAAGCCACAGACAAGCACACAAACACACAAACACACAAACCCAAAAGTCACACGCCCCTCCCCCACCCACAACTCCACTCTCCACAGTCCAGACCGACTCAAAAAGAAAGAGCGAGTCAAATCGTCCTGTCCAGATTACGTATCGCACACAAACTCCCAGTTTCTGTTTCGTCGAGGCAGGCAGGCAGACAGGTACGCCAGCGCCGGCCGACCGCAGCAGTCAGTCAGTCGCGCCAGACCTCGTACGGCCAGCAAAGCCAAGTCTCCCCTCCCTCACTCTCTCACTCTCTATCTCTCCCTCACTCACGCTTGTCTTCCTCGTGTGCCGCAGCGATGGGCACGCGGCCCGGGACCGACGACGACGAGAGGGACGACCGAGAGCGCGTCAAGACGACGGACAAAGACGTGGCGAGTTCAGCAGCTGCTGCGTCGTCGCCGCTCTTGAGCCATTGTAGCAGTAGCGCTCTGGACGAAGTACAGGCAGGCCCGAGCTTGAGCTCCAGTCGACTCCGAGACGTGCTGCAGAGCAGCAAACTGACCCGCCGGACGACGGTGGGCGTTATGCAGTGTCGTTCCCCGCCCGACGCCCGAGCGCACTTTCAGTCGGCGGGCGTTGGACGTGTCGCGAGCGAGCGCATCGGCAGTCGTCCACGAGCCGAGACCACGGACACGAACCACATGCGGTCGTCACTGCCGCCGACGCTCTCGAGCGACGTCGTGCTCGACCGCCGGCTGCTGCAGAAGTACGAGCAAGTGAACCACGCGATTGAACGCATTGTGCGCGCGTCGCAGATGGACAGTGAAGTTGTCGCTTCGGACGCATTGAGCGCCCACCAGGTCAAACAAGAGCTGCGGCAGGTGAAAAAGAGTTCAGCGCAGATGATCCATGCACAAAAGGAGCTGCTGGACAAGATGGAGAAGCAGGAACGAGGCGGCTTTCGGCGCGTGTTTACTATGAACAAAGCAGCCAAGATGGCCAAGTTGAAGTCGAAATTGTGTGCCAAGCTGAGCGAGTCCGTGCTCGTGGACGAAGAGCTGCAGCGACTCGAGAGACAGAGCACGGCCATGTCAGCCACGACGCTGGGCACGATCACGCAGACGGGCAAAGCGGTCGTAAACGTGGGCAACTTGCATGGCTCGAGCGGTAGTTTGTTTTCGGCCTCGAGCCACTTTGTCAATACGAACAGCAACTTATCGAGGATGAGCGTCACTGGACCGAGTCTTCTGGATGACATGCGGGATGTCAGTGGCAGCGAGAGTAGTGGCCCTGTGCCGACGCTGTTGTTGAGTTCAGGATGGGAAGATGCACAGGAAGAGCTGCTCATGCTGGAGCGAGAAAAGGAGGATATCCTCAACAATTTGTTCCAGGCCGTGGATATGCCGGCTGTATCAGATTTACATGCGCGCATTGCGAGTTTCTCCAGTGAGATTAAAGCAGTGACAAGTGTCAAGAAACAGGCGGATCGAGTTGAAGCCTTGTACCGCAAAGCGCTACATCTACTGCGTGTCGCGCTAGCTGCAGTTGTGTCCCCGAATTACTCTGGCGGCATCCGTGAGTTTGCCGTCAGTTCGTATCCACTAGCTGTTGAAGCGGGTCATTTGATTGAACAAGCGTGTAATGTGGTGCAGCCAGAAGCGCGTCGCAAGTACGAGTCGTTTGCGTCGGGGCTGACGCATGTGCGACCCCCTAAATTCCCCCAGCCAGTATCTGACTTTGCTCGGCGTACACGGACCCATTACGACCCCCACAGTGCGCTCTCGATCGAAGGGATGCGCAATCTACATGCGGCGGAAAACGTGCTGATTTTGATGCAGCGGCTTGTGATTCAGAAGCTCGAGAGCATTGAAAAGTGGCAGACGAAACTTAATAAGGACAAGGAAGCTGCTGAACGCGCCCACGCGCAGATGGAGTCGAGACTGCAGGAACAAGTGGCGGTCCTCGCGCGTTCCGTTTCGGCATGAGCACATGTGTAGCCATGTTCTGACGCGCCGGTGTGCGTGTACGTGTGTTGTATGGTTTTGGGGATATACGTATCAAAGATTGCGGTGGGTGAGCAGAGATGGAGCGTACGAGATGAGAAGAGAGTGGAAAGAGGAGCTCACCTTTCGATGGGAGAAAGTATGTGGCTCAGACGGAGATTGGCGTCGAAGTCACGAAGCTCGTCTTTGGTTGTTGATGGCGGATGTTGAGAAAGTTGATTGGTCGATCGGTTGGTCGGTCGAGTAGCGGCGCGTCAATATATTTATTCGCCGCTGTTTTCGTCGAGCTTGATGCGATTGCAACGCTGGGAAGTAGTGGGGTGATGACAGTTGCAGCTGATCGTTGGGGTGAGTGGGAGCCGCACCGTCGTCCATTGAAAGTGACTATCCGTTGGATGCCAGGTTTCCAGCTCTTTTGTAAGCTCTGGACATTAGTAATGAGCAAAAATGGGTTCACCAGCTGGATATAGTCAGTCAGTCAATTGTTGCATGTGGCGGCAGCTGCAGCTCTGAAGTAAGCCGTTCGTTCTGTCTGTGTTCCGTAGACAATAATTACTCACCTCTGACTCGAACCACCTGGCACAGTTCTTTTTCACCAATCGTCGTCAAGAGATCTATCTCCACCCTTGGATTGGTCAAAATTGCTGCAACACGCCACTCACGTAACAGACGCGGCCATGGCGTCCAGCGTCCGCGCTTCCATGGACTTTAACGGCCCCTTGAACGCACTGTCCACGTCGCCAAACAACCGCTTGATAGCTGTGGGTGGTCGAGATGGTCCGTCTATGTCCATTGTGGATGTATCTGTCCCGCTGCTGCTATTGCTACTTCGTTGCTGCTGCGTCTCACCAACTGTGCTCTCTGGATACTCTTCTAGTGCTCAAGGTCGTGGCGCTGGAAGCTTCGGGCTTCACAGAGAAGCGCAACCTGCGCGTCGTGGGCAAGCCAAATCTCAACTTTAGTACCAATGACATTCGCTGGCATCCACGTACGTAGACGGGCTATCGTATCTGGATTATTGCTGGAAATGGCGATCGTTTGTGGATACTTTCGAGCCCCCCCCTTTGTTGTACGGACTTTGGATGATGTTCTGTTGGTGTCGCTTGTGTGATCAGATTCGGCCTATTTATTGGCCACGGCAGCGACGAACGGTGCCGTTGGGATCTGGAATTTGGAGCGAGATGGGTACAAGCACGTTCAAGGTGGAGTGACATGTTGGACTAGATTGGGTGGTGGGTGTTATAAGGAGCTGATGGCGGTGTCGGGTTTTGTTTTTTTGTTTAATGGATAGAGCGCGTGTTGAACGGGCATCGTCGTGCAGTGAACCGCATTTGCTGGCACACGACGGACTGGAATGTACTCATCAGTGGCTCGCAGGACGGCACAGTGAAACTCTGGGTGCGAATTGGATGTTGTGTGCTGTAAAGAGCAGTTATGGGGCAGTTATTTTTTGATGTGGTCGATCTTGACCTGCTGTGAACTTGTGTAGGATAAACGAGGAGGCAAAGTTGTATCGACGTACCAGCCAAAGTCCGAAAGCGTTCGGGACGTGCGTGCGAGCCCGTTTCACCCGAACAAGTTTGCTGCTGCTTTTGAAAATGGCATCGTGCAGGTCTGGGATATGCGCAAGAACACACAGCCAGAACTTAAGTTTACGGCTCACAAGGGTTTAGTGCTAACCGTCGACTGGCATCCGACGAATGCTAACGTGCTAGCCTCTGGTGGACGTGATCGTTATGTAAAGATATGGGAGCTCGCGGATGTTCGACAGCCGAAGCAAACGGTCCAGACAATTGCAAGCGTTGGTCGTGTAGCTTGGCGGCCAGCAGGTGTGATGCATATTGCCACTAGCGCTTCACTCATGGACAATAGTATTCATGTGTGGGACACGAAGAGGCCATTCATTCCTGTGGCATCCATGAAAGGGCATTCGGACATTGCATCGGGCATCTCATGGATGGACACACCCGTGTCATCAAACTTTAATCAGCCTGAGATTCCAGGAGACTGGGAAGGCCATTACTATTGGCAGCACATGCTAGCATGTTCTAAAGACGGCACGCTGAAGCTTCATTCTCTCGCAGACTCAGTCAAGCCGCACCAATCGCTGCCAACAACGGCACTAGCCCTCAACTCAAAAGGCCAAGTTGCATTTTCTCATGACTACATCGGTACGTGATAATCGCAGTTGCTACTGTCAATGGTGGGTATCTCCCGAAACTGATCACTTGTTGTGTGTGTGCTGTTCCCTACAGACCGGTCGTGTGCTTCGCTGAAGATCCACCGTCATTTTGGCATTGGCAGCTCACTCTTTACGGTTGAAGGGGTGTCGTCTGCTTCGCCACCTCTTTGCCCTCGTAGCGAGGATCGGAAACCAGGTAATGATCCATTGACAATGTCACTGAGCCCTTTCCATGGCAGTACCATCAGTCCGGAAGATGCTAGCGCAGCTGCGCTACAGGACCAGTCGTCAGGACGCTCGACCGCTCGGTCGTTTGGAGCAGGATCGCACCAACCGCCTTTACCACCCAAAGTGTTGAACCGATCCGGCGGAAGCTGTACGAACCTGGGAGTATTGTCTGCCGGTTCGTTATCTACGGGTAGTGTTAAATGTGCTGGGGGGAGTAGCAGCCTCACTATGGCAAGTGGAGCGGGCTCTGCTGGAATCGCGAGGGGTACAGGCTTTACCGCCAAGTCAAGTATGCTGAATCCACAGGGCAACAACACTGGTGAGATCGGATCAAGCACCCTACCGGAGGGAAATTTTGTATCAGTCTCAAGTGCATCACTTTCGCTGGCATCAGCGTCACCCGTAACTCCTATGATGTCTGGCCCAACTGTTCCTCGAGCTCTCGTCGCTCTTGTGACAATGCAAAACATTAGCAACGCCAGCCAGCTTGAGAAGGTATTTCTTGGCGATGAAAGCGAGTACGTGCAAGCGGGTAAACAAGTGGAAGCTATGCGCGCTCAGTTTGAGCAAGGACAGCACTTGAAAGAGTCATTTGGGTTCGATGAGCACGTATTCCGATTTCTGGCCAAGCACTATGTACTCTTCCCTGAACGAGGTACCGTGAGCAAGGACATCTACAATGGCTCAGATGGAGTTGGTAGTGTCGGTGATCAAGTGACAGTAGCAAAGACTGGTATGAGCTTCGCGGAGATGTGCGCACATAATGCTTTGGCAGCATTTGTCACGGGAAACGCACATTTGTGTCAGATGTGGCGTATTCTCGAGGTTCTTTACACTAACGAGGAAGCCGATGTAAGAAGGAAGGCAAGATGCAGCGGGAAAGCGGGCACCAACAAACCCTATCTTGACGATCTTGGCCTCCGAGATCAAGTTGGCATGTCGATGCTGAACGAAGACAAGCATGACCGGACACCAAGTGACAGTGACGACGATGATCGGATGGATCAGTTCATGCAGCACAAAGGTGAACCAATTGACGAATTCGAAAATGAGGCGCACGCCCACGCAAATTACAATCACAACAACCCCAGCGAGACAGCCATGTTACTTGAACAACTTGACCACGTAAATCCGCAAGCTATGGAAGGATTTGATCCGTATCCGTATGATCTCAGGGGAAGAATCGGTAACGAAAGCGGACGTGAGGGAGTCGATCGTAGCGGTGCATCGGGAATCGCGAATGTGCGCGGCAACTCGTCGGCGATCATGAACGGAAGCGCTGTCATGGGGGATCTTGGTCACCTACGTGACGACGTATTGAAAGAACTGCTCGAGTACTACACGGAGATCGGTGACCTGCAGACATGCGTTGCTGTTATCGTTGTCGCGGGGAAAGTGACAAACGTGGAAAAGGTGATGGGGAAGGCGTGGTTGCAACACGTTTACATGCACTACATCGACCTCTTGCACCAATTGCAGATCTACACAACAGCAAACGAGTTAGTTGCAAATTGCTCGGACCAGTCGATTCGGCAAATGAACATGGTACGTTTTGCTGGTACTTTCGCGTTCAATGTCCCGTGTGTATGTTAACACGACTGTACTTTTGTGTTTGTATACGTAGAAATCCACAAGCGTGTACTTTAATTGCGCCAGATGCTCGAAACCGCTTGAGTCAACCGGTCCAAGTGAACGGGGCATTCCAGCTTCTTTGTGTTCAGGCTGCAGTAATGCTGCTACTTTGTGCTCGATTTGGTACGTCTTGTACCCGATTTTCAGTGTATACATGAAGTTCAGTATCTAACATGCACCTCCTGTGTTTTTCGATAGCCAATTACCCGTCCGTGGTCTCTATGTTTGGTGTCCTGTGTGTGCACATGGTGGTCACTTGACCCATTTGACCGAATGGTTTGCATTCGAGACGGTGTGTCCAACTGGCTGTTCCCATCGCTGTTCATTGAATCTTGTGCAAGCTGGGAAGACGTAAAGCTGGTGAAAACCTTGTTTCGATGGCTGTTGCAAGATACTGCGATAGCAGCTCCTGTTTGAAGCTGAGCTGGTTGTCGTTGTGACGAGAAACGCCCTCGGTATGCGGACAGAGCTCATCGACCATTGTCGCGTGTCCATGGTGGATTGCCTTTGTCTTCGTGGCCGATGGGGCCTAGGAATCAAATGAACGAACTCATGGCTCGGAGCATTTAGCAGCTACTTTCGGATACCGGTCAAGAATGACGAATTGTCCCGCAAGCTTGAACTCTGGCTGTGTCGATTGGAGCTTGAGCGCGTGGTAGTTCCACCATCCCGCTTGCTGAGATTTTGCCATGGCACTCTTCGCACCCGCACACGGCGACAGACGAACACTTGCAGTGATCGGTTATAGCATTGTTGCCGCCGTGTTAGGGCTATCGGCGCTGATGTGGACGCCCACAATGTTTGTCACACATGTTCACGATTGCAAGAAACATCGAGTCAAGCATTACAAGGTGCTCCGTACTCGCGATACTTGGTTGCCTGCAAGAGAGCCACTTGCTGGTCAACAGAGCGAACACAGGTGCTGTCTTAAACAGTCGCGTCGAATACTCGATTTACCACGCCTGGTGCTGCGTTTGTATCGTTGCTCCAGTGTCCTTTTATCATTGCAAGGCTAAGGTCTCATGCGATTCGACCCAAAACTGTTCATATCGATCATCTTTATAGCTATGTCCCATCGTCTCACACCCGACTGACATTTTCTATTGATTCAAGACTATAGCATTAAACACGCTTTTTTCCATTGCATGAATTGCATTGTGGACTGACTACTCGAAACGAAAATGCCCTGCAGAATTAACAATTTGCCTTCTTTTTTCCTTCTTCAAGTTAATTCGTCGAGTCGCACTTTATCTTAGCTGCAGCTTGTGGATTGGATGAAAAGATCACTAATATCGTCCAATGACAATGCAACCAGCACGCATCGCGCACAACCAAAAGCATGACGCTCGTGATGACGGAGATACGACTGCAGAGCCCGGGCGTGCACAAGGTAGGAAGCTCGATAGAGCGCGTGACTTACCTCAACTGCTTCTTTTTATGCACAGGTAACGTTTGAAGTCGTTTTTCCGGTTGTCGTGTGTATTTTGTAGGCTCTACGAGGAAAGAAAAACAGACGTCGAAGTGTGAAACAGGAGAGTGCTCTTTGCACGAGCAAGGAGGCGTCAGATGCATGTGCAGATCTCTATGAAGCTGCACAGGCTCAGCTGGAGCAGGAGATGAAGGAAGCTGGGGTGGAAGGGAGTCTGCCCATGAGTTTTGGCAGTGGATCGAGGGGAGAGACGTCACGAAAGCGCAAGCGATTATTGGACACGAAAGAGACAGAGGACGTGGCCGATATGGGGAGAATTGATGATGAAATGGGAGGTGCAGAGGATGGTGGTGGTAGTGGTGGTGGTGATGAAGAGAATATGGAGGAGAGCAGAGGACAAGTGGTTGCTGGTGTAGCTGCTACTGCCGTTGGTCTTGCGAGTGAAGACGAGGTGGACAGAATTGTCAGCAAGGAGACGTTGGCATCAGAGATGGCATTTGCTGGCGCTGTTTCTGCTACCGCTGCTGCTGGTGCAGGTGAAGATGAGGTAAAAGAACTTGTCAGTGAGGAGTCGTTGACATCGGAGATGGTAGTTGTGAATAAGGTGCGCGTGGTGTTTGATTCGGATGGAGAAGTTTCCGGACGAGTTATTGAGCAGGTTAAAGTGGTTACCGAGGAAAAAGTGAAGCAAGAGCCGAGTGTCTCGGACGTCGCACGGAAGAAGAAACGTGCTGCAAAGAAAAAGAAGAAAAAGCATCCAGGTATGTGTGCGCAGACGAGGACAGATGACGGGTGTGGCTTTGCTAACTTTGTGAGATTTGTCGTGTGTTGTGTGTGCTTCTTTTTGTAGTTGCGAAAGACGTGCTGAAGTTTTATATGCGAAGACACACCCTTTTCGAAAAGTTCGAGAATGGCATTAAACTTGACCACGAAAGCTGGTTTTCGGTACGTATTCGATACGATGACGAGCTGCAGCCTTGGTGATCAGCTGACTTTCCTTGCTGCAGGTCACGCCTCAAGCCATTGCTGAGCATATTGCAATGCGTCTGAGCTGCGACGTAGTGCTTGATCCCTTTGCAGGCTGTGGAGGAAATGTGATTCAGCTAGCAATGACGTGCAAGCAGGTTATTGCGATCGATATCGACCCGGTAAAGATTCGCATGGCAAAGCATAATGCTGCTATCTACGGCGTAGCAGACAAGATCGAGTGGATTGTGGGTAACTCGATCGACCTGTTACCCAGTCTTCAAGCTGACGTCGTCTTTCTGTCTCCTCCTTGGGGTGGCGTGGACTACAACCGGACGTGTTTTAGCTTGGACGACATGCTGGTGAAAGGCGTATCGGGGCTGGACCTCTTTACCAAGGTACGGAAAGTGTCGAAAAATGTTGCATACTATCTGCCAAGGGGTACGCCGACGATGGTCTTGGAGGCGCTGGCGCCCGGTGAGCAAGTTGAGTGTGAAAATGTTTTTTTGGACCAGCACCTTACAGTGGTGACAGCCTACTACGGTGACTTGGCAGCCCGGGAAGTGCCGGAGGTACCAGTTAACGAGGACGTTTTTCCGAATGAGGAGACTGTCGACGCGTAACAAAGTAAGTGGCTCGCACAAAACCACGTTCGTGAGCTTTTACTCACCGCCTGACTACGACCAGTAGTGGTCCACTCAAACGTCGCAGATTACTTGGACATTCTAGTACGGTTCCTTTGGAAGCTCAAGCAAGCCAAACTCCTTCTTGTACATCTCGGCCATAGTGTTGTATGCCAGCATGTCGCCCGCTCGAATCATGTTTCCTGCACAGCCATCACCACACCATCCAAGTCAACTAACATAGTTCACACACAAGTACAACCCATTGTTCATCCTCACCGGCGTCGCAGTTAAGAGGCGAGTCCGCTGCAGGGTCCGACAACAGCGATATCACAGCCAAGCACGCAGCCTGCAAACATTCACCAAGCACCAGTGAAAAACCCTTCACCCACCAACACGGCAAGCACCATCCCGTCATCCTCAAGACAAAGAAGTAGCAGCTCACTCTCAAGGTCCACGCCGGGGACCACTCGCGCTTGAGAATATCCAGGCAGATGCTGCCGTCCTATTCCAATCGATACGGAGCACACAGACCCGTTGGAACAAAAGGACACCCACGACTGACTCACCAATGGACCAAGTACATCAGCAGCAGAGAATCAGCAGGGAAACTCGCTTGCACTCACCTTGAAATGCACGTTGGGGTGAAAGATCTTCGTCATGAACTTCATCTTGGGCGGCTCCATGGGGTACAGAGACGTGGTTTGAATCGCCAACTCGAAGCAACGGTCTTCAAACGGCGTGTCCGTGGGACCACGGATAAAAGCTTTCCATCGCATGATCGTGTCTTCTTCCGGGTACAGCACCATGTCCTCCTCCGGGTTCTTCTTGAGCTCCTGGAGCTCTTTGCGGAGCCGCTTGACGTTCGTGTTCATTTTTGTGACTGAATAGATGACTTTTGGCGGTGGTGTCGATCCCCTCGCATTTGTGACGTCTGGTGCCTTGTTTTTTCAAGACCAGGTGGCTTGAATCAACGTTTTTCAAAAAGCCGGTGCGGTATGATGTAGCCATCTCGAATAGAGATAGAGTGATCATCGATCGATAGAGTGATCATCGATCGATAGAGTGGACGAGCAGCACCTAGCTAACTGACTGCTGCAGCGACGACGACGTTAAGTCTGTCTACTCCTCAAAATTACGGTTGTCATTTGCCACGAGAAGCTCACACATAGGCGTGAAGTGCATTCTTTGCAGCTGGCTGAAAAGTGGGATTTGCAGCGGGTTCTAGACAAGTGACTCGTGCCGTTATTACGACGCGGTTGGGGCCACGGGTGAAGCAGAGACTCGAGTTGCTGCTATCCATGAGAGAACAGAACGACCGCGGCGGAACAACGTTGTCGTGTACAATAACCGTCGAGCCATTACAGCGTCTGGATTCAGTCTGCACTCACTCTACCTCTCATAAAAGTAGAATCAACGACAACAAGGAGCAACGACTCAATCAAGAAGCTTCGCAACAGCAACAACGAAGCGTAACATGCCATTGTGGCTCGAGCCAGCATCAGAAAAGCGTTTGCGACGACGTAGCCAGGCCAACCATCAACAAGACAGAACGAAAGTCCTCATTGTCCTTCACTCGGTTACCGGTATATTTCTTGCTGCAACTTACAGGCTAAATTACTGAACTACTGCGTCGCCCCTCCATCGTCACCACCTCCTCCTCCTCCACTCAGTAGAACGCTACAAAAAAGCCAAACGGGCGATAAAAAGTAGAAAGAAAATGGACTAAGAGAGAAAGTGTACTAGGGCACAGACGAGACAGCCGCGACTGTTCGCGGAATTACGTGCGCTCGCCGCGAATGCGCCGCGCCAATTGAATGTCCTTGGGCATGATCGTGACGCGTTTCGCGTGAATCGCGCACAAATTCGTGTCCTCAAAGAGGCCCACCAGGTAGGCTTCCGACGCCTCTTGCAAGGCCAGAATGGCCGTGCTTTGGAAGCGCAAGTCCGTCTTGTAGTCCTGCGCAATCTCCCGCACGAGGCGCTGGAAGGGCAATTTGCGGATCAACAGGTCCGTCGACTTTTGGTACTTGCGGATCTCCCGCAGAGCGACCGTGCCCGGACGGTAGCGGTGCGGCTTCTTGACGCCACCAGCTGTCGGGGCGGACTTGCGCGCAGCTTTGGTTGCAAGTTGCTTGCGGGGGGCTTTGCCACCGGTGGACTTGCGGGCGGTCTGCTTGGTACGTGCCATGGTGGTTGGTCTGGCTGGCTGTTTGACGGGGTGGAAGCTGGAGAAGTCGGGCTGCTGCTCTTGTTGTTGTTCGGTCGGAGCTTGGAAAAGTCGAAATGAACGGTGAGAGGCGGTGAGGAGAATGAATGAATGAACGATGAACGAACGGGCTCGCGCGTGCCGGCTTGGGCAGGCGTGCAGTATACGAAAAGCTAGTTGAAAAGATCACCTGTATGCAACCAGGAGAGATGACGTTTATCCCGTGTAACTACAGCTCTGCCGACGCACTTGACTTTTGTATCACAACGTCTTGGGGAGAAGTTTGGGACGGCAGGGCGACGTCGCTCGTGACCATATCAAACTCAAGTTTTTTTGTCTCCCCCCCGTCGCGCTTTTCCCCACCTCTCGACCACTCGCTGGCTGCGCTGGCTCCTATTCGATCAAGAAGGTCTGATTGGAAAACATCTAGGATTTTGTATGGACCAACCGGCTGCCACGAGTGGCCGTATCAAGGTCGCCTGAAAGTCGACGAAGGAGGCTTCGTGTTTGACTTGGTTAAACTATGCATCGCCCATGGCGTCGTTACAAGCCGTCACTGCCGATCCACCAATCACAGCACAGCCCTACCCCTGAAAGAAGTAGGATAGGAAAAGACAACGCACCTGCTCGAATTAGGCTCGTCGTGGCTAGGAAAAAACCGGTAAACGCTTTAGAAATCCGCGGTGACGTTTCTATCTATCAAGAGAAAGAAAGCGACGTGTAGTTTGCCACGTGCGACCATCATTCCACACCAAGCGCGTCACGCCCTTTCTTGTGTACACCACACACATTTAGTCGCTTGACACGCAAAATGGACTTTCAAGCACTGGCCGCCGCTTGCCACCACGACGCCATTTACCGGTACGCAGCTACAATCAATACATTACACTGTACGTTACAAGCGCGTTGTCAGCACTTGACAATTGAAACGCCAATCGAGCACGTGCTGTCCTTTGTAATGCAAACAAGATTGATACTATCTTGACAATTGTATCGGCGGTTTTTTTCTTTCTTTCTTGTCTCTGTCTAGCCAGTCAATCGCGACTTCAAGCTTATGGGTACAATCTGCTGCGACCATCAATGTGTACATGAAGCAGCTACAGACTGAACTTCAAACGACTGGACGGGACCAAGGCACTGACCTGGACCGACACGATGTGGCCATTACTGAAGACGAGGATGATGGTGATGGTGATGATGATGATGATGATGGACTCGGGTATACGTTCCACGTCCAGGTCAACGATCCAACAGCAGCAACAACAGATTTGCTACTGGAAAAGTCTATCAAGCCAATGAAGATCGAAGTGCTTGATGTGGACCGCGTCGCGGATCAACTTGACTCAATGACGGCTGTTTTCCGCTTCTTGCGGAATGCTTGTGCAGCTTGTGTGGATAATCAAAGTGCTTGTCAAGCTGCAGGGTTGATGCCATTGGTACGATAGGAGAGATCTATGATTGATTGGCATGCGGATGTGTATGTGTCGTTAACGTTGTGCTTTTTTACGCTGTGAGGTAGACGCGGGATGTTGTGCTGCAGTGCTGTTGCTGGGTGGATGTAGAAGACGAGAAGCTCAAGGAGTAAGGCTGCACTGGCGTAGACTTGTGACTTGAGTGAATGTGCTGACATTTATTGTATGTGCTTTCGACGTAGTCGCGTTGTCCTTCTTTTGCAACTTGCGCTTCAGTTTTGCGTCAATAGCGTCACTGGTAACGTGAAGAACCAGGTGGAAGCATGGAAGTTGTTCTTTCCCTATGTTTTCCAGGTGAGCCGGTGCCGACGAGAACAAGCGTGTGGCCTTGTGTCGTACTTAAGTTTGTGCTGACATTACCACAGAAACTGCTCGTGGAATGTCATCAGCATCGCAAAGTTGTTGCGTTTGCCGTAGCGCTGATCTTGAATTGTGTCAACTCTGACTACATCATTGCACCCGAAGCCGAGAAAGTTGCTGCCCGCCGTATCGATCTGGTAGGTACAGGTGCAATTGGATGCTAGATTTTGCTGAAAGAAATAGTGTCTAACTCGGTGCCTCCATTTGCGCAGGTGTGCGCTCGGGACGTGGTGATCACGATTCTACATCGCTGTATAGCCAAGTTTGCAGAGTCGGATACGCCACTGCCCAGTGGCAGACCTCGTATCGATGACCAGGATCCAGCTTTCGAGTGGATCTGTATGCTGTTTGGCGTGCTTTTTCGCGACGGACGTGCTAAGGACTTGTATAACGCCGTGGGAGCGCACATGCTAAGCACACTTTGGTCTCGTGTGACTCCGGAACAGTTGATTTTGCTGCAAATGTTCACAATGTGGGCCCTTCAGAAGTCCAAGCCAATTTCTGCTGAAACGACGCAAGAGGAGCGTACCGTATCGCATGTGCACGGACTTTTTGCAGATACGTTCGAGTTCGTCACAAGCACGTGGGTGCATATAGTCAATGATGAAAATGACGACCGGCCGGCTGAAGCTGACGAGACAAGAAAGAAAGTGTGGATTGAGCTTGAAAACCAAGCAAAGTTGCTGCTGCTTGACGTGCTTGGGGAGTTGACAATTGACCAGACGACGCTGAAGACTGAAAGCTCTCGGAAACTTTTGATATCTCTACTGCAAGAGTTACAGCGTGTCTGGGAACTCGGGCGGCAAAATCCAACAACGAAGAGTTACCAGGCTGCTGGATCCACGCCGCAAGCACGAACAAAGGGAGAGCCGCTTGGGTACAGGTCCAGCTTGATCCGACTCATTGGTAACCTCTGCTTTCGTCACACAGAGCACCAAGATCTCGTGCGCGAGAACGGCAACTTGCCCCTTTTTCTCAGCCATTGCAACATTGACGAAGCGAACCCGATGATCCGGGAGTGGTCTTTGGTAGCTTTGCGCAACCTGTGTGAGGGAAATGAGGCCAATCAAGCGTACATCAATGCACTACGCCCGCAACAAATGCATCCGAAGTAAGACTGAGACAACAGAGTTATCGGGAAAGAGATGGGAAGTGGGAAGACAGACTACTCAGGTTAGAGGACGATGTCTATTCGGGAAAACGATATCGATGATAGAGAAGCACTTCGTACTATGCGACCATTTGTACGGTGTGATGTTGCGGTCGAAGATGACACCTCAATGCATGTGTTTAATGAGCCCGATCCATGGTCGATTGGGCACGCAAAAAGGTGAGTTAAAGGAAAATCTCGACGAGGAGAGGCACTGTTACGTGAAGGAGGATTCTAGAGCATATCGTTGACGGAACCGTGTAATAGATCCACCTATTGAAGTGCCAACGTTCTGATTTGAAAGCTTGAGCATAGTGCACGTTATTTCTCGAACGGGCAGCACGTTATCAGAGCTCGCGATGTTGCTTACAGCATCCCGATCAGAACCTCAGATAATGAGAAACAGTTCACGAAAAAAGGAGATGAATCGGTAGGTTTCCATTGTGCTGGACTCCTCTATTATCTCTAGAATACCGGGCTAAGCACAAGAAAGTTGTGAGTAAGTTAGTCCACCGATGCGCCAGCAGTGTATTCAGACACAGCTATGGGGCTATTCCAACTCTTGATGCCGATCAGGTGTGCAGGAACGTGCTAAACGAAAAGATTATACATCGATGTCGAGACTCGGACCTTTCGATGCAAGTTGTCGATACATCTAGTACCAATGTTTAGTACTCATTGAGCCATTCCTTATCAGCATCATTGATTGATAACTAGAGGCATCTTTACCGCCCAAGAAATACACTATCGGCCACTTGTGACGACATTTGTTCAACCGGCGGCAGGACTGAAGATTGCCTCATACGAAATAAGCACTGTCGTCCTCAAGCAAAGCTTACAGCGAAGGACTCCTCACATCTTATCATACTCGTCGTCTCGGATCTCAACTCGAGAGCTGCCGTCAAATCCACCAGCTGCGTGGACTATTTCCATAGGGTCATAGTTGCCAGACCTGCCACTTCCATCAGCCCTGTCGTAAAGAGCGAGTGGCACGTGGCGGCACTATAGTTCCGTAATGCAGACAGTGATAATCCCTGGCTTCAGAAATTGCTGACCGAACGTCTGACTTTCATTCCGCGCCTCATCCCTGCTACACCACATAATATGCCCTAAAGGACGAACAAGTTTACTACACAGGCGGAGAACATGATGATCGAAGGACTCTGAAATAAACGAGGTGGTCGATAGCTGACAGGCACGACTAAAGGTTCGCGATGGCCAAATGGCTCGCGTGTATCACCGATGTTTCTATACGTCGTCGTATGCACCATTGAAGTCGAAAGCGAATCTTTGGACACGCTGTCACAGCTGTACAATACGGTCTTCTAGGAATAGAGGATGCCTTCAATAGCCACATGGACTTCGTTCGTCACTACAAAGGCGCGGTGACCCTACATTCTGACTTTCGGCAATACTACGATCCTGCAGTCGCCACTTCAATCGCATCCCTTCGTCAAACCGTCGACGGTACGATCCGAGAGTATCTCAAGCAAGAGCGCCACGACTTTATCTTCTTTTGTGTGGCTACCACTGCCGGTAGTGTTGTAAGCTTCTACATCTGAAATATTGAGACTGGAACGAAGAGGCTGCGATCGTCGGGAGGACGTGCACTACACATCTCGTTTCCGACCATCTAAGAAAGATGTTGTCAAATTGAGAGAGACTATCGACAGATGTCTGGCTCAGCAGTTGCTTGCACTGTTCAGACCTGGCTGAGGCACATCCGACAACGTCCATACAGACAACACAGCGAGCGCAAAAGAACTTGGTTGAACAATCCAGACGAGGTTGTCACAAAGTTATAGGTATTGCAGTGACTGTAATCCGTTCCGGGTTCTGTCGACACGACCCTAGAAATCGTCCTGTTCAGGATCATCGAACAGCCACCTCTTCTCGCGGGAGCACAAACAAATCGATACAAACTTGACGAGCCACACGAATCTGTGTGGATGGCAGGTAGCGAACACACAAAAAACGAGCTCGTTCGTCGAGCAAAGCTTCAACCGGCATCTTTCAGCGGATAGGCGGCGTATCCTCACGAACGTGAATATTCTGTGGAAAGACCTGCCGCCAATTGACGAGCAGCGAAACCCACGAGCGTCAAGTCGCCCCCTTCATCCAACATTGTACACAGCATCGATGTAAGACACAACAGAGCGCTGTGGAGACCTAACATGTTCAAATACTTGTATGTCGTACATCGATGCCTGGGATACACAAGTAATTGCATCCTCGTCGGCAATACAGAGTTGGTACTCCTCATGTCGAATAGCCATAAACACGATATCCCACAAAGTAGCTCTTGATTTAGTTGCTACATCGTCTCCGATATGTGGTACCGAACACACGGTTGTAATTGCTTTGCCAGCTGTTGATGAGGAATGACGACTCAAAAATCTCTGCAAAAATGGAGAGTCCAGAGCTACCTACTGCAATTGTACGCGCCTTTGATGTAGCACGCGACCCTAGACGTGCCTTGTCATTTTACATTTTGCCTTCAAGTACACACCCGACTTCCAAGTTATTACTCCACCATGAAAGTTTTTCTAGCTGCTGCTCTAATTGCTGCCGTTGCGGCTACGGCTTCTGCTGACTCGATGGGCAACCCCGATAGCCTGCTCGGCCCGCCGAAGAATCCGGTTGAAGAGTTGTTTGATTCGGGTGGCAGCAGCTCGACGGTATCGCTGGGTGCCCTCACTGGATCATCCGGGAGCGGTAAGAGCAAGTCCAAGAGTGGATCTAAAGACGACGAGTCGAAAGAAGAAGAGTCTGAAGACGAAGCTGGTGGCGCGAGCGAGAAGACCGAGAGTGGATCAAAAGAAGAAGAGTCTGAATACGAAGCTGGTGGTGCGAGCGAGAAGACCGAGACTGGGACCGAGTCGGGGAAGCTGGATGAGGTTGGCAAGAGCGGAATAAGTGAGACCGAGACGGGTGGACCAAGTGAGACCAAGACGGGTGGACCAAGTGAGACCGAGACGGGTGGACCAAGTGAGACCGAGACGGGTGGACCAAGTGAGACCGAGACGGGTAAACCAAGTGAGACCGAGACGGGTGGACCAAGTGAGACCGAGACGGGTGGACCAAGTGAG
This sequence comes from Peronospora matthiolae, assembly GCA_921007115.2. Classification (NCBI taxonomy): domain Eukaryota; phylum Oomycota; class Peronosporomycetes; order Peronosporales; family Peronosporaceae; genus Peronospora; species Peronospora matthiolae. Next base: position 542,114 of record CAKLBY020000109.1, on the reverse strand, counting down.
ACCGAGACGGGTAAACCAAGTGAGACCGAGACGGGTGGACCAAGTGAGACCGAGACGGGTAAACCAAGTGAGACCGAGACGGGTAAACCAAGTGAGACCGAGACGGGTGGACCAAGTGAGACCGAGACGGGTGGACCAAGTGAGACCGAGACGGGTGGACCAAGTGGTAGCATAACCGGCGAACCAAGTGAGGCTGATGCTGGTGGACTAAAAGACGCGCTTGGTCTTGACGTTAGCGAAACGTCGTCGAGCGAAGGCGCCCCGATTGGCGGCTTGGGTGACTTAGGCGGCTTGGGCGGCTTGGGCGAGTTGACTCCTTACGACGGAGGCAAGCCGACTGATGGTCTCGGCTCGGACAAACGTGCTTCGTCTCATACGGCATGCCGCCGTCGCCTCCGTGCTTAAAAAGCGCGAACATGCTGTAGTTTCGGTGAAAAACCGGTCGAGCTATCATTACTGTTAGCTACGATGTGTTCACAAGTGAAGCTCAGCAACAGCGTGAATACGCGATGAGTATTTGTATATGTCCAAGCTTTATGGTACCTCTGAAGCAACCGCTTCTGCTGTTTAATAAAGTTGCGTATGTCATCGTCATGAGTAGTTTTTCCATCCGATAATGGTCTTGACATCGCTTTGGGTTTCCATCATACTCGACAGCTGACGTGAATCGCTGAGAAACGGGTCGCTGCTATCACTGCGTTGAATACAGTCGGAGCTTACGAAAAAATGCATACTATCAAGTCGATGGAAGCCAGAAATCGGTGTTCTGAGGTAGAGCTATCTACCGCCTTGACTCTCACGTATAGCTTCAGGCAACGACGCACGCTACGGAATTCTAGCATGACCAACCTCATGAGAAGTACTAAAGATAAAAGGTGGTAGACGGAATCATGTAGAAACATGTAGTCAGCATTACGCTCATTACAAAATCCCGTATCAAGCTACCACCTAAAAGACTCAGAGAGTGCTTCGAACTCTTGTAATCAATGTCGTTGGGAAGGGCTGAATTTATATACACTAAACCATATCGTGAGTGGGCAATTGACTGTGCGTCGTACTTTTCCCCGTTTTAGTTAACGTGTCCGCCGTATTCACTTTGGTAATGTTACAAGGCCTTGAGCAGTGATACCATAATTGTAACGGGGCACCCTGAAGCTTGTACTGGTGACAGTACAAGCTACTTATTCTGATAACAGAATAAGGCGGTGCCTCGTAACTTCACGTACACTCGTACGTGCAGAGGAAGACGGTAAGAAGAAGCGAGTACTCGGTTAGAGTAAAAAGTAGAACTGTATTTATAATAGTTAATGTCTGCAATAAATCACTATTTATCTTCATCTAACTATGTCTAAATACAAATGTGTAAATCAGTTATCTGCTCACCACTCATTGCGTGCGTCTGTCGTGGCGCGTCTTCGTTGGTTGATATAATGGCCTATATCAACCAATTAGGGACTACTTGGAAGTGCTACAGAATATTGTCCTTATGACAATATTCTGAGAATATAACTCTTATAGTTATATTCTATTAACAATTTCTTATAAATTGTTATGTAACGATTCACCCCGTTACATCACCCCCCTAACCATCAGTCACTTTAGTGACTGATTGACTAAATGGATACTCGTCCCAAATCATTTGGGACGGGGTTTGCACTTGTTGGTCCGCGTCCACTTTCCAACATCTCATCGCATGGTAAACAAGCCCATGCGATGCGCGAGCAAGGCCGCCGAGAGCGCGTCTGCACGTATCTGTGCGGACGCCGAAGCAGAAACTACAGCAACTGATATCCCATCGGTTGCTGAATCGACTCAGCCTGTATCACCTGGTGATGCAGGCGCTGGTCATGAAGACACTCGTGTCTTCACAGAGTACGAGCTCGGTGTCTCGTACTCTCCTGATACGGATGACGGATCCGTATCGACGGCAATTGAATCCAAGCCGCCTGCCAAGCGTGGCATGGACGATGCTTTGCGTCGTAGCATCTTTGGTTCATCTGATGAGTCAGATGAACCATCGCCGAAGCGAAGGCGCTCGAGGTCGCGAGACTCGGGCGCTAATAGTGGTGTCGTTTCTCCAATGGACACCACTTCACAGCGAGGTGCCAGTACTTCTGTCGGCACGTCGCAGGAAGAGCGGGACCGCAATGTGTTGCGTCTCGCTCCAGAAAAGAAGGCATGGATGCCTCCTAAATCTGTCATGGATCACTTGTCGGCGACGACGAGTGATCGTTATCGAACACGATTGTTCGATTCGTCAAGGATTCATCACCTTGACCCCAGCGCGAAAGACTATCGCGCTGAACATGAGTTCTTCATCGATGCTTTCTTCAGACATCGATGGTACAGTGGGAATCACAAACGTGATGGTCCCTCACTACTTCAGGCGTGGAACGCCTACATCCATAATCTCGAGGATGTAGGTCGTGACGCTTGGAACGACAAACTTATCAAAGCTCGTGATAAGTTTGAAAAGCGAACCCCGACAGGTGCACGCTACAAGCTGCATCGTCTGTCAAGGGAGAAAGGATTACCCTGCCTCTCTTGGGGAGACTCGTGCCCATGTTGTGTGAACAACTCTGCACGAGCACCTAAGGAGGCTTACCTCCTTACCAGCCCGTGGTGGCGCGTACGTGTCTCTACTGAGATGTACGAAGGGATTGACAACCTGAAATCCCTTTACGACCGTGCCGGGAAGACTTTCTCCGGCGGTCCTTCTGCGGCACAGGATGTGTCGCGTCGTACTGCTCGACCAGACCCAGTACGTCAACCATCAATTGGGAGCGGGGCTCCCAAGAATCCCAGGACGGGGGATAGCCGCGCCACCGGACGAGGTAACTCGTCCGACGTCCGTTCACGTCGCGGTGGTTCAACAGCTGCTCTACTAGATAGCGCTGGCCACCGCGAGAGTCCTCTAATGGAGGTGGAGGAGGAGGAAAGACGCTCTCCACACGATCATGTGGATCGGTGTGTTCCCGAGAGCTTCTTTGATCGCGTAACGCAAGGGTTACGCGACGATCTCGAGCATGAGCGGAATAGGCGTCTCCAGATGGTGGACACTGCCTCGAAGCATCGAGCTGAGTTTGCCTTTGCTCAGCTTGAGAACGAGAGATCTCTGACATCTCTTCGTGACGAGCTAAGGGTAGCTCGTGGGATTGTTGATCGGTCTCGGGCTGAGATAACTGCTCTTCAGACCCTTGTTGATGCCCACCATCGGGAGCACAAGGCTCTCTGCGAGATGCTTGAGCGCAAGGGCGTTCTTCATCGGAAGAAGCAGCGTACTGATGGTACGGCTTAAGCCGACCAACGTAAAACGTGGGATGCGTTCGCATCTTACGTGGTAACTCGATCGTGTATGCATTGCCTAGGCGGTGCAATACACGAAATGGGCCAATGTACTTGGGTAGTAGTTTACTGCTACCCAAGTTAGTCACTACATGTTTTGGTAGATTAACCGTAGACAGTAGGACTAAGTCACCTTTATTAAATAAAAGAGTGTTTGCCCTTCCATTCTTGTCAGCGTTTTGCTTTTGCTTATCCACCGCTTCGGCGATGGAGTCTTGCACAAAACGGACTACCGTTTCACGAGCCAGTATGAACTCATCTGATGACTCGTTAGCTTTAGTGTGCTGTGAGCGCACTGCAGCGACAACAACCTTTTCTTCAGTGAGGGCTTCCGCACTCTCACTGGGATCATTGTCTTCAGTGAGGGCTTCCGCACTCTCACTGGCATCATCTTCTTCGATATCGATGTTATCGATATCGGCATCAAACGCAATGACTTCCTCGTCAGAGCGTGATGAGCGTGAACCAAATCGGTTTTTGCTCGCGCGAGTCCCTCCCCCCCTTAAACCAGAGTTACACTCTAGTAAGGTGGGTACACGCGGATGGCGCAAGCCATTCACGTAAAACGGTGTATGTCTCGTGGACGCATGCACCGAGTTGTTGATGGCAAACTCTACCATCGGCAAAAACTCACTCCAACTCTTAAAGGAGTGTACGTATCCTCGAAGTATCTCTTCAAGGACACGATTGGCACGTTCCGTCTGACCATCTGACTCTGGATGATCAGATGTTGACATCTTCAAGCGCGTTCCGAGTGATTTGAACACGGAACGCCAGAAATCAGCAGTGAATCGTGGATCTCTGTCTGATACGAGTTCACGGGGCAACCCATGAAGTCGGAAGATGGTGTCAATAAAGACACAAGCACAGCCACTTGCCGTGATTGTCTCTGGTACAGCCACAAGGTGTACCATTTTGCTGAATCTGTCAACAAATACGAGAATACCCGTATTCCCGCGTGCGTCTTTGGGTAACCCGAAGACGAAATCCATTGAGATGGATTCCCAGCACTCAGCCGGAACCGGTAGAGGCTGTAAAGGTGCACGCAGTGAAGGAATTGACTTCACTCGTTGGCAGACTTCGCATGCGCGAACATACTTTCGCACAAACTGATACTGGCGGGGCCAGTAAAAGTCTCGACTTACCGTGAGATATGTTTTCTCTCGGCCACGATGTCCTCCTATAGGAGCATCGTGATACTCGAACATGATCCGCAAACGCAGATCAGTATCATCTGGAATGACAACACGTGGTGTGTCACCAGAAACGGCTGTATAATACAGTAAACCGTTACGAGTAGTGTATCGATCTGATGCAGATCGATACGCAGGCGACAATCGTTTCAACGATTCTCGGGATGGTTGGGAGAGATGTGTCAACAACTTCACTATCTCACCATCTTGGGCGTATGCCCGCCTCACATCATCATACAACGTTGTAGATGGAACTGAGGACGTCATAACCGCAACAGTGACTGTCTCACTGTTGGGTTTCGCGACTGTTTCAAAGTCGGGACGACGTGAGAGTGCATCAGCGACGACATTAAGTCGTCCTGGTTTGTACTCGACCGTAAAGTTGTATTCTGCAAAGAATGACAACCACCGCGCCATTCGTTGTGAAAGGTGCGGGCTGTTCACTGCCGTGCGTAAGGACGCATGGTCAGTGTAAACAACGAAGGGTCTATCTCCTAATAGATAGACTCTGAACTTCGCGAGTGCATACTTCATGGCAAGGAGTTCCTTGTCATGCACTGGATAGTTCCGCTCAGCTGGTTGCAGCTGACGCGACTGATAGCAGACGACGCGTTCAACGCCTTCAAGGTCGTACTGCATTAATGCACAGCCGATTGCGAAATCGCTGGCATCACAGACCACATGAAATGGCCTGTCCTGATCGGCTATTGCTAGGACTGGGGATTGTATCAAGCTCTGCTTGATACCCTCAAAGGAGCGTTGACATTCAGCGTTCCATAACCACCTCTCGTTCTTTTTCAACAAACGAGAGAGGTGTACAGTCATCTCGGCGTAATTGCGTGAATACTTATGCAAATACGCCGCTAGCCCAAGGAATTTTCGAAGACCTTTGACATCGACCGGCACGGGCCAGTCGGCGATCGCCTTGATCTTTTCGGGATCAGGACGTACACCGTTCTTACCAACGATGCACCCAAGAAGTGGTATTTCGCTTGCTGCAAATATACACTTCTTGAGGTTTGCATACAATTGATGCTTTCGCATGATTGTAAGAACTTGTCGGACGTGGTACTTGTGAACCTCAACGTCCGACTTTCCATCCATAGCTCGACTATGGATGAATACGTCATCGAAATAACTCGGCGCGAATTCTCGTACTGGCCTCAACAGATGTGATACACACCTGTTGAACGTGGCAGGGGCATTACTGAGCCCTTGTGGCATTACTAGCCATTCCCAGAGCATGCCGCTAGGCGTGCTAACTGCGGTATAGGGTATATCCCGTTCCCGCATTAGGATTTGATAGAAGCCATCCATCAAATCCATGGACGAAAAGATGGTACTCTTTGACATACCATCAATGATTACGTCCTTCCTCGGTATCGGCGTCTGAGCCGGTACCGTTGCAGCGTTCAATTTGTTAAACGCGTGCACTATCCGCCACCCTCCTGTTGCTTTTCGCACACAGAAGGTCGGAGAGCTATGTGGGGAAGTTGATTCCCTCACATGGCCCGCTGCTAAACGATCGGCAAAGAACTTGTCGATCGCAAGTACTTGTTCACGAGGCAGTGGCCACTGCTTCATGACACAGTACTTCGAGCCTGGTTTAAGATCGACTTCGTGTCGAATACCTTTATCCTTCGGTAATTCGCACGGAACAGTTTCAGGGAATACATCCTTGAATTCAACCAAATCCTCATAGAGAGGGTTTTCCTTGAGCGATTCCCATGATTGGGACTCATATCGCTCAATTCGTGTCTTTTCATCTAGGACACTCTCGTCCATAGATGAACTACTGAGAACTCTCTCGTTCTCAGTAAACACTGTTGCTGACCTTATGTCGGTTACACACTCGTCGTCAGCGACGAGTATGCAGATCTGCTTGACTTTGCCACTACGCAGATCACGCAAGAACCTTTTATGTTCGAGCGTTGGCAACTGAGTGATCTCCGAAGTTAACTTCGGAGGCGCAATCAGATCAAGTGTATAAGCGCCTACACATGATCCGTTATTGACTATGACATTCAATGTCTCTGTCATTTCCTGGGGACTTATTCCCTCAGGCTTCGAAGGACTTATTCCTTCGTCTTCCCGGGGACTTATTCCCGCGGGTTTCGGGGAACTTATTTCCGCCGTATTTGTAATCTTGGGACTTATTCCCTTTATTTCCTCTAGCTGGGGTTGCGCAACCACAGCGAGATCCTCTACGAAAGACTCTCCAGTCGATCTAGGATTATCGTTTCGCTTAACCTGAGCGATCGATTGTTTCTCTTCTAGATGTTCCCCTCTAGGGATACATCTTTGTCCCAGTCCACCCGACTTATTCGAGTGGTGGACCTTCGGCGCAGCCTGTGTTTCCTCACAGCCGCCGGAACTTTGCTCCGAAGTGTAACCGTTTGGTACACTAAGGTTTTGTGCAGTCGTACTAACGACCGTACCACAAGTGAGGCCATCGCACTCACTCGTAGTACATCCACACGCTTGTGGACGCTCCAAAACGTTCATCAGATGGCCATCTGATGAACAAGCGGCAGGCATCGTTACTGTCCGATGTTGCCAGTTTACCCGTGGTTCGTACCTTCTGAGCCACGGTAATCCAAGGATGACATCAAATTTGTCATCCAAATCCAATACGATAAAGTCATCGTCGTATTGGGTATCTTCTAGCGTATAGTGAATCTTCACTATGCGCTTCATGACGGTTACGGATGCGCCTGTCGCAAGACGTACCGTCATCCTCGTAGGAGGTGTGTCACATTCACTGAATTTAAAGTGACCATCTTCTAGCGATTGGCGTCGCACAAAATTGTTGGACGCCCCACAATCGACTAGAGCTCGAAGGGACAACTTATTCGTCACTTCGAGTTTCAAGGTAATGAGTGAGATCTCATTACCTAGAGCAGCAACGCACAATGTCTGTGTGTTGGGAGCAACCTTCATCAAGAGGCCTACAAATTCTCTTGACGTTGCTGGATCAGTAGGGTGCTCCGCACCTACTGATCCTGTCCGTTTTTTGACGGTCCATCCCGTTGTTGCGTCTTTGCACCAACTGCGGACCCTCGTCCCTGCCCCTTTCTCATGGGTGGACGGTCACTACGCCCAGTGTCGCGAGACACTGGACGAGGGGCACTACACTCGTAAGCGTAGTGTCCTGTCTTCTGACATCTGTTGCATCTCTGCAACTTCTTGTAGCCTGTAGAGCGAACCTTCTCGCTCTCTACATAACAGAGTTCCATCGGCTCTGGACCTCCGTTGTCATATCGTCTCGGTTGACGATATGATGTCGAGCTGGCGCGAGCCTGTCTCAGACTGAAGTCTTCCTGCTCCGCAATGGAAATGGCTTGTTCTAGTGAATCTAGTTCAAGCCGGAACAGGTGAGTCTTGACGGGACCATCCGCAAGACCCTGCATGAACACCGAAACCAACGTGTGTTCATCCACCGGATTGGAACTTATACAACTCGTGAGATGTCGTATATGTTGAGCGTAAGCGTGCACATCACGCTTACCCTGCTTGAGCTTCAAGAGTTCGGTTCGAGCCCTGAACTCAGCTCTAGGCGGTTCAAACGTTTGTCTGAGCCGCGACTTGAAGACTTCCAACGACCCAAACGCATATGGGTCGTGCAGCTTGAGCCCCAGTGCCCAAGTCTTGGCACGTCCTGCCAGATTTGATTGGGCAAATGCAACTTGCATATCCCCGTCGTCGATGCGACGCGCCCTTATGGCGTCATCCAATTCGACGAACCATCTCAAGAGGGAGTCTTCTTCGACCCCCCTATACTTTGAGATGTCAATCTTCAAAGTCTCGGGCCGACGCGAGTGCATCGACCCGCCAGCAGCAGCTTGCTGCTGTCTCAACAGTTCAAACTGTTGAGCACCCTGTTCTCTCAACAACTCTGCTTGTTGAGAACCTTGTTGGTGAAGCAAGGCTACTTTCTCGCGTTCTGCGTCAAGTTCATTTTGAATGAACTTGGCGATAGTAGCATGTTGGGCATCTCTATTGAGAGCCTCTAGCATGACGCTAACAGCATGGATGCCCATGGTCGAACCCATTCGTTCAACCGCATCCCATTCGACATCGCTCAAATGGGAGTAGCCGTCACGCGTAGCGTGAAAGCTTTGGTCATCTTCATCATCCAACATATTCATGTTGGATGTGAACGCGGTCCTTGGACGGACTACAAAGTGCTACCAGGTGTAACGGGGCACCCTGAAGCTTGTACTGGTGACAGTACAAGCTACTTATTCTGATAACAGAATAAGGCGGTGCCTCGTAACTTCACGTACACTCGTACGTGCAGAGGAAGACGGTAAGAAGAAGCGAGTACTCGGTTAGAGTAAAAGTAGAACTGTATTTATAATAGTTAATGTCTGCAATAAATCACTATTTATCTTCATCTAACTATGTCTAAATACAAATGTGTAAATCAGTTATCTGCTCACCACTCATTGCGTGCGTCTGTCGTGGCGCGTCTTCGTTGGTTGATATAATGGCCTATATCAACCAATTAGGGACTACTTGGAAGTGCTACAGAATATTGTCCTTATGACAATATTCTGAGAATATAACTCTTATAGTTATATTCTATTAACAATTTCTTATAAATTGTTATGTAACGATTCACCCCGTTACAATAATCCAGTCAGACGAAAGATGTCATATATCGTGACGAAGTGTCTCGAACAGGTATCGTGTGCGTTACATAACAAGCTTACAACTTGCAAAGGACGATACAGACGACGAGCAATACTGGTCTATGTACTGTCGATAACATTGGTAGATAAAACGGTCTTGTCTTCCGTGGTAATGCGTTATAGTCGGCGATGATCCGAGAATTACGAGTGTGTGCACCAAAGTTACGCATTCCTCTTCTAGTCCTTTCGCAAGCGGTTTGCAAATGAGCTAGACTTGTTCTCAGTGAGGCGTAAGATCGATGTTAGTGTCTGACAGCAAATCGACTGTAGCAAGGAGAGAGCCGAACAAAATTAGTATTGTAGAACTTGTCTTTATTGATAATGTTGGAACCCTCTCTCCTGAGTTAATCGCTGAAATTGAAAGTTTGACGAGATACCCAATGTGACGGGGTCACACAGCAGCTGGTATAACCGGTATGGTGTCGTGTGATCCACTCAGAAAGATCAGCGAATCTGACAGTTGTACTATTGTATCCAGTATACTAGCGGTAATACCTTACATTATCGATTACGTTTGATGGTGTCTATCGTAAAGGACATTCCTCCAAGTACGTGGTAGTTTCTGATGTAGTAACATCAGCAGAACCTGTAGTAGCATTCCTAGAATAGGTAGCGGAATTTCAAAGGTTACTAAGTACGAAGACAAAATTTATTACCGGGAAATAGTTATCCGCACACCCACTTTTTGCGATCCACACCCCTATCATACAGATATTTGTATAGTATTATCGGTGATTGGCTAATAAAGAAGGCGGTTTCATGAGCTAGTACTACCGCCATGGGATGGGAAGAGTTAGAAACCTGTCTGTAAGACTATCTGTGTTCAGGGGTAGCTCCAAGCAGGGGATCTCCTAAGCGTAGATTCTGCTTTCCGGTGGTGATCCGTGTAGGAAGTCACATGATATTCTGTGTTGAAGTTGTGTCTGCGTTTCAGCGGAAGAGGCACATGCAATGAACCGTTCCGCAGATAGGGAGGACTGTTGGGATGCAGGCAAAAAATTACGAAATACAAGAAAGACTCTTTTAAAGCGTAGAAAGATCTTCAAGAAGTAGGTATCGACCAGACTAACAACGCTAATTAGGATTCACTTGTCATTTCTTACCTGCGTTGTATATCTCGTTCCTACAGCTCGGGGTGGACAGAAGGTGACGCCAGTTGAAAGGGTTATATATTTAGTTCTTGCTCCAGCATCTCGATGCATGCATAGAACATGACGCATAAAAGTGCAGACTCTACCTTTTGCTATTCTCTCTTCGTGATAGCCCGTGGGTTACTGATGCACGAGGCTTAAAATCTTGGTGTGATTCTACGTTTGTACCGAGTGATGCTGTCCAGTAGATAGCTGCATCCTCATCTGTACAAATTTTGGTTTGGTACATCGTGGCAAGGATGTGCCGAATGTTTATCCTTACTCTTTCAGCACCCTTAAGATTACTTTGGACCTTCGGCTGAATTTTCTTTCCTGTTAACAAGGGTAGTCTATAGGCTTGTCAGCTAGCACTCACATCGACGAATCGATGCGTATGCTAATCCAACGCTTGTTATCCGGTCCAGTGCGCGGCCAGTTTGTCCCAGAGCTGCAACGCATTTGTTAAATTTCCGGAAACAGATTATCCATGGTATTTTTACATCGTCAGCACGCCAGTACTATTATGCAGCTCTTGTTCTAGTCTCGACCAGCAGGGTGCATGTCAAGTTGTCCAGACGCAACCTGATGTCCTGTCCAGACTTGATAATCCGAGAGGTTATTGCTATGATCCCAACGGCCCCGGAGATTTCCGTAGAACCACGCGAAGTGTAGCTCCAAGTAAACAATTGTAAGCAATAACTTGATTTTAGTCGTGATCTAAGTAGTCTTAAAAGGTGTCAGATCAAGCTGCTTTACGCATTAAGCGAAGGATGACAGTTTGCTCCTTTCCAGAATTTCTAACATTACGTCGGATTAAATTTTTCGAACCCGTGTGGTGGCGGTAATACTAGTGCCTATAACTAGTACGGGTAGTAGATTTTATAAGTATCGGTATGAAGGGTGTGTGCGGATAGCAAAACGTGGGTACGCGGACAACACTTCTCTACAATCTTTATAAATGCGGCTAAAAGTCAAGTTTATCCGTTGTTCCATTTAAGACACTACCTTGTTCAGATGTCTTGATCGCAAGAGTTGAAAGCCTGCACCAAAACGATCACTGTTAGGCATAAGTGCCATGTGATTTCTATAAATCGTTAGTCCCATGAACCCAGAATAGAAGCTTTCAAGCTGGCCAAATACTCAGAGTAGTCTCATCAAGTCTGCAAAGACTTGAATGTTTTAAGTTTGTACCCATTTCGTTTTTTCAGGAAAGAGCTCTTTAAGTCTATAAGCCTTCCTCTGACAAAAGAAGTTAGGGTAGCTTCTCTACACACTCGGAAGTACTTTTAGTCAATTAGCACCTGCTTCTTTTATGCATTACTCTTCTGTAAGGAAGATAAATAAATTAACCGCCCCGAGGCCCAGCAATAAGCGCTGGGAAGCTTAGAGCGTTATTCGGTAGCTCGCAAGTAAATTTAATCCTTGCACAAGGGCCAGTCGTGATTCATGCATGTCTTAATACTTTCATGGAATTGAGTTCACTCTTATTCGACAGTTACACGACCACTTAGCATCTGCTATGCATTCTCGATATGTCCCAATATCCGTTGAAGAGCGTAAGCCTAGCTCACTTAGCTTTAGTGTAAAGACATTTATAGGAAACGAAGGGGAAACCTCATTTTATGGTTTTGAGAAGTGGGAATTGCCATGAGCTCGACCGTGTTCCATTTGAAGCAACGGCGAGTTGACGCAAATTCTGAAAATTGGTGGTTCATCCAAATAGTGAACTTTAACATGTAGCATGTCTGTAAACGAGTCTCACCTCACATGGGACCCTGTAATTGAACTGCCTAGTCAAGCATATCGCGTGCGTTTTAGCTTCTTAGCTACCCGTCAAAGCAAGAAAGAATTTTTGGTCGTTTTCCAAGAGCTGAGAAATCTGATTGTTACCACGCAGCTCATTTCTTTACGGGAACAGGTTCTGATAACAATCTTTTTGGATTGTCTTTGCACTGGCGTAGTCATAACAAAAGTAGTTCAGGTCGATATTACCTAGTTTGAGGCGGCTGTGGATGTCGCTTTGAACGCTGAGTTTATAGTCTAAAATAGCACGTTGTGGTACTAAAAAAAACTATAAGCTCGTCAACCACATTTGAACCGTCTAAAAGTCAGAGCACACGAACCTCAGTCTCGTCAGGATAGACGAAGAAGTGAAGTTTGAGCTGCAGAGCAGCATCAAAATAGTTTTCAATGTTTTGCGTGCGGGAGCACAAATCATCTGCATCGCAATTGCTTCTCCTTAAAGCACGACAGTACTCCTCGACCCAAAACATCGTCTCTTTCTAAAAGCCTTGAGCGGCGCGGAAATCGTCTCTCCAATTAGGCGTGAACACCCTGCTGAAATAAAGTCGATTATGTGGATCCATGAGGAGGTAGTGGAGATCAGGCCTTATCTTTAAAGGTATTCGTTCATTCTGACGCGAAGTGGATATATAAAATAAGCTTATTTGATAGCATGATCTAATGTTAATGGCTTTGGCAAACAAGGTCTGTTCGATTCTATTCGACTCCGGTTCGTCCGCCTATTAAGTGCGATGATGTTCCCTCGACGATAATCAGCAGTATGCAGACGCTTTTAAGCGCGAAAGGGTTATAACATCACTTTTGATCAGCGTCAGGAACCCACGTCACTGTGCATAAAGTTCCTGTGAACTTGGGCTATTTTCTTTCGAATTTTACAGCGTAGACTGCTAATTTATCCATTTTTTGGACTCGAAATATGATCATATCCTTAGCGTAGCCTGCCTTGAACGCCATGAGACATGAATCGAATTGCGGTATTAAAGCTTAGGCGCAACGCGCACTACATTTAGCGAAGCTTCGAAAGTCATGAACACACCTCTAACTGAAATTAGAAGCGCTGTTGACGCGAGCCACTGACTGAGTCTGTCGGTGAGCTGAACGTTGGTATTTCAAAATGGGTTGCTTCTAATGATGTCAAAGACACGAGCATTGATCCAAGATCTTAATTTTTAGTGAAGCGGGTGGTGCTCCGTTGATTAATATGTGTTGGGTGTAACGACACACTGATTGCTTCCAGCAATGCTGATTGAGCGTCAAGTCATAAGGAATTGGAACTACAGTATGAGCGTAAAATGAAACGAAAGATATTCTCAGTAGTTGACGTTGGCTTCGATATTGTTGTTTTATCCCTCCATATTGAAGCTGATGATAAGAACTAACCAGTTCATGACAAAGAGATACTTGCCAAGAAGTATGCTCTCGTCAAGTGTAGCGTCCATCCAGTTGACTTCAAGCCTTTCATCGTCTATACTGATGATGAGACGTTACACACGGTGACACAGTCGCGTCACCTCGCTCAGATATGACTAGTTGAAAATTTCTACATTGCGGAATACAACTTCTGGGTGAAGTAAAAGCTAGGCTAACAGAATGTTCTATCGTAAGCGCTATCCCGCCACCCTATTATGAGCTCTATCATGTAACAATTTATCGTCACTCCTCATGGATTTGATTTGTATGGCATATGCACGATAATCAGTGCGTGACATTGCTCCACGCTCTCGAGTTTGGATCAGTCAAAGACCCGTAAATTCCGCTACCGTCACGTTTACTTGCTAGCCTACATAGATATTTCATCGATCGTGGCCGATGTATTTATGCGCGGATGTAATGTATGGCCCTCGCATTTTCGTGTCCCACGATAAATATTTATAGTATATAATCATCCTAAGGACCATGAATTAATCCTCAATGGGAATTAGGACCAAGAATCACCTACAGCTCTGTGTGTCACTGGAAGTCCGACTTTACAATATGGTTAATAAATATGTGCGCACGTGTAAAACGTGTCAACGGATCAATCCCTCAGCACACTGACCGCGCCGCTCGCTAGTTTACCGTACCCAATGGGGCAAGGATACCATCACTATGCAAACGTGTTCGCCCCCAAAACACAGTAGCGACAACACAGACGTGGTGGTCCTTGGTGACCATTTGAGAGAAATGACTCACTTAGACGCTGAACCAGGATTTCTTCGACAAAAAGGATATATCTATGCTTCTTATCGATCGAGTGTTTTGTCAACACGGTTCGACGGTGGCAATTATCTCTTAAAGAACCCCCTTTTTTCTTTAAAAGAAGCTACGGTGCGCGGTGCGCAGACGGTGGCAATTGTCTCTTAAAGAGACCCCCTTTTTCTCTGGAAAAGAAGCTAACTCTTTAGAAAGCTATGTAATTCTTTGTTCAAGGTGCGTATAACCTGACTTGTCCAAAGAGGATCACTCGCATCTGAATTGTGAAGGCAAGCAAGGCAATCTCTTCGTCGGCGCTGCACTTCGTAGTATGTGTGATAAGTCGCGGAGAATTTGGAGCTCGGTACTTCCTGTTGTTGAAATTGTGATGAACAACGGCGCTCGTAACTCTTTACTTGATTTTACTTGATTAAACTAACACAATCGTGCTTCCCGTTAACGATACCACTGCGTAATTCTGGATCGCTATATGAAATTCTGACGACATGTAACGGGGCACCCTGAAGCTTGTACTGGTGACAGTACAAGCTACTTATTCTGATGACAGAATAAGGCGGTGCCTCGTAACTTCACGTACACTGGTACGTGCAGAGGAAGACGGTAAGAAGAAGCGAGTACTTGGTTAGAGTAAAAAGTAGAACTGTATTTAGTATAGTTAATGTCTGCAATAAATCACTATTTATCTTCATCTAACTATGTCTAAATACAAATGTGTAAATCAGTTATCTGCTCACCACTCATTGCGTGCGTCTGTCGTGGCGCGTCTTCGTTGGTTGATATAATGGCCTATATCAACCAATTAGGAACTACTTGTAAGTGCTACAGAATATTTGTCCTTATGACAATATTCTGAGAATATAACTCTTATAGTTATATTCTATTAACAATTTCTTATAAATTGTTATGTAACGCTTCATCCCGTTACATCACCCCACCTTAACCATCAGTCACTTTAGTGACTGATTGACTAAATGGATACTCGTCCCAAATCATTTGGGACGGGGTTTGCACTTGTTGGTCCGCGTCCACTTTCCAACATTTCATCGCATAGTAAACAAGCCCATGCGATGCGCGAGCAAGGCCGCCGAGAGCGCGTCCGCACGTCTCTGTGCGGACGCCGAAGCAGAAACAACAGCAACTGATGTATCATCGGTTGCTGAAGCGACCCAGCCTGTGTCACTTGGTGATGCAGGCGCTGGTCATGAAGACACTCGTGTCTTCACAGAGTACGATCTCGGTGTCTCGTACTCTCCTGATACGGATGACGGATCCGTATCGACGGCGATTGAATCCAAGCCGTCTGCCAAGCGTGGCATGGACGATGCTTTGCGTCGTAGCATCTTTGGTTCATCTGATGAATCAGATGAACCATCGCCGAAGCGAAGGCGCTCGAGGTCGCGAGACTCGGGCGCTAATAGTGGTGTCGGTTCTCCTATGGAAACCACTTCACAGCGAGGTGCCAGTACTTCTGTCGGCACATCGCAGGAAGAGCGGGACCGCAATGTGTTGCGTCTCGCTCCTGAGAAGAAGGCATGGATGCCTCCGAAATCCGTCATGGATCACTTGTCGGCGACGACGAGTGATCGTTATCGAACACGATTGTTCGATTCGTCAAGGATCCATCACCTTGACCCCAGCGCGAAAAACTATCGCGCTGAACACGAATTCTTCATCGATGCTTTCTTCAAACATCGATGGTACAGTGGGAATCACAAACGTGATGGTCCCTCACTACTTCAGGCGTGGAACGCCTACATCCATAACCTTGAGGATGTAGGTCGTGACGCTTGGAACGACAAACTTATCAAAGCTCGTGATAAGTTTGAAAAGCGAACCCCGACAGGTGCACGCTACAAGCTGCATCGTCTGTCAAGGGAGAAAGGATTACCCTGTCTCTCTTGGGGAGACTCGTGCCCATGTTGTGTGAACAACTCTGCACGAGCACCTAAGGAGGCTTACCTCCTTACCAGCCCGTGGTGGCGCGTACGTGTCTCTACTGAGATGTACGAAGGGATTGACAACCTGAAATCCCTTTACGGCCGTGCCGGGAAGACTTTCTCCGGCGGTCCTTCTGCGGCACAGGATGTGCCGCGTCGTACTGCTCAACCAGACCCATTACGTCGATCATCAGTTGGGAGCGGGGCTCCCAAGAATCCCAGGACGGGGGATAGCCGCGCCACCGGACGAGATAACTCGTCCGACGTCCGTTCACGTCGCGGTGGTTCAACAGCTGCTCAACTAGATAGCGCCGGCCACCGCGAGAGTCCTCTAATGGAGGTGGAGGAGGAGGAAAGACGCTCTCCACACGATCATGTGGATCGGTGTGTTCCCGAGAGCTTCTTTGATCGCGTAACGCAAGGGTTACGCGACGATCTCGAACATGAGCGGAATAGGCGTCTCCAAATGGCGGACACTGCCTCGAAGCATCGAGCTGAGTTTGCCTTTGCTCAGCTCGAGAACGAGAGATCTCTGACATCTCTTCGTGACGAGCTAAGGGTAGCTCGTGGGATTGCTGATCGGTCTCGGGATGAGATAGCTGCTCTTCAGACCCTTGTTGATGCCCACCATCGGGAGCACAAGGCTCTCTTCGAGATGCTTGAGCGCAAGGGCGTTCTTTATCGGAAGAAGCAGCGTACTGATGGTACGGCTTAAGCCGACCAACGTAAAACGTGGGATGCGTTCGCATCTTACGTGGTAACTCGATCGTGTATGCATTGCCTAGGCGGTGCAATACACGAAATGGGCCAATGTACTTGGGTAGTAGTTTACTACTACCCAAGTTAGTCACTACAGGCTTTGGTAGATTAACCGTAGACAGTAGGACTAAGTCACCTTTATTAAATAAAAGAGTGTTTGCCCTTCCATTCTTGTCAGCGTTTTGCTTTTGCTTATCCACCGCTTCGGCGATGGAGTCTTGCACAAAACGGACTACCGTTTCACGAGCCAGTATGAACTCATCTGATGACTCGTTAGCTTCAGTGTGCTGTGAGCGCACTGCAGCAACATCAACCTTTTCTTCAGTGAGGGCTTCCGCACTCTCACTGGGATCATCTTCTTCAGTGAGGGCTTCCGCACTCTCACTGGCATCATCTTCTTCGATATCGATGTTATCGATATCGGCATCAAACGCAATGACTTCTTCGTCAGAGCGTGATGAGCGTGAACCAATTAGGTTTTTGCTCGCGCGAGTCCCTCCCCCCCTTAAACCAGAGTTACACTCTAGTAAGGTGGGTACACGCGGATTGCGCAAGCCATTCACGTAAAACGGTGTATGTGTCGTGGACGCATGCACCGAGTTGTTGATGGCAAACTCTACCATTGGCAAAAACTCACTCCAACTCTTAAAGGAGTGTAAGTATCCTCGAAGTATCTCTTCAAGGACACGATTGGCACGTTCCGTCTGACCATCGGACTCTGGATGATCAGATGTTGACATCTTCAAGCGCGTTCCGAGTGATTTGAACACGGAACGCCAGAAATCAGCAGTGAATCGTGGGTCTCTGTCTGATACGAGTTCACGGGGCAACCCATCAAGTCGGAAGATGGTGTCAATAAAGACACAAGCACAGCCACTTGCCGTGATTGTCTCTGGTACAGCCACAAGGTGTACCATATTGCTGAATCTGTCAACAAATACGAGAATACCCGTATTCCCGCGTGCGTCTTTGGGTAACCCGAAGACAAAATCCATTGAGATGGATTCCCAGCACTCAGCCGGAACCGGTAGAGGCTGTAAAGGTGCACGCAGTAAAGGACTTGACTTCACTCGTTGACAGACTTCGCATGCGCGAACATACTTTCGCACAAACTGATACTGGCGGGGCCAGTAAAAGTCTCGACTCACCGTGAGATATGTTTTCTCACGGCCACGATGTCCTCCTATAGGAGCATCGTGATACTCGAACATGATCCGCAAACGCAGATCAGTATCATCTGGAATGACAACACGTAGTGTGTCACCAGAAACGGCTGTATAATACAGTAAACCGTTACGAGTAGTGTATCGATCTGCATCAGATCGATACGCAGGCGACAATCGTTTCAACGATTCTCGAGATGGTTGGGAGAGATGTGTCAACAACTTCACAATCTCACCATCTTGGGCGTATGCCCGCCTCACATCATCATACAACGTTGTAGATGGGACTGAGGACGTCATAACCGCAACAGTGACTGTCTCATTGTTGGGTTTCACGACTGGTTCAAAGTCGGTCCGACGTGAGAGTGCACCAGCGACGACATTAAGTCGTCCTGGTTTATACTCGACCGAAAAGATGTATTCCGCAAAGAATGACAACCACCGCGCCATTCGTTGTGAAAGGTGCGGGCTGTTCACTGCCGTGCGTAATGACGCATGGTCAGTGTAAACAACGAAGGTTCTATCTCCTAATAGATAGACTCTGAACTTCGCGAGTGCATACTTCATGGCAAGGAGTTCCTTGTCATGCACTGGATAGTTCCGCTCAGCTGGTTGCAGCTGACGCGACTGATAGCATACGACGCGTTCAACGCCTTCAAGATCGTACTGCATTAATGCACAGCCGATTGCAAAATCGCTGGCATCACAGACCACATGAAATGGCCTGTCCTGATCGGCTATTGCTAGGACTGGGGATTGTATCAATCTCTGCTTGATACCCTCAAAGGAGCGTTGACATTAAGCGTTCCATAACCACCTCTCGTTCTTTTTCAACAAACGAGAGAGGTGCACAGTCATCTCGGCGTAATTGCGTGAATACTTATGCAAATACGCCGCTAGCCCAAGGAATTATCGAAGACCTTTGACATCAACCGGCACAGGCCAGTCGGTGATCGCCTTGATCTTTTCGGGATCAGGACCTACACCGTTCTTACCAACGATGCACCCAAGGAGTGGTATTTCGCTTGCGGCAAATATACACTTCTTGAGGTTTGCATACAATTGATGCTTTCGCATGATTGTAAGAACTTGTCGGACGTGGTACCTGTGAACCTCAACGTCCGACTTTCCATCCATAGCTCGACTATGGATGAATACGTCATCGAAATAACTCGGCGCGAATTCTCGTACTGGTCTCAACAGATGTGATACACATCTGTTGAACGTTGCAGGGGCATTACTGAGCCCTTGTGGCATTACTAGCCATTCCCAGAGCATGCCGCTAGGCGTGCTAACTGCGGTATAGGGTATATCCCGTTCTCGCATAAGGATCTGATAGAAGCCATCCATCAAATCCATGGACGAAAAGATGGTACTCTTTGACATACCATCAATGATTACGTCCTTCCTCGGTATCGGCGTCTGAGCCGGTACCGTTGCAGCGTTCAATTTGTTGAACGCGTGCACTATCCGCCACCCTCCTGTTGCTTTGCGCACACAGAAGGTCGGAGAGCTATGTGGGGAAGTTGATTCCCTCACATGGCCCGCTGCTAAACGATCGGCAAAGAACTTGTCGATCGCAAGTACTTGTTCACGAGGCAGTGGCCACTGCTTCATGACACAGTACTTCGAGCCTGGTTTAAGATCGACTTCGTGTCGAATACCTTTATCCTTCGGTAACTCGCACGGAACAGTTTCAGGGAATACATCCTTGAATTCAACCAAATCTTCATAGAGAGGATTTTGCTTGAGCGATTCCCATGATTGGGAGTCATATCGCTCAATTCGTGTCTTTTCATCTAGGACACTCTCGTCCATAGATGAACTACTGAGAACTCTCTCGTTCTCAGTGAACACTGTTGCTGACCTTATGTCGGCTACACACTCGTCGTCAGCGACGAGTACGCAGATCTGCTTGACTTTGCCACTACGCAGATCACGCAAGAACCTTTTATGTTCGAGCGTTGGCAACTGAGTGATCTCAGAAGTTAACTTCGGAGGCGCAATCAGATCAAGTGTATAAGCGCCTACACTTGATCCGTTAGTGACTATGACATTCAATGTCTCTGTCATTTCCTGGGGACTTATTCCCTCAGGTTTCGAAGGACTTATTCCTTCGGCTTCCCGGGGACTTATTCCCTCGGGTTTCGGGGAACTTATTTCCGCCGTTTTTGTATTATCGGGACTTATTCCCTTTACTTCCTCTAGCTGTGGTTGCGCAACCACAGCGAGATCCTCTACGAAAGGCTCTCCAGTCGATCTAGGATTATCGTTTCGCTTAACCTGAGCGATCGATTGTTTCTCTTCTAGATGTTCTCCGCTAGGGATACATCTTTGTCCCGGTCCACTCGACTTATTCGAGTGGTGGACCTTCGGCGCAGCCTGTGTTTCCTCACGGCCGCCGGAACTTTGCTCCGAAGTGTAACCGTTTGTTACACTAAGGTTTTGTGCAGTCGTACTAACGACCGTACCACAAGTGAGGCCATCGCACTCACTCGTAGTACATCCACACGCTTGTGGACGCTCCAAAACGTTCATCAGATGGCCATCTGATGAACAAGCGGCAGGCATCGTTACTGTCCGATGTTGCCAGTTTACCCGTGGTTCGTACCTTCTGAGCCACGGTATTCCAAGGATGACATCAAATTTGTCATCCAAATCCAATACGATAAAGTCATCGTCATATTGGGTATCTTCTAGCGTATAGTGGATCTTCACTATACGCTTCATGACGGTTACGGATGCACCTGTCACAAGACGTACCGTCATCCTCGTAGGAGGTGTGTCACATTCACTGAATTTAAAGTGACCATCTTCTAGCGATTGCGTCGCACAAAATTGTCGGACGCCCCACAATCGACTAGAGCTCGAAGGGACAACTTATTCGTCACTTCGAGTTTCAAGGTAATGAGTGAGTCCTCATTACCTAGAGCAGCAACGCACAACGTTTGTGCGTTGGGAGCAACCTTCATCAAGAGGCCTACGAATTCTCTTGACGTTGCTGGACCAGTAGGGTGCTCCGCGCCTACTGATCCTGACCGTTTTTTTGACGGTCCATCCCGTTGTTGCGTCTTTGCACCAACTGCGGACCCTCGTCCCTGCCCCTTTCTCATGGGTGGACGGTCACTACGCCCAGTGTCGCGAGACACTGGACGAGGGGCACTACACTCGTAAGCGTAGTGTCCTGTCTTTTGACATCTGTTGCATCTCTGCAACTTCTTGTAGCCTGTAGAGCGAACCTTCTCGCTCTCTACATAACAGAGTTCCATCGGCTCTGGACCTCCGTTGTCATATCGTCTCGGTTGACGATATGATGTCGAGCTGGCGCGAGCCTGTCTCAGACTGAAGTCTTCCTGTTCCGCAGCGGAAATGGCTTATTCTAGTGAATCTAGTTCAAGCCGGAACAGGTGAGTCTTGACGGGACCATCCGCAAGACCCTGCATGAACACCAAAACCAACGTGTGTTCATCCACCGGATTGGAGCTTATACAACTCGTGAGATGTCGTATAAGTTGAGCGTAAGCGTGCACATCACGCTTACCCTGCTTGAGCTTCAAGAGTTCGGTTCGAGCCCTGAACTCAGCTCTAGGCGGTTCAAACGTTTGTCTGAGCCGCGACTTGAAGACTTCCAACGACCCAAACGCATATGGGTCGTGCAACTTGAGCCCCAGTGCCCAAGTCTTGGTACGTCCTGCCAGATTTGACTGGGCATATGCAACTTGCATATCCCCGTCGTCGATGCGACGCGCCCTTATGGCGTCATCCAATTCGACGAACCATCTCAAGAGGGAGTCTTCTTCGACCCCCCTATACTTGGAGATGTCAATCTTCAAAGTCTCGGGTCGACGCGAGTGCATCGACCCGCCAGCAGCAGCCTGCTGCTGTCTCAACAGTTCAAACTGTTGAGCACCCTGTTCTCTCAACAACTCTGCTTGTTGAGAACCTTGTTGGTGAAGCAAGGCTACTTTCTCGCGTTCAGCGTCAAGTTCATTTTGAATGAACTTGGCGATAGTAGCATGTTGGGCATCTCTATTGAGAGCCTCTAGCATGACGCTAACAGCATGGATGCCCATGGTCGAACCCATTCGTTCAACCGCATCCCATTCGACATCGCTCAAATGGGAGTAGCCGTCACGCGTAGCGTGAAAGCTTTGGTCATCTTCATCATCCAACATATTCATGTTAGATGTGAACGTGGTCCTTGGACGGACTACGAAGTGCTACCAGGTGTAACGGGGCACCCTGAAGCTTGTACTGGTGACAGTACAAGCTACTTATTCTGATGACAGAATAAGGCGGTGCCTCGTAACTTCACGTACACTGGTACGTGCAGAGGAAGACGGTAAGAAGAAGCGAGTACTTGGTTAGAGTAAAAAGTAGAGCTGTATTTAGTATAGTTAATGTCTGCAATAAATCACTATTTTATCTTCATCTAACTATGTCTAAATACAAATGTGTAAATCAGTTATCTGCTCACCACTCATTGCGTGCGTCTGTCGTGGCGCGTCTTCGTTGGTTGATATAATGGCCTATATCAACCAATTAGGAACTACTTGTAAGTGCTACAGAATATTTGTCCTTATGACAATATTCTGAGAATATAACTCTTATAGTTATATTCTATTAACAATTTCTTATAAATTGTTATGTAACGATTCACCCCGTTACACGACAAGCTTGGTATAATCAGCCCCACCACTGTGCAACAAGAAGTAAGCGAGTCTCTCGCGATGCACCTTAATGTCTTACGACATGTGCGTGATGCAATGAATGATACTCAAGGCGAACATAAATAACAATCTGACGTTCCTCGCAGAGGATACATCTAATTTACATAATGTAGTAAAACAAGTCTTACTAAACGCTTAAAACCTAGCGACAAACATAGTGTCCGCTGTAATCAAGATAACGTTGCATCCACGCTTCATTACACGTTGACAAATGAAGCTGAGAAAGGTCTTGTCTATACGCTAACCCATCCATGCAAGCTGCGCATAAACCGGGTGTTCTCAGTTGGCTATTTGAGTCTGATCCTTACGTCGTGGACCGGAAGGCTCTTACGCCGAAAAGAAGGAAGTTGTCTCGGATAAATGAATATTTGTCAAGCGTTCTACCTGGCCATAATACGATTCGGGTTATACACTACCTTCCGAAGTTTTTGTCGACACGTTGATTTAGCCGAAGCGGCTAATCTGCTCACAAAATTGAGGCAACGTAGCTGAAGAATTTCCATAAGCGCTCTACACTTGATTTGGGATTTGCAAAGTTGTTTTTTCTTTCAGCCTCAGATCAATCCAAGACGATTTGCATTGAATTGAGAGACTCACGGAGGCAAGTCACCCCAGACTTGAGCTCTTCATAGATATTTACCGATACACTTACCACCTCTAGCACGTTTCGATGAGCAAGAGAGCTTGCATTTCAAGTGTTAAAGACTTTAAAGCGGCGACGTTCCAATTTTTATTCTAGTATCTATTGAAGTAATGTGGATAAGCAGCGTCTGTTGGTATGTGTAAGTGTTATTTGTCTCATTGGCAGAATTGCTCGTTCACCGTATAGTTTTAAGATTTTAGGAGAGAGCTAACTTGTGATCCAAAGCTATTCACATCAGTAGATGAGCGGGCGTAAGGATCGCTCGCCAGAGACGAGCGGCTAAGTATGAAGCCGAAGCGTTAGTGTGCCGACCAGCCCTTTGATTCGCGTATGGAGTGCGATACATTGATTGTAATTGGCCTTAGGCCTTCCGTTCAGTAAACCTATATTGCACCTTCCGCATTTTACGAAAGTCTGCCTTTGAGGCAATATCATGAAGGGCATTCGTGCTAGGTAAGCGACGTACTCCATGGTCGCAGCGAACGATTTTGGCGTCATCCTCTACCTCGCTGTCATCAAGTTGCAAAATCTTAAGATTTTCCTCAGCGTAGACATCGATGCACCGCGTGCTTGATCTCCCTACATTTTCTGATAATTGTAGATTGTCGTCCTTTCTGGCGTTTGTCACCTCGCTTTCATCAAATTTCGTTCGGCAATGTTGACGGCCGTAGTAGCCTCAGCCCTTTGGTCCAATGGTTAAAGGATGCCTGTCAAACTTCCGAATGGGTCCATAATCACTCAATGAAATGAATATATAGTCGGTATGAGCCTCGTCAACCGCTTGAGTTTGAGAAGAGGTCTTTTGTTTCGTCAGCATCGACATACTGCTCTTTATGCTCATCAATTCGGTTTGTGATGACCTTCCTCAAGTAAAACTGTTGCACAGATCTCTGATAGCGCGTGATCCATGCCTCGATCGGAGAAATAATTCGACAATATGCACGAGTCTTCGCGCGACACTAGCGTGTCAGTTTGGGGTCCAAACCTTAAGCGCTACCGTGTAGCTGTCGTAGTCGATCATGCTCTCTTTCCTCAAGATATCTTCTTAAGTCGTAGATGAATAGGATGATTTCGCTATCGATGCGTAGGTGTTGCGGATATTCCCATGACGTTAACTATGCACACCAAACGATCCTAAGAGAAAGGAAAATAATGTCAATCCGGTTCTCGACTGTTTGGTAGGGGGCAATGGGTCTGAACGGTTAGTAAAATTGTATCGTGTCGTGTGATCCACTTAGAAAGATCAGTACATCTGATACGCGTATAATTGCATCCAATTTAATTGCGTTGATACTGTACTTTATCGATCATTTGAATGGTATCTATCGAAAAGGGCATTCCAAGTACGTGCAACTTCGAATGTGATAACTATAGCAGAACATAGAAAAAAGCCCTGAATAAGTTAGAAGATTTTCAAAGGTATATTACGTAGATGAGGTTTATTATCGCTGTAAAGGCAGCTATTAAATTCGGTTTCCTTTAATTCATCAAAGTTACGTGCTTATTGAGACGTCTTGATCTTAAAAGTTGAAAGCCTGCATTAAAACAATCACTGTTGGGCATTAGTACCACATGAATTCTTTGAATCGTTAGTCCCTTAAATCTAGAATAGAAGCTCACGAGCTGGCCAAATACACAGGGTTGTCTCATCATGTCTGCAAAGACTCAATTACTTAATCTTGTACCCGTTTAGTTTATTTCACTAAGAAACTCTCCGAGTCTATAGGCCTTTCTCTTTTCAGGGTGGCCCTAAATTTTTTATAAATAACACGTTGTGCGCCTGAAGGCTTACTTTTTGTCCGGTGCCATTTGTAATGGGCAGTAGTACCTGCCTGATCGTTTTCTTAGAGCGAATGAAGAGTTCTATGATATTTTAGCTACTACTTCAACATGGGACCGCGTTTAAACATCAGAGATTGCTGATGTGATCTCAAGACCTAATGATGCTTCTAGAGTGACGACGGTAACAGCACGATCAAGAACGCTCGTATTTAGAATGTGAATGGGCAGCAATGAGGAAGCGACAAGGGTTATGATTGTGGTGACGATGTCACGTATAATGTCGCTGTAAATACGCTTTACACGCATTATTCTGATTTCGTTTATGTAAAGACTTTTAACGCGGGGAAAGAGGTTGTAACCTTCATTGACGGTACCGATATCAAGAATTAATACCATAATAAATGGCTTTCGAAGCGACATCTTGCGGCTATACGATACAACGGGTACCAATCATGATTTATTAACTTGCTTTGAGTATTTTTTCATTCGTACTTACCAATTTTGTGGTAGGCTTCTTTATAGTAGTTAGGCACTTAACCCGAGAGCAGGTAAGGCGTAAAGTATAGCACCCTCTGAACTTCGGTCCGCACGAAGCCTTCCCAAAGATCGCGCGAGGTCTTATAAAATATCGGGAGATACATTGTCTTCGTTCAGCAATTTATAAATTGAATCCAGACTCATTTCTTGCAATGATCCATGTTGCTGCAAATAATTATTTCATTTTCTTGACACATTGCCCACCAAAATCCGACCGAATGCATTGTACACAGACAACATGTTGCCGTTAGTAACGTCGCTAAAATTTGACTTAAGTTCCGAAATGTATACTATGTACCGACAGAAACTAGCCAAATTACATCTAGGTTCATATCAGAACAAAGGTGCGTAAGCGCTTGTGTCCTTGCGATATACTGAAGAGATACATTTGTAGTGATGTGTGAGCCTCGACGGCATCAATTGCGTCTTATACGGCTGGTCGAACTTTTCCTCTGTAGATCGACGGTTGCGATTTTACTTAACAGCAAATAATAGCACAAATCGACAACTTTAGACTTGTTGGTAAGTTTTCGCGAATAGTCCTAATATCTATACGAGCGACATCTTGCTAGTTAAGTTAAGACAGTCGCTCACGATTCATGCAAAGGGTAAATACATCAAATATTGATTTTAAAAGCAGTATCCCACCAGCCTTATCAGAAAATGGCAGAAGGTGACAAAATTTATTTGCGAGGTGCAGAACAACAATACGATTATTTGTAGCGATAGTAATTCACTAAATGATGATATTGCTGGGACATAAATGATAAGATTATAGATTAAAATCAATTCTTGTGGCACGATGGGGACACAGTGCATATCAGCGGACGCAAATTGGATAATTATCCTGTTTTTTATTGTCAAACGAAATTCAAAGCTTCCGCTTTAGTCCTGAAGCACGCAATCATTTGCGATACGACATGCAATATTTTGGCGCTTGTGTTAATAATGGAAGCTTAATTGCCCGATAACTAATTTTAAAGCTGTTGTCAGTAAAAAAAATAGTCGAGAAGGCTAACTTTGTGTTAGTAGAATGAGGGAAGATGCATGTATCAGCACGAATATCGAGTTAAGATAATGATCCAGTGATTATAATTATGATGCCGGTTAAAAAACGCTCGTGCTGACCAAAGAGAAAAAAATCGTCATCTGAGTCATTTGTATTGTCGGTAGTCCTCGCGACGACATATGGTTCGGCAGCATTATGTACAGGTTATATGTGAATACGTTGGAGCCTTCGATGCGGCCGCTAATCATTTGTTTACCGACAGTCAATGTTTTTTAACTTGGCATTTTGCGGTTCACTATGACTAGAGGTCGCATCGGGATCACGGAGATGCGTGTAGCTTCACTGATATAATTTGGGCTTGATTAAATGTTGCGGGCTATTTGCTATAACTCTGCAAATTTCCTGATCACGTTCATAATGAATTATAGGGAGATGGCTATATCTACTATAAAATAGCTATTACCACCCAAGATTTTATGCAGGAGCGTAAACGATTTGAAGACATGACAGATGATGCTTACGGATTTAGTGTCAATATTATAAATAAAAATGAACTGAATGTTTGGTTCTAATTTCTACATTGTAAAATGCCTTAATAATAGGGGCTTTTTTATCGCCATCCATTTGCTGTATGTGGCACTAATAAAAGTACTAATGCCATGTCTGATCCGGGCAGTTGGGCTAGTTTATGTATTCGCGCAGACGTGACTGCAGTATATTGCTAAATTCCTGGTTACAAAAAAGAGCGTAAAAATTCTATGAGGGGTTGCAGCTTTGAGAATGTATAACTTCGTGCTGACCGATATTCATCAACAGTGATCATGACCGCTGGTCATAGTCAGTGATAGTAAACGACGGTTGCAGTCAGTGATTGTGACTGATGATCATAACCGGTCAACTTTCCATTGTGCCTTCGGAATCAATCTGGTGGTCAGTTTTAATGCCTTCATAATCGGTCATACAAGTACTCATGGGGTGAAAAGGTGCGATTGCTTGGGATTTTGTCCAACCACTTCACCACAATCATTTACTAGCTCTGGTAGTCGAAAACTGAAGTCGATCTGGCCGAGCACTTTTTGACTTGCCTCTCCTATCCAACGACAGGAGGGGCAAGTCAAAAAGTGCTTTCAATGTTCAATAGGCTTGTAAAGATGTCGCTTTTATACCGCCCCACTACTGATCTACCTCTGGCTTCGGGTCTAATGTCCCTTCAGTCGGATCCAGTGCGATCCCTTTTATCAGTAATTAATGGAGAAGTGTAGTTGGTCACGCGCTAGAAGCGAACGGCGACAACGTGGTTCCCAATGATCTCGACTCGCACTTACTTGGCGCGGTCTCCGGTGACAAGGAACACCCACAGAAGAACACGGAAGCACTGCATCTGATCACCCCCTCGATAGAGCCAACTTCTCGGCTCTACCTGTTGACGTAACCGCCGGATTTGACTCGCGTCTCAGTGCCGAGGTGTTTGGCAATCAAGCAAACGACCCTGTCGAGACAAAAGCCGCTCCTGCTGATCATACCGTCGACTAGGTTGACATCGCAGCTGTTTCCGTTATCCCTTCTCTGATATTAATTCGTGACACGTGGGCTTGCAGCTAGTGATCAAGAACACGTCCCTGTCATGAACGAAGTCGCTCCCGCTGATCGTACCGTCGACCCAGGCGTGGTCAGTGCTGAGGGATTGGACGTTTCGGCTGACCGTCTAGTATATCCGGTTAGAGTCGCCTCTCTTTCTGCTGATATAGTCACTGATGTCGTTGTTCTTGATAATACTGATCCTCTTCCCTCTACCGGCTGTGATCATGTGGTGGTGAATCAAGTGGATTCTTTTCCTCTTACCGATTCGAGGATAGAAACTCCACCTGTCGAAGATAAAGCTCGTTATTCACCTTAAATTTTAAATCGCTATCCCGTCGAATTGCTTTCCAGGCGGACTTGGTAGATTTGTACCAGGACCTGAAGACCGCAGTAAGAATCATAGAACGACATGGTAAGGAGCTTTAACAAACTCTTCGGGGTTAGGTTGCGATAGCGCTTCTGTTTGTGCAGTTCGCTCAGTAAAGAATATGAACGTTCCCGTGCGGAGTCGTGTGAAGGCCATACGAGGCCGATCAATTGACCCATGAATGTAACGATTTGCAGAACGAGGTGGAGGAAGCCAAAGAAAGCATGGATCCACTCATGACGGAATACACCTTGATCGCTCGCATCTGGATGAACAAGCTCGTGATAACGACCGCTTAAATAGTGATCACGCGCTTCGCAACTAGCAGCTCTTTTACTAGCACTCTCCCTTTATACCTGCGCTAAAGAACTAGCACTTTTAAGGCCGAGCAGGATCTTCTTCTCTGTGACCGTGACGCTCAACTGGCTTATCTGGTAAACTCTGTTGTCGGGTTGCTACCGTTGGTAGGACTCGCGTATGACAAGCGGCGGAGAAAGAAATCGATGGTTGACTTCGTCCCGCCCCCAAGCAAGCGCCCGTACGTCGTTGCTTCTTCGAATTCACCTCACGGGGATCCACCGACTGCTGCACAGCCTTCCGATCGAGCCATTAGACGCCAGTAAATTTCGATAACGTTTACGACTCGGAGGTAGTCACTCCCTCACAATACCGCGCGTAAACTCCGACAAAAACGACCCGAAGGATGTCCAAGTAAAAGGCGGCTTACCTTTTCTCAGTCGGTGATGACCAGGCGGTCACCGAAGTATAAGCAACTGAGCTTTGGAATTGGTTCTACCACACCGGATGGCGAATCTTCTTTTGGTTATGAAGATGAAGCTATGCTAGACGCGATGCCAAGATCGCGTTTTTCATTCTTTGGTCATTTTCCCTCGAATGCGCGTTCTGCCGATGGCTTGAATTTCGTCCCCACCGAGATTGATCGTTAAGCCCCACATTCATTTAGCATCTATGGTGGCTGGTACCCGCACTTCGTCCTACTCCCCCCCCCTCCCCGACGCGATTTCGAAAACCGGAACGCCTCAGGCGGAACGTCACGTGAGCATTTCAAAAACTCCGAGGTATCTCTTAGAAAATCACCCGGGGGTCATGCCACAATAAATCTGCTCCTCTCGGTGACCGCCTGCAAGGCACCTCCTCCTCCGTCATGTTCGCGCGCTCAGTGAATACGTTTATGTCGCGCTCGCGTCCTTTCCCCTGGCCAATTTGCAACGTAGTTACCTAGCCGCTTAGGTTCGATCACGGTGAGTGAACTGGACTTGGTATCTTTGTTTCACCACTTCTTTTGGCCTAATTACTATGTGTTTTCAATTCCTGAACCTCGCGCTCACCCTCCTGTCGATCCCCAATCGTAACCGGGTTTAGTGACTTCGGCGTAGATTGCTACCTCATATAGTCAGAGGTTAAGTTATATTCTGGACTAGCCGATCGCGACTGTGTCTTAAGCGTAATTTCATCATTAGGAATCGATTCCGATTAGCACGATCAGGATC
This sequence comes from Peronospora matthiolae, assembly GCA_921007115.2. Classification (NCBI taxonomy): domain Eukaryota; phylum Oomycota; class Peronosporomycetes; order Peronosporales; family Peronosporaceae; genus Peronospora; species Peronospora matthiolae. The sequence continues at coordinate 511,737 of CAKLBY020000109.1, read as the reverse complement.
AAATTCCTGTAACAGTGCATTGCTATTTTGGTCCACCTCATCCATTCATGTTTCAATAGATGTTTTTTTCCAACGGACTCATGAATGTCGGGGGGGGGGTCTTCCATCTCAGTTTTTGCCCAGATCCCACATCTATGTGACTAGTACTACCCTACAGCCAAATTACCTTCCTCGATGTAATTTGAAAGGAGGGCTTCAACAGAGGGCTTCAACGTTTGGTCTCTTTCACCTCCAGCCGTGCAATAGGTCGATCACAAAACTTCTTACCAATTTCAGCTTGGATATTTGCACGAGAGGCATCGTCGTTATGGGTGTCCTTGCACTTTCAGTTTAACTGCGAATCCCCGCACTTCTCTATCACCAGAAATGGATCGAGCCACATGTGAGCCATATACCTAGCATATCTCTCCTTCACTCAATCCAAATACAGCCACTCTGGGCTAATAAAGCCTATTACATGTGTTTCTTGATCATTTTTGTGCTGATCGACCCGGTCCTGAATGTCTTCTTGCAGCCGGTCATTCAGGGGGATCCGGTCACGTTCGTGCTATATCTGCATCTGATGAAGCCATCTCATGAAGTCACGATCACATGTTTTAGTGCACCCCGACGAAATAGTTGCTTTTAACGTCGACCGCGGTCCCATCCGTTTATGAGATAGAAAGGCGAATCACCAAGGACTCGTCCATGCGTCGCATTGACAAGAATGCTCAAGATGCATGTCACTACGACATGCATCTTGAGCATTCTTGTCAAATCTTGGACCATCCGTTCGGCGGTACCATTTGCCTGAGGCCGATACGCCATTGTAGCACGTTGCTTTTGGCCGGCAATGCCGTTAAGTGAGAAAAAGAATACAACATGAACCCAGGATCACTATCATGACAAGTTTATTGGCTCGCCCCAAAAGATGCATTCTTCATACCCTTCCACAATAGTTTGGGCATTTCTCGACGAGCTAGCCTGATCAACGACGATGCCAGACAACAGGTGTACACAAATATGCAATTTCGTGTTGTCTTCCAATGACCGTGGCAAGAAAGGAATAAGATCTATTGCAACAATCTAAAATGAGTACGTGGCTTGCATGTTTCCCGGAGATTCTACACGTACTACCGGATATTACTTCCCGGTTTTGCAGTCGACACACTTCCTTACATACTGTTGCACGTTTTTTGTACTGTTTCGCGTTTTTTTGAAACAAAGATTTCCAATGATAGTGTAATCGCACGCTATGATAAGTGCGGCCCACTTCTTGATAATCCCCTTCCAAACTTGCATAGTAATTGTCTATAATATAGTCTTGGAGTAACTCTAAAAGCACCAGACGAACGAGTTCAGCACGATCGTCAAGATTTGTCGCCGATAGCGGGCAAAAATAAAACAATGCACCTCCATCTACCACACAGTCTTGGGGAACCAAGGCACTCAATTTTTCTTCCACAGCTCCCAGCTCGTTTACCTATTTGACTAAGTAAGTAAAGCCTGAGGTTAGCGATTAAAATTTCTTCGTCTTTCATCCCGCATCTACCTGATGACCAGGTTGAAATCACCACGGATGACAAACTGCCCCTTTCTGCTTTGCTAGCATCTTGCAGCTCAGAAGAAACCCGTGGTATTCTGCCTCTCTCACTGATAATACTGTATAAAAACGCGACGTAGCTAATGATATAGTTTACTCGGGCAATTTTCATACCACTGTGCTGTCTGCACCCACTTTTTATCATAATACGTGCTAACCCCGCAAAGATTACGAGTACGGGCACTTCGCCACCCCTGGTGGTAATAAGAGGCTTGGTGATGATTTTCTCGGTTGATTCAGTGGTGCGATTGCGATCAACATCTCGTCCACCTCCTCCCGCGGTATAAAGTAGCTGCGATGGTGCCGAGAATTTCGTCTTACCCTTTGTTACACCGACTGAAAACAACGTACAATTCAGCAGCAACGCTGCCCATCTATCATGTACTCCATTAAGACCTGATGAGTGCATCAAACATGCCAAGGTAGAGTGTCTCGTGAGTTTTTAATGTCTCGCGAGGCCAATAACGTATAACAAATATTCAATATCCGGAGAAGGGCCAGAATTTTGTTCTCTACCGCTCCGTGATTGTTTCATTTGGTTTTAGCGTTTAAATTACTGACATAACAGGCCATTCACTCCATCACATTTTTGTAAAAAAAAGCTGCGAACACTGCTCATTTGCTAGCACAAGCCACAATCACTATTCAATTTCTTGATTAAAATGGCTGAGCACCGGGATTCTAGCTACTTTAGCCTTCAACATGGTGAACGTAATCATGGCTTTCATCCAGCGATGATAATTAGTATGATATACATCAGACTTCTTAATTTCCAAAAAATCCTGATCATTCATTGTCACCAATTGATGTTCGTGATCACATGTAGGCCGCTGTCCGCGGTCATCGTAAATCTGGGTACTTCAAACGTGATCATAGCTAGATGAGCAATAATTCTTAATGTTGTGCGAACGCCTGAACTCATGAGAATCTGATTCCCTTAATTCATACATACAGGACAGAGGCGTACATGACAACGTCTTCGATGAACCGGCTGCAGTATTTCAGGCTTCCGAGAAAGGACTGCATTGACCACAACGTATGGGGATAAGAAATTTTCATCAACGACATCAAGTCCTTTGGGTAAGCTTTGATTCCATTTACTGACACTTGGTGCGCGAGGTACTCAACCTTGCTTCACTATCAGACGCTCTTAGGTAAGCTGGCCGACAAATTCCATTGACCATATCCGTTTATTAATCCGTCCACCTTTTAATAGACCGATTTCCAGGATGACGCCGGTAACAAAATGTCATCAGTGTAGGATATCCGTCCTGGCTGAAAAGGACTTCGATACGGGTTTAAATCTCCTTCTGTACACACATCAACCAGTAGAGAAACTCCGTGGTCACTTGACTTCCGTAATTCCTAGTCGTAATATACTCATACAATGCACTATCCACCATAGGATGATATACCTACGGAGCGTTCCTCAGCCAGACCATCATGCATAGCCATTCATACAGACCTCAAGGCGTGATAACGCAGCGATCATTCGTGCTGTTATCATCGCATCTACCATCCAGAAGCCGCTGGTCATGTCTAACGGACGATACCATAGCGCTTTGGATAGATCCTGCAACAAGTCGTTTATCAAGGGCACGGGATACAACATCGGCCTGGTCAATTAGTTAGCTCTTTAGTAGGCGATACAAAATCGCATACCGACTCCATTCATTTTCACAAATTATCACGATTAGCGGCGCGCATGGTGAAGTTGAGGGAAATATAATTTTAGCCGATTGTAATTCTATTATCAGGTCCGCCAACGTTTTGCAGAACTTTGGAAATTTATTTCCTTACTCGTTGTGGTAAAAGGGATGCTCCTTTGACATCTACATTGCAGATAACGCCTCGTGCGGCAGGTAAGAGGGCGTTTCATCTACCCATTAAAAAGTTTCGTTTCTTCCTGATCAACTGACAAAATTGATTTCCTTCTCCTCGAACAATGGGAGCCAAGGTTGTCCGCCTTTATGCCGTCAATTTTCACCTTGCCCCAAGATCATTATTTTTTCTGGTTAGAATGCCATACGTCGACCAACATTCTATTCGAACAAAACTCCACTCTCATGATAATTTAAAAAAAAAATTGCACTCTTTCTCTCCTAACCGATATCATTTGCCCGCCCGATGACCGGACGGCCAACGTGCAACACATAATCTAAATATTGGCCTTAGCAGCTAATGGGTGGACGGGTTTTGCACGCGATCAGATAGTCTCTCACTAATTGTATCAAGAGTTAGTTCTCCCTAACGACTTTGAGGATGTGTTTCCGACTAGTACCGAAACATGTTGATGTCTCTAATCACGTTGGGGGGGATTGTTTGCGTTGACCACCACTAGCAATCGTGTCGATATCCCGTTCTCGGATTCACTCTTTTGCTCCAGCTAATCAGGCACCGGATGTCAAAACACATCACCATCACTAATCCTACCATGTGCGCTGTTTGCGTTCTATTAACCACTGGTAATTTTCATAATTGAGGTCTTTTAGGGTCATCTTGTTTGTCCACGTTATCACATATCAATATATTATCTCTAACTTTGCTTCCTTTTCTTCCATAGTCGTCTCTGCTATATCCATCGGCGTTCACTTTAGAATACGCGTTATTGCAGGATATATGACGGGTATCTAGTCAGCGGTCCATTTACTATAATATGTTTTTTAGAACATGTCCCTTGTCGTTGCAAACGCGAGTTTTTGCCACACCTTATATCGCCGTGACCCCACGGAAAATTACCTGGGTGATCGCGATATCGTACACGCCAGCATTCATTGCCCGAAGGTGTGTCCATCGCTGGATGATTACCTCTTTACCAATCAAATTGGTCAAGCGAAGGTTATGTAATCTTCTGAATCCATTAAAAGCTGAAAATAGTCAGCTTCAGTGACTTGTTTACCACAATTTGACCTTAGTGGCTTTTTGACGAATGTTGATGTCAACAAAGTATTCAACCTGGATCTTCAGGTACTTCCTATCTGCGTCAATACGTTGTATCTTCCTCCCATACGGTGGTCTTCTACCTTCCAGCTGAATTCTTACCTCGTTTGGCAAGCAAATTGTACCGTCTACAAGGTCTAGGCGTATCCCGGCCGGTACCATTCAATCCATTCCTATTATTGATTCTTGTCTCAATTGATCACGAATTCATTTAACAAAGTTATCGACTAGTGACCCGTTCAGCATGATCTCCACCTTCATGCGGCATTCTTCTATGTATGATTACTCTCCAATACCCACATATTGTTGCTCCTCACTCCCATTTATAAAACAACCAAAGTTTTGAGTAAGGGTGGTGTCGGTAATCGAGAACTCGGCTCCCGAGTCAGACAGTAGGGTGGCTTTACCATCGTTGGTCGTTTCTCCTGACGTGGCTTGCCTGCACCACTAGTTTGGTGTATGATACTTCCAGTAGCCACGTGAATCACCAGAAGACAACATGAGTTTTATCTCGGTAGGTGGTCGTGCGTTTTCGTAAGGTCGTCTTAGACTTGCGATTGAAGGTAGAAACTGAAATCCAATCATGTATGCTAAACTTACAGTCGTCCAGGCCTGTAAGTTTAGCATACATGATTGGTGTTATCAACCACTCCTACTCAAAAAAATGTACTATATCATAGCCTAGAACGCTCTGCTTGGACCGGATTCCAACTTAGAGATCGTCCTAGCTTAACGCCGGGAGGAAGCATTCCAGAAAGTTTGCTTAGCACATACCACTTGCAGAGCATGTTATTAAATTTCCATAAGGCACTTAACTCCTTTGTGTACTTCTCTACACGTCACGCACCCGTAGAAACACTTGTCAAAGGGGTACCTCGGCGTCCGTACTTACAGCACGCCGATTGTTTGTAGCGTGTAAAACTACGTTCTTTCGACCCACGTGAGTTCGCTACTTGTGTATTCCTGTACGAAACTAATCACGCTCACGAGAACCCAATACTGGCTTCTTCAGACGTTCACTTGCTTGATTTATTGTTTGGTCGGCTGCCGCAGCGCTTTTAGCACATAGTTCTTCTTCTTCTAGACTGAATAGCTTTCCAGGGTGATAAGGAATTACCAAGGCTACCCACGTGGATAAAAAGCAGGGCTTGGACCGGCTTCCATGGACTTGTTGTGTATCGTGAGACTGACCGTTGGAGGAACTTGCTTGTGCAAGTCGGGAGGTTGCCTCTACTTTTCTGCAGACGCCCTTACGTATGCAGCCTTTCCTCCAGTATATTCACGTCGTCTAATCGCAGCAGCATTTCTTGTTTCGCGAGGTGTCGATCGTCCGGTGTCTCTAGGTAATGTTGCACATGGTTACGGCAGTCAGTAATATTTCCAATTTCCACGTGAATTTCGCTCGCATTCCAGCAACGTTCAGCGATCGATATCCTAAAAAGGTCTCATCGGCACGCATGCAGGTGTGGTAATACTGTCGACTAGCGGAGACGCCACGTCCACATTATTGTAAAAGAAAGCTCTAGAGTACATCATTTTACGTTTAGCGTGTCGATAAGATTAATTTTGGAATGCTAATATCGCGGTGGTTCTGTTAGCATATCACTAAACACCAGGCACTTCTCCGAGTCAGATTTTGGCCACGCACGAGAGCTAATCTGACTTTGCGTTAATATCATTTAACGCTGTGGTTCGTGATCACGGCCCGAAAAATCCTTTAACTTGGCAACCGTAGACATGAGAATTCGTTGCGGGGCGAGATTAATCTCATTAATGGCATCAGTAGTAGCCAACTGGTGCCTTCGTAGATCATCTATACCAAGGTCATCAGGGTCGTACGCGCTGCCGCGACTGTGGTTTAGGCCAGATGATTACTGCGGTGTCCATTATTCACGCCCCGAACACATTATGTTTAAGAGTGGGACAAACATATTTGCGCCGTACGGGGTAGTCGACGGTGTTGGCCCTGTATAAACTTCTCCATGTCTTTTGCGAAATAGATTTGCATCTGTTATATTTCGTACGTAGCAAGGTATTTGCGTGGAGTTTAATCATCGCCATCGTGGCTATAACGATATGCTTATGGTGTTCATGACAAAAGTGCTGCTTCAGATGGTCCCAACGACGTTCGTTTAATCTACACTTCATTGCATTTCCTCCGTCAAAACTCAGAAGAGGCAAAGTGCGACGACAGATCCACAGATTGCTCTTTTTATTGGACTGTAACGGTCGTCGTGAAATTACGATCGGTCAAGTCATGATTACCGGTATTTATGTCCAGCGTCTTAATCGGTGATCGACTGGCAGCGCTTACCTCATCCATGTTGCAGATAAGAAAAATCTGCGCATCAAACTCCCACGCTACAAAGTCTTCGAATTGTAGCAACTGAAAGAGCATTTTACAGCTTCCATCTTGTTTGTAGCGGCTCGTGGTGCCATCACAGGTCCTCGAATCGGACCGATCAGCTCTGGTCTCAAAAGCGTAAGCATAGGATCTGTGAATAGTAAGTATTGAAGATGGTTCCAGTAAAAATGCCGATGTAGCTGATTAAAATATCTCCACCTCTATCGCTGCACACGTTTTCTTTTCGTCTACTTCAAATTAAGGCGCTCGTAATTTCTGAGCTGCAGCCTTTGAAGTTTACTATGTAGATGTTTCTGTTTTTGACAGAAACGTGACCTCATTAAGCTGGACGTGTTCCGTCTAGCAATGTGTATTTTGCATGCGAAATGCAGTGGTAACCGAAGGGACCTCAGGAGATAATACGTATTTTTCTTTGTTATAAGCTGAGTGAGCTTCCCTCTCTAATTTTTTGCTCACCCGAGCCCCTTACCGAACTCTGACGAGCCAAAGAACCTTAATGATCACGTGTCTGCGAATATCCATTCTTCGCCAGCACTTCCATCTTCGGTACAACATTGACCTTGACACCTTCTCTTTGGGGTTCACAGTATTTTCCCGATTCACTTAGAAAATCCAGGCACACGCACCATTATGGTGGAGTGGGATTCGCTCATTTTTAAATCAATCCCAGATCTCCACTGTATCCTGGAATACCTATTACATAGGGGGTACTTTAGACCGCGTGTATTGTCTTGTTCCTTCTCACCTTGATTTTTACCCGTCGTCAGAAAATGTTGCACACTATTAGGTGGACTTGAGTCGATGCCGACATTGACCGTGATTTAATATTGGTGGTGATCGTATGGAAAATCTTCAGACAATTGCGTGGATTTTATCTCTATCTGAATTGGCCCGATCTAGTCTGCTTTCCTTGATCTACGGTAATGCTTGATCCTGCGTTCCTTATGACCACTTGCTTCTTCTTGCGACCTTTCTCCCCGTGCCCTCAATGCGTTTGCTGTGGTCCATCGCAGCTGAATTTATTTCTTGTGAGTCCTTGGATGTACCTGGCCAAGCAGTACAGGTACGACATTTGTGCATACGTATAGTGCGGCTTTTTATTCGTAAAAATCCAAACATCGTGCCTGAAAGAGATACGTGTTGGCTTCGTTTGAAGTAAATTACATTATGCTTGATGTAAACTTTCCAAGCAATATATTATGACTATGCTAACCCCGTGTGTCAGGATGGACGGCCACTTGTAGTCTACAGGACGAATGGATTTGCAATCCTTCTATTTCAGGTGGCCCACGCCAGATTGCGGCACGCGATCATGATTCCTGATCGCGATCCCAAATCGCGCTCGCTGATAGTTGTCCTTCCGATTACGTATCCTGATCGCGGTATACCAATCTCGGTATCTGATCGCGTCCCGATCGTGTCCGTGATTGCGGTCCCTAACGCCGTAATCCCGCTCTGGACACTGATCTTTGTTCTCCTTATCATGGTTTCTGGTCGCGGTCCTTGATTACGATCCTAGATAGCGTTATCTTCAATGTCAACACATCTATTTCGTAGTCTGCATCGAACAGATTACACTAGTTTGGCGATCGCGGTCCAGATCACTATCGGTGAGCTTCATCGCGATTTTTACGGATGAAAGCGTCGCTATCCGATCACGATTGCTGCTAATCGTCAATCACCACTCCAGAATGCAATCACATTCCGATGATCAAAACTTCTTTCGATTCGCTATCGCCACCGATTGTCGACCTCCAATCTAGATTGCTCTCATACTTGATCGCCGATCGTATTTCCAATTTCGATCACCTATGTTTATTTCCGATGTTATTATTGTAATTTTCGATCTTGGCATTACGCAGATCAACAGCCAATTCAATCCTTCTTAGCAATCCGTCGTATTTTAAATCCACTCGACTCAACGATCTGCTTTATGCATCTTGATCAGCTCTACCACAATTTGCCCCTGCACAAATAGCCGCTTTGTAATATCTTCCTGGCTTGTTTACGTTCGAACTTCCTTTTCAGCTCTCGTCTTTAGACTCCCAGTCATGGTCTCCCCATCCTCTTCACCACACAACTGCCTAAATAATGCTTTATCACATCACCACAAGATCGACACAAGACCCCTAAGCCGTTTGAGTGAAATCAAGCTCCGAATCGACCCAAAAAATCTGACCTTACATTCCATACGTTTCGCCGTGATGCAATAATAGGCCGATCATACCATCCCATTTCATAGAATGTTTCGGTAAGTTGCATAATGCAAGTGTTGACACGACTACAATTTATTAGCTTGAAAGTCGTGATTATGGACCTGACACAACATATCGACGTCACAATTTAGCGTCACTTATTACGTCACAGCATGACTTTACAGCCTAAAGTCACTTAATAACGTCACGACTTCATTAAAGAGTGTAGAATTCGATGTAGCACATTTTTAGCAAAGTAAGGACCTAGACACAAATTCGCTCGTGCAACTTTCCCATCACAGAGAGGTCTACAAAATCAATTTAGGAACCCAATCTCGTTTAGCTCTGCCACCACCATCGACTCAAGCTACGCAGCAATGGACTCCTCGTCTCTCGCAACTTTAAGCTCGACGGAACAGATGCTTATTCTTGAAAATTCATGATGTTTCTTCGAGACTTGACCTTCGGGAATTTGTCAGTGTGAAAGTTAAGGCAGATAGGTGTGTGATTGTGATTGAAGGAGCTACGCTCTAATGGAATTCTTGCAAGACGATTCACTTCATCTGTCACTATGCACGAAACACACTTAGCTAACCTCGGTCCACTTGGCGTGTGGTGCATTTGACACATGGTCAAGTTGGCAGAACTCTTTAAGCAGAAAGTATAACAACAAGCTGTCAATGCGCCGTTAATTCTTTACAACGATGATGTAGAAAGGCGAATACGTGCTTTGACGTGTCAAAAGAGCTCAAAATTTCAGCTTCGCAACTAGAAGCTGTGGATGCTCCGGTGTGCGAGGTAGTTCTGGTGATCACGTTACTTGACGGACTGACCAACTCATGTCAGTTTTTAATTACGGAGTTGGCATCGCGTTTCGACATCCTCAGCTGGTTATTCGTGACATCTATACTTCTAAATGAGAAGTAAGGAGCATAATAGTGGCATCGATGAAGCTACTCGAATCAAGGTTCATGACTAGAGAAAGTACTGAAAACTACGATCGGTTAAGAAGGCTGGTGCGTGCCAAAAATGCAGCAATATTGGTCGCTGGATCGTGGAGGACCTTTTGCATGTCCAAGATAAAGTTAAGCGATATCATTTGCAGAATGCAAACGTGTATTTTAGAAGTGTACTCGGGCGACAACTTTCTGGATTGGCAGTAAGAGTTCCACAGAGTCGAATGACGTTCGGATGATCGACTACGGTGCGACGCAGCACATGACGTGCTTTAAAAGTCTATGCATAACTACCAAGTCTTTAGTTTTGTCGAGTTTTTTCTCTCTCCATCAACGAAATTGATAAATCCATTCATTAATGACATTTTCATTGTGGTGACGACTAGACAAGGTAGGAATGATTGTGTGCATGTGCAACTTGTGGCGTATCCACAACTGTCCAGAAGTTTGTACAATTTTGATGCTTTGAAATAGATGTCGGTCCGGTAACCTTAACGAAAAAAAAGATGGATGCTTCACTACAGCAAAAGGCATCAAGTGTAAGATAGACGCGAAGAGTATAAGGTGTGTCCAAATTCCATATGAACCCTCTGAAAAAAGAAAAAGCTGATGCAGTCAGGTCGTCGAGCTACAATGGGGAAATCAATGGATCACTATGTCACCTTCGACTTGGAAGTATCGGCCATGATGGAATAAACACCAATAAAAAACAATGGAGTCAGATCAACGGATCTGCACTAGAGAAGTGGGGCTTGTCGATTTCTTGGCAAAAAAGTGTACGCTTTCAGTCAAGCATGACAAGTAACTCTCTACGCTGCTCAAGTGTTTCACATCGACGTCTGTGGACCAATGGCAACTGCGAAGTTCAGCGGTAAGCGGTATTTTGTAACATTTAATGCCGCCAAATTAAAACGTTCTCACTCTAGTTGAAAGTCCACATTGCATGCTCAAACATGCCGGAGTGGAAAAGAGCTTCTGAGGCGAAGCAGTGGCTACAAAGATGTTCTCCTTAATCTTATCCAATACGTGCCATTGACTATGTCAAATCATGATTTCAGATGTGGAAGACTGCGAAGCCGATCCTGACCAACCTGAAGATATTTAGATGCTACGCATACCTTTAACTAGCACTTAAGTACGCCCAAAGCTAGATTTTATATCATCACTCTGCCATTTCCTGAGCCATGCTAAGCACCAGAATTACCATCGTTTCGACAAATTTTCAGTCGGGAAGATCGCGATGAGTCGCAATATCTTGTTCGAGAAAAGCACTTTTTAAGATGGGGTGCGTGGTTATAAAAGCGGAATAAAGCGTTTAAAGGCACGATTGGTAGCGACGGACTTTTCACAGAGATTAAGCGCTGACTACGACGATACCTTAGCGGTCGTATGGATTCTCTATAGTCAGGTGGAAATGGCCATGACCGGATCAAACTCAATTCGCCCTGCACTTAGCATGTCAGCCAGGTACGGTCTCATCCGACGGACGTCAAAACAGCTTTTAATGTAATTTTTGTAATGAAGACATTTACATGATACAGCCAGACGGGTGAACGATCATATAACAACCAGACCACGTGTGAAAGCTGAAGTGGGCTCTCCACGGCCTTCATCAGTCGTCTTGTATGTGACATCAGACCACTGAAAACTCAACGACTAAAATAAAAATATAGAAGTGCGAACAATTTGCTGCTTTTACATTATATGGTACAATGATGACGTGATCTTTGTGGTTTTATACGTGGATGGCCTCATCTGTCAAGCAGCAGCACATAACTATTTGAGTCGACCAAAAGCGCACTAGGTACAATTTTTAAAATTACGTACCTCGTCCGTATGGAGTACCCCTAACGATAAATTAAAGAGCGATTGTGATTCCGGTAAAGTAACTGTGCTTTTGAACCCAGGTTTTTAAGTGTGTGTGTCGATAAAGTTTGGTATGCATAATAGTGAGCAATTGAAGACACCACAAGATCCCGGAGCGAAGCTACCCATGTAAAAAGCTACCCCGTTACATGAAATTCTTAACAAGAAGTAACTGGCAATAAAGAATATTACGTTGAATGTCCTTTGTATTGTTTTATTAAGTATAGCGATATTTTTGGGATGGCCGAAGGGTCCACTCGTTGGTTCATATTGCGATAATATCAAGCCTCTAATTGCTGCTAGACGCGCGCAATGGGTGGTGAGTAGGCGTCATCATACGTTCGGTTTTATTGATATAGTTAAGTTAGGACAAAAAAAGAGACACGAGTTATTGAACCTAATTATGTTAAATTACAGTTTTACTTTTACCATGAACAGTCTTTACCTTGGTCGTTTACCTTCTTCCGTCTAGTGTCTACACCTAGCAGGGCGCTGACCTTCATATTTTCACTGAAAGTTAACTCCGTACCGGTTGAACAGTACGTAGTCTACGGTGCCACGATACCTGGTAGCACGTCGTATTCCGTCCAAGGACCTGGGCCGCATTGCCCAACCTTAACATGTTGGACGAGGTCGATGACGACATCTTTCCAGGAATCCGTGAAATCTACTCCTATTTGAGTGATGTCGAATGGAGTGCGATCAAACTAATGAGTCCGACCGTTGGGGAAGAAGGTATGTGGACCATGTTATCCTCAAGGGATAAGGACAAGCAACATTTTGTCATCAGCGAGTTTTTGCTAAGAGAACTTGACGAGTCGTGAGCGCAGGTGATCTTGTTAAAGCACAAGGATCAAAAGCGTACTGAAAAATTGAGACAGCAACAGTCTTACTCCGCAAAGTCGACGTGTGAGCGTCGACGGGAATCTCTAAAGATAAATATCTGTAAGTACCGGGAAGTCGAGTTATAATTCCTGTTAGGGTGGTTCGTCGAGGTAGACGATGCCATCGAGGCTCTTCATATCGACGATGAGCGAATGCAAGATGATTTTTTGCAGTCGTGCTTGGCAGGGGACGCCAAAACTTGGGCCCTGAATCTCAAGCCACACGACCTTAATGTGATGAGTTGTTAAGGATCCCCAAGACTCTGCTCAGTGAAACGTTTGAGCTTCCTAGGGAAGAGTTCAGGACTCTGTTAAGGCTCTGAAACTGAAACAGATTAAGTTTAAGGCTCACGTTTACGCCCAGCGTGTGCGTTACCTTGCAAGTTGCGTGGTATCAAACCCTGTTAGTAAATCTGTCCTTATTACAGTATTTCGTCAAGGGCTTCCAGAAGGTCCTGTAAGGGACCACTTGTTCCGCGGAGAGATGAGGATGCCTTTAAAACAATATACGCTGCGGGGCATGAAGCCTTTAGTGTGAGACAGGCCCACACGATACTGACGACTAATCGTCTACAAGGACGACCAGCGGTCGGAGGTCTGGAGCCAATGAACCTCTGTCACGTCGAGGGAGAGAAAACTTACCCCTGCGAAAGATAACCGATTGCTGAGATGCTATCTCTTTTAAAAGCTGGGACATTACACATATGAATGCTGTCTCCCCCGCTCAAAACCTCGCGGTACTGAGCGCAGTGATCATCCAACAGCCACGAGACCTTGAGGACGAGGATCCGAAGCTGTTGCAAAGCCGCAATGGCGAGGCAGACTATCAAAATATGGACTGGGTAAGTAGGGGCAGAGCGCTCTACTAATCCGACAACATCAAAAGAATTTGCAAACCTCTTGATGAAGGTTGCTCCCAACACGCAGTCTCTGTGTGTCTGCATTTGGTGACAAGGTGATCCTCATCACCTTGTCATCGAAAGTGACAAAGGACTTATCACTTCGAGCCCTAGTCGACAGTGGGGGTCGAATATGTTCACCCGTCGCCATTATTAAAGGTTAATATTTTCTACTTCTTTGAGCGAGAAATTCCTTAAATGAGAATGACGGTGCGCCTAGCAACAGAAGCATCAATTACTGTTATAGAACGTGTAGCTGGAGTCCAATACACATTAGAGGACGGACAGTGCGATGGTGATTTCGTCGTACGGGAGCAGGAGTACAAGTTCGACGTCATCCTATGAATGCCTTGGCTCAGAAGATACGCTCCAAGGTTGAGCTAGAAGTATCGATCGGTAATGATTCCTTCCCCTCGATCATCGGATGGACGTCTGAGGAACGTCTTGGAACGCCAACAACCTTGTGGTTGAGTGCGAGTGAGTGCGATGGTCTCACTTGTTTTACGGTAGCCAGCACGACTGTACAATACTGCAGTGTAGATGCGGAATACACTGTGTAGATAGCTCCCAGAGGCTTTGCAGATGCACGGGTGGCGCTGAAGGTCCACAACTTGAGAAAGAGTAGATCGGGACAGGAATGCATGCTGGGAAGGCAGCATCCGTGTAAGAAGAAACAGGTTGCAGGTGAGCGGCAATGCGGGGGTCCCAGGTCGACTAGTGAGTCGACCGGAGGCGATCGTTGCCTGAAAGGGGTTGCTCAGCCACTGTCAGAAGATGTGGTTAAAAAGAGTCCCCACTTACTCGAGTAAGACCTTTATTTAAGTGGCACATTCTTAGGGACAGAGTCCCCAGCACCCTGTGGATGTGACTATTCAGGAAATAATTTGGACATTTAAAGTCTCGGGTAACGATGGATAAAGCGTAGGCGTTTGCATGCTTGATCTAAGTAAACTTCGGAGACAATACAAAATGCAAATTACAAACCAAAACGGTCCATTCTTGATCTGTGCAGTGGCAAAGTCAAGCAGATCTGTGTTCTCGTCTCTCAGGGCGAGTACGTCATCGATATTCGGTTGACAATGGTGTTTAATGATAACGAACAAGTTCTCAGCAGTTCTTCGATGAACTAAATTTGTATCGATATGAAGACTTGGATTAAGAGACATGCATCTCACTCCTGGAGATCGCTCCGAGCAAATCCTTTGTATAAGGATTTTAAAAAAATTAAGAACGCATCACCTGTATTTGTGCCTTGCGATTTGCCTAAGGATAAAGGCACTCATCACGAGAACGAGCTCAAATTGAACTCAAAGTACTGTGGCATGAATCAGTGGCTTTGCCTCGCCAACAGGTGATAGCCATAGACAATTCCTTTACCGGTCGCTTGGCTGCGAGCCATGTGAGTAAATTTAATCTTCCTCACAGCTCTCCGACCTTCGGTGTGCGAAGGCCACAGGAGGGTGGCGGATAGTGCACGCGTTCAACAAGTTGAAAGCTCCAACGGTCACGGCCCAGACACCGATACCGTGGATGGGCGTAGTTATAGATGGTATGTCAAAGCGTAAAATTTATCGTCCATGGATCTGATGGATGGTTCTTATCAGATCCTCATGCGTGAACAGAACATCCCGTACAAATCAGTAATACTCCTCAGCGGTATGCTTTAGGAATGGAAAGCGATGCCACAGGGGCTAAGCAACGCCCATGCCGTCTTCAACAGATGTCAAACTAATCTGTTGCTACCAGTGCGCGATTTCGCACCGAGCTACTTTGACGATGTGCTCGTCCATAGCCGGGCTATGGACGGAAAGACGGACGTGATGGTTTACAGAACACACGTTCGTTAGTTTCCTTAACATCACTGCAAGCATGAGTCGTACGCCAGCCTCAAGAAGTGTATATTCGCGGCTAGAACAGTACAACTTCTTGGATGCATCGTGGATTAGTACGGTCTACGCCTGATCCCGAGGAGATATAGGCGATAACGGCTGGACAGTTTTAGTCGATGCCAAGGGACTTCGTAAGTGCCTTGGGATAGCGGCGTTTTCGCAAAAGTACTCACGCAACTTCACTGAGATAACTTTTCATCTTTTTTGCTTACCGAAGAAAAATGTGAAGTGGTCATGGAACGCAACCTGTCAGCTTTCCTTTGAATGTATCAAGCATACCTTGTAGAAATGGCTTATCTTAGCTAATGCCGACCAGGCCAGCCCATTACATGTGTTCGGGGACGCCAGCGATTTTGCGATAGGCTGTGAGTTAATGCAGTACGACACAGATGGCGCGGAGCGCATAGTCTGCTATCAGGTGCGTCAGATGCAACCAGCTAAAATCGATTAAATAGTGCATGACAATGAACTACTTGTTATGAATTATGCACCGGCTTAGCTCCACATCCATCTCCTAGTAAGTAGACCGTCCTTCGTGCACACAAACCATGTGTCATTGCGCACGGCCGTGTACAGTCCACACCTCTCGCAAAGATTGGCGCGATAATTGTCTTTCTTTGCGGAGTACAACCTCTTCGTGGGGTATATATCAGGACGACTTAACGTCTTCACTACTTTGACTTCGTGTTGGCACGATTTCGAGCCAACTACACGCGTCAATAGTAAGGCCTAATGTTGCTGCACTGTCATTTTTGTGCCGTCGTCGCCATTAGTCATCCACGTGCGGCAAGCATAAACAGAAAATTAGAATATCCTCCAGTTTATGTATCACCTTGCAAATCCATACCCAGTAATTTTGTCAGATTTGCCGGCTTTATACCGTTCCTTTTAAATGGGTATACGAATCGCGATGGTCTGCTGCATCAGTTGCCGACGACACGCCTCGTGTGGTCTTGCCCGACTATGAGGATTAGCGCTTGGGCATCATGTTCAAATGTCACGATGCGCCAATAGGCGGGCATCGCGATAGAGAAAAAGACATACCTTACGGTCAGTCGTGACTTTTACTGGCCCCGCTGGTATTAATATGTCCGCAAACATATTCGTTCTTTCGAGGTATGTCAGCGAGCAAAGCGTAGTTCTACATTCCGTACACTCTTGCAATCTCTGCCAGTCCCAACAGAGTGTTAGGAGTCCGGTTCTATGGACTTTGTCCTTAATTTTCCCGAAGGAAGTCACAAGGATAATGGTATTCTTGTGTTCGTGGATCGCATAAGAAAGACTTTTCATCTTGAAGTAGAATCTGAGTCGATCACCGCACAAGGGTGTGCTCGTGTGTTCATCGACACAGTGTTTCGACTCTACGGGTTACCCCGTGAACACGTGTCCGACCGCACCCTCGGTTAATGGCGATTTGTTTTGGCAATTTGTGTGCCGCACATTAGGAACACGGTTAAAGATGTCAACTTCTGATTATCCCGAAACAGACGGTCAGTCTGAACGTGCAATCGTGTCCTCGAAGAACTAATTCGAGGATAAGTCCACTTTTCATCGTGTTAGAGTGAGTTCTTGCCGATTGCCGAATTCGCCGTCAACAGCTCAGTGCATGCGTCCTCGACGCATACATAGTTTTACGTGAATGGCCTACTCCACCCACGTATTCCGACCTACAAACAGAGTGACTCTTGGTTTAGAAGAGAGGGACACAATTGAGCAAAACCGTCTTATGCTCTTGCTCATCACTTATCATCGCACACGCCGATACGTTTGATGCCGATGTCGTCAATGGAGACATAGAAGAAGTCGAGCCTAGCAGTAGCGATGACGCTGCTGCTTTATAAGACAGTGATGACGATGCTGGTATATTCAGCATCGTCAATGACCATATTAGCGAGGAAGTAGACACCCTCGCTAAAGAATAAAAGAACTATAAGCAGTGAGCGCAAGGCACACTAATCAACATAATGACGAGTCAGTAAAAAACGTTTTTTGATTCGAGAGGCGGTGGTCTGTTGTGCTCAGGGATCCATCGCAAATGCGGTGGACCGCCGGAATGAAACACAGACAAGAAAAGAAGGACAAATGTTCTTTCATTTGAAGTTGACAACCTAGCGTTATTGTCTACGGTAAATCTACTTATACATGCAGTCACTGATGTAGGTGGTAGTAATATTTGAAGAAATACATTGGTTCCTTTTGTGAGTTCATCGACGAGGCGATGCGTACATGATCGAGTTGCCTCGCAGAATATGCATGTATCCTACCTTCTACGTTCATCTTCTCCGCCCCTACTATCAATATGAGGTCACTTGCGAGAAAGAATGTGACCAGCACGTTTAAGAACTCCCAACATAATTTGTGATCAAGTTCCAAACTATCATGTTGATTTGTCAGTTACGAGGTCTCGTGACGAGCCGCCTCTAGCTCTTCGCGCAAGTGACGAACCTTGCAATCTTTCTTAAGCCAAACGAACGCGATTTCCAATCGGTAGAAGGACCGATCGAAACAAAGACGTCGCACGGTCATCTGCAAGTCGTGCCGACGGTTGTACTCGTGCTCCACGTCTGTCCATAATTCAGTCAGGTAGCGTTCGTGCAGAGCGCAAAATTTGAGCAAAACCGGCAGTTAAGATGGACCCTGTATTTCTACTTCCACCGGAGCCGCTGAAAATTCTCGCGGTGGTCGACGCTTTCACGTGGGGCATATTTTGACCAACCGCGTGAAGAACGGGGAGTGGACAGCTTACCTTGTCCGCTGGCGGGAGTGCCCACCCTTTTGTGACAGCTGGGAGCCTCTGTACCAGCTAAATGATAGTATTGATGGTATTGTCCGTCAGTAGGAAGAATCTCATCCGATTGGACCTCGGGACCATCAACGAAAACGCGCTTTCGGACGAATTGCAAGTTTGCAACCGCGCCCCGCATCTGAGCTGAGATGTGTGCCCTTCCTTAGGGGCATACTTTGGGAAAAGGCTTCCTCTTTTTGCGCGTTGCGAGTTCTCGTCACGACTCGCACAGGGTTCACCCCACGTGAAGCAATAAATGCCTGTCTCACGTGACAGTTGACGCGGCCGGTACCTTGCACCGGTTGGCGTTCATTGCTCGACCTTGACGCGGACCGTATAAAGTTTTTGAAGCCACGCTTATCGTCCAAAACGTTTACATCATGAACGAACGCGTTCCACGCTGCTAAAAGCGATTTCTTATCACTCTTATGGTTTTTATTAAACTATCGATGCTTTAGGAAAGTACTAAGATAAAGACGTCTTCAGCGCGAAAGTTGCTCGCGCTGAAGAAGTCTTTATCTCGGTACTCCTATAAAGAATCGATAGTACAATAAGGCTCTAGTCATGAAGCTCACTCGCATCGAATAATGGAATTCGATGATGCAAGCTTGTCTCATAAGACAAGCTATTGATAAGCTAATCGGGCAAGCGCCACGGCTTCAGATCATCACGCTTCGATGTGGTAACTTCGATGGTTCCACGGCTTTCAGATTAATCATGGGCAAGCCATCAACAACGCGCCCGCGCGAAGACGCACGCGATGACCGTTGTGATGAGTAGTAGGTACTTACCATCAAGTTCATAGTCAATGCCGAATAGACTGTAATGTGAGCCACAATTATGCTCGTTCTTCAGTCCCTTTGGTGAACGATGAGGCACCGCCGGTGATCACCATGCCTCTGGAGCCTTTCCCGAGTCCGACACATCTGGCTCGCCATAGTAGTTGAAGTCCACCTCGGAGTCACCGTGTGCAAAAATTGCGATACCACGTGCGCCTGCAGCAACAGGTGCTTCAGGCAGAAAACGAGCAGCACACGATGAGCCTTTGCCTCATTGACTGGTGCAGCACCAGGCTGCGCTGTCTTTGAGTCACCTCACATAGACATGTCAACCATGCGAGGGAATGTCAGAGTAAGATTATCTGGCCAAACAAGTTCTCCCCGTCCCGATGGTGTACAACGGGTGGATACCATATTTTGTTAGTCCTACGGTGATATTTTTTGGGGGGAGGCGGGGTGATGCAACGGGGTATCCCGTTACATCAAATTGTCAACAAGAAGAAACTGGCAATAAATAATATTATGTTGAATGTCCTTTGTATTGTTTTATTAAGTATAGCGATATTGTTGGGATGACCGAAGGGTCCACTCGTTGGTTCATATTGCGATAATAAAAGCCTCTAATTGCTGCTAGACGCGCGCAATGGGTGGTGAGTAGACGTCATCATACGACGACGTAGTTTAATATAGCTAGATTATTATTGAACTTATACTGATAGATTAACTATAGTTTCGTGGCACCGAGAAAAAGGGTGCCCAGTTACACCTGGTAGCACTTTGTAGTCCGTCAAAAGACTTCTAAGTGTCCGTACAACATGAACATGTTGGACGTAGAAGACGACAGCTTTCACGTCAAGGCTACTCCCATCTGATTGACTCAGAATGGGAGGTTGTCGGCCGCACGAGTGTGCTCATGGTCGAACACGCCATCAGTGATATGTTGGAGTCTCTAAGCAGAGACCAGCAACATGCTGCTATCAACAAGTTCCTACAAGGGGTACTTGCTATCGAAAGACAGAAGATAGCATTGCTACAACAGCAAGGCTCTCATCAGTCGATGGGCGGGCCGACGCACATGTGTCGACCCGAATCCTTGAAGGTTGATATCTCAAGGTACAAGGGAACCGATGAAGATTCCCGTTTGAGATGGTTCGTCGAGTCAGACGATGCTACCAGGGCCCGTCACATCGAGGGTGACGAGATGCAAGTCACCTTCGCCCTGTCAAATTTGACAGGACGAGCAAAGATCTGGGTCTTAGGGCTCAAGCTTCACGACCCAAACGTGTTTGAGTCGTTGGAGATCTTAAAGTATCGGCTTAACGAGACGTTTTAGCCCCCGAGAGCCGAGTACAGAGCACGCTCTGCACCCTTGAGGCTAAAGCAAGGTAAGCGTGACGTGCACGCTTACGCACAGCACATGCGCTACCTTTCGAGTAGTATTACGGAAAACCCTGTTGATGAGCACACACTCATTAACGTGTTCATCTACGGCCTTGTGGATGGGCCGGTGAAGACGTACGTGTTCCGAGAGGGCTTCCATGCGCTAGAAAAGGCGATAGAGTTTGCGGGACAAGAAGACTTCAGCCTGACACCAATTCAGGCTATTCGTCAAACTATCGTCCGACGAGATGACAGGAAACAGAAAATCCCGACTTAATGGACCTCTGTTGCACCTAGAGCGACACTCTCGCTCTCTGAGTCACAAGCGAACGGCAAGATGCCATCGCTTTCAGAAGATTGGACACTACGGTCATGAGTGTAGTTTCCCAAGCACCGCAACACTTCCAAACACAGGACGTGATGACCGTCGTTGGTCAATGAAAGGTCCAAGGCGCGGGTCCGACCATGTCGCTAAACCACGACGGAAGGTCGTACCGCCAAAAAAATGAACAGGGTCAGTAGAGGCAGAGCACCCTGCTGATACAGCAATATCAAGATGATTTGCAGTACTCTTGACTAAGATTGCTTTTAACACACAGTCGCTGTGTGTTACTGCCCATAGTGATAAGTAGTCTCTCATCAATTTGAAGATCGAAGTGACAAGTGGAATGTTACTTCGCGCCCTAGTTGAATGTGGGGCGTCGAACAGTTTTATCCGTTGCCAGTCGCTAAAAGATAGCATGCTCAACTTTGTTGAGCGAGAGTTCCCTCGAAAGAGGATGGTAGTGTGCCTTGCTGTAGGCGCATCCGTAACAGTGAGCAAACGTGTAGTGAAAATCCACTACACGATAGAGGGAAAGCAGTACGATAATGACTTCATCGTACTCAATTTGGAAGACGAATTTGATGTCATCCTTGGTCTGCCATGGCTTAGAAAGTACCATCCATGGATCAGCTGAAAGCAACGATCCGTGAAGATGCCTGTCGTAGTTCGTCAGATGGCCATCTGATGAACGTCTTGGAGCGTCCACAAGCGTGTGGATGTACTACGAGTGAGTGTGATGGCCTCACTTGTGGTACGGTCGTTAGTATGATTGTACAAGATCACAGTGTAGAAGGCCACTGCACTGTGGAACCAGCTTCCGGTACCTGTATAAAGACACATGCTGCGCCGAAGGTATACCACTCCAAGAGATTGAGTGGACTGGAACACGGATGCACACCAAGAAGGGTTCAACCGAGAAGAGAGAATAGTATTGTTCAGGATGGACAACACGTTGAAGCGAGATCGACTATCAGAGAGTAGATCGTAGAGCAAGCCCGCTCGACGGAAAGAGAGTCGATCGAAGAGGACGTGAATGTGATAGTACCCGTAACGGAAGAAAATTATGGCGTTCCTTAGAGCTATAACTCCGAGAGATATGCTGAGGGTGTGGATCCTCAACCACCTGCGGATGTGGTTTCCAAGGAAATCACCGATTCAGTTAACGGCTTGGTGAATGACGGATCAAGTGTAGGCGCTCATACACTTGATCTGGTGACGCCCCCGAAGTCAGCTTCGGAGGTGGTCAAGCTGCCAACGCTAGAATCTAAAAGATTCTTGCGAGATATGCGTAGTGACAAGATCAAGCAGATCTGCGTACTCGTCACAGAGGACGAGTATGTCGCCGATATTCGGTCGGCACAAGTGTTTGCTAAGAATGAACGGTTCTCAGTAGCTTATCGATGGACAAGAGTGTCTTCGATGAGAAGACCCGGATTGAGCGATACACGTCTCAATCTTGGGAGTCTTTGAAGACAAATACTTGTATGAGGATTTGGTTGAATTCAGTGATTTTTTTGGAGGAACATGTGCCATGCGAGCTGCCCAAGGACAAAGGCACTCGGCATGAGATCGAACTGAAACCTGGTTCGAAATACTGTGCCATGAAGCAGTGGCCACTTCCTCGCGAACAGGTAACAGCGATCGGCAAAGAATTTGTCGATCGATTAGCGGCTGGTCGTGTGAGGGAATTCAACATCCCCACACAGCTCTCCGACCTTCTGTGTGAGAAAGGCCACAGGAGGGTGGTATATAGTGCACACATTCAACAAATTTATTGCTGCAACGGTTCCGGCTCAAACGCCGATCCCAAGAAAGGATGTCATCATAGATGGTATGGCAAAAAGAACCACCTTTTCGTCCATGGTTTTGATAGATGGATTCTATCAGATCCTCATGCGTGGATGGGATATCGCTTACACGGCAGTGAGCACCCCCAGTGGTATGCTCTGGGAGTGGCGAGTGATGCCACAGAGGCTAAGTAACGCCCCTAATACTTTTAATAGACATGTTACAAATCTGTTGCGATTGGTGCGCGATTTCGCAACGAATTAAAATTCGACGATGTCTTCGTCCATAGCCAGGCTATGGGTGGAAAGACGGACGTGGAGGTTCATAGAATCCACGTCCGACAGGTTCTTACAATCATGCGAAAGCATAAATTGTATGCCAATCTCAAGAAGTGTATATTTGGAACAAGCAAAATAGCACTTCTTGGCTGTATCGTGGATAAAAACGGTGTACGCCCTGATCCGGAAAAGATTAAGACGATTAGTGACTGGCCTGTGCCAGTCGACGTCAAGGGACTTCGAAAGTTCCTTGGCTTGGTGGCATAATTGCACAAGTACTCACGCAACTATGCTGAGATGACCGTACATCTCTCTCGTCTACTAAAGAAAAACGAGAGGTGGTCATGGAGCGCTGATTGTCAGCACTCCTTCGAAGGCATCAAGAAAAGCTTGGTACAATCGCCTGTGTTGGAGATTGCGGACCAAGACAGACCATTCCATGTGGTCTGTGACGCCAGCGATTTTGCAATCGGCTGCGCGTTAATGCAGTACGACTCAGACGGCGTTGAGCGCGTACTCTGCTATCGAGCGCGTCAGCTTGAAGCAGCTGAGCGTAAATAACCGGTGCATGACAAGTAAATCCTTACCATGAATTATGCACTGGATAAGTTTCGGGTACATCACTTAGGAGATAGGCCCTTCATCGTTTATACCAACCATGCGTCGTTACGCACGGCCGTAAACAGTCCACACCTCTCGCAAAGAATGGCGAGGTGGCTGTCTTTCTTCGCGGAGTACAACTTCTCCGTCGATTGTAAACCAGAAAGACTCAATTTCGTCGCTGATGCTATTTCTCGCCGGCCCGATTCTAAGCCGACTGCTCAACACAACAATAGAAGTGATCCCACTGTAGCAACACTAACAGTAAGTTTTCCGTCGTCGAATCCACTCGAAGACGTGCGAAAAGCTTACGCAGAAGATGAGTCTCTTCTACAATTGATGGATTACGTGTCTTAAATCCGTGTAGTGAAGCTACCGCTCTTCAACCGAACGGCATTCTGTTCGTGATGGACTGATATACTATGCAGGAGTCGACGGCGACACACCTCGTGTCTTCATTCCCGCTCATGATGATTTGCGACTGCGCATCATGTATGAGTGTCACGATGCCTCAACAAGTGAACATCGCGGTAGAGAAAAGACTTACCTCACGGTGAGTCGTTACGTCTACTGGCCCCGCCAGTATAAGTTTGTGCGCAAGTGCATTCGCGCTTGAGAAGTTTGTCAACGGTTGAAGCCTAAACCTTCATCCCGCGCACCCTTACAGCCTCTTCCGGTTCCGGCAGAGTGTTGGCAGTCCGTATCGATGGACTTCGTCTTTGGGTTTTCCGAAGACGTTCACAAGAATACTGGCATTCTTGTGTTTGTTGATCGGTTTAGCAAGATGGTACATCTTGTTGCTGTACCGAGTCAATAATACCCAGGGCTGTGCTCGTGTCTTCATCGATACTATCTTCCAACTTCTCGGGTTACCCCGTGAACTTGTGTCTGATAGGGACCCCCGCTTAACAGTGGAGTTCTGGCAATCCGTGTTCCGTTCACTTGGAACACGCTTGACAATATCGACTTCTGACCAGCCAGAAATAGATGGTCAGACGGAACGCGTCAACCGCGTCCTCGAAGAGATACTTCGAGGGTATGTCCACTCGTCTACGGGCTGGAGTGAGTTCTTGCCGATGGCGGAATTTGCTATCAACAACTTGGTGCATGCGTCGACATCGTATACACCGTTCTTCCTGAATGGCCTACGCCATCCACTTTTACCCGCCTTCTTAGAGTGTGACTCTAGTTCAATGGGGGGACTCGCTTGAATAAAAACCGATATGGTTCTTGCTCATCACCCGTCGACAATGGTGCCGACGTGATGGATGCCGATGTCGATGCGATCGACATCGATGATGATGATGATGATAAAGACGATGCTGGTACATCTAGCATCGCCAATGACTTCCAAAGTGAGGACGATGACACCCTCACTGGTGAAGACAACGTCCACTCAGCAGTGCACACGAAGCGCACTTCTGGTGACAAGGATGAATCAGGAGAGGAATTTCTGCTGACTCGCGAAGCGGTTGTCCGCTTAGTTCAAGACTCTATTGCAGATGCACTAGACAGACAGAAGAGAAACGCAGACAAACATGGAAGAGCAAATGTCCTTTCATTTGATAAAGGAGACCTAGTTTTACTGTCTACAGTAAAACTACCGAAACACGTAGTGACAAACGTAGGCAGCAGTAAATTACTGCCCAAGTACATTGGTCCATTTCGTGTGTTGCGCCGAATGAGCAACGCATGCACGATTGAACTGCCCCGTAAGATGCGTACGCATCCTACGTATTACGTTGGTCGTCTCCGCCCGTACTATCAGTACGAGCCCGTTTCGAGATGCGAAGAATACCTCCGCGGTCGAGAGCCGAGACCACCTTCTAGTTGTCCCGTTTCAGCGAGCCAGTCTTGTCGACTAGCAAAGCGACCTGTTCACGCAGTTCAGAGATGTCTCGACGAGCTACAGCCAGCTCGTCACGAAGAGAACGAGTCGAAAGTTCGTTCTCAAGTTGCGCGAACGCAAAAGCGGCAGGATTGTCGAAACGATCGTGCGTTAGGGAACTGTAGTTATCCCCTAAAAGATCCTGAAGCTCATAAAGCCGAGTCCGTTCATGATCCAGGTCATCTTGCAACTGTTCCGATACACAGTTCAGATCCTGAACATCAAGCTGATACGACCCTCGAGCCGGATAAGGTGTTCCCGCCGCCACCACATCCTTTGGTGGACTCAGGCGGTAGTCAACTATTTCTAGTGGAGCGTATTTTGAACCACCGCGACTTGAATGGCGTCCGGGTGAGTTACCGCGTCCGATGGCGTGGCTATCCACCGGCGTGGGACAGCTGGAAGCCTCGTGCCCAGCTGATTGTTGATTTTCCGGGTCTCGTCGAGCATTATGACGAGACCCACCCGCTGCGTTCGAAGAAGGGTCGTCGGAAAAAGACCTCACCGAACGCGAGTACAGGGATTGCAAGGTGTCAATCCCTTCGGCCATCTTGGAAGAGATGCGCGCCCTCTAGTAGGGAACATTAGGGAGGTAGGCCTTCATAGGGGCAAGGTTCGAGTTGTTCAGGTAACCTGGACACGAATCACCCCACGAGAGACAGGGTAATTCTGTCTCTCTTGACAGCCGGTGCAACTTGTATCGCGTCCCGACTGGGTTGCGTTTCTCAAAACTGATGCGAGCTGCATCAAGTTTACCGATCCAGGCCTCACGGCCAATGCACTCGATGTCATGAATGAGGGCATTCCATACTTGCACCAAGGCTTTACCTTCTCGAACACGGCTGCCGTTGTACCACCGATGTTTAAAAATGCATCGGTAAAGCACTTTCCTCAGCACGGATAGTTTCCGTGCTGGAGTTATGAGGGAAGATCTTCCTACAGTCGAACGACGGAATTTGGTCCCGTTCAGTAGTCATGCCGGCCAACCGGTCCAACTCTCTGGATGACGGCATCCACGGAGACTCAGCCCGAGGAGCGTGGCGCAGGACATTTCGGTCCCTAGCCTCTTAATTGTGTTCAGCGTGAGCGCTGACACCAGTGACACCCCAATCCCCCGAGTTACTTTGCTCGTGGTGACGTATAGGTGCATCACCACCATCCCCACGCGTCCTATCATTGGGTGGACTTGCGTGAAGCGGAGATTCTTCGGAATAATCGCTCGATCCGAAGATCTCGGACATGATACCGCCACGTTGACCAGAGCCAGCCAGCCTGGCTCTTGCAGTGTCCGGCTCGGGTGATCCAAAGGCGTGAGGCGTCGCCTTTAATCCGGATACATCATCCGACTCGCCGGAATAGACGAGCTCTTTTTTAGACTCATCTTGTTTACGACTCGTATTACCCGCTGCAGACGCAGCGGTATGCCTGTCGCACGTGGTGACTCACCACGTGGACGATTCACAACATCAGGCGACATATCACCCTGCTGCTGAGGTGTGAGAAGTGCTCTCTCCAGCTGCACGCATGCGTGCAGCCGCCCTTTTTGCTGCTACAGTAGCAACTCGTATGGATTTTAAAACCATGCGTTGGATTGGCAAATAAATGGAATTTGACCAACAACTGCTCCCTTTCCCAGAATGATCCAACGGTGGTCACCGTGTCCCAATCAATTCTAATTCAATCAACGGGTGATTGATGGTTAAGGGGGGGGGTGATGTAACGAAGTAGCCCGTTACATGAAATTGACACTAAACGGTGTCAGTTGGAATATTGTCAAGCATGACAATATTCTACCAATATCATCCGAGATGGATAATATTGAAGGAATATTATCCCCTTTGATAATATTCATGCGCGCACAAAGATTGGTTGATAAAAGATGCATCAATTATAGAAAACCACCCATCGCTGCTAGACGCGCGCAATGATTGGTGAGCAGGTTGTCGTCATACGACGACTTAGTTTAACATACTTAGATAAAGATTAAACTTATATTGATAGCTTAACTATATGAAATACAGTTCTCTTTTGCCTTTACTTGACCGAGTCGTTCAAGTAGATTAGCTTCTTCTGCACGTACTAGTGTACGTGAAGTTTCGTGGCACCCAGACAAAGTGTGCCCAGTTACATTGGACCACGACTAGTCTTCATCTTGGTCATTTACCTTCCTCCGTCTAGTGTCTACACCTAGCAGGGCACTGAACTTCATTTTGTCAGTAAAAGTTAACTCTAACGGTTTGTCCAGTTCGTATTCGTCAGTGATCCGTTACAACCTAATAATATGTGTGAGCAAGGTTGTGAGCACGAAGGCGTCGTGTTTAACGGGCTATATCGGAGTGCAGTTGGCGTTATCATGTACCTTATGGCCTCTACACGTCCAGATACCCGCCGCTACGGTGGATTTATTATCTCAGTTTGCATCTGACACATGCTCAACTCATCGAAAAGCGCTTCAACGTATGACGATGTGCCTTTAAGAGACACCCGCACATGGTCTTAAGTTTACGAATGGATACTGTAACAGCATGCACGTGTTTTCCGACGCTGACTGGTCAGAAGACATCGCATTAAGACAAAGCGTAAGCGGCAACGCTATCATGGTGAACGGAGAATTAGTAAGCTGAAGAAGTTGTAAACAGCGGACCCTAAAAAAAAATAATTTTCATTCTTATTTAATTTTAGCACCAAATATTGTCAGCTGAACCCGTTACATGAAAGTAGAAAGCAGTGTGGCTTGCGTTGTTTTATGCAAGCTTGGAGAAATATCAAGCGATAAATTCATCAAGGTATACAAAAAATAACAAGTATCAATTGCCTTAGCCGAGAATCTGGAGTTCCACAAGCGGAAAAAACACATCGACAATTATACTATTTTACGCGCGAGTAGGTTTAATTTGGCGAAGTGCTTCTGTAGTACTGTCCGATGCAAGATTTGTTAGCAGACGTGATGACGAAGCCAACCAATACTCTTCATTTTAAGTACTTTGGGACCGACAAGGCATTTGATGTGCCATATATAACGAGTCAATCGGATGTGCTGAGAAGACTACAACTCGATCATCTAAGAAGGCGTCATTAAAGACCTGACGTCACAGAATTGACGTCATGGAAAAGGTTTATAGAAGGATTGACAAAGATGTAGCACATTGATAGCCAACTAGGGACTGAAACTTAAATTCTATCTTGCAATTAGCACCATTAAAGAGAGGTCTAACACTTCAGTAATGTCACGCAACGTTTTTGTTTTGAAGGGTTCATTCTGGTGAAGTCGTGCTCGTTTTGTTATTAGTTTGTGCAAGCTTTACTGGATCATTAAATAGTTCCGAAGATGATTTTACTTACTGTCGTAAAAGTAATATTTTAGGAGCGACCACTGTTTCACTAATATATGTCATTATGGTGTTAGATATTAACATTTAATTACTTACTATGTATATCAATAACTCTGCCTATTTGCCTATTATTTCAATGACGCTTTAACTTTGTCAGAAACAAATCAATGTTTCGTAAACAAATCACTTTTAGACATAGATTTATTAGATAATTGACGTTTTGCATTTTTTTCGTGCACGTTTCCCTTTTGTTTTTTTCCTTGGTGTGTTACTGCAGGTCTTTCACCACTGATGTTACCGCACCTCCGCCACGATATTGATCTACAGGTTTTTAAACGAAGCATAGTCACCGACGAATACCGGCAAAACATTCGGTTGATTTTGTAATCTGGCTGAGTGGTCAAGATGGTTGTATACTCACGTTTCAGGAATGATTGTGCATCGCTTGCCATGATAAACGAATGGGAACTACGTCAGTATGGAACAGACCTGGTGGTGTTCCTTCAGTACGTCCATGCGCGTACAAGACTGTAGATTGACCCTCAAAAGCTGACCTGGTGTTGTAAATTAGTTCGGTGTTTTTGTATACACCTGTCTATTTATCAGCTATGCAGAAGACAAATTTAGATGTCTCCTACACACACGAAGTTGTACCAAGTCTTTAGGTCAGCCTCACCTTCGTCGACTTGTGCCGTGCAGGCCGAGCATCGGCATGTTCCCGTCTATACTTTGGTTAGCTGCTACGCTACACCTATTTCTGATTGCAAGCGACAAAACGCCTGGTCACGGGCAGTGTTAATCTTGCTCGGGTGCAAGATGCGGGAGCTTGCCATCAGACAACACATCTTGATGTTACCAGATATCTCCGAACCTTTTAGACGACTTCATTGTGTCGGCTTCGCCCCCGCGACTAGTAACATGCTGAGGTCGATACTTTCCAAGGCACAACATACGTTGTTTTTATCAGATCTCGGAACGTATTCGCGGCGTCACTTTTGCCGCAGCTCTGAACGCATCCGCCCCGGGTACGGATCGCAAACAAAGCAGCCGCTTTGGTGAAAACACGCCCATTTGACGACAGACTGGTCAATCTGATTTTCAGCTCGGACAGCCTGATTTGCGCAGATAAAAGAATCCAAGTCATAGTCAGTGGATGCCACGTCAGCCGACCCACAAAACTGCTTATGTATCATTCAGAAAAAGTGCCATTATTGAAAGGGTGGAGCTATGAAAAGACCATAGTCAACATACCTAATCGCCGTAGGACTACTCTAATCTAGTCGAAAGTCCAACGCAATTCGGCCGTACACTCTAACGTACAAAAACCGGCCCGGTCGGTCGGCTGCTGCGACTTTGTAATCACGTGCAATGCAATGTGAGGGTACGTTCGAGATAGTCTCTCGTACGCCTTTTCATTGAAAGCAAGAGCACAAAGAAGTGAGAGCTCATCATTGATCGCGTAAACGGCCCTGGCTTCTTGTTCCTTGCACTTCAGTAGTGCAAGCTCTAGGCCTTGAAAGTCCACTCATTGGATATCGAAGTTCAGCATGCTACTGAAGGTATCATCAACGTCGATTATCAATGTCCACATCAACGAGTCAGTCTCTCTTTTCAAGGGCTTCGTTGCCACGACAGCACGATAGACCGAGAACGCGCTTTGTACAACGATAGAAATACTGCTCAAAACCAAGACCGCCCAGACGGAGGGAAGGCCTTCCACGTGACAACATTCGGTGCGAGCAGGCTGCGACTGACTGCGACTGAATGCGAAAGCCGGGACGCCTGACAACTAAAGGCTCTTTTCTTGACACGCCGTGCCTTTCCCGCTAAGACCTGACCAACCGAATTCAAAATTGCCGATCAGTGCTCGGCAAACACCAGAAATTATCATGCCGAGTTGCATGCAAGCGAACATGCCTGGGTCCATGCACGCATTCGCTGTCGTTGACACATCCAAGCCACGCAAAACAGGCTCACCTAGCAATAGATGTGGAATGCACGATCCATATACGTCCTTTCTACCATGTTCCGGTTGCTCGATCAAATAGTTTTCACGAAGACAAATAAGTATCCACCTATTTTATTCTTTCGAAATATTGTTTTATCCAGGCGGACCCGACCTTGACGTATCGAATCTCGGTCTATGCTCGAAGGCAGGGATTATGGGTAAGCTCCGTACGAATCGACCAGCTCTCTTGCAATTCCGTCTCCTATTGGCTTAAAAGCCAGCTTTTTTCACGCAGACGCACAATCAGGTGCTCGAGGCTGTTCGTCCAGTGAGCGGACCAATCGCAAAGCGCTAGCATGTCCCTGCTTTTTATATCCGTTCTTTTATCTTCTCCATGATTCGCTTTTTTTCTTGCCCAGGGGCTCTTTACGCTGGCCATTTTGCAATCCTCTGCAAACGCGACAAGTAAGTGAGCGGTTACACACGTACCGTAACCCGTCAGTCACGGAATCAGTCAATCAGATAGTCAGTCATATCTTTGACAACGTCGACACCAATCGTCGTCGTCTCTCTATTACCTTCCTCTACCCGTCGTTAAATTCACGCTAAAGAGCCCTTTTTGTCACATGGTCGAGTCGCTGAGGACCATTAAAGAGACCAAGTCCGTCATGTGTTTATCACCCCACGAGAAGCTCAGTACCCAGCGTAATAAGCGCTCGCAGACTTCCTTACCATCGGCAATAGACGGAGAATCAGACGTGAAGAAGAAGGTGCGACGGGAGGACGGGAACAAGGTGCGAGAGTGTGATGTCGTCTCTCTCCATGGAGCAGGAGCAGGAAGTGCTAGTGACGACTGTTACGTCCGTGCTATGGACTTTGACGACTGCTTAAATCAGGACATTGACTGGGTCAACCACGACGAGATGGACTTGACACTCAGTATGGACGCCCTGGCTCACGACCACGACGGCACGGACTTTGGCTTCCATCCATCCTTCTTGCGAGGCAGTGGCCTGGACTTTGAAGACGTGGCCGAGATGGCTTCGACCTTCGGTTAGTTCTTTTGCTCTTTTGCTGTGTGTGTGTTTGTTTGTTAGCTCAGGCAATGAGAAAGTGCCCGTTTCGAGTGAGCTTAGACGATTGCGTGCTCACGTCTTGTCGTTTTGTGCATGTGATTGATTGCACATATAGTTGATCCGGTCTACATCCGCTTGGAATCAAGCAACAATGCCAAGGACGCCGAGAAGCTCCTCATGAGCTTTGACACGATGAATTTTACGATTCCGTCGCCAACCAGCGCTTCAAGTAGGAAGCGTACGAGTCTTTTTGCCGCTGAGAAAGATGCAGAAACACAGGAAAGAGAGGAGATGGCAAGTTGTGCGTCGACAGCAGCTGCGAGTTCTAAGGCCGCTGCTGTTCCTTGCTCTACGACAGCCAGCTCGTTTGCTTCGAAAGAGCTTTGCAAGGAGCGAGATCAAGTATCTGCTGCAAGTACCTGCACATCGTCGATACCAGTAAGTTCGTCGGTAGACCCGGTACTCAGCGTGTTAAGCATTGGAACGAGTGTCCCATCGTCGAAAACGACCGGGAAGAAGATTGGCTCGTACAGCCCAGCAGCACGGAAGCTGCGTCTTCAGAGGTTCCATGAGAAGCGCAAGAATCGCACGTGGAAGAAGAGCATCAAGTACGACTGCCGGAAGAAGCTGGCAGATGACCGTCCGCGGATCAAGGGTCGGTTCGTGCGTGTGCTTGAGAACAGTAGCGACGCAAAGACCGATATGACACCATCCTTGCCCCCTTCAGCATCCGTTGGGTATACATTTCCAATATCTGCCACCAGTGGGGTGGCTATACCACCGATGGCTACACACATAGTCAAGTCTCATGTGACGACATCGTGTATATCAACTTTGGCTTCAGCTGTCAAGCACGCTTCTGTGACCAAACCGGCGTCTGTAGCAGCACCGGTACCAAGTGCAGCAGCAGCAGCAGCTCTACCGTTTGCGCGCATGATTGCAAGTGTGTGACGCATTGAATGGATGTACCGAGTCGGAAGGACCTGATGATGATGTATGACAAAGCTTCGCAATGGAAGCGGGGCGTACGTATGACATGATGTGTTAGATCGACAGAGCCGGACTTGACGCAATGGATAGGTGTCGCAGACGAGAGAAAGACACGCTGATTGCAGACGTGTGAACAGCACGTCTCAGTCCGGCGAGTATCGCAGCTATAATTGTGCAGATCAACGTGTTTGCAAAAGTCATCACGAGATCACAAGAGCGCGTTTCTGAGTCACCAGCTAAAAGTGGATGCATGACATGTAGTAGAATAAACTTGACGTGGCGGCTGTTCAATCCCGAGCTTTTCCATTGTTGAGCGGATGGCTGGTGCAGACTATTGTTTAGCATGACGCCCGTGCAGTCCACAAAACTCTTCGTCTTGTCGGAATCGACTGATCGTTCTTTCATTGCTCACACGACGCAGTAGAGCGCATCCACAGGATTTGTGTGCACCTCCCTTCTGGATTTTGTTCAGCAATAACGTCTTGTCATGTGTAGACGTGTTCGCTGCTGCAACATCATGCATAACATGCTTGCCTCGTCACGGCGAAATGCACGTGAGCAGTCAAACGTTGCACGACCGACATCCTTTTCGGTCGTACGCGCCGATGCGGTTGTAATACTGCTGGCGATAACCCACGTGCATCCATGACTGGCGAGATATTCACGCGGATCGTCATGCAGCAGCATGCTCACGATAGAGCCTTTCAACATAATGGGCAAACACGCTCTGCGACGTGCAAGTAGTCTACAAAGAGTCCAGTGAGATATTCATACTTGAAACCTACGGCCGATGGGTGATGGCCAATACCCATCGAGTGCAACACTTGTCCATCATCATGGAGTTTTACGTCGTACCGTCTGTCAAAAGTCGAAGCACGCCCATTCGTATCCTGGTTAACAAATGATGCTACGAAGGACAAGGGAGGGAATGAAAAAGTCGAAGAGATAAAGCGCAGTCTATCGTTTCTAAACTGTCCCTTTTTCAGGCAAAGTACAAACAAGTGCTACTCGGTATGGCCCTACTAGCTCTCTTTCTTCTTATTTGTGATCACGTTGGCTCTGATTCCGCGTGCGAGATTCCAGCGGGCTCGTTTATACTCGTGTCTACTATGCACTCGGTCTCCCCCAATCGTTTGTTCACTTTCGATTATAGCGCGCATTTGCTTGTTCTCATTCATTCATTCATTGGCATTAATTGCGGCAGTGTTGATTTTTCCATGCAGACGACCAGTAGTGATGCTACGAACTCCAGCAGCTCGACGTGCCGCTTCTTCCAGTCGTCCCGTGGCTGTTTTCGCGGTGGCTCGTGCGCATTTCGTCACGATCTCAGCTTTTGTATCGGCACGGCACAAGACGCGGTTGAAAAGCACGTGGTGACTCATGGTGACGCAACCACCAACACGAACAGGAGCATGAGCAAGTCGAACTTTGTATCGGAGTCACTGGATTCACGCGCCTGTCGCTTCTTTGCGTCTTCAAGTGGCTGTCGCAATGGAACCACTTGTCCATACGCTCACGGAGCTTCTGAAGGTGCTTTTGGTGCCGTCAGAAGTGATGAGGGGTTACGAAGACTAAGCCGAACAGTGCAGCAACAACAGCCGCCTTTGCCTCCCGATTATTCGGAAGGTAGTAACGTGGATGGTGACAGTGGAAGTGTGGTCTATTACAATTATCAGTACAAGAATCAGCAGCAGCAGCACCAGTACAGTGATCAGCTCCAGCATTTCCAGCACTTGGACCTTCATGGGCCGTCAAGTGCTGATACTGGAGACGAGTACTTGGGATATCATGCCACTGAATTCGTGAGTGCACGCCAGAAAGGACAGAGGCATGGAAAAGATGCACAGAAGACTGAGACGATCTGTGAGATCCTGCCGGTGCTTACGAGAGTCATTCAAGGACCGGTACGGTGCTAGATATCATTCACTTTAATAGCTGCTATCCGTGACGTTGGTGGTGGTGTTGTTGCTTACCGTGTGTGTGTTTTTTCTCCTTTCTTCTTCTTCACCTTATCGTTGCTGCTGTTGTTTTGATTGCGTATGTGTGTGACAGTTCTTTGCTATTGATGTCGAGTGTGTAGCCACGGGCAGCGGCAACGAGTGCGTTGTGGTTGTTGGGTCCTTGGATAAAGATGGCGAGTGCGGTCGTTGACAGTGTTTCGTTTTTGTTTTGCGTGTGTGTGTGTGTACCGTTGAATTGAAAACATAGCGACCGAGATGTTGCGCGAATTGCAGTAGTGGACGAGGACGAGCAAGTGGTGTTTGATCAGTATGTCAAGCCTACAAAACCTGTTGTAAGCTACCTCACACAGCTAACGGGTATCACGGCGAGGTGAGTCATGTGAAATGTGATAGAAGGTGATCTGGGGGTGGACACGCTTGACACTGTAGCTTACTTGCTTGTCGTGGGTGATAGAAACCTTGCAGATGCTCCTGATCTGAAAGAGGCGCTTGTCCGGCTTAAAAAGGTTTTGCCGGTGGAAAGCGTTATTGTGGGCCAGTCGATTAAGAAGGATTTGGAATGGCTTATGCTGAAGAAGCCGACGGATTACAAGGGCGAATTTGATGTGGCTGACCTGTTCCGACTGCCTATGCAATCGATGAATGGCGTGGTGCGCTACCGCTACTTTTCTCTGCGACATGTGGCCAAACACTTGCTTGGACACGAAATTCAGGAGGCGGATCATGACCCTGTTATTGATGCTCGTTATGCTATGAAAGTGTTCAAGAAGTTTCGTTATCTACATGAGAGCCCGGAACAGCGCGATGCGGTGTTGCAAACATTATTGAAGACACCGCGCACACCTTCATTTGCAGAACGGTATCCGGAAATCGATGGTGTTTCGATGCGTGCGACGTGGAAGCGAAGCCCGTCACCGGTACTTCAAAACGCCAACCGAGTTACTACTGGATATGCACAGCGAGCTAGCAACGGAGGATTCAGCCCTGAATATCATCAGGAACATGAGCAGAAGCCATTGTCTCTCTAACGAAAAGCATCGAGCGAACAATACATCGGATGTTCTCAAGAATTGCAATTTCACATCTCACGTATTGATAGCGTCGAGCCTGAAGACAGAATTGTGATCTGGATGTAGAGATATCTCGGTGAAAGTCAATGCAACGGCAACCAGTCTTCACGCTGGCTATCGACTTGATCATCGTCCGTCTTGCTTGTAGAGTCTTTGCACACGCTTGATCAGTTTACTGACGTTTGCTTGTGTCTAGAGTGGATGGTTCCAGACTTTAGGTGCGCCGCTACGAGCTCATGTCCGTTCTCTTTCTCGTAACTTGCAATCTGTTGAGTTGCCTATAAATGGAAAGTCTTGTCTCGACTCTTGCAGTCGAACCATGCAAGTTAATTGTCACCCAAGCTAGGCTTGCTCAAGCACGTGTCTATCTAGCGTCTCCTCAGTTCAAGGAGTGGTGTTAATCTCGCAGATTCTACCCAAAGTTGTGTACAGGAAGCCGTAACTCACGTCTGTCTGGCACAACTGCGAAAGAAGAGTACAAATACTTGGAGAAATAAGTGCCGGCAGTGCTATGGCAGCTTGCGATTCACCTGATCAAGGTTCATGGTGCAATAATTCATACGTTGGTATGTGTACTGACACTCAGCAGTGACACCAACAATTTGTGCTTGTGGCTTTGGAGAATGTGATTTACTTGTGCTTCTAGCACTTGATGAGGTGCTGGGTGTTGTCGCGCTTTGCAAGGTAGTTCTGCGCGACATTTCGCTGCAAAGCGTGGAGTTTGGGTGGCATGTTTCTGGTACACGTATCGCGAAGGTTTGTTTCAGAGCTCGACATAAGCGTGAGTACTTGTGAAAACATTGGCACGACAATTTGTTGGGGTCAGGATGGCATTCTGGTGTTGCAAGAGCGTGGCTTACACGCCGGGGTACTAAAGGTCTGGTTTCGAAACCTGGTATTGGAAAAATGTAGCTGTGGATAATGCACCTGATCGTATCGTGTGTGAATAGGTCCACATTAGCGCATGCTGCAGCCCTGAACTCCCTTCTTATGGATGAGTCAAGTTTACGGATGTTTCTACCATTCAGGTAATTAATTGCAATGTCGTCTTTCCGGTTGGTCAGTTCTTAGTGACCTGTTGCCGTGTTGTGAGCGTGACGAGCAGATCCTCGCAAGCAGACTGCGCTACGGGCTAGCATCTATATGAATGAAAGGATCGCACCTTAACTTTTAGCGAAGTTGGTTGTGTAAGAGTGCAATCGGAGCACTTTTACTGACGTTCGTTGGTATTGCAATAGCAACCCGCGCGCGTTCGAGTCTTTTCTAGCAGGTTTTTGTACTCAATATTCAATACTTGTTTTCTTGACCCGTTTCGCGCTGACCTGATCGTGACTCCTGCACGATATTACGCAGTTATACTTCGTTTCGATCCCAGCACTGCCGTGGTTTGGTAGCGCATGATGAAGGTCAGCCAAGATCATCGGTTCAGGTGGATTTGAACCGGGCGCACCTGATGCACGATTTTTATGCCGAAGTCATCGGTAGTACCCGTGCTGCTGCT
Organism: Peronospora matthiolae; assembly: GCA_921007115.2. Classification (NCBI taxonomy): domain Eukaryota; phylum Oomycota; class Peronosporomycetes; order Peronosporales; family Peronosporaceae; genus Peronospora; species Peronospora matthiolae. Next base: position 474,460 of record CAKLBY020000109.1, on the reverse strand, counting down.
ACGACGTTGGACCTGGATATGAATTGGACTTCGGCTACCATCTCGTGGGATGCTGCAAACATCAACACTCAGTTGCACTCAGTATCATTCACGTCCGATGTTCCACGGCTTTTGGAAATGATACTGTCCTCAGCAATCAAGTGCATTGTTGGAGCACTGATAGAACAACTCATTGTGCCTACTTGACTGTTTGCAAGGCTGGAGCTTTTGAGTAGCGTGGATTCTGAAACAGTAGTCGGTGGTACAGAGGTTTGTTTGGCCTAAGGGGCAACGTTGAAACCAAAGAAGGCTCGTTTGCCGTTAGCTCCGGACGTTACGAATGTTTTTAAAGCGAAAGCTGCTTACTGCTGCGTTGACATCAAACCGTCCAGCATCTTTCACAAGCTCTAAAGCTGCGTACGCGGATGAGGTGGATGCCGCTACCATGCCAAGTACATGTTGGTTTGTGACCAGACTTTCTTGTTGTAGCCGTCAAATCAGCGCCATAAACGCATCCATGTAAGCACCTCGGTCCAAATGATGTACAGCTTTGGACACCTGATGCCTTTTGCTCGAGATGTTTTTTTCCTCACATTTTTTACCGAACAGTCGATGCTGCTTGTTCGACTACATCATGGAGTGTGTCCACTCTTCCAGTGCCTGCAAGTCAAAGTCTGGCTCGATCACAATTCGACAGGCATGAAGGCTGGTTAATACCATGCTACGCACCAAACAACTACGACCGAGAAATTAGTTCGACGATCTATAGCACGATGTAGTTTCTAAACTTGATGTTGGCACCGGCAAAAGCAAAAATAACAACGTTCGTTTGCTATGCTTCAGCTGGACGAAGTAAGAGGTTGACATCATATACGAGGCCCAGTAGTTTCTCCGAATTAGAAACCTACGCCATCTCGTTGCTGTAGCGGAAGATAAGCAAGCAATCACGCCGAAAATCACACGCAAACACTTCGCAATAGCAATTCCACACGTCTTTTTATTCTGGTACTTACAACAGCATCCAGCTTTTCGTCACTCACTTACATCTCTCTCTCCATCCATGACCACTTTGCGTCGTTTCTATCACGTGCATGCCAGCTCACGCAGGGTTGTCGGCGCTGGACAATACAGAGACTTCTCCAAGAAGTTCTTCAACAGCTACAAGGCACAGCTCAAATCACTACACTCACTCATCAATATAAAAAAACCTCGTCAACACTCCACCCTTCAACGCGCTCTCCAGGCTCCACCCTCACACTCAATCGCAGGGCTGAAGACGCTTATCGACATCGCTCACTGCTTCGCTGTGGTCAAGCGATGCATTGACGACCGAAGCGAGCTACCACCAGCAACGCGTAACTGCATTCGCACGAGCTGTTCAAGACTCGCGGCAGGCGAAGCTTTCGTCAGCCTAGCTGATGAACCACCGACCTCGAGGCGTCTTGCACTGCCACCGGTCTGCATACTTTCGCCAACTGACGTGCTCGTGATCGTCACACTACGGCGGCGGGGAGCCGGCATTAGCTTCGATCGCTCCTGATATTCTTCCGACAGTACCTGCATCTTACGAGCACCATCGAGGTTTAGTGGTGCACTTTCATCGAAGGCTTCCAGCAAACCCATCGTAGCACACATGGACCGCAGATGGAAATAGTACTTTGCGTACGACGCAGCCGACACTCGGACATTGTACTCCACGGCACTCAGGTACACAAGCTCCAGCTCATTGATTAGCTTCAGCGAGAGCTCCGGCCAGATCCTGGAAAAGTCAGCGTTGGTCATGCTCAAATCGTCCCAGACCTTCGAAGCCATGACCATCGAGCAAAACACCAATCGCTGCCAATTTTCCCCGCGTAGCTGCAGAGAACCGCTTGTGGCCTTCAAAAGACGCTCCACATACACGAGACTCATAATAATGCACTCTGACTCCATCTGAGCACGGGAAAACACGTGCTTGACAAAAGTAGCGATTTCCGACAGCGTGGGGACAACATCCACCATAACATTGTTGTTCTCCATCTCTGCGAAACAAGATTCTTTAGTACTCAATTCGTCTACAAGAGACGGGACGCACTGGTGGTCGTGCGCTGTCACAAATACATCAAAGCGCGGTTCGGATCGAATCGGATCTTCCAGCGCTTCCATCATGTGCGCCCGTAAGACAGTTGCCACACACTGAATCGTGGCATCTTGATCAGGCGTATCCATTGTACCCATTCGCAAATAAATGGAGTTAGTGCTGTTGGAACGACGTCGCACCGTGCATGGCTTGTTCACAAAAGCACCCTTGCTTCCAAAAGCCTGAGCATTCACAAGCGCTGACGCCGAACTGCCTCTTCCAGATAGAGCCTGCAGGGACGGCCTGCCATATCCATTGGCCGCTCCAGCAGCACGAGCATAAGTCTCTAAATCTGAAGCCCGCGACATCAGGGTTGCCAGACACACACACTCCTGAATTGGCGACGGTGTAACAAGAGAGATAGGAGCGTTACAGCCGACCTCTTCCAAGTCCACAACATCACCACTTTTGCGACACGAGGTCATAACGGGCGTTTCATAGGACGACAGCGTCCTGAACAACGACGGGCGTTTCATGCTGTCACGACTTTCTTCTGAATCTCGCGCTATGGACTCGGGTTCTTGCTGGGGCTGCGTCTCAGTCGGGCCCAAATACGGCACGTCCATTACTTCCGGAGTCGCGGGCAGCGACCGTGTAGAGCTCATAATGAGCTGCCGCGCGGACCCGGGTAAAGACCTTCCGGATCCACCCGTGTATGAGCTCAAGCTGCTGCGTGTACTTGCAGTACTCGCAGACGAGCGGCACGAGGTACGTGGGGACACCTCGTTATGCGGCTTGTGGACCGCATCAGGTGTGCTGTGGTTCGAGTTTGATGTCTCACTGTCGCGCGTATAATAGCCATCCCGCAGCTTTAGGCGAATGTTATTCTCCATCACCGAAAAAAACTGACGCTTCTCGCGTGTTTCAGCGGCCACCAATTCTGCCGGTTTCTTCCATGTCGTCTCCCAGGTGATCGTGTGGTAGTAGTAGGGTCTCTTTGACTTGGGGTCCATCGCAACACGCCACACTATCGGCTCAGTCCGTGTAGCCGGCTTCACTGCGGCACGAACCGGCACGGACGTGTAAACCGAAGAGACCTGCTGGCGTGCAGCAGGAGCTTCAGTACGTGCAGGAGCAGGCTGGCACTGATCATTGTCCACGTGACGTACAGCTCCCGCGTTTTGACGATGGTAATTGCTCGAGCTCGAACCACGACTTCGACTTGCACTGTTGCGACTGCTATGACTCTGGACATTAAGTCTGCTTCCACTGACTGCCCGACTGCTTCTGCAGTTTCCATGAGACACGCCTCCCGTCGTGAAATGTCCACGCGCTTTTTCACCCCTGCTCCCGTCTGGATAATAAGACTCTGCTCTCCTGTCTCCAGAACGTCGTTCTTGCTTGAGGTACAGAGCTGGTAGATCATCTTGGTCCATAGCAATCATTGCCGGACGGCCCGCCAGCTCCTCTTCCCTCTCCTGTTGCACCAACTGGCGCTTGACCTGCAGCTCGTGACTCGTACTTGTCTTCATTGAATTCTCTTGTAACCTGTTGCTCAATAACTGCTCGTTCCTGTCCCGAACAGACGGGGACCGCGCTGGCTGCCCCGTGAATCTACCCTCCTGCAGTCCAGCGTACCCTCCAGCGTACCCCTGTACCATCTGTCTTGGACCAAGCGACTGATGAGTCCTCACGTCGTCCGGACTCGACGTCGCAGGACGTAAGTTGCGCACCCGCTGCTGGCGACGTGGCTGACGGTGACCGGAAGATCCTGTCGCAGTCGCTGGCGCGGCGCGGCCTGGCGTCATGCTCATCCGCAGCGGCGAGACCACGCTATTCATCGTGGTCCAAAACAAGTGGATATTTATTCACGCACTTTGTGTGTAAATTAAACCGAGAGGCTCGTCGTGTGCTCAGTGGTGGAAAATAGTACTTGAAATAGCCGAATCCGATTTAGAAACGCTCTGAATAGTGCGCGCTCTCGATACGCGGCTGTTTGCTTGCTTGCCGGTCGAAAAGCCAAGTGAAGGCTGCTATGAGGTTTAGAGCGCTCTTTTTGTCCGTGCGTGCGGTCCCTCTCCCTTGTCGGAAGAAGAAACCACCGCCACCACCCTTTCCGTATTAAGTAGGAAGCAATAGGCTTCAGTAGGTAAACGGTCGCGTGCCAAGCGCGTGCACAGGCGCCCGGTCTATCCTATACAAATCCAAGTTGCACGAGTTCCGGATGTTTTTTTTCTCTCGTAACAACGACGTGGCGAGTTAAATCCACTCTGGAAATGATTTTTAGAGAAAATGTGCACAGCCAAAAACAAGCACACGTAGTTGAAACTGTTTCTTTTCTCTATACGGATGAAAACACGATCATTTGGATGCTTAATTTCTCTCTCTCTCTTTTTCTCTCACATCCTTTTGGACACTAGTTGCTGTTCACATTATTTCACGTGTATCGTGACGCTTAAAGCTCAAGAAATAGGAGTGCCACTAGTAGCGGATCAATGGCAATCTATAAAAAGCAGCGGTACGAGACGCAGCATAAGAAATCGCGGCACTTGACCCTGTTTTAACAACATTTAGCTATTTAGCACGGTTTTGTTTTAACCAAGTTGTGGCAAAATGTCAGGTACCAACTTTACCACCAAAATCGCCGTTACAGCGGAAAACAGCAGGCCACATAGAACTTAAGCTGGTCAGCGATTGGTGCAAGTGAAAGAGAGACGAGATCAAGTCAGTGTGTGTACTTCCTCCACGGACGCGTCCTCGCCGCGAATCATCCAAAACTTTGCGTTTCCGTCGATAGAGCGGGTGCATGTGCGGGATTAATCAACGGCGAGCAGATTTGCTGCAAGAATCGCTCCGTGTTGGCTGGTGACGCCGAACTCTGGAATGTTCGCCGCCGTCTAAGCTGGTTGATCTTCATATCCGCCAGCCAACGTCCGAGCGGTCCGTAGATACTGAGGTTATCTGCTCGATCCCAGACGTCATAGGTGGTCGCCTGCTTTGAACGATTGTTTTCGCCGTTTTGTGGTGAGCATGAATATACAAGCATGGCACACGTCGCGCTCTTCGTGTGCGCGGGCTTGGCGATGCTCGGTTGTGCTGTGCTTGATGAAGGATGACTGAGTAAAGAACTGAAGTATTTAGTGAGTCTTTCTCTTGCTTGACCTGGTGCTGGTTGAATTGAAACGACCAGTGTGGTCTGCTTAACCTGCTTGGCAGTACCAGTGACTACGTGCAATGGAGAAGTTTGCAATCACTAAGGTCGAACGAAGATGATTTGTGCACTCAAAGCACCACAGTTGCGCGTTGTTGTGCTTCGCTGTGCGAAAGTGGGAAATCACGCTGCGCACTCAAGTATAAAAAAAATTACAAACGTAAAACTGACGGTGAACATTATAAACTTTTGACACGAAGATGACCCGCATCTACTTTACAATCGTGATCGAACATCCGTCATAATGAATGTCAACTGCTGATGAAAAGTGAACGGTACACGTGCTCGGCAGCTGCAACGCTCATCAATTGTTCGGGTTCGAACGAATCGCGTTTAGTTGCGGCGTAGGGTGCACTTGGACTTTATTGTCGGAATGGCTATCGTGGCAGAGGTCTCATCGGCCGGAGTAGAATCGGGCTCCTCTTTGCCAGCAGACGACTCGGGCTCCAAGTCTGCTGTCTCTTCCTTCTCTTCTTCTCCTTCCGTTTCCACTTCCGCACCGGGCTCGGCAGTCTCGTCATCTGGGGACGCTTTCGTGGCCTTATCATCCGAAGACGGAGTACCCCCTGAAGCACTGAGTAAATCATCACCCGCTTCAGCTTCATCCCCCACTTCGTTGTCCGAGCTGGAAGTAGGGTCCGTTTGGGTGACATCATCATCGCTCTCGGCGCTTGAGTCAGCAGGTGTAGACGAGCCGCCTTTGCCCGTCTTCACAACGGTCGAGTATTTCGATACCTTCAGGGACACGTCCTTGCCGATGAACGGCTCCGTACCACACTCCACCTTGATCAGATACTGGCTCAGCTTGAATTTCTGGCTTTTCGCCAGGTAGTCGAAGAACTCCATGAGGTCACCTTCAAAGTTGTTGCTCGGCTTGGACGCAACGAACGAGTACACCATCATTTGCCCATTGGGTCCGCTGAAGACACTCCACTCAACGCCGGCAATTTTGGTTGTATCGATCGGCTTGCCCGTGCTCGAGATGGGGCCAGCGCCACCGATGGCAGCCATCCAAATCATGATCTCGAACTCCTTCTCGCCTTCAGCTGTCGAGCTGGTAAACAAGTCGTAGGCGACGTTGGCCACGGCTTCCCCGCTGTACTTGACCTCGAACTCAATGGACGACGGAATGGAGTCCACTTCTGTCAGAGGGACGGCGTCGAAAGTCAGCGCGGCATTGGCGTATGACTTGACGCTTGTGTTGCCGCCCATCCACGACCACACTGTGTGCCATGCGACGGTGTCTCCGGAGCCGCTATCCAGTCCGGTACACTGCTTCCCGCCTCCAGTGGCCGCACTAGATCCCCACAGATTGTTGTAGATAGTGAACTTAGTCGACTTGATCTGACCCCACTGGTCACAAGTGTCTGCCGCGTAAGCCACGGAAAAGGCCGCTGTCATCATTGCGGTGCTCAACGCCACCTTCATGTTCTTATGGTCGGGTTGTTTAATTCACGTAGAGCTTGATCGTTAGGACGTGGCAGATTGCTGAATGGTTTGGTGCACTATTAACAACCTCCAGGGTGTTGTTACCTCGACAACCTCCACGGTGTCGTTCATTTAACAACCATGAGGGTGTTCGTCGTGTCGTGGATCGTGGCTTCGCATGTACGCATCCCAAATCGTCACTTCGTGCGTTCCTGCAAAGCAGACGGTGGGATCCCTGGTACGTAGAGACTCGTCAGCCTGCTGAACTCTTTACACAAAAACCAACTGGGATGTGATCAAGCTGATACTTTCCCCCCGTTCACGATTCAACCCACGCAATCTCTGTCTTGCTGGCGACGTCACTCAACGACGCTCGTGGACCATCGATGCGTTGATTAAGGATCTAACAGTCTCGGTTGGAACCTCTTTCTAGGGCCCTTCATACCGCGTTTGGTGACGACGGGGACATCGAGGGGTTGTGTTAACAACACAACGACAGAGTTGCCTAAGCAGATGCTCAACACCTGCGCCTAGCTCGCTGTGCATTGGACATGCAAATTGCAATTCATTGCCCTTGCTATGGCTACAACAAACGCGGCTTTTACCGCGGTCGTATAGTGCGCGTGTTACAACTATAACGGCTTGGGGATAGCCGGTGGCTTGGTCTTGAGCAAGAATTTGTGCCCGAAAATTTCACTTTCGATCGGACGAACGTCTCGGTTAGCAAGACTCATCTGTTTATGTGAATTGCAACACGTGAGCTTTCTCTATGCCACCTTTGAGTTAAATGTCCGAGGGCAACGGTTGACTTAGATCCTGCTAGAGAGATAAAGGTCTTGATGGCATCGGAGCAAGGTGTCTGACTGAATCGATTTGGATTGCGTACAGTTTGAAACTTCAGGCAAAGCCTTCCGGGCAGGATTAAACTTGCTGTGTTTACCACATCTTGCTTGTCCTGCTGCGAAAAATGTGTAAACATACAGTACATTTTTGGCACTAGGACAGCGGCAAGGAGTCTATGTGTGAAACATCGAGATTAAGGCAGAAGCATCTACGGTCACATATTGCCAAAGATGTGTCTAGTAAGTTTTCTTGGAAGCGTGCTTCGGTCGGAGTACGTAAGATTTTACCACTGTAATGAAGCGCGCTCCGGTCGGAGTTACGTAAGATGTTACAACGGAATGTTTGTGTCCATGAGCCATCATATTCCAAGTCGAAAGAATTGTCTGGCACGTAAGCACAATCAAGCCTAACTAGGAGTCTGTACGAGGTATGAAAAATAGTACGTCGATCGAGCAACAATAGACAGATTTGATTCCACAGATTAGGTTTTCGGGCCCAAGTCCGAGGGATTTTTTGAATCTGATCGTTGATGATGGCAATTTACCTCTGACTAGCGAAAACTCATCGCAATGACGTCTTCTTGGCATAATCGTTTTGGGCTGTATGATGCCTGGCCGTCATCAATCTAGAAAACTTGTCGCAGATCAGTTTCTACCCATGTTCATGGACCCCTGTATGCGACCTGCTCTTGGGAAGGGTTTCCCGGTTTGCGGTCAGGTCGGCTGACTCGAGCAGGAGAGGCATTCAGGCCTGTTTGCTGAATATTATGATATTCTGGCGACGTGTCGTCGAGGTGAAAATATAACGATAGGGAAGTTCACGACTTTACACAAAAGTTGAAGAACACTAACACGGAGATGCATCAGACACAATACTCTACAAAAACTATCACCCGTGTTGCTCTTTTTCGTATTCCTTCCCCCCTTTACGATTCTTTAACTAGCGCCGATGCTGACTGGCTAAGTTGGTGAACTTCTCTATGAATGCATCTCGGTTGTCTTGAAGCAAAACACTGAAGCGAATGACAACAAGTCAACGAAGTCGACGAAAAAGGCAGAAACGATTTTTGTGCTCGTGTTAGTCCTAAGTTTCGTATTTATAATGTGCCTTTTAAGTACCGACTGGGAGAAGGATGGTCATCATTCGTGCCTAGCCTGATAGGTTGCTCATAAACATGTGGGTACTCTTCAAAATTAAGAGAAAACGTAGGGCATTGCAAGTAGGTGCTAGTGATTGCGTGCTATCTGCAGCTTTTAATCACAACTCACACCTACAGCAAGGTCACAAGATTTAATGATAGTGGTGTCGATCCCAGGCATTATGCGCTGTACTTTTGAAGCCTCTCCCGCTTGAGGTCATAGGTCATATCGGGCATTCGTTTACAGCCGTCATGTTTCGTTTTGGCTGAAAGTCGACATTTGAGTGCACGAACTCTCGTGTTCATTGTATCGGGCAAGCCTGGTAAGTCGGTGAGAGTTTATCAATACTAAAGGTGTATATATTTGGTGGACTCGGTATAGTTTTTGGGAAAGTGGTGGATTGTCACCGTACAACATCGGCACCTCGGTGCAATATGTCAGACGAAGGGTGTAACGGGGTGAATCGTTACATAACAATTTATAAGAAATTGTTACTAGAATATAACGATAAGAGTTAAATTCTCGGAATAATGTCATAAGGACAGAATTCTACAGCACTTACGAGTAGGGCTCCGACCCATGGCCATTGGTCCGGGTCCGACCCCGACCCAGGACCCGGACCAGCTAAAACTTATGTGTGTACCACATCGTTTTATTGGATTTCCAAACATTCACATTTAAGCTCAAGCCAATTCTTTCTAGCGACAGCCAAGGTGAGGCGTTGCCTTGGGCTTGGACACGCTGCGCGTGTGTCTGTAGATCGTGCTGTAGATGCCAAGAAAGAAATATAGCGGCTGCTTTTCGTTCATCCTCGACTCGCGTTTGCTAGAGGTATGAAGATGTAGATACAAGCCGGTGGGACGCGCAAGAATCGGTAAGTGGAGTAATATTGCTGATCGAGAGCTACTGTAAGAGATACAACCTCTAATTTGCTGTTCAGAGACTTGCGTATGCTCCATTAATGCAGATACAAGCTGGTGGGCCGCGCAAGCTTCGGAAGGGGACCAACATCACTTAGGGCGGACTAAGAGAAGGAGAGAGGTGTAACGTCTGGCTTGCTGTCCAGAGCCTTACGTATGCGTCGGCGTCGAAGATACAAGCCGATGGGCCACGTATCAGCAAAAATGAGACCTACATTGCCGATGACGTGCTGATTGAAGATAACTAACGTCTGGTTTTGCTGTCCAGAGCCTTACGCATGCTACGGCGCCAGAATTCTAGCCGCTGGGCCACGAGTGTGGCTACATCTGGGTCCTTCATCACTATTCAATAATTCTATTTTCTTTTCGCGCGTTGCCTTGTCGTCTCGTGCTCACCGAATTATGGCCACGCGTGCGGTCGTGCCCGGGTGGACGCTAACATAAAAAAATCTGTTGAATTTCTATATCGATATTGATTAGAGCGCTGAGAGCCCTTAAAACATAGAATAGTAAAGGCTTGGCTACTCAGAGTTTTAAACTCATCGACACCTCGCTCTCTCCATTAAGGACAACATACGGCTCGCGACGTTACAGATGCTTCACCGCTGGTAAAGAAAAATTCACAAATCTGTTTCTAACGATGTAATAGACGATCATGACATCTTATCTCACACACTATTAAATTGAAACAGAGCTGCAAAATTCGTTGGTGAGTGTAGAATGTGTTTCTGTAAAGTAGACAAGTTCAATTCCTGTTCAGAGTTAGATGAGGTCAGTGGATGCTCTGTACGATCTGATAAACTTGCTACAGTAGTCAAACAAAATAATCAGAGCACAAAAGTATATTTGATCGTGGTCATTAGGTGTGATCGTGTCATCAACATTCTGTCTACCTGTTCTGAATCCGTATGAAACTCTTCGTTCTTCTCGTTCCATTCCGGCCGATGTCATCATATTGATTTACATTTACAAAACCAATAAAATCGTTCTTGATCCAATTTTCCAAACACATGAGTGCTTCTGAATTGATAGCACTCAATGATCCGCGGGAGTCAGTAATAATTCTCCTTTTCGTAGAAAAGATTCTTTCACTTATTACACTGGTTGCCGGAATTTACAAGTATGCCCGTGCCATTTCCGTCAAGCTTGGAAACGTCGAAGCTTTTGATCTCCACCAAAGCAATGGATCCGTGTCGGAATCTTCCACTTCACCATTTAAATAACGGTCAATCTCGTCATCGAGATCATGTGTCTTACGCTTTTTGTAGAGTCGACTAGCGTAAGAGTTCGAGTTGCTCTCTTCTGAGCTCGCTGTGGTTGCTTGGTGCTGCTCATGAGCATCGTACACTTTGGCTCTGTGCAACAGCTGATCGCGTATCTCCCACATGTCCTCGTTAGAATCTTTAAAAAAAATCAACTTGATTCGAGGATCCAAGACTGTTGCAAGCTTGTATACGTACTGACCATCAGCTTTTTCCTTGTATGCCTGCAACTTCTTCACCATAGCCCGGATCGATGATTCAAGAACTGCACCTTCATATGAACGAAGAGTTGCTTGAATGCTCTCCAATAGCATGGAGTATACTGGTGCAGATGCCATAATAGAGGGATACTGTGCAGATGACAACAACACCGTAGCCTAAAAACAAAAATAAAATAAATAAAATGTTAACACATGAGTCCCCGGCAATAAATTTGGTAAATACCTCTTTTAACGGTTCAAGCAGCTTAATAATTTCGTGCACAAGAGCCCAATCATGTTCTTCAAGCGCATACTTCCGAAGCTCGTAGCCGCTGTCTATGTAGGCTCCAATGACTTTGCGGAGTAAAAATGCACGCTTCAAGATTGCCCAAGTCGAATTCCACCACGTTGACACATCTTGTACCAGCTTCTTCGCAGTAACATCTGCTGCGACTACATCCGCAACTTTTTTAAAGTTTTGCAGTCGCTGTGGCGAGCCGTTGATATATTTCGTGAAGTCACGAACTCTACGAACAATCGTACCCGCTGTCCAAAACATTTAGACAATTACCATATTAGCTCAAAAAATTGCAACAATATATATGGAGGTTAAACTTTTTCGATTTCAATATCTCGATCCAGAAGTCGCGCATCGACGGACATTGGGTTGATGATCTCAACAATGTTCTGATTGGGTTGCGGATCAAAAGCTCCAAGTAGCTTAATACCAGCATTTGCTATCAGATTGATAACATGCGCCATACAGCCAAGCATATTGTCACTCCTAGTAGATTCAGCAATTATACTCCGTTGCTCCAAACACATTGCAATTGTGCCGTTCGTCGAAGCATTGTCACCTGTAATGCAAAAGAGCTTGTCCAATATATTGAACTTCTCTAATACTTCAGAGAGATGATGTTCAAGGTTCTGCCCACTGTGGTCTCCTTCAATCTCCACCGCAGCAACAATGAGATTCCATAGCTTCCAGTTCTCATCATTATAATGAGCGGTGACCCCCATTATCGAAATGTGATTTGGAGAAGTCCAGCAATCAAAAGTGATGTTCACTTTGGTGTTGAAATTCTCCAATGACATCTTCAACTGATTACACCCTGCAAATATCCACGTTAGAGGTCAAGTTAGAAGAAATATTATATCGCACACGTACCCTTGTAAAATACTTCCAGAACATCATGTCGGATCGTATCTGCGGACATCATTAGAGAACTTGCTGCAGGATTGCATAGCTCAAGAAGCTCGCGTAATTTACTATATTCCACAAACTGATACGGCAAAGAATGCTCTATAATAAGATTGATTAACGCCGTCTTTAATGTCTGTCTGTTCAGTTGGGGTTTTTGTAACTAAACAACAAGTTCATACTACAGAGAAACTAAACGTTTTTTATTTATCATTGCACACACCTTCGGGTTGCCCGATTTCAGAAATGCACGCAATGCACCTTGTTGCGGTTCCTTTTCGTGTATCTGATGCTTGCTCATCAAATGCTTGGCCAAGTTCTTGGTTCCGCTGGTAGCTGTACACACATACGCTGCTCCACAGAGTGCAAACCCGCCGCGATGCTTTGGGACTTGACAAACGCTTTTTCTTCTTCTTTAAGTCTTCTAAATAAGTCCACACCCAGCTTGTCTTCTTGCCACCACTGGACCTGGAATCAACATCTGTTTCCTGGCTGACACTGTCGGCGGACGCAACCGACGATGCAGATTCCGATTGCGTCACTTCGAAATCCATGACCACAGATTTTTTTACTTGTTAGAATCCCTATTTAGAAATTTACCAGCCAATAGTATTTAGAGCCTCTACCATGCCCGATCTCTAAGTGGAATGACTGGAAACGGGACTCAGACCCAGATGCAGCATCATAAATTATCATGAAAAATTCACATTCTTATAAAAAAAAATTTTAAAAGGGACCATTGGGTCCTGGTCCGGGTCGACCCTCTACCCATGACCCGGACCAGCTGGGTCAAACACTGTGTCGACCCAACAAAACTGGTCCAGGTCGGGGCCCTACTTACGAGCAGTTCCTAATTGGTTGATATAGGCCATTATATCAACCAACGAAGACACGCCACGACAGACGTACGCAATGAGTGGTGAGCAGATAGTTGACATGCACATTTGTATTTAGACATAGTTGGATGAGGATAAATAGTGATTGATTGCAGACATTAACTATTATAAATACAGTTCTACTTTTTACTTTAACCAAGTACTCGCTTCTTCTGCCGTCTTCCTCTGCACGTACCAGTGTACGTGAAATTCCGAGGCACCGCCTTATTCTGTCATCAGAATAAGTAGATTGTACTGTTACCAGTACAAGCTTCAGGGTGCCCCGTTACACCTGGTAGCACTTCGTAGTCCGTCCAAGGACCACGTTCACATCAAACATGAGTATGTTAGATGATGAAGATGACCAAAGCTTTCACGCTACGCGTGACGGCTACTCCCATTTGAGCGATGTCGAATGGGATGCGGTTGAACGGATGGGTTCAACCATGGGCATCCATGCTGTTAGCGTCATGCTAGAGGCTCTCAATAGAGATGCCCAACATGCTGCTATCGCCAAGTTCATTCGAAATGAACTTGACGCTGAACGCGAGAAAGTAGCCTTGCTTCACCAACAAGTTTCTCAACAATCAGAGTTGTTGAAAGAACAGGGTGCTCAACAGTTTGAACTGTTGAGACAGCAACAGGCTGCTGCTGGTGGGTCGATGCACTCGCGTCGACACGAGACATTGAAGATTGATATGTCCAAGTATAGGGGAGTCGAAGAGGACTCCCTCTTGAGATGGCTCGTCGAATTAGACGACGCCATAAGGGCGCTTCGCATCGACGACTGGGATATGCAAGTTGCATTTGCCCAATAAAATCTGGCAGGACGTGCCAGGATTTGGGCACTGGGGCTCAAGTTGCACGACCCATATGCGTTTGGGTCGTTAGAAGTCTTCAAGTCGCGGCTCAGACAAACGTTTGAACCGCCTAGAGCAGAGATCGAACTGAACTCTTGAAGTTCAAACAAGGTAAGCATGACGTGCACGCTTACGCTCAACATATACGACATCTCACGAGTTGTACAAGTTCCAACCCGGTTGATAAACACACGTTGGTTTCGGTGTTCATGCAGGGTCTTGCGGATGGTCCCGTCAAGACTCACCTGTTCCGACTTGAACTAGATTCACTAGAACAAGCCATTTCCATTGCGGAACAGGAAGACTTCAGTCTGAGACAGGCTCGCGCCAGCTCGACATCATATCGTCAACCGAGACGATATGACAGCGGAGGTCCATAGACGATGGAGCTCTGTTATGTAGAGAGCGAGAAGGATCACTCTACAGACGACAAGAAGTTGCAGAAATGCAACAGATGTCAAAAGACAGGACACTACGCTTACGAGTGTAGTGCCCCTCGTCCAGTGTATCGCAAAACTGGGCGTAGTGACCGTCCACCCATGAGAAAGGGGCAGGGACGTGGGTCCGCACTTGGTGCAAAGACGCAACAACGGGATGGACCGTCAAAAAACGGACAGGATCAGTAGATGCGGAGCACCCTACTGGTCCAGCAACGTCAAGACAATTTGTGGGCCTCTTGATGAAGGTTGCTCCCAACACACAAACGTTGTGCGTTGCTGCTCTAGGTAATGAGATCTCACTCATTACCTCGAAACTCGAAGTGACGAATAAGTTGTCCCTTCGAGCTCTAGTCGATTGTGGGGCGTCCAACCGTTTTGGGCGACGCCAATCGCTAGAAGATGGTCACTTCAAATTCAGTGAATGTGACATACCTCCTACGAGGATGAAGGTACGTCTTGCGACAGGCGCATCTGTAACCGTCATGAAGCGTATAGTGAAGATTCACCATACGCTAGAAGATACCCAATATGACGATGACTTTATCGTATTGGATTTGGATGACAAATTTGATGTTATCCTTGGAATACCGTGGCTCAGAAGGTACGAACCACGAGTAAACTGGCAACATCGAACAGTAACGATGCCTGCCGCTTGTTCATCAGATGGCCATCTGATGAACGTTTTGGAGCGTCCACAAGCGTGTGGATGTACTACGAGTGAGTGCGATGGCCTCACTTGTGGTACGGTCGTTAGTACGACTGCACAAAACCTTAGTGTACCAAACGGTTACACTTCGGAGCAAAGTTCCGGCGGCTGTGAGGAAACACAGGCTGCGCCGAAGGTCCACCACTCGAATAAGTCGGGTGGATCGGGAAAAAGATGTATCACTAGCGAAGAACATCTAGAAGAGAAACAATCGATCGCTCAGGCTAAGCGAAACGATAATCCTAGATCGACTGGAGAGTCTTTCGTAGACGATCTCGCTGTGGTTGCGCAACCCCAGCTAGAGGAAGTTAAGGGAATAAGTCCCGATATTACAAATACGGTGGAAATAAGTTCCCCGAAACCCGAGAGAATAAGTCCCCGGGAAGCCGAAGGAATAAGTCCTTCGAAACCTGAGGGAATAAGTCCCCAGGAAATGACAGAGACATTGAATGTCATAGTCAATGATGGATCAAGTGTAGGCGCTTATACACTTGATCTGATTGCGCCTCCGAAGTTGACTTCGGAGATCACTCAGTTACCAACGCTCGAACATAAAAGGTTCTTGCGTGATCTGCGTAGTGGCAGAGTCAAGCAGATCTGCGTACTCGTCGCTGACGACGAGTGTGTAGCCGACATAAGGTCAGCAGCAGTGTTTACTGAGAACGAGAGAGTTCTCAGTAGTTCATCGAAGAACGAGAGTGTCCTCGATGAAAAGACACGAGTTGAGCGATATGAGTCCCAATCATGGGAATCGCTCAAGACAAATCCTCTCTATGAAGATTTGGTTGAATTCAAGGATGTATTCCCTGAAACTGTTCCGTGCGAGTTACCGAAGGATAAAGGTATTCGACACGAGGTCGAGCTTAAACCAGGCTCGAAGTACTGTGTCATGAAGCAGTGGACACTGCCTCGTGAACAAGTACTTGCGATCGACAAGTTCTTTGCCGATCGTTTAGCTGCGGGCCATGTGAGGGAATCAACTTCCCCACATAGATCTCCAACCTTCTGTGTGCAAAAAGCAACAGGAGGATGGCGGATAGTGCCTGCATTTAACAAATCGAACGCTGCAACGGTACCGGCTCAGACGCCGATACCGAGGAAGGACGTAATCATTGATGGTATGTCAAAGAGTACCATCTTTTCGTCCATGGATTTGATGGATGGCTTCTATCAAATCCTTATGCGAGAACGGGATATACCCTATACCGCAGTTAGCACGCCTTGCGGCATGCTCTGGGAGTGGCTGGTAATGCCACAAGGGCTTAGTAATGCCCCTGCCACGTTCAACAGATGTGTATCACATCTGTTGAGACCAGTACGAGAACTCGCGCCGAGTTGTTTCGATGACGTATTCATCCATAGTCGGGCTATGGATGGAAAGTCGGATGTTGAGGTTCACAGGTACCACGTCCGACAGGTTCTTACAATCATGCGAAAGCATCAATTTTATGCAAACCGCAAGAAGTGTACATTTGCAGCAAGCGAAATACCACTTCTTGGGTGCATCGTTGGTAAGAACGGTGTACGTCCTGATCCCGAAAAGATCAAGGCGATCACCGACTGGCCTGTGCCGGTTGATGTCAAAGGTCTTCGAAAATTCCTTGGGCTAGCGGCGTATTTGCATAAGTATTCACGCAATTACGCCGAGATGACTGTGCACCTCTCTCGTTTGTTGAAAAAGAACGAGAGGTGGTTATGGAACGCTGAATGTCAACGCTCCTTTGAGGGTATCAAGCAGAGCTTGATACAATCCCCAGTCCTAGCAATAGCCGATCAGGACAGGCCATTTCATGTGGTCTGTGATGCCAGCGATTTCGCAATCGGCTGTGCATTAATGCAGTACGATCTTGAAGGCG
The DNA here is from genome assembly GCA_921007115.2 of Peronospora matthiolae. Taxonomy (NCBI): domain Eukaryota; phylum Oomycota; class Peronosporomycetes; order Peronosporales; family Peronosporaceae; genus Peronospora; species Peronospora matthiolae. The sequence goes on along the minus strand of CAKLBY020000109.1, from coordinate 457,481 downwards.
TTAAACGCGTCGTCTGCTATCAGTCGCGTCAGCTGCAACCAGCTGAGCGGAACTATCCAGTGCATGACAAGGAACTCCTTGCCATGAAGTATGCACTCGCGAAGTTCAGAGTCTATCTATTAGGAGATAGACCCTTCATTGTTTACACAGACCATGCGTCATTACGCACGGCAGTGAACAGCCCGCACCTTTCACAACGAATGGCGCGGTGGCTGTCATTCTTTGCAGAGTACAACTTTACGGTACAGTACAAACCAGGACGACTTAATGTCGTCGCTGGTGCACTCTCACGTCGTCCCGACTTTGAAACAGTCGTGAAACCCAACAATGAGACAGCCACTGTTGCGGTTATGACGTCCTCAGTCCCATCTACAACGTTGTATGATGATGTGAGGCGGGCATACGCCCAAGATGGTGAGATTGTGAAGTTTTGTTGACACATCTCTCCCAACCATCCCGAGAATCGTTGAAACGATTGTCGTCTGCGTATCGATCTGCATCAGAACGATACACTACTCGCGACGGTTTACTGTATTATACAGCCGTTTCTGGTGACACACCACGTGTTGTCATTCCAGATGATACTGATCTGCGTTTGCGGATCATGTTCGAGTATCACGATGCTCCTATAGGAGGACATTGTGGCCGAGAGAAAACATATCTCACGGTGAGTCGAGACTTTTACTGGCCCCGCCAGTATCAGTTTGTGCGAAAGTCTGTTCGCGCATGCGAAGTCTGTCAACGAGTGAAGTCAAGTCCTTCACTGCGTGCACCTTTACAGCCTCTACCGGTTCCGGCTGAGTGCTGGGAATCCATCTCAATGGATTTCGTCTTCGGGTTACCCAAAGACGCACGCGGGAATACGGGTATTCTCGTTATTGTTGATAGATTCAGCAAAATGGTACACCTTGTGGCTGTACCAGAGACAATCACGGCAAGTGGCTGTGCTTGTGTCTTTATTGACACCATCTTCCGACTTCATGGGTTGCCCCGTGAACTCGTATCAGACAGAGATCCACGATTCACTGCTGATTTCTGGCGTTTCGTGTTCAAATCACTCGGAACGCGCTTGAAGATGTCAACATCTGATCATCCAGAGTCAGATGGTCAGACGGAACGTGCCAATCGTGTCCTCGAAGAGATACTTCGAGGATACGTACACTCCTTTAAAAGTTGGAGTGAGTTTTTACCAATGGTAGAGTTTGCCATTTACAACTCGGTGCGTGCGTCCACGACACATACACCGTTTTACGTGAATGGCTTGCGCCATCCGCGTGTACCCACCTTACTAGAGTGTAACTCTGGTTTAAGTGAGGGAGGGACTCGCGCGAGCGTAAAACCGATTTGGTTCACGCTCATCACGCTCTGACGAAGAAGTCATTGCGTTTGATGCCGATATCGATAACATCGATATCGAAGAAGATGATGCCAGTGAGAGTGCGGAAGCCCTCACTGAAGAAAAGGTTGATGTTGCTGCAGTGCACTCACAGCGCACTAAAGCTAACGAGTCATCAGATGAGTTCATACTGGCTCGTGAAACGGTAGTCCGTTTTGTGCAAGACTCCATCGCCGAAGCGGTGGATAAGCAAAATCAAAACGCAGACCAGAATGAAAGGCCAATTAATCTTTTATTTAACAAAGGTGAATTAGTCCTACTGTCTACGGTTAATCTACCAAAGCATGTAGTGACTAACTTGGGTAGCAGTAAACTACTACCCAAGTACATCGGCCCATTTCGTGTATTGCACCGCCTAGGCAACGCATACACGATCGAATTGCCACGTAAGATGCGAACGCATCCCACGTTTACGTTGGTCGGCTTAAGCCGTACCATCAGTACGCTGCTTCTTCCGATGAAGAACGCCCTTGCGCTCAAGCATCTCGCAGAGAGCCTTGTGCTCCCGATGGTGGGCATCAACAAGGGTCTGAAGAGCAGCTATCTCATCCCGAGACCGATCAGCAATCCCACGAGCTACCCTTAGATCGTCACGAAGAGATGTCAGAGCTCTCTCGTTCTCAAGCTGAGCAAAGGCAAACTCAGCTCGATGCTTCAAGACAGCGTCCGCCAGTTGAAGACGCCTGTCCCGCTCATGTTCGAGATCGCCGCGTAACCCTTGCGTTACGCGATCAAAGAAGCTCTCGGGAACACACCGATCCACATGCTCGAGGTTATGGATGTAAACGTTCCACGCTTGAAGTAGTGAGGGACCATCACGTTTGTGATTCCCACTGTACCATCGATGTCTAAAGAAAGCATCGATGAAGAATTCATTCTCAGCGCGATAGTTTTTCGCGCTGGGGTCAAGGTGATGAATCCTTGACGAATCGAACAATCGTGTTCGATAACGATCACTCGTCGTCGCCGACAAGTGATCCATGACGGATTTTGGAGGCATTCATGCCTTCTTTTCTGGAGCGAGACGCAAGACATTACGGTCCCGCTCTTCCTGCGATGTGCCGACAGAAGTACTGGTACCTCGCTGTGAAGTGGTGTCAATAGGAGAAACGACACCACTATTAGCGCCCGAGTCTCGCGACCTCGAGCGCCTTCGCTTCGGCGATGATTCATCTGATTCGTCAGATGAACCAAAGATGCTGCGACGCAAAGCATCGTCCATGCCACGCTTGGCAGGCGGCTTGGTTTCGATCGCCGTCGATACGGATCCATCTTCCGTATCAGGAGAGTATGATGCACCGAGCTCATACTCTGTGAAGACACGAGTGTCTTCATGACGAGCGCCAGCATCACCAAGTGACACAGGCTGAGTCGCTTCAGCAACCGATGGGACATCAGTTACTATGTTTTCTGCTTCGGCGTCCGCACAGAGACGTGCGGACGCGCGCTCGGCGGCCTTGCTCGCGCACCGCATGGGCTTGTTAACCATGCGATGAACTGTTGGGAAGTGTACTCGGACCAACAAGTGCAGACCCTGTCCCAAATGATTTGGGACGAGTAACCATTTAGTCAATCAGTCACAAAAGTGACCGATGGTTAAGGGGGGGATGATGTAACGGGTGAATCGTTACATGACAATTTATAAGAAATTGTTAATAGAATATAACTATAAGAGTTATATTCTCAGAATATTGTCATAAGGACAATATTCTGTAGCACTTACGAGTAGATCCTAATTGGTTGATATAAGCCATTATATCAACCAACGAAGACGCGCCACGACAGACGCACGCAATGAGTGGTGAGCAGATAACTGATTTACACATTTGTATTCAGACATAGTTAGATGAAGATAAATAGTGATTTATTGCAGACATTAACTATTACTAAATACAGTTCTACTTTTTACTCTAACCAAGTACTCGCTTCTTCTTACCGTCTTCCTCTGCACGTACGAGTGTACGTGAAGTTACGAGGCGCCGCCTTATTCTGTTATCAGAATAAGTAGCTTGTACTGTCACCAGTACAAGCTTCAGGGTGCCCCGTTACACCTGGTAGCACTTCGTAGTCCGTCCAAGGACCGCGTTCACATCCAACATGAATATGTTGGATGATGAAGATGACCAAAGCTTTCACGCTACGCGTGACGGCTACTCCCATTTGAGCGATGTCGAATGGGATGCGGTTGAACGAATGGGTTCGACCATGGGCATCCATGCTGTTAGCGTCATGCTAGAGGCTCTCAATAGAGATGCCCAACATGCTACTATCGCCAAGTTCATTCAAAATGAACTTGACGCAGAACGCGAGAAAGTAGCCTTGCTTCACCAACAAGGTTCTCAACAAGCAGAGTTGTTGAGAGAACAGGGTGCTCAACAGTTTGAGCTGTTGAGACAGCAGCAGGCTGCTGCTGGCGGGTCGATGCACTCGCGTCGGCCCGAGACTTTGAAGATTGACATCTCAAAGTATGGGGGGGTCGAAGAAGACTCCCTCTTGAGATGGTTCGTCGAATTGGATGACGCCATAAGGGCGCGTCGCATCGACGACGGGGATATGCAAGTTGCATTTGCCCAGTCAAATCTGGCAGGACGTGCCAAGACTTGGGCACTGGGGCTCAAGCTGCACGACCCATATGCGTTTGGGTCGTTGGAAGTCTTCAAGTCGCGGCTCAGACAAACGTTTGAAACCACCAACCACCTGCGGGGCGGCCCCCCCGGCCCCCCCCCTCTCTTCGAGCGCAAGGGGGGTGAGCCGTGTGCCCCCCCCTTCCCCACAAATAAAACACAAGTGTTGTGTTTGTTCATGTCCGGTGGGGGGCCACCGCTGGTTTTTGTTTTTGTTCGGGGGCTTTCGTGGGGGCCCCCCCAACCACCCCCTTTTCCGGGTTGAACTAGATTCACTAGAACAAGCCATTTCAATTGCGGAGCAGGAAGACTTCAGTCTGAGACAGGCTCGCGCCAGCTCGACATCATATCGTCAACCGAGACGATATGACAACGGAGGTCCAGAGCCGATGGAACTCTGTTATGTAGAGAGCGAGAAGGCTCGCTCTACAGGCTACAAGAAGTTGCAGAGATGCAACAGATGTCAAAAGACAGGACACTACGCTTACGAGTGTAGTGCCCCTCGTCCAGTGTCTCGCGACACTGGGCGTAGTGACCGTCCACCCATGAGAAAGGGGCAGGGACGAGGGTCCGCAGTTGGTGCAAAGACGCAACAACGGGATGGACCGTCAAAAAACGGACAGGATCAGTAGGTGCGGAGCACCCTACTGATACAGCAACGTCAAGAGAATTTGTGGGCCTCTTGATGAAGGTTGCTCCCAACACACAGACATTGTGCGTTGCTGCTCTAGGTAATGAGATCTCACTCATTACCTTGAAACTCGAAGTGACGAATAAGTTGTCCCTTCGAGCTCTAGTCGATTGTGGGGCGTCCAACAATTTTGTGCGACGCCAATCGCTAGAAGATGGTCACTTTAAATTCAGTGAATGTGACACACCTCCTACGAGGATGACGGTACGTCTTGCGACAGGCGCATCCGTAACCGTCATGAAGCGTATAGTGAGTATCCACTATACGCTAGAAGATACCCAATACGACGATGACTTTATCGTATTGGATTTGGATGACAAATTTGATGTCATCCTTGGAATACCGTGGCTCAGAAGGTACGAACCACGGGTAAACTGGCAACATCGGACAGTAACGATGCCTGCCGCTTGTTCATCAGATGGCCATCTGATGAACGTTTTGGAGAGTCCACAAGCGTGTGGATGTACTACGAGTGAGTGCGATGGCCTCACTTGTGGTACGGTCGTTAGTACGACTGCACAAAACCTTAGTGTACCAAACGGTTACACTTCGGAGCAAAGTTCCGGCGGCTGTGAGGAAACACAGGCTGCGCCGAAGGTCCACCACTCGAATAAGTCGGGTGGATCGGGACAAAGATGTATCCCTGGCGAGGGAACATCTAGAAGAGAAACAATCGATCGCTCAGGTTAAGCGAAACGATAATCCTAGATCGACTGGAGAGTCTTTCGTAGACGATCTCGCTGTGGTTGCGCAACCCCAGCTAGAGGAAGTAAAGGGAATAAGTCCCAAGATTACAAATACGGTGGAAATAAGTTCCCCGAAACCCGAGAGAATAAGTCCCCGGGAAGCCGAAGGAATAAGTCCTTCGAAACCTGAGGGAATAAGTCCCCAGGAAATGACAGAGACATTGAATGTCATAGTCAATAACGGATCATGTGTAGGCGCTTATACACTTGATCTGATTGCGCCTCCGAAGTTAACTTCGGAGATCACTCAGTTGCCAACGCTCGAACATGAAAGATTCTTGCGTGATCTGCGTAGTGGCAAAGTCAAGCAGATCTGCATACTCGTCGCTGAAGACGAGTATGTAACCGACATAAGGTCAGCAACAGTGTTTACTGAGAACGAGAGAGTTCTCAGTAGTTCATCTATGGACGAGAGTGTCCTAGATGAAAAGACACGAATTGAGCGATATGAGTCCCAATCATGGGAATCGCTCAAGGAAAATCCTCTCTATGAAGATTTGGTTGAATTCAAGGATGTATTCCCTGAAACTGTTCCGTGCGAATTACCGAAGGATAAAGGTATTCGACACGAAGTCGAGCTTAAACCAGGCTCGAAGTACTGTGTCATGAAGCAGTGGCCACTGCCTCGTGAACAAGTACTTGCGATCGACAAGTTCTTTGCCGATCGTTTAGCAGCGGGCCATGTGAGGGAATCAACTTCCCCACATAGCTCTCCGACCTTCTGTGTGCGAAAAGCAACAGGAGGATGGCGGATAGTGCACGCGTTTAACAAATTGAACGCTGCAACGGTACCGGCTCAGACGCCGATACCGAGGAAGGACGTAATCATTGATGGTATGTCAAAGAGTACCATCTTTTCGTCCATGGATTTGATGGATGGCTTCTACCAAATCCTTATGCGGGAAAGGGATATACCCTATACCGCAGTTAGCACGCCTAGCGGCATGCTCTGGGAATGGCTAGTAATGCCACAAGGGCTCAGTAATGCCCCTGCCACGTTCAACAGGTGTGTATCACATCTGTTGAGGCCAGTACGAGAATTCGCGCCGAGTTATTTCGATGACGTATTCATCCATAGTCGAGCTATGGATGGAAAGTCGGACGTTGAGGTTCACAAGTACCACGTCCGACAAGTTCTTACAATCATGCGAAAGCATCAATTGTATGCAAACCTCAAGAAGTGTATATTTGCAGCAAGCGAAATACCACTTCTTGGGTGCATCGTTGGTAAGAACGGTGTACGTCCTGATCCCGAAAAGATCAAGGCGATCACCGACTGGCCCGTGCCGGTCGATGTCAAAGGTCTTCGAAAATTCCTTGGGCTAGCGGCGTATTTGCATAAGTATTCACGCAATTACGCCGAGATGACTGTGCACCTCTCTCGTTTGTTGAAAAAGAACGAGAGGTGGTTATGGAACGCTGAATGTCAACGCTCCTTTGAGGGTATCAAGCAGAGCTTGATACAATCCCCAGTCCTAGCAATAGCCGATCAGGACGGGCCATTTCATGTGGTCTGTGATGCCAGCGATTTCGCAATCGGCTGTGCATTAATGCAGTACGATCTTGAAGGCGTTGAACGCGTCGTCTGCTATCAGTCGCGTCAGCTGCAACCAGCTGAGCGGAACTATCCAGTGCATGACAAGGAACTCCTTGCCATGAAGTATGCACTCGCGAAGTTCAGAGTCTATCTATTAGGAGATAGACCCTTCATTGTTTACACTGACCATGCGTCATTACGCACGGCAGTGAACAGCCCGCACCTTTCACAACGAATGGCGCGGTGGTTGTCATTCTTTGCAGAATACAACTTTACGGTCGAGTACAAACCAGGACGACTTAATGTCGTCGCTGATGCACTCTCACGTCGTCCCGACTTTGAAACAGTCGCGAAACCCAACAGTGAGACAGTCACTGTTGCGGTTATGACGTCCTCAGTTCCATCTACAACGTTGTATGATGATGTGAGGCGGGCATACGCCCAAGATGGTGAGATAGTGAAGTTGTTGTCACATCTCTCCCAACCATCTCGAGAATCGTTGAAACGATTGTCGTCTGCGTATCGATCTGCATCAGATCGATACACTACTCGTAACGGTTTACTGTACTATACAGCCGTTTCTGGTGACACACCACGTGTTGTCATTCCAGATGATACTGATCTGCGTTTGCGGATCATGTTCGAGTATCACGATGCTCCTATAGGAGGACATCGTGGCCGAGAGAAAACATATCTCACGGTAAGTCGAGACTTTTACTGGCCCCGCCAGTATCAGTTTGTGCGAAAGTATGTTCGCGCATGCGAAGTCTGCCAACGAGTGAAGTCAAGTCCTTCACTGCGTGCACCTTTACAGCCTCTACCGGTTCCGGCTGAGTGCTGGGAATCCATCTCAATGGATTTCGTCTTCGGGTTACCCAAAGACGCACGCGGGAATACGGGTATTCTCGTTATTGTTGATAGATTCAGCAAAATGGTACACCTTGTGGCTGTACCAGAGACAATCACGGCAAGTGGCTGTGCTTGTGTCTTTATTGACACCATCTTCCGACTTCATGGGTTGCCCCGTGAACTCGTATCAGACAGAGATCCACGATTCACTGCTGATTTCTGGCGTTCCGTGTTCAAATCACTCGGAACGCGCTTGAAGATGTCAACATCTGATCATCCAGAGTCAGATGGTCAGACGGAACGTGCCAATCGTGTCCTTGAAGAGATACTTCGAGGATACGTACACTCCTTTAAGAGTTGGAGTGAGTTTTTGCCGATGGTAGAGTTTGCCATCAACAACTCGGTGCATGCGTCCACGACACATACACCGTTTTACGTGAATGGCTTGCGCCATCCGCGTGTACCCACCTTACTAGAGTGTAACTCTGGTTTAAGGGGGGAGGGACTCGCGCGAGCAAAAACCGATTTGGTTCACGCTCATCACGCTCTGACGAAGAAGTCATTGCGTTTGATGCCGATATCGATAACATCGATATCGAAGAAGATGATGCCAGTGAGAGTGCGGAAGCCCTCACTGAAGAAGATGATCCCAGTGAGAGTGCGGAAGCCCTCACTGAAGAAAAGGTTGTTGTCGCTGCAGTGCGCTCACAGCACACTGAAGCTAACGAGTCATCAGATGAGTTCATACTGGCTCGTGAAACGGTAGTCCGTTTTGTGCAAGACTCCATCGCCGAAGCGGTGGATAAGCAAAAGCAAAACGCTGACAAGAATGGAAGGGCAAACACTCTTTTATTTAATAAAGGTGACATAGTCCTACTGTCTACGGTTAATCTACCAAAGCATGTAGTGACTAACTTGGGTAGTAGTAAACTACTACCCAAGTACATCGGCCCATTTCGTGTATTGCACCGCCTAGGCAACGCATACACGATCGAATTGCCACGTAAGATGCGAACGCATCCCACGTTTACGTTGGTCGGCTTAAGCCGTACCATCAGTACGCTGCTTCTTCCGATGAAGAACGCCCTTGCGCTCAAGCATCTCGCAGAGAGCCTTGTGCTCCCGATGGTGGGCATCAACAAGGGTCTGAAGAGCAGTTATCTCAGCCCGAGACCGATCAACAATCCCACGAGCTACCCTTAGCTCGTCACGAAGAGATGTCAGAGATCTCTCGTTCTCAAGCTGAGCAAAGGCAAACTCAGCTCGATGCTTCGAGGCAGTGTCCACCATCTGGAGACGCCTATTCCGCTCATGCTCGAGATCGTCGCGTAACCCTTGCGTTACGCGATCAAAGAAGCTCTCGGGAACACACCGATCCACATGATCGTGTGGAGAGCGTCTTTCCTCCTCCTCCACCTCCATTAGAGGACTCTCGCGGTGGCCAGCGCTATCTAGTAGAGCAGCTGTTGAACCACCGCGATGTGAACGGACGTCGGACGAGTTACCTCGTCCGGTGGCGCGGCTATCCCCCGTCCTGGGATTCTTGGGAGCCCCGCTCCCAATTGATGGTTGACGTACTGGGTCTGGTCGAGCAGTACGACGCGACACATCCTGTGCCGCAGAAGGACCGCCGGAGAAAGTCTTCCCGGCACGGTCGTAAAGGGATTTCAGGTTGTCAATCCCTTCGTACATCTCAGTAGAGACACGTACGCGCCACCACGGGCTGGTAAGGAGGTAAGCCTCCTTAGGTGCTCGTGCAGAGTTGTTCACACAACATGGGCACGAGTCTCCCCAAGAGAGGCAGGGTAATCCTTTCTCCCTTGACAGACGATGCAGCTTGTAGCGTGCACCTGTCGGGGTTCGCTTTTCAAACTTATCACGAGCTTTGATAAGTTTGTCGTTCCAAGCGTCACGACCTACATCCTCGAGATTATGGATGTAGGCGTTCCACGCCTGAAGTAGTGAGGGACCATCACGTTTGTGATTCCCACTGTACCATCGATGTCTGAAGAAAGCATCGATGAAGAACTCATGTTCAGCGCGATAGTCTTTCGCGCTGGGGTCAAGGTGATGAATCCTTGACGAATCGAACAATCGTGTTCGATAACGATCACTCGTCGTCGCCGACAAGTGATCCATGACAGATTTAGGAGGCATCCATGCCTTCTTTTCTGGAGCGAGACGCAACACATTGCGGTCCCGCTCTTCCTGCGACGTGCCGACAGAAGTACTGGCACCTCGCTGTGAAGTGGTGTCAATAGGAGAAACGACACCACTATTAGCGCCCGAGTCTCGCGACCTCGAGCGCCTTCGCTTCGGCGATGGTTCATCTGACTCATCAGATGAACCAAAGATGCTGCGACGCAAAGCATCGTCCATGCCACGCTTGGCAGGCGGCTTGGATTCAATTGCCGTCGATACGGATCCGTCATCCGTATCAGGAGAGTACGAGACACCGAGCTCGTACTCTGTGAAGACACGAGTGTCTTCATGACCAGCGCCTGCATCACCAGGTGATACAGGCTGAGTCGATTCAGCAACCGATGGGACATCAGTTGCTGTAGTTTCTGCTTCGGCGTCCGCACAGAGACGTGCAGACGCGCTCTCGGCGGCCTTGCTCGCGCATCGCATGGGCTTGTTTACCATGCGATGAGATGTTGGAAAGTGGACGCGGACCAACAAGTGCAAACCCTGTCCCAAATGATTTGGGATGAGTATCCATTTAGTCAATCAGTCACTAAAGTGACTGATGGTTAAGGGGGGGGTGATGTAACGGGGTGAATCGTTACATAACAATTTATAAGAAATTGTTAATAGAATATAACTATAAGAGTTATATTCTCAGAATATTGTCATAAGGACAATATGCTGTAGCACTTCCAAGTAGTTCCTAATTGGTTGATATAGGCCATTATATCAACCAACGAAGACGCGCCACGACAGACGCACGCAATGAGTGGTGAGCAGATAACTGATTTACACATTTGTATTCAGACATAGTTAGATGAAGATAAATAGTGATTTATTGCAGACATTAACTATACTAAATACAGTTCTACTTTTTACTTTAACCAAGTACTCGCTTCTTCTTACCGTCTTCCTCTGCACGTACGAGTGTACGTGAAGTTACGAGGCGCCGCCTTATTCTGTTATCAGAATAAGTAGCTTGTACTGTCACCAGTACAAGCTTCAGGGTGCCCCGTTACAGCAGACATTAACTATTATAAATACAGTTCTACTTTTTACTTAAACTAAGTAGTCGCTTCTTCTACCGTCTTCCTCTGCACGTACCAGTGTACGTGAAGTTCCGAGGCACCGCCTTGTTCTGTCATCAGAATAAGTAGCTTGTACTGTTACCAGTACAAGCTTCAGGGTGCCCCGTTACACCCAGTACTACAGCGACAGAGCGTACCCAAAAACCATGCTGTGCGCGAGTTTTGACACCTTTTTTTATGCATCCTCTCTGCTTCGACGTTCGAAGCCTGGTTCATCGACTTGCTGATCTTTCGTGCGACGCCTGGTTTCTTGCAAGAGAGATCTACGTTTGCTTACTCATCGCTTCCGTACTTGCGCAAATCACACTATTTGAAGCCGAAAGGCTTCTCGAAGTGAACTAGAAAGCTTTTAAACTGCTTGCTGCCGCTTCGTTCGTGCACGCGACAAACAAGCGGCAGTGTTTTGACTCGTAGTTGATATGGTTGACCAGGTATCGATTGCAGCGTCAATCCTACTTTGTCATCGATCTTCTGAGGTCTATTTAGATGACGCCGACGATCGTGTCAACTAGAAAGTGTAACGGGGCACCCTGAAGCTTGTACTGGTGACAGTACAAGCTACTTATTCTGATAACAGAATAAGGCGGTGCCTCGTAACTTCACGTACACTCGTACGTGCAGAGGAAGACGGTAAGAAGAAGCGAGTACTCGGTTAGAGTAAAAAGTAGAACTGTATTTATAATAGTTAATGTCTGCAATAAATCACTATTTATCTTCATCTAACTATGTCTAAATACAAATGTGTAAATCAGTTATCTGCTCACCACTCATTGCGTGCGTCTGTCGTGGCGCGTCTTCGTTGGTTGATATAATGGCCTATATCAACCAATTAGGAACTACTTGAAGTGCTACAGAATATTGTCCTTATGACAATATTCTGAGAATATAACTCTTATAGTTATATTCTATTAACAATTTCTTATAAATTGTTATGTAACGATTCACCCCGTTACATCACCCCCCTTAACCATCAGTCACTTTAGTGACTGATTGACTAAATGGATACTCGTCCCAAATCATTTGGGACGGGGTTTGCACTTGTTGGTCCGCGTCCACTTTCCAACATCTCATCGCATGGTAAACAAGCCCATGCGATGCGCGAGCAAGGCCGCCGAGAGCGCGTCTGCACGTCTCTGTGCGGACGCCGAAGCAGAAACTACAGCAACTGATATCCCATCGGTTGCTGAATCGACTCAGCCTGTATCACCTGGTGATGCAGGCGCTGGTCATGAAGACACTCGTGTCTTCACAGAGTACGAGCTCGGTGTCTCGTACTCTCCTGATACGGATGACGGATCCGTATCGACGGCAATTGAATCCAAGCCGCCTGCCAAGCGTGGCATGGACGATGCTTTGCGTCGCAGCATCTTTGGTTCATCTGATGAGTCAGATGAACCATCGCCGAAGCGAAGGCGCTCGAGGTCGCGAGACTCGGGCGCCAATAGTGGTGTCGTTTCTCCAATGGACACCACTTCACAGCGAGGTGCCAGTACTTCTGTCGGCACGTCGCAGGAAGAGCGGGACCGCAATGTGTTGCGTCTCGCTCCAGAAAAGAAGGCATGGATGCCTCCTAAATTCGTCATGGATCACTTGTCGGCGACGACGAGTGATCGTTATCGAACACGATTGTTCGATTCGTCAAGGATTCATCACTTGACCCCAGCGCGAAAGACTATCGCGCTGAACATGAGTTCTTCATCGATGCTTTCTTCAGACATCGATGGTACAGTGGGAATCACAAACGTGATGGTCCCTCACTACTTCAGGCGTGGAACGCCTACATCCATAATCTCGAGGATGTAGGTCGTGACGCTTGGAACGACAAACTTATCAAAGCTCGTGATAAGTTTGAAAAGCGAACCCCGACAGGTGCACGCTACAAGCTGCATCGTCTGTCAAGGGAGAAAGGATTACCCTGCCTCCCTTGGGGAGACTCGTGCCCATGTTGTGTGAACAACTCTGCACGAGCACCTAAGGAGGCTTACCTCCTTACCAGCCCGTGGTGGCGCGTACGTGTCTCTACTGAGATGTACGAAGGGATTGACAACCTGAAATCCCTTTACGACCGTGCCGGGAAGACTTTCTCCGGCGGTCCTTCTGCGGCACAGGATGTGTCGCGTCGTACTGCTCGACCAGACCCAGTACGTCAACCATCAATTGGGAGCGGGGCTCCCAAGAATCCCAGGACGGGGGATAGTTGGCGCCACCGGACGAGGTAACTCGTCCGACGTCCGTTCACGTCGCGGTGGTTCAACAGCTGCTCAACTAGATAGCGCTGGCCACCGCGAGAGTCCTCTAATGGAGGTGGAGGAGGAGGAAAGACGCTCTCCACACGATCATGTGGATCGGTGTGTTCCCGAGAGTCTTTTGATCGCGTAACGCAAGGGTTACGCGACGATCTCGAGCATGAGCGGAATAGGCGTCTCCAGATGGTGGACACTGCCTCGAAGCATCGAGCTGAGTTTGCCTTTGCTCAGCTTGAGAACGAGAGATCTCTGACATCTCTTCGTGACGAGCTAAGGGTAGCTCGTGGGATTGTTGATCGGTCTCGGGCTGAGATAACTGCTCTTCAGACCCTTGTTGATGCCCACCATCGGGAGCACAAGGCTCTCTGCGAGATGCTTGAGCGCAAGGGCGTTCTTCATCGGAAGAAGCAGCGTACTGGTGGTACGGCTTAAGCCTACCAACATAAATGTGGGATGCGTTCGCATCTTACGTGGTAACTCGATCGTGTATGCATTGCCTAGGCGGTGCAATACACGAAATGGGCCAATGTACTTGGGTAGTAGTTTACTGCTACCCAAGTTAGTCACTACATGTTTTGGTAGATTAACCGTAGACAGTAGGACTAAGTCACCTTTATTAAATAAAAGAGTGTTTGCCCTTCCATTCTTGTCAGCGTTTTGCTTTTGCTTATCCACCGCTTCGGCGATGGAGTCTTGCACAAAACGGACTACCGTTTCACGAGCCAGTATGAACTCATCTGATGACTCGTTAGCTTCAGTGTGCTGTGAGCGCACTGCAGCGACAACAACCTTTTCTTCAGTGAGGGCTTCCCGCACTCTCACTGGGATCATTGTCTTCAGTGAGGGCTTCCGCACTCTCACTGGCATCATCTTCTTCGATATCGATGTTATCGATATCGGCATCAAACGCAATGACTTCTTCGTCAGAGCGTGATGAGCGTGAACCAAATCGGTTTTTGCTCGCGCGAGTCCCTCCCCCCTTAAACCAGAGTTACACTCTAGTAAGGTGGGTACACGCGGATGGCGCAAGCCATTCACGTAAAACGGTGTATGTGTCGTGGACGCATGCACCGAGTTGTTGATGGCAAACTCTACCATTGGCAAAAACTCACTCCAACTTTTAAAGGAGTGTACGTATCCTCGAAGTATCTCTTCGAGGACACGGTTGGCACGTTCCGTCTGACCATCTGACTCTGGATGATCAGATGTTGACATCTTCAAGCGCGTTCCGAGTGATTTGAACACGGAACGCCAGAAATCAGCAGTGAATCGTGGATCTCTGTCTGATACGAGTTCACGGGGCAACCCATGAAGTCGGAAGATGGTGTCAATAAAGACACAAGCACAGCCACTTGCCGTGATTGTCTCTGGTACAGCCACAAGGTGTACCATTTTGCTGAATCTGTCAACAAATACGAGAATACCCGTATTCCCGCGTGCGTCTTTGGGTAACTCCGAAGACGAAATCCATTGAGATGGATTCCCAGCACTCAGCCGGAACCGGTAGAGGCTGTAAAGGTGCACGCAGTGAAGGACTTGACTTCACTCGTTGGCAGACTTCGCATGCGCGAACATACTTTCGCACAAACTGATACTGGCGGGGCCAGTAAAAGTCTCGACTTACCGTGAGATATGTTTTCTCTCGGCCACGATGTCCTCCTATAGGAGCATCGTGATACTCGAACATGATCCGCAAACGCAGATCAGTATCATCTGGAATGACAACACGTGGTGTGTCACCAGAAACGGCTGTATAGTACAGTAAACCGTTACGAGTAGTGTATCGATCTGATGCAGATCGATACGCAGACGACAATCGTTTCAACGATTCTCGAGATGGTTGGGAGAGATGTGACAACAACTTCACTATCTCACCATCTTGGGCGTATGCCCGCCTCACATCATCATACAACGTTGTAGATGGAACTGAGGACGTCATAACCGCAACAGTGACTGTCTCACTGTTGGGTTTCACGACTGGTTCAAAGTCGGGACGACGTGAGAGCGCATCAGCGACGACATTAAGTCGTCCTGGTTTGTACTCGACCGTAAAGTTGTATTCTGCAAAGAATGACAACCACCGCGCCATTCGTTGAGAAAGGTGCGGGCTGTTCACTGCCGTGCGTAAGGACGCATGGTCAGTGTAAACAACGAAGGGTCTATCTCCTAATAGATAGACTCTGAACTTCGCGAGTGCATACTTCATGGCAAGGAGTTCCTTGTCATGCACTGGATAGTTCCGCTCAGCTGGTTGCAGCTGACGCGACTGATAGCAGACGACGCGTTCAACGCCTTCAAGGTCGTACTGCATTAATGCACAGCCGATTGCGAAATCGCTGGCATCACAGACCACATGAAATGGCCTGTCCTGATCGGCTATTGCTAGGACTGGGGATTGTATCAAGCTCTGCTTGATACCCTCAAAGGAGCGTTGACATTCAGCGTTCCATAACCACCTCTCGTTCTTTTTCAACAAACGAGAGAGGTGCACAGTCATCTCGGCGTAATTGCGTGAATACTTATGCAAATACGCCGCTAGCCCAAGGAATTTTCGAAGACCTTTGACATCGACCGGCACAGGCCAGTCGGTGATCGCCTTGATCTTTTCGGGATCAGGACGTACACCGTTCTTACCAACGATGCACCCAAGAAGTGGTATTTCGCTTGCTGCAAATATACACTTCTTGAGGTTTGCATACAATTGATGCTTTCGCATGATTGTAAGAACTTGTCGGACGTGGTACTTGTGAACCTCAACGTCCGACTTTCCATCCATAGCTCGACTATGGATGAATACGTCATCGAAATAACTCGGCGCGAATTCTCGTACTGGCCTCAACAGATGTGATACACACCTGTTGAACGTGGCAGGGGCATTACTGAGCCCTTGTGGCATTACTAGCCATTCCCAGAGCATGCCGCTAGGCGTGCTAACTGCGGTATAGGGTATATCCTGTTCCCGCATTAGGATTTGATAGAAGCCATCCATCAAATCCATGGACGAAAAGATGGTACTCTTTGACATACCATCAATGATTACGTCCTTCCTCGGTATCGGCGTCTGAGCCGGTACCGTTGCAGCGTTCAATTTGTTGAACGCGTGCACTATCCGCCACCCTCCTGTTGCTTTTCGCACACAGAAGGTCGGAGAGCTATGTGGGGAAGTTGATTCCCTCACATGGCCTGGCTGCTAAACGATCGGCAAAGAACTTGTCGATCGCAAGTACTTGTTCACGAGGCAGTGGCCACTGCTTCATGACACAGTACTTCGAGCCTGGTTTAAGCTCGACTTCGTGTCGAATACCTTTATCCTTCGGTAATTCGCACGGAACAGTTTCAGGGAATACATCCTTGAATTCAACCAAATCCTCATAGAGAGGGTTTTCCTTGAGCGATTCCCATGATTGGGACTCATATCGCTCAATTCGTGTCTTTTCATCTAGGACACTCTCGTCCATAGATGAACTACTGAGAACTCTCTCGTTCTCAGTAAACACTGTTGCTGACCTTATGTCGGTTACATACTCGTCGTCAGCGACGAGTATGCAGATCTGCTTGACTTTGCCACTACGCAGATCACGCAAGAACCTTTTATGTTCGAGCGTTGGCAACTGAGTGATCTCCGAAGTTAACTTCGGAGGCGCAATCAGATCAAGTGTATAAGCGCCTACACATGATCCGTTATTGACTATGACATTCAATGTCTCTGTCATTTCCTGGGGACTTATTCCCTCAGGCTTCGAAGGACTTATTCCTTCGTCTTCCCGGGGACTTATTCCCGCGGGTTTCGGGGAACTTATTTCCGCCGTATTTGTAATCTTGGGACTTATTCCCTTTACTTCCTCTAGCTGGGGTTGCGCAACCACAGCGAGATCCTCTACGAAAGACTCTCCAGTCGATCTAGGATTATCGTTTCGCTTAACCTGAGCGATCGATTGTTTCTCTTCTAGATGTTCCCCTCTAGGGATACATCTTTGTCCCAGTCCACCCGACTTATTCGAGTGGTGGACCTTCGGCGCAGCCTGTGTTTCCTCACAGCCGCCGGAACTTGGCTCCGAAGTGTAACCGTTTGGTACACTAAGGTTTTGTGCAGTCGTACTAACGACCGTACCACAAGTGAGGCCATCGCACTCACTCGTAGTACATCCACACGCTTGTGGACGTTTCCAAAACGTTCATCAGATGGCCATCTGATGAACAAGCGGCAGGCATCGTTACTGTCCGATGTTGCCAGTTTACCCGTGGTTCGTACCTTCTGAGCCACGGTATTCCAAGGATGACATCAAATTTGTCATCCAAATGCAATACGACAAAGTCATCGTCATATTGGGTATCTTCTAGCGTATAGTGAATCTTCACTATACGCTTCATGACGGTTACGGATGCGCCTGTCGCAAGACGTACCGTCATCCTCGTAGGAGGTGTGTCACATTCACTGAATTTAAAGTGACCATCTTCTAGCGATTGGCGTCGCACAAAATTGTTGGACGCCCCACAATCGACTAGAGCTCGAAGGGACAACTTATTCGTCACTTCGAGTTTCAAGGTAATGAGTGAGATCTCATTACCTAGAGCAGCAACGCACAATGTCTGTGTGTTGGGAGCAACCTTCATCAAGAGGCCTACAAATTCTCTTGACGTTGCTGGATCAGTAGGGTGCTCCGCACCTACTGATCCTGTCCGTTTTTTTGACGGTCCATCCCGTTGTTGCGTCTTTGCACCAACTGCGGACCCTCGTCCCTGCCCCTTTCTCATGGGTGGACGGTCACTACGCCCAGTGTCGCGAGACACTGGACGAGGGGCACTACACTCGTAAGCGTAGTGTCCTGTCTTTTGACATCTGTTGCATCTCTGCAACTTCTTGTAGCCTGTAGAGCGAGCCTTCTCGCTCTCTACATAACAGAGTTCCATCGGCTCTGGACCTCCGTTGTCATATCGTCTCGGTTGACGATATGATGTCGAGCTGGCGCGAGCCTGTCTCAGACTGAAGTCTTCCTGCTCCGCAATGGAAATGGCTTGTTCTAGTGAATCTAGTTCAAGCCGGAACAGGTGAGTCTTGACGGGACCATCCGCAAGACCCTGCATGAACACCGAAACCAACGTGTGTTCATCCACCGGATTGGAACTTATACAACTCGTGAGATGTCGTATATGTTGAGCGTAAGCGTGCACATCACGCTTACCCTGCTTGAGCTTCAAGAGTTCGGTTCGAGCTCTGAACTCAGCTCTAGGCGGTTCAAACGTTTGTCTGAGCCGCGACTTGAAGACTTCCAACGACCCAAACGCATATGGGTCGTGCAGCTTGAGCCCCAGTGCCCAAGTCTTGGCACGTCCTGCCAGATTTGACTGGGCAAATGCAACTTGCATATCCCCGTCGTCGATGCGACGCGCCCTTATGGCGTCATCCAATTCGACGAACCATCTCAAGAGGGAGTCTTCTTCGACCCCTCTATACTTTGAGATGTCAATCTTCAAAGTCTCGGGTCGACGCGAGTGCATCGACCCGCCAGCAGCAGCTTGCTGCTGTCTCAACAGTTCAAACTGTTGAGCACCTTGTTCTCTCAACAACTCTGCTTGTTGAGAACCTTGTTGGTGAAGCAAGGCTACTTTCTCGCGTTCTGCGTCAAGTTCATTTTGAATGAACTTGGCGATAGTAGCATGTTGGGCATCTCTATTGAGAGCCTCTAGCATGACGCTAACAGCATGGATGCCCATGGTCGAACCCATTCGTTCAACCGCATCCCATTCTACATCGCTCAAATGGGAGTAGCCGTCACGCGTAGCGTGAAAGCTTTGGTCATCTTTCATCATCCAACATATTCATGTTGGATGTGAACGCGGTCCTTGGACGGACTACGAAGTGCTACCAGGTGTAACGGGGCACCCTGAAGCTTGTACTGGTGACAGTACAAGCTACTTATTCTGATAACAGAATAAGGCGGTGCCTCGTAACTTCACGTACACTCGTACGTGCAGAGGAAGACGGTAAGAAGAAGCGAGTACTCGGTTAGAGTAAAAGTAGAACTGTATTTATAATAGTTAATGTCTGCAATAAATCACTATTTATCTTCATCTAACTATGTCTAAATACAAATGTGTAAATCAGTTATCTGCTCACCACTCATTGCGTGCGTCTGTCGTGGCGCGTCTTCGTTGGTTGATATAATGGCCTATATCAACCAATTAGGAACTACTTGGAAGTGCTACAGAATATTGTCCTTATGACAATATTCTGAGAATATAACTCTTATAGTTATATTCTATTAACAATTTCTTATAAATTGTTATGTAACGATTCACCCCGTTACAGAAAGTCGACGCTGCTGTCCCAATGCGGATGTGTGCTTCGTGTGTGCTTTCCCTCCTGCCCGACACACATGCCATGCGCTTGTGGCTGGTCAGGTGGATGTCCGATGCGAGTCACGGGGCCTGCGCTCGATCGTGTCAAATGCAAAGTAACCGAGTCGCAGGTGATGTGCAGTGGCGTGCCTTCTTGCACCGCGACTGTAAACGTTTCTGCAGCGTGCACTTCAATCGCAGCTGAGATCTCGTCCTTTAGCTCTGTGCCTCGCTCGAATTTTCGTCATTCATACGTACAGCACATAAACGTTGATCGCGACGTCGAACGCGACAACATCGTCACTCCTCAAGCCTAGGGCGCTTGTCGCCGCCATACACGAGAGCGAAGCCTTTGTTTCCAGATTTCCGTAGAAAACAATGTTCCTTGCTAAAAGATGCGCAAGGTACAATTTCATGAGCGTCACGGTAGCTTCAGTGCGGCGCGCGAGGACCTAGATGCGCACGCTGCCGACGCGCGTCAATCGCAGCGTCTTTTCACTGACCATGGCGATCTGATGGCAGCGCTGTCGCGTCGAAAGCAGTCAATCGTTGCTGACAAGAACCTGAATTGCATCGCTGTCGCATATGCATTCGCCTCGTTTAATACCGACAGCGTAACGCGATGCGAGCACAATGACGGACGCGCCTCATGCCGCTGGTGCGTTGCAGTCCGTGATGCTAGCATCAAATCTCTTTACGCGCAAGCAATACTTCTTCTTGCCCGTGAGCGGCTTCACGCGACCTCTGAATCTCTCTCCGGAGAGTTCAAGTACCATGCTGCTCCATGTTTTGTGTTGCTCCTTTCCTCGTCGTGAACGACCCACGCCTTTTATTTTTTCTACGACTTGTTCCTGTCCCGCTGCACTAAAAAACACGTCCGCATGTTCAGGCGGTTTGTCTCTACGTGAGTAGAAAAGACTTTTCATTTAAACGCGCCACTGCTGAGCTCAATCAACACAGCGAGTGCGCGAATTTTTCCATGTGCCACATATAGTTGACTCTCGTTGAGTATTGCTTCGCGAGCATGACGTCTATCAGCTCCGGCGACGCGTAATGAACGGTGTTCTTGACCTCAAGCAAGTCTGCGGCACCGCGAGCGTTGATTATTGCGACAACTTACTGGAAGTGTTCGGATTTGGTGAGCTTCGCGTCCCTTTTCTGCATGAACAGCTTCATTGCTTGGCTTGCACATGAATGTCGTCTTAAGGATGCGTGGAGATGAATAATTACGTGCTCGAGCGTAGGCTGCTGGGCTTACCAGACACCTACCTGTTTGTGGTAGTACCTCTCCGTAATTCCGACGAGAAAGTGGCTGAGGAGATCGACTTTGAATTCTTTGTCTACACGACGCCGCACGACGTCTCTGCAAGATTCATAGCGCGCAGAAAGACTATTTTCAATTTGTACGAGCCGCTTGCAGAACTTTTAGACAACTCGGTCTCACCAAATATCGGGTCGACAGCTTCCTCTGACTGGACCTCCGCTATAAGTAATAAGCTCTCTCTGACGAATCGTTCAACGCTGGCGACCGCATCCTGACGCGGCGCAAAGAGGGTGGGGGTTGCAGGAATTGGCTCTTTATACTGAGGCGGCACTATAATACGCGCCGCCGCCTGCGATGCAAAAATGACTCGCTAGCGTCGATCGTGGGTGCGTGCGCCTGCTAGACTTCTATCTCCTGCATATACAAGCCAAGCGCCTCAATCATCATCGGCGGTCGCGCATTTTAGCATTAAGCGCAATGGAGAACATACTGCTTTAAACGGTGTCGATGATCCGCTTGTCTTCGTCGTGAACACGCTGTGCAGACTTTAGCTCTGACAGGCAATCATTAAAGGCGGTCAGGACCGAGAATCTTGTCTTCAGTCGCCTCGCTCCTTCTGCGAGCTGTCGAAACATCGACTACTTTGGGTGAGGGGACCGGTCACTGAACGTGAGCTGGAGAGCGTCGATCTGGTGCTACTCATGCGACACCACCTGGTCTCTTCGCAGTCGCTTCTGTATCTCCTACCATTGGGCTTATAAACTTAAGATCGGTATGCGCGTGGCAGAAGGAGGCAGTGGACAGATAATACTAAAAATTACACACGATTTCTTCTCATCCACCTGCTGTGCTCTCTAGAGCTATGCAAACCTCTCAGCTGCCAAGCAGCAGCTCTGTCTTTCATTTAAATGGATTATGCTTTTGCAAACATCGCGCCAAATCTGCGATCAACCAAATCGCTAATCCATCGCTTTCCTCTCCCACTCCGGCAGTTGCCGTGCCTTTTACTTGATCTTCAGCTACAGCTCGTCCAATTGAAAGAAAAGATCTGTAAGGATTTCGTAATCGGTGTTGTAAAAGTTGCGAAAAGTGGGTGTTGTAAATTGCACTTTACCGAAGTTAGGTTCAGTCAGGGCATTACAATTCATATCAATAAAGCTGTGTGATGATATTAGCACCATTGAAACGTGTTTAATTATACTTGCTGTGGTGGGATCATCTAAGGTGTGTGGTTAAACTAGCATTCCCCTTACTTACCTTCAAATGTAGCAATACCTTTTAAACTATTAAACAGAAGTTTTCCACCTTTCTTTTTTTGCTACGCTATCATTTACGACTAAAATGACAATTGAAATAATGACGGTTCGTGTCGTCGGATTGGACATTATGATTCTTAATGAAGATTGCAATTGAACAGTGTTGTTTGGATAATTATCACGGTGCTTAGTAAGCATGAGCACGACTTTTTCGGTGACTCATTAATTTATTAAATATGGACCTTCCGACATGAAGTTTATTAAGGGATGAACCAATTTCCACTACTTCCTGACAAACTCATGAATGATGCATTGTATACGACCTACTCGCGGTGTTACAATACCACGTTCTTTCGCTACTCGTATATCGATATTATTCAAAACACAAGCCTACCCCTTTCTACTTAGCAGACCTCGGCTTAGAAGATTATTTTATACCAGGCTTGTAACGGGGCACCCTGAAGCTTGTACTGGTGACAGTACAAGCTACTTATTCTGATGACAGAATAAGGCGGTGCCTCGTAACTTCACGTACACTCGTACGTGCAGAGGAAGACGGTAAGAAGAAGCGAGTACTTGGTTAAAGTAAAAAGTAGAACTGTATTTAGTATAGTTAATGTCTGCAATAAATCACTATTTATCTTCATCTAACTATGTCTGAATACAAATGTGTAAATCAGTTATCTGCTCACCACTCATTGCGTGCGTCTGTCGTGGCGCGTCTTCGTTGGTTGATATAATGGCTTATATCAACCAATTAGGATCTACTCGTAAGTGCTACAGAACATTTGTCCATTTGACAATATTCTAAGAATATAACTCTTATAGTTATATTCTATTAACAATTTCTTATAAATTGTCATGTAACGATTCACCCGTTACATCATCCCCCCCTTAACCATCGGTCACTTTTGTGACTGATTGACTAAATGGTTACTCGTCCCAAATCATTTGGGACAGGGTTTGCACTTGTTGGTCCGAGTACACTTCCCAACAGTTCATCGCATGGTTAACAAGCCCATGCGGTGCGCGAGCAAGGCCGCCGAGCGCGCGTCCGCACGTCTCTGTGCGGACGCCGAAGCAGAAAACATAGCAACTGATGTCCCATCGGTTGCTGAAGCGACTCAGCCTGTGTCACTTGGTGATGCTGGCGCTCGTCATGAAGACACTCGTGTCTTCACAGAGTATGAGCTCGGTGCATCATACTCTCCTGATACGGAAGATGGATCCGTATCGACGGCGATCGAAACCAAGCCGCCTGCCAAGCGTGGCATGGACGATGCTTTGCGTCGCAGCATCTTTGGTTCATCTGATGAGTCAGATGAATCATCGCCGAAGCGAAGGCGCTCGAGGTCGCGAGACTCGGGCGCTAATAGTGGTGTCGGCTCTCCTATTGACACCACTTCACAGCGAGGTGCCAGTACTTCTGTCGGCACGTCGCAGGAAGAGCGGGGCCGCAATGTCTTGCGTCTCGCTCCAGAAAAGAAGGCATGAATGCCTCCAAAATCCGTCATGGATCACTTGTCGGCGACGACGAGTGATCGTTATCGAACACGATTGTTCGATTCGTCAAGGATCCATCACCTTGACCCCAGCGCGAAAAACTATCGCGCTGAACATGAGTTCTTCATCGATGCTTTCTTTAGACATCGATGGTACAGTGGGAATCACTAGCGTGATGGTCCCTCACTACTTCAAGCGTGGAACGTTTACATCCATAACCTTGAGGATGTAGGTCGTGAAGTTTGGAACGACAAACTTATCAAAGCTCGTGATAAGTTTGAAAAGCGAACCCCGGCAGGTGCACGCTACAATCTGCATCGTCTGTCAAGGGAGAAAGGATTACCCTGCCTCTCTTGGAAAGACTCGTGCCCATGTTGTGTGAACAACTCTGCACGAGCACCTAAGGAGGCTTACCTCCTTACCAGCCCGTGGTGGCGCGTACGTGTCTCTACTGAGATGTACGAAGGGATTGACAACCTGAAATCCCTTTACGACCGTGCCGGGAAGACTTTCTCCGGCGGTCCTTCTGCGGCACAGGATGTGCCGCGTCGTACTGCTCAACCAGACCCAGTACGTCGATCATCAGTTGGGAGCGGGGCTCCCAAGAATCCCAGGACGGGGGATAGCCGCGCCACCGGACGAGATAACTCTTTCGACGTCCGTTCACATCGCGGTGGTTCAACAGCTACTCAACTAGATAGCGCTGACCACCGCGAGAGTCCTCTAATGGAGGTGGAGGAGGAGGAAAGACGCTCTCCACACGATCATGTGGATCGGTGTGTTCCCGAGAGCTTCTTTGATCGCGTAACGCAAGGGTTACGCGGCGATCTCGAACATGAGCGGGACAGGCGTCTTCAACTGGCGGACGCTGTCTTGAAGCATCGAGCTGAGTTTGCCTTTGCTCAGCTTGAGAACGAGAGAGCTCTGACATCTCTTCGTGACGAGCTAAGGGTAGCTCGTGGGGATATTGACCGGTCTCGGGATGAGATAACTGGCTCTTCAGACCCTTGTTGATATCCACCATCGGGAGCACAAGGCTCTCTGCGAGATGCTTGAGCGCAAGGGCGTTCTTTATCGGAAGAAGCAGCGTACTGATGGTACGGCTTAAGCCGACCAACGTAAAACGTGGGATGCGTTCGCATCTTACGTGGCAATTCGATCGTGTATGCGTTGCCTAGGCGGTGCAATACACGAAATGGGCCGATGTACTTGGGTAGTAGTTTACTACTACCCAAGTTAGTCACTACATGCTTTGGTAGATTAACCGTAGACAGTAGGACTATGTCACCTTTATTAAATAAAAGAGTGTTTGCCCTTCCATTCTTGTCAGCGTTTTGCTTTTGCTTATCCACCGCTTCGGCGATGGAGTCTTGCACAAAACGGACTACCGTTTTACGAGCCATTATGAACTCATCTGATAACTCGTTAGCTTTAGTGCGCTGTGAGTGCACTGCAGCAACATGAACCTTTTCTTCAGTGAGGGCTTCCGCACTCTCACTGGGATCATCTTCTTCAGTGAGGGCTTCCGCACTCTCACTGGCATCATCTTCTTCGATATCGATGTTATCAATATCGGCATCAAACGCAATGACTTCTTCGTCAGAGCGTGATGAGCGTGAACCAATTAGGTTTTTGCTCGCGCGAGTCCCTCCCCCCCTTAAACCAGAGTTACACTCTAGTAAGGTGGGTACACGCGGATGGCGCAAGCCATTCACGTAAAACGGTGTATGTGTCGTGGACGCACGCACCGAGTTGTTGATGGCAAACTCTACCATTGGCAAAAACTCACTCCAACTTTTAAAGGAGTGTACGTATCCTCGAAGTATCTCTTCAAGGACACGATTGGCACGTTCCGTCTGACCATCTGACTCTGGATGATCAGATGTTGACATCTTCAAGCGCGTTCCGAGTGATTTGAACACGGAACGCCAGAAATCAGCAGTGAATCGTGGATCTCTGTCTGATACGAGTTCACGGGGCAACCCATGAAGTCGGAAGATGGTGTCAATAAAGACACAAGCACAGCCACTTGCCGTGATTGTCTCTGGTACAGCCACAAGGTGTACCATTTTGCTGAATCTATCAACAATAACGAGAATACCCGTATTCCCGCGTGCGTCTTTGGGTAACCCGAAGACGAAATCCATTGAGATGGATTCCCAGCACTCAGCCGGAACCGGTAGAGGCTGTAAAGGTGCACGCAGTGAAGGACTTGACTTCACTCGTTGACAGACTTCGCATGCGCGAACAGACTTTCGCACAAACTGATACTGGCGGGGCCAGTAAAAGTCTCGACTCACCGTGAGATATGTTTTCTCTCGGCCACAATGTCCTCCTATAGGAGCATCGTGATACTCGAACATGATCCGCAAATGCAGATCAGTATCATCTGGAATGACAACACGTGGTGTGTCACCAGAAACGGCTGTATAATACAGTAAACCGTCGCGAGTAGTGTATCGATCTGATGCAGATCGATACGCAGACGACAATCGTTTCAACGATTCTCGGGATGGTTAGGAGAGATGTGTCAACAACTTCACAATCTCACCATCTTGGGCGTATGCCCGCCTCACATCATCATACAACGTTGTAGATGGGACTGAGGACGTCATAACCGCAACAGTGACTGTCTCACTGTTGGGTTTCGCGACTGTTTCAAAGTCGGGACGACGTGAGAGTGCATCAGCGACGACATTAAGTCGTCCTGGTTTGTACTCGACCGTAAAGTTGTATTCCGCAAAGAATGACAACCACCGCGCCATTCGTTGTGAAAGGTGCGGGCTGTTCACTGCCGTGCGTAATGACGCATGGTCAGTGTAAACAATGAAGGGTCTATCTCCTAATAGATAGACTCTGAACTTCGCGAGTGCATACTTCATGGCAAGGAGTTCCTTGTCATGCACTGGATAGTTCCGCTCAGCTGGTTGCAGCTGACGCGACTGATAGCAGACGACGCGTTTAACGCCTTCAAGATCGTACTGCATTAATGCACAGCCGATCGCGAAATTGCTGGCATCACAGAACACACGAAATGGCCTGTCCTGATCGGCTATTGCCAGGACTGGGGATTGTATTAAGCTTTGCTTGATACCCTCAAAGGAGCGTTGACATTCAGCGTTCCATAACCACCTCTCGTTCTTTTTCAACAAACGAGAGAGGTGCACAGTCATCTCGGCGTAATTGCGTGAATACTTATGCAAATACGCCGCTAGCCCAAGGAATTATCGAAGACCTTTGACATCAACCGGCACAGGCCAGTCGGTGATCGCCTTGATCTTTTCGGGATCAGGACGTACACCGTTCTTACCAACGATGCACCCAAGAAGTGGTATTTCGCTTGCTGCAAATATGCACTTCTTGAGGTTAGCATACAATTGATGCTTTCGCATGATTGTAAGAACTTGTCGGACGTGGTACCTGTGAACCTCAACATCCGACTTTCCATCCATAGCTCGACTATGGATGAATACGTCATCGAGACAGCTCGGCGCGAATTCTCGTACTGGTCTCAACAGATGTGATACACACCTGTTGAACGTGGCAGGGGCATTACTGAGCCCTTGTGGCATTACTAGCCATTCCCACAGCATGCCGCTAGGCGTGCTAACTGCGGTATAGGGTATATCCCTTTCCCGCATAAGGATTTGATAGAAGCCATCCATCAAATCCATGGACGAAAAGATGGTACTCTTTTGACATACCATCAATGATTACGTCCTTCCTCGGTATCGGCGTCTGAGCCGGTACCGTTGCAGCGTTCAATTTGTTAAACGCGTGCACTATCCGCCACCCTCCTGTTGCTTTTTGCACACAGAAGGTCGGAGAGCCATGTGGGGAAGTTGATTCCCTCACATGGCACGCAGCTAAACGATCGGCAAAGAACTTGTCGATCGCAAGTACTTGTTCACGAGGCAGTGTCCACTGCTTCATGACACAGTACTTCGAGCCTGGTTTAAGCTCGACCTCGTGTCGAATACCTTTATCCTTCGGTAACTCGCACGGAACAGTTTCAGGGAATACATCCTTGAATTCAACCAAATCTTCATAGAGAGGATTTTTCTTGAGCGATTCCCATGATTGGGAGTCATATCGCTCAATTCGTGTCTTTTCATCGAGGACACTCTCGTCCATAGAAGAACTACTGAGAACTCTCTCGTTCTCAGTGAACACTGTTGCTGACCTTATGTCGGCTACACACTCGTCTTCAGCGACGAGTATGCAGATCTGCTTGACTTTGCCACTACGCAGATCACGCAAGAACCTTTTATGTTTGAGCGTTGGCAACTGAGTGATCTCCGAAGTTAACTTCGGAGGCGCAATCAGATCAAGTGTATAAGCGCCTACACTTGATCCATCATTGACTATGACATTCAATGTCTCTGTCATTTCCTGGGGACTTATTCCCTCAGGTTTCGAAGGACTTATTCCTTCGGCTTCCCGGGGACTTATTCTCTCGGGTTTCGGGGAACTTATTTCCACCGTATCTGTAATATCGGGACTTATTCCCTTAACTTCCTCTAGCTGGGGTTGCGCAACCACAGCGAGATCGTCTACGAAAGACTCTCCAGTCGATCTAGGATTATCGTTTCGCTTAGCCTGAGCGATCGATTGTTTCCCTTCTAGATGTTCTTCGCTAGTGATACATCTTTTTCCCGATCCACTCTACTTATTCGGGTGGTGGAGCTTCGGCGCAGCCTGTGTTTCCTCACAGCCGCCGGAACTTTGCTCCGAAGTGTAACCGTTTGTTACACTAAGGTTTTGTGCAGTCGTACTAACGACCGTACCACAAGTGAGGCCATCGCACTCACTCGTAGTACATCCACACGCTTGTGGACGCTCCAAAACGTTCATCAGATGGCCATCTTATGAACAAGCGGCAGGCATCGTTACTGTTCGATGTTGCCAGTTTACTCGTGGTTCGTACCTTCTGAGCCACAGTATTCCAAGGATGACATCAAATGTGTCATCCAAATGCAATACGACAAAGTCATCGTCATATTGGGTATCTTCTAGCGTATAGTGGATCTTCACTATACGCTTCATGACGGTTACAGATGCGCCTGTCGCAAGACGTACCGTCATCCTCGTAGGAGGTATGTCACATTCACTGAATTTGAAGTGACCATCTTCTAGCGATTGGCGTCGCACAAAATTGTCGGACGCCCCACAATCGACTAGAGCTCGAAGGGACAAATTATTTGTCACTTCGAGTTTCAAGGTAATGAGTGAGACCTCATTACCTA
This sequence comes from Peronospora matthiolae, assembly GCA_921007115.2. Taxonomy (NCBI): domain Eukaryota; phylum Oomycota; class Peronosporomycetes; order Peronosporales; family Peronosporaceae; genus Peronospora; species Peronospora matthiolae. The sequence continues at coordinate 428,509 of CAKLBY020000109.1, read as the reverse complement.
GAGCAGCAACGCACAACGTTTGTGTGTTGGGGGCAACCTTCATCACGAGGCCTACAAATTCTCTTGACGTTGCTAGACCAGTAGGGTGCTCCGCACCTACTGATCCTGTCCGTTTTTTTACGGTCCATCCCGTTGTTGCGTCTTTGCACCAAGTGCGAACCCGCGTCCCTGCCCCTTTCTCATGGGTGGACGGTCACTACGCCCAGTGTCGCGAGACACTGGACGAGGGGCACTACACTCGTAAGCATAGTGTCCTGTCTTTTGACATCTGTTGCATTTCTGCAACTTCTTGAAGCCTGTAGAGCGAGCCTTCTCGCTTTCTACATAACAGAGTTCCATCGGCTCTGGACCTCCGTTGTCATATCGTCTCGGTTGACGATATGATGTCGAGCTGGCGCGAGCCTGTCTCAGACTGAAGTCTTCCTGTTCCGCAATGGAAATGGCTTGTTCTAGTGAATCTAGTTCAAGCCGGAACAGGTGAGTCTTGACGGGACCATCCGCAAGACCCTGCATGAACACCGAAACCAACGTGTGTTCATCCACCGGATTGGAACTTATACAACTCGTGAGATGTCGTATATGTTGAGCGTAAGCGTGCACATCACGCTTACCCTGCTTGAGCTTCAAGAGTTCGGTTCGAGCCCTGAACTCAGCTCTAGGTGGTTCAAACGTTTGTCTGAGCCGCGACTTGAAGACTTCCAACGACCCAAACGCATATGGGTCGTGCAACTTGAGCCCCAGTGCCCAAGTCTTGGCACGTCCTGCCAGATTTTATTGGGCAAATGCAACTTGCATATCCCCGTCGTCGATGCGACGCGCCCTTATGGCGTCATCCAATTCGACGAACCATCTCAAGAGGGAGTCTTCTTCGACCCCCCTATACTTGGACATATCAATCTTCAATGTCTCGGGTCGACGCGAGTGCATCGACCCACCAGCAGCAGCCTGCTGCTGTCTCAACAGCTCAAACTGTTGAGCACCCTGTTCTCTCAACAACTCTGATTGTTGAGAAACTTGTTGGTGAAGCAAGGCTACTTTCTCGCGTTCTGCGTCAAGTTCATTTTGAATGAACTTGGCGATAGTAGCATGTCGGGAATCTCTATTGAGAGCCTCTAGCATGACGCTAACAGCATGGATGCCCATGGTCGAACCCATTCGTTCAACCGCATCCCATTCGACATCGCTTAAATGGGAGTAGCCGTCACGCGTAGCGTGAAAGCTTTGGTCATCTTCATCATCCAACATATTCATGTTGGATGTGAACGCGGTCCTTGGACGGACTACGAAGTGCTACCAGGTGAAACGGGGCACCCTGAAGCTTGTACTGGTGACAGTACAAGCTACTTATTCTGATGACAGAATAAGGCGGTGCCTCGGAATTTCACGTACACTCGTACGTGCAGAGGAAGACGGTAAGAAGAAGCGAGTACTTGGTTAAAGTAAAAAGTAGAACTGTATTTATAATAGTTAATGTCTGTTAATAGACCACTATTTATCCTCATCTAACTATGTCTGAATACAAATGTGCATATCAACTATCTGCTCACCACTCATTGCGTGCGTCTGTCGTGGCGCGTCTTCGTTGGTTGATATAATGGCTTATATCAACCAGTTAGGATCTACTCGTAAGTGCTACAGAACATTTGTCCATTTGACAATATTCTGAGAATATAACTCTTATAGTTATATTCTATTAACAATTTCTTATAAATTGTTATGTAACGATTCACCCCGTTACAAGGCTGAGGTTCGCTAAGCAGAAAAAGCTGAACTTTAAAAGAGAAAGAGACAAGAAAACGCAAATTGACCGATACAATACAAAGGCGATGAGCCGCATCCAACAGAGAAATTGATTGCGGTCAGGAATGACCTGCAAGATACGAGATTTAGCTATCAAAGCACAGCTTCGATTAGCTGTAAATCCGTGTCGTAAACAAAGACATTACCTAGCCTATAAGGATGCTCTGTTTTATGCAGTGCATTCTTCTATAAATCATCTACATATAGACGTACCTCAAAGAAGAGGGAAAAAAACTTCGACATTGCAAAACAAGCACGCCTTCAGTGAAAGTGATTTCAAAAATTCTATTTAGACGCTACTCCTTAACAAGAGACTTAATGTTGCGATATACTTGGACGTGATCGCAGGCGATAAAATTTCAATGAATTTGTATCTAAAAAATGTAAAACGTTTGTGTTTGTGGCCGCAATTAATTTTGTTTGAAGCAATCCAGACAAATTAAATTGAATTTATTATCGTTTTTCTATGTATAACACATTTAGATTACTACCAGACGAGGTCAAAATTATCGTTTGGTACTCGTCGTATTTGCCTTTCGATAACTAAACTTGGTATTGCGCATTTGAAACGTTTATCCTTAATTGTTTTATTGCAAAAGGGACCTATATTGGTATCATTATCGAAAAGAATCCACCTAACAATTTGGCTTGATATAAAAGAGACAGAGCGCTTGCGCTCTACGATATCTGCGATCGAAGTGACACTATATAGAAATATCTAATAGCTATCAGAAATCTAACATTTAAAAATGTAACGGGTTGCCTCCGTCACATGATAATTTACATGTGGTGACAGTGAAGTATGAATAGTGTGCTAGGACAAACATAATATTCTCACAGTATCATTCTAATCAAAAATGTAGCTTCGCGAATTACTACACTGCTCATTGGCTGATATAGGGTTCAGATTTAAACTAATAAATGCTAGTCACGACAGGAGCACGCGATGTGCAGATAGCAACAATACAGGCTTTTTTTAGACATAGTCAAAAATGGAGTCAAATAGGGATTTATCAAAAGATCAACTATATTGAATGCAGTTCTTCTTTTTATCTGACCGAGTACCTTTACTCTGTATAGCAATCTTTCTCTGCATAAACATGTACGGTAAATAGTCGGACGTATACCTTCTTGTACTGTTAACAGTACAAGGTTTCCTAAGTTAATCGAATAAGGTGTGCCTTGTTACAAAGGTAATGTTTGAGCAAGTCAAGCACAGAATATAGTTTAGCTTTCAGTTCAATAAAGCTTTATTTCTGAGTGTGGTTTAAGTTCGTCACAGCAGCGGAATATATGAGAAGAAACTCAGATATAATTTGCTCGAATAGTTCGTCTTTATATATAGCATAATCACTCGTCGACCCACGATCTGATTGATCTGGAAAATCTGATCTAAAAACATGCAGCCAAAAAAATTACCCTACGTATTGAAGAACTACAGACATAGGCAGGATAATTTAAAAATATACTTACCTAGAGATTCCACTAAGTTATGTCGATGCTGTGGCGAACTTTTATTAATATAATTTTAACGGATTTGTTAATACATTTCTATGATGAAGTCGTCAGATTCACTCCTTCAAATATAATTCACTCCCATTTATAATCAGATTATGGAGCTATTCCTGTAACGTAAACACCCGAGACAATTAATTCTGACTAATTGATAATATGTGCAAAGCTTTTTTTATCTCATTCGTATCTTCGCCGTGGGCACTACAAGTTCCGCAATTTAAACAGCATCACCCTGTAGTCAAGCTGCCACTGCAATCATCACGGGATCGAACCATTTAAATGCGAATGGAACAGATATGACAGCGGGGATATAAGAGAAAAAATTCATTATACATTATCCTATAAATTTGCTTAACTATCGTTTGTTCGACAAAGGAGGTCACTAAGAGTCTAATTGCGAGGTAGCACAATTCACTAAAACGTGATTGAGTAAACCGATAGTAACACTCAATATGTAACACTTAATATCTAACTAAATGGTATTTATTGAGTGAGACTCGATACCGGCGTGAATCGTGGGTAAAGACTCGAGAACCGGAAATGTCCTGGCTTAAGAATGTGTATACTAACTCCAAGTATAGAGCTGATGATTCGGAAGCCTAGCGACTTCCTTTTACATTCGTGTTCGGTATGGTGCAGTGGTAAATGACAACAGAATTGTAACGAAGCACCCTGAAGCTTGTACTGGTAACAGTACAAGCTACTTATTCTGACGACAGAATAAGGCGGTGCCTCGGAACTTCACGTACACTGGTACGTGCAGAGGAAGACGGTAAGGAGAAGCGAGTACTTAGTTTGAGTGAAAAGTAGAACTGTATTTATAATAGTTAATGTCTGTTAATAGACCACTATTTATCCTCATCTAACTATGTCTGAATACAAATGTGCATATCAACTATCTGCTCACCACTCATTGCGTGCGTCTGTCGTGGCGCGTCTTCGTTGGTTGATATAATGGCTTATATCAAGCAGTTAGGATCTACTCGTAAGTGCTACAGAACATTTGTCCATTTGACAATATTCTAAGAATATAACTCTTATAGTTATATTCTATTAACAATTTCTTATAAATTGTCATGTAACGATTCACCCGTTACATCATCCCCCCCTTAACCATCGGTCTTTTTAGTGTCTGATTGACTAAATGGTTACTCGTCCCAAATCATTTGGGACAGGGTCTGCACTTGTTGGTCCGAGTACACTTCCCAACAGTTCATCGCATGGTTAACAAGCCCATGCGGTGCGCGAGCAAGGCCGCCGAGCGCGCGTCCGCACGTGTCTGTGCGGACGCCGAAGCAGAAAACATAGCAACTGATGTCTCATCGGTTGCTGAAGCGACTCAGCCTGTGTCACTTGGTGATGCTGGCGCTCGTCATGAAGACACTCGTGTCTTCACAGAGTATGAGCTCGGTGTATCATACTCTCCCGATACGGAAGATGGATCCGTATCGACGGCGATCGAATCCAAGCCGCCTGCCAATCGTGGCATGGATGATGCTATGCGTCGCAGCATCTTTGGTTCATCTGACGAATCAGATGAATCATCGCCGAAGCGAAGGCGCTCGAGGTCGCGAGACTCGGGCGCTAATAGTGGTGTCGGCTCTCCTATTGACACCACTTCACAGCGAGGTGCCAGTACTTCTGTCGGCACGTCGCAGGAAGAGCGGGACCGCAATGTCTTGCGTCTCGCTCCAGAAAAGAAGGCATGAATGCCTCCAAAATCCGTCATGGATCACTTGTCGGCGACGACGAGTGATCGTTATCGAACACGATTGTTCGATTTGTCAAGGATCCATCACCTTGACCCCAGCGCGAAAAACTATCGCGCTGAGAATGAATTCTTCATCGATGCTTTCTTTAGACATCGATGGTACAGTGGGAATCACTAGCGTGATGGTCCCTCACTACTTCAAGCGTGGAACGTTTACATCCATAACCTTGAGGATGTAGGTCGTGAAGTTTGGAACGACAAACTTATCAAAGCTCGTGATAAGTTTGAAAAGCGAACCCCGACAGGTGCACGCTATAAGCTGCATCGTCTGTCAAGGGAGAAAGGATTACCCTGCCTCTCTTGGGGAGACTCGTGCCCATGTTGTGTGAACAACTCTGCACGAGCACCTAAGGAGGCTTACCTCCTTACCAGCCCGTGGTGGCGCGTACGTGTCTCTACTGAGATGTACGAAGGGATTGACAACCTGAAATCCCTTTACGACCGTGCCGGGAAGACTTTCTCCGGCGGTCCTTCTGCGGCACAAGATGTGCCGCGTCGTACTGCTCAACCAGACCCAGTACGTCGATCATCAGTTGGGAGCGGGGCTCCCAAGAATCCCAGGACGGGGGATAGCCGCGCCACCGGACGAGATAACTCTTTCGACGTCCGTTCACATCGCGGTGGTTCAACAGCCGCTCAACCAGATAGCTCTGGCCATCGCGAGAGTCCTCTAATGGAGGTGGAGGAGGAGGAAAGACGCTCTCCACACGATCATGTGGATCGGTGTGTTCCCGAGAGCTTCTTTGATCGCGTAACGCAAGGGTTACGCGGCGATCTCGAACATGAGCGGGACAGGCGTCTTCAACTGGCGGACGCTGTCTTGAAGCATCGAGCTGAGTTTGCCTTTGCTCAGCTTGAGAACGAGAGAGCTCTGACATCTCTTCGTGACGAGCTAAGGGTAGCTCGTGGGGATATTGATCGGTCTCGGGATGAGATAACTGGCTCTTCAGACCCTTGTTGATATCCACCATCGGGAGCACAAGGCTCTCTGCGAGATGCTTGAGCGCAAGGGCGTTCTTTATCGGAAGAAGCAGCGTACTGATGGTACGGCTTAAGCCGACCAACGTAAAACGTGGGATGCGTTCGCATCTTACGTGGCAATTCGATCGTGTATGCGTTGCCTAGGCGGTGCAATACACGAAATGGGCCGATGTACTTGGGTAGTAGTTTACTGCTACCCAAGTTAGTCACTACATGCTTTGGTAGATTAACCGTAGACAGTAGGACTAAGTAACCTTTATTAAATAAAAGAGTGTTTGCCCTTCCATTCTTGTCAGCGTTTTGCTTTTGCTTATCCACCGCTTCGGCGATGGAGTCTTGCACAAAACGGACTACCGTTTTACGAGCCATTATGAACTCATCTGATGACTCGTTAGCTTTAGTGCGCTGTGAGTGCACTGCAGCAACATGAACCTTTTCTTCAGTGAGGGCTTCCGCACTCTCACTGGGATCATCTTCTTCAGTGAGGGCTTCCGCACTCTCACTGGCATCATCTTCTTCGATATCGATGTTATCAATATCGGCATCAAACGCAATGACTTCTTCGTCAGAGCGTGATGAGCGTGAACCAATTAGGTTTTTGCTCGCGCGAGTCCCTCCCTCCCTTAAACCAGAGTTACACTCTAGTAAGGTGGGTTCACGCGGATGGCGTAAGCCATTCACGTAAAACGGTGTATGTGTCGTGGACGCACGCACCGAGTTGTAAATGGCAAACTCTACCATTGGTAAAAACTCACTCCAACTTTTAAAGGAGTGTACGTATCCTCGAAGTATCTCTTCGAGGACACGATTGGCACGTTCCGTCTGACCATCTGACTCTGGATGATCAGATGTAGACATCTTCAAGCGCGTTCCGAGTGATTTGAACACGGAACGCCAGAAATCAGCAGTGAATCGTGGATCTCTGTCTGATACGAGTTCACGGGGCAACCCATGAAGTCGGAAGATGGTGTCAATAAAGACACAAGCACAGCCACTTGCCGTGATTGACTCTGGTACAGCCACAAGGTGTACCATTTTGCTGAATCTGTCAACAATAACGAGAATACCCGTATTCCCGCGTGCGTCTTTGGGTAACCCGAAGACGAAATCCATTGAGATGGATTCCCAGCACTCAGCCGGAACCGGTAGAGGCTGTAAAGGTGCACGCAGTGAAGGACTTGACTTCACTCGTTGGCAGACTTCGCATGCGCGAACATACTTTCGCACAAACTGATACTGGCGGGGCCAGTAAAAGTCTCGACTCACCGTGAGATATGTTTTCTCTCGGCCACAATGTCCTCCTATAGGAGCATCGTGATACTCGAACATGATCCGCAAACGCAGATCAGTATCATCTGGAATGACAACACGTGGTGTGTCACCAGAAACGGCTGTATAATACAGTAAACCGTCGCGAGTAGTGTATTGATCTGATGCAGATCGATACGCAGACGACAATCGTTTCAACGATTCTCGGGATGGTTGGGAGAGATGTGTCAACAACTTCACAATCTCAACATCTGGGCGCACGCCTGTCTCACATCATCATGTAACGTTGAAAATAGTATTGAGGACGTCATAACCGCAACAGTGGCTGTCTCATTGTTGGGTTTCACGACTGGTTCAAAGTCGGTCCGACGTGAGAGTGCACCAGCGACGACATTAAGTCGTCCTAGTTTGTACTCGACCGTAAAGTTGTATTCTGCAAAGAATGACAACCACCGCGCCATTCGTTGTGAAAGGTGCGGGCTGTTTACTGCCGTGCGTAATGACGCATGGTCAGTGTAAACAATGAAGGGTCTATCTCCTAATAGATAGACTCTGAACTTCGCGAGTGCATACTTCATGGCAAGGAGTTCCTTGTCATGCACTGGATAGTTCCGCTCAGCTGGTTGCAGCTGACGCGACTGATAGCAGACGACGCGTTCAACGCCTTCAAGATCGTACTGCATTAATGCACAGCCGATTGCGAAATCGCTGGCATCACAGACCACATGAAATGGCCCGTCCTGATCGGCTATTGCTAGGACTGGGGATTGTATTAAGCTTTGCTTGATACCCTCAAAGGAGCGTTGACATTCAGCGTTCCATAACCACCTCTCGTTCTTTTTCAACAAACGAGAGAGGTGCACAGTCATCTCGGCGTAATTGCGTGAATACTTATGCAAATACGCCGCTAGCCCAAGGAATTATCGAAGACCTTTGACATCAACCGGCACAGGCCAGTCGGTGATCGCCTTGATCTTTTCGGGATCAGGACGTACACCGTTCTTACCAACGATGCACCCAAGAAGTGGTATTTCGCTTGCTGCAAATATGCACTTCTTGAGGTTAGCATACAATTGATGCTTTCGCATGATTGTAAGAACTTGTCGGACGTGGTACTTGTGAACCTCAACGTCCGACTTTCCATCCATAGCTCGACTATGGATGAATACGTCATCGAAATAACTCGGCGCGAATTCTCGTACTGGCCTCAACAGATGTGATACACACCTGTTGAACGTGGCAGGGGCATTACTGAGCCCTTGTGGCATTACTAGCCATTCCCAGAGCATGCCGCTAGGCGTGCTAACTGCGGTATAGGGTATATCCCTTTCCCGCATAAGGATTTGGTAGAAGCCATCCATCAAATCCATGGACGAAAAGATGGTACTCTTTGACATACCATCAATGATTACGTCCTTCCTCGGTATCGGCGTCTGAGCCGGTACCGTTGCAGCGTTCAATTTGTTAAACGCGTGCACTATCCGCCATCCTCCTGTTGCTTTTCGCACACAGAAGGTCGGAGAGCTATGTGGGGAAGTTGATTCCCTCACATGGCCCGCTGCTAAACGATCGGCAAAGAACTTGTCGATCGCAAGTACTTGTTCACGAGGCAGTGGCCACTGCTTCATGACACAGTACTTCGAGCCTGGTTTAAGCTCGACCTCGTGTCGAATACCTTTATCCTTCGGTAACTCGCACGGAACAGTTTCAGGGAATACATCCTTGAATTCAACCAAATCTTCATAGAGAGGATTTTTCTTGAGCGATTCCCACGATTGGGAGTCATATCGCTCAACTCGTGTCTTTTCATCGAGGACACTCTCGTTCTTCGATGAACTACTGAGAACTCTCTCGTTCTCAGTAAACACTGTTGCTGACCTTATGTCGGCTACACACTCGTCGTCAGCGACGAGTACGCAGATCTGCTTGACTCTGCCACTACGCAGATCACGCAAGAACCTTTTATGTTCGAGCGTTGGTAACTGAGTGATCTCCGAAGTCAACTTCGGAGGCGCAATCAGATCAAGTGTATAAGCGCCTACACTTGATCCATCATTGACTATGACATTCAATGTCTCTGTCATTTCCTGGGGACTTATTCCCTCAGGTTTCGAAGGACTTATTCCTTCGGCTTCCCGGGGACTTATTCTCTCGGGTTTCGGGGAACTTATTTCCACCGTATCTGTAATATCGGGACTTATTCCCTTAACTTCCTCTAGCTGGGGTTGCGCAACCACAGCGAGATCGTCTACGAAAGACTCTCCAGTCGATCTAGGATTATCGTTTCGCTTAGCCTGAGCGATCGATTGTTTCTCTTCTAGATGTTCTTCGCTAGTGATACATCTTTTTCCCGATCCACTCTACTTATTCGGGTGGTGGAGCTTCGGCGCAGCCTTTGTTTCCTCACAGCCGCCGGAACTTTGCTCCGAAGTGTAACCGTTTGTTACACTAAGGTTTTGTGCAGTCGTACTAACGACCGTACCACAAGTGAGGCCATCGCACTCACTCGTAGTACATCCACACGCTTGTGGACGCTCCAAAACGTTCATCAGATGGCCATCTGATGAACAAGCGGCAGGCATCGTTACTGTTCGATGTTGCCAGTTTACTCGTGGTTCGTACCTTCTGAGCCACAGTATTTCAAGGATGACATCAAATGTGTCATCCAAATGCAATACGACAAAGTCATCGTCATATTGGGTATCTTCTAGCGTATAGTGGATCTTCACTATACGCTTCATGACGGTTACAGATGCGCCTGTCGCAAGACGTACCTTCATCCTCGTAGGAGGTATGTCACATTCACTGAACTTGAAGTAACCATCTTCTAGCGATTGGCGTCGCCCAAAACGGTTGGACGCCCCACAATCGACTAGAGCTCGAAGGGACAACTTATTTGTCACTTCGAGTTTCAAGGTAATGAGTGAGACCTCATTACCTAAAGCAGCAACGCACAACGTTTGTGTGTTGGGAGCAACCTTCATCAAGAGGCCCACGAATTCTCTTGACGTTGCTAGACCAGTAGGGTGCTCCGCACCTACTGATCCTGTCCGTTTTTTGACGGTCCATCCCGTTGTTGCGTCTTTGCACCAAGTGCGAACCCGCGTCCCTGCCCCTTTCTCATGGGTGGACGGTCACTACGCCCAGTGTTGCGATACACTGGACGAGGGGCACTACACTCGTAAGCGTAGTGTCCTGTCTTTTGACATCTGTTGCATTTCTGCAACTTCTTGTCGTCTGTAGAGTGATCCTTCTCGCTCTCTACATAACAGAGCTCCATCGTCTATGGACCTCCGCTGTCATATCGTCTCGGTTGACGATATGATGTCGAGCTGGCGCAAGCCTGTCTCAGACTGAAGTCTTCCTGTTCCGCAGCGGAAATGGCTTGTTCTAGTGAATCTAGTTCAAGTCGGAACAGGTGAGTCTTGACGGGACCATCCGCAAGACCCTGCATGAACACCGAAACCAACGTGTGTTTATCAACCGGGTTGGAACTTGTACAACTCGTGAGATTTCGTATATGTTGCACGTAAGCGTGCACGTCATGCTTACCTTGTTTGAGCTTCAAGAGTTCAGTTCGATCTCTGCTCTAGGCGGTTCAAACGTTTGTCTGAGCCGCGACTTGAAGACTTCTAACGACCCAAACGCATATGGGTCGTGCAACTTGAGCCCCAGTGCCCAAATCTTGGCACGTCCTGCCAGATTTTATTGGGCAAATGCAACTTGCATATCCCAGTCGTCGATGCGAAGCGCCCTTATGGCGTCGTCTAATTCGACGAGCCATCTCAAGAGGGAGTCCTCTTCGACTCCCCTATACTTGGACATATCAATCTTCAATGTCTCGGGTCGACGCGAGTGCATCGACCCACCAGCAGCAGCCTGCTGCTGTCTCAACAGCTCAAACTGTTGAGCACCCTGTTCTCTCAACAACTCTGATTGTTGAGAAACTTGTTGGTGAAGCAAGGCTACTTTCTCGCGTTCTGCGTCAAGTTCATTTTGAATGAACTTGGCGATAGTAGCATGTCGGGAATCTCTATTGAGAGCCTCTAGCATGACGCTAACAGCATGGATGCCCATGGTCGAACCCATTCGTTCAACCGCATCCCATTCGACATCGCTTAAATGGGAGTAGCCGTCACGCGTAGCGTGAAAGCTTTGGTCATCTTCATCATCCAACATATTCATGTTGGATGTGAACGCGGTCCTTGGACGGACTACGAAGTGCTACCAGGTGTAACGGGGCACCCTGAAGCTTGTAATGGTGACAGTACAAGCTACTTATTCTGATGACAGAATAAGGCGGTGCCTCGTAACTTCACGTACACTCGTACGTGCAGAGGAAGACGGTAAGGAGAAGTGAGTTCTTAGTTTAAGTGAAAAGTAGAGCTGTATTTATAATAGTTAATGTCTGTTAATAGACCACTATTTATCCTCATCTAACTATGTCTGAATACAAATGTGCATATCAACTATCTGCTCACCACTCATTGCGTGCGTCTGTCGTGGCGCGTCTTCGTTGGTTGATATAATGGCCTATATCAACCAATTAGGATCTACTCGTAAGTGCTACAGAATATTTGTCCATTTGACAATATTCTAAGAATATAACTCTTATAGTTATATTCTATTAACAATTTCTTATAAATTGTCATGTAACGATCCACCCCGTTACAAGAATAGTATGTCGGGTAGTTGGCGCAGGTTCAAGTCCCACACGGTTCAAAATTTAAAGAGTTGATATGATTTCAGTATGTGACCAAAATTGGGAGGCTTGCGGTAAACACTAAGGTGCGGAAGTGAGGTAGTTGTTACTTGACCATTGTACGAAAACGATTGTCCACAACCCAAGCCTGCCGTACGCATGCTTGGTAAATAAAACTGAAAACCTCCCATAGGAGGCGGCCAGTAGTAGTACTGTAAAGGTAACAGTCGGGTGCGTTAAGGATTGAGCATGTGATACAATCCCGGTCCCTCCAAATGGCTGTGTAACAAGTAAGCGGGGAGGTAGGAGTCGTTCATGCTTAAATGGTGACATCACAAATGAAGTAATTTTAAACAGTGTCTAATTTTAGAAATGGATGTTTCTTTAGTTCTGTCTTACAGAAACGACTTTATGACTAAACTCTGTCTTGCACAAGACCTAGTTTGTCGTCAAATAATTAAAGCCAGATGTACATGAGATGGTCGAGGCCAGGAAAGAATCAGAAAAAATGAAGTCAGCAAGCCGTCGAAGATGGAGACCTGGAACATCGACAACAGAGGGGTGGACGGTATCGACCGATACGAAACGGGGACGTCATCAGATGAATGAGGTAAAGAGGTCACGTGCGGCTCCGAGCGGCGTAGGATAAACAACGAAGCAGCAGCATCAGGTCAAACTTGTAAAAGTAGAGGTCTACAGTGATACATATGGTTATAAACAGCAGGAGGCATTAAATATTAAGAGGTGAAGCCGACGATGTTCACAAATATATTCGTGCCATACAAGAACTTTGATGAACATACAATGTTTGCTTCTCGAGTTATTTCCAGTAGTAGTACCTCCAGCTTGCCAATTTACCAGATCTAGTACCTTTCCCAATTGTAGCACTAGTACCTCTCAAAATTATGTGTGGCTTTTCGAAATTACACCACATAGTAAATGTCTGGCAACCCGTTGTAATCGCAATTCTCTATGATTTTCCGATGGCATTTGCATCTCATGCGCACACAGAGATTGGTCTACGTAGTGCTGACATTAACAAGGGTAAGCTTTAAATTAGGAACTTTTACAGGTCAAGTTTAACGTACTGTTTAGAATAGACTTGTAAAGTACCACAAGCTTATCAATAGGGAAGGCAATCAACGCTTTATGGACTTATATAGATTCTTACTAAATACGCATTATTAGATGCGCTCTTTGACTTAGAGTGAGAAAGCGCCGATAGCTGACTAATTAAAAATAACGCTGTAGTATGATTAGGGTTGCACGCATCACACATGGTAAAAGGCAAGAAGACAACAGGTCGTGATTAGATTGCGGGTTACGGACAGTTCAGACGCACGTAAGGTGTGTCTTGAAATGCAAATTTTATATCATGCAAATGTACTAATACTAACGAGCAATATAGGTTTTGTCTTACGGTTTTACAGGTCTCTTGTGTGCCTATCATGAATGCTACGGCAGCAATAAATTTAGGTGCGATCCGTTAGTGTGGTTGACCCCAGAGCGTATGAAATCCATTAAAGCTAACGCTATTGTTACAGCTATATGATTGCAGATGCAACACGCTCTGGTAGTGATGAAGATTAGCACTGTGTGACAGATACAATTCATGCTGGGTCGCGTGGTTTTATGTAGAGGCAGCATAATTGCTGATCAATCGCTTAGCACAATTAGTTAAACGCTGATCGAATGTTTTTAAGTAGACTGTCAACAAGAGGCCGGCAGCACTGTGTGCCTTATGTACTACAAGCGCTTTATTTGGCTTAGCTCGTTAGTAATTTGTTTATAAGGCTGAATCGCTTTAGGGACACGTTACACATATAATCCGTATTGTATAATTTTTTTCTCGATACTGATAAGTCCCAAGCATTGTCGACTCGCGTTATATCTTAAAGTCTTTTCTCCTTTACGTCACACTCCGAACGGAGAGAAGCAATTTGAGTTGGAGCAATGCTAGCAATAGCAACATCTATGTAATTCAGTGCTCTGTAAAACACTGTTCATGATGGGGCCTTATACACCTTTGTGACGTTCATTCGTTATACTTTAGTACTGCACAAATATCGGCAGATCTACGAAACAGGGCACGACAGCTGAGTTATTCTCATTTACTTCGCTGGCGTGTTGATGACACGTGGTATTGTTATGATTAACGCGACGGCATGCTCGACAAATGCAGCTGGATTTGGTTCAAGTCTCGCCTGCACTAGGGAAATCGTCTCTTTTGTGGGCGTCCAGCCTGTTCGTAAAACCGGGATGGGTATAACTTCGTATGCAGAAAGTATATCAGTGTTAAATGAAATCTCGATTTCATGGCAGAAAAACTTTTACGTACGTGATAACGAGTGAAACGCTTTCATACAATGAGCTTAATTTCCACTCGTGTATAGCGCAGCAACAATCTGGCGGCAAGAGAATCTAAACTGATTAAATTTAGGTCACGAACATGAAGGCTGTACAGTATCAACCTGACGAAAGCTATATAGCTCTGGATGACCTACGAAGTATACGGTACTCGTAGATCGTCGATTCTCTTACAGACTAATAGAGAGCGTACCTTATCCCACTTGAGCTTTGCATAAGGAGCAAGTGTGAGGCCGTTCTCAATCCACTGGCGAGCATTAGAATCACGCTGGCTGACTAAATTCATTTCGACACCGGCAAGTTTTAGTAAAGCGTCGTAAGGTGCCGAATCTCGCTTGCCACTCTTGATCATCGCGCTGTTGTCACTTTCAACGAAATAAGAGCTGCTCCAGCCGAACGTTGGCATCGCTATAGGATTTATCACCTCTCCAGGTACAGGTGCTGTACTGAAGGTCTACATGGATGCGTGTATCGTCCAGCTTCCAGGGTTTTTATCAAGAGTATATGATGCAGCAGCACCACCCTATTTAATTTAAAAGGATGAAATTAAATTAATAAATTCTTGCTGCGTTCTTAGCCGTTTGTGCCTTCTATACTGTAATCTCAAAATTACGCCCGCAACATCCGTGTTGGCTCTATAAGTTGCGCATGATGTGAAATGAGCAGAACCGGAGCTCAATCACTACATTTGAAGTGCTGTATATCTTCGCCACAGACTCCCGAATGCTACCACAATCACAGAATTGTGGCCTATCAGTGATATAAATACTGGATTCTTAGCAAAGAGAGAGAAACCATCTCACGTTGATTTCATTTTTGCCTTTGACCAGCGCCATAGCAAGAGTGGCATTCGACCGTTGCTTTCTCTGCCTAGAAGCGTCAAAACAACCTCGATGTACTAAGGGTGTCGCGAGTGCGTTCCATCAAATCGAGGATTGGAATCAGGCGTGGCTGATTAGTAACATTCACCCTAAACGCTAGAAACCACGCGTAGAAAGCGACGGCATTGGTCAACTTATAGTCGCACAGTCGTTCCGGGTTTGTTCTTGCCAAATCCGCCAGCTAATCAGGCATTTTAAATACTTAATCAATCCATTCTCCAACAATCATGCCAGCCACATCATCTTTTGTTCTGTACATCTTTGATCAATGTTATTTTAAGTTGGCGTGATCGCAACCTTAAATGAGTGAAACCAGCGTCTTGCGCTTCATGTTCCTGTCGCCACGGATGGCCGCTTAAAATGTTAGGAGTGAGCGTATCTGTCGTTGAGTGGGCTTTTGACATGGACGTACAAAAGTCGTAGTGCTTGTCATTGATTGTGCATACGTACATAGCCACATCCACTCGCCGACTTACGCGCACTTCTCACGTGCATTCCTTGTCACAACAGCCGTACTAATTGCGGTTCCCACTGTCGCTTGTCATGATGCATATCTTACTTGTATTTAAGCAGCAGTCTTGGAGAAATTGTGTGGCCATAGATCCGTACTTAAACCTTTGTCCTACTTAAAGCTCTGTCGTACCACATACTTGACGCAGATCGATGAGCGGGAGCGTGTTGTCAGCCATCTTACTGTGTGGTGTAATTTAGTATAGCCATACACACCGTCGGGAGGTACTAATACTACGATAGGGTAAGGCACTAAATCTGGGAAATTGGCAAGCTGGGGGTACTAGTACTGGGAAAAACTCTTGCTTTTTTACTATCCGGATAGGTTTGTGCTCAATTTAGGGTGTACAAAGTTACAAGAATGATGTACACATATATCACCAATGCTCACATCTGAGAATTTTTTGCTATGAATCTGGAATGCAGCGCTGATATGTTTCACGTCAGCAACTAACGCGGGACAATTACGTCTGTTGCGCCCAATAAGTGCACATTTCTCACACCGTCAATTTCCTAGGCGGTTGTTCATGTACTAAAAAATAGACTTTTCCCTATTGTACTATACTTTGGAAGGTTTTGGTGCCGAAAGGTCTTCCGCAGGGTTGCGAATGTATCATATCGGTGAATACGGAAAACGCGGCCTCATGTCGAGAAACTTATTTAGATTAAAAAAGCTTTCTCTTGTTTGAGTTCTGAGAGCACATGAATACGCGCTTAAAACAAATTCCAGTGTCGTTAAAAAATTCTCTCACCCTAATAAAGTCAAGATAAATAAGTATATGTGAAGTAAGTTTAGAAATTACTCACGCCGCGTACACTTTTAAGTTCTATTCTAGTTGCAATTGCGCACGGAATTTGTTAGCGGTCAGTGCACATCCATTTTTACTATTAACTTCAAGATCGTGCAAACACAGTATATCCATCTCCAAGGCATATATTCGGTGCATAGATTAGATTCTTGTCGGATTTGTTAGTGATTTTAGAATCATCTTTCTGACGCAAACCAAGAGATTTACCGCTTACTGGTGCAAAATCTGTGGAAGCTCTAGCAAAAAATCCATCATTTCTTTTTTCCTCCAATTCACCTCTGCTTTAAACCGGTGATTGAGCGCAATCTTTAACTCGTTGAATATTGTTTGTTTGTAAGTCTCCTGTAGCTACTTGTAAAAGAGATAATAAACGCATGGGCTCTCTCTGCTTACAGCTAGGACTTAAATTTGAAATGTGGATGCCTCAAATTCCAAGTCTTCACAAAATTGTTTTGTAGACAAGCCTTGTCTTGGATTCGTATCTAACCACTTCCAAATTTAGTAAGAGCGACCTTGCGGGGTTTAGAAGCTTCTTCTCATAGTCTTCTTCACTTGTGGACGACGAAAAAACGTTCCACACTTGCATGAATCCATCAGAGGTCTCCTGACTTCATAAAAGATTTTGTAGTCGGCGAGTATGTTTTCATTGATGTGTCGCATGCACGAAATTATTTGGACAACCGAGAAACTAGCTAACTGTGATTCAAGAGTGTCATATCCCAATCTGTGACAGTATTTATTCGATACAGAGCCATTTTCGTAAACTTTCGACCATTTTAACATTCAATGCCCACATATAACCCTCAAATCTGTCCATGGAAAAATTTCAAGAAGCTTTTTGAACGTTGTGTTGAATGCAGTCAGTCCGGTGATGTGAAGGAGTGGCACTCGAAATATAATGTTCTTATAAGTGCAGTCCATTACAACGACGTTATTGTATCGGTGTGCTAGCGTAACATTGTCCGGGCGTGCAATAAAAACAGACATGTGATGTTTTCGTGTAACGAAGCCTAGCGACTCGTACTGACACAGTGTAGGTTAGTGCCGCACATCACTTTACATGTACCGTACGTGCAGAGGAATGATAGATCTTCGAGTTGCTGGTGGCAAAATCTACTTCGACAAGCACTCGCTCCAATCTGTTAAAGATTAGACGTACCCTCGATGTGTCTCTTCGAGGACGCGGTTGAAGCGTTCCGTCTGGCCATGTGTATCGATTTGGCCAGAAGTCGAAATATCCAGACGTGTTACAAGAGATTGGCATACGGATTGCCAAAGTACGCCGTCAGATGAGGATCTCGATCCAAGATAAGTTCACGGGTATACCATGGAGTCTAAAGACCGTGTCAAAAAGGCACGGGAACAGCCCTGAGCTGTAGTCGACTCTTGAACTGCAGCAAGTTTTCCATCTTGCTGAAGCGATCAGCGAACTCAAAAATAATTTTTTTATTGTGTGTGTTGTTGGGAAAACCAAAGAAAAAGTTCATTGCTACGGACTACTAGAATTCTTGCGATATTGGGAGAGGCTGTAGTGGCGCACGGGATGAAAGAATGGGCTTTAACCGTTGGCATACCTCGCAAGCACGACTGCACTTGCGCACGAACTGATAGTGGCTGGGCCATTCAAAGTCGGTAATTACCCTGCGATAAGTCTTCTCACACCTATGATACTCACTAGGTGGTGCATCATGGCACTTATAAAGGATGCGCACTTGGAATCGGCACGAGTGGGAATGAAGGCGCAACAAGTGTCGCCGGCAACGACTGTATGAAACAGCAGACATGTTGTGTATAGATCCGTATATGATCGCTACGAAACCATAAAATATGTGATAGATTTACGAAGTGGATTCACCAAATGATTTATCAGTCGCAGAAAAGCCTTATCTTCCGCGCAGGCCGTCTTTACGTCTTCAAGAAATGCTGACGAAGAAACATATGCGACTAATGTTGCAAAAGTGTGGGCCGATTCCACTGTTGGTTTGCGCAGCCGACTTGAAATCGGGTCGGCGTCATAAAGCATCAGTGACTACATCAATTTCACGTGGCCTACGGCGCTTTACTCTGTGAAAGAGGCCAGCCACCTGGCCGTCATTTACGAGAGATGTGCGCTTTTTACGGCCGTGCGTAATGACGCATGGTCCGTATAGACTGCAAACGGTCTATCTCCATAAAAAGACGCAAAATTTATCCAGGGCATACTTCGTGGCAAGAAGTTTCTTTTCACGTAGTGCTCAAATACGCTCAGCTGCTTTCACTGACGCGATCGATAACAGAAGACGCGCTCTGCGCCTTCTGCATCGTACTGCATTCGTGCTCAGCCGATTGCAAAATCGCTAGCGTCACAGATTACATGTATGGACTTTCTTGGTCTGCAATCGCCAAGAAGGGCGATTGTATAAAGCTCTTCTTTATATGTTTAAAGGAATGCTGTCAATCAGAGCTACAGGACTATTTCTCTTCCTTTTTAAAGACGAGATAGATGAGTAGTCATCTCGGCGTAGATCGCGAGTACTTGTGCAAGTTAGCCGCTCGACCAAGAAACGTTCTGAGTCCATCGAACTCGACCGGCACAGTTCGGTCGGTGATAGTCGTAATCTTCTTGGTATTAGGGCATACGCCGTGTCTACCCACGATCTAACCAGAAGTGGTATTTTGCTTGCAGCTAATACACACTTGGTGAGGTTGACGTACACCTTTTCCTTTCGCATAATAGCAAGGACCTGACGAAACTGGGTTGTATGAACATCTACGTCCATCTTTCCGTCCAAAGCCCGTCTATGAAAGAATACATTGTCGAGGTAAGTCGAAGCGATATTTTGCGCCGGTCTCATGAGACCGGCGCAAAATTTGTGAAGCCTGTGTTGAATGTGGCTGGGACATTACCAAGACCTTGTGACATAACCCGCCATTCCCAGATCATACCGCTTGGGGTGCTCATCGATTTGAACGGGATGTATCGTCCACTCATTAGGATCTGACTGAATCCATTCATCAGGTCCATGGACGAATAGATGGTACTTTTTAAGTGTTCATATATGATGACGTCCTTCCTCGTCATTAGCGTCTGCACCAGTACCGTTTCAGCATACACATTTTTTGAATGCATGCGACATCTACCATTTTGTCGTGGCCTTGCGCACACAGAAGGCAGAAGTAATAAATGGGCAATTCGACTCCCTCATATGACTCGCATATAAGCAATCGGCAAAAAATTGTCGATCGCAAGTAATTGTTAATGAGTTAGTGTCATTCCTTGATGAAATAGTGCTAATACTTCGGTTTGAGCTTGTTTTCATTTTGAGTGCCTTCATCCTTAGCAACCCGCACGGCACGGATTCGAGGAGCACGTTCTTGAATTAGATCGAGTCCTTTTGTACTAGAGCTGACAATGGTGTTATCTCCGAAGTCAACTTCGGAGGCTATATCAGATCAAGTGTATAAGGCATTCACTTGACCTGTCTTTAACCAAGACATTCAATGTCTCGGTCTCTTCCTGGAAAACTATGTTGACAGGCTTATGGGGACGCATTTTCTCAAGATGATGAGGTCTTTTGATTTCTTCAATATCTGCCTGAGGAAGTTCTCCCTCGAGTAAATGAAGGCTTATTCCCTCGATTCTTTCTAGCTGTGGTTGCGCTACCATAATTAGGTCCTCTACGGTCAGCTCTCCGGTCGACCTATGATCATCATGCTGCCTGGTGTGGGCGACTAGTTTGTTATTACTTCAATGTAGCCCGCTAGGTGCACACCCATGTCCCAATCCACTCAATTTGTTCGAGGGGCAAAAAGTTTGCGCAGCCTTTGCACCCGCGCAGACGCCGGCAGCTTCACCCACAATGTGATTAGTTGTCACACTGTGATCTTTTGCGGTCGTACAAACAACCTTATTGCCAGTGAGGCCATCGCACTTCCTTAAAGGAAACACACACGCTTGTGGATTCTCCAAGACGTCTATCAGATGTCCATCTGATGCACAAGTGGCAGGCATCTTTACGACTCAATTTTGCTAGCTGACCCTCTGCTCGTATATTCCGAGCCAGGGCAACCCTATAATGACATCAAATTTGTCGTTGAAATCTAATACAATAAAATTACCGTTGGGCTGCAAAATTATCAGCGTGTAGCAAAATCACACAACACGTTTCATCACTGCTATTGTTGCGCCTGTTGCTAGACGCACCATCATCCTCGTTGGAGAGATGTCGCGCACATCTAGCTTGGGCCTACGATCCTCTAGTGAATGGCGACGAACAAAGTTGTTCGAAGCCCCCACAGTCAACTAAGGCACGACGTGACAATTTTTGTGCCAATTTTAAGGTTAAGGTGACATGGGGTGCCACTTAAACAAGTTCAGAGACACACAAGGATTGTGAGCTTGAAGCAACTTTCATTTAGAGATTTGCAAGCTCCTGAGGTTGCTGGGTCAGTATAGCGCTCCGCCCCTGATGACCTTAACCGTACTTGACGGTTCAACACGATATTGAGGCTTCGATACAGAGTCGGACCCGCATCCGTTGCCCTTCTTGGCAGAAGGTCAATCACTCCTCTCAGTGTTATTGAACGCCGGGCGTAAAGCACTACACTCGTGAGCGTAGCGCCCTGGCCTCATTCTGAAAACGATTGCGCTTTGCATCCGCTTACGGTAAAAGCGAGAGGTCTCTCGCTCTCTCACTGCTCATGTCTATTGGTTCTGGACTTCCCGCCTCTACTCGTCTTGAAGGACGATATGGAATCAAACTAGTGTGAGCATGTCTGGCAATAAATTTCTCTTGCAATACAGTTGTCATCGCTTGCTCAAGCGACTTCGACTCGATGCGATACAGGTAATTCCTAATGGGTCCATTTGTTAGGCTCTGTTAAAACACGAAATCAACGTTTGCTGACGGACCAGGTTGGCCGTGATAAGACTTGCAAGAAGTCTTGTTTGGTGTAAGCGTGCACATGACACTTAACTTGCTTGAGTTTCGACATCTCTAATTGACCCCTGAACTCAGCCCGTGGATGTTTTATAATTTGTCTGATCCGGGTCTAAAGGTTGCCACTGATCTAAACACGTACGGATCGTGCAACGTAAGACCTAGTGTTCAAGGTTTGACACGTCCTGCCAAGATCGACTGAATAAGTGCAACTTGCACTTGCTCATCAAAGATGTGACAAGCCCTTATGGCGTCGTCCAGCCCACAGAGCCACACAAGAGATATTATTTCTCGTTTTCTCTGTAATCGAGATGTACGATTTCAAATTTTTGGTTCGACGCGCGTGCTACGCCCCAGGAACAGAAGTATACGCCTGCTATTGTCTCAACAGTTATGGCTTTTGAGCCACCTGTTTTCTTAACAGACCAGCGTGTTGAGAACCCTTCTTGTGAAGTAAGGCTACTAGGTCCCTTGACTCGTCAAGTTCATGTGAATGAACATGGCGACAGCTACATGCTGCTCATCTATGCCAGTGCGGACCGCATGACACAGATGACACAGATGGCACGTTTGCCAACGGTCAAACCCAGTCGTTCGACCGTACTCCATTCGATGCCACTCAAAAAGGACTAGTTTTTACGCGTGGCGCAAAAGTTTTCACTATCATTAGCTAGCATGTTCATTTTTGATGATGATGCCGGGGGTTGTGGTCCTTGGACGGACTACAAAGTGCTGCCAAGTATAACGGGGCGCTGGTGACTTGTACGGACACAGTACAAGTCAGCTAACACTGGCACAGTACGAGTCAACTTACACTCGCACAGTATAAGGTAGTGCCACACGCTACATCATGTACACCATACGTGAAGAGAAAGGCTAGATCTGTAATTATGCAGAGTAAGGAAGACAACAGGAAACTGAAGATTTCCTGGTATAATTTTAACTGTATCACAAATGTATTGAAGTCCTTATTTTTAATTTATGTTTTGAATTTAATTTGAATACATTTGTCGACAAAAATGTATGCTGAACTCTTGCTCACCACTCATTTTTCGCATCGATCACTGATTGGACCGCTAGAGCTGACTGATATGATGGCACACATCGGCCAATAGGTGCGTGCTTCTAATTTTATGACCCCTGATGTTAATATCCACGAACGTTACCAACCTTCTTTACGATGGTCTAAGGAACGTGTATTTTAGTGTTTGTAACATGTGACAGGCTCACATTGTTATATATTGGACTCGTTCGCTTCAACATGATATTCCAAGAATTTTTATGAAGATTTTCAAGTAACGCATCCACTGGAGACCTTCCCGTGAGCTTCTCGGCACGCATCAAAAACCTCGCGTTGTACATAGTGCACAAGTTTGCGAAGATTTCTTCCATCAGTCGTCATTATTGCTGTCAGAATTTAAGCCGGATTGACACCAGCGCTCGCCAGATGTTTGACTAGTTCTGTCTGCACTTCCGTGAGATTTCTATGGATTGAATATCCGGACGGGTTTGGTAGATGTTCGTGATTGTGGTTGCTGACTTTTGTCTTCAGCTTCCAATTTCTAATTTATTTGAAAAACTACAAAGAGTAGAAATGAGTAGTCTTTACGACGACTCTTTGTCTGTGTTTTTTTTCTTTTTCTCCAGCAAGTTTGGACCGCCACGGTCACATTAAGGTGTACGATTTCCACATCTTCTGAGTGTTTGATAGCCAATGCATGCATATCCATGACCAATAAATTAACTCAATGGAGCAGATAGCAGATCTTCACGGCTATTCTATTCGTCGTCCGAAGAAGGAAGCATGCAACGGGCACTCTTTGCTTGGGGTGCCACGAAACGCCACGTACACTCGTTCGTGCAGAGGAAGCTAATCTACTTAAACAGCTAGTTTTAGTAAAAGGCAAAAAGAGAACTGTATTTATATAGTTAAGCAATCATTATAACTTAGGCATTATCTAGCTATACTAGTTTACGTTGCTTATGACGACAACCTGCTCACCACATATTACGCGCGTCCAGCGGCGATTGGTGGTAACCTTGGTTGATATGTCTTTTATCAATCAATCTTCGAGCAGCACGTGAATATTATCCTACAAGGGGTAATATTCCTTCAATATCATCCATCTCGGATAACATTGGTAGAATCTTGTCACGCTAGACAGTATCCCTATTGACACCGTTTGGTGTCAATATCATGTAACGGGCTACCCCGTTAAACTCAGCGTCTTACACTGTCTCCTTTTTATTGTTCGTCGGCTTATTCTTGTTGGTATAGCACCCGTTTTCTTCTCACCAGTTACTTCCGCTATAAGATGAGTAAGATTGATGCTTCTACCTGTTTAGTTCAACGAGTTCGCACGCCATGTGATTGTCGACAGACTATCGCCTGATACGCAAGCGTCGCCAAGTAAAACTTTTTTTAGACAAACGGCGTGCATTTAACAACAATTGTTAACAGTTTTCAAAAGGCGTCCATTGAGTAATTTTGTGGGCGTGAATTTAACAATTCATTAAAAAATAAAGTTTTCTGGTTCGATAGAAAGTTAAGTTATACTGACTGCTGGAGACGCTCCAAGGTGTATTCACTGCTGAATGTGCTCTTAAGATGTTAGCCGCTTGCAATGCAACAGTTCTATTTGCTGGATTGATAAAGTGCTAGTTGCCTGATTGATTTCTTGATAGTCACTCTTTTACACCACTCGTGTATAGGCATTGAACTATAACATCGCATACTTTTCCCTTACAAAGCCTTGTCTGAACCTTTTGACCTCATCACCATTGTCGACGGAAGTCTCGCGACACAATGCCCTCGCGGAACTATAGAAGGGTCGCTTGCTTGCTTAAGGAGTGGTCACCTTCAGCACAAATTTTTACCTTCTTCCCTGTCGCGCCAGATAACTATTTGCTCACGCAAGCGTTCTCGTGAGAGCCCCTAAATCGCTTGGAATTGAAATCTTAACAAGCTTTTCGTCCCTTTCCGGCATTCAACTTCAACAGGTCCGCGGCAGCATTTAGCGCCAGCGACAAGCACTGATTTCGAAAGCCTCCAACATGACAAGTACAAGCAAGCATGGATCAGTCCATGTTATAAAGCACTCGATGATATGTCACGTGTAGCTAGAGACAACATACACAATCACAGATCGATGCAGTAACTTACCAGATAACACACCAACGACAGTTGCCGGTAATGGTCCATGCTCTACGTTTCCTGGGCTCAAGATGATGGTGTTGGACTGAATGAGTTCGAGTGCGCGAACAATAAATGGTGACTTGCTCAAGCTAACTGAAAGGCACACAAATTACGAAAGTGCGACACAGTCATTAGCTCGAAGCTGCAACAATGACCGCGAGCACAAACAAATAGCATCATTGGGCGATATCTACTCGTATCGAGTACTCTTTTGACTTACTATTCCAGCACAGCACGATCACTTGGTCCTCATGTGCTCCGAGTAATTTTTTCAAAATTCCCTTTTCAGAATCATAGTGACGAATCTTTACCACAATTTTTAAATCGTCAGCAAGTTTTTGAACATGGCGCTTCAGTTCCTTCTTCGGTACGTCACCTCTACGAAAAAAAACGATGTCAGACCTGCAGTCCTACCGAACACTCAAGCCTGCTACACTTTGCACGCACCCAGTCCAAACATCCCGAACGAAGCTGCACGGACCGTGCAGCAATAGCAGATCTACCTTTTCATTTTCGATGCAACCGTCACGTAGACGTCTTTCCGGCCTGCTGTAGAAATCTGCTTTTGTGGAAGTGAAAGCATCCTGAACAGAGCTTGTAGCCATCATCGGTGGCCGCTCTCTCCGCGAAATATCAGGAGCAGATTTAGCTCCAGCAAAATCTCCGCTCATGGGATCTACCATGCGTCCATACATCTCCTTTCCATTCTGTAAGGGTGTCGAGTCCATACGTGGCGACGACCATTCTTCATTAGATTCAGCTACCTCTTCTCCGAAGAGCTCCGACATTTCTGCATTTTTGTAGTGCATGTTGTCATTAGCCCCCCCCTCTCTAACACATATTATCCTGTGTAACAAGTTTCCTTACCGTTATGCAAAAGATCAAGATTGCGCTGTACTTGTGTCGGTTGCAATTCCAATGCACGTTTAGCGTAATCCAAAGTAGGCTTTTCGGCGGACGCTATCGACGCCTTCAGTGGATTCAGGTCGATTTCGAACAGGTTATGCGGTTTCTTCGTTGACTGCGAGGAGAAAAGACGCCACAAGTGCGGTAGCGGAACGAGGATGTGGGTTTTTATCCCAACATGATAGCGTGGAAGGAGTCGTGCCACCCGTATGGTCATGTTTGCCTCGTTTGCGCTGAGGTCTCGCACAACTTTGGATCGGTGGTAGACCTGAGTAAGTAGTACTAAAGCGATGGTATGTTGTGTTCGGGGCGCACAAAAAGTATACTAAAATGTCCGAAAAATAAAATGTATACTACAAGCTGAGAAACGCAAAAATACAAAGTTATCAAACATAAACACATACCACAAGATTGTAAAAATAAAAGAAATCAACCAAGGCGTACACCAGTCGTTCACGCATGATAGAATGAAGGATCAAGGGTGGCTTCAAGACAACGAACAGACTATTAATAGGTATCGTCGATGGTATTCGAGTACATCTGGAAGCCAAACGTCATTTTTGATGACTTCATGTAGGCTCTGAGCAGCTTTTGCTTGGATGGCCACGATCCGCGGCACAATAATCATTTGCCTGCACCGGACAGGAACAGTGGTCAAACAGAATGATCATTTAAAGTCGTAGATAAACAATTCGCCAGGACCAGACCAAATAAAATGTCTCAGTATAGTGACACGTAACTATAGATTACAAGCAGGAAGCAACGTCGCATTGCCCTGGTGTCCTCTCCTTTCGATAATGCTTCTTTCTTCTGAATCTGCTTCGATTGATTTGCTGGATTGCGATGAAGTATCTGATCACTTCTCGAGCAACCTTCAGGATTGAATGCTGTAGCCTCGCAAAGGCTTCACAACTTAGAGCCGATAATGGCAGGCACGAATCAAGCAACTCCGTTTGACTGTGCAATGTGCTATTTCCTATTCACAACTTGGCATCAATAGTAGATCCTTTTGCGCGGCATCACTCGACAGCATTATGATGCAGTCATTCCTCGTATATATCACATTCTCATAACTCATCGCTGACATGACTCATACAAATTGTGCTCCACCATGCTCGTTAACTCATAACTCGAAACAATAACTATCGGACAGTTATGAGTTTTCTGAAGGACCATCATTCATAGGAGAATACTCCTGACATCGGAAATCATATTTTTGTATAAAAAATGCACAAATAATAGGGGCAAAGTGTCTGAGTTGTGGATGCCATTCAGATGGACACCTGGGGTACCATCCGCAATGGCCGTGAAGACAAGAGAGGCCCGAACCTAAATAAAATAGAGAAGCAATTGTAATTGAACTAAACACAACCAAACTTCAAAGCTTTTCCAGGAAATGAATCGACTGAGCCCTTCTATCAATTGAGACCCTCAATTTTTTCTCGGCAACTGCCTTTTTTAACTCATGATATAAATAGGTCTAAATTGTATTCGGTATTTTACAACATCATTCTAAATTACGGTTTCTTGTTCCTCAAGATTTGGTTTCGTCCATGTTGAAAACATCTTTAGGCTTACAGCTTGAAGTCTGGGCAAAGCTGCATCCATAGCTTCCTCGATAGCTGAACCACTCTCGCCAAAACTCCTGATGTTATGCAGCTTGCTTCGCTGCTGCTGGCATTGCGACTATTTAATGGATAACTCATGGTGTCCTCAGGTAGGCTAAAGCGTCGTAAATAATCCATGACCTCGATGATTTTCTTAATCAGGTAAACTTCCCTTGTTGGCTTTAAGGCACCCAAGCTTACAGGTTTTCCTCCATTTATGTCACGAGCGAATCCCTGGCTTTTGACGAAAGTTCGTTATCCTTGTTACATTCTAAATCAGAACGCTTCTTGGTTTCCAGGGAGATGGCATTCTGGTGTACCGCTGTAGCTGTATGCGTTGTTGTTACTGATGTAAGTAATTATGTGTTCTTGTTGTTTTAATCCCGCTGCTGCTAAATTTGTGTTGGTGCTACTGATGTCGTTGTTATTGGTACTGCCGTCAGTGTTCGTGGTGTTACTACTGTTTTGTGGTGTTACTGGTACCACAGTGCTGCTGCTATTGTCGCTGTTTAGTTGAATAATAGGAACATGTTTCTGTGCTATAGTTCATTGAGTTCTGTTAATCATTTAGTAGACCATCACGAATTCATTCTACCTGTCCGACTCCTATTTATTATTTCGAAAAAGCTTTACCAGTTCTGAAGGCTACTAACCATTGCTGAATCAGGAAAAAGTCAGTGCTGTCAATGGTTTGTAAATTACAAGATAAAAACGCTAAACGTGGAGAGCTCAAGAGATTATGATAACACACACAAGACAGTCGATTTGGTCGAAGTGTTAATTGCTAAGGTTTACGTACCACGACATAAATTGTGTGTCGTGTTAATGGCATTTTGCAGGGACAGGGCTCTTCGAACAATCTGGATGAGCGATCACTCTTTAAGGGGATTTATATATGCATTTTAGCAGTAGTTTTTACTTTTAATACTACTTTCCATTTCGAGCATTGAGAAGTAGTTGTCTGGTTGTTATATTAACACCCTCCTACGTACATATCATAGAATTAAATAATGAGAACAGTCTGTGTTTAAACGCGCGATACGGACTTCAACAAAATTTTGTTGGACTGTATCCGCCAGCACTTGGCTTTGACTCTAAAACCTTAATATTCGGTGCCCCACCACCTGCTGCGTTGTTCGATGTGCTACTAAACTGCATTTTGTATACTCATAGCATAAATTGATAGTGATTCCGTGGCGCTTCTTAATGTTAAGGACCTTTACACCCGCTTGGTTTGACCCAAGTTTTCTCTACGGCACCTAGTTTGCTCCGTTTTGCACGTTGCAAATATGAATTGATATAATGTGGCGTTGACATGTGAGCATGGCATACGTCCACTCTGTCATGGTGAATATCCGCGCTCCGTAAATAAGGACTCATCCGTTTTAGAAAGTCAGACGTATCGGCAGATAGCGCATGAAGAGTATTTATATTAGGTTAGGCCCTACATCGGAGCACAATGTCGGTGTATGTATACCACGTTTACCAGAGTATACGACGACGTGAGGCATCTTTATCTTCCGATCATCTAGGACATGTTTTGTTTTTAGTTATTTGTGGCATTTTTTTTATTTTCTAACCATCGTTTTTATTTTCATGATTAAATGGGGCATTTTTATTTTCGTTTGAATTTACAAAGGGGGGTGATTTTAACAAATTCCATTGATTGCTCAAAGCGATCGGATATCTTCGACAGAGCAGCTACACAGACACAATGAGTACCAACACCCAGCTCCGTGGCAAAGTGGCAGTGATCACAGGTGCTTCAGGAGGCATTGGTGCCGGTACGAAGCTCACAGTCACACTAACTCGCTGTCATTTTCCCCTAACGTTTAGTTCTCTTATATAAATGCATTTTTAGCCATCGCGTTGGAGCTCTCAGTTGCTGGAGCCAAAGTGGTGCTAGGGGCTCGACGCCTCGAGGCTCTTGAAGCTGTTAGATCGAGTCTCGAGAATGCTCAATCCAACAGCTTCAAGGACGGATCTCATGAAGGCATTCTTATTGTTCAGACGGACGTCACGAAGCGCCAAGAGGTGCATGCTCTTGTAAAAAAGGCAGAGGAGGCGTTTGGGGCTGTGGATATCTTTGTAAATAACGGTAAGAAGATTATTTCTTGTCATGCTTTCGACATCTTTGTTACCTTGTAGTAGGGTCATTGATTTCTTCTTCTGTTGTGTGTGCATGCTGGATGTAGCTGGCGTGATGCCGTTTGAGCTTCTGAAGAACGTGAACCAGGACAGTTGGGATCGAGTAAGTCTACGAGACGAGAAGCATTGATAAATCAGTGACTTTTGGGGTAAGCTCTGACTTGAGATGGTTTGTAATATGTGACATATGCGTGCGTACAGACGATCGACATCAATTGCAAAGGGACCCTCAATGGTGTAGCCGCCGTGCTGCCCCAGATGCTAGCTCGGAAGTGTGGCCATATTGTCAACATCTCGTCCGATGCTGGGCGCAAAGTATTTCCTGGATTGGGCGTTTACTCGGCATCCAAGATGTTTATCGAAGGTATCTCTCAGGCACTTCGCCTTGAGCACGTCGGAAGTGGACTGCGCGTGACCTCCATCCAGGTTGATAGTGCTGTTGTTTCGCAAAGACTTTATCGGAAACGAATTGTTGTGCGCTCATTTGATCATGTAATTGCTGAACTTTTGCAGCCTGGGAACGTGGCAACGGACTTGGTCAAGCATGCGAATGCTGCGAGCGGAGTCGACGAAGAGGCAATGAAGTTGTATGGAGGAGCTTCTGGTACGGTGTCATGTTGCTTCCATTCTAGCTTTTGTTTTTGTCGTCCTAAAATGGAATACGTTATCCGTCATGATGCTCTACAACAGAGTGCGAAGTTCTCAAGCCAGAGGATATCAGTCGCGCTGTGTTGTACGCCGTCACGCAGCCGCAGTACGTGGCAGTGAATGAAGTTTTAGTGGAACCGCGAGATGAACCAATTTAAATGGACATCGCCACATCGGCTTTTAGTGTCTAGCACAACTCTAAGCCATGGACAAGACTTTCCAACTCTTCCTCCATGCGACGCGCCGCATTTTTCAGAAGTCCCAATTCGTAGTGTGATGCCGACACTAGTTCTTCGTCTCCTTCGCACCGGTTGCCATCATCCTGTTCGAAAACGCACAGGCACGCGATGGGAAAGCCACGGACACACACGCTAATGCCGATGAAGAAGCGCATGCACAAGTGCTGTACCATAGGAATATCTCGAGTGCGTGGATCAGCAAGGCAGTCCAAGACTACCAGGGGTTGGTCTTGAGGCTGACAGAGTACGAAGTCGCACAACGACTCTCGCCGCAAGATCTCTTCTTGAGGTGATAAATCACAAGTCCCAATGCTGTGTTCAATCCTCACGAATGCCTCGTCGACTCGGGCAATAAAAGCAGCGCTCAAACCGAAAGCAGCGGCAGCAATTTCGCAGCTTCGATGCATGATTGTGCGATCCACGAGTGTACACGCAGGCGAGACAATCAATTCCAGCAGCTTCAGCCGCTCTGTTTCGCGTGAAATATTCAGTGCTGGCAAAAAGTACCCTTCATAAGCAGCAGACTCCCGGTCAAGCAAACCCGCGTTCGAGCTCATTATGGAAGTCCGCCGGTACGCAAACCATCTCGAGTCATCCTCGTCTTGCTCTTTTGAGTCGACCAATTCATATGACGACCGAAAAGACCGTTCGACCGAGCTGTAGCTACTTGCCTCAGCTGTGATGCACATCGGCTGGATCGTCCTTTTTGACTCGGACGTCACGGCTGATGGATGGAGAAATGATCTGGAGGTGTTATTCTCAAACGTCAAGGCCTCAGCCCCACCACTAGTGCTATTTCTTCCGCCAGTCCAGTCGCTGGAATGCACACTACATGTCGAGTTGACACTGCTGCTGGAGTCAAGCACCTGAAATGGCCAACGCCCTTTATTGCTCGACGTCGTGGACGGCATCACCTGCCAAAAGTCCCTCGTGCGACGAGTGATAGACTTGATGGAGATGATTTTTTTGCTACTGACGACGGCATTTGTCGAGCGATCCGGCAGTGCACCAATGTAGCTGTCCATTTCAGCTTCCTCGAACTCGTGAATCGTGCTGCTTGCTTCAAAGTTCTCCGTCATCGTCCTCTCCGATGCCATGGGAGCTACTGATGGTGACAGCACTTCAAAATCCGGAGCCGTCACATCATTCAAATTCGTCGGAAGTACTTGCGACAGAAGTGGGAGCTCGGACTCCGAGTCCGATTCAGGCAGCGGAGGTTGGGCCCGTGGTTGATCATTGGAGGACGGGATTCTGATGCTGCTGTCATACTTGTGGTTCGAATTGATGCTTGAGAAAATGCGCGTGCCAGTCTTCAGTCGAGCCTCGTTGTGGCACATGTGGCAAATACGGGTCTTCTGAGCTGCTCGTGTTTTGACGTTGACAACGTTCGTCGTACGCAGTGAAGAGCAGGAGCCACAAATGACCTCTCCACAGAGACGACAGTGGTGACGACGACGGAAAAGAGCGTTGAAGCGTTTCCAGCAGATTACGCAGCTCGCGCGGTCTTCATTCTTCACCCACTGATGCGGGGCCACAAACTGACAGCCACCGATTCGAGACGCTGCTACAGCCGCCTCAAATTTGCCAACCGATCGCAACGCGAGTCGCCTTGCTATCGCTCGTGCTGCCCAAGGTGAGCCAGTCAAAGACCCATTGTAGTCGTCAGGAGAGGAGCTAGTGACGCACGAAAGACGGAGTCGATTCGCGGATATCTCTTCGATGATCAACGTGTACTGCAAATCGACCTGCCGTGCTGTTTTCCGAACCACACCTTGCGAGCGAGGCAATGGCAGCCAACTCAAGGCTATCGTCCGTTTGTGAACTCCACCGGTCGGACGTGCAGTCCGCCCATCCAACAAAGAGGCAGCTGACAAGGAAGCCGCAGCATTTTGGTAGCCCTGGTCATGATGCTGCAGCTGCTGAGTGTCCGGTAGAAACACCTTGAGCGTCTGAAAAAACGTCAAGTGCTGGTCACGCAGTACAACGGACTTGCGGTGGTCCTGATAGATGAACCAAATTGCTGCGTGCTGCGTATCGGTAGCCGCCAACTCATCCAGCGCGTGGTGGTCAATTGTGGCCATAGCCGTCAACGCTCCATCTTTAAAGTCGCGACCGTGTAAGAGCTTCATCAGAAGTCGAAAGCGAGCCGTCGAGTCGATTTGCAGCAGGTCGAAAGCTTCTTCAAACCCGCAAGAAGCTTCGTTCACGGCCAAGTAGTAGACGGCGGACGATGGTCCGTTCGTCGATGTTCCTCGACCGATGCTTTTGGCATATAATTCCTGATGCTTGTCGCGACGCAGACGTGACCACTGCTCCTTTGTGCGAGTCGAGTTCAGACACACTTCCAGTGTGTTTGTAATTTGTCGCATTGCACGACGGTGCAGCCTGCGAGTCTGGTCGTGGTCGTACGATGAAGGCACGGCCGATGCCATTATTCAATAGCTGCAGGGCACGTCAAGCCAAGCACTGGTTTATCAGGTATTTATTCGGTGCCGTGTCTTCGTTTTCAATGTCAAAAAAGCGTTTGAGTTACAAGTCCAAGTGGCGGACGGAAGTTATCGGTGACCAGAATGTGCGGGTTTAGTTGGATCACATGATGTTGTCATCGAGACGGAAGACGACGCTGATGAGAACAACTGGGAGAGACTCTTGCTAATCAGCAAGATGTTCGCGTGTAAAAACAACATTGTACGATCCAGTGTGTCGCGTCCTGGAGCAGATGGATATGGAGACTTGCAGATGGCAGAGACGATAGCGTGTATCGTTGCAATGAAGGACTTGCGGTTGTTCAAGCATTGATAGGACAGGAAAGCTACAGTGATTGCAGCATCAGGGCGGGGTTTGCATTAGCCAACCATTTGTTTTGTGATTCCTAGCAATGGTTGATCGCACACTGTATGCTTTACTACAGCTCAAGCTACCTTGCTTGCATTGTGCGCACACGATAGGGTTCAGAAGTAAAGACTGCTGGACCACAAGTCATTATGTGAACCGGATGGTGCCTGTCGTTGCTCAGGTAACACAAACGTGCCAAGTATTGCCGTTTTTACGATTGGGCTTTGCAAGCGAGCGAAACGATTGTGAGCCAGCAGTTTCGGGATCACTTACGACGCAGTACAAACGCAGTGGCGCACTCTCCTTGAATCGCAGCATGATCAATGAATTGGGTGGACACAACGGGTATAGAGAGGACTAGCCTCCGCTTTTCGTTGCGGAGGGGAATCACACGATGACATTATCTCACACTAGCCTCCTCTTCTTTAAATGGTCTTTAGCTTGACAATCTGAGGTGCCCTGAACGTGTTTACTCTGCAACCACGCTGCCTCCTTCTGTTAGATGCTGCTGGAAGGCTACGACAGATAAAAATACCTCCAGCACCTCGGTTGAGCAGCTGGATTTACAGGAACTGGGCGGACGCCGTCGTCAGTAGGCTAGGAACCGTGTACGCCGTGCTATACTGCTTTCTGCATTGTGCAACGACATCTTATCATTTAACGTTGGTCTATCGGCGAGTAGCCGGAAGTTGAATGCAGACGCGATGTTGCGCGGATCAAAAGCTTAGGCTCCTAGGACCTGCCAATGCCCACGATCTCAGCTTATCAACGTTGCCAACTGCTGTGCTGCAGGACTTGCTGCCACAAACGAATGAGCAGCAGTGTTGAACAACCACCAGAATGCGATTAGCTGATCGATTGTGCGTTAGCTAGCGCTGAGTCACGTAATGCTACGTCATCACCCTGCCCTGCGCACGAGCGCTCATCCCATTCCTTTGCGTGCTTCAACAAAAGTTACGGAAAATGGTGCGTTGTTTGTAAGCAATCCTCTCGACCGTGAGACTGCCATGAGAACAGGATTCACTGTAGACTGAATACTTCATAGGCGGCTGTGGTGAGTTACAATGGTATGCGGACGTTTGTAATGCTCGAACGAGCTGGGGATTCCTTGTCCGGGCTGTTTGATGTGTAGCACTTGTTCTTTGCCTATACCACATGGTACATCGGAAAATCTGATGCGCGTTGCTAGCGTCGTAAGAAATCATTACCTAAGGAGGTGGCGCATAGGCGGCGGTCGACCAGATACCACGTGCTGTCGACCGTTGAAAGTAGAGCATTCGTAAGCAGAGGACATGTCATGCATACGTGAAAAATGATTCTTTACTCTACCATTCGTGCCGCTTGCGCATCATCCTTTCGAGATCGAAGATGACGTCGTGCCGAGTAGTTACGCTTGGGAGAAGAAACGCACGATTGATTCTAGCTCCTATTATTACGATTGCGACTTACGTGCACATGTCGATCAGACCTCGAAATTGCTTTTTACGCACTTGCGAGTGTTGCCATACTGTGTCACAATACGGTGAGCAAACTCGTAGGGAGAGTTCAAGAGCGAGTTGAGCACGAAGACTGACAACAACAGGAATACAATTGATTGCTCGAAGAGGTATAGGTGCAACTCGATTCCATCTTGACTACTTAGGATGTTGGATGTGAGCGTGGTGAACGAATGTGTTATTCCGCGAAGTGGTGCTACTGATAATTGTGGCAATCGCGTGTTTGATCTGCCAACGAAGGCCAATCGGACAGAACAGGCATTCGCTCTGAAATTTGGGCTGCATTGTATGACCCTTGGTATGCTGTCGTCGGGGTGGACCTTACAACGTTGTACACCGTTATAGGCGCTACCGAAGAGCGCACAAGTGATTGCCAACCTTAAATGACTTGTCAACATGACGGCAGCTCTTACCGATGGATTATGGTGTGCTCTGTGACACCTCGCTAACGACGTCATTTACCGCAGGATTCGTACGAATTGATCACATAGTATGGCGAGTCGACACTAATGATGACAGCGTATCGACAAGCCCGATTTGTACTCAAACTTCTACATAACAGTCGCTACTACTTGGCTGATACAACAGTGATAGGAGCAGCTGTGCTGGGGAGCTTAGCTAAGCAGCTAAGCTCAAACGGAAGTGCGTAGAGCGTAAGCTTGTCGGTATCAGTTTAGTGATTATAGCATAACAAGTAAACTTACGGCTCAACCTGAAACACTGCGACATAGTCTTCCGTTTTTTTTTCACCACGACACTGGCCTCGTTCCACCGTAGACGATAGTGTGTGAACCTTGAAATAATCCCAATGTACATCACTTTGACCCGCGCAAACAAAGTTCGTGTCTATCAAGTTGAGGCTAAGAAGAATTGTAGGGATGTGGATAAAGACATTGTTGAGCACAGCAGACAGCAAAACCGGGTTCAGCAGCTCAAATTCGATGACAACTTGTGCACACACTTCACAAGATTAGTTTTATTCTTAAATGGTAGCGATGGTAGCTACAGTAAATGACATCAAAGTGTCAAATTAGACAAGGTCATCACGCGTTCACCGTAGTACGTTGTCATCATCGTGCATTTCCAAAGCGAATAATCGAGTCAGAAGCGCTGTCGTATTTTATTTTATGCATGCAGTGCAGAGAAATTGTCTGCAAACACGAAGTACCATATTGATATCGTCTAATAATCTGTCGAAAAATTCGCACAAAACACTACTTTTTCACATCGGTCGTCAGACCTAAAGCTAGGCTAGATGTAAATGTGCTGATGGACAAAGCAGCGTGAGCTGGAGCTAAAGTAATAAAAGATACTTTGGATCGTGAGCTAGAGCTAAAGTAATGAGAGTACATTGTGGTTGGAGCTGCGATGACAGAAATAATGGCACCAGAGGCAAGACACCTGATGTTGGATGCATGCGAGTACCAGCAGATTGCTGTAGCCGACCTAACCAATGGAAATTGGCTTTGCATCCTATAGAACGCAAAAAAAGTCACAATTCGACCATTTGAGAGAGTTGATGGCCACGAGGGGCTGGGCTCAATTTTTGCTGGCCAATACAATGTAACGATATGACGACACGAATTAGCCTTAATCAGTCGGCGCGCATTTTGACTGGTCTGATGATGTCGAGGCGAGCATGATTCTACATCGCCAGCAAGGAATGACGAAGACTGACTGTGAAAAGGCATTACACACAAGTATAAGGTAAGCTTGAGAAGCTTTCGTAAAAGCAACCACGCCGCACAGTCAAAACACGATCTCCAGAATCCTGATTTTCGTTGTGACCATTATTGATGTCGCGTTGCCTTCGCTGAGCATTTAATATCTGTGCGCAATACGCGTGTGTTTCAGCAATATTGCGCAGCAAGATCTTCGAATGCACGCTACATCAATGACAGTATTAATGAAGTCCGGACAGAACTCTAAACAAAAGTGGACCCACGTATTTGCGTAAGACTTAATGGATAATGATACAAAGATCTCACTGGATTGCGGTTATGCTCTGCATGAACCTGACATGCGCAAATAATCTGAAGTGCTGCGCGATTGGAGAACTTGAATGATTGCGTGCTTCAAGTGCAAACGAACGAGACGGCAATACAAATGATCGACGAAGCAGCGTTGGGTGATACTGGGCTTCAAAAGCTACTCGATTCTACACATCATCAAACATTTGACATCATGGTCTACGTCAAAAGCTCGGATAGCTGCCACCTACATATATTCCAAAGCAGTAAAAAGGAAGCGGTATAGCTGCGAGCTTCAGTGACTGGCATTCCGTGTACATTGATAATTTCGCTCGGGTCCGTTTTGTGTTACCCTTCGTACGTTCAAATCGATGCAATGTGTGCACACTTACTTGCCTACGAACGCAGCATTTTACAAAATGCGACGAGAAAATGTAGGATTCTGGACTTATCATGATTAAAAAGACAGAATCGATGGTTAAAAAAACTGTGAAACGACGGGACTTTACGACGAGAGTGACGTGACGGTCGTCAATGACACTACTGACTCAATGTCGAGCGAGGGTAATTTTTTAGGCGGCCCACTACGTGATTTACCCATGATCTACCCATTTAAATGTATTTCACGAATCTAGTGTTTGGAAGTTCATACGCGGTCCGCACGCACACACAAGGGCTATTTCGGCGCACAATTTTTGAGGCTGGAACCCTTCACCGATGTCAACACATGCCGAAAATAATGGCATGATTGACAGAGCTGGTGGTGGTGATTATCTAGCGGCTGGCCGCGGCAATTAGCAAGCTGCATGGTCTTGATTCTTGCTACTAAATTGATCGAAAATAACGAGATTTCGAACGATCATAACCAAAGAACCTGCATCGAAAGCCCCATATGTCTTCAATCTTTTATCGACACATTTGGCAACACATTCAATGTTCTAGTCAGTATGCCGATGCTCGACCACCCAGCAACAGAATATTCGATCACGGTGGAACTGATCTTTGCATGGCTCGCGTTCTCGCGGATGTTTCGGTTGTAACTAACCACTGTAAACTCGCGGGATACTCGCCTTCCTCGCAGCGTCTCCGTTAATCATTCCATGGGCGCTAGAGCATCAAGCACAGCATATCTCGGCTAAGTGATCAACTCATCGCTTCATATGCCTTTCATGGCGAGCTTATCCACGCATAGGACATCGGCAACTTTAATCATGTCAGCAGTTGCTTTATGATCTCCACAGTACATGCAAGGTCGATACATCCCATTATCGCTGACAAACGGGACTCGAACTCCGATATAATGCTGTGCATTTTTCTGTGGACCAGAAGTCATCGTACAAATGTCATGAGTCGTACTAATGACTTGTTTACCTGTAATCACTCGCGCACGTGTCGCTATCGACCCACCTGCTACCTGGCGGAACATCGCTTTTCTAAGCGTACTAGTGTCAAGTGGGCTTTCTCTGAACAAGTCCCGTATGAAGTCGCAAACCAATTGTAAACGCATTCTGCAGACCCTAGCCGAATGTCAAGAATGCCGCTGACTTCTAGCCGATGCCTGCTTAAAATGACATGTTCTTGTGTGCATCGATATCCTCCTTGTTGTACACCAAAGTCCTCCGTAGGCCTGTAGTCGCAGTGATGACCTTGAATTTCGCTCGAATACGAAACAGCTCTTGCATGATGTCCTCGTCAACCACATTCTGAACAATAAAAGGCTTCATTAGCAAGCAAACAGGGACACTATTCTTTGCTTCATCCTACCCACCTTCAGTTTAAATGCTTTTAGTAATGCGCCAAAAGTGACGACCGACTTGGCTGCCCGATCTCTGAGCACCACCAGTACGTCAGCCACGACGTACGTCCCTACGTATACATTTTACACCCGACGATACCATACGTACGGGAGTTTGCGTCGAAGTGTCTCCTGCTGTAGCATGTGGTTCCACACCATGTAGCAGCCCTGGTAGAAGCCCAACTCGCTGCCAATCTCGGCTCCTTTCAACAGACTAATACAAAGTTATAGAGTCGTGTCTTTTTACATCATTTGACCTTACAGATGCTGATAGGATAGCGCACCCGAGTTCACGACCTTCCTCGATACCCAGCTCACGACCACGTTCGATCCCCATAGCTTCGCCTTGAGCTACTAGGGTCTCTTCGTAACCGGAGATAGCGTCGAAGACGTCCGTGATGTCCATGAACGGTGGCTCCTGATTAGTGACTTCGACGTCCATTACCACTATCCAAACGCGTGATGCACGGATAACTTGACGTTTGTATGGAGCGACGCTAACTGGCGCAGAACACCTCAACTTTTCATTGTCGCAAGAGTCATTATAAAGTCGCCCATACAATGGGACGTATCGGAAATGTGCGAGACGGGATTTCGTGTTTTCACCGCGCGATTTTGACTACTAGCGTCTCTACTTTTCCATAAGCGTTATGATTCGGCGTTGCTGACACTGCGTATACATACAGCACCAGTCGAATTCGCAGGCTGCACTACCGGTCCATGCTTTGTAGTTATGAACGACTTTTGTAAACGATGGAATCGGCAACGTTGCGAGATAGCGTATGCTCAATAACGTTGGCGTGCAAGCTGCTTCTAGGATGAGGTTATCGCTGTGCAGTTAATATGGTGATGTGATGGCAATACGAGCAGCAAGATTGCTGAGCCGACCAAATGAACGCCTGTTGATCTGCATACGAAGCGCTAGTTTGATGAACTTGAAGCAGACTTTAGTACACACACTACAATGTATCCGAAGAGACATACACGCTACAATGTATCCTTAGAGACATACGTCCACAAGGCACGTCACTTGAACTTGGTTAAGTAAGTAATTGTTAGGGCAGCATCACTAACAAATAAAAACGAGCATCGCCGGCAGCTGCCATCGATGCACCTTGCGATGGTCTGAACACCACAGGATGTCCCCCTCCCCCTACTGCCGTGTCGTTCGCTAAAGAGATACTAGAGAACTACGTGCATAAAAATTCTAGACGATAATGCGCCCAGCTCGATTCAAACACGGGCTCAATCTAAAGTCTTTCAGTCGGCAAAACGAAAGGCTGAGCTTCACCTACTGTTCATCATCATTACATCATACAGGTATACATGTCGATGAAGTGTGCAACACTTGCAAGTAGAAGCACCGAAAACTCCATCTTCGCAATCATCTGCTTGACGGGTCAGCCACGACCCAACTGCTAGGAACACATGATCTCGCAAGACATGTTACTAAGGCATCGACGTTCCATTGTCAATATCGTCGTTGCCCATGGTCAAAAATGTCTAGTAAGTTCGAGCTTACTCGCAACCGGTTTGAAGTCGATAAGGATTCCACACAATCTACCAGCTTCAATCTTACGCCCGTAAGCAACACTCAGGTACCTGACCAAGCAGTGATGAGTACATTTACATCCAAAGGAGGCCAACAACAACGATATGAGAGTAGAGCGTCTAATATCTTGATTCACAAACTTTGCATCGCACAGTTGTACAACAACGAAAAGTGTTGGGAGTTAATGAATCGTTCGTCTTATAACTTCATTCAAATCAACACGGAGGTCACCTTCAGCCAAATCTTATGGCAATTTTTGCTCTGACAGGAGGGTTTGCAGCAATTTGTTCCGCAGTTGAACGTCGATTAGACACCTTGACAGGGACATACTTTACTAAAGGCTGATTTCTACGAAAAGGCAGGCAGGACAACGACGTCGCGACCATGTTGTGTATTCGCTGTTTTGTAATGCCGATTGTCCATATTGCCACACGAAATGAACGGTTTCACCTTCGTTTTAATTTCAACCACTGCATGGATGATATCGCTTCCACTCGTGTAACGCCTGGTTCCAAAGATACTGCTGGTTCGTTGCTGCTCATGTCTCTTTCCAATGCTGGGTTACATGCGGACAATGAAAGGTGGAGGGGGTAGATTTTCGTGAGCTAGTGACCGAATACATTGTCAATAGCAAACACGAAATAAGTGCAGTCTCACAGAGCGACTATTGACGCGATAAATATGTTATCTTTGACTTTCGATCGAGCATGAAGATACGGACAGTAGCTTATCTAACATTCACAACAACGTCGGTCTCCTTGCGTTAGCGCGATGACAACGTTCGTCGTGAAGGCAGCAATATGAGGAAACCTTTCTTGCGTGGTAAAAATCGCGGTGAAACATCAAGTGATGAGCGGATACAAAAGTGATTTGACAACATCAGACTACCGCGAATGCTTTATCTGCTTGAATTACCGCGATGCTTAAATAAATATCAACGCGATAATTACGTTTTTAAGCAGTTGAGATTATTCGTTTGTACGGTCATGCACATCGTAGGTATGTTTTCTCATTTTTCAAATATTGCTATAAAACATTTAGGTTACCCCATTACTTTCATTCATGTGATTCCATTAATATTCACTCTTGTATTCGTTCAAAGTACTCTCTTCGTTCTCGTTCAAGTATACACTCGATGAGAAGCATTTTGATTGGTCTACCTACTAAGTAAAATTCGGCCGACCCATTTTCAGACTGATCTCGACTCTAAACAAATATTTGGTACTATTTGACCGTAGAAATGTTCTGTGATCTTAATCGAGATGAACACAAAATGCATTCTCCTTAATTTAAGGCTGAATTGAGCGATGTGAAGAACTGATGGCTGCAGCTGAAAGCGGGGCTGTTGGCTGGGGATGAATGCTTATCATTCGGCTGCCAGTAATAGACATATAAAATGTGGCTGCTCTGCAGCGCCATGCACAATTGAAATTTATGAAAGCGATAGACAGCACGATATTAAATGCCTTTTTCTCCTCTTTTGGTATCATGGCGATTGAAAAATGTGAGCTGAAGACGATAGTCAGCGGTCCCAGTAATCGAGAACATCTTTCTTTCCCTACAAATTCAACCTAATATAGCATTGCTGATGCGCAGTTGGAAAAAGTGAAGTATATGACTGCTGCGAGCGTCAAATCGGCTGCATCATTTAGCATAAACTATGTCAGCAGTTAACACCTCTACATACTTCTGTACAAAATTCAATAGATTTAGCAACCAACGTGCAGTGAGTGTTCCCATTATTTTGTACTTGACGATTCTCAAGGACACCACTGGCTGAATTTAGCCCACCCAAAGAATGCCAAGCTTGCAAATTGGAGCAATTTTTTTTGTGCGAAATGCACCTGTAAAACCAGCCGTTATTGAATGCCTCTTCTTAACATCAGCAGAGTAACTGCATGTATGTGACGTTTCCAATAGATAAGGCTTCCTGGCCATGACAAAGAGGGTAAAATTAATCAAGCGTGGGTATTAGCAATCGAATACATCCGAAGCGATATTGCTAATCATGCAATGAATAGCAAATGACGTGATAGAACAGCGATTTGAACTAATCTTACATAATTGTTCGTAGTGCCTTTTTAACGGGGAAAAGGAGTAAATTTAACCAATAAAAGACTAAATCTAACAGCGCTATGAATCTTGATAATTCATTGCGCTGATAGGTTTAGTATGCCACAATCTGTATGTATATTTTTAGGTCGTGATGCATTCAGATGCAACTTCTTCTGCACTTTTGTCTTTCCAAAAAAAGTTTTTAAAGTGTTCCGTGTTAAAATATGATACTTCTCACAGGTCGTCGAAGTTCAAGAAGTCAACTGCAAGGCCTGATACAGGTACGTTTCGACCTCACCTATTTAGCTATTATTCTGACACCGTTTTTTATTCTGAAACCGTTACATTTGGGACACGGAGAGACGGAAGCCACGTCGGGACGACAAGAGCCAGTGGGACCAGGCGATGCAAATGGCATGTGGGATCGGTACATGGTGACACACGGACTGGACGTGCGCCGTCTGCTACTTAACCTGGTCAAATTGCATTACAGTGTCGATGAAAAGACACATAAGGTGGTGTAGAGTAGTGCAAACGAACGAAGTTAACACTGAATGCATTACTTTTACCGTCAACTACTTTCGCAGAACTGCAAGAAAGACAACTACCTTTCTACAGTCCGTTGTATGACTTCTTCTTAAATAACAGAGCAACCTCATAGCCTTTTATAGCGCTCTCTTGTATAACAATTGACAAATTTGTCCGAATCTCGCACCGCGTTGGCAACATCTTGACGCGCGAACTGGACTATGTAGTGCAACGATCCCACAACTTCTTCAGATAATCCACATCTGGATCTGCTTAAAAACACAGGCTCCACATCCGGGTTTAAAGGCATTTTAAAGTCACCCTTTACTTGTGGCGTAGGAACAGGCTTGTAGTTTGTCAATTTAAATTGACTCAAAACCTTTTGATGTAACAGTGCTGTGGAATTGACATACTGCACCTTGAAATTTAAGAGATCTCCCATTCCAAGCAAATGCTTCACAAGAACCAAGCATTGAGCATTGAACTTGCATTAAAAAATTGCTATGACCATCTCAACGTAGAACTCAGTTCCTACAATTAAGACACACTCTACTTATACGGTAATGTACACCTTGTTTTATATTCCACTGTTCGCACATATCCACCTGCATCTATCTTGTTCGACAAAAACCACAATTTCTCAGATACTTGTCCTGTACTGTAACTATGCCAACCGAGACAATTAAGCCAACTATACCGGCGTGTCCCGTAATCACACTTATGAACATTATAATCTGGAACACGACATCTCGAACCAGATACACGAAATAGAGAATCAGGGACACGACATCTTGAACCAGATACACGACATATAGGAACATAGACACGAGATGTTGTACTTCGTCACATATTCAATGGATAGCGAAGCACTAGCTTGAAAGCATCAACTTGTTGTCTCTACGACTGAGGGGAACAAAAAATGTCTCAAATCACTACCAGCATGTGTGAGACCAGGCGGAGGGTACGAAGCGAACCACTTACGCGAGGGTTACGTAGAAAGTAGCGGTTACTTTTTCTTACTTGGCTTTCTGGAAGCCGCTCTTCCGACCACAAAAGTGCAATCCTTCTCATTGCATGTCTGTAAACTGATCGACCGATGCCTGTTTTCTGCCCGATCCTCTCGAGCTAGTAGATACGTCT
The DNA here is from genome assembly GCA_921007115.2 of Peronospora matthiolae. Lineage (NCBI taxonomy): Eukaryota > Oomycota > Peronosporomycetes > Peronosporales > Peronosporaceae > Peronospora > Peronospora matthiolae. The sequence goes on along the minus strand of CAKLBY020000109.1, from coordinate 384,870 downwards.
TTTTTTTTACTAATATTAGCAGTCATAAGCCTTTAGATTCTTGTTTCCATCGTCGATAAAATTCGTCGTATCTCAAGTGGCGTGTCATCGCCAACCTTGTGGACGTCACGATATCGGATTATGTGATTGATGTCTTTAACACATGCGCTTTGCGAGATACACTTATCATTGTCACCAACCAAATCCTGAACACTTTAAAATTTGGGCAGTCCTAATTTGTATCAGTTTTTCCGCCGCACCTTCATACTTCATAGACCGTTGGTATTTCCATAATTTACTTTCCATGCTGAGACTCTACAATTCGTGTCACTCGTTCTTACCTATCATATTGTAAGGCAAAAATTCACCTCAAAACTGACAGTCTGTTTACTCCGGGGTATTATGATAGGGCTGTCCACATTATTGCTCATAACTCCATAACTAATGCGAGATAGACGCTGTCGATTAAGTATGGTATGTGAACAGCTTTAATGTACCCCTTTGCAGTGTTAAAAATCCGATCATACGAATCGGTCTCACATCTCGCATTAAAAAAGCGCTTCTTGTGCCCGGCAAAAAGTATACGGCCAAACAAAACGTAGAAAATTCAAGTAAAATGTAAATAGTTTTTGCATTGCTGAAGTGATGAGGACATGAAATGTTCATCAGGTGACTAGTGTTTCTTGTTTCCCTGCATTCTGATCGCTTTTATGCAACGGTCCAGCATGGAGTCGATCAAGTTCACCAATCTTTATCGCTGTATGTTTTCCACGCTTTGATGACTGCCGAGGTTCGAGCTGATACAGAATCGTACTGTTTACGGTTCGGGTTCACGTCTCTGGACATAGCCCACACGTTTTCGATCGGATCAAAATCCGGAGTACAAGTAGGCCAGTCCGTCACATTCACGCCTTGCTCAGCGAAGAAGTCCGTCGACATCGAGGAAGTATGGGTGGTCGTGTTGTCCTGCTGAAATCAAACTTTGTACCTTATTCGCGATGAGCAAAAAGCAGCATACAGTCGGATATCGTGTAGATATTATCCTCTCATTCCTTTCCGACTCCACTAAACCCAATCCAAACCATAACGGACCCTCCGCCCTCTGACGATTCGTCTGCCCAAAAAAAAAGAGACACGCATGTCAATCCAAAAGTGCTGTTTGCTGTCCGGTCCATCGAGGTTCCATTTACTTTTTTCATGAAAAGGTTGACATCCTTGCACTGCAAAGTATCAGCATCTCCTCCGACCATGCAAGACGACGCACTCTATGCATATCCAAAAGATGGATCGTATTCTCCATTTTTGTGCACGAAAACCAGTCTACGCATTGGAGGATGCGGCACACAGTGCGAACCGACCACTTCAGCTCGAGCTAATGATGCAGCTTTGTTGCACACGAAGAACACGATCGGACAGATTTTGTGGTCTGCTAGTGCTACTGCGGCCGACGTGACCGCTCACTACTCGCAGTACTGTGTTACGTGACCGATTGAACCGCTCACTACTCGCAATACTGCGTTACGTGACCGATTGACACCACGCGCGATGGTGCGCCCTGTTAGACTTGCTTCATGCAAGCCATTAATCGTCCCACGCTCCAGGTCGGTTAGCGCTTTCCCCTTCCCCATCGCTCTAGGAATCCTGAACACAATTTACATTTTTACTTGAATTTTCTACGTTTTTTGGCCGTATACTTTATGCCGGTCACAAAAAGTTTTTTCTTACATGTGAGATATGAGATCGATTTATCTTATCGGACTTTATCACTGCAGAGGGGTGCATAAAAGCAACGCGCATACCATATTCAACCGACAGCGTCTTACTCGCATTGGAATTATGGAGATATGGATGTGTCTTGTTGTATCAAACCCAGTGCATAACTTTGTGCAACCGTATCGGTGTCGAGGTACCTGTTACCCTGGAGCGATGAAAAGGTCATTTGAGCCCAAAATATGGCGATCAAGCTGTTGGTGCGTAGGTGTACATCACAATGGTAGAATAGTATCGTGATAACTGTGAGTGCAAGTGTGCCTACAATTGGAACGGTACGGTGGTCAAGGCACGCATCGGTGGCAAGATGTTTGTACTGTCGACAAATGAGTGTAGTACTTCTCATCTAGATGCTGCCTCGAGAAGGTTCGTCACTTCAGCTAGCTACTGATGTCTGCGGTCTTTCAGTATCGACGTCTCGTAAAATGGACAAAAGTAAGTATGTGGTTTTCAACAACATTACTAACATCATGCTTAACGACCAGGTTGGCGTAGCACGTTATGCATCCCTTTCTAGGTTCGATCATCACCACCGGCAATAACGTTTTAAACTACATTGTCATTAAGTACCCTCGTACAGTCCACTTTGAAATATACCGTCTCGATACAGAGATCCTGGTTTCCATATACAAGACAGAAAATGACAGCTTCATATCATAATATTCCCGTTTTTTATTGATGCAGCTTCTCCCTGTGCCGCTTGATGGCGGCCAGGAACCTAATTTGTATCTCTTTATCAAACTGAAGTAAAGTCAATCATGACATTAGACCGCTGGAGCTGATGCTGTACGCATTGCACTCCAGCCATGTCCAAGAGCCTGCGCGACGCCACGAACTTCCAGCTGCAACGTGGATCATCAGACACAGTCAGATGAAACCATGACAAATCTTCGGATCTACCAAACTCTAAGCTTACTCCTGCTTGTACTTATCGGAACAGTACACGACGCGCGCAATGCCACTCTAAGCCAATTGAACACGTAATCAATCATGGTTTAAGTCCGACACAGAACGTATCTGAGACCACATACCTGAATGATGAGCTTGGCGCACTCATTGCAAGGAAAAAGCGCCACATAAATCTGCCAGAAACATTTCGGCGTTAGACCGGCCTCAAAAATCGGTATCGCAATCCACAACAACTCACCGTGCATCCTTTCACGTCAGTAGAGTTCTTGTTCAAAATGGCGTTCATTTCAGCATGACAGACGTACTGAAGAATAGTAAACAAAGCAGTTTTAGCCTTTGTCCAAACACCCCGTCATCCGCTTTATGTTACCGGGTATTTCGTATCAAGCAGAGAGCTCGTCTCACTTTCGCGCGCCCATGGCAACTCGTCATCAGCACAACCATTTGGAAATCCATTGTAGCCGATTCCGACGATCTTCCGTTCTGGGTTCACAATACTGTCATTGATGAAAGCCACGCGAGCATCTTAACATTTGCACGACATCAACCCTCTGCAGCACGCAGCTACTCACCACGCTCCAACTTGAGTAGACGGGTCTATCATCAGCACCAGTACGATTAACCTCACTATGTTTTACGCCCCCTCCCTAACTTTGCGTCATCAATTGCCACCAACCTTTCGAGCGCATTGCACTCAAAAAAGCAACGCTCATAAAGTAGTCATCCCACGACAAATACTGCGAGCGCTTTTGCACTTTTAATGGCGCCGTCGGTTCCTGAGCTTTCACCGTCAATTGACTCGCCGCAATTTCGTCCTTTTCGCTCCCTGTCAAGTTGCCAGGAATCCCATCGCCGCTGCACAAGACCTTCGTCTCGGCCTCAACCTTCGCAAGCCGCAGTTTCTTCAGTCTCGGCGACTTGATAGTGCTGGAAAGTGTAGGAATCGGACTCGGAAAAGCTTCTCGTAAGGCCGCTGTTACCCAATCCGAATGCTTCATGAGCACGTGTTGCACCAGATTAGTGTAGCCATGCTTGAGTTTCTGGGAGCGCATCTTGCCGCACTTGCACCGGAAGACTGTCGATAGATCCGGATCCTTCTCAGCAGCACTAGGAGACAGAGACCGATCCACTTCTGTATAGAACAGCTGCATGATCTGCCGCCCGCTTAACTTTGCTCTCGCCATATTCGCACGCCTGATTCTGTGTTTGTGTGCACTACTGATGGCATTTACGCACGTGTTTCGTTTTCGACCAATCATATACAGCTTAATCTACTTTACTTCATGGTCGTCCAAAAAAAGACCTTTGCATTTGGTTACTTGGCTACACCATCGTGACATTGATCATAATGCGCTCCATGGCGACTTGGAACGCCTGCATTTCCTCAATACTGTACAGCTCACACTTGAAACGGGACTGGAGAATACCCATGAACAGCCGGATGCCGAGCGGAAGCGCCTTGTCATTAAAGTCGAAGTGGTTCGAGTGCAACGCGCGCATCTTATCCGAGTCTCCGTCTTCTTTCGTACCGAGGAAAAAGTAGCAGCCTTTACGCTCCTGCAAGAAGTACGAAAAGTCTTCAGCAGCCATGAGCGGCAACCCCTCCTCGCTTACAAACATCCCCATGTCCATGGCGATCTGCTGAACTTGGCGCGTTTCAACTTGCGGGTTGATCACAGGAGCGTAGCCATCGAGGAAGTGCACTCTTGCGGTGGCACCGTAAGCAGCACACGTTGAATGGACTAACTTGGCCACGCGGTTCTTGATTTTCTCAGCGATTTCGAGATCGAAGTCGCGAATAGTCCCAGCAAGATACGCGCGAGATGGAATCACGTTGTTCGTATCACCACCACGGAATTGGGTAACAGATACGACCACAGTATCCATCGGAGACAATGACCGACTTACAACGGACTGAAGAGCTTGCACTACAGCTGAACCTGCAAGGATCGGATCCACGCATTGTTGAGGCGCAGATCCATGTCCTCCGACGCCATAAATGTCGATCGAAAATTCGACTTCGTGCGCCATAACAGCTCCAGGTCGGACGTGGATACTATAAAGCGGAAACGGTGCGTTGTGCAGCCCATAAATCTCATCTACGTCGGTCAGTGCACCCTCTTCAATCATCTTCTGTGCCCCACCAGGACCTTCCTCAGCAGGCTGGAACACGAAACGCACGAAAGTGTCACGCGGCAGTAAATGTGCGCTCCGCACTACCATTGCACAAAGCCCAAGCACCATCGCCATGTGACCGTCATGGCCACACATATGCGCCGCAGCTGTAGAGGTTACAAATTCTTCTTCATCATCCGCAGCAGCACTATGCACAGGAGGAGCACCGATCGTCGTGGTGGTAATAGTCGATGAAGCCGGTAATAGACCTACTGTCGGATCGTTCGATTCAACATCGTGACTTATCTCGCAAGTCCCGTCTGGCGCAACATCGTTGCTGTCGGACGGGACACGCTCAGCCGTTTCAATTAGCGCTGTCTCTTTCTTCGGCGACAAAGGCTGCGTTGTGGGTATCTTTCGCTTTTTACGTTTTCGAAACTCCTTCTGGCCTTGTTTTTGGGTAGAACAGTACGGCAAGTGGTCGTTCAGTTCTTCAATTGGGAGCGCGTCTATATCTGCACGGAAGGCTATGACAGGCAGCTTTCGAGGTTCCGATGCCGAAACGGTCGCGTTTTCGTAGCACACGTCCACCACAAGTCCTGTAGACGCCATCTCTCGGATGTTTTTAGTCGGAATCTGCAGCGCCTTTTCACAGAATCCCCTGATAAAAGCCTGTGTGCGTACTTCCTGATATCCCGTCTCGGGATATCGATGGAGCGCGCGTCGGATATCGCGCAGCATGCGCGAAAAGCTAATCCAGTCCATTTTCTCCACACTTGCCACTTCTTCCGCCGTCACTGATGAAGCCTTGACATCCTGATCCGTAGCAGTAATCGACGCTTCCAACGCCGTGTGCGGCTCTCTTCTGCTCTGGGTAAAGTTCTTTAAAAACGGCGTGACCTTGGTCAACATCGCATGCAGCCCATACTTCCATGGATCGTCAGGTGGGTACACACCCATACTAGAAGCGTGCATAGTAGATGGCGATTGACTAACCGGCGTCGATTCACCTGAGCGTTGTATGGATCCACCAGCACCTTCGCAGCTGTCCGAGGTGTTCGCTGGAACGCGCGTGCTCTTGCCACGCAGCCGCTGATCACGAATGTCCTCGGGAGTGTCATAGTAACGTCGCAAGAAGTCGTCTTTCTTCAGCAGCAGCTTGCGAATAGCCGCCTCGCTCACGCCGAACTTATCGGCCAGTTGACGCTTGGAGATTTTGCTATTCTCGGCCATTTGGATGATATCCACGCGCTCGCGGTCATTCAGTCTCTTTCCAGAGCCTTTTTTAGCCTTCTTGGTCTCGTTGCCGTTCGCGTGGGCGTGCTCGTGGGCCTCCTGCTGCTGGGTACACAGCTCCGGATCCTGCTCATGGTGGTCTCCCATCACGTTTTGTTTTTGACTCGAAGAATGACTAAGTACGCAGACGTTTACGGCGTCGTAATCGAGCGGAGGGGAACGGCAATACGGTGCCCTAACGAAATAGAGGAGCTGATGGCGCGTTGCTAGGTTCGCATAAACCCATGCAAGACACCGTCCGTTCTGATTCGCTGAAATATGCGTCCGATTCAAGCCAAGCAAAACTGGCCACTTTGTCCCAACCAGTAGCGATGCAACGTCAAACTTTCACTCTGGGATGGCGCACGTGCTAGACGGCAAAACGGCTGTAGGCTCGTGGGACGGCGAGAACATTCTGTCGATTGCACAGTTCGGCAAGGAGAGCGCCCAGTAAGTGAGATGCACGCTGCTATTGTTGTTGGAAGATAGAGGGGGAAGGGTTACTTACATTGGTGCTGTAGACGTGTGCTTTGCGTGGCTGATGAGATGAAGCAGATGGTCCAGACGCAGGGTGCAAGTGACCTGCTCAAGGGCAAGGTGTGCCTTGCAATGCACTGAACTGTGATGGATCTTTGTAGCTGACCTGCGTTGCTTGTTGACGCTGTTGCTAGCTGTTGGCCAACGTGTTCATGGAGCCGTCTACACGCACGAGCAGCTCCTTTCAAGCTGCGATGAAGCGTCTCGGTGGCCTTGTGGTGTGTGTCAATGAGAGCTCGTCCAGCAGTCAGAAAGGAGAGACATTGTATGACACAATCCGGTGCCTTGAGTGCTACGCCGACGTGATCGTACTTCGCCACCCGGTAAAAGGCAGCGCTTTGATAGCTGCTGAAGCTACAAAAAAGCCTGTGCTGAACGCTGGTGACGGTGTGGGTGAACATCCGACGCAGGCTATGCTGGATCTGTACACAATTTACAGCGAGGTCGGTGACCTGGATAATCTAAAGGGCAAGGTTGTTACGATGGTTGGTGACCTCAAGTATGGCCGTACGGTGCACTCACTGTCGAGACTACTGGCAATGTACGGCACGACGTTCAACTATGTGTCGCCCGAGAGCTTGAAAATGCCGCGCGATGTGTACGAGGAGCTGGCTGCGCAGGGTATCCGACAGATTGAGACAACTGATCTGGACATAGTCATCAACCAGACCGACGTGCTCTACGTGACGCGTGTGCAAAAGGTAAGCAACGCATTGTAACGCTTCATGTTGACCATCGTGTTGTTACATGCTTGTTTGTTGCAATCAGGAACGCTTTGAGTCCGAGGCCGACTACAACACAGTGAAAGACAGCTTTCGCATTACATTGGACACGATCAAGGATGCAAAGACAACGCTGGTTATCATGCATCCGCTACCACGGGTTGGAGAGATTGCCGAAGAGGTTGACAATGATCCGCGCGCTGCATACTTTCGCCAGATGGAGAATGGTATGTACGTGCGCATGGCCCTGCTCGCTCTTGTGTTGGGCAGAGCATAGATAAGGGATGGTGGCAGTAACAGCAACCTCAATCATGCCGGTAGACCCGTTGTATTCGACGGACTGCACACTCATTTATGAAAATTACGCCTCCTACCACATCTTTGCAGACGTACCAGGGTGTGACCGTACCCGATTACCTGCTACAGCACAGCGTGTTTGTACACTCGGCAGCGTTTTCGCATCGATATTCTACTGCTGCATCATAGGCCTCAGCATTCAACCTGGAGGCCAAAAAGTGCGCGAGCTCTTGGACAAAATGCGTGGCGTTCTCATACAAAAATGGCAGCAGCGCTTGTTGCAGTTCATTGTAACACACCTTGGCTCCATACTGCGCCACCTTATCCAGACAGCATTGGATAATAGCCAGCAACACTGTCAAATCCACATCTCGTCCAATACACGCGTTCAGCTCCCTAGCTAGCCACGACTCGTACTCGCTCTTCACTTTGCGTATCATCGGGAACGAATTTACATCCGCGACCTCCTCTCCAGCCACTCGAACCAGCTGCATGCGACGTCGATACACCAGCGATCGACGTCGCAAGCGTTGACAAGACTCCCCTCTCTCGTCCCTTCTCTTACTACTTCTCAACCTCCAGTTCTGCATCGGCTTCCCTTTGAAGCAGACAACCTCAAAGTCCGACTCGCTCCGCACGTTGGCGTACACCTCTTGGAACGAAGCTTTGCAGAGCGGACAAGTAGCTACCTCCACTCCATGAAGCGCCAGACTGTGCACCCACGTGCTCAGACACTCCAAGCAATAGACGTGGTAGCAGACCTTGACCATAACGGGGTCGTCCAGCGTCTCTAGACAGATGGGACACGTATCCCCCAGAACCGCCAAGTCAGCAGCCTTAGCATGATCGTCTGCTCCATCCACCGAAGCATCGACTCGTCCAATAAGGGACGCTGGGGGATCCACAACACCGGCTTCTGCTTCTTCTTCTGGAGCTACAACAGCCACGTCGTTGCCTCGAGCGGCCCATTCCTCTTCGTCCCGCGTCACAGCGCGGTCCCCCAGCGACATGTGAAGTAGCAGTAGTCAATTGACACAGCGCACGCTGCTAACGGGTAGGGTTCAAAACTGAATGATCTAAATACGAAGCAGGACTCAAATCTGAATGATCTAAACGAGGATCGATTTCATCCAATCAATGCACGACAACGCCACTCGCTGGCTTCCAGTGCTTTTTTGTCCGCACTTGACGTCCATCGACAGACTCGGAGCAATGGCGACGGACGATCTGCTCAAGAAAGGAGCGAAGAACAAGAAGAACGCGCCCAGTCAGACGGACACTGCTACGACGCATGGAAAGAGTAATGGAAAAGGTGCAGGGGTGGGCGGTTTCCAGCACTTGGGCCTCAGTCCGCTCGTGTTCCGCGGTGTCATGGCCATGGGCTACAAAGTGCCGACGCCCATCCAGCGCAAGTCGCTGCCTATCGTGCTGTCTGGAAAAGACTGCGTTGCAATGGCCCGCACTGGATCGGGCAAGACGGCTGCTTTCTTGATTCCTATGGTGGAGAAACTCAAGGAGCACTCGACCAAGATTGGCGTGCGCGCTCTGGTGCTCTCGCCTACACGCGAACTGGCGGTGCAGACGCTTCGCTTTACGAAGCAATTGGCCAAGTTTACTACACTCAAGATGGCGCTCATTGTTGGCGGTGAAGGCATGGACCAGCAGTTTGAGGCCATTGCAGCGAACCCGGACGTGCTCATTGCAACACCTGGTCGCTTGATGCACCATTTGCAGGAAATTCCTGACTTTAATTTGAAAGCTATCGAGTATGTGGTCTTTGACGAAGCGGACCGTATATTTGAGATGGGCTTTGCGGAGCAGCTGCAGGAGATCTTGAAGAATATGCCCACGAGCAGACAGACGCTGTTGTTCTCGGCGACGCTGCCAAAGGCTCTCGTACAATTTGCCCGAGCTGGTTTGTGTGATCCTGAGCTGATTCGCTTGGATGTGGAGAATAAGATCTCGGAGAACCTAAAGATGGCGTTTTTTACGGTGAGGTCGTTGGACAAGCCGGCATTGTTCCTGTACATGGTCCGAGAGTTTTTGCCCAAGGGTGATCAGACGATTGTTTTCGCAGCTACTCGTCATCACGTAGAATTTCTACATGCTTTGTTGGCGGCAAGTCACATTGAGGCATCGTATGCGTATGGTGACATGGACCAAGCCTCTCATAAAATAAATCTGGGCAAGTTCCGTGCCAAGAAGACAGATTTGCTCATTGTGACAGATGTGGCAGCTCGTGGTATCGATATTCCACTGCTAAACAATGTGCTGAACTACTCGTTTCCGCCTACGGCTAAGCTTTTCGTACATCGTGTGGGTCGTGCAGCTCGTGCAGGCCGTAGTGGTACGGCTTTTAGCTTTGTGGATCCGGACGAAACTCCATTTATGGTTGACTTGCACCTTTACATCGGGCGCCGACTAGAGGACTCTTCACCAGAGGAACACGCCGGCACCAAGCCGTATTCGCTGAGTTCTATGAAGGTTGCAGACGTTCACTATGGAGCATTTCCTAATGAACTAATTGATCAAGAGAATGAAGCCATCACGGAGCTGATGTCTAGCCATCCGCAAGTGTCTCCGCTCGTGAAGGTCTGCGACAACGCTTACAAAGCTTACGCGCGTACCCGCGCTGACCCGTCGAAACTCTCCATTCGACGTGGGAAGGAACTTGCAGTGAAGAAGGTTCACCCTTTGTTTCAGCAGGAATACGTGCTTGACAAGAGCAAGGCTGATAAGGCAGCGTACGTGGACTCGCTGCTTTCGTTTCGTCCACCTCAGACGATTTTTGAGATTGCTGCAGGTGCACACTCGTCGGTAAAGCGTTCGTCACCTGGTGTACAAATGATGGTGAAGAAGCGAAAGCTGCACGGCAAGATCATTGCTACTGAGACAACCAAGGCTGCTAGTATAGTCAAGGCGAATGAAGAGGCAGCTGCCATTAACGCTATGGCCAACATGGAGGAAATGGTTGATGCCGATGGCCAAGTAGTGGCATCTAAGGAGAAAGCGGTCGATGTTGTGGAGACGAGAGACGAGGAAGCAGCTTTGGCTCCGAAGAAAAAGACCGTGTTTTTGTCCAAACACGATCGTAAACAGCTTAAGAAACGTGTGGCCGCTGGTGAGAAAGAAGAGGACGTACTGAGGCAGGTGGCTGCAGCTAAGGAGCAAGGAGCAAATGGCGTTGCGAATTGCAAAGACCGGGAACATGGAGAAGACTTGTCGTTTAAGGATGACGATAACTACATCAGTTACATGAAGGATGGCGACTACACTACCGAGGGCTTTTTGGCAAAGAATGCTGATGGTGGCAAGGTGAATGCTTTTGCGGAAGCTCGTTTGGAGGAAGCCATCTTGGATGTGAACCCCGATGAGGCTATTGAGATGAACAAGAAGCGTCGTATTCTGCACTGGGATGTGCGCAAGAAGAAATTTGTCAAGACTACTGCTGGTGAGCTCACCAGTCAGGGCACACTCAAGCGCCGCAACGAGAGCGGTGTCAGTGTCCGTAAGAAACACCACGTGGGTGAAGCATACCGCAAGTGGCAGCAGAAGCAGCACAAGCGCGTTGCTGGTGGCGGTGTCGAAATGGACGAGGATGGCGATGGTGAGAGTCGCAAGATGGACTATCGCAATGGGAAGAAGCCGCGTGGTGGCGTTTCCATGGTGAACCGCAGTCATGTGAACAAGTTTGCGAAGGATGAGCTGGTGAGCGAGGGCAAGATCCGTAAGGAGGAGAAGCGCAAGGCTCGTTCGCGCGGCACCAAGGTCACTTCTGGCGTGAGGTCGAAGCGCGGTAAGGGTAACGTCAAGGGCAAAAGTCACGGCGCGCCTACGAGAAGCAAAGCGATCATCAAGAAGCGGTGAGCTCGAATGAGCAGCTTTGCTTGTCGAGTGCTGCATGCATTGAGCGACATGTGTGTTTGACGATGCTGATAATAATATAGACGAGTTTCACGCAATTTGGCTTTACTATTTTAGAATGACCAAGTTGAAGTGGTTCGCCCAATCGCGTACGGGGTACTCGTGTCAAATTTTATAATGAATTGAGAGCAGGTTAAGCAGTTGAATCGAGTTTACTGCTGCATGGAGCTCTGGATGGCAACATCTCGTCCAACGTTATGAGCATCAATGGTGTTGCCGCCGTCTGTTCATTCTTCCGACCGCTATAAATGTCGGTGCTAAGTGGGCACACCAAACGAGCAATTCAGCCTGTGATTTGGCCGTGATTGTGTCTATCACCAAACTGTCACCCACTCGTATCACTCTTTGGACTTCCAGCTAGTACGGCCATTGGGCTTTTAGGTGTCTTGCATTCTGCCATTCACACTCCACATTTGTGCAAGCAGCTTGACTGATTGACGCTCTAGGTGTGACTGGATGGTGTGATGTAGCGCTCAAAGTCGTCTGACATTTGTAGCAGTCAAGTCGATAAAGTTACGGAGATAGATAGATAGATAGACAGACGGACAAATAGATGGATTTATCGTTCAGCTTCGGAACGACGGAAGGAATTACGATCCAGTTGCTGATGGTCCCCGCGATCTCCACCAAACGCTTGTTCTTTTGTTCGCGTGTGCGTCGTCTTTCAGTCCCACTTAACGCGTCCTTTTCGCTTGTCAGTAAAAGTGAAAATACTGTGGCGGTGAGTTCGTTCTAAGAGTACTTGTACTAACGATTACGATGGCCGATTCGTTGACGAGGAAAATGAGGAGAACAATTACGTAAGAACATGTGTGGTGTTTACACTTGCCGGAGAGTTTACGAGTCGCCGGTGTATGTATCCATTCATATGGAGGCAAGTACAATACGTCCTGCCTGAAAGCACCTTCGGAATAAAGAGCGACCAGCTCACTCCAATGTAACGATTTGTGCTGCTGCAAAAGGCTGCAACTCATCCTAAGTACAAGCGCTGTTCTTGTCGACGACTAAATCTCTCATCTTTCTCACCCTTCCTAAGAATGGCATTCAGTCTCATAGCTAAGGTAGAACAAGTGCAATGCTAATCGGCAAATAAAAACCATAGTCTCGTTGTTCGTGCAAGCAAGCTGATGCAATATCGTTCACGTCCGGTTGTGGCCGTTCAATTTCTCCAAAGATCATGAGAACAGGACCGAATCGCTTCACATTCATCTCTTTTCACTGTATGATCGAGACGAAAACGTACTTTAGGATGGTGCTCCGCATGGGTATCATCATGCCTGGAACACTCTAAGCTATGTTGGTCCATCGTATATCCAATGCACGACGACTATTATCTCGACGCCCGTCAAATCTGTCACAGGAAGATCTCGTGATGATAGCAAACTCTCCCTGCTTTGCTCACTGTTTTGAACTATTGCTTCAACTTACAATTGATCTATTACGCAATCGTCCTGCCCCTTTCTTCCTGCACTCGTCCAAAAAAAGAGATCTTTCGGTCCAACATAAAGCGGGTGACCACACTGTCTAGAATTTGCTTCCTCTTGCTCACTCCCGAAGACTACCATGTACGTACTAGAAGCCGGTTTTTCTTCACTGGTCGATCGATACTTTGTGAGCAGGGAGTGACATGTCAATGCTAGCAAGTAATTACACCTGTTCCGAGAGTACTAGGATCAAACTAGTAAACTTGGTTACCAACTGGCATCGAGAGCTCTTATGGCTGGGACAGTGCCGCGAGAGACGGCGTCAGAAATAAAGCTGCAAACAGTATGCTGATCCGACCGCCGTATCAAGTTTATGGTAAGAAGTGAGTCCTGGACACACCCACATACTCACTATTGAGTGATTTTACCTAGAACCCTGGTCCGTCTCGAATCTTGGATCAAGATTCTCGATAAAAGTTCTCGATATTTTTCAATGTTGTAAGCTTTCGTCCTTTTCCATGATCGATCTTCGCGCGGGTAAAAAATGGACAGGTGCACCCATCAAGTTGTTCTCTTATGTTGCAAGACGCACTTTGCGTACGACAGTGGCCTTGGACCCAACCAAAGTAAGCTCAGGATTTGATGATAGCGATTGAAATCAGGTAGGTCTGATCGTAAAAGAACTCACTTTTGATTTTCTCACAAGTAGCAGACATCATCGCTATGTTCCTCTACCACAGCATGCTGTTTCTTATCCTTTTTCTCTGGAACCGGGCCGTTTGTATTGCTCACAACCACAGCCGTCTATCTGCTCTGAGCGAAAACCTGCTCGACAACCAAACACTTTTAAAGCCTCTAGCTGCGGACGCAACCACCGGCGTGGAACAAAGAGATGGAGCGAGGGGCCATCCTGCTTTTTTAGGAAACCTAGGGAGAGGTGCGGCAATATTGGCTGTTAAAGGATACTTGCTGCAACAGCCCCGCCCGGAAACCGCTTTCAAAGTTCTACGCATCGGAAAGGGTCAGGACAAGCTCCCAGCCGATAAGAGATCGAAGATCTGGATCGAGTATGCACGGGACTACAAAAAGTCTGACGATGAGGAGGGCTGGTACAAGCCAGAAAAGGTTTTTACCTTGCTGATAAAAACCCATCCGGTAGACGACGTGTTGGATTGGTTCCAAGCAGTTGGTATGCGTAAAGATGCTGACGAGTTACGTGATATTCTATCGAAAGACGACTTCCCAGCCTTGCGCAAGTCGATGAATCAGCAGTGGCTGGACTTGGGAACGAGTCCTGAGGTAGTTTTCAAGCTTCTGGGCGTCGGCAATAAGCCTATTCTGCTGGACCCGAATGCCTCTCACTGGATCCTGTACTGTGGTCAGTTCAGGCAAAAGTACGGCGATGACGCTTTTTCGGTCAAGGAGATAGTGCGATGTTTGCTGGGGACGGAAAATGTCCACAAATCATTGTTCTACGGAGCGTATCTCCAGTTGGTCGGGCATCGGTATCCGACGCTGAGGCTTCTCACCAGCAAGATGCGGGACGCATTGTACGAGCAATTGGTCAAGGTGGAGAATATGTCGCCTCTGTTGGCCTATCGTTTCCTGCGGTGGCAAATCGGAACGGACGTGTTGAAGCTACCTAGGTCGGATCGACATTTCCGTGCTGTGAGAGACTATACGTTGAAATATGCAAGCCGCATCGACAGTCTTGAAGAAGCGATGGCGGAATACGTCTTTGATCACCTGACCCCATCACAAATGTACAAGTACTTGGAATCGATTAGCACTAATCGTACCTAGGAACCGAGGATAGTTTTTAAGCAGTGTGACAAGCAATACTACGCGGTCACGAACGTGTAAACAATCCTTGCAAAACTCGTTGACTTGTGTTCATCAGCCGTCAGGACGTGGATTTGTTCCTATTTGACAGAGCAAAGCAATTATATGTGGTGTGCGTCATTTCTAGTCCGCTACCATGATTTGTAAAAGAACTGCGGTTGGACAAGTGATAGTACGGTGAAGGGTAACTGCCACGTGTCATATGTAACCTAGTTGACGCGTCAAACACCCGCCGCTTGCCAGATAATTACGGTCAGAGATATACATCTGCAATCTTGTGCATAATGTTGATTGCATTTACCACATCATCCACAGCTTCACACCAACAAAAGTCCACTGTACTTGTGCTTGACAGACAAAACGACGGCCAGCATGGAGCAACCATCCGCTACTGATCCGCCGTTTTGTGGCTAAAAGAGCGTGCACAGTGTATCGCAAATCGCTAGATTACACGCTTAGATCGTGCTAACGGTGGGCTGCCGACATCGATGTCGTGAATCGCGGATCAAGATCACGCACACTGTGGATCGCTAATCACTTAACCCCGAGATCCCGGATGGCATACTTTAGATCGCTGATCTGGAAAACGATGCGGTCACGCCAAGTTGGTGTTCTAGCCTTCATGTGTATTCTCACTTTACTCGCACTTCTCTTGTTCGCGATCGCGATCCTGGATCGAGGCCCTTATGCTCGCTCGCGGGATTCCGCAATCTGATTGCTGTCCGCATTTCACGCCTTGTTGATCTACTGCCTGTCAACGTCTTACATTATGGTTCCCATGGCTTGTGCGAATCGGTAATAAATGCTAATAAGTTGTGATTTTTGGATCGCATCCAGCTGGGTTCAAGCCGAGCGAAACAAACGTTCGCTGTAAACTGAGGTCCATCAAGTTATTTTGTCGACGTTAAGCGCTATCAAATGTCGTCACCGAACAATGTAAACTAATCTGAATATTCATTTAAACATTTCCGGTGAAGAAGTTCGAAAACGAAGAGTGAATTTTTAATCGCGTTGAGCTGTGTTTCATGTAGGACAATTACAACAGATGTCATTCATTCCACACTTCGTCCAAACATGAACTTTTACACACTTCCTGTAAGCAATTGAGTCGTGGGGTACGACTCATTTGATTATAGGAAGTGTGTACGATGCATACTGGATGTCGAGTAGCCGCGCGGATGCGCCAGTATAGTAAATTGCCTAGCAACATTCTTCGCCGCACCACCACTCCCCAGGCATTAAAGCTAAGATATTGAATTAGAAGTACCTAGGCATACGTACGGATCACGGATAGTCAGTTTATCAGAATTTGTGGAGTCCGAAATTACTTGGATCTTTTACGAGAACCCATCCCTACTATCAAAGCGCAATGATATAGTAAAAGCTTAGTATTCGCATGTATGAAAACAAACGCAAGTAGTGAGCGAAGAAATAAATAAGGTGCACAATGTATCGTTTTCGAACACGTAATTGACATAGCACTCAGCAATTTGGCATAGAATAGTCAGACGATTCACAGGTACACACCCACCCTTTGGTACGTACACACCCACCCTTTAAAACGTACACACCCAGTTGAACTGTTTGAGTAAATTATTCGCCAAAAAATGTAGCGTGAATGCATAAGAATAGAACTTATAACATGCTACATTATACAGCACTGCGACATTGATCAGGAGAAGGTTGTGACCAAACTATGCACGATGAACACCAATAGAGAAATGGAATATGCGCGCAACGCCATCAGATGCTGGCTACGCATCGTTGGCGGGCGCGGAGACGATGGTGCTTTCTCATGCTGTAAATGAAAGGTGCACCTTATCAAATTATTCGCTCGAAGAAGTGCCGCGCAGGTGAGACCGGGAAGTTTTTGGTTGGCTTATTCTCATGCTACCCCGTACAAGATCCAACGTGAATACCTCACTGAGGATTCACGAAGCTTAACAGCTCAATACGCGGTCTTAAGTGTCCATTTGCCGTCACAAATAAAAGAGACACAGCGAATAATGATCATAGCAGTGACCGTACGATTTGTTTTCGCAGTTGTGCTTCTGTCATTTTTATCAGTGGCATGTCGATGTCGATAAAAGCGAGCCCAACCACGAAGATTCCGCGAATGTATCAGCTTGTCCCGCCGCGCGGGAAAATGGTCTTAAAAATGCCACGAAGATCGTTGCCATGGCAAGAGCATTTGCTGCACCCAAGGTCATCTTGGCGACAGTTTTTAGAGCAATAGACTCCTCCCTCATTCCAATGGACAAAGTTTAAGCAAAGACGATATTCCGAGAAACGTCTCTTGCTACAAAATCACCTTTGGAAATGCTGCTGAATGCGCTTCAAGGAAACAACATTCTACATGCTTACGACCGCGACAATCGAGGTCGAATTACCAAGCTTTTCATTGTACCAAATTTTGAGCTCAACTTGCAAGGTAACTCTCATGTATCATGATCATGGATTGTACGTACAAGGTCAATAAGTAAGTATTGACAACATGTGATTCAGAATGGCAAATTTTAACAGTACAACCCGAATTTTTAGCTTTTTAAATTCAAGATTTTAATACGATACACAATTGAAGTGTTCTCATGGAATAGCAGATTTTTGGTCGCATTCACATTTTTTTCCATCCGAGTGAGAAGAAGGCTACAAATGGGCTCGCGATCATTTTAAAAGCATTTCCAGTGCCATTCAGCTGCCTGGTGTGATTGCCATGGATTAAAATCTTGCATTTATGGATGCGCTTCGTACACACTTTTCCAACGCGCACAATTTACCTTGCGTCTGACCCGTATTTATGAATTTACTTGCCAACTGCCGCGAAATTTTTTAAAGTCAACAATATTAGGAAATGTTTGAGGCAAAGTTTAAAAGTTTTGTTGATAATCGACGTTTTGTAATACGCGACAAAGTGGTCTGGCATCTGCAATCGCTATCGTATGTCAGCCTTCGAATATATGTTGAGAGAACTTGGCTATGATAGTGAGGTAGGATCATCCTTAAAGGTTAAAAAGTAGCAGCATCTCGAAAAACAGCAATTGTCCAAGCCGAGGGTAAGCATGGTGCAGTCAAATCTCAATCGCGTGTCGACGGTCAATCTTGCTGGTACTTTTTATCGGATATTGATAGCAAATAATTACCAGGTGAAGTTCATTCGGCACAACAGCCTACATCCGCGCAAGAACAAACATTGCTTTATCTGGTGGTATTCGGGATGTTTTTTTACGCAAAATATCACATCGCGCACTACTAAAGGCTCGTGAAGAGGTAAAAGGCAAGTATTTCGCCCATACACAATCTACTTACTTATGCACATCAATCATTGGAATCCTTTGTTCGCATCGCGTTCGAGATGATCTTGTAACGCGTGAGAGGTTAATAATGAACACTTTTTATGTAATTAGTGGCTTGATCGCGATGAATACAACTGTCACAAGTACACTACTAGTACTAATTTGAAACGAGCTCTGTAACGGGGTGAATCGTTACATAACAATTTATAAGAAATTGTTAATAGAATATAACTATAAGAGTTATATTCTCAGAATATTGTCATAAGGACAATATTCTGTAGCACTTCCAAGTAGTTCCTAATTGGTTGATATAGGCCATTATATCAACCAACGAAGACGCGCCACGACAGACGCACGCAATGAGTGGTGAGCAGATAACTGATTTACACATTTGTATTTAGACATAGTTAGATGAAGATAAATAGTGATTTATTGCAGACATTAACTATACTAAATACAGTTCTACTTTTTACTCTAACCAAGTACTCGCTTCTTCTTACCGTCTTCCTCTGCACGTACGAGTGTACGTGAAGTTACGAGGCACCGCCTTATTCTGTTATCAGAATAAGTAGCTTGTACTGTCACCAGTACAAGCTTCAGGGGTGCCCCGTTACACCTGGTAGCACTTCGTAGTCCGTCCAAGGACCGCGTTCACATCCAACATGAATATGTTGGATGATGAAGATGACCAAAGCTTTCACGCTACGCGTGACGGCTACTCCCATTTGAGCGATGTCGAATGGGATGCGGTTGAACGAATGGGTTCGACCATGGGCATCCATGCTGTTAGCGTCATGCTAGAGGCTCTCAATAGAGATGCCCAACATGCTACTATCGCCAAGTTCATTCAAAATGAACTTGACGCAGAACGCGAGAAAGTAGCCTTGCTTCACCAACAAGGTTCTCAACAAGCAGAGTTGTTGAGAGAACAAGGTGCTCAACAGTTTGAACTGTTGAGACAGCAGCAGGCTGCTGCTGGCGGGTCGATGCACTCGCGTCGGCCCGAGACTTTGAAGATTGACATCTCAAAGTATAGGGGGTCGAAGAAGACTCCCTCTTGAGATGGTTCGTCGAATTGGATGACGCCATAAGGGCGCGTCGCATCGACGACGGGGATATGCAAGTTGCATTTGCCCAGTCAAATCTGGCAGGACGTGCCAAGACTTGGGCACTGGGGCTCAAGCTGCACGACCCATACGCGTTTGGGTCGTTGGAAGTCTTCAAGTCGCGGCTCAGACAAACGTTTGAACCGCCTAGAGCTGAGTTCAGAGCTCGAACCGAACTCTTGAAGCTCAAGCAGGGTAAGCGTGATGTGCACGCTTACGCTCAACATATACGACATCTCACGAGTTGTATAAGTTCCAATCCGGTGGATGAACACACGTTGGTTTCGGTGTTCATGCAGGGTCTTGCGGATGGTCCCGTCAAGACTCACCTGTTCCGGCTTGAACTAGATTCACTAGAACAAGCCATTTCAATTGCGGAGCAGGAAGACTTCAGTCTGAGACAGGCTCGCGCCAGCTCGACATCATATCGTCAACCGAGACGATATGACAACGGAGGTCCAGAGCCGATGGAACTCTGTTATGTAGAGAGCGAGAAGGCTCGCTCTACAGGCTACAAGAAGTTGCAGAGATGCAACAGATGTCAAAAGACAGGACACTACGCTTACGAGTGTAGTGCCCCTCGTCCAGTGTCTCGCGACACTGGGCGTAGTGACAGTCCACCCATGAGAAAGGGGCAGGGACGAGGGTCCGCAGTTGGTGCAAAGACGCAACAACGGGATGGACCGTCAAAAAACGGACAGGATCAGTAGGTGCGGAGCACCCTACTGATCCAGCAACGTCAAGAGAATTTGTAGGCCTCTTGATGAAGGTTGCTCCCAACACACAAACGTTGTGCGTTGCTGCTCTAGGTAATGAGATCTCACTCATTACCTTGAAACTCGAAGTGACGAATAAGTTGTCCCTTCGAGCTCTAGTCGATTGTGGGGCGTCCAACAATTTTGTGCGACGCCAATCGCTAGAAGATGGTCACTTTAAGTTCAGTGAATGTGACACACCTCCTACGAGGATGACGGTACGTCTTGCGACAGGCGCATCCGTAACCGTCATGAAACGTATAGTGAAGATTCACTATACGCTAGAAGATACCCAATACGACGATGACTTTATCGTATTGGATTTGGATGACAAATTTGATGTCATCCTTGGAATACCGTGGCTCAGAAGGTACGAACCACGGGTAAACTGGCAACATCGGACAGTAACGATGCCTGCCGCTTGTTCATCAGATGGCCATCTGATGAACGTTTTGGAGAGTCCACAAGCGTGTGGATGTACTACGAGTGAGTGCGATGGCCTCACTTGTGGTACGGTCGTTAGTACGACTGCACAAAATCTTAGTGTACCAAACGGTTACACTTCGGAGCAAAGTTCCGGCGGCTGTGAGGAAACACAGGCTGCGCCGAAGGTCCACCACTCGAATAAGTCGGGTGGACTGGGACAAAGATGTATCCCTAGAGGGGAACATCTAGAAGAGAAACAATCGATCGCTCAGGTTAAGCGAAACGATAATCCTAGATCGACTGGAGAGTCTTTCGTAGAGGATCTCGCTGTGATTGCGCAACCCCAGCTAGAGGAAGTAAAGGGAATAAGTCCCAAGATTACAAATACGGCGGAAATAAGTTCCCCGAAACCCGCGGGAATAAGTCCCCGGGAAGACGAAGGAATAAGTCCTTCGAAGCCTGAGGGAATAAGTCCCCAGGAAATGACAGAGACATTGAATGTCATAGTCAATAACGGATCATGTGTAGGCGCTTATACACTTGATCTGATTGCGCCTCCGAAGTTAACTTCGGAGATCACTCAGTTGCCAACGCTCGAACATAAAAGATTCTTGCGTGATCTGCGTAGTGGCAAAGTCAAGCAGATCTGCGTACTCGTCGCTGACGACGAGTATGTAACCGACATAAGGTCAGCAACAGTGTTTACTGAGAACGAGAGAGTTCTCAGTAGTTCATCTATGGACGAGAGTGTCCTAGATGAAAAGACACGAATTGAGCGATATGAGTCCCAATCATGGGAATCGCTCAAGATAAATCCTCTCTATGAAGATTTGGTTGAATTCAAGGATGTATTCCCTGAAACTGTTCCGTGCGAATTACCGAAGGATAAAGGTATTCGACACGAAGTCGAGCTTAAACCAGGCTCGAAGTACTGTGTCACGAAGCAGTGGCCACTGCCTCGTGAACATGTACTTGCGATCGACAAGTTCTTTGCCGATCGTTTAGCAGCGGGCCATGTGAGGGAATCAACTTCCCCACATAGCTCTCCGACCTTCTGTGTGCGAAAAGCAACAGGAGGGTGGCGGATAGTGCACGCGTTTAACAAATTGAACGCTGCAACGGTACCGGCTCAGACGCCGATACCGAGGAAGGACGTAATCATTGATGGTATGTCAAAGAGTACCATCTTTTCGTCCATGGATTTGATGGATGGCTTCTATCAAATCCTAATGCGGGAACGGGATATACCCTATACCGCAGTTAGCACGCCTAGCGGCATGCTCTGGGAATGGCTAGTAATGCCACAAGGGCTCAGTAATGCCCCTGCCACGTTCAACAGGTGTGTATCACATCTGTTGAGGCCAGTACGAGAATTCGCGCCGAGTTATTTCGATGACGTATTCATCCATAGTCGAGCTATGGATGGAAAGTCGGACGTTGAGGTTCACAAGTACCACGTCCGACAAGTTCTTACAATCATGCGAAAGCATCAATTGTATGCAAACCTCAAGAAGTGTATATTTGCAGCAAGCGAAATACCACTTCTTGGGTGCATCGTTGGTAAGAACGGTGTACGTCCTGATCCCGAAAAGATCAAGGCGATCACCGACTGGCCCGTGCCGGTCGATGTCAAAGGTCTTCGAAAATTCCTTGGGCTAGCGGCGTATTTGCATAAGTATTCACGCAATTACGCCGAGATGACTGTACACCTCTCTCGTTTGTTGAAAAAGAACGAGAGGTGGTTATGGAACGCTGAATGTCAACGCTCCTTTAATGGTATCAAGCAGAGCTTGATACAATCCCCAGTCCTAGCAATAGCCGATCAGGACAGGCCATTTCATGTGGTCTGTGATGCCAGCGATTTCGCAATCGGCTGTGCATTAATGCAGTACGACCTTGAAGGCGTTGAACGCGTCGTCTGCTATCAGTCGCGTCAGCTGCAACCAGCTGAGCGGAACTATCCAGTGCATGACAAGGAACTCCTTGCCATGAAGTATGCACTCGAGAAGTTCAGAGTCTATCTATTAGGAGATAGACCCTTCGTTGTTTACACTGACCATGCGTCCTTACGCACGGCAGTGAACAGCCCGCACCTTTCACAACGAATGGCGCGGTGGTTGTCATTCTTTGCAGAATACAACTTTACGGTCGAGTACAAACCAGGACGACTTAATGTCGTCGCTGATGCACTCTCACGTCGTCCCGACTTTGAAACAGTCGCGAAACCCAACAGTGAGACAGTCACTGTTGCGGTTATGACGTCCTCAGTTCCATCTACAACGTTGTATGATGATGTGAGGCGGGCATACGCCCAAGATGGTGAGATAGTGAAGTTGTTGTCACATCTCTCCCAACCATCTCGAGAATCGTTGAAACGATTGTCGTCTGCGTATCGATCTGCATCAGATCGATACACTACTCGTAACGGTTTACTGTACTATACAGCCGTTACTGGTGACACACCACGTGTTGTTATTCCTGATGATACCGATCTGCGTTTGCGGATCATGTTCGAGTATCACGATGCTCCTATAGGAGGACATCGTGGCCGAGAGAAAACATATCTCACGGTAAGTCGAGACTTTTACTGGCCCCGCCAGTATCAGTTTGTGCGAAAGTATGTTCGCGCATGCGAAGTCTGCCAACGAGTGAAGTCAAGTCCTTCACTGCGTGCACCGTTACAGCCTCTACCGGTTCCGGCTGAGTGCTGGGAATCCATCTCAATGGATTTCGTCTTCGGGTTACCCAAAGACGCACGCGGGAATACGGGTATTCTTGTATTTGTTGACAGATTCAGCAAAATGGTACACCTTGTGGCTGTACCAGAGACAATCACGGCAAGTGGCTGTGCTTGTGTCTTTATTGACACCATCTTCCGACTTCATGGGTTGCCCCGTGAACTCGTATCAGACAGAGATCCACGATTCACTGCTGATTTCTGGCGTTCCGTGTTCAAATCACTCGGAACGCGCTTGAAGATGTCAACATCTGATCATCCAGAGTCAGATGGTCAGACGGAACGTGCCAATCGTGTCCTTGAAGAGATACTTCGAGGATACGTACACTCCTTTAAGAGTTGGAGTGAGTTTTTGCCGATGGTAGAGTTTGCCATCAACAACTCGGTGCATGCGTCCACGACACATACACCGTTTTACGTGAATGGCTTGCGCCATCCGCGTGTACCCACCTTACTAGAGTGTAACTCTGGTTTAAGGGGGGAGGGACTCGCGCGAGCAAAAACCGATTTGGTTCACGCTCATCACGCTCTGACGAAGAAGTCATTGCGTTTGATGCCGATATCGATAACATCGATATCGAAGAAGATGATGCCAGTGAGAGTGCGGAAGCCCTCACTGAAGACAATGATCCCAGTGAGAGTGCGGAAGCCCTCACTGAAGAAAAGGTTGTTGTCGCTGCAGTGCGCTCACAGCACACTGAAGCTAACGAGTCATCAGATGAGTTCATACTGGCTCGTGAAACGGTAGTCCGTTTTGTGCAAGACTCCATCGCCGAAGCGGTGGATAAGCAAAAGCAAAACGCTGACAAGAATGGAAGGGCAAACACTCTTTTATTTAATAAAGGTGACTTAGTCCTACTGTCTACGGTTAATCTACCAAAACATGTAGTGACTAACTTGGGTAGCAGTAAACTACTACCCAAGTACATTGGCCCATTTCGTGTATTGCACCGCCTAGGCGATGCATACACGATCGAGTTACCACGTAAGATGCGAACGCATCCCACGTTTTACGTTGGTCGGCTTAAGCCGTACCATCAGTACGCTGCTTCTTCCGATGAAGAACGCCCTTGCGCTCAAGCATCTCGCAGAGAGCCTTGTGCTCCCGATGGTGGGCATCAACAAGGGTCTGAAGAGCAGTTATCTCAGCCCGAGACCGATCAACAATCCCACGAGCTACCCTTAGCTCGTCACGAAGAGATGTCAGAGATCTCTCGTTCTCAAGCTGAGCAAAGGCAAACTCAGCTCGATGCTTCGAGGCAGTGTCCACCATCTGGAGACGCCTATTCCGCTCATGCTCGAGATCGTCGCGTAACCCTTGCGTTACGCGATCAAAGAAGCTCTCGGGAACACACCGATCCACATGATCGTGTGGAGAGCGTCTTTCCTCCGTCCTGGGATTCTTGGGAGCCCCGCTCCCAATTGATGGTTGACGTACTGGGTCTGGTCGAGCAGTACGACGCGACACATCCTGTGCCGCAGAAGGACCGCCGGAGAAAGTCTTCCCGGCACGGTCGTAAAGGGATTTCAAGTTGTCAATCCCTTCGTACATCTCACTGTAGATACGTACGCGCCACCACGGGCTGGTAAGGAGGTAAGCCTCCTTAGGTGCTCGTGCAGAGTTGTTCACACAACATGGGCACGAGTCTCCCCAAGAGAGGCAGGGTAATCCTTTCTCCCTTGACAGACGATGCAGCTTGTAGCGTGCACCTGTCGGGGTTCGCTTTTCAAACTTATCACGAGCTTTGATAAGTTTGTCGTTCCAAGCGTCACGACCTACATCCTCGAGATTATGGATGTAGGCGTTCCACGCCTGAAGTAGTGAGGGACCATCACGTTTGTGATTCCCACTGTACCATCGATGTCTGAAGAAAGCATCGATGAAGAACTCATGTTCAGCGCGATAGTCTTTCGCGCTGGGGTCAAGGTGATGAATCCTCGACGAATCGAACAATCGTGTTCGATAACGATCACTCGTCGTCGCCGACAAGTGATCCATGACAGATTTGGGAGGCATCCATGCCTTCTTCTTGGGAGCGAGACGCAACACATTGCGGTCCCGCTCTTCCTGCGACGTGCCGACAGAAGTACTGGCACCTCGCTGTGAAGTGGTGTCCATTGGAGAAACGACACCACTATTAGCGCCCGAGTCTCGCGACCTCAAGCGCCTTCGCTTCGGCGATGGTTCATCTGACTCATCAGATGAACCAAAGATGCTGCGACGCAAAGCATCGTCCATGCCACGCTTGGCAGGCGGCTTGGATTCAATTGCCGTCGATACGGATCCGTCATCCGTATCAGGAGAGTACGAGACACCGAGCTCGTACTCTGTGAAGACACGAGTGTCTTCATGACGAGCGTCTGCATCACCAGGTGATACAGACTGAGACGCTTCAGCAACCGATGAGACATCAGTTGCAGCGGTTTCTGCTTCGGCGTCCGCACAGAGACGTGCAGACGCGCTCTCGGCGGCCTTGCTCGCGCATCGCATGGGCTTGTTTACCATGCGATGAGATGTTGGAAAGTGGACGCGGACCAACAAGTGCAAACCCCGTCCCAAATGATTTGGGACGAGTATCCATTTAGTCAATCAGTCACTAAAGTGACTGATGGTTAAGGGGGGTGATGTAACGGGGTGAATCGTTACATAACAATTTATAAGAAATTGTTAATAGAATATAACTATAAGAGTTATATTCTCAGAATATTGTCATAAGGACAATATTCTGTAGCACTTCCAAGTAGTTCCTAATTGGTTGATATAGGCCATTATATCAACCAACGAAGACGCGCCACGACAGACGCACGCAATGAGTGGTGAGCAGATAGTTGATGTACACATTTGTATTCAGACATAGTTAGATGAGGATAAACAGTGGTTTATTAACAGACATTAACTATGATAAATACGGTTCTACTTTTTACTTAAACTAAGCACTCGCTTCTTCTTACCGTCTTCCGCTGCACGTACCAGTGTACGTGAAGTTCCGAGGCACCGCCTTATTCTGTCATCAGAATAAGTAGCTTGTACTGTCATGAGTACAAGCTTCAGGGTGCCCCGTTACACCTGGTAGCACTTCGTAGTCCGTCCAAGGACCACGTTCACAACTAACATGAACATGTTAGATGATGAAGATGATCAAAGCTTTCACGCTACGTGTGACGGCTACTCCCATTTAAGCGATGTCGAATCAGATGCTGTTGAACGGATGGGTTCAACCATGGGCATCCATGCTGTTAGCGTCATGCTAGAGGCTCTCAATAGAGATGCCCAACATGCTACTATCGCCAAGTTCATTCAGAATAAACTTGACGCTGAACGCGAGAAAGTAGCCTTGCTTCACCAACAAGGTTATCAACAATCAGAGTTGTTGAGAGAACAAGGTGCTCAACAGTTTGAACTGTTGAGACAGCAGCAGGCTGCTGCTGGTGGGTCGACGCGAGTGCATCGACCCGAAACCTTGAAGATTGACATCTCTAAGTATAGGGGAGTCGAAGAGGACTCCCTCTTGGGATGGTTTGTCGAATTAGACGACGCCATAAGGGCGCGTCGCATCGACGACGGGGAAATGCAAGTTGCATTTGCCCAGTCAAATCTGGCAGGACGTGCCAAGACTTGGGCATTGGAGCTCAAGTTTCACGACACATGTGCGTTTGGGTCGTTGGAAGTCTTCAAGTCGCGGCTCAGAAAAACGTTTGAACCGCCTAGAGCTGAGTTCTGAGCTCGAACTGAACTCTTGAAGCTCAAACAAGGCAAGCGTGATGTGCACGCTTACGCACAACATATGCGACATCTCACGAGTTGTACAAGTTCCAACCCGGTTGATGAACACACGTTTATTTCCGTGTTAATGCAGGGTCTTGCGGATGGTCCCGTCAAGACTCACCTATTCCGACTTGAACTAGATTCACTAGAACAAGCCATTTCCATTGCGGAGCAGGAAGACTTCAGTCTGAGACAGGCTCGCGCCAGCTCGACATCATATCGTCTCGGTTGACGATATGACAGTGGAGATCCAGAGCCGATGGAACTCTGTTATGTAGAGAACGAGAAGGCTCACTCTACAGACTACAAGAAGTTTCAGAAATGCAACAGATGTCAAAAGACAGGACACTACGCTTACGAGTGTAGTGCCCCTCGTCCAGTGTCTCGCAACACTGGGCGTAGTGACCGTCCACCCATGAGAAAGGGGCAGGGACGCGGGTCCGCTGTTGGTGCAAAGACGCAACAACGGGATGGACCGTCAAAAAACGGACAGGATCAGTAGGTGCGGAGCAACCTACTGATCCAGCAACGTCAAGAGAATTTGTAGGCCTCTTGATGAAGGTTGCTCCCAACACACAAACGTTGTGCGTTGCTGCTCTAGGTAATGAGATCTCACTCATTACCTTGAAACTCGAAGTGACAAATAAGTTGTCCCTTCGAGCTCTAGTCGATTGTGGGGCGTCCAACAATTTTGTGCGACGCCAATCGCTAGAAGATGGTCACTTTAAGTTCAGTGAATGTGACACACCTCCTACGAGGATGACGGTACGTCATGCGACAGGCGCATCCGTAACCGTCATGAAACGTATAGTGAAGATTCACTATACTCTAGAAGATACCCAGTATGATGATGACTTTGTCGTATTGGATTTGGATGACAATTTGATGTCATCCTTGGAATACCGTGGCTCAGAAGGTACGAACCACGAGTAAACTGGCAACATCGAACAGTAACGATGCCTGCCGCTTGTTCATCAGATGGCCATCTGATGAAAGTTTTGGAGCGTCCACAAGCGTGTAGATGTACTACGAGTGAGTGCGATGGCCTCACTTGTGGTACGGTCGTTAGTACGACTGCACAAAACCTTAGTGTAACAAACAGTTACACTTCGGAGCAAAGTTCCGGCGGCTGTGAGGAAACACAGGCTGCGCCGAAGGTCCACCACCCGAATAAGTCGAGTGGACCGGGACAAAGATGTATCCCTAGCGGGGAACATCTAGAAGAGAAACAATCGATCACTCAGGTTAAGCGAAACGATAATCCTAGATCGACTGAAGAGTCTTTCGTAGAGGATCTCGCTGTGATTGCGCAACCACAGCTGGAGGAAGTTAAGGGAATAAGCCCCGATATTACAAATACGGTGGAAATAAGCTCCCCGAAACCCGCGGGAAGAAGTCCACGGGAAGCCGAAGGAATGAGTCCTTCGAGGCCTGGGGGAATAAGTCCCCAGGAAATGACAGAGACATTGAATGTCATAGTCAACAACGGATCAAGTGTAGGCGCTTATACACTTGATCTGATTGCGCCTCCGAAGTTGACTTCGGAGATCACTCAGTTAACAACGCTCGAACATAAAAGGTTCTTGCGTGATCTGCGTAGTGGCAAAGTCAAGCAGATCTGCGTACTCGTCGCTGACGACGAGTGTGTGCCGACATAAGGTCAGCAACAGTGTTCACTGAGAACGAGAGAGTTCTCAGTAGTTCATCGATGAACGAGAGTGTCCTCGATGAAAAGACACGAGTTGAGCGATATGACTCCCAATCGTGGGAATCGCTCAAGATAAATCCTCTCTACGAAGATTTGATTGAATTCAAGGATGTATTCCCTGAAACTGTTCCGTGCGAGTTACCGAAGGATAAATGTACTCGACACGAGGTCGAGCTTAAACCAGGCTCGAAGTACTGTGTCACGAAGCAGTGGCCACTGCCTCGTGAACATGTACTTGCGATCGACAAGTTCTTTGCCGATCGTTTAGCTGCGGGCCATGTGAGGGAATCAACTTCCCCACATAGCTCTCCGACCTTCTGTGTGCGAAAAGCAACAGGAGTGTGGCGGATAGTGCATGCACACACTAGTGCATGCGTTTAACAAGTTGAATGTTGCAACGGTACCGGCTCGGACGCCGATACCAAGGAAGGACGTAATCATTGATGGTATTCAAAGAGTACCATCTTTTCGTCCATGGATTTGATGGATGGCTTCTTTCAAATCCTTATGCGAGAACGGGATATACCCCACACCGCAGTGAGCACGCCTAGCGGCATGCTCTAAGAATGGCTAGTAATGCCACAAGGGCTTAGTAATGCCCTGCCACGTTCAACAGATGTGTATCACAACTGTTGAGACCAGTAGGAGAATTCGCGCCGAGTTATTTCGGTGACGTATTCATCCATAGTCGAGCTATGGATGGAAAGTCGGACGTTGAGGTTCACAGGTACCACGTCCGACAAGTTCTTACAATCATGCGAAAGCATCAATTGTATGCAAACCTCAAGAAGTGTATATTTGCAGCAAGCGAAATACCACTTCGTGGGTGCATCGTTGTTAAGAACGGTGTACGTCCTGATCCCGAAAAGATCAAGGCGATCAACGACTGGCCTGTGCCAGTTGATGTCAAAGTTCTTCGAAAATTCCTTGGGCTAGCGGCGTATTTGCACGAGCATTCACGCAATTACGCCGAGATGACTGTGCACCTCTCTCGTTTGTTGAAAAAGAACGAGAGTTGGTTATGGAACGCTGAATGTCAGCGCTCCTTTAATGGTATCAAGCAGAGCTTGATCCAATCCCCAGTCCTAGCCATTGCCGATCAGGACAGGCCATTTCATGTGGTCTGTGATGCCAGCGATTTCGCAATCGGCTGTGCATTAATGCAGTACGATCTTGAAGGCATTGAAAGCGTCGTCTGCTATCAGTCGCGTCAGCTGCAACCAGCTGAGCGGAACTATCCAGTGCATGACAAGGAACTCCTTGCCATGAAGTATGCACTCGAGAAGTTCAGAGTCTATCTATTAGGAGATAGAACCTTCATTGTTTACACTGACCATGCGTCGCTACGCACGGCAGTGAACAGCCCGCACCTTTTACAACGAATGGTGCGGTGGATGTCATTCTTTGCAGAATACAACTTTACGGTCGAGTACAAACCAGGACGACTTCATGTCGTCGCTGATGCACTCTAACGTCGGCCCGACTTTGAACTAGTCGTGAAACCCAACAGTGAGACAGCCACTGTTGCGATTATGACGTCCTCAGTACCATCTTCAACGTTATATGATCATGTGAGGCGGGCGTATGCCCAAGATGGTGAGATTGTGAAGTTGTTGACACATCTCTCACAACTATCTCGAAAATCGTTGAAACGATTATCGTCTGCGTATCGATCTGCATCAGATCGATACACTACTCGTAACGGTTTACTGTATTATACAGCCGTTACTGGTGACACACCACGTGTTGTTATTCCTGATGATACCGATCTGCGTTTGCGGATCATGTTCGAGTATCACGATGCTCCTATAGGAGGACATCGTGGCCGAGAGAAAACATATCTCACGGTAAGTCGAGACTTTTACTGGCCCCGCCAGTATCAGTTTGTGCGAAAGTATGTTCGCGCATGCGAAGTCTGCCAACGAGTGAAGTCAAGTCCTTCACTGCGTGCACCGTTACAGCCTCTACCGGTTCCGGCTGAGTGCTGGGAATCCATCTCAATGGATTTCGTCTTCGGGTTACCCAAAGACGCACGCGGGAATACGGGTATTCTCGTATTTGTTGACAGATTCAGCAAAATGGTACACCTTGTGGCTGTACCAGAGACAATCACGGCAAGTGGCTGTGCTTGTGTCTTTATTGACACCATCTTCCGACTTCATGGGTTGCCCCGTGAACTCGTATCAGACAGAGATCCACGATTCACTGCTGATTTCTGGCGTTCCGTGTTCAAATCACTCGGAACGCGCTTGAAGATGTCAACATCTGATCATCCAGAGTCAGATGGTCAGACGGAGCGTGCCAATCGTGTCCTTGAAGAGATACTTCGAGGATACGTACACTCCTTTAAGAGTTGGAGTGAGTTCTTGCCGATGGTAGAGTTTGCCATCAACAACTCGGTGCATGCGTCCACGACACATACACCGTTTTACGTGAATGGCTTGCGCCATCCGCGTGTACCCACCTTACTAGAGTGTAACTCTGGTTTAAGGGGGAGGGACTCGCGCGAGCAAAAACCGATTTGGTTCACGCTCATCACGCTCTGACGAAGAAGTCATTGCGTTTGATGCCGATATCGATAACATCGATATCGAAGAAGATGATGCCAGTGAGAGTGCGGAAGCCCTCACTGAAGAAAAGATTGTTGTTGCTGCAGTGCGCTCACAGCACACTGAAGCTAACGAGTCATCAGATGAGTTCATACTGGCTCGTGAAACGGTAGTCCGTTTTGTGCAAGACTCCATCGCCGAAGCGGTGGATAAGCAAAAGCAAAACGCTGACAAGAATGGAAGGGCAAACACTCTTTTATTTAATAAAGGTGACTTAGTCCTACTGTCTACGGTTAAACTACCAAATCATGTAGTGACTAACTTGGGTAGTAGTAAACTTCTACCCAAGTACATTGGCCCATTTCGTGTATTGCACCGCCTAGGCAATGCATACACGATCGAGTTACCACGTAAGATGCGAACGCATCCCACGTTTTACGTTGGTCGGCTTAAACCGTACCATCAGTACGCTGTTTCTTCCGATGAAGAACGCCCTTGCGCTCAAGCATCTCACAGAGAGCCTTGTGCTCCCGATGGTGGGCATCAACAAGGGTCTGAAGAGCAGTTATCTCATCCCGAGACCGATCAACAATCCCACGAGCTACCCGTAGCTCGTCACGAAGAGATGTCAGAGATCTCTCGTTCTCAAGCTGAGCTAAGGCAAACTCAGCTCGATGCTTGAAGACAGTGTCCGCTAGTTTGAGACGCCTGTCCCGCTCATGTTCGAGGTCGCCACATAACCCTTGCGTTACGCGATCAAAGAAGCTCTCGGGAACACACGGATCCCCACAATTGTGTGGAGAGCGTCTTCCCTCCTCCTCTACCTCCATTAGAGGACTCTCGCGGTGGCCAGCGCTATCTAGTTGAGCAGCTGTTGAACCACCGCGACGTGAACGGACGTCGGACGAGTTATCTCGTCCGGTGGCGCGGCTATCCCCCGTCCTGGGCTTCTTGGGAGCCCCGCTCCCAACTGATGATTGACGTACTGGGTCTGGATGAGCAGTACGACGCGGCACATCCTGTGCCGCAGAAGGACCGCCGGAGAAAGTCTTCCCGGCACGGTCGTAAAGGATTTCAGGTTGTCAATCCCTTCGTACATCTCACTGTAGATACGTACGCGCCACCACGGGCTATTAGGGAGGTAAGCCTCCTTAGGTGCTCGTGCAGAGTTGTTCACACAACATGGGCACGGGTCTCCCCAGGAAAGACAGGGTAAACCACCCTCCTTTGACAGACGATGCAGCTTATACCGTCCACCTGTCGAGGTTCTTTTCTCAAACTTATCACGAGCTGTGATAAGTTTGTCGTTCCAAACGTCACGACCTACATCCTCAAGGTTATGGATGTAAGCGTTCCATGCTTGAAGCAGTGAGGGACCATCACGTTTGTGATTCCCACTGTACCATCGATGTTTAAAGAAAGCATCGATAAAGAATTCATTCTCAGCGTGATTGTCTCTCGCACTGGGGTCAAGGTGATGGATTCTTGATGAATTGAACAATCGTGTTCGATAACGATCACTCGTCGTCGCCGACAAGTGATCCATGACAGATTTGGGAGGCATCCATGCCTTCTTCTTGGGAGCGAGACGCAAAACACTGCGGTCCCGCTCTTCTTGCGACGTGCTGACAGAAGTACTGGCACCTCGTTGCGAAGTGGTGTCAATAGGAGACCCGACACCACTGTGAGCGCCCGAGTCTTGCGATCTCGAACGCCTTCGCTTCGGCGATGGTTCATCTGATTCATCAGATGAACCAACGATGCTGCGACGCACAGCATCATCCATGCCACGCTTGGCAGGCGGATTGGATTCGGTCGCCTTCGATACAGATCCCTCTTCCGTATCAGGAGAGTATGAGACACCGAGCTCATACTCTGTGAAGACGTGAGTGTCTTTATGACGAGCGTCTGCATCACCAGGTGATACAGACTGAGACGCTTCAGCAACCGATGAGACATCAGTTGCAGCGGTTTCTGCTTCGGCGTCCGCACAGATTCGTGCAGACGCGCTCTCAGCGGCCTTGTTCGCGCACTGCAGGGACTTGTTTACCATGCGATGAACTGTTGGAAAGTGGACTCGGACCAACAAGTGCAAACCCTGTCCCAAATGATTGGGGACGAGTATCCATTTAGTCAATCAGTCACTAAAGTGACTGATTGTTAGGGGGGGTGATGTAACGGGGTGAACCGTTACATAACAATTTATAAGAAATTGTTAATAGAATATAACTATAAGAGTTATATTCTCAGAATATTGTCATAAGGAAAAATATTCTGTAGCACTTCCAAGTAGTTCCTAATTTGGGTGATATAGGTCATTATATCAACCAACGAAGACGCGCCACGACAGACGCACGCAATGAGTGGTGAGCAGATAGTTGATGTACACATTTGTATTCAGACATAGTTAGATGAGGATAAACAGTGGTTTATTAACAGACATTAACTATGATAAATACGGTTCTACTTTTTACTTAAACTAAGCACTCGCTTCTTCTTACCGTCTTCCGCTGCACGTACCAGTGTACGTGAAGTTCCGAGGCACCGCCTTATTCTGTCGTCAGAATAAGTAGCTTGTACTGTCATGAGTACAAGCTTCAGGGTGCCCCGTTACAGGTGGAGAGTACTGATCGTTTGCGAATGTTAGTTACATTAAAATATTGTATTGCTTTCGATACCATAGGGAAATGCCATATTACCGAAATATACAAAACCATAATTAGAGAGTTTGGAGACTTTGATTCACGTGTACTTGCCAATGTGAGGTACGTGTGATTGACATGTGTATTTGAATTGGAGCGCACACGCTAAGAAAGCGGACTTATCTTTGAAAGAAATATACAAGCTCTGGAACGGTTAGGCAAACGAAGTTGACAAACTTATGTTGCTGGTTGATTGTGATACATGATATCAGGTGTAGCATCACTTGAGGAAAAGCTGCAGGCTTGTGTGTTCAAATGTGTTGCTATTCTGGTACCGTAGATATTTCAACAAACAAAATTCATCGTCATGAACAAGTCAACAGTCACGGCCACATCACGGTCAAATTCACAATCATTATCACGGCTATCTCCATGGAGGTGGGTATAACGCAAATGCCCACTCTGATATCTTGGTATATCGCCAGCAGGTACATTCTTTGGACAATGCAAAAACTAATCAGTGAAATATTGCTAGATGTGAATTGTGTCACGTTGTCTTTTTAAGCACGCATCTAAGAACCCTGGTATACCTAGTAATGGTCAAGGGTCTAAAGGTTACACAAATTCTGTAGGACCACAGCCGCTCGCTCCATTTTTTGTGGACACTTAGCAAAGAAAGCGACGATAGAAAATTTCATCGCAAGTAAATTAAACAGAATGATAGCAGCGTATTTACGAGCGCTTTCTCGTACAAAAAATTGTTGTGTCGATGTAAAAATTACCGTTTTTGTCAATTTTGTGTTGAAAAGGGGGTCGTTTCCTGAATGAATATCACCGGACATCAACCGTCGTATATTCTGCTTTTAATGTTTGCACATGTTTGCTGGTCGGGTATCCTTGTCCATGACACTTGCAATAAAGTCGAAGCAATCAATACTAATATGATCAGATCCCAGGAAGTGAATCCGCTTGTACAGCACGTTGTCCTCGATTTTGTTGGTCGATGTAGTCGCGGTAGGGTGTAAAAAATGTTAATACAAAGCACAACTGGTTATCTGGACGATCTCAATTGTCTTAAGCATGTACAATACCATAGCGCGTTGGTATATGCATCAGCGCACTTAAATCGATGAAACAGCAAGGCAACGAACATAGGCTTATGTCACGGTCTGGGACAACTCAATGCATTGGCACACCTTATGGATAGTCGTGTACCTAGTTTCCGATCGCATTTTTGCTGAATCAGTCTGAATTGTCTATCTGAACGGGCGTGGACGGTGCACTTCTCTTCACAGTGGCTGCTATTCGTGAATAGTGACGTTATACAAGTGTTTAAAAAAATGCGTTGCGCTTTCGATCTCGACCCCATTCCATAGTTTTAGACACCAACGGCTTATTGAAGATGGTGAAAAAGTTAGAACGAGGTATTATCATTTCTGTAATGGGCCACCTTGTTACATAAGTAGTTTCGATTAGGTTTACATGTTACTTAAGTAGGGGTGCTACTTTCGAGGTAGCGAAAGTAGCACGTCGTATATTATAGCTGGTTCAATGGGCTCAGTCTCATTACTAGTCAGTAAGGTATAGGCACGTAGATTGAGTAATTCCCATGAGTCCAAGGGAACCATTCGTACTTAGGATGATTAAAAGACAAAATATAAGTACAGAGTTAAAATTATAAACACCTAAGACTTGGGCTTTGAGGCTTCCTTAAAGCGTTAAAAATAGTGATAGCTAAGTACGGGTTATTCTAGCCCTGTTACAATTTCGAAATAGATCCAAGTCAAAACCTTAGTTATATTGAGCTTCATATGTAAGATAAGACGCGATGAAGTGAGGATTTGCCACCTATTGACTCGTCGTACTCGAAACCAAATTTGACATCTCACCCGATCTACTAAACAAATTTAAAGAAGAAGTGATGATTACATGTACTGAAATCCTACATTTTTAATATTGTGACATTCGTATCATGCACATTGTCTATTTGTCATGGTACATAACGTGGAATCTGGGCTCTTATTAAAAATGAAAATTGTAGCCACACAACCGTAATCGAAGATCGATTTTTGCTCACATATCTCCTGTCACATAAAAGTAAACGAACAAACTTATCTGACTGACCACGTTCTTGTCAAGTAAAGATCAATGTATCTGATGGTGCCGCTTCTTCCTAAACGATACTCATATACCTGCACTCGTTTGAACGTGCGTGAAATCCACAGTGTTTTGTTTATTATCATCTTTTTTTGTGTTGTTGCTCGAAATGTGATAGCCAAAATCAGGGACTAATAGGTGCCACTTGGAAAGATTGGTGGTACGAATGCATTGGTCCGATGCTTAGATGAACGAAAACGGCTGTGGATAATAAAGACAGTATCTTGATGTTGCATCATTTTAAGCAGGACGTGGAGGCTGTAAGCAGGAGCTGAATTTGGCCATCACGCGGGTAGCTCAGCGCACTTAACATTTGCTGTGACATTTCCATTAAAGGAGCAGCTATCACGATACCTGATCATTTTAATATCGCAATTTGTGCTCCGGGTGCGTAAGGTTTAGGCGTTTGCTAAAGGGGATCATCATTTCATCTCCAGATCGAGGCATACATCGAGCAGTGTTATTCTACAACCGACCAGCTAATTACAGTGCGATAGATCTGTACAAAAACGGGGAGCTTCCAGAACTACCATCTTACAAGAGATTTCGTGTATAGGTCGTGCGGTATCTCGCGTATGTGTAGGAAGCTACTTTACGATAGCCCGACAAGACATTGCTGATGAAGGCTGCTTTGCGACTCAATACAAGTGCAACATCATAATTTGAACGATTTAAAAAGGGAGGTAAAAAGGGTGGCGCGGTTATGGTCTGGAGAGCGAAGGCCATGTCAAAGATGCATCTGCTGCGTCAATATGTGAACAACGGTAAATTCTATAATTACGCTCAATCGGGCCCGGCTGAGAGTTTATTCAAGCGTTATGCCTTTTTACAAATGAACATGTACATGCTAGGTCCGAATCAACTTATAATACATTTTAAAGGTAGATCTTAAGCGTTTGTGTGCTTTATAAATGACCAATTATCCTACCGTTATTTTATGTACAAGCTACAATCTTCTCGTTGGAAAGCACTGGGGCTTTAAGCGATATGTGTTTGTGTAATTGTAGATATGGAGGTGTATTTTAAAGAGTTTTATAAATGTCTCCACTACAGCTGTTTGGGGAAAGCCTCTGTCCACTCAAAATTCCTATTATTTTCTCGCTCCACATCGTTTCTTCTAACGGCTCTTTTCCTGTTTTTTTGTTGTTAAGTGACGTACGTCCCTTCCTTGCTGACCACCTAATTTCTGCAAAATGACGTTGTCCTCAGAATTTTGTGTCTTGACCAGTGTATGCAAATGAATGTATATAGATTCTTTTTGAAAATATACATAAAGTCCTCCATGTCTTACGTACTCATAGTCCTTACGTCCATCCGGACTTAAGCTCTCGTTGTCAACTTCAAGCGTCGACAACGAGCTCATTTTATTGGAGACGTGACAAAATTCCGTTTGCAAACTAAAGTGGCTCCATGTTTGGCTTCACCATGCCACTGGACGAGCCATTCGAGTTGTTGATTAAACTAACGTTTCTTAGCAACTTCTTCACAATTTGCAATCGGTTCAATGATTCGTCGCTGACGAGCTTGGAAGACTCGGGTATAGGTCGACGTAGAAACTTGTCGGGATTTGGGACATATGGTGATAGCACGTGAACATAGAACATAGATTTTATTCGGTTCATCGATTGGGGAAGTTCCACCTTGGCCTCGTCTTGATTGATCATCCGAATGAACTTAAACGGTCCAATCTAGCGTGTAGCAAACTTTGCTCGTTTCATGTCTGCACCCTTCGCGGCATAATCTTGTAGAATGCGACCTGTATCGATCATGACGAAAACTTCTTGCTTAAACACAATCTGGTGTATCCGACGCTTTTGACCATATTACCTTTTTTGCGTTTCTTGAGCCTTATTTAGTTTTTTTGGCTTAAAAAGTGATCCCTTTTTTGCTTTTCTTCTGCGAGATCTATTTTGTACCCCACTAAACCCTTGAACTTTGCTTTCGCAACTTTTTTCCCCCAAACCTTTCGTTCTTTCCGTCCGGAATCGAGATAGAGGATTAGAATCCCTTAGACGCACTGACTCGCGTGGCATGGGCATACACGATAATTCTAGGTTATGAACATAAATTACTATCTTGGTAAGAAATCATGCATCGATGGGCGTCTTCGAGAACTAAATTATGCCTTTCCGTTTGTCCATCTGCTTCAGCTCGATGAGCAGTGATCATACTAAGCTTAACTTACCACATTCCGCATCAGAGAATTCCAGAAGCTTGACGTGAACTTGCTGTCTCTCTCACTGATGACGACTTCACGTAACCCGTGATAACGAACGACCATATTAAAGAAGCGTTTGGCCACATCCGTAGATTCGTCCTTTGTATGTACATCGGCACATTTAGCTCGCTTGAAGAGCTTGTCGACGACAGTCATTATTGCGTCTAATACAGCCGGTTTTTGAGAGCCCTGTAATGAAGTTCATGATTACAACTTGCCAGCATTGTTTTGAATTGGAATCGGCATCAGATTCCCATTTTTACGTAGGTTGTCGCGTTTCAAATGGGTACAGGTTTTGCGTGAGTTTACATACTCTTTAAGGTCATGTTGCATCGACTTCCAGATATACTGTTGGGCTGTGCGAAGAAACGTGCGGCGATTTCCGGTATGTGCTGCAATCGGCGAATCACGGTGATCTTTATTGTTATAAAAACGTAACCGATTGTTGGTGAATGCACAAAGTTACTAATTACTTTTTAGGAATCCTATTTTTTAATTTATATTATAAACAATTTTAATAAAATAATAATAATCTAATGTTATTTAAAAGAAATTATTTTAGAAACAAAACAATTTCAAAATTTTATTATTAGCTTCAAATTTTTTATAAAAATTATGTCAATTTAAATATAATCATAAAAATATAAAATAAAAAAAGTTAAAAAAATCCTTTAATTTTAGCTAATTTATATATTACTGCCAGTTTAAAAAATACTATCATTAGTTTAACAAAACGTGATGGAAATCTTTTAAGACAGTGGTCGACAAAATCCTTAAGTTAATAAGAATTTAACTGTATTACAAGCTTGTAATATTGTTAAAATTGAAATTCCTAAATTTTGTTTTCAAGAAAATTTACAGCATAGCTGTTTGACGTTAATGGCAGATTCAATAAACAAGGGATCGCCCTCCTTGACATAGTCACTATAACCGGGTACAGTTTAGCTCCAAAGAATGGTGAACTCGGGACAATAGCGATAACCTTGTTGAATATCACGTTCGGCTTCCGGTGACAATCTACCCGTGAAATTGCAAGCGTATTACTGGAAATAGAGGGTTCACGAGCCCGCCCCGGCAGAGATGGAGTTGTAGCTGGTAGGCGAAAGCAAGAAGCTTACGACGGAGTGCACGATGAAATTTTAATTGAGTACTTTGCTGATACTCATCACCAGGTCGGCGCGAGAGAGCATCGGCAATGACGTTCAGGATGCTAGTGACATAGTGGATAGTAAAAATAAAGTTAAGCAAAATTCAAAAATCGAGCGACCTTGGCAGAAACCATTGGATGATGCATCAACCAGGAACACGCGCTTTTTTCGGTATAAATGTCGAAGTGTTTGGTGCTAGATATAATGTTTCCACTTATACAGACCCAAATTAATCTCGAATATCTATTTTTCGGGCTTCGGACAATTGGTTGAGAAAAATCAAAGCTTTTCGAATAAAATGCGATCGGATGATCATCATGTTCGTAGAATTTGGAAATAGCTCATCCTCACAGGCACACAATGCTTCAGTGGTAAGCAAATACGGCCGCGAGTAGTCGGCCAGCTTGAAGAAAGGTACACGATGAAATGATTGTATAAGGCGGGTAAACGCGGTGTCGTGATCAACACTTCAATTCCAAGGCGAATCGATTTCACGAAACGACTCAAGAGAAGAAAAATGTGAGCGATTGGAAAAAGTGTTAATTGATCGAAGGAAGAAACTGAAAGCAGATGTGAGCCCTGGAGTGCGTTTTCACAACTGAACTAAGATTATACAAACACGATGCACCTTGGCTACTCCTGTTGGTGCATCACTAACTACTCCCTACAACGAGAACAACCGACACTATCGTCACACGGGCCCTGTCGCCTTCCAACTGTCGGTTTGGCCCCCGTCGCCGTTTACCCAATATTCCAACGATCATCTTGGCTCATACAACCAACTGTCGTCTTCAACATCCAATTTGCAACTCGAAGTTCAACAGGCCCTCCTCGACGCGAAATAGCTTGCTCTGCACAGTCGAATAGTACAGTGTCGCCGGTCAATGCTGAAGGCCATTCCTAGTGTCTGACTTGTCCGCATCCATAAGCTCAATGAATTGACTTAAGTGTTTAATCCGGTCTGGACTTGTCGCCTTCTTAAGAAGATCCGCTGCATTATCTTCAGTTGTGACCTTGTGAAGTATGATCTTGTTCTTTCTAACTTGCTCGCGTACGTAGTGCCAATGCAGTTCAATGTGGCGAGTACGTCGGCTGAATGTCGGGTCCAGCTCCAGCGTCATTGCGCTCGATTTATCGACTCCTATGTCCACGTCAATGCTCTTGTGTGTCGCATACAACGTTTCCTCCACCAGGTTGCGAAGCGAAGCTGATTTCATAGCTGCCTCACATGTTGCGATGAATTTTGCTTCAGCCGTGCTTAGGGCAACGACACTTTGCAATCGAGGGAGACATGACACCGCACCACCCGCAAGATTAAATACCACACCAGTCACACTGCGTCGCGTGTCGGGATCACCTCCCCAATCGCTGTTGCTGAATCCGTCAATGATGATTTGGCTTGTATTTCCATGTTGTCGCTGGTAGGTTAAACTGTAATTCAAAGTGCTGGATAGATTGCGCAATACTCGCTTCGCCGATCAAACACGCTTGTTGCTCGGTTGATTTGCGAAACTACTGAGCAAACCGACTGCAAACGTTATGTCTGGTCGAGTCGAAGTAGCTAGGTACATAAGTGAACCAGCTGCCTCTATCCATAAGGAAATGACACCATCTCGTCACTTGGCTTTCAGTCCTCATGCACGAGTCGTGTGGTTCAGCCCACTGGATTTCCTACTCTGCGTGCTTCCACTAATCCAAATCGCTCGAGCACTTCGCGTATATACTGAGTTTGTATAATAGTGAAGCTCGCGTCACTATGAATGATTTCAACACCAAGAAACTGAGAAGCACGCCCGTGATCCTTGATTTTGTACTGCTTCTCCAGCAACTGAAATAGTTCGTTTTTTTGCTCGATTTCCTTCGTAGCTGCTAAGAGATCGTCGACGTAAATCAACGCCAGACACACCACTCTTCTCTTTCACCGTACGTATAAACACGTCTATGTGTGTTCATGTTTGAAATTGTGCGCCTGAAGAAATTTGTCAAATTCAGAATTCTACTCTCGTCCAGCCTGCCGCAATCCGTACAGTGCTTTCTTGACTTTAAATGTCTTGTTGTTCTCATTGAAATGTCCTTGTATAAGATTAACGTACAGTGGAATTTGTAAATTTGCATTAAGTTATGCTGTATTGACATCACAGCTGTAGATCATTAATCCCAATGAGGCTGACAATGCCACAAATAACCGAAATGACGCCATGCGAGCGACCGGTGCGAATGTTTTAATAAAATTAACATCTTTGCGCTTTTTGTCACCGGAAGCAACTAATCGTGTTATGAAGCGAATCACTTCTCCTTGCTCATTTGTCTTTACTGCATAAATCACATCGTCGTCAACATATTTGCCGCAGATAGCACATCCTTTAGCGAAATTTCCGCGAGCACTCGTTTAGTCTTCAGTGCTTCGAGCTCCTGTAACTCTACGTCACACCACTTGCGTGCATGTATAGATCGTAGTGCTTCCGCATGATTTTTCGTGATCTTGACAGTACCTGTTGATAGTCCTTTGTATCCGTCACTGCAGGTACTTATTGTTGCATGAACGATGAAATCGTAAAAACGCGCTGGCAATCGACGCTGTTTCGTACTCTGCGTCATCTCCATTTGAGTTCTGTGCACACGTTCGCAGGGGGTTTGCTGCGAGCTGGAAGGTCCAACCTGTACATGCTCGATGCCTCGATCTTTCAGCCCCAGTGTAAACTCGGTACTAACAAATTCTCCCCCTTTATCCGCTAGCAACTGGCGAACAGGATATGCAATTTGCTCTCCGTCACCTTCTTCGGTTGCATGGCGACGAGCTTGTCGTTCAACCCAAGCAATGCATTGTCTCAGCGCTGCGGCTACTGCATTTGCTGCTTTTGTTCGCAGCATGTACGTTGTAACGAACTTGCTGAAAGCATCCATGATCACCAAAACTGCATCAATTTGAGTGTCGCTATTTACGCCTGGCACCAACAAATCTGCATATACAAGCTGATTTGGCTTCACAATGCGTCGATCAAGCTTCTATTGAAACGTCTTCCGTGCTTGCTTTGCCAAGTGACACGTCTCGCAATCTCTTACGTCACGTCCGGATAGCATCACTCCGTCAACAAGCTTTCGGTCAACCATCAACTTGATGTACTGAGGGCACATGTGGCCCAAACGCTTGTGTCATAATTGCAGATCTCCAACACCATCTCGAGCCGCAAATTTATCACGCGCGTTTCTGGATATGGCTTGGTCTGTTTACCTAAACTATAATGTCCCTCGAACACCCAGACTGCTCCGATTTTGTCGGCTAGTGCCACCGTTTCATCATTTTTCAGTATGGTAAATCGGTGCGCATTGATGTCCCATTCAAATTTAAGTTTATCTTCAAACGCACGCCCCATCGACAACAGCGGATTTCTTGCGCCAGGGACGAGGAGTAAGTCGTCAACAACCGTAAGTACTGTCTTTCCAGCATCAGACGTCTCAAGAAAGATCGTTCCAACTTCGACTGGTTTCTCCTGAATGATGGGTGCAACTCCACGCACGGTTGCTTCATCACGAGAGAGCTCCCGATAGCAAATAAAGTACCGCTTGTCTCCGACCACATGTGTTTTGGATGCAGTGTCAATTTACCACTCCTGCACCCTGATATTATCGGCAAGTGAGTCATTGTCTTGTTGAGCTTCGTCCGCGTAATTTAATTCCAGTGTCCCTACGTCTTGATCTTCTCCAAATACCTTAAGCACGTCACAGTACGTGAGGTTTGTTGACATTTTCCGTTTGCCTTCACGACAAATGGCACCTTTTGCTGCGACCGTATTTGCACCTTCGCCTTAATTTCACGATCTGGACAATCCCTCTTGAGGTGCTCACTACTGCCGCACTCGAAACACCTCTTCTTGGAGTTCTTCTCCTTAAAAATTCCTATGTAGCGATGTACATTTGCATTGTATCATTTGCTGTCCATGATCTGTCGGGTTTTTTTGTCGCGCTGACACTCCACGTCTTTACGCCTCCCGCCCATTAGGCACCAATAAAAAAACCGCTTGTGGTCTCCTCATGAAGAGCGGCGGCTGTGCGAACAAGCTCGCGAATTTGCTCTGGACTGTATGCTGCTGAGTCACTTGCAAACCACACAGTCTGTCGCAGTTGGTTAAACTGCGTCGTTGTAGGTAGACTTGACAGCAAACTTCTCGCATATCGAGTTCATTGACGATGTACTGGAGATCAGCTAATTCCGTGTGGAGGTTAAACATGCGCGACAGGTGTGCGTTTACGTTCCCATCTTCCTCCAGCTTTGCGTTCCAAAGCTCATGAACCAGCTGCCGGACACGGTGTCCACGAACAGTGGGATCCGAATTTTCTTCATAGATAGCCACCAAGGCTTTCCACAGTTCTGGTGCTGTCTTGTGTTCACGCACCTGATGCAACAGGTCACGTGATAAACTTGTAAAGATATAGCGCTTTGCCCTGAGCTGGAGTTGATCGTAAGCTTCTTGGCCTTCTGCCGTCATAAGCTTTGTCTTGTCGTAACGCCCATCTATTATATCACTCATCTTCTGCTCTTCGAAGACATTTCGTATAATTATCCTGTAAAACTGCCAGTCACACCCATCCCACTCGATCGGAATTCCTTCGCTCGTGTACTTTTGCTTCAACATTTTCTTCGATGAATTTTCCGTGTCCTTTTGGCTCATAACCCTGTTAAATTGATCGAAGGAAGGAACTGGAAGCAGATGTGAGCCCTGGAGTGTGTTTTCACAACTGAACTAAGATTGTACAAACAAGATGCACCTTGGCTACTCCTGTTGGTGCATCACTAACTGCTCCCTACTACGAGAAC
Organism: Peronospora matthiolae; assembly: GCA_921007115.2. Taxonomy (NCBI): domain Eukaryota; phylum Oomycota; class Peronosporomycetes; order Peronosporales; family Peronosporaceae; genus Peronospora; species Peronospora matthiolae. The sequence continues at coordinate 340,755 of CAKLBY020000109.1, read as the reverse complement.
AACCGACACTATCGTCACACGGGCCCTGTCGCCTTCCATCTGTCGGTTTGGCCCCGTCGCCGTTTACCCAATATTCCAACGATCATCTTGGCTCATACAACCAACTCTCATCTTCAACATCCAATTTGCAACTCGAAGCTCAACATAAAGCAGCGATAAACCTCGGCGAGGCCGAGAAAACTCTGCAGCTCATTTTTGTGAGTGGGGTTGGCCAGCTCGCGATCGCAAATTCCTTGGACTTGTCGACCGCAAGGCCGTGATGGGAAACCGTGCGGAAGACAAAATTTACCTTGCGTAGGTCAAACCTGCATTTTTTTTGGTGATCAAACAGCTTTACGCGTGAAGAACTTGGAAAAATTTGAGGTGATGGATATGCTCATCGATAGATTGGAAAAAACAGATCTTGTCCAAGTACACCTTATTCATTTACCGACCGGAACCCTAATCAAGCGTGACCAATCGCCAGTCAATCCAGCTAAACCATTGGCTTGACACACCACTGATATGTTTTGTTAGCTGTGCGGAAGGCCGTGTACTTTTTGTTGTTGTCCGGATAGACATGCATCTGGTGGGACCCTTGCGCTGGGTCTATGACAGAAAAAATTCGTACACCTTGCATCCGATTAAACGGCTCATCGATTCTAGTAAGAAATCTTTGATACAACAGTTTGATAATTGACATGGAGATAACACCCATTAAATTGGAGCTGTCGCATCACCCAAACGAGTCCATTCTGCACGAGACAACGCGGATCCAATTGGGGTTTTTCTTTTGTGAATGCTAAAAATGCTCGATACCCACGGAGAGTCTATAACTTCAATACAGCCTTTTGAAAGCTTATCTTCGCCAAAAATGGGGACGTCTCTTGTTCTGTGTGCGAAATAGGATACGGCGAACGAGTGCTCGGGATGGCGTTCGCTTGCATCGTCAGCTCGAACTCGACACGCCGATGAGGTGGAAGCTTTTTCGGTAGTTTTCCCGGTAGCACTTCCGAGTAAGCCTTCACGATATGCAGCACTGTTAGAATTGTAACGACCGGAGGCTTGGAGACTTACGATTTCATGGTGCGATGAACTTTCTCAAAATTCGCGACTCGAACCTTGCGATCAAAATCGGAGAAGGAAAATGTTGTGACCTCTGTCTCCACGGTTGAGCCGCCGAATGCTCGAGATCATTTTTTGCCATTAACAGTAAGGTTGTTATCATCAAACCAAGGATTAAACCAAAGTTACGTCATGCTTGTTATCTATTGGCCACTCGATGACTCTAGCTTCACGAAAGACACGTTCAGCAAAGTCAATAACAGCCAAGCCTTCGTTGAACGTTCGCTTGGTGGTTTCGGATCCATCAAAACGCGAAACTTGTACGGATTTTTCTGACATGACATGCTTCAACAATCCCGGCTTGGATACATTACAGGTTGCTCCCATGTCCAAGTTTTAAATTCAACTACTGTACAGGGATTTCGTCGGCTTCTTCGCCGTCATTTTGGGTGATCGCTATATGAAATGTACCGAAAACTTCTAAATCTTTAATTCAATCGTTCGAGGAAATTGACCGTATCACTCTCTTGACTAACGTTGTCGCGGCGCATGCAACGTGAGCTAGATTTTGCGGTTCTGTAATTCAAAGCATTGCTCGATGACATGCATTTGCCTTTTGCGGTTCTGTTATCTAAAGTATTGCTCGATGACATGCTTTTGCCTTTTGCAGTAGCGACAGAATGACTGTGAACGCCTTTGTTAATTCAGTGGAACGCGCCCGCGGGGGAGGTTTGGTTGAGCATTGTCGATCTTCATTGTCTCCGGATGTGTAAAACCGGCAAAGAAGACGCAAATGGTTGAGCCGTATGACCTTGTGAGCTTTGGGACTCATGTCGTATTCCTAAGTGCGAAAGCTCATAATCCATTGCGATCTTGATTGCCTGAATCAGTAAGGAACAGCGGCTATACCTCAATACTTGACGGATGGAACCTTGTAACCCACGCTGAAAATAGATGAGTTTATCAATCTCATTTATGTCAGTGACTTGTACCATAACCTGACGGAAGCGAGAAACATGGCTGGCCAAGTTGCTACAAGCAGATTGCTTTATAGAATGCAGGTCGTCACGCAGGCGCTGTTGAAGGTCGGACGGAACAAATTCGAGGTCCAGTTCGATGAAAAAAGGGTCGATAGAGGTGATGTCGGCTCAGTTGATAGAGTATCTTTGCGCAGCAGGTCCGCGTAGACCACTGGCAAGGATGGTAATGACTTTTCCGGATATGTTTTCGCCATCTTAACTGATTCCTTGTTCCGTAAAACTGATTCATTAGATTGTAGAGTAGCCGTGCCGATTCTTCCAGATTTCAGTGTATAAGGGAATTTGTATTCCGTCTACTCAAATTCCTGAGTCGATGCGAGGACACATTATGCGGTCTAACAATTGCTATGTATGTTTCAGTATTTGCACCTCACTGTCCATACTCTGGGTTGAGACGGGTTCGGCCATTGCGACGAGAATAGAAAATCACCAAAATGCTAAATCAGAGCTTAAACAGCTGACTCTAAATTACTTGTAAACGTCTTGACCTTCTTTTTAAGTACCGTAAAGCGTAACGAAGGTTTCGGCGCAGATTACGCTCGGCTTTCGTTTATACAATGTCGAACACACTAAGAGGATATGCGAGACGATCAACTTTTTCTAAAAAGTATCTCTTTTCCTTGTTCAGCTCGTGGTGCATCGATTTGGAAACACGTACACTCTTCTTGATCGACTTGTGCAGGTTTTAGGCACAACTTGCAGCCTCAATCTATAGATATGAAGAGGAAGGCCTTAGAACAGTCACTTGGGATTGTGCCGTCACGTGTCCTCTTTTCCACACACGCTTTCTGGCAGGACCGCACTTCTGTTCGCCTGACGGCTACTAACTGAAAAGTCTAAGATGCTCAAGCAGACCCACGTATAGGGTTTTTCAGGGATCTACACTGTCAGACCGATTGATCAACTAGATGTCCACACAAGAAATAACTCACGTTTAATGGCTCTACCTGCTAAAGAAGGCTCTGAGGCTAACATTTGATTTCGGAGTGATACACCGAAAAGTTAATTTGTACAGCGAATGCGGAAGGTTAACAGAGGAGGCAATACCCACAGCGGCCGAAGGGTTGAGCACCAAACGGAAGACGGTGTCAACGTTGGTGGAGTAGACGTCGCAGGAGACGGGGTGAAGATGATGGACCCAACAAGTGCTATCACTTGTAGAGATGGTGTTGTATTTTGAAATGCTTACTTAATATTATCACACTACAGCTGATTGGGGATAACCCTCTGTCCGCTCAAAATCCCTAGTGTTTTCTCGCTTCATGTATTTTTTACTAACTGATTTTTCTTATTTATTTTGGTGGTTAAGGTGACGTAAGTCCCTTCCTTGCTGACCACCTGATTTCTGCAAAGGTGACGATGTCCTCAGAATTTTGTGTCTTGACCAGTGTATAAAATGAATGTGTGTAAATTCTTTCTGAATCTACGTATAGTTCTCCCTGTATTGCGTACTTATGGTCCTTACAGTAATCTACTATACCTCTGCGCGTTCGGAACATTATCAATTATTGTATGTACAAAAATCGTTAAAATCGGCGGACCTAGGTTCTTCTACTGACGCCGCCAGTACTGGAGACCACACGTCCCCAAATATTACATTTACACATGCCTTCTTGCTTGATGAAACGTCGAAGGCCCCATGCCAGTTCCTGCTGTACTCTATCAGTAGCAATGATGCCTTTAAGGTGAATCTAACGTAGGGATGTGCGCACAGTACCGGTCAGCCTAGTCATCGAGCATGAAAACTATCAAATTTATCGACAAGAAGACACGATTTTTAGCGACATAAGCTTGAAGTGGTGGCGCGAAAGCAGAATTGATTATGTGGAATACGACTGTGCGATGACCGAAAGCCGCGAACAGTATATCAGGAAGGTTAATTAGCTATTCTTGTTGAAGTATGTTATCGATCGTCAGCCTTCCCTTGCTGTTGACGCCGTTATCGCCGTTTTACCCGGTAAAATGTAAAATTTGAACGCACATGCGAGAATGGGTTCAGATAGTTTGAGATGACATACCGTTGTGTGAAGTTTAAAAGACTTATAAAAACTTCAGCAAATGTGGTAGCAAGGACCTGACACATTCTTGATCATCGATCACAATCTCCATGTGGTCAGGAATAATTTATTCCGTCAAAGATACAAGAAAATACATGTCAATTCGAGGACGGGGAATACATATAATTTTGGGCCCTGGTACATCATCCATCACGCTTTTTAGGACTGCCGTTGCAACAATTATATTAATATTTGCACTGCGGTGGGTCGAGAATTAATATTGCGTGTTCCAACGTTTGATCGACCCCCAAAAGTCTGAACATTGACTAATTACCAAGTCAAGTTTTTCTAGTCCGGTACAAGCCACCTTCAAACATGCGAGAGGATTCTTGTAATGGTCGTGATCCTAATGGTGTTTAGCTTAGTAACTTTGGAACATTTGTATTTACGCTACAGGTTGTGGCCAAAAAATTAATTTATACAGTTTGAATGGGTGTGTACACGTCTAAGGGTGGATTTGTACTCATAAATCTTCTAACTAAACCTTGCAAGCCAATTTTGTTTGATATTTAAAATGTTATGCTAAAACGGCGACGACTGTTGAGTCAAGCATTAGCTCGTGAAAATTTGTTAATGCCTAAAACGTATATAATATGAATATAGAAAATGCTTAGTTTGGTGTAGACGCCCTTTTTATTAGTCAAAAGATTAAATTACTAATCATTGCATAAGGCCTAATGGATAAAGATCATCAATCATAACAGAATATATGGAATCCATCCCACTTCCACTATAATAAATACATCGGTGCAATAATGAACTCGACAAATAGAATTTTATAAGCGTGCGTAAAAAAATAGCCGGTTTTCTGGAAAGGCACCGCCAAATAAGTCGTATACCTTTATATACTTTTTAAGTGCATTTTTCTTGAGCCGAAATGCAATGAAATGCCTGTTGATGAGCTGTCCGGACGCTGTATACGACCAATGTGTCATTGTTGATTTAGTTAAATATGCAGGATGCACCTGGATGGGCTACAGAGATACTTACCGACGCTAGGATGTGTACGAAATATTAGAAAGGTTCATAAGCATTGGAATATATTGTATGTGCTAATAGAAGTATCACTTGAAATTGGAAACCCACTAATGAGACCCCAGGGGAGGCGAATTCGGCACGCGTTCCAAATAGTTTTTGAATTTATGTGTAGTATTTAAATGGTACGAGACAAGTGCCTGCTTTCAGACCTTAGATAGACATCTATTTAAATTAACTATGCCATAGAAGGTAAGAAATGCGTAATTGGAGCCTCAAGGGATATTTCGACAGAGAAAGATGGTGGAGAGCATGCTATCTTAAAGGGTAAAGTGCAAGTAAGGTGTACAGCTTTTTTGTTCGCATGTAATCGAGCACTGTTCGTAAATGATCAATGTGATTGTCCACGTCTGATCTGCCATGGTCTGCACGGCTACGGACACAGATACCATCGAAATAGCTTTGTGCAAATCCTCGGAGAGGTCGGAACAATTGCGTCACAAGACGATTTAATGTAGCCGGGGCACTATACAGTCCTTGAGGCATGATAAGCCACTCCAAAGCATACCGCTTGGAGTACTAGCCGCTGTGAGCGGAACATCACTCGCTCGCATAAGCAGCTGGTGATAAACATCGACTAAGTGGAGTGCATTGCACAATGTACATCCTACCATGGCGTTCTGAAGAATATCCTTTCTAGGAATAGGCATCTGTGCCGGTACAGTGGCTCCTTTAAGCTTATTGTAAGCATGCACAATACGCCAATTGCCATTCGGATTTATGACACATTATGTAGGTGTCGAGAAAAGACACTTGCTCTCACGCACCATGCCAGCCGCGTGCTTTGCACGAAAGAACTTGTCCATGACTTCACACTAGTCCTTTATTAGGGGCTATTGTAGTGTCACACAGTACTTGGTTCCAGGAACCAGGTCAATTACTTGACGTACGCCTGGATCAGGAGGTAGAGTGGAAGGTGGATTGTGGCATACCGCATAGTGAATCTCGTAAACCTAAGGATAAAACGGGTCTTCAGGATCTTTCAAAATCGATGACCCACTTCGAGCACTCAGCGCTGCCTTCGAATCTTCAAAGACAGCCTCGTCAGGAAGTGAGGACGAGTTCAACTCACAATCGAATCTAATGACCACCACTTTAGATAAGTCACCTGACTTTGAGGTCAGGCCATACTAATCGACAAACATTTATCTAGCTCTAACAGAGTATTAAGTGAGGGTAGAGTCTCAAGACTCACTGACCCATCTACGTCACCAGTCACTCCATTTAATGAGTGTGTATAGCTGCTCGCTAGTATCACTCAGTGATTTAACAGACGCCTTGCGTTGCATAAAAGCAATCTGGTGTCGCTGTCATCTCTGTGATGAGACTTAACGTCTTACAGAGACTAGTACTTTTTCGTTCCCAAGTTTAATATCATCATCATCCGTAACTTGATCTGTACAAGAGCCGGTGTCATTACCGGCACCTAGGACATCAATGTCCATAATATTGACATGACCGTCAGACTTAAGTTGCTAATTACCAGAGTTAATGTCATTACCGACATCTGAATTATACCGCCCCAAATTGACAGAGTGCGTCAACCTTGATTTGCCTAATATCAGGGCCGATGTCATAACTGACATCTGGGACGACACTGTCCCCAAGTTGACGGACGGCGTCAATCTTAATTTTCCAATTTCAGAACCGATATCATTGCCTACATCTGGGACTACACTGTTCCCAGGGTGACGAACGGAGTCAACCTTAATTTGATCTATTTCCGATCCGATGCCATCAACGAAATATAGTGATGAGTCACTTCCAGTGAGATCACCACCCAGTGGGTACTTACGTGCCACTCCGCGCTCATCAAATGGGCACTGCCTTTAAGGACTTGGTATTTCACCAGCAATGACTTGACTGACATTCAGTGTGTCGCAATTACGGCCAATATCACTCGGTAGGTACTTACATGCTACTCCACGCTCACCAGATGGGTTCAACCCATGATGACTTGGCTTTAGGCCAACACAGTATTAAGCTTTCAGCGATTTGTTGTCAGAACGATTATTAATCGATGGAGTACGTGCCGTCTCAATAACAGTCATTGAGCTTGGCTCGTAACTAACGTTACAGACATGGTCCAACTCAATAAGTGCAGCCACACCGATTTCCAACACACTGACTGTCTCAGCCCGTGGCTCGCTCCAATATCGTTTCTGTCCATTAGCAGGGGTGGGTTCATGACTAGCCCAAAGCTCCACTAGGAACGATACGCATTGCGCCTAAGGTCTTTGATCTCGATTCAGTACATGGCTCATGGCGTTCTAGCCAATCCATGCAAAGGATGCAATCATGCCTCTCATCCAAGTTAATGACTAGACAGCGTTCGATACTGTCAAAGTCCGAAAACTTCACGCCTAAGTTCACAGTAGCTTTAGGCACAGTGATTAATGCGCCTGTCGACAAGCGAACAGTGATAGCATCATTCGCTCGCGCTTTTAGCGCCTCAGCATACTGCTGACTACCTTCCAGGAAACAACGTCGTACGTAATTTTCCAAATCCCCGGAATCGATCGATATCGACCATTCCTTATCAAAGCTCTTTGCTGATTCTTTCGCAACTAACAAGCCTGAATTGTACGCATGCTTCGTGAATTTGTGCACGAAGTCACTCAAGGCTAGTCGCTATTGTCCATCACCTCCCAGAGGTACAACAGGGCCTAAATCCTGCCCAGCGGGAAGCTCCATGCCTACTGGGACTCGACATTTTTTCGCGCCTTATCGAATCCTTGGTTAGCGGCGGGAGGCCTGCTCAATCGAGCCCGTATGGTAATTTTCAAAGGACAATTGGCGCGAAGTTGTTTTCTACTTCCGCACGTAAAACATTTACGGATTTTCGAAAGCTGTTCGATAGCGTAAAACTCAGCTTCTTTGTCTCTCTCAGCAAGACTAAGGTCCATGGGTTCTGCCCGATTCATAAGGTGAGCATTGCTCGACGAATTAGGTTGGATTCCATGAGTCCCGTAACGGGCAGCTTTAAAGTGGAATTTTTGCTCGACGCTATGTCCACTGCACCTTCAAATGTCAAGGGTTGTGCACGAAACACTTCTGTTCTGGCAACGCCAGTGCAAATACCCTCCATGAAAATGGTTACCAAAACCGTCTCAGGTAAAGGGTCAAGTTGCATAGCAGCAATGAGAGTTTGCAACTCTTGGACATAATCGACTAAGTCCTTTTAACCCTGGCGGGTTGACGGGAAGCGTAATCGCACGCGGCATGTCTGATTAGGCGGGGCAAACACCCGAGATAGCTGCTGTTTTTTTAGCATGCCCCAGGTGGGAAAAGCCTCTTCTATCGAGGTGACAGAATGGAACGCCCACTCCCTGTCTTGGCCACCTAACTTTGATTGGGCCAGGCTCACCTTCTGTTGCTCTGACACAGCAAGGCCGAACTGATGGCAACCTACATCTCGCTAACACACAAAAAGAGATTTCTCCCTCTTTCCCCTCGAAAGTCTTGACGCTTAAGACTAGAGGACGAGTCCTTGACTCGGTGTCCGGTATCGGAACATACCGAGTGGACATGGCAGATGTCAAATGGTCATGGACCTGTCCGATCAAGGCGGACTCAAAGTTCAAGAAGGCCTCGAGACGTGCACGAAGTGCGTCTGGGCCTTGCGTCATTGTAAGAGCCACTTACTCGTGCCCAATCAACGCTGTGGGCTTCTTAAGCGTGATCTGCTGGGCCTCAGAGAGGTTAATGGCCGTTTTCATCTTTGCAGAGGACTCAGTCAGTGAAGGCTAAGGTGCGACTTTTCTACAAGTGATACCAAGCGGAGTGGATCTACTTAGCACTACTTAGCAGAGGAAGTCTTAGACTCAAAGAATCTCTTAGTTTAAAAACTAACAACAACGACGTACAGTCGTTCAAGCGTACAAGCTTAACTATCCCGGTTCCAAAGGGACTACGATTCTCAAAATCACACTAACTAGTCACTTCTAGTTGAACAAGAGCAAGCGCCAACACAAGGTTAACACTCTTACAACACGCTATGCCTTAACTGTACACTAGCTTCCAACGATTCAAAAGGGAAACTGAACTTTATTCTTTAACTACGATAATAAAACCCTAAAACCTTGTCTGACTGACTTTTACATTGCGATCCTATGACAGAAATCTGATCCCTTATCCTTACCCAATAAAATGTGGTATTACCGTAAGTACGTAGTACCAGGACTGTACAACTCATCTCCACCGACCTTGACTTGGTGTGGAAACACAACATAACTGATTTAATAACCGCGTGTAACCCCGTTACAATAAGGCCAAGACGGTCTCGTGCGGCTCCGAGCGGCTTAGGGCTAGCAGAGAAGCAGCATTAACTGGTCAAACTGTACAAGAAGATGACAGAGGTGAAGATGGTTGTTAATAACAGGAGGCATCGAATCTCAAGAAGGTAACGCCGATGATGTGGACGAAAATTTGTGCCATACACGATCTAATATGAATATATAATGTTTGCTTCTCAAGTAGCCGGATAGTAATGTGTTACATTTTGTGCTGTCCGAATTAAAAAGAGATGATGATTACATATGGCCAAGAGCCCAACTTTGAGCTGCAGATAGCAGATCCTCACGGCTATCATATTCGTTCTCCGGAGGAGGAATCGTGCTCTGTGTATTCATTCCGTCAGTGATCTCAGAAAGTTGTCGTACAGTTTAGTTATTATGTAGTATTATTATGTAGACGTGATATTTATTTCTGCAAAAACGGAATTAAATTCATATATTGTATTGTCCAATCACAGTAAGTTGTTCTAGTGTTAACTTAACGAAAGAAAAGGGGATAATTTAACGACTCCCTTTATCATATGCGGCTGCGAAGTCTGGTCTAAACTTCGAAAAAATATAGGAATCTCCTACTGATTAGATCGATCTAGAATGCTGTAACAAACTTGTCTGACGTTCAGGCCAGATTCTATAGCGTGTCACCTTTTGGAATTATTTCTTCACTCAAATAGTAGCAGCTGTTTACGAATTAGAAACTCCCTTCTAGTTAAATGACTGCTGAGGGAGACTGTAGCTTCGAAGCCCGGACACAATCGAATAGTAAATCACAAACTGCCGCAAGCCGTGTCTCCTTACTATCCTAGTTTTACGTACAACGCAAGCCTATAAACCACGTGCATCACGTTAGGTCTGAGTCCACATATTGTGTATCCCACACCATCGTCTCGGATTGACCGGTACAAAGTCCACGTATCACACTTGTCGTATCGCATGCGGACTGCCTCAGTATCGGCGCCGACGCTGCTGCTGCTACTGCTGAGCCATTGGCCCTCGGCCACGTGCGCGTCCGACACGCACTGCGTCAAGTGGCGTGCGACCTCGAACTGCGACCCTCACGGCCAGCGCGAGCCGCAGCACGACGCCGCGTGTTCCAAGCGCATTCCATCGGATGTCTCGGGCTTCTGCGAGTGCGAGGACCGCCGCCACGTGCGTGAAGTGGAGTGCAACCACTACGAGTTCACGTGTGAAGAAGCGTGTGCAGCGGACTCATCGGCTGATCTCAGCTGTAAGACTATGACCAAGCATGGTTGATCGATCGATCGCGTGGCTGGTGGTGCTCTTAAACTGTTGTGTCCGTGCTCATTAACTGACGTTTTTGTGTGTTTGTATATTTGTGTGTGACACAAACGGACTGATTCTATACTATCAGACCCCCAAGGTTTTGAGCATGTGACATGTGGTAGTTCCATTAAAGTGGTACACGAACCAAGTCGCTACCGTCTACACTCGCACGACATCGCGTACGGTAGCGGCAGTGGCCAGCAGTCAGTCACGACGCACATGGCACGGAACGATGTCAATAGCTACTGGATCGTGAAGGAAGGAGACGGAGCGGCTGTGTGTGAAGCAGGGAAGCCCATTGAGTGTGGGGCTATAATTCGGCTGGAACATTTGCAGACACGACGCAACTTGCACTCGCATACGTTCAAGGCGCCGCTATCATCACAGCATCTTGAAGTCAGTGCTTATGGAGTGGCCGGGGAAGGTGACGGGCTTGACTCGTGGGTTGTCGAGTGTCAAGAGAATCAGCAGTGCTCGGCCGAAGCCCAGTGTGATGACGATGACGGTCTATGGAAACGTGGGGCGCTCGTGCGTCTTCGCCATCAGTCGACGAGCCACTTGCTGCGTACGAGCGTCACCGCGCGCTTTGATGATAGCAATTGTCCGCATTGCCCCATTAATGGCCAGCAAGAAGTTAGTGCGAGCTCCATGCGTGACGACGAAACGTTGTGGTTTGCCGGAGAGGGTATTTACGTGACGGAATGAACAAGACGGCCGGAAGATACGTGGTTGGTGAGAGATAGAAGGTATGCGGGTAGAACATCAAACATTTGAAAACAGCAAACGCGATCATCTTGCCGCACTAATTTACGCCTCGTGTCTATCCTTATCATCATTTCAGTTTACTTATTTACTCGAGCACTTCGAACCCGTCGTCCTCTAAATCAAATTTCGTCGTCGCGTCACACTTCAAGAATGCCTGCGGTACACCCCCTTGGTTCGTAGGCATCTCAAATAAAGCTTTTGTCAGTGCCTTCACCTCCTGCAACAGCTTTCGCACGAATTCGCATCCATTTACAGAATTTATATCACTCGCTGAAGCTCGCGAGCAGCAGGAGATCACGTCATGAGTTCTCAAGGTGCCGTCCAAACGTTCAGCCAGCTCCAGCATGTACGACCTAGAGGCATCCTTGTACCACCGAATAGATTTGCCCTCAAGCTTCATCAGTTCGGTAAGAACTTCACGAAGGAACGTCCCACCGTCTACTTGATCAATCACCGACTGTAAGAATGCCTTAAAGTGCGATGCAGTAGATTCGGGACACACCATGTAGGACTATACAAGTAAGGGAACACAGCGTAAGTCTAGCTTGCAAGGAATCGACCATTTTGCATTGGGTGAAACAATACTCACAGTCGGAAATACGGCCATAAACTTCTCAGCATGCACCAGCCTTTCCGTTTCCAGTTTCTCCACCCGCTTTTTCTCGTCGTGCTTCGATTGCTCCGATTGAATGGACGCTTGGTTGAGATCCTCATTAAATTGCCGCTCCTCAATCTTTGAAATAATCCAGACCATACATGCGTCCAAGTGGTCGCCAATCTCTTTCACGCTAGCTTCAGCATCTTCCTTCCTGAAACCCATGGCAACCAATCGGTCGATGGTAAGGCTGTGCCGAATACGGTCGGTAGGCCCACGACGTCGACCATTTTCTGTACGGCGGCGAGTAGATTTTTTTATCGGTAAATCATCCGAATCATAGTCGGAAGTAATCGCATCGTTATCATATGCGTCCCCTGCACAACCATAGCGATCTCATGTCAACAATATACCTCTGAGTAGAAAATACGAATCACGTACGCACCATCATCGTTCATAGAACTGTCCGACTCGTCCCTTTCCTGCTGCTGCTTTACAGCTCTTTTCTCCTTGCCTGCTCCTCTGTCGTTTTTAATCTCACTTTCCGCTTCTGTTGTTTGTTGTCGTCCACGCTTCATACCAATCTTCGTGGGTGTCGATGTCGGTACTGCTGTGGGCGATGGTGGGGCAGACACAGATGCAACAGTAGTTGTTCTGGTCGTACTTGGCGCGGATATTGTTTTGCCCCCCGCTGATCCAGTGTTAGACCTTGGCTCTGCTATAACCGGCAAAACCGTGTTTCCCCGACCTGACAACACTACCTGTTCGGGGGAAGGCACTGGCACAGGCGCTTTGGTTCCAGGTTGGCTTGCTTTGAGCTTACGTGCCCCTATTGCAGGTGCAAGGCTCATTGCCTGTGCTGGCCTAACTCTCGAGTTCGTTGTACTTACGACGGACGCCGTGGGCACTCGTTTCTTGCTTCCTGTCGTCGCTGTTCTCTGAACAACTGGAGATCGATGCAAGGATGTAGAACATAATGTGGCTGCAGATGACGGAAGCGATGCAGCTGGGGGTATGATCACAGCACCACGAACTGTCGAGGTGAAATTTGGACCAGGTGTGGCGGCAGGCTTTGGTGCTGGAAAAGAGGCGGATGCTGCTGAACCGGAAGTCGTCGCATTGGCAGCTGCTACCAGTGCACTTGATGGAGCTGCGTGTACACCAGAAGACACAAAGCTTTTCGGTAGTGCAGCACTGGTTGACTTGTCACGTTCTGAAGACAGAATGGTAGTAACAGCGCATAACATGAGTTGCCACGGGACGACAAAAGCGAACTGAATAACAAACCTTTGACAGCTGAAGCACTTGCAGTACTACTCGATGCTTTGGTCGGTTCGACAGGGGCTTGCGAGGTTTTACGACACACTGAAAATCCTTCGACAGACAAAGATTTGCTCGATGAGACGCTCTTTGCCGCAGGGTCGACTGTGGTCGCGGTAGCATCCGGCTTCACTGACATCATGTCAGGTTGCGCCAATCTCGGATGGGCTTTTGCACACTGGACTGCTCGAGGCACTGTGTGTTTGTTCAACAAACCTAAGTGACCCACTTCTTCCTGCCTCTTCACGCCAGCGTTCGACGTCGTCATTTTTACAGCGCCACGCTCGACTGAAGTGCTTGCTACACTAGCTGCATCCAAAAAAGCCACTCCGATCCGCGGCTGCAACGCCAATGACCTCGCTTCAGGCATTGCATCAAGTCTCACGGTCGGTCGTTCTCGTGCTGCACGTTTCGGGGCCGCCAGTGCCGATCCGGGGGCTGCAATCGCCCTTCCCGACGAAGATGCTGCAGCGTTAACCGCAACTGATGCTGTCGGTCGTTGTGCAGCACGACCACTCGCTTCCAGCACCTGCTGTCGTCCTCCAAATGCAGTACCGTCCACCTTCTTCGGCGATACTGCACTCTCCGTCACCTCCAGCGTGATTCGTGCCTATAACATTCACATACGCGCACACACACATGTACATGCCAACCACGAGTACCACACCACATCTCAGTCAGTCATGACTCATTCAATCCCGCGATCGCCCTTCTCTCTACACTCAGCAGCAGAGCGTACCTGCCCTACATTACGAAAGCGACTGGCCACCTGTGCAACCGACAGGCCGCCCATTGGCTCCTCATTGATGCGACGCACGACGTAACCTACCGCAAGGTCAGCATCATCCACACAGTATCTGGTTAAGCGTTTTGCACATCTCGGAGCCGCCACCCAACGAGAGCTCTTTCGACGCGCACGCAGGGATCCTAGGCACCACCTGTGCGGACGCCAGCGCGATAAGCGGGCGAGTTCACAAAGACGCTGGAGACCACAGTATACTTGAGACCAAGGCCGCTGGTTTTCTGCGCGAGCGACATGCCGAAACTGCGCTCGCCGTCGCGCAGCGTGAGCATCACGTGGACCTGGCCATGCACCACCGCGCGACTTGCCATCGAGTGCGTCGCTCACGCGATTCTTGTAATGTGTGTGCGACACACCACAAACCTCTTCGACCGCATATGATCGCCTCGTCCCAGCCCGTTCTTGTTGACCGAGCGAATCGACAAGAACGGGCTCGAGTGGGACCCCACGGACCAATCGATTCGTCCCAAAATCTTTGTCCTCGTCCTCGAGCTCAAGGACGCAGCAGAGCTCAGCATGGGCGTCCCGGCCTTCTATCGCTGGGTGCAGGAGAAGTACCCCAAGTGCGTCGTGGACTGTGTCGAGACGCAAGCAGTCGTGCTCGAAAGCGAGCGTCATTTCGAGCTCACGGACACGACTGGCCCGAATCCCAATGGCTTTGAAGTGGACAATTTGTACGTCGACATGAATGGCCTCATCCATCCGTGTGCCCATCCCGAGAACGGAGAAGCGCCCAAGACTGAAGAAGAGATGTACCGTCGTGTCATGGCGTATGTGGATCGTCTAGTAGCTGCTGTGCGGCCACGTCGTGTGCTGTACTTGGCCATTGACGGCGTCGCCCCTCGGGCCAAGATGAATCAACAACGTGCGCGTCGCTTCCGTGCAGCGCAGGAGGCCGAACAGCGCATGGAAGTGGAGAAAGAAGCGCTCGACTACATGCGGGCAATGGGTCACACGGTGCCTGGGAAGCAGGAGAAGCCGTGGGACTCGAACGTGATTACGCCTGGCACGAAGTTCATGGCCAAACTGGCCAAGTACTTGCGGTTCTATATCCGAGACCGAGTGAACAACAACACTGCGTGGAAGAGTATCAAGATCATTTTATCTGATGCTGGAGTGCCTGGCGAAGGCGAGCATAAATTGATGCAGTACGTCCGCGTACAACGCTCTCAGCCTGGATATGATCCGAACCAGCACCACGTACTGCATGGTCTGGATGCTGATCTCATTATGCTGGGTCTTGCAACTCATGAAGTCAAGTTCTCGATCTTGCGGGAAGAAGTGTTGTTTGGAAAGCAAAAGTACGAGCGGGAACGACAGAAGGAGCAGCAGATGGTGCTTGATGCGAATGGAACGACGTTAAGTAAGCGGAAACGTGGTGAGTTTGGAGAGCACAACGCGGACTTAATTGCGTCGGACCTGAAGCCACTGCAGTACCTGCATATTGCGACACTGCGTGAGTACCTTCAAATCGAGTTTGAACCTTTGTCGCGTGTGCTGCCGTTTGAGTATGATTTCGAACGCGTGATCGACGACTTTGTGTTCCTGTGCTTTTTCGTTGGCAACGATTTTTTGCCGCATTTGCCGTCGCTGGATATTCGTGATGGTGCACTAGATTTTTTGATTTTGATCTATGCAAAGCTGTTGCCAGCTATGGGAGGATATCTCACAGACGGTGGCCAGGTGAACCTCTCGCGTGTCGACGTGATCCTTGCTGAGGTTGGTCAAGTGGAAGACGTGGTCTTCCAACGTCGTGCCCTCAAAGAAGCGGAAAACGCAAGGAGACGGAAGTCGTACTTGTCAAATGAAAAGAAAGATCAGATTGCTGCTTCGGCTGCAAAGGACTCGGCTGTGGAGATCCTGAAGAAGCGTCGTATCGGTAAAGACGTGATTGCCCAGGAGAAAAAGTATGGCGGCATGACGCCAGAAGAAGCCGTCAAAGCACGCGTGAAAGAAAGTGTGGAGAAGAAGCTGGAACAGTATCGCGAGGAAGTCCAGGATGTAGTTCGACTGGGTGAACCCGGTTGGAAAACACGATATTACAGCGACAAGCTGAAGGCAGACGATATTGAGGTAGGAGGTGGACGCGAGCGCGTGTTTCATGCCTATATCGAAGGCTTGTGCTGGGTGATGCGCTATTACTACACAGGCTGCGCTTCGTGGCAGTGGTTCTACCCGTTCCATTACGCTCCGTTTGCATCCGATTTGCGCAACATTGATCGTTTTGAGATCAAGTTCGAGGAAGGTCTTCCATTCCATCCCTTTGAGCAGTTGATGGGTGTGTTCCCCGCAGGAAGTAATCACGCTATTCCAAAACCGTATCGGTGGTTGATGTCGGATCCGGAGTCGCCTATCATCGACTTTTATCCAAAGGATATTCCTGTCGACCCAAATGGCAAAGCCATGCCATGGTTATGGGTGGTTCTGCTGCCATTTATCGACGAGAGCCGCTTGCTTGAGGCCATGAAGGAGCCGAACCAGAAGTTGACCGAAGCCGAAAAGAAGCGAAATGCTCAATTCGGTAAAGAAGTAGTCTTTTTTCACTCCAAGTGTCCCATGACCAAAACTCTGCCAGCTTCAGAGGGAGTAGAAGCACAAGCAGACCCCGGCTGTTCCCAGTCGTTTAGCGGTACGCTCGTCTACATTGAAGCGCTCTACTTTGATATCGGCGGAGTTGTGCCAAGCCCCGAGAAGGCCCAGAAACATTTGGTGGATATCCCAAACAATAGGTGTTACAGCTTTCAGTACCGTCTGCCGCACATGTTGTCGCATCTGTCGAAGATCTTGGATGGTGCTCAGTCGCCCAGCCCTGTCCTGATCACGGAAAACGACAAGCGCATCACCATCCCTTTCTTCGGCAAGGCCAACATTAACATTGTCGACTTGGCCGGCGATGCTTCCAATCACACGAATGTGCGTCAGAACTTCACGTCGCGCCAGAATGGCGGTGGTCGTGGTGGAGGTCGCCGCGGAGGCGGTGGTGGAGGTCGTGGCTACGGTAATCAGGGATATCAACACCAAGGAGGCCAGCGCTCTGGGAGCAACAACTTGAACGTAGACCGCTACGGCGGTCCTCCGCAGCAGCAGTACAGCCAATACTTGGCCAACAGTCAGGGTAATTGGGGCTCACAAGAGCCACGGAATAAGCGTGGGCAGTACGGGGACTCCAACCAGCAAAATAGAGGCCAGGCATCATACAGTCGACCAAGCTCTGAGTACCGCAGTGGATACAATGGCGCCAGCAGTGGCGGCCGTGGGTACGAAGGTGGATTTGGTGGCCGAGGAGGACGCGGCGCTCCCGTCCAGTCGGCGTTCGGGGGTTATTTGCAATCTGCGCAAGCGTACCCATCGACGCCGAGTGGACCGGCGTCGTCCGCAGCTTCAGCCCCTCAGAGCCTCGACGCTTTAAAAGCTGGACTTCGCAGCATGCACGAGAAGCGTCAAGGCCATCCAAAGGGTGCGTCGAAAAACGATGCTAGGCGCTATGACCGCTCGTGAGTTCTTTAATCAGCGACCGTTTGGACTGCAGCTTAGTTGTGTAAAGCGCCGTAGCGGACGCTAATCGTTTGGTCATCAATATTTTGTTGCCGTGCTTATTTGCAATTCGCAATTGTGGTATGTACATTTTATCCGGTAGATGATATTTCGACAGTCGGAGGAAATCGAGGTTCATTCTCTTTGCTATTTTATCTAGATCTTCTTTTTCTCTCCATCCAAAAAAGTTATGGATACAATATATTGTATTGGTTGCGGTTGAATCATCACAAGTTCATCTACTTTTTATAAAACGCAATGGAACGGCGGAACAACGCGTTGTGCGACGACATGCTCGAGCCGTTGCCACCGCCACCCGCACCTCGTGCCCCTCCGGACGCCCGTTTCCTCCACTTCGCTCGACATCGGGACATCCACAGTATCCCAAATGAATGCAAAGATGAGCTCCTGATGCCGCTGTCTCTTCCACACGCTCACCCGCTGTCGACAATTAGCTGCGAAGGCACACGAAACATCGGGAGAGAACCGACAAGAGACGGTGCAGCAATTGACAAGAACGAGAACATACTCGATCAACGATCAGGTTTTACCGGTAATAAAGGGTTCGAGCTGCCAGTTTTAAGCCACGAACAGGTGCTGGTGTCAGCGAAAAAGGCCACTGTATCTCAAAAGAGTGACATCCTGGATGCCCCAAAGACAGAGCATTCCAGTAGCCCCGAATCGACTCGTGAGGATGCAATAATGGCATTGAAGCTGCCGCAACAGCAACTGAAGAAGATGGAGGCGGTGCTTGAGACGGTCTCACTAAGCGAAGAGGAAAAGATCATTGCTGCAACGGAAGCTAGTGCGAGACGTCATGACTTATTGGAACTTGCTCGTCTAGCAGCGAGTGAGAGCAAGTGGCCGAGCAAAAGTGGGGAAGGCTGTGATAGTGCATTGGCACGAGCTGGAAAGAGAAGAGTGGGGAAGCAGCTGAGTGCCAAGTGGGTCCAGACGCGACGGGACCCTTCGAATCGTCCCAAGGGGCCACTTGAACGACCAGAAGAGAGGGACCTGCGAGAGACGCTGTTTCGGACTACAGCGCGTAGTTTGCGACGCTCGGGTGTGCTCTTTGACGAAGCTGATGCTGCACGAAACGCTTCGTTTGCACCGATGAGCAGCGCTCAACTTCCTGTGATCTCGAAGGGAATCGTTGGATTAGCAGGATGTTGTTTTGAAAGAAAGGACTGGGCACGAGTAGCGGCTACTTTAGGATAGTGTTTGGTTCTCACACACCATCCTTCGACAGGTTTGAGTGGGTGTAATACCGATCCGGTTGTAGTCTATCTTTTGGATTCATAGGATGGCAGAAATGCTGCCAGCTTGCGAGCGTAATCTTTCTTCTCTTTGGCGGCTAGCACGGCATTGAAAATCAGAGCTAAAAGCACCAGGAAAGCATGTGCGACTTGGACTGGCGACGACCACGCCACAATCTCAACCAGCATTATAACTGTCTCCATCGCTAGTAGCATGCCGACAGTATACAGCGCTTTACCCACCAGGTCACCAACGCTTAACACCATCACTGCTATCAATAGTAACAGGTCTGTGACAAGCACAAACTGCTCATAGCAAACAAGAGGAAATCAATCGTCAGTATTCGCCAGCACCACAACAACAAGAAGCACATTGCAACACGAGATTTCCACCTTCTTCACAGGGTACACCCGGGCAGAAGAGCCATGACCAGCACCACGAAGCTGAGTTGCAGTAGTCTTGGACAAATAGTCGCTTTTTGACGTTGCGGTGGTGTAGCTCCATACGCTCAGACAGCACACTGCCAACACTAGCGGCACATTCATCCACACCACATTTCGCATCGTGCGCTACAAACGAGCAAGGATATCAGATGCATACACGTGCATGTCAGCAAGAAGGTGTCTCGTCAAAAACACGCCTACCAAAGACCAACTGCACCTGCTGTAGCTTAGCACGAAACGCTTTCCGCTCGGCTTCACGCAACCGCCGCTGCAACACATTTGCAGGGTCATGTACACGACGAGCACGAATCTGCACCCACCACCAAGGACACAGAAACACGTTCCATTACTCCACTGCAGCCGATCCTCTTGATCAAGAATTGACAAGACTCGAACGCAACGGCTCACCACGCGTCGAAGCTTCTCTTTCACTGGCAAGTCGGCGTCAAACCGCGTCTCGAGGTGCGGGACGAGCAGCCTCGTCACCTGATCTTGGACCACTCTGTCATAACGCGCCTGCCTACAACAAACAGGCCAAAGTCTTGCACGTTGGTACATGCGCCTCGCTTGTTCCTTATTTCAGTACTTGTAGGTCGTTGCACCGTGTCGCACCATACGCGGTCACTGTCCAGCAGTCGGTGCAGCTGGCGACACGTCGAGCCCACGACCACCACGTCCAGAGGCCCGAGGAACGCAACGATCCGAGGCCAGAGATGGCGCAGCCGCTTCGACTGGAGCTTCACGCGCTTGTTCAGGTTCCGCAAACGCGCATCTTCGACCGTGGACGACATATGCGGTTCTAGAGGTAGTCGCGGGGATACGACGGGCTGGCTGTCTGTCTGGCTGAACGTCTGAGATAAGCGAAAGGGTTCAGTAGACGAAAGTGGCTTCATAGCTTCAAACGTTGTACTGAAATAAATGAAAACATAACCTAGAGTTGAACCGCACTTTGCTTGAGGAGCTTTACACGGGCTGTGCAGCAGCTTCTTGTTGTGCCTTATCTTTTGATTCACTGTTTAACGACTTCCGTGCATGTCCATGAGTGAGTCAGCTTACATCACACCGACCAACGCTTTCTTCTCTTGCTCTGCCAGGTATTTTGAAATGCGCTGCGCAAGCAACAGCGACGGGTACTCAACCAGATAATACGTTACCGTTGCAAGGATCGAGATGAGAACTAGTCGAGAAAACAGCCGGTCGTAGTAATATGGCTGGCTGTTGGGTGTCGTATTCTCAAGCACGAAGGAATGCATGAGGTAGACGGAGAAACTGATCTTGCCACAGTAGCGAAGCACGTTCCACTCGAACGCCGCGGACACCCAGGAGGGTCGAAGTATCTCGAGCACGATAATCACAGCTATGAGCGCGCTCGTGTACGGGAATCCACCTATTGGGGGCGCTGGGTTCTGATGAACCCAGGTGAAGAGCAAACCGTGAAACGACACACTCAGTAGGATCCCGATCGTCAACCATTCAACAGCTCGGACAACGATTGCGTGCCACCAATGGAATACAAACTCTCTCTCCTTCATCCACAAGTCCACTTTCACAAAAACCACGGCTGCCAGCGAACCCGTCAGGAACGTCGAAACATGAGGTCTCATAGGCATGTGGTCGAGTCTAATCGTGTGGAAACCTTCGTAGACAACCCACACAGTCAATGGCAGCGCGCCTACCCACCAC
Organism: Peronospora matthiolae; assembly: GCA_921007115.2. Taxonomy (NCBI): domain Eukaryota; phylum Oomycota; class Peronosporomycetes; order Peronosporales; family Peronosporaceae; genus Peronospora; species Peronospora matthiolae. Next base: position 319,604 of record CAKLBY020000109.1, on the reverse strand, counting down.
AATCTCCGCATACCCAAGACAGCTAAGACGAAGACGGGAATTACGAAATAGTACGCGATTTCGAGCGGTAGTGACCAGAACACGTGGTAGCGATACTCGAACTCGAAAATGAGCGTCCTGAACACGTTGAAGGGTGGACGACCGGACGTGAAATAATGCTCTTGGTCTTCGGTCGACATGAGGGCCAGGATGATCACTAGCACAAAGAAAAGTGGGTACACCCGGAGAAATCGTTTCTGAAAGTAGTCGGCCATCACATACCTCCATGTGCGGCGGTTTGCGCCTTGAGCAAGCAGCTTCATGCTTTTCTTCATGAAAAGCCACGTCAGGAGAAAAGAAGAGAGAACAAAGAAGATATCGACACCGATGTAGCCGGGTACAAGACCTGGCCCACAATCACGCGCGTGCTCGAGGACAACAAGTATAGCTGCAAGACCACGGACACCATCGAGAAACAGCACCTTCGTCTGTGGCGCAGCGGGCGCTTCCAAAGGCGTCTTCACTGTCGTTTCCACGCTAACAGCAGGTCCGTTGAGCAGCGCCTCTTCCTCCACGTCTAACACCACTGGCAAGGTAGCGTGGTCTGAGACTTCGTTCACCTCTAGCTCAATGGATTCGACCGGTACCACCTCGTAACCATCTCCTCTGCTTGACACGTCATCGTTTATCGAGTTTAGGTGCATCGAGGCCCTGCTTTGGTGTCTTCGCCCTGCTACAAGTGGAGAATGACGTTCGACAATAGACTCGGTGGTGAGGAGCAGTCTAATGTGGTCTGGTCTACTCGGTGTTGCTGCAGGTTCGAGCCACTCAATGGATGGAGAGACGTTGCGATTGAGTCGCACTGGGAGAGTGGATGGCGTCGAGCGAAATGATACCGTACCCTGATCGCATGAAAGGATACACTTCGAGTGACACAAAGTCAGACTTAACACATCACGACAGTATAAAAGCTTAGCACAGCCGAGAACATAAGGGCGGTCCAGCGTAAACTGGATAAGAGGTCTGCACTCGATACATTGAGGTTCAAAAGTGTCCATTATACAGTACTCAATACAGTATAAGAGGAAAGACCGTGTGACAAGCTTTTGCTGATCCCTAGTGCCCATGATGTAACGAGGTAGCCCGTTACATGATATTGACACCAAACGGTGTCAACAGGAATATTGTCTAGCATGACAATATTCTACCAATATCATCCGAGATGGATAATTTTAAAGGAATATTATCCCTTTGTAGGATTGTATTCAAGCGCTGCTCAAAGATTGATTGATAGAAGACATATCAACCATAGATTACCAACAATCGCTGCTAGACGCGCGCAATGACTAGTGAGCAGGTTGTCGTCATACGACGACGTAGTTTAACATTGTTAGATAAAGATTAAAGTTATATTGATAGCTTAACTATATTAAATACAGTTCTCTTTTTACCCGTTACTCAACACAGTCGTTGAGTGCATAAGCTTCCTCTGCACATACTAGTGTACGTGAAGTTTCGTGGCAACCAGACAGAGGGTGCCCCGTTACACCTGGTAGCACTTCGTAGTCCGTCCAACGACCACTCAGTATCCGTCCAACATCAACATATTGGACGTAGAAGTAGACGGCTTTCACGTCACACGTGAAGGCTACTCCCATCTGAGTGACTCAAAGTGGGAGGTTGTCGGTTGCATGAGTGTGCTCATGGGCGAACCCGCCATCAGTGGTATGTCGGAGCCTCTAATCAGAGGCCAGCAACATGCTGCTATCAACAAGTTCCTACAAGGGGAAGTTGCCGTCGAACGACAGAAGATAGCCTTGCTACAGCAGCAAGGCTATCATCAGTCGATGGGTGGGCCGACGCACATGCGTTGACCCGAAACCTTGAAGATTGATATCTCAAGGTACAAGGGAACCGATGAAGATTCCTTGTTGAGATGGTTCGTCGAGTTGAACGACGCCATCAGGGCCCGTCACATCGAGGGTGACGAGATGCAAGTCACCTTCGCTCTGTCAAATTTGACGGGACGAGCAAAGACTTGGGCCTTGGGGCCAAAGCCTCACGACCCAAACGTGTTTAAGTCGTTAGAGATCTTGAAGTCTCGGCTTAAAGAGACATTTGAGCCGCCGAGAGCCGAGTTCAGAGCACGCTCTGCACTCTTGAGGCTAAAGCAAGGTAAGCGTGACGTGCACGCTTACGCACAGCACCTAAGCTACCTTGCGAGTAGCGTTACGGAAAACCCTGTTGATGAGCACGCGCTCATCAACGTGTTCACCTACGGCCTTGTGGATGGGCCGGTGAAGACCTACATGTTCCGAGAGGACTTCCATACGCTGGAAAAAGCGATAGCGTATGCGGAACAAGAAGACTTCAGCCTGAGACAGTCTCAGGCTAACTCGTCAAACTATCGTCCGACGAGACGATAGGAAACAGGAGGTCCCGAACCAATGGACCTATGTTATAGCGAGAGAGAGAACTCTCGAAATCTGAGCTATAAGCGATCGGAAAGGTGTCATCGCTGTAAGAAGGTCGGATACAACGCTCATGAGTGTACTGTCCCAAGCACTGCAACACGTCCAAGACAGAACGTGATGACCGCCGTTGGCCAAAGAAAGGTCCGAGGCGTGGGTCCGACCATGTCGCTAAGCCGCGACAGCAAGTCGGACCGTCAAAAAATGGACAGGATCAGTAGGGGCGGAGCACCCGTTGATCCAGCAACGTCAAGAGAATTTGTAGGACTCTTGACGATGATTTCTTCCAACACACAGTCGCTGTGTGTTACTGCCCCTAGTGATGAGGAGTCTCTCATCACTTTGAAGATCGAAGTGGAAAGTGGAATGTCACTTCGCGCCCTAGTTGACTGTAGGGCGTCGAACAGTTTTATTCGACGCCAGTCGCTAAAGGATATTAGGCTGAACTATGTTGAGCGAGAGTTCCCTCCAACGAGGATGACGGTGTGCCTTGCTACAGTCGCATCCGTATCAGTGAACAAACGTGTAGGGGAATCCACTACACGATAGAAGGAAAGCAGAACGACGATGCCTTCATTGTACTGTATATAGATGACAATTTTGATGTCATCCTTGGTCTGCCATGGCTCAGAATAAACGAGCCATTGATCATCTGGCAGCATTGATCCGTGAAGATGCCTGCCGTTTGTTTATCGGATGGCCATCTGATGAACGTCTTGGAGAGTCCACAAGCGTGTGGATGTACTGCGGGTAAGTGTTTATGGCCTCACTTGTGGTACGCTCGTTAGTACGACTGCACAAGATCACAGTGTGGAAGGCCACTACACTGTAAAACCAGCTTCCGGCACCTGTCTGGAGACACAGGATGCGAACGGACTGACACGGATGCAAAACGAGCAGGGTGCACTAAAAAATAAAATTAGTTTTTCAGGATGAACAACGCGTTGAAGCGAGATCGACTATCAGAAAGCCGATCTTAGAGCAAGCCCTATCGACTGAAAGAGAGTCTGTCAAAGAGGACGTGACCGTGGTAGTACACCCACAGTCAGTTGACGTAATGGATGAAAGTTTCAGCGTTCCTGAGAGTGATAACTCCCGAGAGAGCTATGTTGAGGGTATAAATCCCCAACCACCTGCGCATGTGTTATCCCAGGAAATCACCGAGACAATGAATGTCTTGGTGAATGACGGATCAAGTGTAGGCGCTTATACACTTGATCTGGTTAAACCCATGAAGTCAGCTTCGGAGGTAGTCAAGTTGCCAACGCTAAAATCTGAAAGATTCTTGCGATATCTGCGTAGTAACAAGATCAAGCAGATCTGCGTACTTGACACGGAGGACGAGTACGTCGTCGATATTCTGTCGGCACAAGTGTTTGCTGAGAACGAACGGGTTCTCAGTAGCTCATCAATGGACGAGAGTGTCCTCGATGAGAAGACTCGGATTGAGTGATACACGTCTCAAACTTGGGAGTCTTTAAAGCCAAACCCTTTGCGTGAGGATTTGGTTTAATTCAGGGATGTTTTCCCTGAATCCGTGCGATGCGAGCTGCCTAAGTACAAAGGCACTCGGCATGAGATCGAACTGAAACCCGGTTCGAAATACTGTGTCATGAAGCAGTGGCCACCGCCTCGTGAACAGGTAACAGTGATCGACAAATTCTTTGTCGATCGATTAGCGGCTGGTCATGTGAGGGAATCAACATCCCCACACATCCCTCCGACCTTCTGTGTGCGAAAGGCCACAGGAGGGTGGTGGATAGTGCACGCGTTCAACAAATTGAACGCTGCAACGGTACCGGCTCAGACGCCGATACCGAGGAAGAACGTAATCATTGATGGTATGTCAAAGAGTACCATCTTTTCGTCCATGGATTTGATGGATGGCTTCTATCAGATCCTTATGCGAGAACGGGATATACCCTATACCGCAGTTAGCACGCCTAGCGGCATGCTCTGGGAATGGCTAGTAATGCCACAAGGGCTAAGTAACGCCCCTGCAACGTTCAACAGATGTGTTACGAACCTGTTGCGATCGGTGCGCGATTTCGCACCGAGTTGCTTCGACGATGTCATCGTCCATCACCGGGCTATGGATGGAAAGACGGACGTGGGCGATTAGCGACTGGCATGTGCCACTCGACGTCAAGGGACTTCGAAAGTTCCTTGGCTTGGCAGCTTATTTGCACAAATACTCGCGCAACTATGCCGAGATGCCTGTACATCTCTCTCGTCTATTAAAGAAAAACGAGAGATAATCATGGATCGCTGAGTGTCAGCACTTTTTTGAAAGCATCAAGAAAATCTTGGTGCAATCGCCTGTGTTGGCGATTGTGGACCAGGATAGACCACCTGCATGTGGTCTGTGACGCCAGCGATTTTGCAATCGGCTGCGCGTTAATGCAGTACGACTCAGATGGCGTTGAGCGCGTCGTCTGTTATCAATCGCGTCAGCTGCAAGCAGCTAAGCTTAATTACCCGGTGTATGACAAGGAACTACTTGCCATGAAATATGCACTGGCTAAGTTTCGGGTATGTCTCTTAAAAGATATGCCCTTCATCGTTTATACCGACCATGCGTCGTTACGCACGGCCGTAAACAGTCCACACCCCTCGCAACGAATGGCGAGGTGGCTGTCTTTCTTCGCGGAGTACAACTTCTCCGTCGATTATAAACAGGGCGACTAAATGTCGTCACTGATGCTCTTTCGCGTCTGCCCGATTTGGAGCGGACTGCTCAACACAACAGTAGGGGTGATCCCACTGTTGCAATACTAAGAGTGAGTGTTCCGTCGTCGAATCTGCTCGACGAAGTGCAAAGAGCATACGCAGAAGATGAGTCTCTTTTGCAGCCGATTGATTACGTATCTAATCCATGCAGTCAAGATTTGAAAAGCTTGTCGTCTCAATACCGCTCTTCAACCGAACGGTATTCTGTTCGTGATGGACTGCTGTACTGTGCAGCAGTCAACGGCGACACACCTCATGACATCATTCCGGCTCATAATGATTTGCGATTGCGCATCATGTTGAGTGCCACGATGCCCCGACAAGTGGGCATCGCGATAGAGAAAAGACTTACCTCACGGAAAGTTGTGAACTTCTACTGACCTTGCCAGTATGAGTTTGTTGCGCAAATACATTCGCGCTTGCGAAGTTTGTCAACGGGTGAAGTCTAGTCCTTCATCCCGCGCACCCTTGTAGCCTTGCAGCCTCTACTAATTACAGAAGAGTGCTGGCAGTCCGTATCGATGGGCTTCGTCTTTGGGGTGTATCAAACACGGTCACAAGAATACTGACACTCTTGTGTTTTTAATCTGTTCAGCAAGACGGTACATCTTGTTGCTGTACCAAAGACATTCACAGCCCAGGGCTGTGCTCGTGTCTTATCATTGATATCTTCCGAATTCACGAGTTACCCCGTGAACTCGTGTCCGATAGGGACCCCCGATTTACGGCGGAGTTCTGGCAATCCGTGTTCCGTTCACTTAAAACACGTATGAAGTGAACGGAACACGGATTGCCGTTTAAAGATGTCGACTTCTGACCATCCCAAACATATAGTCAAACGAAACGCGTCAACCGTGTCCTCAAAGAGATACTTCGAGGGTACGTCCACTCGTTTACGAGTTGTAGTGAGTTCTTGCCAATGGAGGAATTCGTCATCAACAATTTGGTGCATGCGTCGACAGCGCGTACACCGTTCTTCGTGATTGGCCTGCGCCATCCACGTTTACCCGCCTTCTTAGAGTGTGACTCTAGCTTAAGGGGGGTGGACTCGCTCGAACAAAACCAATCTGATTCTTGCTCATCACCCGTCGACAATGGTGTCGACGTGTATGGATGCCGATGTCGATGATGACGATATCGATGATGCTGGTATATTCAGCATCGCCAATGACTACCAAAGTGAGGAAGATGACGCACTCACTGGTGAAGACAGCGTTATTTCAGCAGTGCACACGAAGCGCACTGCTGTTGACAAGGATGAATCAGCAGAGCAATTTCTGCTCACTCGCGAAGCGGTTGTCCGCTTCGTTCAAGACTCTATTACAGATGCAATAGACGGACAGAATAGAAATGCAGAAAAACATGGAAGCGCAAATGCTCTTTCATTTAATGAAGGAGATTAAGTTTTACTGTCTACAGTAAACCTACCGAAACACGCAGTGACAAACGTGGGCAGCAGTAAATTACAGTCCTGGTACATCGGTCCATTTCGTGTGTTGCGCCGAATGGGCAACGCATGCACGACTGAACTGCCCCGTAAGATGCGTACGCATCCTACGTTTCACGTGGATCGTCTCCGCCCGTACTATAGGTACAATACCGTTTAACAATGCGAAGTACACATCCGCGGTCGAGAGCCGAGACCACCTTCGAGTGGTCCCGTTTCAACGATCCAGTCTGTTCGACTAGCGAAGCGACCTGCTCACGCAGTTGAGCGATGTCTCGACGAGCTGCAGCCAGCTCATCACGAAGAGAACGAGTCGAACGTTCGTTCTTAAGTTGCACGAACGCGAAAGCGGCACGATCGTCCGAACGGTAGTGTGTTAAGGAATTGTCATCATTCCTTAAAAGATCCTGAGGCTCATAACGCCTAGTTCGTTCGTGAGCCAGGTCATCTTGCAACTGTTCCGTTGCACGGTTCATCTCCTGAACATCAAGCTAATCCGACCCTCGAGCCGGACCAGGCGTTCCCACCACCACCACATCGTTTGGTGGACTCAAGCGGTGGTCAACGCTTCCAAGTGGAACGTATTTTGAGCCACCGCGACGTGAATGGCGTCCGGACGAGCTATCTCGTCCGCTAGCGTGGCTATCCACCGTCCTGGGACAGCTGGGAGCCTCGAGCTCAGCTAATTGTTAGTGTCTTTGGTCTCGTCGAGCAGTATGACGAGACCCACCCGCTGTGTTTGAAGAAGGGCCGTCGAAAAACGACCTACTCGAACGTGAGCATCGGGATTGCAAAGTGTCGATCCCTTCGGCTATCTCGGAAGAGATGCGCGCCGTCCAGTAGGGATCATTAGGGAGGTAGGCCTCCCTAAGGGCACATTTCGAGTTGTCCAGGCAACTTGAAGACTACTCACCTCACGAGAGACAGGGTAATTCTTCCTCTCTTGACAGCCATTGCAACTTGTATCGCGCCCCGACTGGGTTATGCTTCTCAAACCTGATGCATCAAGTTTGGTGAGCCGTGCCTCACGGCCAATGCTTTCGATGTTGTGGATGAGCACTCCATCCCTGCACTAAGGCTTCGTCGTCTCGTACAAGGCTACCATTGTACCACCGATGTTTGAAGAACGCATCGGTGAAGAACTCTTCCTCAGCACGGATAGTTTCCGTGCTGGAATCAGGTGGGAAAATCTTCCTGCAGTTGAAAAACGGGATTCGATCTCAATCGGTAATCATGCCGGCCAACCGGTCCAACTCTATGGTTGGTGGCATCCACGGAGACTCCACTCGAGGAGCGTGGCGCAGGACATTTCGGTCCCTGGCCTCTTGATTGGTGCCAGCATGAGCACTAGCACCAGTGTTACCCCGATCCGTTGAGTTACTTCGCTCGTGGTGATGCATAGGTGCATCGCCACCATCCCCACGCGCCCTATCGTTGGATGGACTTACGTGAGGCGGAGACTCATCGGATTCATCATTATAATCGGACGTGATACCGCCTCCTTTACCAGAGCCAGTGAACCTGGCTCTTGTAGTGTCCGCCCCAGGTGGCCGGAGGCGTGAGGTGTAGCCTTCGAGTCGGATGCATCATCCGACTCGCCAGATAAGATGAGCTCTATTTCAGACTCATCGTGATTACGACTCAGGGTACCCGCTGCAGACGCAACGGATGTACCTGTTGCACGTGGTGACTCACCACGTGGACGATACACAACAACAGGCAACGAATCACCTGCTGCTGGGGTCTGAAAGGCACTTTCCACGGCCGCACGCATGCGTGCAGCCGCTCTTCTTGCTGCTGCAGTAGCATCTCGCGTGGTTTTCGAAACCATGCGTTGAATTGGCAAATGAATGGGATTTGACCAACAAGTGCTCCCTTTCCCAGAGTGATCCAACGGTGGCCACCCTGTCCCAATCAATTCTAATTCAATCAACGGGTGATTGATGGTTAAGGGGGGGGGTGATGTAAAGGGGTAGCCCGTTACATGATATTGACATCAAACGGTGTTAATAGGGATATTGTCAAGCATGACAATGTTCTACCAATATCATCCGAGATGGATAATTTTAAAGGAATGTTAATCCCCTTAATGGATAACATTTATGCGCTGCTCCAAGATTGTTTGATAAAAGACATATCAACCATAGATTGCCACCAATCGCTGCTAGACGCGCGCAATGAGTTGTGGGCAGGTTGTCGTCATACGACGACGTAGTTTAATATAGTTAGATACAGATTAAAGTTATATTGATAGCTTAACTAGATTAAATACAGTTCTCTTTTTACCCTTACTTAAATGAGTCGTTTAAGTAGATTAGCTTCCTCTGCACGTACTAGTGTACGTGAAGATTCGTGGCATCCAGACAAAGGGTGCCCCGTTACAGATACGATCACAGTATTTGAAAAACCGTCCAAGCTGATATTCGCGTCGTAAACACTGCTCCACGTGCCGCAATTATCATTTTTTTATCACAATGACCACACGCATGAAAACACCAATAGTCGGACCCTGCATCATAGAAAGGACGTGTGGATTGCAACGATCGTCACACCTAGCTATCGCACATTTGCCCTCATTTACCCTTTCGAAGGTAAGATTTTCCTCGTTTGTTGACGTATCACGTGGAAGCATTGCATGCCTACTTCATATCGCCACCTTCCATATCATACACTGATGTACTCAACCTCACCACCTCACAGAGGTTGATCATATTTTGATAAATCAACATCGAAGGCGCCGGACAGTGCAACACAAACATTTACTGGTTGTAAGTACCATACAAATGATCCGCCGTTGATCTCGAAAACTTTGTCGTCTTAGAATGCTACACCGCATATTTGGTCGCACTTTCGCAATTTAGTGCACCGATCTGCATTGGTACTTTCGATAGTCGCTCAATGTGTAAGCACGAGCGTGAAAACACGATACGTGTGAATGGCGATGAATTCGTGTCGTCATACCGACGGTTGGTGCGAGAAGTTGACCTGTAGTTACGAGCATTTCATTAATCCGAAACACAAGCCGAAGACCACCCTATCTGCGTTGCATATCATGTGAACTGGGCATGAACGAGGGTGATACAGGATCTTAAACAAGAAGTGGTGGTTTATCGACGCTTGCTGGATCACATCGAACACTTCTAGTAATACGCTTCAATACAGCAGCACAAATGCCAACCATCACCGTGCAGTAATTACCCGCTGATAAATTAGCTCTACTGGTTTGGTTCACTGACAGCGATGGTTCCGTCAATCTTAGCGTAGTTTTTTTCTTCAACAGGCAGGCCAGATTATTGATCGTTTCATCCATAGAATGAACCTTTTGGCGGACGTTGTCTCACACATACGGACTTTAGATCATTGAAAGTGGATTCTGTCGACCTGTACTTCCTCTACATCGATGCGGAAGGAAATGTGAATGCAGAAGTAATTAAGACTGTACTAATTTATCGATTCCACGTAAGTGCTCTGGAATATACATTACAGTTGATTGTGTGTCCAAAATGCGGCTTATGAGAAGCACAAATAGAGACACCGTGGCCATTGCTGCAATGACTATAGGTCTGACAAGACCCTCTGGTTATTGCTAGATCTTCAAGCTCTCGATTCTTTCTCCGTAACCATATCCAGAACCTTGGATGCAAGCGTCTTAGCGTCAAAGGTTCTGGATGATCGAAATCCACTTTGTTGTGGTCGAGGTACTTTGATCGAGAACGGATAGCCGTGGGGTGCTGATGATCCTGGACAGCTACAGCGCATCCATCTTGCTTGCTGGTATGCCGCGGCAAATAATACTGCACCGCGCAATAGTCCTCTGTAGTTCGTCCTTTATGACTTCGAAGACTTCGCCTAGCCACAGCAGATCTCACGCAGGTCAAAACGGACTATTGATAGAGCTCTAACTGATGTACACGTAGTACCCCGACACATGGGTCACTGAGACCACACAAAAAGATCAACGTTCTTCATGATTGTCAGCTATTAGTCCCATTCTGCATTAATGATGTCGTCACAAGACCGCTTGAAACTGTTACAGATAATGCAACATTCGCTAAAGGCAGCTGAGGCTACGAGAGTTCTCAGCGAGCAGTATCTCGATAATGGATTGACAGAACGACAGGAGCACAAGATTTAACGTATCAAGTATTCTAAATTAATGGACACTTGCAATCTGCAAGATTGTACTGGTTAGCATATGAAACCTTACCGCCCGGCCTACGTGAATTGTAAAGACCGCCTTCCAAATTTGAGTCGGGGCCAGCAGGATGACAGTCAGAAATCGCTAAGATCACCAGTGTGGACGATCAGAAAGGTCAGGGTAAGACGATGCGACTGCAGTAGGATAGAGGTGTGCAGGATTCCATTTAGTTACCATAGCAAATGAAGGACATGCTAGGAAACATTGGCACGTACCAAATGGTTCAGCCTGACACGCGGGACTATCTCCGACGTGTTTCAGTTGGACCTTTCAAAAAGTCGTTGCAAGTGATCATTCACATCTAGACGGCTTCGGCGGACGTCTAAATTTTGTTGAAACTCACCTCCACCCGAACATGAGATGAGCGAATGTCAGGTTAACGCGCACTTTTTTAGCGTCACCCTGGGATACTGGATACACTCGAATATGACCATCAACACGTCAGCACAAGCACTTATTTGAACCAAGGGACCTCATCGTGCATTCAAATTACTTGGAAAGATGTATTAAGTAGTGGATGTGACAGCCGCTGAGGCGGAGGTAAGTGTTTACTAGATGAGCGATATCCATTTCACAATTGATAATTTTAACACGTTCGAGTGTTCAGCGCTTTTCACAAGCCTCTATGTCAAAGACACCGAATTTGTTCAAAGCGGGAGACTGCTTCACCGCCGACGGCGTCATTGCTAATGGCGAAATCATCGGCCTCGACGCGTGTGGTTGCAGTAAGAGTTGCTGAATATCAATCATGGGATACAAGGGTCTGTCTGATCGAATGAATGATTCAGCGAACGAGGGTGGCTCAGTTGCCTTGTACGTTGTACTGCAAAAAATACAATCTACAATTATCACACATCTTACTTCAGTTTTTTTGCACGTGCTGCTTCCTGTCGCGCCTTCTGTTCACTTTTCGACGAATCCTGCTCCCCATGAGAAAGCAAGCTAAATCACACCGACCTTAGCTTTCTTCTCTTGATCTGCCAAGTGCCTTGAAATGCGCTGCGCAAGCATCAGCGACGGGTACTCGACAAGGTAATACGTTGCCGTTGCAAGTATCGGGATGAGAAACAGTCGAGAAAACAGCCGGTCGTAGTAATATATATGGCAGGTTGTCCTCTCTAGTATTCTCAACCACGAAGGCATGCATGAGGTAGATGGAGAAACTGATCTTGCCACAGTAGCACAGCACGTTCCACTCAAACATCGTGGACACCCACGAAGGGTGAATCATTTCGATCACGACAATGGTCGACATGAGTGAGCTTATGTACGGATCTCCGACTATCCGAGGCGCTGGATTCGGATGAACCCAGGTGAAGAGCAAACCACGAAACGATACACTGAGCAGGACCCCGATCGTCAACCATTCAACAGCTCGGACAACGATTGCGTGCCACCAACGAAACATAAACTCCCTCTTCTTCATCCACAAGTCCACTTTCACAAAAACCACGGCCGCCAGCGAACCCGTCAGGAACGTCGAAACATGAGGTCTCATGGGCAAATGGTTGGATCTAGTTGTGTAGAAACCTTCATAGACAACCCACACAGCCAGTGGCAGCGCGCCTACCCACCACAACCTACGCGTACCGAGCACTGCCAAGACGAAGACGGGGATCACGAAATAGTACGCGATTTCGAGAGGTAGTGACCAGAACACGTGGTAGCGATAGGCAACCTCGAAAATGAGCGTTCTGGGTATGTCAAGGGGTGGACGGCCGAACGTGAAATAACGCTCTTGTTCTTCGCGCGTCATGAGGGCCAGGATGATCACTGTCACGAAGAAAAGGGGGTACACCCGGAGAAATCGTTTTTGAAAGTAGTCAACAAGCACATAACTCCAAGTGCGGCGGTTTGCACCTTGAGCAAGCAACTTCATGCTTTTCTTCATGAAAAGCCACGTCAGGAGAAACGCGGAAAGAACAAAAAAGATGTCGACACCGATTGCTCCGGGTGAAAGACCCTCCTTAAAGTCGTGCGAGTGCTGGAGATACACGAGCATGGCTGCAAGACCGCGGACACCATCGAGAAACAATACCTTCGTTTGTGGTGAAGAAGGCGCTTCCAAAGGCTCTTTCATCGTCGACACCATGCTGACAGCAGGTTGATTCAGCAGCGTCTCATCCTCCACCTCTGACGCAGACGGCGATGGCGATGTGCCGTGGTCCGAGGTGTCACCGTCCGCGATCTCAATCACATCCAGCTCGGTTGGTCCGGATGGCAACGTCTCATTTTTCTCTGGTCTGATTGACACGTCATTGTCTGTCGTCAACTCCGGATTCATCTCCGTTGGTTCTTATGTACAGAGTTGAATGCAGAATGAGGATCGACGAGTGTGTTTCTGATAAGACGACGTGAGTACGTGGCTCACATGCATTAAGACAGCAGGCTCCTGACCATAAATAGCTGGGCCTGAATCTGTGGGACACCTCGCTCACATGTCTTAGCCGAGCCCATAGATGTTAGCCACAATCTGTGCATGTCGAGGCATCGCAGAAAACTAAAAATTCGAGTCGCATCGTAAGGGATAGTAAGCATCCTCCAAATAATCACATCGTGCGGACGGTATCAACAAATCCGGAGTGAGGTGCGACTTTCGAGTTAGGGGTACACGTCGCTTTAACAGTAAGCAGCAGTCTCGACAGCGCTCGTATAACATGTGACTCCACCTGCCTCTTTCTAGGCACATACATGGCTGGGAGCTCACAGAGTACCAGGTAGGGGTCTGCTATTGAGTAGCAGAGCGGCAATTGAATGCGAATTTTTCCTGGCAGGGAGCTGGATTCCAGTTGCTCCAAGCTCCGGTGCTGCCGTGGGGAGAAAGAGACGCTGGAGATTATTTTCTGGACCCGCCCCTGCGCGCAGGCATGTTGGTAAAAACTCACCTGCCACTGGACGGGTGAACGTTGGGATCTGGGCCGTCTGCAGGGATTTGTACTAAATAGTGCCAGCAGGCAGCCGCCGACACTATCGAAAGTGGTGGGAGATCGTATTGCACGCAAGCGTTCCGACGAAGGACATGCCGATGTGACGGTTTGGGCACGGTTATGGCGAATCCTGAGCAGCGTCTGCATATAAGCTTGTGGATTCAGCGCAATCTAGTTATGGTTCATGGGGGGAAGCGTAACGTTAGAAGGCAGTGTCAAGGGCAAACTGGCCTGCAGCAACTCCGGGCGGTCGCAAAGCGGGAGTATCGATGGGCCGGCACGACAATTCAAGGAGCGCGTCTGCAATCATGTCTAAGACAAGTAGCCAGGCAACCAAGAGAGCCATCACCTCGGGTGAAGAGCCCCGTACAACCACCGGACTCGGATGAGACACCAGCGTTGCTAACCAGGCTTGAGGTATATCGGACGTCCTGCAACCAAAGATAGGTTGAATAGACACGTCTGCATCTCTCACATTTGACTCGGACGCCACCAAGTTGATGTCGCTACTAAAATCACGACAAGCGCCCAGGGCACGCATCATAGCGATGCATCATCATACCATGGTACAAAGCACCGAGCGCATTGTACCCTCTCTCAGAAACTACCTGGCGTTTGTGGATGACCGACCACTCGACAACCCGGTGCCAAAGATCGATCCATTGTATGCAGACATCGCCTTGTTCATAATGAAGGCGTGTGGTTGCCGTCAGCTCTGCGACGAGGGGCTTCATGAGGCGCAAATATGGTCTCAATGAGGTCCATGAATCCATCTGATGGTTGCATTCGAAAGCGAGGTACGTGGTACAATAATGTTGACTCGCAAACGCAGTGAACGGAACCAAAGCGTTTTAAGCAGGAAACCGCCACTTATGAGCCGCTTTTTCTGCCTAATCGCCCCATCCCCACCAGCTGATCCGCTACTTTCGGCGCACGTTTTGTCGTCTAAATGTTCTACAGTGGCTACACCGGATTCCCATTTTGGACCCAAAAGCAACTACGGCTAAGTGACGAGGACCAGCAAAAAGTCAGTATGGCGGCTCCCATACCTTTACGCGAATTCCTCCTTGATAAAGCCCTGTGTCAACGTGGAGGCCTGCTCTCATCCGCGCGTGCCACGTGAGGCAGCACAGCCTGTTGGTAGAGGGGAGCATAGCCACGGCATCCACTCGTGTGGGACACGTCAGCGGGGAATCGAACACCCTACACCCAGGCGTCGACACGTTTCCGCCCCTCCACTTCCGCCTTCAGTCAACGACCCGTCCACCCAACGCGGACCCTGGTTCCACGAGGAGAACTCGTTTCGAAGATGGGGCTTTGTGGTCGATCCGTGGCTAAGGTACATGTCGCGGACAGTTCAATAGTGCACATCGGACTGTCAGGAGCAACAACAGGCGTAAGCCCTTTCAGCCCTTCCTATGCATTCTTAGAAATCCGGCTTGGTTCCGGTCACACGTGCCCTGTGTGCAGCGCCCCGTGATACCTGACATCTCGAGCCAGCAGAGTGAGCTAGCAAGGAGCAGAACGATGTAGTCCCAGGCATGCTATTCGCACTGACAAGTTAGCATTGTCGTGAGTGCTCAAATAGACGGTTTTTCTCTCTCACATTAGGCACCACACACCATCCTGACGGCTGACGGTATTGCACTCTGGCTCGCACGCACGCACGTTAGTTGTAACGGGGCACCCTGAAGCTTGTACTGGTGACAGTACAAGCTACTTATTCTGATAACAGAATAAGGCGGTGCCTAATCTACGTCAGAGGAAGACGTAAGAAGAAGCGAGTACTGGTTAGAGTAAAGTAGAACTGTATTTATAATAGTTATTGTTTTTTCACCACTCACGCTGCGTCTGTCGGGCGCGTCTTCGTTGGTTGATATAATGGCCTATATCAACCAATTAGGAACTACTTGAAGTGCTACAGAATATTGTCCTTATGACAATATTCTGAGAATATAACTCTTATAGTTATATTCTATTAACAATTTCTTATAAATTGTTATGTAACGATTCACCCCGTTACATTAGTAGACACGATTGCACACCATTGATCGGAAGTAAAGGAGAAGCGGTCGCGCTACCAGCACGTCTTCACCACGACTACTTCGTTACGCAAACGTCATGTGCTCGGTCCGTGCGAAACGGTGCAGAGAGTTTTACGAGGCAGCTCATGCGGTGCAGATGCAATGCAATACTGGTACACTGCGGCCGCAACGCCTCGGAAAGTGTTATCGATCTATTTGTATTTGGCTGTGCCTCGAGATAATACAGCAATGGATAAAGAGAGCATGTGGTGCGCAAAGCATTCCGCGAACGTTAAGGAAACGTGGTACCAGAAGAGCAAATACTAGCCACGAATTTTCGATCTAAGGGCATTGGGTGTTGTCTAGCTGTCACATACGAGGACGAAGATGACCTGATACGAAACCCTTGCATCTGCGTTGACAGGTGGTGTAGTAATATCCTCCAGTAATCGGTCGTATACCATTTACGAGAATTGAACGAAAATGAGGAAATTGACTATCTACACGACTCGTTCCTGTTTGCTATCAGTGACGTCGCGCCCCTTACTTTACAATAAGGGAAAAAATAGGTATGCACCCACCCTTCGATACATACACACCCAAACGACCTACTTAAATTTATCAACGGTGCCGTACTTACACATTAATATATGTCAAGGAAATATTTTGGTACACACCCACCTTTTGATGCGTACACACCCAGTCGAACAATTTCGATTATTACTTGCCATAAACCGTAAGGTACACGCAAAGAGACGAAAAAGTCACATTCTACTACTAAGCAGCACTGCGATCTTGGTTCATAAATAGCTGGTAGTCATAATATTGCGATGTCAAAGAGCATCTAAACGCGTAGATCGCATTTGCTTGTGCCGTCTGCAGAGGATGTCGAGGTGCCGCCGGCGGGCACGAAACGGTAATCGATACATATGACGATTTATGATGGGTACACGTTATCAAGACGTCGCTCAAAGAAGTGCCGCACAGACAAGATTAGAAAAGATCGGCTATCCGCTCTCATGCTGGTCAGCAAACAAGCGACAGAAGTAATCAAAAGGAAGAGTCGCAGAATCGTCGCAGTTCAACACGCAGTTCCTGGTCTCCATTTACCGTCACAGACAAAATTAATGCATTGGCTAACGATCATGGCGATGGCCATACTGCTTGATACCAGCAATGTTGTCACTGTGGCAGTGTGCAAGTAGCACATTGCTAAAGAATGCGGCGAGTAAAAAGAACGACCAGCGAACTCCTTTGTCTAACCCGCCGCTATTCTTTTAAGCATGCTTCGTGTCAAAACGACCCTTTTTAGGATCCAATTGTGCTAGGACGCGGTCATGGTAGTGATCATGAGCAAAAAATTCAGCACAATGTAATGCACTAATCTTCTAGTTGATGTCGGTCTACGTAGCAATTAAAGCTCTACTATGTAACTTCGTGGCCCCAATTATATCGCTCGACGCGATTTTCAAAGACTTCGTCCGCTCGTACGTGTCCTTACGGGATCGATTTGCGTATACGATGTGTCAAATGCGCCCAACTCCATCGCATGGAAACAGCAGCAGTCGATGTTGCTACTGCAGTTAGATTGACCGTTGATAATGCATGTGCGAAACGTCCATTGACCTTAGCAGTCTGAAGATCGGGATATTTACTAAGCCAGCGTTTCGCGGTCTGGC
Source organism: Peronospora matthiolae (assembly GCA_921007115.2). Classification (NCBI taxonomy): domain Eukaryota; phylum Oomycota; class Peronosporomycetes; order Peronosporales; family Peronosporaceae; genus Peronospora; species Peronospora matthiolae. The sequence goes on along the minus strand of CAKLBY020000109.1, from coordinate 302,149 downwards.
TTCACGCCAGCTATAAAGCATGAAGGGGAAGTCATGGTCGGGATGGCAGTGCTGTTTAACATTGTATTACAAATTTGTTTCTTGTGTAGTTGATCGATCGATCTGGGTACGGCACCGTTGACAAATTTAGACAGGTCGACTGGGCGTGTACGCTTAACAGAGTGGGTGTGTACCGATAAATTTTAATGATTTACCTGTCAAAATGTTTGGCATCGAGCATTGACTTACTGAACAAATCGGGAGTAAACCGAAAGATTCACTCAATTTTAAACCGCAAAAGAATATTTTTCTTCACTCACACAATTATGCAGCAAAAGCATGCTGCGAACCGAATTCTTGCACGTTTAAAACGCTATAATATTTTTATAATGATACGTACGCCACGTTGATGAAATAGGTCAGCACTGGGTCGTGCGTGACAACATTAACAGGAGGGCTCAGAAGAAGCACAATGTATTGACCAAGGCTTAAGAAACGTTCAACAGTAGCTGTCGCACGGTAGCGAACAATGACACGCTCAATTCGGCACACTAACAGCACCTTCCGTCTGCTATACCAACACCATAGCTCGTCCTTATGTAAAAACAATGTGCTGCTTCTTGATAGGTATCTGCGCCTCGTACCCCGGGAACTCATAGTCAACGCCGAGTGCCTTGAGCACCTTACGTTTCTGTCGCTCCTTTGCCACAAGCCGCTTGGTGTTGGCCACCGTCTGCTCGTACGTTTTCTCGGCATTATGGCGATTGCGGTTGATCGCCGCTCGAGGAAGTGGCTTAAACTCCGTGTTGGCACCCACAAACATACGTTCGTGGACGGCATGCGGCGGCAGCACGTGGCATGACAGCGTGTGGTCAAAAAGTCGGTACTGATTCATCGTGTCGGCCACAATTTGCGCCACTTCCGGCTCGTCGAACTGAATGAACGCATAGTGCTTCGAGTTTCCCGTGCGCTTGTTGCGTGACAATCGTATGCGGCGGACGACGCCAAACTGCTTGAAGAACCCCATCATCTGCTTCTCGTAAAAGCCGTGGGGGATGCGGCCGAGATAGATAACGTTCGATACTTGGTCTTTGGTCTTCTCGTCCGTCTTCTGCTGGGATCGTGCAGTCGCATCTTTCTTGCGCTGCATCTTGCTCTTGCGCTTTTTGCTGCCAGTCTCAATGGCACTGGCGTCAACGGCTGTGGGGAGCTCCACCAGGTCATTCTTGCCGTCAAAGACGGAGGCGGCCTGCGTCTCACCGTCGCTGTCCGAGTCCCAGTCATCACCCTTGAGCTTTTCTAATTGAACCGCAATCTTCTTGTTCCCCATGGTGTCCGAGCACGTGATGCGATGTCCTGGACGTCTGCGTGCAAAAGGCGAGATGAGCTTCTGACAGCCAGTCGGAAAGTGAGTGGAGCAGCAGTGGACGGCTTCTGGTCAGGACCAAATACCAAATTTTGTGATTTAAGAGGGTCTGAGACGATCAGTAGGTCGCTGACTTCAGAGCTGAAACTAACTAGGTGTGGCACGACGCTGGCGAAGAGCTGTGAAGGTTAGATGACGTGCAAAACGTGGCTGCAAAGAACTGCCGATCCTTTGCGCCAGCTCGCTGGCTGTCAAGGGTACGGGCATTGACAATGACTTACAAGTCGCTGGAGAAGCGATTCGCATTAGATTTTAAACAGTCCCGTCGTCTTATACTGCGGTCGCTCCAGCGTAAGAAAAAAGTTTGCAGTCGTGTCTGTGTGTGACCTCAATGCGTATCGATCGCTGTGACAGCGTGTAAAGCGCATCACCAACCAACATCACGAATAGATGGCCATGCAAAAGCACACTGCACGAAAGTGAATGAACAGTTACTTGCTCACTCAGTGCTCAGCACCTTGTCGCAGCTACAACTAGAGCCTACGAGAAATAACCGCAACTGCTTCGTGGTACAAGCACGTCACGTGAACGCACATCAAAATGGACGCTACGACGGACACGACAATCAGCTGAATACTGCTTTGTCATTGGCCAAAACCTAGATGATAAATCTTATCAGCCAATCTACGCGTCATATCGCAATCCACGCCCCCTTGCAACAACTCGGCGCACATGCTGCGCCCTGTACTAGCCCTAGCGCTTGCATTGGGCCTGTTCGTCGTTTCCAGCTCGAGCTCTTCCACGTCTACTTCGGTCCGCGGCGTAGCTCCATCCGACCAGCAAAAGTTTCTGGGCGATGACTTCTTGTGCGTCGTGGGCGGACAGTCCCACTATGTGCCAATCAGTCGCGTGAATGACGACTTCTGCGACTGCGACGACGGCAGCGATGAACCTGGCACGGCGGCCTGCTCTTATGTGGCAGCGAGTGAATTCTACTGTGCAAATGACGGGTTTTTCTCGAAAAAAGTAGGTTCAATCGATCATTTTGTCAGGCTTTGGAAAAAGGTGTTTCTAACATGTTGATATGTTGTGGCCTCAGATCCACACGTCTCAGATTTATGACGGAGTCTGTGACTGCTGTGACGGCTCGGACGAGGAAGTGGACGGCGTGTCGGTTTGTTCGAACTCGTGTGCAGCAGCTGCTGAGGCGTTCCGGAAAGGTGCAAAAGAGCGTCTTGAAGTGGTTCGTAGCGGGTTTGAAAAGCGTCAAGCGATAGTGGATGGAGAAATTGCACCGTATTTTACTCAACTGGGCGAGTCGGAGAGGAGTATTGAGAACGATCTGGTGGCGTTGAAGCTGCTGATGGACAGAGTGATGGTGCACAAGGAGCGCGAAGAGTTGCGAGAAACGAGATATCGTCTTGAAGTTGCAAGAAAGAAGCAGGAAAATCAGATGAAGAACGGAGATGAGGGAGTAGAACGAAGCAATGAGCAGTCGATGAATGCAGCGGAAGCTGATGCGGATGATGCAGCAGTGGAGTTTGAAACACTTGATGCTACACTACTGGCCGACGATGATGCGCCTATCGATCTAGCAGAAGATCTACGCGCGCTTGAGGTGTTTGACTCGAGTGGGCAGAGTATCAAGAGCCTGGTTGAGTTGCCGGACGGCACGAGAATTTCTCTGGCGGACTGCTTGCGCACGGACCACAAAATTCTAGCTTCTACCAAGAAACTGTGCGTGCTTGCTCGAATGTAGACGAGCAGGGTTTTTGTTTCCTGATGCAGTTTGGTATTTGATGTCTGTGATTAGGTGGACTTTACGGAAGGAAGGAGAATCGTGGCAAGAAGTTTATCTGGGGTTTATCATCAGTGGAGAAGCTGAAGGTCGAAAGCAGATTGGGCTTGCTGTGCTGCGAGTTTTCGGTACGAAGATCTCGCACTTACATCGAACCGATTGTTGGGAGAACTCACTAACTGTACGTGCATATTGTGAAGGCATTATTGTCTCCCCTTTTCGTGTGCTTGCAGAGTTGGTTCTGTATAGCCCACGAGTGTTATGGCGTTTGTTATCAACTCCTGAAATTGCTGGTCCAGTTATTGACAAGTTTCCGAACATGCCGTCTCCTTCGCATTCGGCCTGGTTTCGTCGACTTGGCGGTGGCAAGGTTTACAACGGATACAACTCTGTTATGTGGGCCGCGCAAGTCGTGTGGGATGCACCGATTTATGCGTACCACTATCTGTTGTACGTTGCGTCCATATACTTTGCACTCTATCTCTCTGACGTCTTATGTTGCATGTACGTACATGAAGTCCCACACTTGATAGTGACATGAAGCTGCCAGTAGCAGAGTCATTGCGGTTAGTGCTCCGGGAGATACAGTCGGACATTACTAAATTGGAGAGAGATCGAAGCGACAAGCGCGAAGCTGCTTCCATTGACTACGGTCCGGATCGCGCATATTTTACCCTGAAGGACAAGTGTATCGAGAGGCGGATTGAGGTAAGATGCTGTTTTTGTCGATTGCGCTGATTTTGCTGCGTCATCTGAAAGGTCACGTGAACGGCGTTGTTTGTCCAAGTAGAAATACGACTACAAGTTCTGCGCATTTAGCAACGTCAAGCAGGACCACACAACACTTGGCAAGTGGGATGGCTGGGCAGTTCGTGACGACAGTGAAGTGCCATCAGTTGCCACTGTGGATCACACAAGAATGCGTTACTCTAACGGTCAAAGGTGCTACAAGGGTCCTGAACGGTGAGTTGTCGAAGTGTCTTTTGGTTTGTCTGTCTAGAGGTATGAGGGCCAACAGTGTCATGGTGCGTACAGGGCCGTTTCTGTGAAGCTTGAGTGTGGCGACAAGGACGAGATATCAGGTGTAGATGAACCTTCGACCTGCGTGTACGTGATGGTTGTTCGATCCCCATTGGCGTGCACTGCTCGAGTACTTGCAGACGCAGAAGCAGAGGCGGCGCTGGGTCAATGAAAGCACCGGCAGTAAAACCGGTTCGGGAACGAAGGGAATGAGAACCCGATTGCGAGGGTAGCATCAACAGTGTGGCCTACTAAATCGCACATTAGCTCTTTCTAACAACTCGGCTGTGGTTGGCTGTAGCGAACGGAACGAGCATGTAACGTGACGAGTTGGAGGTATTTTATATCGCTTAGCAACTGAACATTCGTTCTTCGTGACAAAATAAAGTGTCAGTATGCGTGATACCGATTTCTTGAACACATCGATCTACCAACAGTTCCTCTTTACGCTTCGGCTCTCGTAGAGACCAGATCGCAAAACAGTCGACTTATGTCTGCAGCATGTTCACATCGAAACCATGGACGCGGCAGTTTACACAGCGATGATCTTGATATTTTTAAATGCTCAATGTGACGCCCTACCGATTGTAATATCTTCGACGCATACAAGAGCCTCATTTTGATGTTCGAAATCTTAACTAGGATGCAATTGGCCATGTCTTCTGAACGGATATACATGATAGCTTAGGGATCTGACAAGCGATTTAGGCCGTTTAGTCGATTTCAGTCGCACTCCATCCGAGGATGTATCCGCAAGAATTGTCAAGTGTTCGTGGCCGCGCTCAAAAACTGCTCTCGTCTGCAATGGAATTTCATCGCCATTGTGGCCACGTGTCAACTTGAATGGTTGTGTAGCTTGTAATCCATTCTTGCATGGCGTAGGGCATTTCAACGGCTTTGCGCTCAATGCAGTCCCACAGTAGTAGTTTTTTCTCGTTCCTGGTCCTTCTTGTCATCTCGACCATCGCGTCATACCTGTCCAACAGGTGATCTAGGAATTCCTGTGGAGGTTTCACGTGGTGGTGATAAATGTAGTGCCAGTATCCCTCAGGCCAGCAGTAACTCCCGTCGGTCATAGTGCAGGCGCCCATAACTTGGGGCTGCTCTAGCGCCAACGAGCAGGACGAGAACCGACAGAAGCTGTAGGCAAATTCATGACTTTCGACGAAAGCTCGAGTGAGGTACCCCTCGATCTTCTGCAGCACAACAGGATCACTTTGAGTAAACCAGATGTCATCAATAAGCTGAAGAGGATTCGGACGGTTTGCACTAAGTGCTTTATTGCTTGAAACAGCTTGCTCAGAGCACCAAAAGCCTACTTCCCTCATGATTTCGCTTAAATTCGCAATGATCTAGCACAAACAATTAGGAGGTAGATGTAACGGGGTGAATCGTTACATAACAATTTATAAGAAATTGTTAATTGAATATAGCTATGAAAATTATATTCTCAGAATATTGTCATAAGGACAAATATTCTGTAGCACTTACGAGTAGTTCCTAATTGGTTGATATAGGCCATTATATCAACCAACGAAGACGCGCCACGACAGACGCACGCAATGAGTGGTGAGCAGATAACTGATTTACACATTTGTATTTAGACATAGTTAGATGAAGATAAATAGTGATTTATTGCAGACATTAACTATTATAAATACAGTTCTACTTTTTACTCTAACCAAGTACTCGCTTCTTCTTACCGTCTTCCTCTGCACGTACGAGTGTACGTGAAGTTACGAGGCACCGCCTTATTCTGTTATCAGAATAAGTAGCTTGTACTGTCACCAGTACAAGCTTCAGGGTGCCCCGTTACACCTGGTAGCACTTTGTAGTCCGTCCAAGGACCGCGTTCACATCCAACATGAATATGTTGGATGATGAAGATGACCAAAGCTTTCACGCTACGCGTGACGGCTACTCCCATTTGAGCGATGTCGAATGGGATGCGGTTGAACGAATGGGTTCGACCATGGGCATCCATGCTGTTAGCGTCATGCTAGAGGCTCTCAATAGAGATGCCCAACATGCTACTATCGCCAAGTTCATTCAAAATGAACTTGACGCAGAACGCGAGAAAGTAGCCTTGCTTCACCAACAAGGTTCTCAACAAGCAGAGTTGTTGAGAGAACAAGGTGCTCAACAGTTTGAACTGTTGAGACAGCAGCAGGCTGCTGCTGGCGGGTCGATGCACTCGCGTCGGCCCGAGACTTTGAAGATTGACATCTCAAAGTATAGGGGGTCGAAGAAGACTCCCTCTTGAGATGGTTCGTCGAATTGGATGACGCCATAAGGGCGCGTCGCATCGACGACGGGGATATGCAAGTTGCATTTGCCCAGTCAAATCTGGCAGGACGTGCCAAGACTTGGGCACTGGGGCTCAAGCTGCACGACCCATATGCGTTTGGGTCGTTGGAAGTCTTCAAGTCGCGGCTCAGACAAACGTTTGAACCGCCTAGAGCTGAGTTCAGAGCTCGAACCGAACTCTTGAAGCTCAAGCAGGGTAAGCGTGATGTGCACGCTTACGCTCAACATATACGACATCTCACGAGTTGTATAAGTTCCAATCCGGTGGATGAACACACGTTGGTTTCGGTGTTCATGCAGGGTCTTGCGGATGGTCCCGTCAAGACTCACCTGTTCCGGCTTGAACTAGATTCACTAGAACAAGCCATTTCAATTGCGGAGCAGGAAGACTTCAGTCTGAGACAGGCTCGCGCCAGCTCGACATCATATCGTCAACCGAGACGATATGACAACGGAGGTCCAGAGCCGATGGAACTCTGTTATGTAGAGAGCGAGAAGGCTCGCTCTACAGGCTACAAGAAGTTGCAGAGATGCAACAGATGTCAAAAGACAGGACACTACGCTTACGAGTGTAGTGCCCCTCGTCCAGTGTCTCGCGACACTGGGCGTAGTGACCGTCCACCCATGAGAAAGGGGCAGGGACGAGGGTCCGCAGTTGGTGCAAAGACGCAACAACGCGATGGACCGTCAAAAAAACGGACAGGATCAGTAGGTGCGGAGCACCCTACTGATCCAGCAACGTCAAGAGAATTTGTAGGCCTCTTGATGAAGGTTGCTCCCAACACACAGACGTTGTGCGTTGCTGCTCTAGGTAATGAGGTCTCACTCATTACCTTGAAACTCGAAGTGACGAATAAGTTGTCCCTTCGAGCTCTAGTCGATTGTGGGGCGTCCAACAATTTTGTGCGACGCCAATCGCTAGAAGATGGTCACTTTAAATTCAGTGAATGTGACACACCTCCTACGAGGATGACGGTACGTCTTGCGACAGGCGCATCCGTAACCGTCATGAAGCGTATATTGAAGATCCACTATACGCTAGAAGATACCCAATATGACGATGACTTTATCGTATTGGATTTGGATGACAAATTTGATGTCATCCTTGGAATACCGTGGCTCAGAAGGTACGAACCACGGGTAAACTGGCAACATCGGACAGTAACGATGCCTGCCACTTGTTCATCAGATGGCCACCTGATGAACGTTTTGGAGCGTCCACAAGCGTGTGGATGTACTACGAGTGAGTGCGATGGCCTCACTTGTGGTACGGTCGTTAGTACGACTGCAAAAAACCTTAGTGTACCAAACGGTTACACTTCGGAGCAAAGTTCCGGCGGCTGTGAGGAAACACAGGCTGCGCCGAAGGTCCACCCAACGAATAAGTCGATTGGACTGGGACAAAGATGTATCCCTGACGGGGAACATCTAGAAGAGAAACAATCGATCGCTCAGGTTAAGCGAAACGATAATCCTAGATCGACTGGAGAGTCTTTCGTAGAGGATCTCGCTGTGGTTGCGCAACCCCAGCTAGAGGAAGTAAAGGGAATAAGTCCCAAGATTACAAATACGGCGGAAATAAGTTCCCCGAAACCCGCGGGAATAAGTCCCCGGGAAGACGAAGGAATAAGTCCTTCGAAGCCTGAGGGAATAAGTCCCCAGGAAATGACAGAGACATTGAATGTCATAGTCAATAACGGATCATGTGTAGGCGCTTATACACTTGATCTGATTGCGCCTCCGAAGTTAACTTCGGAGATCACTCAGTTGCCAACGCTCGAACATAAAAGATTCTTGCGTGATCTGCGTAGTGGCAAAGTCAAGCAGATCTGCATACTCGTCGCTGAAGACGAGTATGTAACCGACATAAGGTCAGCAACAGTGTTTACTGAGAACGAGAGAGTTCTCAGTAGTTCATCTATGGACGAGAGTGTCCTAGATGAAAAGACACGAATTGAGCGATATGAGTCCCAATCATGGGAATCGCTCAAGGAAAATCCTCTCTATGAAGATTTGGTTGAATTCAAGGATGTATTCCCTAAAACGGTTCCGTGCGAATTACCGAAGGATAAAGGTATTCGACACGAAGTCGAGCTTAAACCAGGCTCGAAGTACTGTGTCATGAAGCAGTGGCCACTGCCTCGTGAACAAGTACTTGCGATCGACAAGTTCTTTGCCGATCGTTTAGCAGCGGGCCATGTGAGGGAATCAACTTCCCCACATAGCTCTCCGACCTTCTGTGTGCGAAAAGCAACAGGAGGGTGGCGGATAGTGCACGCGTTTAACAAATTGAACGCTGCAACGGTACCGGCTCAGACGCCGATACCGAGGAAGGACGTAATCATTGATGGTATGTCAAAGAGTACCATCTTTTCGTCCATGGATTTGATGGATGGCTTCTATCAAATCCTAATGCGGGAACGGGATATACCCTATACCGCAGTTAGCACGCCTAGCGGCATGCTCTGGGAATGGCTAGTAATGCCACAAGGGCTCAGTAATGCCCCTGCCACGTTCAACAGGTGTGTATCACATCTGTTGAGGCCAGTACGAGAATTCGCGCCGAGTTATTTCGATGACGTATTCATCCATAGTCGAGCTATGGATGGAAAGTCGGACGTTGAGGTTCACAAGTACCACGTCCGACAAGTTCTTACAATCATGCGAAAGCATCAATTGTATGCAAACCTCAAGAAGTGTATATTTGCAGCAAGCGAAATACCACTTCTTGGGTGCATCGTTGGTAAGAACGGTGTACGTCCTGATCCCGAAAAGATCAAGGCGATCACCGACTGGCCCGTGCCGGTCGATGTCAAAGGTCTTCGAAAATTCCTTGGGCTAGCGGCGTATTTGCATAAGTATTCACGCAATTACGCCGAGATGACTGTACACCTCTCTCGTTTGTTGAAAAAGAACGAGAGGTGGTTATGGAACGCTGAATGTCAACGCTCCTTTGAGGGTATCAAGCAGAGCTTGATACAATCCCCAGTCCTAGCAATAGCCGATCAGGACAGGCCATTTCATGTGGTCTGTGATGCCAGCGATTTCGCAATCGGCTGTGCATTAATGCAGTACGATCTTGAAGGCGTTGAACGCGTCGTCTGCTATCAGTCGCGTCAGCTGCAACCAGCTGAGCGGAACTATCCAGTGCATGACAAGGAACTCCTTGCCATGAAGTATGCACTCGCGAAGTTCAGAGTCTATCTATTAGGAGATAGACCCTTCGTTGTTTACACTGACCATGCGTCCTTACGCACGGCAGTGAACAGCCCGCACCTTTCACAACGAATGGCGCGGTGGTTGTCATTCTTTGCAGAATACAACTTTACGGTCGAGTACAAACCAGGACGACTTAATGTCGTCGCTGATGCACTCTCACGTCGTCCCGACTTTGAAACAGTCGCGAAACCCAACAGTGAGACAGTCACTGTTGCGGTTATGACGTCCTCAGTTCCATCTACAACGTTGTATGATGATGTGAGGCGGGCATACGCCCAAGATGGTGAGATAGTGAAGTTGTTGTCACATCTCTCCCAACCATCTCGAGAATCGTTGAAACGATTGTCGTCTGCGTATCGATCTGCATCAGATCGATACACTACTCGTAACGGTTTACTGTACTATACAGCCGTTTCTGGTGACACACCACGTGTTGTCATTCCAGATGATACTGATCTGCGTTTGCGGATCATGTTCGAGTATCACGATGCTCCTATAGGAGGACATCGTGGCCGGGAGAAAACATATCTCACGGTAAGTCGAGACTTTTACTGGCCCCGCCAGTATCAGTTTGTGCGAAAGTATGTTCGCGCATGCGAAGTCTGCCAACGAGTGAAGTCAAGTCCTTCACTACGTGCACCTTTACAGCCTCTACCGGTTCCGGCTGAGTGCTGGGAATCCATCTCAATGGATTTCGTCTTCGGGTTACCCAAAGACGCACGCGGGAATACGGGTATTCTCGTATTTGTTGACAGATTCAGCAAAATGGTACACCTTGTGGCTGTACCAGAGACAATCACGGCAAGTGGCTGTGCTTGTGTCTTTATTGAAACCATCTTCCGACTTCATGGGTTGCCCCGTGAACTCGTATCAGACAGAGATCCACGATTCACTGCTGATTTCTGGCGTTCCGTGTTCAAATCACTCGGAACGCGTTTGAAGATGTCGACATCTGATCATCCAGGGTCAGATGGTCAGACGGAACGTGCCAATCGTGTCCTTGAAGAGATACTTCGAGGATACGTACACTCCTTTAAGAGTTGGAGTGAGTTTTTGCCGATGGTAGAGTTTGCCATCAACAACTCGGTGCATGCGTCCACGACACATACACCGTTTTACGTGAATGGCTTGCGCCATCCGCGTGTACCCACCTTACTAGAGTGTAACTCTGGTTTAAGGGGGGGAGGGACTCGCGCGAGCAAAAACCGATTTGGTTCACGCTCATCACGCTCTGACGAAGAAGTCATTGCGTTTGATGCCGATATCGATAACATCGATATCGAAGAAGATGATGCCAGTGAGAGTGCGGAAGCCCTCACTGAAGACAATGATCCCAGTGAGAGTGCGGAAGCCCTCACTGAAGAAAAGGTTGTTGTCGCTGCAGTGCGCTCACAGCACACTGAAGCTAACGAGTCATCAGATGAGTTCATACTGGCTCGTGAAACGGTAGTCCGTTTTGTGCAAGACTCCATCGCCGAAGCGGTGGATAAGCAAAAGCAAAACGCTGACAAGAATGGAAGGGCAAACACTCTTTTATTTAATAAAGGTGACTTAGTCCTACTGTCTACGGTTAATCTACCAAAACATGTAGTGACTAACTTGGGTAGCAGTAAACTACTACCCAAGTACATCGGCCCATTTCGTGTATTGCACCGCCTAGGCAATGCATACACGATCGAGTTACCACGTAAGATGCGAACGTATCCCACGTTTTACGTTGGTCGGCTTAAGCCGTACCATCAGTACGCTGCTTCTTCCGATGAAGAACGCCCTTGCGCTCAAGCATCTCGCAGAGAGCCTTGTGCTCCCGATGGTGGGCATCAACAAGGGTCTGAAGAGCAGTTATCTCAGCCCGAGACCGATCAACAATCCCACGAGCTACCCTTAGCTCGTCACGAAGAGATGTCAGAGATCTCTCGTTCTCAAGCTGAGCAAAGGCAAACTCAGCTCGATGCTTCGAGGCAGTGTCCACCATCTGGAGACGCCTATTCCGCTCATGTTCGAGATCGCCGCGTAACCCTTGCGTTACGCGATCAAAGAAGCTCTCGGGAACACACCGATCCACATGATCGTGTGGAGAGCGTCTTTCCTCCTCCTCCACCTCCATTAGAGGACTCTCGCGGTGGCCAGCGCTATCTAGTAGAGCAGCTGTTGAACCACCGCGACGTGAACGGACGTCGGACGAGTTATCTCGTCCGGTGGCGCGGCTATCCCCCGTCCTGGGATACTTGGGAGCCTCGCTCCCAACTGATGGATGACGTACTGGGTCTGGTTGAGCAGTACGACGCGGCACATCCTGTGCCGCAGAAGGACCGCCGGAGAAAGTCTTCCCGGCACGGTCGTAAAGGATTTCAGGTTGTCAATCCCTTCGTACATCTCACTGTAGATACGTACGCGCCACCACGGGCTATTAGGGAGGTAAGCCTCCTTAGGTGCTCGTGCAGAGTTGTTCACACAACATGGGCACGGGTCTCCCCAGGAAAGACAGGGTAATCCTTTCTCCCTTGACAGACGATGCAGCTTATAGCGTGCACCTGTCGGGGTTCGCTTTTCAAACTTATCACGAGCTTTGATAAGTTTGTCGTTCCAAGCGTCACGACCTACATCCTCGAGATTATGGATGTAGGCGTTCCACGCCTGAAGTAGTGAGGGACCATCACGTTTGTGATTCCCACTGTACCATCGATGTCTGAAGAAAGCATCGATGAAGAACTCATGTTCAGCGCGATAGTCTTTCGCGCTGGGGTCAAGGTGATGAATCCTTGACGAATCGAACAATCGTGTTCGATAACGATCACTCGTCGTCGCCGACAAGTGATCCATGACAGATTTAGGAGGCATCCATGCCTTCTTTTCTGGAGCGAGACGCAACACATTGCGGTCCCGCTCTTCTTGCGACGTGCCGATAGAAGGACTGGCACCTCGCTGCGAAGTGGTGTCAATAGGAGAACCGACACCACTGTGAGCGCCCGAGTCTCGCGACCTCGAGCGCCTTCGCTTTGGCGATGGTTCATCTGACTCATCAGATGAACCAAAGATGCTGCGACGCAAAGCATCGTCCATGCCACGCTTGGCAGGCGGCTTGGTTTCGATCGCCGTCGATACGGATCCGTCATCCGTATCAGGAGAGTACGAGACACCGAGCTCGTACTCTGTGAAGACACGAGTGTCTTCATGACCAGCGCCTGCATCACCAGGTGATACAGGCTGAGTCGATTCAGCAACCGATGGGACATCAGTTGCTATGTTTTCTGCTTCGGCGTCCGCACAGAGACGTGCGGACGCGCGCTCGGCGGCCTTGCTCGCGCACCGCATGGGCTTGTTAACCATGCGATGAACTGTTGGGAAGTGTACTCGGACCAACAAGTGCAGACCCTGTCCCAAATGATTTGGGACGAGTAACCATTTAGTCAATCAGTCACTAAAGTGACTGATGGTTAAGGGGGGGGTGATGTAACGGGGTGAATCGTTACATAACAATTTATAAGAAATTGTTAATAGAATATAACTATAAGAGTTATATTCTCAGAATATTGTCATAAGGACAATATTCTGTAGCACTTCCAAGTAGTTCCTAATTGGTTGATATAGGCCATTATATCAACCAACGAAGACGCGCCACGACAGACGCACGCAATGAGTGGTGAGCAGATAACTGATTTACACATTTGTATTTAGACATAGTTAGATGAAGATAAATAGTGATTTATTGCAGACATTAACTATTATAAATACAGTTCTACTTTTACTCTAACCAAGTACTCGCTTCTTCTTACCGTCTTCCTCTGCACGTACGAGTGTACGTGAAGTTACGAGGCACCGCCTTATTCTGTTATCAGAATAAGTAGCTTGTACTGTCACCAGTACAAGCTTCAGGGTGCCCCGTTACATTCACGCTACGCGTGACGGCTACTCCCATTTGAGCAATGTCGAATGGGATGCGGTTGAACGGATGGGTTCGACCATGTGCATCCATGCTGTTAGTGTCATGCTAGAGGCTCTCAATAGAGATGCCCAACATGCTACTATCGCCAAGTTCATTCAAAATGAACTTGACGCAGAACGCGAGAAAGTAGCCTTGCTTCACCAACAAGGTTCTCAACAAGCAGAGTTGTTGAGAGAACAAGGTGTTCAACAGTTTGAACTGTTGAGACAGCAGCAGGCTGCTGCTGGTGGGTTGATGCACTCGCGTCGACCCGAGACTTTGAAGATTGACATCTCCAAGTATAGGGGAGTCGAAGAGGACTCCCTCTTGAGATGGTTCGTCGAATTGGATGACGCCATAAGGGCGCGTCGCATCGACGACGGGGATATGCAAGTTGCATTTGACCAGTCAAATCTGGCAGGACGTGCCAAGACTTGGGCACTGGGGCTCAAGCTGCACGACCCATATGCGGTTGGGTCGTTGGAAGTCTTCAAGTCGCGGCTCAGACAAACGCCTGAACCGCCTAGAGCTGAGTTCAGAGCTCGAACCGAACTCTTGAAGCTCAAGCAAGGTAAGTGTGATGTCCACGCTTACGCGCAACATATACGACATCTTACGAGTTGTATAAGTTCCAATCCGGTGGATGAACACACGTTGGTTTCGGTGTTCATGCAGGGTCTTGCGGATGGTCCCGTCAAGACTCACCTGTTCCGGCTTGAACTAGATTCACTAGAACAAGCCATTTCAATTGCGGAGCAGGAAGACTTCAGTCTGAGACAGGCTCGCGCCAGCTCGACATCATATCGTCAACCGAGACGATATGACAACGGAGGTCCAGAGCCGATGGAACTCTGTTATGTAGAGAGCGAGAAGGCTCGCTCTACAGGCTACAAGAAGTTGCAGAGATGCAACAGATGTCAAAAGACAGGACACTACGCTTACGAGTGTAGTGCCCCTCGTCCAGTGTCTCGCGACACTGGGCGTAGTGACCGTCCACCCATGAGAAAGGGGCAGGGACGAGGGTCCGCAGTTGGTGCAAAGACGCAACAACGCGATGGACCGTCAAAAAAACGGACAGGATCAGTAGGTGCGGAGCACCCTACTGATCCAGCAACGTCAAGAGAATTTGTAGGCCTCTTGATGAAGGTTGCTCCCAACACACAGACGTTGTGCGTTGCTGCTCTAGGTAATGAGGTCTCACTCATTACCTTGAAACTCGAAGTGACGAATAAGTTGTCCCTTCGAGCTCTAGTCGATTGTGGGGCGTCCAACAATTTTGTGCGACGCCAATCGCTAGAAGATGGTCACTTTAAATTCAGTGAATGTGACACACCTCCTACGAGGATGACGGTACGTCTTGCGACAGGCGCATCCGTAACCGTCATGAAGCGTATATTGAAGATCCACTATACGCTAGAAGATACCCAATATGACGATGACTTTATCGTATTGGATTTGGATGACAAATTTGATGTCATCCTTGGAATACCGTGGCTCAGAAGGTACGAACCACGGGTAAACTGGCAACATCGGACAGTAACGATGCCTGCCACTTGTTCATCAGATGGCCACCTGATGAACGTTTTGGAGCGTCCACAAGCGTGTGGATGTACTACGAGTGAGTGCGATGGCCTCACTTGTGGTACGGTCGTTAGTACGACTGCAAAAAACCTTAGTGTACCAAACGGTTACACTTCGGAGCAAAGTTCCGGCGGCTGTGAGGGAAACACAGGCTGCGCCGAAGGTCCACCCAACGAATAAGTCGATTGGACTGGGACAAAGATGTATCCCTGACGGGGAACATCTAGAAGAGAAACAATCGATCGCTCAGGTTAAGCGAAACGATAATCCTAGATCGACTGGAGAGTCTTTCGTAGAGGATCTCGCTGTGGTTGCGCAACCCCAGCTAGAGGAAGTAAAGGGAATAAGTCCCAAGATTACAAATACGGCGGAAATAAGTTCCCCGAAACCCGCGGGAATAAGTCCCCGGGAAGACGAAGGAATAAGTCCTTCGAAGCCTGAGGGAATAAGTCCCCAGGAAATGACAGAGACATTGAATGTCATAGTCAATAACGGATCATGTGTAGGCGCTTATACACTTGATCTGATTGCGCCTCCGAAGTTAACTTCGGAGATCACTCAGTTGCCAACGCTCGAACATAAAAGATTCTTGCGTGATCTGCGTAGTGGCAAAGTCAAGCAGATCTGCATACTCGTCGCTGAAGACGAGTATGTAACCGACATAAGGTCAGCAACAGTGTTTACTGAGAACGAGAGAGTTCTCAGTAGTTCATCTATGGACGAGAGTGTCCTAGATGAAAAGACACGAATTGAGCGATATGAGTCCCAATCATGGGAATCGCTCAAGGAAAATCCTCTCTATGAAGATTTGGTTGAATTCAAGGATGTATTCCCTAAAACGGTTCCGTGCGAATTACCGAAGGATAAAGGTATTCGACACGAAGTCGAGCTTAAACCAGGCTCGAAGTACTGTGTCATGAAGCAGTGGCCACTGCCTCGTGAACAAGTACTTGCGATCGACAAGTTCTTTGCCGATCGTTTAGCAGCGGGCCATGTGAGGGAATCAACTTCCCCACATAGCTCTCCGACCTTCTGTGTGCGAAAAGCAACAGGAGGGTGGCGGATAGTGCACGCGTTTAACAAATTGAACGCTGCAACGGTACCGGCTCAGACGCCGATACCGAGGAAGGACGTAATCATTGATGGTATGTCAAAGAGTACCATCTTTTCGTCCATGGATTTGATGGATGGCTTCTATCAAATCCTAATGCGGGAACGGGATATACCCTATACCGCAGTTAGCACGCCTAGCGGCATGCTCTGGGAATGGCTAGTAATGCCACAAGGGCTCAGTAATGCCCCTGCCACGTTCAACAGGTGTGTATCACATCTGTTGAGGCCAGTACGAGAATTCGCGCCGAGTTATTTCGATGACGTATTCATCCATAGTCGAGCTATGGATGGAAAGTCGGACGTTGAGGTTCACAAGTATCACGTCCGACAAGTTCTTACAATCATGCGAAAGCATCAATTGTATGTAAACCTCAAGAAGTGTATATTTGCAGCAAGCGAAATACCACTTCTTGGGTGCATCGTTGGTAAGAACGGTGTACGTCCTGATCCCGAAAAGATCAAGGCGATCACCGACTGGCCCGTGCCGGTCGATGTCAAAGGTCTTCGAAAATTCCTTAGCTAGCGGCGTATTTGCATAAGTATTCACGCAATTACGCCGAGATGACTGTACACCTCTCTCTCGTTTGTTGAAAAAGAACGAGAGGTGGTTATGGAACGCTGAATGTCAACGCTCCTTTGAGGGTATCAAGCAGAGCTTGATACAATCCCCAGTCCTAGCAATAGCCGATCAGGACAGGCCATTTCATGTGGTCTGTGATGCCAGCGATTTCGCAATCGGCTGTGCATTAATGCAGTACGATCTTGAAGGCGTTGAACGCGTCGTCTGCTATCAGTCGCGTCAGCTGCAACCAGCTGAGCGGAACTATCCAGTGCATGACAAGGAACTCCCTTGCCATGAAGTATGCACTCGCGAAGTTCAGAGTCTATCTATTAGGAGATAGACCCTTCGTTGTTTACACTGACCATGCGTCCTTACGCACGGCAGTGAACAGCCCGCACCTTTCACAACGAATGGCGCGGTGGTTGTCATTCTTTGCAGAATACAACTTTACGGTCGAGTACAAACCAGGACGACTTAATGTCGTCGCTGATGCACTCTCACGTCGTCCCGACTTTGAAACAGTCGCGAAACCCAACAGTGAGACAGTCACTGTTGCGGTTATGACGTCCTCAGTTCCATCTACAACGTTGTATGATGATGTGAGGCGGGCATACGCCCAAGATGGTGAGATAGTGAAGTTGTTGTCACATCTCTCCCAACCATCTCGAGAATCGTTGAAACGATTGTCGTCTGCGTATCGATCTGCATCAGATCGATACACTACTCGTAACGGTTTACTGTACTATACAGCCGTTTCTGGTGACACACCACGTGTTGTCATTCCAGATGATACTGATCTGCGTTTGCGGATCATGTTCGAGTATCACGATGCTCCTATAGGAGGACATCGTGGCCGAGAGAAAACATATCTCACGGTGAGTCGAGACTTTTACTGGCCCCGCCAGTATCAGTTTGTGCGAAAGTATGTTCGCGCATGCGAAGTCTGCCAACGAGTGAAGTCAAGTCCTTCACTGCGTGCACCTTTACAGCCTCTACCGGTTCCGGCTGAGTGCTGGGAATCCATCTCAATGGATTTCGTCTTCGGGTTACCCAAAGACGCACGCGGGAATACGGGTATTCTCGTATTTGTTGACAGACTCAGCAAAATGGTACACCTTGTGGCTGTACCAGAGACAATCACGGCAAGTGGCTGTGCTTGTGTCTTTATTGACACCATCTTCCGACTTCATGGGTTGCCCCGTGAACTCGTATCAGACAGAGATCCACGATTCACTGCTGATTTCTGGCGTTCCGTGTTCAAATCACTCGGAACGCGCTTGAAGATGTCAACATCTGATCATCCAGAGTCAGATGGTCAGACGGAACGTGCCAATCGTGTCCTTGAAGAGATACTTCGAGGATACGTACACTCCTTTAAGAGTTGGAGTGAGTTTTTGCCGATGGTAGAGTTTGCCATCAACAACTCGGTGCATGCGTCCACGACACATACACCGTTTTACGTGAATGGCTTGCGCCATCCGCGTGTACCCACCTTACTAGAGTGTAACTCTGGTTTAAGGGGGGAGGGACTCGCGCGAGCAAAAACCGATTTGGTTCACGCTCATCACGCTCTGACGAAGAAGTCATTGCGTTTGATGCCGATATCGATAACATCGATATCGAAGAAGATGATGCCAGTGAGAGTGCGGAAGCCCTCACTGAAGACAATGATCCCAGTGAGAGTGCGGAAGCCCTCACTGAAGAAAAGGTTGTTGTCGCTGCAGTGCGCTCACAGCACACTGAAGCTAACGAGTCATCAGATGAGTTCATACTGGCTCGTGAAACGGTAGTCCGTTTTGTGCAAGACTCCATCGCCGAAGCGGTGGATAAGCAAAAGCAAAACGCTGACAAGAATGGAAGGGCAAACACTCTTTTATTTAATAAAGGTGACTTAGTCCTACTGTCTACGGTTAATCTACCAAAACATGTAGTGACTAACTTGGGTAGCAGTAAACTACTACCCAAGTACATCGGCCCATTTCGTGTATTGCACCGCCTAGGCAATGCATACACGATCGAGTTACCACGTAAGATGCGAACGTATCCCACGTTTTACGTTGGTCGGCTTAAGCCGTACCATCAGTACGCTGCTTCTTCCGATGAAGAACGCCCTTGCGCTCAAGCATCTCGCAGAGAGCCTTGTGCTCCCGATGGTGGGCATCAACAAGGGTCTGAAGAGCAGTTATCTCAGCCCGAGACCGATCAACAATCCCACGAGCTACCCTTAGCTCGTCACGAAGAGATGTCAGAGATCTCTCGTTCTCAAGCTGAGCAAAGGCAAACTCAGCTCGATGCTTCGAGGCAGTGTCCACCATCTGGAGACGCCTATTCCGCTCATGTTCGAGATCGCCGCGTAACCCTTGCGTTACGCGATCAAAGAAGCTCTCGGGAACACACCGATCCACATGATCGTGTGGAGAGCGTCTTTCCTCCTCCTCCACCTCCATTAGAGGACTCTCGCGGTGGCCAGCGCTATCTAGTAGAGCAGCTGTTGAACCACCGCGACGTGAACGGACGTCGGACGAGTTATCTCGTCCGGTGGCGCGGCTATCCCCCGTCCTGGGATACTTGGGAGCCTCGCTCCCAACTGATGGATGACGTACTGGGTCTGGTTGAGCAGTACGACGCGGCACATCCTGTGCCGCAGAAGGACCGCCGGAGAAAGTCTTCCCGGCACGGTCGTAAAGGATTTCAGGTTGTCAATCCCTTCGTACATCTCACTGTAGATACGTACGCGCCACCACGGGCTATTAGGGAGGTAAGCCTCCTTAGGTGCTCGTGCAGAGTTGTTCACACAACATGGGCACGGGTCTCCCCAGGAAAGACAGGGTAATCCTTTCTCCCTTGACAGACGATGCAGCTTATAGCGTGCACCTGTCGGGGTTCGCTTTTCAAACTTATCACGAGCTTTGATAAGTTTGTCGTTCCAAGCGTCACGACCTACATCCTCGAGATTATGGATGTAGGCGTTCCACGCCTGAAGTAGTGAGGGACCATCACGTTTGTGATTCCCACTGTACCATCGATGTCTGAAGAAAGCATCGATGAAGAACTCATGTTCAGCGCGATAGTCTTTCGCGCTGGGGTCAAGGTGATGAATCCTTGACGAATCGAACAATCGTGTTCGATAACGATCACTCGTCGTCGCCGACAAGTGATCCATGACAGATTTAGGAGGCATCCATGCCTTCTTTTCTGGAGCGAGACGCAACACATTGCGGTCCCGCTCTTCTTGCGACGTGCCGATAGAAGGACTGGCACCTCGCTGCGAAGTGGTGTCAATAGGAGAACCGACACCACTGTGAGCGCCCGAGTCTCGCGACCTCGAGCGCCTTCGCTTTGGCGATGGTTCATCTGACTCATCAGATGAACCAAAGATGCTGCGACGCAAAGCATCGTCCATGCCACGCTTGGCAGGCGGCTTGGATTCAATTGCCGTCGATACGGATCCGTCATCCGTATCAGGAGAGTACGAGACACCGAGCTCGTACTCTGTGAAGACACGAGTGTCTTCATGACCAGCGCCTGCATCACCAGGTGATACAGGCTGAGTCGATTCAGCAACCGATGGGACATCAGTTGCTATGTTTTCTGCTTCGGCGTCCGCACAGAGACGTGCGGACGCGCGCTCGGCGGCCTTGCTCGCGCACCGCATGGGCTTGTTAACCATGCGATGAACTGTTGGGAAGTGTACTCGGACCAACAAGTGCAGACCCTGTCCCAAATGATTTGGGACGAGTAACCATTTAGTCAATCAGTCACTAAAGTGACTGATGGTTAAGGGGGGGGTGATGTAACGGGGTGAATCGTTACATAACAATTTATAAGAAATTGTTAATAGAATATAACTATAAGAGTTATATTCTCAGAATATTGTCATAAGGACAATATTCTGTAGCACTTCCAAGTAGTTCCTAATTGGTTGATATAGGCCATTATATCAACCAACGAAGACGCGCCACGACAGACGCACGCAATGAGTGGTGAGCAGATAACTGATTTACACATTTGTATTTAGACATAGTTAGATGAAGATAAATAGTGATTTATTGCAGACATTAACTATTATAAATACAGTTCTACTTTTTACTCTAACCAAGTACTCGCTTCTTCTTACCGTCTTCCTCTGCACGTACGAGTGTACGTGAAGTTACGAGGCACCGCCTTATTCTGTTATCAGAATAAGTAGCTTGTACTGTCACCAGTACAAGCTTCAGGGTGCCCCGTTACATTCACGCTACGCGTGACGGCTACTCCCATTTGAGCAATGTCGAATGGGATGCGGTTGAACGGATGGGTTCGACCATGTGCATCCATGCTGTTAGTGTCATACTAGAGGCTCTCAATAGAGATGCCCAACATGCTACTATCGCCAAGTTCATTCAAAATGAACTTGACGCAGAACGCGAGAAAGTAGCCTTGCTTCACCAACAAGGTTCTCAACAAGCAGAGTTGTTGAGAGAACAAGGTGTTCAACAGTTTGAACTGTTGAGACAGCAGCAGGCTGCTGCTGGTGGGTTGATGCACTCGCGTCGACCCGAGACTTTGAAGATTGACATCTCCAAGTATAGGGGAGTCGAAGAGGACTCCCTCTTGAGATGGTTCGTCGAATTGGATGACGCCATAAGGGCGCGTCGCATCGACGACGGGGATATGCAAGTTGCATTTGACCAGTCAAATCTGGCAGGACGTGCCAAGACTTGGGCACTGGGGCTCAAGCTGCACGACCCATATGCGGTTGGGTCGTTGGAAGTCTTCAAGTCGCGGCTCAGACAAACGCCTGAACCGCCTAGAGCTGAGTTCAGAGCTCGAACCGAACTCTTGAAGCTCAAGCAAGGTAAGTGTGATGTCCACGCTTACGCGCAACATATACGACATCTTACGAGTTGTATAAGTTCCAATCCGGTGGATGAACACACGTTGGTTTCGGTGTTCGTGCAGGGTCTTGCGGATGGTCCCGTCAAGACTCACCTGTTCCGACTTGAACTAGATTCACTAGAACAAGCCATTTCAATTGCGGAACAGGAAGAATTCAGTCTGAGACAGGCTCGCGCCAGCTCGACATCATATCGTCAACCGAGACGATATGACAGCGGAGGTCCAGAGCCGATGAAACTCTGTCATGTAGAGAGCGAGAAGGCTCGCTCTACAGGCTACAAGAAGTTGCAGAAATGCAACAGATGTCAAAAGACAGGACACTACGCTTACGAGTGTAGTGCCCCTCGTCCAGTGTCTCGCAACACTGGGCGTAGTGACCGTCCACCCATGAGAAAGGGGCAGGGACGCGGGTACGCTGTTGGTGCAAAGACGCAACAACGGGATGGACCGTCAAAAAACGGACAGGATCAGTAGGTGCGGAGCACCTAACTGGTCCAGTAACGTCAAGAGAATTTGTAGGCCTCTTGATGAAGTTTGCTTCCAACACACAAACGTTGTGCGTTGCTGCTCTAGGTAATGAGATCTCACTCATTACCTTGAAACTCGAAGTGACAAATGAGTTGTCCCTTCGAGCTCTAGTCGATTGTGGGGCGTCCAACAATTTTGTGCGACGCCAATCGCTAGAAGATGGTCACTTTAAGTTCAGTGAATGTGACACACCTCCTACGAGGATGACGGTACGTCTTGCGACAGGCGCATCCGTAACCATCATGAAGCGTATAGTGAAGATCCACTATACGCCAAAATGTACCCAATATGACGATGACTTAATCGTATTGGATTTGGATGACAAATTTGATGTCATCCTTGGAATACAGTGGCTCAGAAGGTACGAACCACGAGTAAACTGGCAACATCGAACAGTAACGATGCCTGCCGCTTGTTCATCAGATGGCCATCTGATGAACGTTTTGGAGCGTTCACAAGCGTGTGGATGTACTACGAGTGAGTGCGATGGCCTCACTTGTGGTACGGTCGTTAGTACGACTGCACAAAACCTTAGTGTGACAAACGGTTACACTTCGGAGCTAGGTTCCTGCGGCTGTGAGGAAACACAGGCTGCGCCGAAGGTCCACCCAACGAATAAGTCGATTGGACTGGGACAAAGATGTATCCTTAGCGGGGAACATCTAGAAGAGAAACAATCGATCGCTCAGGTTAAGCGAAACGATAATCCTAGATCGACTGGAGTCTTTCGCAGAGGATCTCGCTGTGGTTGCGCAACCCCAGCTAGAGGAAGTAAAGAGAATTAGTCCCAAGATTACAAATACGGCGGAAATAAGTTCCCCGAAACCCGCGGGAATAAGTCCCCGGGAAATAAGTCCTTCGAGGCCTGAGGGAATAAGTCACCAGGAAATGACAGAGACATTGAATGTCATAGTCAATAACGGATCAAGTGTAGGCGCTTATACACTTGATCTGATTGCGCCTCCGAAGTTGACTTCGGAGATCACTCAGTTGTCAACGCTCGAACATAAAAGATTCTTGCGTGATCTGCGTAGTGGCAAAGTCAAGCAGATCTGCGTACTCGTCACTGACGACGAGGACGTCGCCGACATAAGGTCAGCAACAGTGTTCACTGAGAACGAGAGAGTTCTCAGTAGTTCATCTATGGACGAGAGTGTCCTAGATGAAAAGACACGAATTGAGCGATATGACTCCCAATCATGGGAATCGCTCAAGAAAAATCCTCTCTATGAAGATTTGGTTGAATTCAAGGATGTATTCCCTAAAACGGTTCCGTGCGAATTACCGAAGGATAAAGGTATTTGACACGAGGTCGAGCTTAAACCAGGCTCGAAGTACTGTGTCATGAAGCATTGGCCACTGCCTCGTGAACAAGTACTTGCGATCGACAAGTTCTTTGCCGATCGTTTAGCTGCGGGCCATGCGAGGGAATCAACTTCTCCACATAGCTCTCCGACCTTTTGTGTGAGAAAAGCAACAGGAGGGTGGCGGATAGTGCATGCATTTAACAAGTTGAATGCTGCAACGGTACCGGATCAGACGCCGATACCGAGGAAGGACGTAATCATTGATGGTATGTCAAAGAGCACCATCTTTTCGTCCATGGATTTGATGGATGGCTTCTATCAAATCCTTATGCGAGAACGGGACATACCCTATACCGCAGTTAACACGCCTAGCGGCATGCTATGGGAATGGCTAGTGATGCCACAAGGGCTCAGTAATGCCCCTGCCACGTTCAACAGATGTGTATCACATCTGTTGAGGCCAGTACGAGAATTCGCGCCGAGTTATTTCGATGACGTATTCATCCATAGTCGAGCTATGGATGGAAAGTCGGACGTTGAGGTTCACAAGTACCACGTCCGACAAGTTCTTACAATCATGCGAAAGCATCAATTGTATGCAAACCTCAAGAAGTGTATATTTGCAGCAAGCGAAATACCACTTCTTGGGTGCATCGTTGGTAAGAACGGTGTACGTCCTGATCCCGAAAAGATTAAGGCGATCACCGACTGGCCCGTGCCGGTCGATGTCAAAGGTCTTCGAAAATTCCTTGGGCTAGCGGCGTATTTGCATAAGTATTCACGCAATTACGCCGAGATGACTGTACACCTCTCTCGTTTGTTGAAAAAGAACGAGAGGTGGTTATGGAACGCTGAATGTCAACGCTCCTTTGAGGGTATCAAGCAGAGCTTGATACAATCCCCAGTCCTAGCAATAGCCGATCAGGACAGGCCATTTCATGTGGTCTGTGATGCCAGCGATTTCGCAATCGGCTGTGCATTAATGCAGTACGATCTTGAAGGCGTTGAACGCGTCGTCTGCTATCAGTCGCGTCAGCTGCAACCAGCTGAGCGGAACTATCCAGTGCATGACAAGGAACTCCTTGCCATGAAGTATGCACTCGCGAAGTTCAGAGTCTATCTATTAGGAGATAGACCCTTCGTTGTTTACACTGACCATGCGTCCTTACGCACGGCAGTGAACAGCCCGCACCTTTCACAACGAATGGCGCGGTGGTTGTCATTCTTTGCAGAATACAACTTTACGGTTGAGTACAAACCAGGACGACTTCATGTCGTCGCTGATGCACTCTCACGTCGTCCCGACTTTGAAACAGTCGCGAAACCCAACAGTGAGACAGTCACTGTTGCGGTTATGACGTCCTCAGTCCCATCTACAACGTTGCATGATGATGTGAGGCGGGCATATGCCCAATATGGTGAGATTGTGCAGTTGTTGACACATCTCTCACAACCATCTCGAGAATCGTTGAAACGATTGTAGTCTGCGTATCGATCTGCATCAGATCGATACACTACTCGCAACGGCTTAATGTATTATACAGCCGTTACTGGTGACTCACCACGTGTTGTCATCCCAGATGGTACTGATATTCTCTTGCGGATCATGTTCGAGTATCACGATGCTCCTATAGGAGGACATCGTGGCCGGGAGAAAACATATCTCACGGTGAGTCGAGACTTTTACTAGCCCCGCCAGTATCAGTTTGTGCGAAAGTATGTTCGCGCATGCGAAGTCTGCCAACGAGTGAAGTCAAGTCCTTCACTACGTGCACCTTTACAGCCTCTACCGGTTCCGGCTGAGTGCTGGAAATCCGTCTCAATGGATTTTGTCTTCGGGTTACCCAAAGACGCACGCGGGAATACGGGTATTCTCGTATTTGTTGACAGATTCAGCAAAATGGTACACCTTGTGGCTGTACCAGAGACAATCACGGCAAGTGGCTGTGCTTGTGTCTTTATTGACACCATCTTCCGACTTCATGGGTTTCCCCGTGAACTCGTATCAGACAGAGATCCACGCTTCACTACTGATTTCTGCCGTTCCGTGTTCAGATCACTCGCAACGCGCTTGAAGATGTCGACATCTGATCATCCAGAGTCAGATGGTTCAACGGAACAAGCCAATCGTGTCCTCGAAGAGATACTTCGAGGATACGTACACTCCTTTAAGAGTTGGAGTGAGTTTTGCCAATGGTAGAGTTTGCCATTAACAACTCGGTGCATGCGTCCACGACACATACACCGTTTTACGTGAATGGCTTGCGCCATCCGCGTGTACCCACCTTACTAGAGTGTAACTCTGGTTTAAGGGGGGAGGGACTCGCGCGAGCAAAAACCGATTTGGTTCACGCTCATCACGCTCTGACGAAGACGTCATTGCGTCAGATATCGATAACATCGATATCGAAGAAGATGATGCCAGTGAGAGCGAGGAAGCCCTCACTGAAGAAAAGATTGATGTTGCTGCAGTGCACTCACAGTGCACTATAGCTAACGAGTCATCAGATGAGTTCATACTGGCTCGTGAAACGGTAGTCCGTTTTGTGCAAGACTCCATCGCCGAAGCGGTGGATAAGCAAAAGCAAAACGCTGACAAGAATGGAAGGGCAAACACTCTTTTATTTAATAAAGGTGACTTAGTCCTACAGTCTACGGTTAATCTACCAAAGCATGTAGTGACTAACTTGGGTAGCAGTAAACTACTACCCAAGTACATCGGCCCATTTCGTGTATTGCACCGCCGAGGCAATGCATACACAATCGAGTTGCCACGTAAGATGCGCACGTATCCCACGTTTTACGTTGGTCGGCTTAAGCCGTACCATCAGTACGCTGCTTCTTCCGATGAAGAACGCCCTTGCGCTCAAGCATCTCGCAGAGAGCCTTGTGCTCCCGATGGTGGGCATCGACAAGGGTTTGAAGAGCAGTTATCTCAGCCCGAGACCGATCAACAATCCCACGAGCTACCCTTAGCTCGTCACGCAGAGATGTCAGAGATCTCTCGTTCTCAAGCTGAGCAAATGCAAACTCAGCTCGATGCTTCGAGACAGCTTCCGCCAGTTGGAGACGCCTGTCCCGCTCATGTTCGAGATCGCCGCGTAACCCTTGCGTTACGCGATCAAAGAAGCTCTCGGGAACACACCGATCCACATGATCGTGTGGATAGCGTCTTCCCTCCTCCTCCACCTCCATTAGAGGACTCTCGCGGTGTCCAGCGCTATCTGGTTGAGCAGCTGTTGAACCACCGCGACGTGAACGGACGTCGGACGAGTTATCTCGTCCGGTGGCGTGGCTATCCCCCGTCCTGGGATACTTGGGAGCCTCGCTCCCAACTGATGGATGACGTACTGGGTCTGGTTGAGCAGTACGACGCGGCACATCCTGTGCCGCAGAAGGACCGCCGGAGAAAGTCTTCCCGGCACGGTCGTAAAGGATTTCAGGTTGTCAATCCCTTCGTACATCTCACTGTAGATACGTACGCGCCACCACGGGCTATTAGGGAGGTAAGCCTCCTTAGGTGCTCGTGCAGAGTTGTTCACACAACATGGGCACGGGTCTCCCCAGGAAAGACAGGGTAAACCACCCTCCTTTGACAGACGATGCAGCTTATAGCGTGCACCTGTCGGGGTTCGCTTTTCAAACTTATCACGAGCTTTGATAAGTTTGTCGTTCCAAACGTCACGACCTACATCCTCAAGGTTATGGATGTAGGCGTTCCACGCCTGAAGTAGTGAGGGACCATCACGTTTGTGATTCCCACTGTACCATCGATGTCTAAAGAAAGCATCGATGAAGAATCCGTTCTCAGCGCGAAAGTTTTTCGCACTGGGGTCAAGGTGATGGATCCTTGACGAATCGAACAACCGTGTTCGATAACGATCACTCGTCGTCACCGACAAGTGATCCATGACAGATTTGGGAGGCATCCATGCCTTCTTTTCGGGAGCGAGACGCAACACATTGCGGTCCCGCTCTTCTTGCGACGTGCCGATAGAAGGACTGGCACCTCGCTGCGAAGTGGTGTCAATAGGAGAACCGACACCACTGTGAGCGCCCGAGTCTCGCGACCTCGAGCGCCTTCGCTTTGGCGATGGTTCATCTGATTCATCAGATGAACCAAAGATGCTGCGGCGCATAGCATCATCCATGCCACGCTTGGTAGGCGGCTTGGTTTCGATCGCCGTCGATACGGATCCGTCTTCCGTATCAGGAGAGTACGAGTCACCGAGCTCGTAATCTGTGAAGACATGAGTGTCTTCATGACCAGCGCCTGCATCACCAAGCGACACAGGCTAGGTCGCTTCAGCAACCGATGAGACATCAGTTGCTGTGGTTTCTGCTTCGGCGTCCGCACAGAGACGTGCGGACGCGCTCTCGGCGGCCTTGCTCGCGCATCGCATGGGCTTGTTAACCATGCGATGAGATGTTGGAAAGTGGACTCGGACCAACAAGTACAAACCCCGTCCCAAATGATTTGGGACGAGTATCCATTTAGTCAATCAGTCACTAAAGTGACTGATGGTTAAGGGGGGGTGATGTAACGGGGCGAATCGTTACACAACATTTTAAAAGAAATTGCTAATAGAATTTAACGATAAGAGTTATTTTCTCAGAATATTGTCATAAGGACAAATATTCTGTAGCACTTACGAGTAGTTCCTAATTGGTTGATATAGGCCACTGTATCAACCGACGAAGACGCGCCACGACAGACGCACGCAATGAGTGGTGAGCAGATAACTGATTTACACATTTGTATTTAGACATAGTTAGATGAAGATAAATAGTGATTTATTGCAGACATTAACTATTATAAATACAGTTCTACTTTTTACTTTAACCAAGTACTCGCTTCTTCTTACCGTCTTCCTCTGCACGTACGAGTGTACGTGAAGTCACGAGGCACCGCCTTATTCTGTCATCAGAATAAGTAGATTGTACTGTCACCAGTACAAGCTTCAGGGTGCCCCGTTACATTAACGGCGTTTGGAAACTCCTCGATACTAACATGTAGATGCATGAGTCGGCTGCGTACCGCAAACTGCGCGTCGTAATATTTCGGTGCAATCTTCAATATTGCTGTCTACAAGAGTGACACAGCAGCGTATTACGGGTTTCTATTGAAGAAAGAAGTCGTCGAGCGAGATTTATGCAAATTTCGGCAATGCTCAGCCGAGTCCGGCTGTTCCATGTCGACTTATTTGCTTTCATCGTGAAGCACAAGCTGAGACTGTAACATCGACAGTGGGGAGGTCATCTTTGACGTGGAAAAGAAGAATGACGTTGTTATTGTGCGGGTTCACAATCGCGAAGGTGTTAATCTATCACAGGACTTGCTGGTAACGGTCTAGCGCAGAGCAAAAACTTAAGTGAGTCAAGACGTGCAACAGGGCACGCTGATGACCTTTCACAAAAGGTTGGCCCTATCGTATCATGACACGATTCTATGCATGGCAAGAATCCAGCCTCCGGTACACAGCTGACGCGAGGTCCTAACGAAGTTTATAATGCTGCTTCCATATCATCTGTCTTTATTCAGTTTAGTTAGATTAATGACAAGACATTTGACTTTGGCTATGATACACTACAATCATAGTCAGAACGTGAAAAGGAAATTTTGTACACAACTGGTTCTGTTGATCAGTTGTTTCGAAGCTACATGTAACGTGTTCAATTATGCAGTGAGCGATTAAACGAAAGCTCTTTCATAAGCACACTGTAAGTAGGTTTCTGCCTTTGCTGTGTCTTGTACTTTTACAGCTTTTATGCAAGTCGGTAGCCGGTAAAGATGGTATGAAGGCCACTTATACTTGCACGCTCCTATTCTTCCGATTAAAAGGACATCAGGATTGCACATGAGGTTATGCAACATGATCACCTTTTTAAAATTGAGATTCACCCAAGCCAAGCTTTTTACCAATGACACTATAGTACCCAAAACATCTGTGTTTGCTGTCTATTAGAAATGAATAACCATAGATAGGACACGTAAAACGGATTATATGATCTGTAAGCTGTTGCCACATGGCCTTTCTCATATTACTAAGCTGCTTGACAAATAATTGCCTTATTCCCTAGCCGTCAAAGCTGTTCATACAAATGTTGGTTGCAAGTGAAAATGTGACACCATACAGACAAGCAACCTCGATGAAATGTCATGCTGACGAAACGCATTTGCCCTTTCACTACAAGGACGGCATATATACTACCTGATTGTAAGTAACACATACGTATGCTATCTAGCGATCTTTTCTGTTGTGAAAAGGTATTGTGCGGATAAACAACCCAAGGCAAGCATCCCTCCGCAACTAGAAAAGGTCAGGTTGGACTCTTCTTCTGGTACCGATGATTTATTAAACCATCCCTTTTTAAAGATTCACCCCTTCCACTACAAAACACCATATGTACTGATTAAAATATGTATTTGTACACACATGTACATCTAACATTTGATCGGAAGGCCGAATCAACTGATGAGTTGAGGTGACTCAATACGATGTAATGGGGTAGCTCAGATAAAAATGGGAGGAGTCTCGGAGTCGTCCACATGGTAATCATTAAAAGTAATATAATGAGATGGCGAGAGAAACGAAACAACCATTAGCTGCAACAATCACCTACGTTCGGAACAAGAAGCCGATAATATCCATATTTTAAATGTGCTATAATCAAAGTGATCAAGGTCTACTGATACCCGTGGCAGATTTTCGGCAATGTCATCCGCGTCCATGCTTCCACTCTATCCAATTTGGCGGTACGAACGAATTTCATTTCGCTATTATAATGAGGCTAATTATAAATTAATCTTACATGGTGATAGTTGTGTGCGTAATGAAAGTCAAGAATCTTTTCGGAGCCTCGCACACAAGTTTAACGCCCACTTTTTCTTATTCCTGATGGCCTTTTTAAAAATCGGCGAGTGCAGCTTCCATTGTAAAGTACTTTATTGCCATACGCAGCTTTACGTTTTTGCTTGCATCAACGTCGATCTTGAGCAATTCGTCTTTTCGCTTAAGCGTGTTTGCGTTTTCTGCTGCAAGGTGAGTAATTGGACTTGGGCTAAATCTTGGGTTTTCTGTGTGGTACGTTTTATATAGCAATGCGGATGTTACCCGCCATCGTAATGTTCTTTTTAATCACTAAAGTTGCATTGTGTACGCCTAGGGGCTCTTTACAGTCGAGAAGGCGCAATAGAGTAACTAGTGGTTCGGAGTGAGAGCAATATAAGAAATTCAGTCAATTACTTATAGTAGTCGTATTAACAATCCCAATGTAATTATAGAGTATCGGAGTACCCAGAGTATAAAATCTGCAGGTCCACAGTACAACATGACTTATTGAAATTTATCAAGACAGACTTGGTAAAATCAGCACTTTCTTAGCAAATTTCCTGATTAAATTATGTTTCCTTCTGGTACTGCTAGCTCTTTATGTAACGGGGTGAATCGTTACATAACAATTTATAAGAAATTGTTAATAGAATATAACTATAAGAGTTATATTCTCAGAATATTGTCATAAGGACAATATTCTGTAGCACTTCCAAGTAGTTCCTAATTGGTTGATATAGGCCATTATATCAACCAACGAAGACGCGCCACGACAGACGCACGCAATGAGTGGTGAGCAGATAACTGATTTACACATTTGTATTTAGACATAGTTAGATGAAGATAAATAGTGATTTATTGCAGACATTAACTATTATAAATACAGTTCTACTTTTACTCTAACCAAGTACTCGCTTCTTCTTACCGTCTTCCTCTGCACGTACGAGTGTACGTGAAGTTACGAGGCACCGCCTTATTCTGTTATCAGAATAAGTAGCTTGTACTGTCACCAGTACAAGCTTCAGGGTGCCCCGTTACACCTGGTAGCACTTCGTAGTCCGTCCAAGGACCGCGTTCACATCCAACATGAATATGTTGGATGATGAAGATGACCAAAGCTTTCACGCTACGCGTGACGGCTACTCCCATTTGAGCAATGTCGAATGGGATGCGGTTGAACGAATGGGTTCGACCATGTGCATCCATGCTGTTAGTGTCATGCTAGAGGCTCTCAATAGAGATGCCCAACATGCTACTATCGCCAAGTTCATTCAAAATGAACTTGACGCAGAACGCGAGAAAGTAGCCTTGCTTCACCAACAAGGTTCTCAACAAGCAGAGTTGTTGAGAGAACAAGGTGTTCAACAGTTTGAACTGTTGAGACAGCAGCAGGCTGCTGCTGGCGGGTCGATGCACTCGCGTCGGCCCGAGACTTTGAAGATTGACATCTCAAAGTATAGGGGGGTCGAAGAAGACTCCCTCTTGAGATGGTTCGTCGAATTGGATGACGCCATAAGGGCGCGTCGCATCGACGACGGGGATATGCAAGTTGCATTTGCCCAGTCAAATCTGGCAGGACGTGCCAAGACTTGGGCACTGGGGCTCAAGCTGCACGACCCATATGCGTTTGGGTCGTTGGAAGTCTTCAAGTCGCGGCTCAGACAAACGTTTGAACCGCCTAGAGCTGAGTTCAGAGCTCGAACCGAACTCTTGAAGCTCAAGCAGGGTAAGCGTGATGTGCACGCTTACGCTCAACATATACGACATCTCACGAGTTGTATAAGTTCCAATCCGGTGGATGAACACACGTTGGTTTCGGTGTTCATGCAGGGTCTTGCGGATGGTCCCGTCAAGACTCACCTGTTCCGGCTTGAACTAGATTCACTAGAACAAGCCATTTCAATTGCGGAGCAGGAAGACTTCAGTCTGAGACAGGCTCGCGCCAGCTCGACATCATATCGTCAACCGAGACGATATGACAACGGAGGTCCAGAGCCGATGGAACTCTGTTATGTAGAGAGCGAGAAGGCTCGCTCTACAGGCTACAAGAAGTTGCAGAAATGCAACAGATGTCAAAAGACAGGACACTACGCTTACGAGTGTAGTGCCCCTCGTCCAGTGTCTCGCAACACTGGGCGTAGTGACCGTCCACCCATGAGAAAGGGGCAGGGACGCGGGTACGCTGTTGGTGCAAAGACGCAACAACGGGATGGACCGTCAAAAAACGGACAGGATCAGTAGGTGCGGAGCACCTAACTGGTCCAGTAACGTCAAGAGAATTTGTAGGCCTCTTGATGAAGTTTGCTTCCAACACACAAACGTTGTGCGTTGCTGCTCTAGGTAATGAGATCTCACTCATTACCTTGAAACTCGAAGTGACAAATGAGTTGTCCCTTCGAGCTCTAGTCGATTGTGGGGCGTCCAACAATTTTGTGCGACGCCAATCGCTAGAAGATGGTCACTTTAAGTTCAGTGAATGTGACACACCTCCTACGAGGATGACGGTACGTCTTGCGACAGGCGCATCCGTAACCATCATGAAGCGTATAGTGAAGATCCACTATACGCCAAAATGTACCCAATATGACGATGACTTAATCGTATTGGATTTGGATGACAAATTTGATGTCATCCTTGGAATACAGTGGCTCAGAAGGTACGAACCACGAGTAAACTGGCAACATCGGACAGTAACGATGCCTGCCGCTTGTTCATCAGATGGCCATCTGATGAACGTTTTGGAGAGTCCACAAGCGTGTGGATGTACTACGAGTGAGTGCGATGGCCTCACTTGTGGTACGGTCGTTAGTACGACTGCACAAAACCTTAGTGTACCAAACGGTTACACTTCGGAGCAAAGTTCCGGCGGCTGTGAGGAAACACAGGCTGCGCCGAAGGTCCACCACTCGAATAAGTCGGGTGGACTGGGACAAAGATGTATCCCTAGAGGGGAACATCTAGAAGAGAAACAATCGATCGCTCAGGTTAAGCGAAACGATAATCCTAGATCGACTGGAGAGTCTTTCGTGGAGGATCTCGCTGTGGTTGCGCAACCCCAGCTAGAGGAAGTAAAGGGAATAAGTCCCAAGATTACAAATACGGCGGAAATAAGTTCCCCGAAACCCGCGGGAATAAGTCCCCGGGAAGACGAAGGAATAAGTCCTTCGAAGCCTGAGGGAATAAGTCCCCAGGAAATGACAGAGACATTGAATGTCATAGTCAATAACGGATCATGTGTAGGCGCTTATACACTTGATCTGATTGCGCCTCCGAAGTTAACTTCGGAGATCACTCAGTTGCCAACGCTCGAACATAAAAGATTCTTGCGTGATCTGCGTAGTGGCAAAGTCAAGCAGATCTGCATACTCGTCGCTGAAGACGAGTATGTAACCGACATAAGGTCAGCAACAGTGTTTACTGAGAACGAGAGAGTTCTCAGTAGTTCATCTATGGACGAGAGTGTCCTAGATGAAAAGACACGAATTGAGCGATATGAGTCCCAATCATGGGAATCGCTCAAGGAAAATCCTCTCTATGAAGATTTGGTTGAATTCAAGGATGTATTCCCTGAAACTGTTCCGTGCGAATTACCGAAGGGTAAAGGTATTCGACACGAAGTCGAGCTTAAACCAGGCTCGAAGTACTGTGTCATGAAGCAGTGGCCACTGCCTCGTGAACAAGTACTTGCGATCGACAAGTTCTTTGCCGATCGTTTAGCAGCGGGCCATGTGAGGGAATCAACTTCCCCACATAGCTCTCCGACCTTCTGTGTGCGAAAAGCAACAGGAGGGTGGCGGATAGTGCACGCGTTTAACAAATTGAACGCTGCAACGGTACCGGCTCAGACGCCGATACCGAGGAAGGACGTAATCATTGATGGTATGTCAAAGAGTACCATCTTTTCGTCCATGGATTTGATGGATGGCTTCTATCAAATCCTAATGCGGGAACGGGATATACCCTATACCGCAGTTAGCACGCCTAGCGGCATGCTCTGGGAATGGCTAGTAATGCCACAAGGGCTCAGTAATGCCCCTGCCACGTTCAACAGGTGTGTATCACATCTGTTGAGGCCAGTACGAGAATTCGCGCCGAGTTATTTCGATGACGTATTCATCCATAGTCGAGCTATGGATGGAAAGTCGGACGTTGAGGTTCACAAGTACCACGTCCGACAAGTTCTTACAATCATGCGAAAGCATCAATTGTATGCAAACCTCAAGAAGTGTATATTTGCAGCAAGCGAAATACCACTTCTTGGGTGCATCGTTGGTAAGAACGGTGTACGTCCTGATCCCGAAAAGATTAAGGCGATCACCGACTGGCCCGTGCCGGTCGATGTCAAAGGTCTTCGAAAATTCCTTGGGCTAGCGGCGTATTTGCATAAGTATTCACGCAATTACGCCGAGATGACTGTACACCTCTCTCGTTTGTTGAAAAAGAACGAGAGGTGGTTATGGAACGCTGAATGTCAACGCTCCTTTGAGGGTATCAAGCAGAGCTTGATACAATCCCCAGTCCTAGCAATAGCCGATCAGGACAGGCCATTTCATGTGGTCTGTGATGCCAGCGATTTCGCAATCGGCTGTGCATTAATGCAGTACGACCTTGAAGGCGTTGAACGCGTCGTCTGCTATCAGTCGCGTCAGCTGCAACCAGCTGAGCGGAACTATCCAGTGCATGACAAGGAACTCCTTGCCATGAAGTATGCACTCGCGAAGTTCAGAGTCTATCTATTAGGAGATAGACCCTTCGTTGTTTACACTGACCATGCGTCCTTACGCACGGCAGTGAACAGCCCGCACCTTTCACAACGAATGGCGCGGTGGTTGTCATTCTTTGCAGAATACAACTTTACGGTCGAGTACAAACCAGGACGACTTAATGTCGTCGCTGATGCACTCTCACGTCGTCCCGACTTTGAAACAGTCGCGAAACCCAACAGTGAGACAGTCACTGTTGCGGTTATGACGTCCTCAGTTCTATCTACAACGTTGTATGATGATGTGAGGCGGGCATACGCCCAAGATGGTGAGATAGTGAAGTTGTTGTCACATCTCTCCCAACCATCTCGAGAATCGTTGAAACGATTGTCGTCTGCGTATCGATCTGCATCAGATCGATACACTACTCGTAACGGTTTACTGTACTATACAGCCGTTTCTGGTGACACACCACGTGTTGTCATTCCAGATGATATTGATCTGCGTTTGCGGATCATGTTCGAGTATCACGATGCTCCTATAGGAGGACATCGTGGCCGAGAGAAAACATATCTCACGGTGAGTCGAGACTTTTACTGGCCCCGCCAGTATCAGTTTGTGCGAAAGTATGTTCGCGCATGCGAAGTCTGCCAACGAGTGAAGTCAAGTCCTTCACTGCGTGCACCTTTACAGCCTCTACCGGTTCCGGCTGAGTGCTGGGAATCCATCTCAATGGATTTCGTCTTCGGGTTACCCAAAGACGCACGCGGGAATACGGGTATTCTCGTATTTGTTGACCCAGATTCAACAATAGCTGAAGAAATTAATAATGATTCAGCAAAATGGTACACCTTGTGGCTGTACCAGAGACAATCACGGCAAGTGGCTGTGCTTGTGTCTTTATTGACACCATCTTCCGACTTCATGGGTTGCCCCGTGAACTCGTATCAGACAGAGATCCACGATTCACTGCTGATTTCTGGCGTTCCGTGTTCAGATCACTCGCAACGCGCTTGAAGATGTCAACATCTGATCATCCAGAGTCAGATGGTCAGACGGAACGTGCCAATCGTGTCCTTGAAGAGATACTTCGAGGATACGTACACTCCTTTAAGAGTTGGAGTGAGTTTTTGCCGATGGTAGAGTTTGCCATCAACAACTCGGTGCATGCGTCCACGACACATACACCGTTTTACGTGAATGGCTTGCGCCATCCGCGTGTACCCACCTTACTAGAGTGTAAGTCTGGTTTAAGGGAGGGACTCGCGCGAGCAAAAACCGATTTGGTTCACGCTCATCACGCTCTGACGAAGAAGTCATTGCGTTTGATGCCGATATCGATAACATCGATATCGAAGAAGATGATGCCAGTGAGAGTGCGGAAGCCCTCACTGAAGACAATGATCCCAGTGAGAGTGCGGAAGCCCTCACTGAAGAAAAGGTTGTTGTCGCTGCAGTGCGCTCACAGCACACTGAAGCTAACGAGTCATCAGATGAGTTCATACTGGCTCGTGAAACGGTAGTCCGTTTTGTGCAAGACTCCATCGCCGAAGCGGTGGATAAGCAAAAGCAAAACGCTGACAAGAATGGAAGGGCAAACACTCTTTTATTTAATAAAGGTGACTTAGTCCTACTGTCTACGGTTAATCTACCAAAGCATGTAGTGACTAACTTGGGTAGCAGTAAACTACTACCCAAGTACATTGGCCCATTTCGTGTATTGCACCGCCTAGGCAATGCATACACGATCGAGTTACCACGTAAGATGCGAACGCATCCCACGTTTTACGTTGGTCGGCTTAAGCCGTACCATCAGTACGCTGCTTCTTCCGATGAAGAACGCCCTTGCGCTCAAGCATCTCGCAGAGAGCCTTGTGCTCCCGATGGTGGGCATCAACAAGGGTCTGAAGAGCAGTTATCTCAGCCCGAGACCGATCAACAATCCCACGAGCTACCCTTAGCTCGTCACGAAGAGATGTCAGAGATCTCTCGTTCTCAAGCTGAGCAAATGCAAACTCAGCTCGATGCTTCGAGACAGCTTCCGCCAGTTGGAGACGCCTATTCCGCTCATGCTCGAGATCGTCGCGTAACCCTTGCGTTACGCGATCAAAGAAGCTCTCGGGAACACACCGATCCACATGATCGTGTGGATAGCGTCTTCCCTCCTCCTCCACCTCCATTAGAGGACTCTCGCGGTGTCCAGCGCTATCTGGTTGAGCAGCTGTTGAACCACCGCGACGTGAACGGACGTCGGACGAGGTAACTCGTCCGGTGGCGCGGCTATCCCCCGTCCTGGGATTCTTGGGAGCCCCGCTCCCAATTGGTGGTTGACGTACTGGGTCTGGTCGAGCAGTACGACGCGACACATCCTGTGCCGCAGAAGGACCGCCGGAGAAAGTCTTCCCGGCACGGTCGTAAAGGGATTTCAGGTTGTCAATCCCTTCGTACATCTCAGTAGAGACACGTACGCGCCACCACGGGCTGGTAAGGAGGTAAGCCTCCTTAGGTGCTCGTGCAGAGTTGTTCACACAACATGGGCACGAGTCTCCCCAAGAGAGGCAGGGTAATCCTTTCTCCCTTGACAGACGATGCAGCTTGTAGCGTGCACCTGTCGGGGTTCGCTTTTCAAACTTATCACGAGCTTTGATAAGTTTGTCGTTCCAAGCGTCACGACCTACATCCTCGAGATTATGGATGTAGGCGTTCCACGCCTGAAGTAGTGAGGGACCATCACGTTTGTGATTCCCACTGTACCATCGATGTCTGAAGAAAGCATCGATGAAGAACTCATGTTCAGCGCGATAGTCTTTCGCGCTGGGGTCAAGGTGATGAATCCTTGACGAATCGAACAATCGTGTTCGATAACGATCACTCGTCGTCGCCGACAAGTGATCCATGACAGATTTAGGAGGCATCCATGCCTTCTTTTCTGGAGCGAGACGCAACACATTGCGGTCCCGCTCTTCCTGCGACGTGCCGACAGAAGTACTGGCACCTCGCTGCGAAGTGGTGTCCATTGGAGAACCGACACCACTATTAGCGCCCGAGTCTCGCGACCTCGAGCGCCTTCGCTTTGGCGATGGTTCATCTGACTCATCAGATGAACCAAAGATGCTGCGACGCAAAAGCATCGTCCATGCCACGCTTGGCAGGCGGCTTGGATTCAATTGCCGTCGATACGGATCCGTCATCCGTATCAGGAGAGTACGAGACACCGAGCTCGTACTCTGTGAAGACACGAGTGTCTTCATGACCAGCGCCTGCATCACCAGGTGATACAGGCTGAGTCGATTCAGCAACCGATGGGATATCAGTTGCTGTAGTTTCTGCTTCGGCGTCCGCACAGAGACGTGCAGACGCGCTCTCGGCGGCCTTGCTCGCGCATCGCATGGGCTTGTTTACCATGCGATGAGATGTTGGAAAGTGGACGCGGACCAACAAGTGCAAACCCCGTCCCAAATGATTTGGGACGAGTATCCATTTAGTCAATCAGTCACTAAAGTGACTGATGGTTAAGGGGGTGATGTAACGGGGTGAATCGTTACATAACAATTTATAAGAAATTGTTAATAGAATATAACTATAAGAGTTATATTCTCAGAATATTGTCATAAGGACAATATTCTGTAGCACTTACGAGTAGTTCCTAATTGGTTGATATAGGCCATTATATCAACCAACGAAGACGCGCCACGACAGACGCACGCAATGAGTGGTGAGCAGATAACTGATTTACACATTTGTATTTAGACATAGTTAGATGAAGATAAATAGTGATTTATTGCAGACATTAACTATTATAAATACAGTTCTACTTTTTACTCTAACCAAGTACTCGCTTCTTCTTACCGTCTTCCTCTGCACGTACGAGTGTACGTGAAGTTACGAGGCACCGCCTTATTCTGTTATCAGAATAAGTAGCTTGTACTGTCACCAGTACAAGCTTCAGGGTGCCCCGTTACACTTTAAGCGGTCGTTCTATTGAGTGTAGTTTTTAACACAAATTCTGCAACAAAGAGATGATCGAAAGCGAACACTTGATAAAAAAAATCGCCGGATGTGGCTAAGGTTATACCTTGAGGCTTATCCATCGACATTGAATTTGTTTGCGCTCCATAGAAATACTAACGAGCGACGAGATCATCGAATTTGCCAGACTTGTATTTTATTCCGTGCCGGTGAGCTCAAGCATTTATCACATTCCATCCGACTTTGCATCTTGATGCACCCGTCAACATTCGGGCTTACGTAATTCAATCACTTAAGCTTCTCCAGTGACTCTATCCACACGCACGGCTTAATTCTTCAACACAATAGCGCTAATTAAAACCAAAACACGATAGTACAAAACTGAAACATGTCAAGATTCTGCTGCGTGCACAGTGACACAAACAAGTTTCACCGTCGTTCGCTAAAAAACACGTCACTATTTCAAGAACGGCAGGTAATTGATTCAGTATCGGGAACCACGGAAAAAAGATGTAGTGGCAGCTTGATGACATGCATTTTCTATCCGTCTGTAAAAAATAAAAATGTGCTGCTGAATCTCCAGCTTGCTACAAGTTGTCTCTTATTTTAAAAAATTCATCCTTTCTTTTGGTGACATGACTGCTTGACTGTTGTACATGTAGGTGCTCCATTGGGTATAGAAGGAATCGTAAAGGATAGAGATATGGTGCTTCATCTTTCCTTTTAAGTGAAACGCTTGTGGGTATGACCGTCGGCCTCGCATTCACGGCCATCTACTCCACCTTATGGTGCATCGTAGTATACCTTGTTGCATGTAGTTGTCGAGATAAGGCATTTGGCTGTTGATGGCACGTTATATGCTTGGTCAGTAGATCGTCTTTACCCGCTTGGGGTTAGTGCTGTTTCTTGGCGCTTGCATTTGAACATAATCAGGTGAGGAGAAAAGGAAAGTTGGAGAAATTTGACACAACTCGAGTTTGTACTATGGATTGGAATATACGCGGCCGAGCAAAGATCTACAATTTGAGTGTGCAGTGCAATCGCTTTCGGGACCTTTTGCTTGTCAAGTGTCGAAAAGAGTGATGGTCTTTGTTAGTTGAAGTCGTGTATACCACTCGGTCTATGACGAGGTTTACCACAGCAAGAAATTCAAAACAAAGTAAATAAACGTAGCACTGTCTTTCCACTGTCTGCTTCACGTACCACGATCATTTTTTTCTTAGATTGCATAATTTTCAATGGTATGGGTCATGTGCTCAGATTACAATGTGTAGAAAGAATGAATTTGTGCGGCATTTTGAACCCTTCAGGACAGCCATGTACTCGCCACGATGACTTGTACGGAGTGTCGGTGTCGTAGTTTTATATACAGGATAAACATAAGTTCACCTTAACTTACTTGCGTATTTTTAATGAAATTTTACGAAAAATAACAAAAAGTCTTGCATATTGTCTCGTCGAATTTGAGACACCATCTCAGCAGGGAGTCTTCCTCGACTATTCAGTACTTGTAGACATCTAATTTTCGAGTCTGGCGTCGGTGCTCACGCCTCGAAGCTGCAGTAGTAGACTGATACTGTTGCCGTCTCAGAAGTTCAGTCTGCTGTTAACCTCGCTAATGCAGCTGGGTTACATCAGCTCGCGACACGTCAAGTTATCGTTGTAAGATCTTCTGTAAACACCTAAATTCTTTTAAATGCGCATGCTCAGTCGTCATTATGCACAACGCCCTGCCCTAATGAAGTATGCCTCCTACCTCTCTATTTCCCCCATTTTCATATTTAAATATGTGTGGCTTCTTTTTTTTTTCATCCAATCTGTTCTTATCCTCGAACCCCAGTATATTCTCTCGAGACGGTTTATGAGCTTTAAATCTAAATGCTAGAGTCTCTTCAAAAGTCGTTCCAATAATGTTTTGGCCTGCATCAGCTCAATATTCGGTTGTGTCGATTTCTCATTTATCAAATATCACGCAACTCGCATGCGACGACTTGCAGATCTACATTGGCTAATTGTGACGTCAAGCCTCACAAGTGTATTCAGGCTAGATGAGTCCTCATGGAAGAGGGTTTAGATAGTGAAAACGATAGTGCTGGTCTTGGCAGGGTGGCAAGCCGGCTGCCCGACAGGGTCCAGCAAAGTCAGCTACAGAACATCGACTTTCCAGGTCCCACGCACAGCCTCCGGGTCCAGAGGCAGCTAAAACGACCCCCTCGCCCTCCTACAAGCCCTTCAAGCCCCCGCCGTTGCTGCAAACCCTTAGAACGTGGCTTTTTAACCCGGCAGGGCATCAAGCATTCTGCCCGACCGGATCAAAGATTGTTAGCGCACGTTTACGCCACGAATGCGCCCTGGGTGCCTTTCATGACCACAGCGACCTCAATAACGATAGCATTAACGACGGGGAAGACGAACACACTTTCTCGATAGACCACTACGCTGCAAGCGCCCGCCAAAGTTATAACGGCCGTCTCGACCAAGTAGATACAAAGCTTTCTGCACGAGCTGGTTACACGGCAGTTGCCACGGCCCACAATTTGGGCACGCCCACCGCCTCTCACGAGGAAATGTACACCGCAAATAATGTTCATGCTACTGTTTCTGGCCCACTTAAGTGTGACAACCGGCCAAACTGTCAGATATCCATACTGCCTGTCTGAGCCGAGTGCATCTCCTTTGCCTAGCGACAACCAGTTGTCTGTTACAATCTGCCTGGAAAGAGAAGAAGACAATGGCAAGCGCAGCTAGGACGAATGTATAAAGGGCTCTCTTTAAGATCAACCTAGGCCCCTTACAAGGCCATAGGGCCCTGTGCTCTCAGTGTACGCCTTCAACCCCCCCCCTCCGTTTTGGTGCACGTTGTGTGCGTACAATGCTTGTGACCTTGCGGTTCTTGCAAGACACCGACGCGTAGCGCATCGTGACACCTGCTTGGTGGAGCACCTCCACAGTGGGTTCACATGCCTCCCTTACTCTTACCTCGACTTCCCCGCCGTTTCTGTCTCGTTCTGTTTAGCATGCCTTGCTCTAGGAGAATGACCTATTACAATTCAGGCCCGTAAGAGTGGCAGCGACTGCGGGTTCAGCAGTTGCATCAAGCTACACCGTGTCGACGGTGTTCACCTTCGGAGAGCCGTGTCTGTTCGAGCGCGGGCTATGTTATGATCTTAAAGGTGTTTTAAAGTCGCAATCAGATCATATTGTTAAGTGCCTATACTTCATCCGTTATTGACACGGACACTTGGTTTCTCTGTTATCACCTGGCAACTTATGTCCACAGTTGAGTGGGATCTTATTCCGTCGCTGGCCTTTCTAAATCGATTATCACACGAAATGAGTGAAATTGATCCCTATCTATCATCCTGCGGTGTTTGAGCTACCGCGGCCGATTCTTTAACAGCGATTTTATAATCGCACAACGGATACCGTATTGCCAATCATTGTCAATCGGTTCATAGTCATTTAGGTGTTGAACTTTACGAGGACAACCATGCTTCAGTCACTATAAGCTATTCGGATGGTGGGCCTTTGACGCGACGTGAATCTCAGTACGGTCGTCGAAATTTAGCTCCTTGGTGTAAGATAAAGCCACGCCATGGCCATGTGTGGTCGAACTAACGACCGAATCACACGCGATGCCATTGCAATCGCTTGTAGAACACGAAAATGTCATTGAGTGCTCCATGACGTTCATCAGGTGGTCATCTGTCGAACAAGTTACAGATATGTCGACTGTTTTTCGATCCCAGCTGAGTTCTGACACCTACCTTCTTAGCCATGGTAGTCCAAGAAAACATCAAATTTGTCATCAAAGTCCAATATGATGAAGCCATCATTGTATTAGACTCTCTCCAGTGTACAGGTTATACCTACTACATGTTTCTATCACTGTTCCAGATGCACCTATCGCCAGGCTCATCATTCTGAATTCGGAGGGATCTCGCGCTAAAAATGTTCGAGCTTT
Organism: Peronospora matthiolae; assembly: GCA_921007115.2. Lineage (NCBI taxonomy): Eukaryota > Oomycota > Peronosporomycetes > Peronosporales > Peronosporaceae > Peronospora > Peronospora matthiolae. The sequence goes on along the minus strand of CAKLBY020000109.1, from coordinate 259,097 downwards.
CTGTTGAGTAGCAATTGCGGTCGGTTGAGGTTGTTTGACGCCCTACAATCGACTAGGGCTGGTAGTGAAATGGCCTTTGCCACTATGGGTTTCAAGGTTAGGAGGGGGATCTAAAAATCAGACGCAATCGACTTTTGTTGGGAGCAATTTTTACATAAACCTCCAATGCAACAAGTATAGGATGACCGTACTTTGCTTACACTATTTTACGCTTTAATGAAGCCTCGAAGCTTACGTTCTAGGAATTAAGACTTTTTAACTGTCCACAATTTATCATTATAATCCCAAATACGGGTGTTTCTTATGGACTCTTGAAAACCACTCAATCTACAGGTCGATATCTTGCTAAATAATGATAGGTCGAGCCCCATAAAGCCATCGTAAAATATGCGACTTGCTACACCCGCTACTTCGGAATAGCCACCCTACTTAAGAAATATGTAAACTTGATCAAACCTAAATATGGAACCGGGTGGCCCATTTTATCACATTTTTCTCAAATCAGCACTCACGAACCGTGAGTGCTCGACTGCAACACCCCAACAGCCGCTTGAACCAAACGATGACTGATGACGCAAACACCAACACCACAGCCCCCCCCGCGCACAATCAGCAGGATTTTGATAGACTACGTGATGGATTAGCATCCTATTTCCTAATTGCCGTACGAACTGTCTGGAGCTCAAGCTCCGGACTCTCTTAAAACGGTGCAAAATTACTTCCGGCGCTTTCTTAGGCTTCGCGGAAAGAGTCTGAAAGGCATCTAGTATGACTCACTCCAGCGTTCGTGATGTTCAATCATCCGGCGGTGTCCCGTACACTTATGGATAAAAGAAAATCTTAACTGTGGCTGGCCGATCGCTAATCTATTTACGCCAACCGCTCTATCGGCGTGCTGCGCGAGAAGATATGCAAGAACGCGGAAAGCGTAGACAGACTCTACTACTTTCAAGTGCACAAATATTGTTACGCTTCTGACTCGATGCTACGTCTACCCTCGAAGCTTGGCAGCGACATGTCGCTAAATTATCCACTCAGATAAAATAAACAGTTCTGGATCGGAAAGTAGGAGCATAGCCTGATAAAAAGTAAGGCCACATTTTTACGTGATGCGTCGATAGGGCAACATAACTCGCGTTCTTAGGCTCACATGTGGTCACCACGACGGTCTCGTTATCGTAGTTGTAAAGATACATGTTAGCCACGACGTTACAGTCGTCACTCTCTATCTCTTTGTGTGGTGACATTTGACTACGACGTTATAGTCATTGCTTTAGGTCTCGTGGTCTAGTTAGTGGCGCTTCACTCGACGTCGTCGTCATTTTTATCAATCTCGTTCGCCGCGAGAACACTGACATCGTCGGCCACATCTGAATAGATCGTTTCCAAGAGTCGGTACGCCCGAACGACGTCTGAAACCCCCCGAAGAAGCGAAAAGTGCAGTTCTTACGTATCGTGCTCGGATGGAAACCGTGCCAACGTACACACTACCTTGCGCGTGATTAGAAAAGCGTGCGCATGATGTCGCGATGATGTTGCTTAGCGAAGAGGTTTCACGTGAGCCAGTAAACATTTTATCATCCTGCGCTTCTGACCTTCCGCATTCAAAGCGGCAGAGGGCCCTCGCTATGGTAACTTTGGCTTTCTTGTAGACCAGTAAGATGTGGATGTGGCAGTAAACTAGGCTGTCGATGCCCAGCTGGAAGCTGAAGCTTTCCTTGAGCTTACTGCGCGGCTGAAATAGTTGCGAGCGAGATTTTGACAATCGAATTGCAAACTGCTCGAACGGATGAGGAACCTGGAACGCCAGGTTCTTAGGCATGCGCTGACTGGTTACTTGACTGCGTACGACGTTGCTGGCGCGTCGGGAAAGGCGAGATGGAAGGGCAACCTATGAGTCTTTGACTCCGGGGTCGAAGCCAACTCGTTAAGCGTAGCTGGAAAGTACTTCTTTAGCCTTCCACTCTAAATTTTTTGGTGAATTTGCAGCAACGGAGATATTTCCAGCGTGTAGGCGTTGTCGATTACCTTGAGCACGATGATGGGCAGAATAAACATAGAGCGAGCTTACTTGCGCTAAAATTGGTGAGTGCCGAATCTCTCAGGTCCTTAGTAGCTAGTAACACATGACCACCTTTCTTAAATGTGCGCTTTAGTTTCTGCCGCGTATGTTTGCATTCTTTTTCTGTTTGTACACTGCAGATCACAGAGCATCTCGTGCATCCATCGTTATGGCTTGACACTGTAGGTTAAATCCGACACAGCGGTGTTATTGACTGGTCGCGCCAACTTAATCGGTGGGAAGTTGGCTTTAGGTGAGCACATACCCAAAGAAGGTTCAATCAGTGTCTCTGCAGTTCATAAGATAGCGTGGACGCCACGTCACATGGCGTCAAAACAGCAGACTTCGCCTTGAAACGGGTGACGACATAAGCGCTCAAAATACCGTGATCTGCACTCAATCGTCGTCTATCACTTTCATACCCGTCCAGGGTGGAGCCAAGAAGATCCATGGGTTAAATCATGGCAACAAGAGTTGTTAATTGAGTAAAACCAGCCAACTTCGCAAAAAATAGCATTAACCCCGTTGACGCGTGAACAGCGTTGTTGAGTGAAAATGCCGCAAGTGGTAAGAATGCACTTTAACTCGTAGAGGAAGTAGTGTAACTTTTTAAGAACATCTTTGAAGACCAGGTTGACCCGCTCTGTTTGCCCAACCGTTTTTGGATGGGCTGCTGTCTACTTTAGCAATTGTATGCCAAGAATTATAACGACGTCGTCTAAAACGTACATATGAAGCGGGGATATCGTTTCAGTACAATTTTGTCTGGCATATCGTAATGGTGAAATACTGTGTCAATAAGGTGCACCGCGGTCTCAGCCACGGTGATCGTTGCATGAACAAGCACCAGATAGGTCATTTTGCTAAATCTGTCCACAAAGACAGATACCGGTTCGGGCTTGACTATCGGGTGCAGTCCCGAAAATTTAGTCCATTACAACTGACTGCAAAGCCTCAGCTGCAAGCGGCAACTGTTGCAGGTGTCAAGGGGCACCTATGTTTTGGGATGCCACGAGCTTCCACGTACACTAGTACGTGCAGCGAAAGATAATTATCAAACTGCTAGTATGCGTAAAGGGTTCGAAAAGAGCTGCAAATATCATAGTTAAGCTATCAATGTTAAACTTATTTTTTTTTAACTAAATACATATTTTGTCGTATGACGACAACCTGCTCACCACTCATTACGCACGTCTGGCAGCAATGGGTTGTAATTTTAGTTTATACGTCTTTATCAACCGATCGTTGAGCAGCGCATAATTATTATTCTAAGGTGATAACATTTCTTCAAATTCGTTATCTTGGGTAGTATGGGCAGAGAATTGTCATGCCAGACAACCTCCCTATTGACACCGTTTGATTTCAAATAAATGTAACGGGATACCCCGTTACAATAGGGGTGCCTGCGACGATGGGTGTGGCTTCACTTGTTGACAAATTTTGTGTGTGCAAATCTAATCGCTAACTCACATGGACATGTGGGGACAGAAATCATCGGGTGACTGCCAATTGGAGCATCATGGTACTCGTGGATGATAAGATCACGCGGATCTAAGTCGATCGCGATAACCATTCGAGGTGCATCGAATCATTCGATGCTGTAAAACAGCAAACTACCTTCCACACTGGATTGCTGGAAATGATCACGCTTCGTTCACGAAAGAGCTCCCATTGCAACGTCACTGGGTGCGCGCACACAGGCGATGATGTCCGCGTAATCTGGATCGCCCGCGCAAGTCGCGACGATTTCATCGAAAAGTGATAGCTCAGGTATGACCTGAGTTAAGTTTAATGACACACACGTCGCACATCGATCGTCTTCGTCGTCGTCGTCAGTTGCCTGACGACTCAGCGCCCCCGAGGGTCGTAATCTGGGCGTCGTGACAGCGCGTCAGAGAATGTTCGTCTTTCCTGGCTTGAAGTGCACAACGAAGTTGTACTTGGTGAAGAGAGAGAACCACCCCACCATCCGCTGAGACATGTCTGTGCTCTTCACCGCTGTGCGGAGAGATACATGATCAGTTTACAAAGGAAACATGCGTTCACCCAGTAGATGTACTCGAAACTTGACAAGTGCGTAGCGCATCGCTAGCAGTTTCTTATCGTGAACCAGATAGTTCTTCTCCGCCGGATTCATCTATCGCGAATGGTACCTTACGATTATTTCACGGCCCTCATTATCATACTGCATGAGGGCGCAACCAATAGCAAAATCACTTGCATCACATACCACGAGAAACGGCTCTGTATCGTCCGGGAGTTCCAGCCCTGGCTCTGACGTCAGGCTCTCCTTCACTGTGTCGAAGTCCGCTTGATGCTCGGGACGCCACAACCACGTGGCATCTTCTTCAACAGTGAAGACAGAGATTGTATAGAACCGTCTTAATCCTTGTATACTTCTGCAAGTGGTGGGCTAGACCGAGCCGTTGACGCAACTCCGTAGGGTTCTTGGTTGTTGTCCAAGAATAGATAGATGACACCTTCTCTGGATCGGCTCTTAACCCATATTTGCTCACATAGCAACCCAGCACCGGAATCTCCGGTGCACGGAATACGCAATTTTTCAAGTTTTGCATACGACTGTTGACTCGCACGACTTAAAAACACCTATTTCAGTGTTGAAGATAAACTAAGGCAGCACTGAGGTTACCCTCAGCGCGACTGTGGACAGAAGTGTCATCGAAGTAGCTTGTAGCAAAGTCTCGAAGCGGTCTCAACACTTGAGACACCATGATATTGAAATTTTATGGTGCGTTCTTCAATCCTTGTGACATCACCAGCCACTATCATAACATATCACTTGGTGTGCTCACCGCTGATAGTGATATGTCGCTCTGTAGCGCCAAGATTTGATCGAAGTCATCGGGAAAATAGATGGCGCTACAGATAAAGCTTCCTGACATGGATTTTTCACCATGTCTTTCCTGCGTTTGTGCGAGGATAGTGACATCGTTTAGCTTATTAAGCGCTTGCAATGTTTGCCATCCTCCCGTCGCCTTATTCACGTAAAGGGTTGGACTCGAGTGTGGTGAGATACTCTCACGCACATGGCCAGCAAAATGATTTAGTTGACGTGTTGTCACAAATACCTAATCATGAACTTGCTCATGTTACGACTCTGACTTCATCCAATGTGAATTTTTTTCGTGCGGCATATGCACTTGATTAGCAGTGTATAGTATTTATTTAGGCTTTTCGACGCGAGGAGCAATAAGACCCGAACACCGAATTGTCAGCACGTTTACGTGCGTGCCTACATCGATATGTCATCGATGGTGGGTTGTTGTGCTATTGCACGTATGTTTAGGATGTGCCTCGCACCCTTTTTCCTCGTGATGAGGACTTAAAGTATAGTGTCCTCTATGATGCACATTACACTGCTTTAAGCGGTCATCTCGGTCGTGAGAAGACACATGCCTTTTAAGCGAGGAGTATTGGTTGCCCAAGTGGTACAAACGGGTGAGCAAAAAAACTTGTGCGTACGTGTGAACGTGTTCATGGGTCAAACCCTCAGCACATGCATTTGCACAGCTTTCTAGATTGCCCTTACGCACTGGTTGCTGGGAGTCCATCTGCATAGACTTTGTGTTTAGACTACCGAAGGTTTCGGACGGAAATGGTATTGTGGTCTTTGTTGACCTTTAATAAGGTGGCTCATTTGGCGGCTGTGCCTTATTCCATTAATGGCGAATCTACAGTTGAAGCTGATTATTGCCCGTGTGTTTTGTCAACACGGTTTGCCTGTGGCAATTGTCTAGGATTGTATCCTCGTTTCACTGGCAAGTTCTAGACTTTCGTCTTCAAAGTGCTGGGCACCAGGTTGGAAATGTCCATGCCACGATGGCCAAACTGAACGTGTCAACCGTGTCATTGGTGACATTTTTCGCAGTGTTTTGCTGATACGCCTAGGCATTGGGGATCTATTCTTCCTGTGGCCGAGTTTGCGTTAAATAACGCGGTTCATGCATCTACGTGATTTTCTCCATTCTACGTGAATGGTATCTTTCACCCACGCGTTCTGTTAATGCTCCCCCTACGACGTTCTGGGCTTAGTAGGGGAGGAATATCCGATCGTCTTGCTGATGTCAGCCCTACTTCTGTTTTACAAAAGGTGAGCGAGTTTCTGGCTACGCGATTGCATGTCTTACTACATGTAAGCGACGAAATCACAGATAGCCAGGACAAACAAAAGGCACAAGCTGATGCTAAAGGCAGAATTTTAATCAAGAGTTATGAGGTTGGAGACCTTTTCTTACTTAGCGCTAAATATCTACCTACCAAGGTGGTGTCAGTGGTCTACAGGACCAAGTTGCAACTTTCGCTTCTTTAGACCGTTTTGCGGTTGTGACCAAGAATGGCTTAGATTATACGCTCGACCTTCCACGCAAGATGCGAACACACCAGCGTTTTACGTCGGCTTGCTTAAGCCTTACCTTGATGCGGGTGGATCAGGAGGCGCTTGCATCGAAAGAGTTGGCGCTGACACAAGTAGAGTAATAAATAAGACAAGATCCAGTTGTCCTTCAAGACGCGCCACTCAGTCATGTAGACCGTGCACTTCGTGCGCTAACTCGTCGACGACGCGTCGATATTCACCGATCACCGCCTGCTCTCGTTGACGAGCAAGAGGATCAATATTCTTAGGTTGAACGTCTCCTGCAGAGGCGTCGTCGCGACGGTCAGTACCTGTACTAGTTACAGTGGCGATTGTACCCGGAGTCGGAGAACTCAGGGGAGTACGAAGTGCCACTGCGGCAGAATTGTCCGTATGTCGTTGATGTTTTTAATAAATCATCTTCAGGGTCCGTCGACCCACACCGCTTCCCACTAGCCGGTGTGGGAGTGGAGAGGGTTGCAGCTGCAGAAGGTGCGCTGATCGCGGGTCCGTAGCTGTCGCAGCATAGCTGGTGCTATAAAACGATCGAACTTGGCCTTTGGACTTTTGTATTGCCAAATTGAAGCGAATCTTTCGTTGGGAACTAACGTCAGCAAGTAAAGCGCTCTCTTGGAGAATTCACAGGCTTGGCAGACGACGTGCTCTGTGAGCCCAACGCGTGAAGATGACATCATTGTCCGCCTCTGTCTCACCAAGGAAGAGGACTACAGGTTCTGTCCGAATGGCGGACACTGACGTACCTTGTGCATGCAGATTTAGCCCGTCGAGGTAATCTTAAACGGTCATACGTTCAACCCCCAATTATCTCAATCTTAAAGCCTCCCTCTCCGCTAGTTTTGTGGCATTGTCATCCTCATATTACGTGACCCATGTTGCGAGTGACCTTCCGGCAGTCTGAAGAATGCTTATATTCGCACTTGGTCGTGTGAAGCGGCGACCACTGTGAGCATACGCTGTGGATATACATAGTGCTTGACGCATGCGGTCGTCGACCGGCTGAGGATATTGTGCTTGGTCTTCATCGAGAGTGTTGTGCAACACACCTAACGCAGGGTCCATGACTGCACGCTGTGCAATGAGTGAAGGTACCCTTCCGCGAATCACGAATGGATTCGGCGCTATGCGCGTGTTCTCACGCGCCGGTGGCGTAGCTGGAGAGTGGTCGTAGATGCTCAGGGCAGCGGTGTCACTCTCGTAGTACACCATGACCTCTTCGACATGTTCTTCCAGAATGTTGAACGAACGATTAGACTCAGTCATTTGAGATGTGCTGTGAACACGATGGTCAAGACCAGAGGTTTGAAAGACCTCAAAGCGAAGTAAAAAAAATGTCGACACAAGGGTTGCGACAGTTTGGTATGAGAGAGTGTAACGAGGTCAGACGCGATTATTTGGACCGGTTATGTTGTGTGTCCAGACCAAGTTAAGATCAGTGATTTTCGGTACTATCTTGGTACCACGTTCTTACGGTAATACCGCACCTTATCGAGTAGGGATAATGCTTCTGTCATAGAACCGCAATGTAGAAGTCAGTCAAGCAAGATTGTAGGGTTTTATTACCGTGGTTAAAGAATAAATAAAGCTCGGTCTCCCTTTTAAATCGTTGGACGCTAGAGCCTGGTCAAGGCATAGAGAGTTGTAAGAGTGTCGGCCTTGTCAAGACGTTTACTCTTGTTTATCTAGTAGTCTCTAGTTAGTGTGTGATTCTGTGAATCGTAATTCCTTCAAAACGGGGACGGTTAATCTTGTGCGCTTGAACGACTGTATGTCGTTGTTAATTTGTTATAACTAATAGACTATCTGAGTCAAAGACTTCCTCTGTTAAGGTGCGCTAAGTAGCCTTGATACACTCTATGTTTGCACACGATGACTACCACGACTGCGTATTAGCACCATTGAATTATCGAATGCGTTGGGATGACACAAAGCACGCTCACAAGAATGGAGGCGGGACAGACGGAGGAGTTCGCTGATTGCCACTCGCCGTATTCATCAGCAATAGACGACAAATTATGTTTATATATTAATTTTTTTATCATCAAATAGTTGGACCATTGCCATTTTCGCCAGCCACTGTATTAAATTTGACTGCGACGAAGAATGAAAACTAGGAACTGCGTGTTGCACTGCAAAGATCCCGTTACCCTTCCTTTTAATTAGCTTGTCGGTTCTGCGATTTTAAGCGTGAAGGCGGATAGCCGAGCCTTACTGGTCCCATCTGCGCTGCGCTTCTTTCAACTTTATAATTATATTTACCCTAAATATAACGTTTACGTATCTGTCACCGTTTTTGTGCCCATCAGTGGCGCCTAGACACGCTCGCAGGCGAAATGAGCAAGTGCAATCTTGCCTGTTAAAATGTATTGATATCGCAATGTTCAAAAAGACATTTCCGATTAAACCAAGATCGCAATGCTGCTTAACATTTGAATGTAAAGATCTTTGTCTATTTGCATTTAAGTTATGATGCATGTTTTTTATTACATTTGAACCGGTTGACTGGCTGTCTACGTATTAAAGAGTGGGTTTGTACCTATTATTTTACTATCTATTATTGTCACGAGGATGGAGGCTTCATTTACCTAATTATGATTCTCCTTGACTTATAAGGGTTCGCGGAATGGAAAGTAGCTTAGAAGTCCACTTGCTGCGCAAGTTTATTATGGCTGCTTAAACTCACTATATCACTGTTCTTTACACTTATGATGAGCCTGTACAGGCTTTTTCATCCAAGACTTTTTTGTTTGAAAAGAAAGTGTATTACTATGTAAGTGCTAGTTGGAAAGCCCAGATTAAGCAATATCGTCCAAGAGTTGCCGTTGACAGGCACCAGGGCCATGTTGACATCCAAGACTTCTTGCGTGGAATACCCGTCTCCGTCCGAAGATCTTACGCTTGAAGTCTTTATTCAAAAACTCACTAAGCGGTGATGCTTCATAATTTCTGTATCATGACAATACTAATGGTTTCCTTGTGCTTGGCAATACCGGGGATTGATTTTGACAATCACTATTGGACGAACAAGGTATCAAGGATTAACTGATATGAGTTAAGCTGATATGTCTCCAGCCACGGGATATAATATATTACTATTTGACCTCTTAAAATCATATCCATAAGGTAACTTCATTCCGTGCTACATCTGGATTTCGAGGTGTAATTGTAGTATTTTCTTCCCAACCCACCACTTTATATTGTCCACAGTTTAGAGAACACTTCATATTCTAGGCCCTTCACTTTTTTTTCGGAGACACTCCAAAACTCTCTCCAAATCTACTTCCTTTAAGTTACCACCATTTTACACCCTCTTATCGCAGGCACTTTTTACGGGTTCTAGGATCCAACAACCTTTACACACCATGTGACGTCGCTGTTTACATACCAATTTATTGGCTACAGGTGGTACTCATGGAAAGAATTTGAGTGGCATTATGTGTTCATGAGTGGTGAACCTCATCAGAATAATTCTAGATGTTGGATACATTAATCACGTAATCTACTCAAAATGACAGACTAATTTAATGATATCAGTAGTGTGATGGCGATGCTCTTAGCCGGGGCATACATTGAATACTGCTCCTTTTCATACTTGCATTCATAATGCGTTTAATCACCTAGTGATTAACCAACCGTTTTGGTTAAACTTTCATGTATTTGCGCGCTTTAAAACGTTAGCATGACTATGCGTATCCCTGAGTGAGCAATTGTTGTCGAAAATGCCTCTTCAGTGTTTCCATTGAATCTCTTGGGCTTTAAAGTGGGTCCACCCACAGCTTTGTGGAGTCACAACCTTTACATAAGAAACGATTGCCCTCTCTATTTCCGACTAGCTTAGTTAGCTGCAACATAACTTTCGTTTTTAGTTCCGGTTAACATACCTTTTTGTGCAACCCCCTTTCCGCTATGGGGTATTATAATGCAGGCAACACAACGTGTATCAACATGTAAGTACTATGATTTTGCGGCTTAAGTCTGTAAATTATGGCTACAGCGCCCGACCCTACTGTTTAAATTGTATGTCAAGTAACACCAAGTTTTTCTGTTCAATGTGAAGTCTACGATCGATGCATATTAAGCTTAAGGGCACAGCCTTTTTAGATGTAATGAATATAGTTCGGGTGATCATTTTGTACAATCCCTGAAAATTTAAGTGATTTTCGCTTTCAGTGATGCTGCAGGTCCCTTTTCGGTGGTTGAGCTTAGAGATTTATGCCGCGCGGTCCTTCAGATCATCCTGGGGTGAACTGCGAGTACTGTGACTTAGTTTGAACTCCTTACAGGACCCGCACCCCTCATTACACTATGGGGCTTTTCGGCTTGTAGGGCCTTCGGACGGCACCGGCCACCCATTGGTGGTTGCTCGTCTACAGTATTAGCCTATCTCCGGCGCCCTGTAATCTAACCCCCACCGGGTATCGATCCAGGTACCTCCCGGTCCCAGTTCCAGCGGTCTACCACTCGGCCACTGGGGTCGGTAGAGATTTATGCTGCACGGTCCTTCACATCACCCTGGGGTGAACTGCGAGTACTCTGACTCAGTTTTAACTCCTTACAGGACCCGCACCCCTCATTACACTATGGGGCTTTTCGGCTTGTAGGGCCTCCGGACGGCACCGGCCACCCATTGGTGGTTGCTCGTCTACATTATTAGCCTATCTCCGGCGCCCTGTAATCGAACCCCCACCGGGTATCGATCCAGGTACCTCCCGGTCCCAGTTCCAGTGGTCTTCCGTAATAAAGCCGTTAGAAAAAGCCGTTAGAATCTTGTCTTAGGACTCTATCCTGTGACCATTGGCTTAGAAACATTGACAACTAGATTTTTTTGTCTTCGTAACTAAAGTTAAAGATCTTAGTAGAATCTGTAGCGTCTCTTTAAGGTCACGGTTTACCCTAATCGTAGTTTTTGATGCCAATTTTTTTACGGATCAGGCTACTGTCGTTGTACGGCCCTCTAGCGCCTCCTATTCTACCCTTACATAACTTTTACTATCTACCGTCCTAAGACGGCTTTAGCTTGTATCGAATTGTCCTTGGGGACGAAGTCTGTGTAACGGATTCAATTAGCTCATTTCCACATTGTAGTGCTAAAGTTTACCTGCAGTCCACGTCATTTTGAGCTTCCCGAATTTACCAAATTCCTGCTTCCTAAAAGCTATTGCTGGTGTGGCTCGAAGCCGAAGTGACAAAATGCGCCAACACATTGTGTGGATGGAAAGCTGCATTTTCACTTACATTGTGGTAATGTGATATACCCTTACGTATCGTCGATACAGTGCTCGTGAAAATGATAGGCTAATCTATTCTGAAATTTATCAAACCAACACCATATTTTAAAACTCACAAAAAAGGCTTGAAGACGGGATGTACAATTCCGTAAAACCATTTGCATCGTCTCTATCAGCAAAGAAAACGAGAAGTTATACTGCATGCGGCATACCAAGATCGCGATGAAAAAAGGCCATATGTTATTGCAGTCCAGTTGCAAATTAATAAGCAATACAACGCTAATAATTCGGTGCTGTAAGTTGTTTAGTAGATCATCTGTAGGTATTAGCCTTTCAACACTAGCAAGCAGTGCTTGTACGTGGAAAAGATCCGGTAGGTGAGTGTTGCCATAGAATTTTTTGATAAGCTTCCTTGGGTACCGCTACAATCTCCTGCTTGTCTTGTACAGCTTCCCTGACGCAACAAAAGCCCTTGAGAAGTCCCCACAAGCTTTTGGTCAAGTAAAATTTCGAGAACTAACAGACCAATCCATCGTACCGATTTTTTGACCCCGAAAACCCTTTAAGCCTTTTTGCTGTGAAGGATGTATGTTCCTGCAGAACCTTAAACACTGAAAGCGCTTTAGATGCACTAATGATAAAAAGTAGACTTCGAATACTAAAGTGCGTTTTACTGCATTCTGGTTGCCCTCCAGAAACTCTAAATTGGAACACCCTTAGTTACTAAGTGCACCCCACAAACTCACAAACGTGATTTAAATAGCACATTGACAGTGTAGACATTTTTTAACGTGTAGCAGATTGCACGAATAGTTATGGAATCCGTACGGTCCATCCAGAATAAGTTTCATCTCTTTTTTACATATTACAGAGGTTTTGGTGCTGCCGTGATCCTCGATCTCAGTCCCCCGGTAGAGGCGAGCTTTCTGTGTTATCCTGTTGTACTATACAACCCGCTCTCCTCTCATAGCGCTATGTAATGGTGTCACGCAGTACTCCTTACAAATTTCGCCTCGAAAAAGGTATCTGCAGAGTGTACGCAAGCGATCTAGCACCGTTTACGTCTTAAAGGCCTCCCACGTCAGTCTTTGCTAAGCCTTATCTGTCAGCTTCTTCGGTTTTCCAGAAATTGGCTTTGTAATTTAGGTGGTGGAGTAAAAAAAAAAACTGGGATGCCCTACGAAAGCACCCAATTTGTCTCGCGATATTTTTAAGCGTCACGTGATCTTTTTGTAGGAATTTTGCTGACCGCTCTCGAATTATGTGAGCGATCCAGCTCTGCTTATCTACATACTTACTGCCACTGATATCGCAAAAGTGTGCCTCAACGATGGTAGAAAGCATTGGTAGGAAGACAAAAAGGCACATAATGCAATCAAATTAGCTAGTGATTCTAATTGGAGTAGCACGTATACATAACTTTCCTATCGTTATCGTTCAGCTGGTGTGCCACGCGCAAATTATTTTAGATGCAACGGTTTTTAAGCACACAACAAATTTGCCTTCGAAAACTTTTATGAATAAAGTGCAAATATAGCGATGTTGATTTCTAAAGCTAGAGAATTGTTTAACTTTTTCACTCTTTGGTCATATTTACTTCCCTTTTCTATTAAAAAAACACAGATGTGTCAGCATTTTTTGATGTCTCAATATCAAATTTTACAATTACCAGTTTTCAATTTTAAATACCCTGCAAGCACTGCCACTCACACAACTAAATGGCATTGACCAGGAGACTAATATTTTTTCCTCAGCGTGCCAATATTTTAAGCCTCCAGGTGGGCGTAATGTTTTTAGCCCATACTTGCGAGTATCTGGTGCAAGATAATAGCGAGCGTCACACAATCGTATGTAGGTTCACCAACTTCTCTACAGACCGGAATTTATAGCGGAATTATTTGCATTGTATCGGCCAACTACGCTAAAAAGTGTAAAAGATCATGAACGTTACGTGCAACTTTACACAGCAGCATTTTACGTACAAGCTTTGATTATCAACAGAATAAAAAAAAGAAACGAGATGGCGATGGATACGATTATAACATTTAATATACAATTACATGTTAATTTAGCAGCATCAAAATGTAGTTCACGAGCCGAAGAGGATTTTAACGATATCGCGCAAAAAAGTAGCTTTGCTTTTATCTGCTTATCAGCATTTTAAAGCAGCTGGACGAAGAGACAGCAAAGAAGTTCTCTTTTACGTGCAATCAAGTACCGTGCACTCCTGTCACGAAAATTTTACGATCATTATCCCACAGGTTTTCTGCAGAATTGAAGAGTCGCTGTGGTGGTCGCGCACTTGCAACAATTTTATCTGCATTTTTTCTCGACATGTTTGACACGTTTTACGATAGACTATAGTTATGTCACAACATGTTGTATCGGCAGCAGAAATTAAGCTACATGAAAAAAATCAGATGAGCATTCAAGCAGACATCGTTCCAGGCACGATCTAAAGGTGTATGCACTACCTTACCGTGACTTCAAGTTTTAGCGAGATGGTGTATCTTAAATGGTAAAACTATGTACATTTCCCGCCCTTAATTGTTTCCACCCAACGAAAACATTATACAAAAGCAACACGAACCGTATGAGTTTCATATAGTCGATACGGACAAACAAAGGCTAAAAGTTCGGCTGTATACGGTTGATAGTCCCCTTTGCTCATGATTGCCCTTTAAACGAAGATTACTAATCGGGTAACAAGATGAGTCAAAACGAATTGCTTATCCACGCGCAATCAAAGAAAAGTGCCTCCTATATGGATGTCCTTGCCAGAATCATCGTTATCATCTCTAAGTCCTTCTTCCATCTGAAGCTCTTAATTGTGTCGCAAAGAGTGTTAGAAATTTTGTTTTTACCTCCCAGATATTTTCGTGGATGTTATTCTTTGAAATGCCATGCGTGCATCTTTCAAATTGATACATGGTCTCACCAAACGCTGCCCATAGCTTCCGCGTGAGGAGAAAAGTTCCGGGATTCTGAAAGGAATAACATTGCTCCTTATTAGTGCGTCCGGTGCATACTTAAAATTTGGTTAACCATTAGCATCCAAGATCCAAGAATTAGGCGTGTAATTACGCCAGATTGTTACACTGTTTGGTCTAAAATATTAAAAAAAATGTTTCGATTTTTCGAGCAAGCTCGAAGCTGAAACCAACTTCCTTGCATCTCTTGATGCGTGTATTTTCTCCACGTGGATCCGCTCATGGTGTACAACCTCTCACCTATTCAAAACTATTGGAGTTTGACTATACCGTGGACTTGTGTACGCGCTAATTTCGACTACGCTTCAAGAGATAAACAACAGCTGCACCCATGGCTGCACCGCATGCTCGGCGTCTTTAACGTTCGTCCATGTTCCTCACGCCATAATTAAACTGATATGGTGCCAAGGCGATAATGACATCATCGAAAGGATTTATTGCAGAAAAAAAAGTCTCGTCGATTGACGAACACTCAGAGGTTGTATTCATGGTTTAACAAATGAGAGAAAAATGAACGATGACAAGCAACAAATACTAGCGAGAGCGGAGGAAGCAATAAAGGAAAGCTTACAAAGGTGATAGTAATGGTAGTAAAGTAGTACCTGGCAACTAGATCCACCCACCCACTTGGCGACGCGATATTACTGTCGACATTTGGTGTGGATTTTTACGATTTTAATAGAAGGAAAAATTAGAGGGGGAAAGTAAATTACTTGTCGCAGGGTATGCTGTAAACTGAAATGTCTCACACATAGATTTGACTAATCATGTCTGGCTGTTCGAAGTGTTTTTATAGCAAAAAAAGGATTGACTTTTTATCTAAAAAGTCACGACTGTCCCCTAATGTAACGGGTCACCCTAACTTTGAGGTGCCGCGAAACTTCACTTACACCAGTACGTGCAGAGGAAGCTTATGCACTCAACGACTGTGTTAAGTAACGGGTAAAAAGAGAACTGTATTTAATATAGTTAAGCTATCAATTTAACTTTAATCTTTATCTAACTATGTTAAACTACGTCATCGTATGACGACAACCTGCTCACCACTCATTGCGCGCGTCTAGCAGCGATTGGTGGTAATCTATGGTTGATATGTCTTATATCGACCAATCTTGGAGCAGTGAATGAATATTATCCAAAAGGGGATATTTTTACTTCAATATTATCCATCTCGGATGATATTGGTAGAATATTGTCATGCTAGAGAATATTCCTATTGACACCGTTTGGTGTCAATTTCATGTAACGGGCTACCCCGTTACACCCAAAGTACTAATAAAATTTAAATTGTTTCATTTTCAACGCAGGCCTTAAACGACCTTCCAGATTTTACTTTTATCTTCTCCGTTTTGGCGCTTCTTACTCTATAACAGTGGGCGTTTACTCTATTTTCTACGTGTTGACTTTTGAGCTACTCTCTTGCACGACTTTTTTTGCCTTTCACATCGAGACTCCGTAGTTAGGCTTATCGTTGAATTACAGTTTAATGAACGACAGTCCGCCAAACGACATTCGCACCAGTGTAGTGAGCAGCGAGCAGGAAAAAAATACGTTAGCAAAACTCATACGCGCATTGCCTTTTCAATGAGCGTGATATCGGCATTGCCAGTGTCACGCATTCGATCCATCAGATCTCTGAGTCACAATTTAGCAGTGTTAGCAGCGTATTCCAACACATGATTGCTTCATTTCAAACCAATGACTTGTGTTTAAAATGTTTAGGCTTTAGATTTGTAAACCTTGACTCAAGTTGTGGCCCTTTTTGTGACAAATTCTAGAAGGGTCGACGCAAGAAGGGACCCCAAACGATCGAGGATATCAGGTTTGACAGATTCAGAGTCACGCATAAGTATTCTAAGCGTAAACCCATACATAGGGCTGAGTTCTTTACAACATCGCTACGGATTAATGCGAAAGACACATGACGTGACGCTATATAAAATTTGAAAGAAGTTTATGGTGCCTCAACGTTGCTAAGTACCAGTTGCTGCATTGCCTGCTGCATGCGGCGGCTTCAAAACACATTTAATCCCCGACAAGCTCGCACACTGTTATGCCATTGTCGGTTGAGGTGGTACTATGCTCTGTTGACACATTCAGTCGGAGCATCAACAGTGTTGTGCTCGACAACGTCGTTTCTTGTTCGCCTCTTCAAAAACAATAGTGGTACAACTAACACTGCTGATTTTTACTCCCATTACATTTTCTTTCCGTTTTACTTGCACGTGTCCTGCGGATCAACCCCCTTCCATATTGCATCGATAATCGTAAAGAAATACACCTTATGCTCTATCTTATTGTCTACCAAGATTGATGTGCCATCAGCAACGGCGAGAGCCAACTGTTTTGAGGCCCCAACAAACGTCATAGCATTCAGTTTGTCGTAGCTCAGGCCGGTCATCTCTTGAAACTTGCGGATACGAAAGTTGCGTGGCAACTTGCCGACATTGAATCCTTCTGGGGCCATCACCAAGTCACCGTCCACAACTTCCGCATTGAGCTCCGAGTCTGAAGTCATGCTCCGGCGATTCCAATTCGCCGAACCGATGGACAGGAACACGTCGTCGATTATCAAAAGTTTTGAATGAAGTATAATCTCTAAATCAGCCTTAGGAGTGTAGATCTTAATCTTGTTCGGATATTTCGAGCGAATGGGTTCGACGTTTTCGTACAAAAAATTGGCGTACCCCGCAAAGTCATTTTGCGGACCCGTGATCACGACCAGGCGCTGAATTGTCGGCATGACCTGCATGATAGCATCGAGAAGCTCCGGTACCAAAATGAAGTACTGGTCTTCGATGTATATAAAATTCTTGGCATTCTTGATGGCTTTGATACGGGCCCAAAGCAGCGATATTTCACCCTTCGGAGCAAATTCGTAGTGGTCGTACAAGCAGCTGTAGGTTCGTGTGATCTGAACGCTTTGGTTGCCCAAAGAGCCTGTGATATTGCTACTGGCGTAGTCGAGCGGGAGGATGTGCTCGTACTTCGGGTTTCCAAAACCTCGAAAAGTGTCGTCGATACCTTGACATGGTAAATAGTCCGAGTTCCACCGGGTCACAAAGCTACTGGCCACGTCCTTGGCGGCAGGACCATGGACTCGAATGTGTCCGTCTATCCATCCATCACCCATCCGACTGATCCCGGCAGCTTCGCGGGCGTCAGAGCTGTTGTGGAAGAGCGTATCCCATCGATCGTAAGCAAATTCCATTCCTCCCACATAAGCCACCGGCTGCTCGTTCGAATCCGTCGAGCGGTTCGCTGCAATAACCAGATTCTTCTGGTGGTGTGATGTCAAAGGGTTGGGATAACGGTCGTCAAAGATGAATACTGCCTTTGCACCATTTATCGGAGACGGCGGAATGCTGTTAATGGCATCGCGCACCTTGATGTTTTCATCAGAGTATCCGGGTGCGATCGTGGCCCAGTTGAGGATATTGACATTGCCACCGCGCCCGACTACATCAGCCAGCACTTCCTTGATACCACTTGTCACTCCATTTGGATCAACGTCAGGTTTCAGTGGCACCTGAGTCAGCACCCAGGCAGCTATCATGACCCTGTCTCCCGCCTTCGTCGCAGTAAGATCGTCGTACACTGCATTAAAAAATTCATTCGTCACCGTGTAGGAAGAAATCTTGTTGCCCGTCGTGTACACCGACAAGTCGTCTCTTGGGATACCGCCGCGCGAGACCGTGATCTCTTCTTTCGTGAGGAACCAGCTATTGGCGTCGAGCAAAGGCGGCCGAGGCTCAACGTCAGCTCCGTCGAATCGATCAGCTGGACTCGCATCTTTAGTGCCATCCATGCCATTCAAAGACCAGAAGGACCAAGCAGAGGCAGGAGTCGGCGCTAGCACGAACACGAGAGATGACGTAATGAGACGCATGGATCCCAACTTTTCTGGAACTGAGAGCGAAAACGCTGACGACGCTGTAGTGACTCAGTAATCTACTGGAAGGGTCGGAAAGACGATAGTCTCATGTCGTTCGATCACCAATGTCGTTCGATCACCAATTCAATTCTGTCCACGAACCCGGTGTTTCAGTCGCATGCCCGACTACAATTCGACACGTGTGTCTTTTTATAATCCACCACTTGGACGCGAAACCTCTACCACAAACAGTGGTTTTCCAGCCAGCTCACGTGTACCATAGACGATGAAGTTGCAAAGCTTCAGAATGGATCAAAGCGGTGGTAGGGAAGTTTTCGGGTGGTCGCAGCTGCAATTGATGAGAAAAGACACACTAGCACCACCAACGCACGTCTATGTTGCACACATAAACCTAACGGAGTGAGCTCGTCGTCGAATTTTCGATTGAATGTTTTGTAGGTAACAACAACGAATGGGCCGTGCGGCGTCTCGCGCACGAGATTCGCTTACGGACTTCGACGTAGAAACGACATTCGCATGGATTCGTTTACATCCAGCCACTAAACAACAAATTACCTGAGCCGTGCGTCCTGTTTAGGAACACAGCAACAGAGCCCTGGGTCGTCTGTCTTTCGTATCATCGTGTAGGGTATTGTAAAGGACACAGACCTTGCCTTCGAAGGAATATGTTTTCTCAAACCAACGACGGTGGAGCGTAGCAAAACCGATGTCTCAATCTGGGTCCTGCATGTAGAGTTTTCCTTCGCAGTGTATGGAAAGGTTCTCGAGCCATCCAGTCATTCGAACTCGACTTGGGTAGACACAGCATTTGCAACGTGCAGCGAAGGTTTTAAAAAAAGTAAAAGTGTAGAACCCGCAACACTTACAAAGCCAGTATGTGCATGTCTTTTTAGTCAGTTCTGCAATTGCGATCATGTACGAACTTGTTTATGTTTAAAAATACCGAGACTGATCGTCAACTTTTTCGCACCGAAGTTAGCCGGAGAAGAGAGTATCTGAGCGCCTAAGAACCACGTAATGTGACTATGCAAGCGTCACCAAAGTAAGTTAGCTTAGCTATGTTCTCAGAAGCAACGATAGAGTTCATACTCACGAATCATTTCATTGCAACGATAGAGTTTATACGATTGCTACTTAGGACTCACTACTTTATTATGCCGCAATCCACCACACTAATGATATGCGTGTCTTTCGTATGAAAGCTCACATTTCTTAACAATTTTTGATGCTATAAAAAGCAAATTGACTGTCAATATGGAATGTAGCACATCGGCGTGTAATAAGAAATCTGATATGCGCCACAAAAAACGTGATGGATGGACCCGCGCGCGGTATCGTCTACGGTAGCACGTAAGGATGTGATTTGAAATACCATGCTGCAATAAAGCTGCCGCACGACGATACGTTGCTCAGCACAGTACCACGCGAGCAATAGTGTCGCTTGCAAAGTTTGGAGGACTACTCATAGAGCTCTATATTTTATGTGTACATGCGTCCGTGCAACCAGAGATACGAAACGTTCGTGATTTGCAGAGGAAGTCTCGGCTCCGCGTGTGGCCTTGCTAGAATTGGACATGCGGAGTCTAAAGAAAATTGAGTATGCCTTGCACATATAGTGAAGCATGCCGTGTCGAACCGTCTGCTTCACACGTGCAACCAGAAATCGGTCTATTGATGCATCCGACATGTACACAGACCATCGTTCCGATATTCCATCTATCAATTTGTCAGGCAAAGTTGGAGGAGGATTTTCATGATCATCCAGTTACATATATAATGTTTGCAAGATGCCTGGGAAGTTCTGACACCCGCCTAGGGCGGGTGTCACCGGGGCTCTTGTATCAGTGATTAAAGACATGCATGTAGTCGGACCCTACGTACAGAAGTTGCCGCAGCTGGCGAACACCTTGTTTCCAGTGCGTTTATTCGCTTGCGGATGGAGAAGTCACGAGTTTATTTTAAGACCACCGGATTTTTGCTCGGTCCACAATTTTTTTGGCAGATGGAGCTTAAGAAGAATCAGATCCGTTCGAATTCTGTTGCGGTGGCGTCAGAGTCATCTGAAATCGGTTTTGTAACCGCAGACTCAATTGACATGGAATTGGCGGGGGTTGGCGATTGGCTCAGTGGCTGAAGAAGGTGGAAACGACCACGTTCGTCGCGCACTTTCCGGTCCAGTGTCTTATTTTTTGACAACAACACGCTTGTGTGCTGAGGGAGTCCCAGAAAATATGCGCCGCAGTCTCTATGCACCCCGGCATTGCAGCACCCCTTACGGCAACTGTTGTCATGCGTGCGGCCGGAATAAAATAATTCAGCTGCTTGTCGGTGATACGATAGCATGTCCATACTTGATACTCCGTTAGCCCGTTTGCGTGTTTCCAAACGTGGGAAGGTATTTGTTATAATGCAGCTGATTGCCAAGTACTCGTGATCGTCTGCGAATCGTAGGCCATACATGTATATGACTGGAGTTCTGGGCGCTGAAGGCGTTTATGAAAGTGAAACGCTTGCCGCAATATCGCTATCCTCACATCGATATTGGCCACCGTCTCCGGCACACTCCAAAGGAACTGATGAAATTCCGGTTGGGCGAGAAAAACCAAAGTACGATGTTGCGTGTGTCCTCGGTAGTGATAAACTTGCTCAGGCGATCCCCGTAGCTCGAGTAAACACCTTCAATCGACCAATGAATTCCATTGACATCTTGGCGGAGGCGAATAGTTGAGTCCCCGGACCCAACGGGGTCCCGACATGATACGACAAATCAGCCCGGATCCGTGACCACTGATTTCCGCGCCGAGACGGATGTGGATTAAGTAGGACAAGCCCAGGCTCTGTCGTTCCCGCACCTACAGCAAGGTGGGGTGACGCGAGCAGGATCGAAGTTGCTTTTCGTTGTAATTTACAATGCAAAACCCTAGGCGAAGTTCCGCCGAGCGATGAAATCGTAAACAGAAATTTCTGCGGCCCCGTTCGTCGGATGCAAAGCCTGCGTTGTGAACATGGGGGTATTCGGTCAAATTTGGTCCGCACGAGGGTCTTGCCGTCAGTCCCTAGAATCCAAGGGTTGCCATCCCAGTGAAAGTGGCCCCACAAAGCGGCAAATGCATTCATCCGTAATTCAAACATAGCGTAATGGTCATGAAACTTGTGATGAAATGATATTATCCAGTCGTTGCCGTCCCGCTACCTGCGCGCCCGTTCGACAATCGAGCGTGATGGGCCTCCGATCTGGCTCGAATCGACATCACTTGTTTGGGGGAGAAGTGCTAGGAGCTGTTCGAGGTCCTGCGCCGGAAAGGGACTGCCGGGTCCCCAGACAGTGGCGAAAGTTGATGAGATAGCGGATGAAGCGCCGGGACAAGTGCCAATGTGGAACACTCACGCAATATTTACAGCGCCGCCATGTTGTAAATTTTTTGTCATGTGGTTGAATTAGCCATATTAACGCGTGTTTCATTCGCTGAGTTTTAACGGCGACCTCGAACGAGGCCGGCCCAAATCCGCTCGATTTCCGTGGCGTAAAGAGTAGACCCGGTATAATATGTGCAGACGGAAGGTAGGCGTAAAAGCGTGCGCCCAAAGTTATTGGCGATACAGCCGAGATATTTCTGTTCTTGCTCACGCTGGAACATCGATGATGGCTGCGGTGAACAGGATAGCCGGTAAAATAATCGTGTTAAGAATGAGGTCTCGATTTTGCACACTAGTTGCAACTTTTGCGGCAGTGAGAAGCCGTCTACGGAGTTTTTTGAAGTCGTAGCGCCCAGTTTCGATTAATTACGCCCCTATCCCCACTTCATAGCCTAGGATCGCGTCGACTTATTGTGTTGTAAAAATTAGATGCCTTCGTACTGTTGGAGGCTGACAGTCGTGTTCAATAAATCAATTTGCATTCGGCAGGCTGGTCGTGAAGGTCAGATGGTTGTCCAGATCGATTGACCAGCACTAACGCAGGTGCTAATTGATAAATATGCTCAAGTAAAATGGTGGAGTCGTCCACAAAAGCGGAAAATGTATGCGTCACCCCGCCAGCCCGCAACGGATTTCCTCTTGTAGTGGATGCCTCGTGAATAGACAACTCCTAGTATTTGAACACAATGAGAAAAAGAAGCGGTGCGAGAGGACATTCTTGGCGTATCCCAGACCGAACAGGGACTATTTCAGAAAGTTCCCCATTCCCCATAAACCGGGCGGTAGTTCCCGTATGCATCCGAATGACGAGTGTGATAAACACTTCATCAAACTGAAAGCTCCGGAATGACGCGTACAGAAAATCACGATTCGCAGTGTCGTACGCCTTGCAAGAGTCAAATAATAATACAGCTCGGCTTAAGTCGATGGACAGATCCGTACTTTCCTTCGCTAAAGTGAGTTTGGCAGTCATCATCATGACCAGTTTTTGCATCTGCCCGCCACGAACAAAGCTTGTTGCGATTTCTTAATGACTGTAGTAAAGACTCACCAAATTTTTTAAGGTAACATTGCAGAGGGAGGGCAACTAGTAGCCAAGAAGTAGATTGAAAAGTACGTTAGTCGTTAACAAACTTGCATATGCATTCAGCCACTTATCGTAGAAACACTACGATGGTCTCGCCTGTGTCGTTTTCCTGTCATAAAACCGACTGCTGAGGTTTCACTTATGTGTCCGTTTCACAGTATTACTTGAACAAGCAGCATCTCATGAAAAACGATCGATTAGAATTTTTAGTGGTTACACGGAAACAAAAAAGGCAATCGGTATGGAAGACGGCTGCACCTGTACCGTGTTAATGCAACGTTGTGGTCATAGTCGTTTGATCGGGGCTAACAATATGGAGTGTATGTAGTTTTGTATGCTCTTTCACGTGAGACTTTACTTGTTATGGTTTATACCGTCCACGTAGTTTGTATGACAGCGCGCCTTAGCTTATAACACTGTTTGCCCCACGTTGACCAATCATTTAGAGCTTTTTCAGCTATTTTTTTCACCTCAACTAAACGTTATTCTGTTCGTGATGGTCTGCTGTACTATACAGCAGGTGTTCGTTACTGTGATTGTACGTAGACCAATCGTCGTTTTTTGTTAAATTTCCATTGTGTCGGCACGCTCGCGTGCAGAACTACATCGATTTTTTTTCGATCATGGCCTCTTCGATCGACTAAAAGGGATGTGCTATGATTCGAGTGGCAATGACTTCCATGCGGCATCTGCAAAGAGGCGGTTCGGGCTAGACCGGTCACGGTTACCAACACTGGTAGGAAACCGAAGCTGAGCTCTATGCTGTCAAAAAGCGCTCGAACATCCGCAAATATCTTATCAGCGGTAGCATTGAAGTCCACTTTAATCGACTTCGTAGTCTGGTGAGATTAGTGCGCAAATCTTTGCGTTTTATTGCGCTCTTCGGTCGTTTCTCGGGTTTATAGATTAATATCACAAAAAGCAAACGTCATCAAGACGTTTAAGCGTGCACAAAGTGTACATCATCAACAAATTTAGAAGGCCAGCACTTCGCAAACTTTTTTAACTGGTTTGTAGCAACGAGATCGTCTTGTATTCAAAAGCGTCCGGCAAATCGCCCATTTTTCAAAGTGTAATAACAAGCGCATCGAGAAAGAAAGGCGGCATATGAGAATGTGCAATATTGGATTGCCAACGTGCACCAACGCCGGAGCCAGTAAAGCGGACGTATCGTTGAAGAAATCGTTTTTAAGCCCGTCCTACCCTGAAGGTTTGTGGCGTCCAAGCTCGTTGATGGTTGGAGGATGTCATTCTCAGTGACGTCCAACATCAGCCCACTAATATCAGCGATAGAATTAAGCGATCGGTAGGTACTGACAAGAGGTCAAGCAACGGCTCGACAACGCCGACAAGGATTCTACCCGATGCACGGTGCTGAAAACTAATGACCATTCCGTAGCGAACTTGTCGGCTATGGACACGATTTTCCCAAATGGCGGATTATGAATGCGAACGACTTCCGTAACTATTTTTGTGCCCCAATCTAAGGCCCGCTTGAACGAACATCTAAGGCGCACGGTTGTCTGTTCGAGCCTCTGCCCTAATCGAGCAAGATGCTCCAGGCGGTGATCTTCCATATTAGCGCTGATCCACTAAGGAAGGGTCAAGAGCTGGCGCCGATCGCGTCGGCTTACCCCCTTTTTTTAAGTGGGTACGTCTTCGACGCTCGCGCTCGTAGACGGTGGTGACGCAATGTTTCCACGCATCCACAACAGAATTCCATTGTCTGAACGACGTAATTTTGGATACCGCCCACCCATCCATTTTTGCAATGAGATCGGAACAAACGCGTTCGGGTTGGTTTGTCTGTATGGGATAGGATACCTGAAGCTGGTAGAGGGTGGAGGCAGAAAGTCTCCGCAAGCGTTAGTGTAACTTTATATTTTAATATTCCGACGCATGGGGAGGTTTACGGACGGCTAACCAAAGCACTAATCCAGCCCACCTCTAAGAAACAATAAAATGGTCAATGCGGCTTGCTGATTGCCCCTCCCAGTATGTAAAATGATTCACACAGTCGTCCGCTTCCTCATCATCGGCGTGGTATCAAAGGAGCTAAGCATCTCTAGACCGGGGAGATCCAGAAGGGCTTGAAGATTCGGGGATCCGGTCGCACTACCGATGATGACCAAGCCGATCGAGTGTAGGGCTTTGGATGCAGTCTAAGTCACCTGTCACGATAGAGCTGTCTCGCGAAATTTCTGAACGGGCAAGAGAAATGTGAAAAGCTTCGTGCTCGGGTCTGAGCGACGGAGCGAACACATTACAGGACCATATCATTTTAAGAGACTGCGATCGTCATGGTATTTAACAAATTTTGACGCGAGAGAGAAGCTTTCACAATTAAAGATGGTGGTAGTAAAATGGCCACGCCCCCGAGACGAGGCGACCCAACGCTTCAGTTCGAAAGTGGCGGGTGACATCCGCACCGGTGCTTGCCCAACATACGTGCCCAGGTCGAGTATAACCCTTGATCTTCCTCAAATGTTTTAACATGGGTGTCTCGAGTGCACCGCGCTTGCGGTCGATTGCAGGCAGGACGGCTACTCCATGCTGACATCCAGCCGGTCGTACGCTTTTTTCAGACCACGAACGTTCTGCGTAACATGTTTAGTACTAGGATGCTTTGAGAAGAAATGAGACCGTGTGGTATCACCATTGGACGATTTAGACAGCAATGCGTGTCTTCCGAAAGCGTCCGCTTCTTCAAGCTTGTGCTGACGCAAATGCGTTGATAGCAAATCCCGTAAGATGCCCTTAGTACCAGATGAGCGCTGTCTCCGCTGCAGATGTTATGGCAGAGTAGAAAAAGCTCTTGACTGTCCTCCATAAGAGTATTGAAGGTCCTCTTGATAGAAGGCAGAATTGTAGGCGGTGTAATGCTTTAGAAGCTGCAGATGCCGCCGGATTTGTTGATGAGGTGACGACTCCGCCGCCGTCCCCTCAGTTATCACCCCTATCTCGTGCTCGAAAAGAAAAGCGCACAGCAGGTGCTGTTATACCAAACTTTGCGGGATAGATAAATTAGTATATAAAAAAAACATCCGCAGGCGTCCTTCAGCTCTTGTAATTTATACCACATAATCCTGATCGAGAGGTTAAAGATATTGCGCGATCAATCCATTAACCGAGCCATTGTGAAGAGGTGCTAATGACACCTTTTTGTGGAATGAATGCAGTTCAGATAAGAGGCTATCTTGTCGCCATCGGACAGACTAGTGGACCAGAACTTGGACGTCAAGACTGACCAGAAGCTCGCAGGGGAAACAAACGCCGAAGGAAGATGGAAAAGTGCGATAGGGTCATGTTGAGCTGATTGCGCATATTTCGCGGTCGTACTGTCGACACGCGGACAAGCCGTCACTGTTGTAGGCGACCATTCCGGGAATAAAGATAACCGAAGACCCTGCCAATCGTCGCGATCAATGCGACCCGCCAGGTTCTCAACGTCAAGCTGACCGCGTCCGCTGCTGTGTCCAGCGTCCATCATAGGTGGCGCTGGTGCTTTATTCTTATGGAGGTGTCCTCGGTAGGTCGAGCATCAGCACAGGATGAGAGTTCCCGTTTCCGTGTCTTCTACTAAGGTGACATGTCCGCAGCAGTTGGTGGGCTCCTGGACAGTAACAAAGCGTGAGACGCACCGCCGACTGACTGAAAGTCGGCTTCACCGGACCTCAGAGCGAGCTGCAAGTCATGAAGACATAGTTGTGATCCATTTTTTTGATGGAGACACGGAATCTACAGGATTTTTAAGCCCTACGGGAACTTCGACCGCACAAGTGGTAGGCCTCTTTTAGGATCCAGTTTTGAAGCGATAATTGCGTCATCGCACGTAGAGAGAGCTCAGTAAGACTCCTGAACCGTTTCCGCGGCCTTGTTATTTCACGTCTCGACAAACGTACTGTATTTGTAACGGGGCACCCTGAAGCTTGTACTGGTGACAGTACAAGCTACTTATTCTGATAACAGAATAAGGCGGTGCCTCGTAACTTCACGTACACTCGTACGTGCAGAGGAAGACGGTAAGAAGAAGCGAGTACTCGGTTAGAGTAAAAAGTAGAACTGTATTTATAATAGTTAATGTCTGCAATAAATCACTATTTATCTTCATCTAACTATGTCTAAATACAAATGTGTAAATCAGTTATCTGCTCACCACTCATTGCGTGCGTCTGTCGTGGCGCGTCTTCGTTGGTTGATATAATGGCCTATATCAACCAATTAGGAACTACTTGGAAGTGCTACAGAATATTGTCCTTATGACAATATTCTGAGAATATAACTCTTATAGTTATATTCTATTGACAATTTCTTATAAATTGTTATGTAACGATTCACCCCGTTACATCACCCCCCTTAACCATCAGTCACTTTAGTGACTGATTGACTAAATGGATACTCGTCCCAAATCATTTGGGACGGGGTTTGCACTTGTTGGTCCGCGTCCACTTTCCAACATCTCATCGCATGGTAAACAAGCCCATGCGATGCGCGAGCAAGGCCGCCGAGAGCGCGTCTGCACGTCTCTGTGCGGACGCCGAAGCAGAAACTACAGCAACTGATATCCCATCGGTTGCTGAATCGACTCAGCCTGTATCACCTGGTGATGCAGGCGCTGGTCATGAAGACACTCGTGTCTTCACAGAGTACGAGCTCGGTGTCTCGTACTCTCCTGATACGGATGACGGATCCGTATCGACGGCAATTGAATCCAAGCCGCCTGCCAAGCGTGGCATGGACGATGCTTTGCGTCGCAGCATCTTTGGTTCATCTGATGAGTCAGATGAACCATCGCCAAAGCGAAGGCGCTCGAGGTCGCGAGACTCGGGCGCTCACAGTGGTGTCGGTTCTCCTATTGACACCACTTCGCAGCGAGGTGCCAGTCCTTCTATCGGCACGTCGCAAGAAGAGCGGGACCGCAATGTGTTGCGTCTCGCTCCAGAAAAGAAGGCATGGATGCCTCCTAAATCTGTCATGGATCACTTGTCGGCGACGACGAGTGATCGTTATCGAACACGATTGTTCGATTCGTCAAGGATTCATCACCTTGACCCCAGCGCGAAAGACTATCGCGCTGAACATGAGTTCTTCATCGATGCTTTCTTCAGACATCGATGGTACAGTGGGAATCACAAACGTGATGGTCCCTCACTACTTCAGGCGTGGAACGCCTACATCCATAATCTCGAGGATGTAGGTCGTGACGCTTGGAACGACAAACTTATCAAAGCTCGTGATAAGTTTGAAAAGCGAACCCCGACAGGTGCACGCTATAAGCTGCATCGTCTGTCAAGGGAGAAAGGATTACCCTGTCTTTCCTGGGGAGACCCGTGCCCATGTTGTGTGAACAACTCTGCACGAGCACCTAAGGAGGCTTACCTCCTTACCAGCCCGTGGTGGCGCGTACGTGTCTCTACTGAGATGTACGAAGGGATTGACAACCTGAAATCCCTTTACGACCGTGCCGGGAAGACTTTCTCCGGCGGTCCTTCTGCGGCACAGGATGTGTCGCGTCGTACTGCTCGACCAGACCCAGTACGTCAACCATCAATTGGGAGCGGGGCTCCCAAGAATCCCAGGACGGGGGATAGCCGCGCCACCGGACGAGGTAACTCGTCCGACGTCCGTTCACGTCGCGGTGGTTCAACAGCTGCTCTACTAGATAGCGCTGGCCACCGCGAGAGTCCTCTAATGGAGGTGGAGGAGGAGGAAAGACGCTCTCCACACGATCATGTGGATCGGTGTGTTCCCGAGAGCTTCTTTGATCGCGTAACGCAAGGGTTACGCGACGATCTCGAGCATGAGCGGAATAGGCGTCTCCAGATGGTGGACACTGCCTCGAAGCATCGAGCTGAGTTTGCCTTTGCTCAGCTTGAGAACGAGAGATCTCTGACATCTCTTCGTGACGAGCTAAGGGTAGCTCGTGGGATTGTTGATCGGTCTCGGGCTGAGATAACTGCTCTTCAGACCCTTGTTGATGCCCACCATCGGGAGCACAAGGCTCTCTGCGAGATGCTTGAGCGCAAGGGCGTTCTTCATCGGAAGAAGCAGCGTACTGATGGTACGGCTTAAGCCGACCAACGTAAAACGTGGGATGCGTTCGCATCTTACGTGGTAACTCGATCGTGTATGCATTGCCTAGGCGGTGCAATACACGAAATGGGCCAATGTACTTGGGTAGTAGTTTACTGCTACCCAAGTTAGTCACTACATGTTTTGGTAGATTAACCGTAGACAGTAGGACTAAGTCACCTTTATTAAATAAAAGAGTGTTTGCCCTTCCATTCTTGTCAGCGTTTTGCTTTTGCTTATCCACCGCTTCGGCGATGGAGTCTTGCACAAAACGGACTACCGTTTCACGAGCCAGTATGAACTCATCTGATGACTCGTTAGCTTCAGTGTGCTGTGAGCGCACTGCAGCAACAACAACCTTTTCTTCAGTGAGGGCTTCCGCACTCTCACTGGCATCATTGTCTTCAGTGAGGGCTTCCGCACTCTCACTGGCATCATCTTCTTCGATATCGATGTTATCGATATCGGCATCAAACGCAATGACTTCTTCGTCAGAGCGTGATGAGCGTGAACCAAATCGGTTTTTGCTCGCGCGAGTCCCTCCCCCCTTAAACCAGAGTTACACTCTAGTAAGGTGGGTACACGCGGATGGCGCAAGCCATTCACGTAAAACGGTGTATGTGTCGTGGACGCATGCACCGAGTTGTTGATGGCAAACTCTACCATCGGCAAAAACTCACTCCAACTCTTAAAGGAGTGTACGTATCCTCGAAGTATCTCTTCAAGGACACGATTGGCACGTTCCGTCTGACCATCTGACTCTGGATGATCAGATGTTGACATCTTCAAGCGCGTTCCGAGTGATTTGAACACGGAACGCCAGAAATCAGCAGTGAATCGTGGATCTCTGTCTGATACGAGTTCACGGGGCAACCCATGAAGTCGGAAGATGGTGTCAATAAAGACACAAGCACAGCCACTTGCCGTGATTGTCTCTGGTACAGCCACAAGGTGTACCATTTTGCTGAGTCTGTCAACAAATACGAGAATACCCGTATTCCCGCGTGCGTCTTTGGGTAACCCGAAGACGAAATCCATTGAGATGGATTCCCAGCACTCAGCCGGAACCGGTAGAGGCTGTAAAGGTGCACGCAGTGAAGGACTTGACTTCACTCGTTGGCAGACTTCGCATGCGCGAACATACTTTCGCACAAACTGATACTGGCGGGGCCAGTAAAAGTCTCGACTTACCGTGAGATATGTTTTCTCTCGGCCACGATGTCCTCCTATAGGAGCATCGTGATACTCGAACATGATCCGCAAACGCAGATCAGTATCATCTGGAATGACAACACGTGGTGTGTCACCAGAAACGGCTGTATAGTACAGTAAACCGTTACGAGTAGTGTATCGATCTGATGCAGATCGATACGCAGAACGACAATCGTTTCAACGATTCTCGAGATGGTTGGGAGAGATGTGACAACAACTTCACTATCTCACCATCTTGGGCGTATGCCCGCCTCACATCATCATACAACGTTGTAGATGGAACTGAGGACGTCATAACCGCAACAGTGACTGTCTCACTGTTGGGTTTCGCGACTGTTTCAAAGTCGGGACGACGTGAGAGTGCATCAGCGACGACATTAAGTCGTCCTGGTTTGTACTCGACCGTAAAGTTGTATTCTGCAAAGAATGACAACCACCGCGCCATTCGTTGTGAAAGGTGCGGGCTGTTCACTGCCGTGCGTAAGGACGCATGGTCAGTGTAAACAACGAAGGGTCTATCTCCTAATAGATAGACTCTGAACTTCGCTAGTGCATACTTCATGGCAAGGAGTTCCTTGTCATGCACTGGATAGTTCCGCTCAGCTGGTTGCAGCTGACGCGACTGATAGCAGACGACGCGTTCAACGCCTTCAAGGTCGTACTGCATTAATGCACAGCCGATTGCGAAATCGCTGGCATCACAGACCACATGAAATGGCCTGTCTTGATCGGCAATTGCTAGGACTGGGGATTGTATCAAGCTCTGCTTGATACCCTCAAAGGAGCGTTGACATTCAGCGTTCCATAACCACCTCTCGTTCTTTTTCAACAAACGAGAGAGGTGTACAGTCATCTCGGCGTAATTGCGTGAATACTTATGCAAATACGCCGCTAGCCCAAGGAATTTTCGAAGACCTTTGACATCGACCGGCACGGGCCAGTCGGTGATCGCCTTGATCTTTTCGGGATCAGGACGTACACCGTTCTTACCAACGATGCACCCAAGAAGTGGTATTTCGCTTGCTGCAAATATACACTTCTTGAGGTTAGCATACAATTGATGCTTTCGCATGATTGTAAGAACTTGTCGGACGTGGTACTTGTGAACCTCAACGTCCGACTTTCCATCCATAGCTCGACTATGGATGAATACGTCATCGAAATAACTCGGCGCGAATTCTCGTACTGGCCTCAACAGATGTGATACACACCTGTTGAACGTGGCAGGGGCATTACTGAGCCCTTGTGGCATTACTAGCCATTCCCAGAGCATGCCGCTAGGCGTGCTAACTGCGGTATAGGGTATATCCCGTTCCCGCATTAGGATTTGATAGAAGCCATCCATCAAATCCATGGACGAAAAGATGGTACTCTTTGACATACCATCAATGATTACGTCCTTCCTCGGTATCGGCGTCTGAGCCGGTACCGTTGCAGCGTTCAATTTGTTAAACGCGTGCACTATCCGCCACCCTCCTGTTGCTTTTCGCACACAGAAGGTCGGAGAGCTATGTGGGGAAGTTGATTCCCTCACATGGCCCGCTGCTAAACGATCGGCAAAGAACTTGTCGATCGCAAGTACTTGTTCACGAGGCAGTGGCCACTGCTTCATGACACAGTACTTCGAGCCTGGTTTAAGCTCGACTTCGTGTCGAATACCTTTATCCTTCGGTAATTCGCACGGAACAGTTTCAGGGAATACATCCTTGAATTCAACCAAATCTTCATAGAGAGGATTTTCCTTGAGCGATTCCCATGATTGGGACTCATATCGCTCAATTCGTGTCTTTTCATCTAGGACACTCTCGTCCATAGATGAACTACTGAGAACTCTCTCGTTCTCAGTAAACACTGTTGCTGACCTTATGTCGGTTACATACTCGTCGTCAGCGACGAGTATGCAGATCTGCTTGACTTTGCCACTACGCAGATCACGCAAGAACCTTTTATGTTCGAGCGTTGGCAACTGAGTGATCTCCGAAGTTAACTTCGGAGGCGCAATCAGATCAAGTGTATAAGCGCCTACACATGATCCGTTATTGACTATGACATTCAATGTCTCTGTCATTTCCTGGGGACTTATTCCCTCAGGCTTCGAAGGACTTATTCCTTCGTCTTCCCGGGGACTTATTCCCGCGGGTTTCGGGGAACTTATTTCCGCCGTATTTGTAATCTTGGGACTTATTCCCTTTACTTCCTCTAGCTGGGGTTGCGCAACCACAGCGAGATCCTCTACGAAAGACTCTCCAGTCGATCTAGGATTATCGTTTCGCTTAACCTGAGCGATCGATTGTTTCTCTTCTAGATGTTCCCCTCTAGGGATACATCTTTGTCCCAGTCCACCCGACTTATTCGAGTGGTGGACCTTCGGCGCAGCCTGTGTTTCCTCACAGCCGCCGGAACTTTGCTCCGAAGTGTAACCGTTTGGTACACTAAGGTTTTGTGCAGTCGTACTAACGACCGTACCACAAGTGAGGCCATCGCACTCACTCGTAGTACATCCACACGCTTGTGGACGCTCCAAAACGTTCATCAGATGGCCATCTGATGAACAAGCGGCAGGCATCGTTACTGTCCGATGTTGCCAGTTTACCCGTGGTTCGTACCTTCTGAGCCACGGTATTCCAAGGATGACATCAAATTTGTCATCCAAATCCAATACGATAAAGTCATCGTCGTATTGGGTATCTTCTAGCGTATAGTGAATCTTCACTATACGCTTCATGACGGTTACGGATGCGCCTGTCGCAAGACGTACCGTCATCCTCGTAGGAGGTGTGTCACATTCACTGAATTTAAAGTGACCATCTTCTAGCGATTGGCGTCGCACAAAATTGTTGGACGCCCCACAATCGACTAGAGCTCGAAGGGACAACTTATTCGTCACTTCGAGTTTCAAGGTAATGAGTGAGATCTCATTACCTAGAGCAGCAACGCACAATGTCTGTGTGTTGGGAGCAACCTTCATCAAGAGGCCTACAAATTCTCTTGACGTTGCTGGATCAGTAGGGTGCTCCGCACCTACTGATCCTGTCCGTTTTTTGACGGTCCATCCCGTTGTTGCGTCTTTGCACCAACTGCGGACCCTCGTCCCTGCCCCTTTCTCATGGGTGGACGGTCACTACGCCCAGTGTTGCGAGACACTGGACGAGGGGCACTACACTCGTAAGCGTAGTGTCCTGTCTTTTGACATCTGTTGCATCTCTGCAACTTCTTGTAGCCTGTAGAGCGAGCCTTCTCGCTCTCTACATAACAGAGTTCCATCGGCTCTGGACCTCCGTTGTCATATCGTCTCGGTTGACGATATGATGTCGAGCTGGCGCGAGCCTGTCTCAGACTGAAGTCTTCCTGCTCCGCAATGGAAATGGCTTGTTCTAGTGAATCTAGTTCAAGCCGGAACAGGTGAGTCTTGACGGGACCATCCGCAAGACCCTGCATGAACACCGAAACCAACGTGTGTTCATCCACCGGATTGGAACTTATACAACTCGTGAGATGTCGTATATGTTGAGCGTAAGCGTGCACATCACGCTTACCCTGCTTGAGCTTCAAGAGTTCGGTTCGAGCTCTGAACTCAGCTCTAGGCGGTTCAAACGTTTGTCTGAGCCGCGACTTGAAGACTTCCAACGACCCAAACGCATATGGGTCGTGCAGCTTGAGCCCCAGTGCCCAAGTCTTGGCACGTCCTGCCAGATTTGATTGGGCAAATGCAACTTGCATATCCCCGTCGTCGATGCGACGCGCCCTTATGGCGTCATCCAATTCGACGAACCATCTCAAGAGGGAGTCTTCTTCGACCCCTCTATACTTTGAGATGTCAATCTTCAAAGTCTCGGGTCGACGCGAGTGCATCGACCCGCCAGCAGCAGCTTGCTGCTGTCTCAACAGTTCAAACTGTTGAGCACCTTGTTCTCTCAACAACTCTGCTTGTTGAGAACCTTGTTGGTGAAGCAAGGCTACTTTCTCGCGTTCTGCGTCAAGTTCATTTTGAATGAACTTGGCGATAGTAGCATGTTGGGCATCTCTATTGAGAGCCTCTAGCATGACGCTAACAGCATGGATGCCCATGGTCGAACCCATTCGTTCAACCGCATCCCATTCGACATCGCTCAAATGGGAGTAGCCGTCACGCGTAGCGTGAAAGCTTTGGTCATCTTCATCATCCAACATATTCATGTTGGATGTGAACGCGGTCCTTGGACGGACTACGAAGTGCTACCAGGTGTAACGGGGCACCCTGAAGCTTGTACTGGTGACAGTACAAGCTAATTATTCTGATAACAGAATAAGGCGGTGCCTCGTAACTTCACGTACACTCGTACGTGCAGAGGAAGACGGTAAGAAGAAGCGAGTACTCGGTTAGAGTAAAAGTAGAACTGTATTTATAATAGTTAATGTCTGCAATAAATCACTATTTATCTTCATCTAACTATGTCTAAATACAAATGTGTAAATCAGTTATCTGCTCACCACTCATTGCGTGCGTCTGTCGTGGCGCGTCTTCGTTGGTTGATATAATGGCCTATATCAACCAATTAGGAACTACTTGGAAGTGCTACAGAATATTGTCCTTATGACAATATTCTGAGAATATAACTCTTATAGTTATATTCTATTAACAATTTCTTATAAATTGTTATGTAACGATTCACCCCGTTACAGTATTCGCGGAATACTTGGCCGACCAAATTCCCAGCCGCCTTGTGATGGACATAGTTGTTTTGGCTTAGGAAAGAGGTCGCTATTCCAAGAATGTCGCACCCTCCCCATTCCATTTCGGCAATTACCGAGCCCCTGTCCGATGGTGTAGCGGCATTTTCTTGTAGTTACCATCGATAATTAATTGTAGACTTTTCTTTTGTCATTGACGCACAGCCCTGGCCAACGTTAAGGAGAGCAGCCACCCGGACATCATGTGCAAAGTGCTCCTCGAGGTGCAATAATCCTGTGTAATGAACACTATTCTCGGTGGTAGCTGTGAGTTGTTCCAAGCTGACATTAGGCTCGTCCAGCGAAGCGCCGGACAGTGCTTGAGATACAGCCATAGCCAAGCAATTACTGGTGCCGGGCGTGATTGCTTCTTGTGATCCAAGTATTTAAGTGAGAATATTCAAGTCTGTCGGGACTCTATCGGGCGCGGTTCCATCAAAACTGCTTGCTTTGGATCTTCCTTCAATCGACTAAGTAACGTCAGCCAGGCGGCCCGCTTCTGACTCTTCAGAGTAAACAATATTGGGCTTGAGTGAATCAGCACCTTTCCGCGCGATTGCGCCTGTTTCCGCCGAGTTTGTTCCTGCGTTGGCAAGCGTAGAGTTAGACGGGGAGTTCAAACCGGATAACGGCCGTCGTGATCCGTCAGATTAGTGACCTTTGGCTCATGACACGACCCCGTGCTTGGCCTGTCCGTTCCCCCGCGGATGACAGCACTAAAAACCGTCCAGAACTGAGCTGTGTCGGGGAACGGACCGGCTGGACGATGGTCCAGGGATTACTGGATCCACGGAATGGTTTTGTGATTCACGGTTGCTCAAGCGGGAGCTCGGGCGCAGTTACCGAGTAACCAGAGTTCGTTCTAGCATAAGTGTTGTAACGGGGCACCCTGAAGCTTGTACTGGTGACAGTACAAGCTACTTATTCTGATGACAGAATAAGGCGGTGCCTCGGAACTTCACGTACACTCGTACGTGCAGAGGAAGACGGTAAGAAGAAGCGAGTACTTGGTTAGAGTAAAAAGTAGAACTGTATTTATAATAGTTAATGTCTGCAATAAATCACTATTTATCTTCATCTAACTATGTCTAAATACAAATGTGTAAATCAGTTATCTGCTCACCACTCATTGCGTGCGTCTGTCGTGGCGCGTCTTCGTTGGTTGATATAATGGCCTATATCAACCAATTAGGAACTACTTGGAAGTGCTACAGAATATTGTTCTTATGACAATATTCTGAGAATAAAACTCTTATAGTTATATTCTATTAACAATTTCTTATAAATTGTTATGTTACGATTCACCCCGTTACAAGTGTAGACCAATTGTGGTCTCTCAGTAGAACCTGCAGCTGGAGTCTCGGATACTAAAGGTGGGCTCACAGGCACGATGCTGGGTGTGACGGCGGCTTTGCTGCTGTGTCTGCCGACCGCTGGACTTGAAGACGTCAATTCGCCATGATGAGAATCTCGTCGGCACTGCGGAGGGTTTCATCAGGTCCTCCACGGCTTGGGGTCTCCCCTCCGTAACTTTAATGCTACCCACTCCCCGGAGTTATTAATTCGTAAGCTGAAACCGGAAGGCTGAGTGACCGAGGTTACCACACTGGAGGCACTGGTGGCGGCGACCCACGTCGGGATGATGAAAAATTATTCAAGTGCCGAACCAGAGAATACGAACAATTTCTTGAATAATTAGGGGACATCCAGAAATTCGAACTGTGACCTTCCACAAAGAACACATTCGGGACATCAGACAATATGTAATCAAAAATTTAAAGTTGAATTTCGTCGGTATTTTCGACTTGAGGTACGCCGCGACACGGCTATTCTCATTAAAGCGAGTGAATTTATGTAGAAAATCGAATACTCGGCTCGAAGAAGTCCGGCCCTTCCACTTGGGCCTTATTGACGATTTTAAACTTAGCAGCGCTCCTGATGGTGCTCGTTAGTAAGCACTTAGACGCGGCCTTGGAATGGAATGGACTCCTGATGAAGACTAATGGCAGCGTTTCTTAAATAAAAGAAAATTGATAGACTTGGCCGAGTAGTCATAATGGATGGTCATTGTCAAACCTAGAAGATTGTGCACTTCCTGGAGGTTCAACTTAGCTATTTCAGCAGATTCATGTATAACTCGGCAATTGCACGCATTGTTTGCCATCTACCGGAATTCCAAGGGTGTGGTCGAGATGTAGCACAAGATGACCTTCGACTTAAGCATAAACTGTACTATAAAGCCGCGGTTGCTACTTGCTCTCCAGTACAGCCCTTAAGAAGTCCGGCATACGTCGACACGCCAAGTAATCTTCCGCCAGTCGTCATCGGTTCCTTCACGCAGCAGCAGCTTCCAACCCGCGGACAAGCGATCTGCATACAGATATTTTAGGTGCTCCAGATCAGCCGTCGGAAACCTGGAAGGGTCAAATATTAAATCTTCGTACTCGGTGGTAGTAGTCGCCGTTGTCAATACAGTGGAAGCTAATCCATTACGTACAACGGTCGCCCAGTGCGTGAGAATTGGTGCCTTCGCCCACTTGTGCTGATTCAACAGTTTCTGAACGAGCTCGGTAAAAGCCCATTTCGTCGTGAGAAGGCTGTTACATAAAGATCGAGCGATCCTTTGCCACTCCTTGTACGTCCTCGAGCTTAAAACTAAAACTTGCTCAAACAGACTCAAGAGTCTAGACGCTTTCGTGTTTATCAAATATGGAAAGCGCTTTTTGTAAGGGGGAAGCGCCTTCACCCTTGTCGGCAATTTAAGTATTTCACCGCAAAGAGCTCACAAAATGTCGTCTTCCAAACGTTCATGTGACGTTCCTCTGTGGTACCGTTCATCGCCGCTAAAATAGCACGAAACAGAGCGAATGGAGCGACGGAGGTAGATACAGTGTCAGTTGTCCCCGCCGCTGCCGCAGAGACCTCCGGCATATCGAGCCGCCGGAACAGGTCCCTACTCCGTCGGTAGCACGTAACCTGTCCGGGGATGAGGACATCAGCTTGGGATAAGATAAATCGCCTATTACCGGGCGTTAAGATCCCGTTGAGGAAGAAGGCGAGGCGGACTCGGTCCACGGTCGCGGCCCCGGATCCGTCTCTGTCCCCGTAAGTAGGGTTTTGGCGGCAGCCAATGGCCCGTCCTCCCCTCCCCCATCGGGGAGAAGGCACAGGTGAGGCTTGGCGTCCTTTGTGCGCAAGAAACCCTTGCAGGCCAGGGTTCGCTTAAATTATATCCTCTTTACAAAAAGTGAATTTGAAATGTGCGTCAGGCAAAGAAGATGACAGGTAGGTTTATCGTCCCCCCCCTTATTGAGGCGCCAGAGACTAGCACAGAAAATACAACGAATGAAGAGTTGCTGCCGCGATTTCCCACCGTCTTAATTCATAAAAGTACGAATAGACTATCATGTATCTTCTTCGTCTTTCGTACGAAGCCGTCTTGGTCGCCGAATCGTCACGAGGTCGCCGGGTAGTTAAGTGCTGAAAGTGCTTGGAGTTCTTGTGCGGGTAATGTTAGCCTGGATAACAGTTCAACGGCGTTTTTTAAATAGTAACGATTATCGCCTTACAAATGATGTAAAAGCATAAATTTCTCGAAAACCATCTTACCAGGAGAGGCGTCGGTACGTTATGGTTGTTTTTATGTACAGCGAAAGCGACACATATGAAGAATCTTTTCCCATTCGCGCCTTTGTTGCATCGTACGCATTCATAAAAAAATTAGTAGATAGTAAGCATTCAAAAATCACATTAGCGTGCGGTATTTTGGCTCGCATCGTCTTAGATTGAATGTCATGTAAGCGCAGCATTTGTTTAATTATACCAGTAAATTCTTATTTTTGATTGTAATAAGGCACTGGTGACTTATGATGACACGGTAAATGTCAACTAACACTGGCATAGTGTAAATTAATGCCACATGTCATTTCATGTATAGCGTACGTGTAGAATTTGGCTAGCTGTTGAACGATGTGCTAACACTAATTATGTCCTGATCATTAGTCTATGTTTGAGACCTAACTTGATTAGATTTGACTATTTAACAATTAAGTCCTGATCATTAGTCTATGTTTTAGCCCTAATTTGATTAGATTTGACTATTTAAATGCATGCTAAACTCTTGTATACCACTCGTTGTGCGCGTCAACACTGATCGGACCTCTATATCTGACTGATATGATGGCCCATATCAGCCAATAGGTGAGCACCTTTTAATATTAAACCTTATGATAATGTTTACACGCATAATTATCATCATCTATATTTATTTTGTATTTACGAGTTTTTAATTTTAATTAAATGTAAAAGGCTCACCCCCTTACGTTGATCATGAACGAAATGTCGAGGTCGTGGAGTCCGGCAAACGACTTGTGGTCGAAACACTTCTTTCCCTTCGTGAGAAACTTTATTGCAATGCCATACGGTCCTGTGAGATTGACGTAGACAATTTATCCTGCCACTACATCTGGTCTAGGCCACCGGCAATCCTTTATCCTTAATCTTTCTTGCAGCTTCGGTCTTTTACTCGTGATGAACACAATTTTTAATGAAGTTGGCATGTTAGTCCAGTAAATGTTGGCAGCAAACTTATGCCGATGACTTGATGAGTGCTCGAAGTTCACGTGATACCAACTGATAAGGTCGTCCCCGAAAAGTTTAGGTACAATAAAATGATGTTCACATGCAAGCACATTGCAACTGATGCACAGCGTCAATCAATAATCAAGACTACTGGATACTGATAAACCTGATGACTTAATAGACGCCTTAAGTTTTGAAATAATGTCATCTTTGCCTTGGTGCTGGCGGACGATCGGACCTGCATCACGCACTTTGTTTGCTTACAATAAACATGACTTCTTTGTTTTGTATTTCACCTTTCTCGTCGCGAATCTAATGCGCTGTATGGCATTTTGTTTAACATTGTTTACCCTTTTATTGCAGTGCATGGGTCAACGACATTTGATAAGTAAGAGCTCTAGCGTTTGACCGTATACTTATTATGTCGATTAAATCAATTATTGAGGTCGAAACGGATATTACCGGAAAACCTAGAGGCTTCAATATGTTTTCGCACGGGAAACAAACAATCCCAGAACTGTAATATTATGGTGGTTTTTAAGATTGCGTGAAAAAAGCTCCACAATC
The DNA here is from genome assembly GCA_921007115.2 of Peronospora matthiolae. Taxonomy (NCBI): domain Eukaryota; phylum Oomycota; class Peronosporomycetes; order Peronosporales; family Peronosporaceae; genus Peronospora; species Peronospora matthiolae. The sequence goes on along the minus strand of CAKLBY020000109.1, from coordinate 218,883 downwards.
GTATGTCTAGTACTAAGAATGCACAAGGCTGACTATGCTGGACAAAGCGTAGACAGGAAACGGATTTTTACAGTTGTAAAATCTCATCAGGATAGTCTTTAAACGACACGATAAATATCATGATGGGCATTTATAATACTTAGTAGCCAGGTGAAAGGGCAATATATTAAAACTTGCAGTCCGATAGAAAAGCCTAAACAATGTCGTTTGCTCATGTCACGCTTAAAAGATTGTTAATTGAGACGGCGAGGCACGGAGTGAGTTGAACATGCGCGTGATATGGGAAGATCAATGCTAATAAACTCTTCGCGGAGTCTTTGAAAGAACGTTAGATAAGCAGATTATACGGTTGCACTATACTCTGGCAAATTTGTAGCAAAGATAATTACATCACTTTCATCGTATTCATTTTGTGCTGCAGCATCCGAATCGTTCGGTAGCTATAATTATGTGCTAAAATCGATCGTATCTTGTCGCAGTCATGATTAACAAAGGCTAAAAAAATTCTTCCTTTAAAAACACTGATTATCAGCTTTGCTACATATCGGTTTCGAATGACGAGAAGTTTATGCCACACTTAAGAATTTAGGCTGATCGTTCTGTACACATTTAACATGTTAGTAATCATACAGCTGCTTATGGTGAATCGCTCCCTCACATTCCGCTAAATGATTACAAATAGCATCCAAACTTTCTGTATAAAGGATTATTAAAAGCCAAGCCTCAACCAAAAACTGCTTTGGCAATATTCGCCAGGCTCTACGACTTCAAATTTGTTTGATCCATTAATTTGATTCAAGATTAGTGTATGGCAGTATTACATCCTTAATATTTTGCCGAATGGATTGCTCTTTATACTTCTCCCTACAAATATGCAATAATTCCTGTACAGAAATTTAAAATACTTCCATTTTACAAAAATGTGGAGTCGCTTGTAGGTGTCAATTTTTGTCAAGGCCACAAATAATAACACAGTTCTCGTGATTTCCAACTCGGCCGGATCAGAATAGTTTACGTATGAAATCATGCCGTTTGTTTAATAAATTATCAGTAGTGTAGCGGAGCTACCCTTTTTCCTTCATCAGAGGAAGACTCATAGTCTCGTAGAGTCTTTTAGTATTTTAAATGAACGGGTATCTACTTAAGGATACATGCCTTTGCATTCTTAGTGAGATTTGACTTTAAGTATCTAATCCAGCTCGTAAGCTTCTGTTCCTAGCTCAGAAGACTAATGACTCCAAGGAATCACGTGACACTAATGACTAAGAGTACTAGCCTTGATACAGATTCTTAAATCTTACGATCAAATAAATCTTAGAAAGAAACGTGTCTGAGACTGATCCAAAAAGGAACTGGATACATTTACTAATTTATAGCGATAAAAACCTCACTTGCGTATTTAACCTCGAAACTATGCTACCTAATCGAATGATCCTCGTGGAGGTTCTTCTGGCGTTATCACACCAAAACTACGCCGTCCATCAAAGACCCTATTACGAAAGATATCATCCATCTAATATCGATAAGGTACAATTTTAACGCCTAGCGTTTGTGATCTAATGCTACTCCTATCCGTGAACTTATATTATAATGAGCATTTCACACCATTTTACTTTATCGTTACAACTTTCTGTGTAACTCCGTTTCAAGTCAAGGGGATGCGATGCGAGAGATAAAAAATGGGGCATGTGGAATGGTCTAACCACATTCCATAAAAGACTGCCACTCATATCTTGTACGCTGCATTATGCGATTGTATGCAAAAAAATGTTTTTGAGTCGTGCTATGCAATCACACTGATCAAAAAAGCACAAAATTATTGTGTCTGCGCGAGTAAATAGTCATGCGTCAAGACACCGGTAATGATCTATTTTAACAATTTGTAGCCGCGACAAAGAAGAAAAAAGAACTGGCGAGGTTGGTACAGCGATGTCTTAAATTTAATTTTCGTGTCACGAAGAATACTTACCACTACAAAGCTTTTAGTTCGCACAAGTGACTAATTGCTGTTTGTAGGATGTGAATCGTAATGAAATTCTGAGTTCACCAATTCTGTGGACCAACGGCTTCAGTGATCACCTATCCGTAAATTAGGAACTTTTTTGGCGTGAGGAAGCATCAGCTTTTTAAAGACGTATTAAAACAGATATTAAGTTCCGTGTGATGTTGAACGATAAGACATTGGTGTACCAGATGTGAGGGTTTGGAAGCAAAGTATACATTGACTTATTCTGATCTGAGTATGATTTTGATCAAGGCTAACACTTAGAGCAAAAATCGTGGCAGACGTGTTAATTTGACGATGGATGCTGAATCTTGGCGGCTTGAGCGGTCACAGTTGCTTTATCGCAGTCATGAAGTTGAAGCAAATTAAGTACCTAGAGGAAATGTATGCTACAAAATGATAATTTTGCTTTGTGCAACCAAATCTGCTTAACAGTATGTCAGAACCTCACACATGCTGATTATCTGTAAATCTTCAATGATGAGGTCCATGCAATAAGCGGTAGCGCTTTTTCTTGCTCGAACGAAAAAGTAAAGGGTCCACTCCTAGATTTAGCTACCAGCAACCGCATTTTGAAGGAATTATAAAACAATGAAAAGTAAGCCGTCGCCCAGTTGTTATCCACAGGTTGATTTATGCCGTAAATGTGAATACCTTTTGACTCACGAGAAAAACGTAACAAGAAGACTGCGATATACAGGCGAGAAAGTGTCTGCTTATCATTCGTGCGACAATTTGCAAAAAACCATTCGGTACCCATTGCTCTCACGATCGCAACGCTAAAGTGCTCTTTTCTATAGTGTTATTGACGCATGGCGATTTTATCGAACCGACACAATTTTTTGTGTGCTTACGTGAGCACTGTGATTACATAGCACACGACTCAAAAGCATTACGTATACAATCCCATGATGCATTTTACAAGGTAGGAGTGATGGTCTATTAAAGAGGGTGTTTAGACCTTTCGCATGCCCCACTTTGCTCTCTCTCTAAACTTTCTTATCCTCCTTGTTATCAAGATGGTCAAATGAAATAGATGCATGAATTGATCATGTATTTTCGGGCTGGTTCAGGAACTAGAAGGGCTGTGTCACGATCTGAGGCCTCATACAAAACTAAAGCAAAGCTACACAAACCTTTAACACAGGAGGATTTATGAATCCAGAAATCACTAAGTTCTCCAGTATCAAGCTCCTGTAGTTAAGAGAGTCATAAGCTATGATTAATACCTAAAGAAAATATACAGGGTCTTCACACTCGTAGAAATCTAGTCCTGGCTCAATGTGCAATTGCTATCCCGATAGTTTTATGCATGAAGTGCTATAGAGTACTCGCCACACAAAGGCTATTAATTTTAACATATGTTTATGACTAAATTAGACACGTGTCAACAATAGATAAGAAGGTGAAATGTTGTTATTATACCCATTTTGTATCAGTAAGATACCTTGTACATCCACCTTATAAGGCCAATCTAATTCTCATCGTAACACTTATAATCTTAAGCGAATTATGAATGGTACACCAACTTGCCATCATTCAATGACGGAGTGTGTCCACCACATCAATCAATTTACTTAAAAGTTAGTATTGTATTTCACAGTACCCGGGTGTCTTATTAATAGGTGGAAACGGTCGTGTGACTTCTTCACAGAAACGGTCAGCCAGTTAAAATTAAGGCTTCGACCTGGACCAAACTTTGTTGGATCGACCCGATGCTTGACCTGTCTGGTCCGGGTGACGAGTCGGGTGTAGATTTCCCGTGACGAATCGGTCCATTTATCAGTTTTATTTTTGTTGCCTTAGAAATTGATTAAACGCGTACTTTTCGTTACTTTTCGAATTATGTAGTGAGATCTGTATACCATTTCCAATTTTTTTACAGTTTGGAACTTGAGTCGGAATAATTTTTTATTAGCAGGTTTCGCGATTAGAAATTAACTACTTTTCCTTAAGAAGTTGTCATGGATTGTGAGACGAAGCGTACCAGAACGTTTTCTCGTTCGCCTTCGCCGACAAATTTCAGTCAGCTGTACTGGTTTCTGCCAGCACCAAAGAAAATGACGAGACATGCTGATATCCAACGAACTTTACCATTTGTACAAAAATACAAATTTTTATCAAATCCAGACAAACGTGGTGACCAGAAATTTTCGGCAGAATTGCGCGTGAATCTACAGCTATACGCGGGATCATATATCGGATAAGAGTCTAATTATACTGCGTCAGGAATATAATGATACATCGAAAACGAGTAAGGCGTGCAAATATATAGTAAAAAGCAGTCAAAAAGACTTTATTCGATAAGCTAATGACGTTAGGCTGCATGTATGATTATAGTTAACACAATTGACAAGTCACTAAGTGTACGGACTGCTGCGCTAATTCATGCTGTCGTGGTTCAACTTTACTAGTTGGTCACATCAATACACGTCAACCAATGAGCAGTGTATTACATCTGCAACACAACATAACTAATTTGCTCAATTTTGTGAGAGTGTAATTCCTGTCCCAGCACAGTATTTATACTAAATGTAAACCTTGTGTAAAATATCATGTAACGGAGGTACCCCGTTAGAACCCCCATCCTTTAATTGTCAGTCACATGAGTGACTCATTGAAGAACGAAAGACTCCAATGAATGAATTTGGTACGATTTGGTCAACACCAACCATTCTTGCGCTCCTCAGAAAGTTACAAGTCCACGCGGTGTTCAGTCAAAGCTGCTTGAAATGCAGCGATGAGACAAAGATCTGCTGCGGTGGATTAGGCATTTTTGCAAACGCAACAGGCGTTCTGGTGCAGATTTAAGCGGTCATGCATCGCTTGGCCTCAAATTTTAACGACGTCGAGCGCATATGCTCCTACAAACGGATGTTGATTCCAAATTGTCGAGGGCGGACGCATAGACAGAGCCGAAAGTGGCTACGACAGAGCCGAGCTACTCGGTCTTGCGAAGCGCCATGATCCTCGCTGAGCGTCGAGACATCTACAGGTCGTCCGACGAGCCGTACGTTCTGTGTTCAAGGCAGATTCGTTCGCTTGAGAGTGATCGAGGCGGTTGTCAGAGCCAGTTCAACTATGATAACGATGACTTACTAATGCATCACAATCAAGACGACCGTGCTCTACATTGTCTCGGTACTTTTATTGACACCACGCAGAAATCCATATATCGCGACGCTCTGTGCGCCACTTCAGAGAAGAATGCGTGGTCGCCTGCTCAGCGAGGTTTGGATCGCTTGTCCGATACGATATGCAATCTTTGTAGAATAAGACCGTTCGATCCATCAAGGCCTCAAGGCCTTTCTCTTGGTGCGAGTGACATTCGCACTAGTCGTCAGCTTTACATCGATGCCTTTACAGAACATCGACGGTTCGGCAGGAACCTAAACCTTATGGTTCTTCGCTGTTCCAGAAATTGAACGCATCGATTCCGACTTAGAGGAGATTGGACGTGAAGCCTAGCTTCATAAGCTGACCCTGTCTCGGAATCGGTTTAAAAAGCGGGATTCTATCAGTACAAGTTATTATAGGCATTGATTATCGAGAGAGGTCGGGTTACAATGCCTTTTATAGGGCGATGCGACCTACTTTTATGTGAGCAACTGGGCAAGAGCAAAAGAAACTTACTCAATGACCAAATTCCGGTGAAGGACGCGTGTTATGTCGGAATTGTACGCGGAAATAGCTTATTTGCAAACCTTATAAAATGGGATAAGCTTTCATTAAATAGTAAGCCTTCTTCGGCATCGGACGTGCCTTTTCATAATACTTGACAAGGCCTAACACAACCATCGTCAATTGCGATCGAGGATCCTAAGAATCCGCCGAGTGCGGATAGCCAAGCCACCGGACGAGGCGACTCGTCCGACGTTCTTATAGATTGTGGATGTTCGACAGTCGTTCCATGAGGAAGCGTTGGCCACCGTGCCCCATAAAATAATGGATGAAGCGAAGGAGAAAACACATACTCCGATGGTTTGCGGGGCCAATCTAATGATGTGAATTAGCTCGACCGCGTAATGTGTGAGCTGCACGAGGACCTCGAACAGGAAAGAGACAGGCGTCTGGATTTACATAAAGTGTGAACCGTCTGAGATCATATCGGGAAAAGGGAAGAAAATAACCCGCCTTTTCTAGCTTTGCAATGAGCGGAAATATTGTTTTCGTCGCGGCGAGCTGATGGAAGCTCGTCAGGATGTCTCTCGGCTTTGTAAGGAGATATAAGAACTTTAGACGCAAGATGAGATTAAGGATTGTGAGCAAGTAAATGTTGGAGGTGCTTAAGCGCAAGGGCTTTCTTCACTAAAAAAAACCGTTCTGATAGCAGGCCCAAGGCTGACAACAAAGAACATAGGATGCGTGTGTATCTTAAATGGCAGTTTAATTGTTCAGTCTTTGTACAGGTCGGCAGGCAGTGAACGAAACTGACCGACGTACTCAGGTAAAAAATCAGTAACATCCCACTTCATCTTTATGAGTTAGGGTAGGTATACCGTGGATATTAGGACCTATTCGCCTTTATCAATTATAAAAGAACATATCCCTTCCATTCTAGTCAACACTTCGTTTTTGTCAATCTACCGCCTCTGCGATAGAATTTGAAAGAAACGGACAGCCATTCTGCGAGCCGTTATGAATTCGCCTGCTGACTCGCTGTCATCAGCTACATCACGCTTGGAGTGGACTATAGCAAGTTTACTTGTCGCCCCTGCGAGTATCTTTGGACGCACTAGGCGTGATGCTGATTAGATTGGTAAATTTTAGTAAGATCAACTTGCTCTACTTTCCTTTCTTCGAGAAAGTAAATGTGAACGACATCTTCGTACGACGTAATGACCGCATTGTCACCACGTGAAGAGAGAGAGGCGGATCGACGATCAATCAAATGAACCCCCCCTCTTATGCGAGGTTTATAGTCTAAATAGGTTAAAAAGGCGGATGACGTAAGCCCACCACGAAGAACGACGTGTGCGTCGTCTACGCGTGGTCTGCATTGTCGATGGCAAATTCCACCATCGGCAAGGGCTTTCTCCCACTTTGCATAAAGATTTACTTACACTCCAAGGATCCCTTCGAGGAAACGATTGGAACGTTCGTTTTAGCCATTTGTTTCAGGGTGGTCCATCATGGATGTTGATGCGCGTTCCGGTGTTTTGAACACGAAACGCCAGAAATTAGTGGTAAACTGCGGGCCCCGATCAAACACGAGTTCACGAGGCAACCCATTTAGATGAAAGGCCGTGTAGATAAAGACACGGGACAGAGCCGTCGCGCTTATTGTTTCAGGTACAGCAACTGAATATACCATCTTGCTGAATCTTTCACGGAACACTAAAGAACAAGTATTAAAGTGAGAGTCTGCAGGAAATACGAAGTCAAAGTCCATTGAGACGTATTCCAAGCACTTGGAATGGATGAGCGTAGGTTTTAATGGGATTCAGAGAGCAAAACTAGTTTTACCCGGTGATTGGCCTTACATTCCCGCTCATTCTTGCGCACGAATCAGTACTGGCGGGTCCAGAGAAAGTCGCGGCTCACCGTCATGTGTTTCTGACGACGACGATGTCCATTAATAGGTGCGTTGTAATTCATCCATGATACTCAATTGTAGATCACCACGACCTGGTACGACGACACGAGGCGTGTCGCCGGCAATTGCCGAATTCCGGAGTGGTACGTTGCAAACTGTAAGACTTTTTGAGATCAATAAACTGACTGTAAGTGTTTTATAATCTTAATGGATGGTTTAAAGAGGTGGCGCATTAATCACAACATCTCCGAAATAACACGCCTTTTATATGATAAATAATAAGGTTGAATACGAAACACTCGTATTGAGTAGCGCAACAGTAGTCGGTATAGTGTCGGGTGGCACAGCAAATTCAAAAATCGGGCCGTGTCGAGAGTGCTTCAGCGACGACATTGTAAAGAGAAATAATTTCTGATGCAAGAGGTGAAGACTGTTTACGGCCGTGCTAAAAGAGCCATGGTCCGCGAAAATAACGAAGCGTCTATCGCCTGATAGACAAACTTTAAATTTATTCAGCGCGAACTTCAGTGGTAAGGATTTCCAAGTCATGGAGATGTAGTTGCGTAAAGATGGTTGTAACTAAAGTGATTGATAACAGACAATACGTTGCGCACCGTCTGCATCGTACTTCACTGTTGCACAGGCAATCGTGATGTCACTGGAGTCACAAAACACATGGAATGGCCTGTACTGGTCTCCTATCGCATAAACTGGCGATCATATCAAGCTTTTCCTAATATTTTGAAAGAGCCAGGACAATCGGCACCTCACACCGATTTTTGTTCTTTTTCGAAAACGAGAGAAGTGAACAGTCATCTCGGCGTAATTGCGTTAAAACAAATGCAGATGCACCGCTAGGTTTAAGAATTTCTAATCCCTTGACATCGACTGGCAAAGGCCAGTCAGTGATTACCTCTATCTTTTATAATTGATTTATAAGCTATGCTTCCTGCGAAGCACCAAAAAGTGGTATTCTGCTAGCTGCAAATTTACACTTCTTAAGGTTGGCGTACAAGTTGTGCTCGCGCATTTCTGTAAGATCCATCCGGACGTGAAATCGGTGCACTTCTTAATCCTTGTGTCCGTCCATGGCCCGGATATGGACGAACACATCGTCAAAATAGCTGAGCGCAAACGCTCTTACAGATCTTAGTATATTCTTTACTCATCTCTCGAATGTGGCAGGGGCATTACTTAGCCCTTGTGGACGTACTGACAACTTTCAAAGCATGTCGCTTGGGATTTTCACTGCAGTATAGCAAATATCCCTTTCGCGAAGACAAGTTATAGAATTTTTATATCCGATCCATGAACAAAAAATTGTTTTTTTAGTAATACCGTCTGTGATGGCGACCTTCCTGCAAGAGTGGCGGGTGTGCATGCATTGAGCTTGTTGAATGCATGCGCACCGCCACCCTTCTGTATCCTTGCGCACAAAGAAGGTTGTAGACCAATGTTAGGAGGTCTGGTCCCTTACATATTAGGCTGCTAAGCGATCTGCAAAGACTTGTCCAACGCGAGTACTTTAATTCGAGACAGTTGTTACTGCTGCATGACACAGTAGTTTGAGACCAGATTTTAGCTTAATATCGTAATATTTGCCTATGTACATTTGCAACTCGCGCGGCAGTGCACCTGGCAATACATCCTTGACTTCTGCCAAATTATCTAAGAGAGGATTTGCTTGGAGCGAATTCCACAATTGGGATACAATCGCTATATATTTTACGTCGACGCGACTCTTATCCATAAATGAGCTACTAAGAACTCTTTAACCTCTGCAAAGACCATTGCCGATTTTATTTCACCGACTTCCAAATCTTCCCCGACGAGTTAATATATTCAATTTTGTCACCAAGCAGATCACGTAAGAACCTCTTTTCCTCCAGCAAAAAATTGATTTTTTTCGATTTAATCTTTGGAGGCGCAATTTGATCTAAGCGCATAAAACTTAATGCTTGATCCTTCATTAAACATGATAACCAATGTCTCTGATACCGCATAAAACCATTTTCCACATTTTCTTGGGAATTATTTTGCCTCGATCCTTTCCTTTTAGGATACCTTTTTTGTTATTGGCAATCGTTCGTTCATGATCTGGGTGTTGTGAACAAATAGTAAAAGCATTTTATGGTCCGATCGACTTATTCTAGAGGTAGGCCTTCGGCGTTTCCTGCATTGTGTTGCATGCGTTTCAATTTTGCTCCGCAATGTGATAATTAGTAATTTTTTGATACTGTGCAGTTGTACTGATGACCTAAATTCGCTTTAAACCATCGCACTCTTTCGTAGTTCATCCACATGGTGGTGGTTTGAGCTCCAAGACGTTCATCACATGGCCGTCTGGTGAAGAAATAATGGACATATACACTTCGTCGATGCCGTATGACATTAAGTCTCACCTTCTGAACCACGGTAAACAAAGGCTTATATTTTAATGTCATACAACCCAAGGGATGAATTCATTATCACGTTGGACTTATCAAAGTATAAAAAATCACTACTGCACCTTTAATTAATATTAAGGATACGCCTGTCGCGAGGCGTATTGTCATCATCATTGTAGGAATCTCTTGATCGATGTATTAAAGCTTGCTATTGTCTAGCGATTGGCGTCGTACAGAGTTGTTTGACGATCCAAAATACACTAGGGCTCGTAAAGACATGTTTTTGCCACTTCGAGTTTCAAGGTAATGAATAAATGTCATAATATGAACCAGTACACACAAAGATTGCGTGTTAGCAGCGATTCTGGACAAGGGGCCTGCAAACTTACATGACGTTGCTGGATCAGTAAGGTTCTTCGCACTAAATAACCCTGACCAATTTCGGTCTTCCAATATGCTATTGTATTTTCGCAACAGCGTTAGGCCCACGCCTCGATCATCTCTTGGCTGCTTAATGGTAACTTTTCATGCGTTACATAGTATCGCGATGGAAAAATGGCATTCGTATTTAGAATTCTCTGTCTTTTGACACCTATTGCATGTCTGCAATTTCTTAAGGGTAATATGCGAGAGTTTTTACTTCCAGCGTAACAGAGGTTCATCTGTTCTGGACCTCAGCTTTCCCATTGCCTCGAGAAACGATGGGAATTTGAACTTACGTGAGCTTGCTTCACGCTAAAATTCTCTTTTTCTGCAACTTGGATTGCTTCTTCCAGGGTTTTGAATTCCAGTTGGGAGATATTGTTCCTGACAAGACCGTCTGTAAGACCCTGCAGGAAAAACTTGATCAAAGTTTTTTTTACTCGGCGGATTGGACGTGATGCATTGTAAACAATGAATTTAGTACGTGTTAGAGTGTCCGTCACGTTTGCCTTGTTTGTGTTTCAGGAGTTAAGAGCGAGCCCAGAACTCCGCTTGCGGCGGTTCGAATGTTTGCCTATGTAGGGACTCGAACACAGCTAACGACCCAAAAACACACGAATCGTGCAGCTTGAGGCCAAAGGACTAAGTCTTTGCACGTCCTGACAAGTACGATTGAGCATGTGCGACCTTCATTTGCTCATCGACAATGTGACAAGCATTTTGACGTCATCTGGATCAATGTGATCTCAGCAGGGCTTCTTCATCAGTATTTTTTGATTATGAAGATGTCAATCTTTTATGTTCCGGAAAGACGTGTGTTTGTCGACCCGGTAGCAGCAGCCTATTTCTGCGTTAACAGCATGATCTGTTAAGCAGTATGTGTTCACAATAGCTCTGTCTGTTGATTACCTTTTCGGGGAAGCAAGGCTACCTTTTCCGATCAGCTTTAAGTCCATTCTGAATGCACTTGGCGATTATGGCGTAATTTTTGTCTGGACATAGAGAGGACTTAACACGGGGTGAGCATGTTACATGTTTTTAATTTCATAATTGATAGTCAGAATGTTACCATTGGGGCTGATACTGCTCGTGAACATTGTGATGGGCAATATTTAGAAACGCTTACTGATTGGCAGATATGGGACATCATATCATCCAGTTCTAGCGGTCCATTTGACGAAGGATGTACGCGATGAGTGGTGAGCAAGAACTTGGCATACACTACTGTGAACACATAATATAAAGCTAGGACTAAAACATAGGTACGTGTAATTAGGACTTTATCATGTCCAACACAGTTTTATTATTTACTCCTAGTGAACGCATCATTCGCTATCGAGCCTTCGTCTGTGCGTACGGTGTACGTGACGTGACGCGCGGCATCACCTGCACTGTTGTCAGTGTAGGTGCACCAGTACTGAAGCAGTACTATTGACCAGTGCCTCGTTGCACCTGGTAGCACTTTGTAGTCCGTCCAAGGATCTCAATCCCTACGTCTCATATTAACACGTCGGGTAATGATAGGGCCAGCTTATGTCCCACGTGAAACCTACTTCTTTGTGAGTGACAATGTGTGGAGTTCGGTCGAACTAATGGGTTCGACCGTAAACGAAATTTTCTTCTCTGCCAAGCTTCAGCACTGGAAATCGATAAACAGCATGCTGCCGGCGCCAAGCTCACACAACACGAACTTAACGAGTCACGAAAGAAAAGTAACGTTACTTCACCGGCAGGTTTCTCAAATGATAAATCATTCTATTTTGTGAACTACACAACAGTTCGAACTGTGGGAGAAACAGCAGGCACAATCGTCCGCTCCCGGGGCGACGCACTCGAGATGACCCAAAGCTCTAAAGATAGACATCGCAAAGTACAGGGGAGTCAAGAAAGACTACCTGCTGAGAAAATTCGTTGATTTAGACGACGACATGGGACATGTCATGTCTTCGATGAGCAAATGATAATCAAATTTTCACAGTCGAACCTGGCTGGACGCGCCATAAATTAGGCCTTAGGACTCAAGTTGCATTACTCATACGTGTTTAGTCAGTGGCGGTCTTTACACCCGGCTCAGACACATAATTGAACCGCCATGGGCTAATTTTAGAGCTTCATTCAAGCCATTTGAACTAAAGCAGGGTAACTGCGATGTGCACGCTTACTTCCAACAAGACTTTTTGCGAGTTGTATTACGGGCAGCCTGGATTATGAGCACACTGTAATTTTTACTGTTTTGGACATGTCTTGCGGATGGTGCCGTCAACAACACCAACCTGTTCCGTCTGCAATTGAATAGTGCGCTACAAGAAGAGATATCAACTACATAACAGGAAGACTTGAGCTTAAGACTTGCCCGTGCTAGTTTGGGTTCACATCGTCCCAGAAGACTACAAGAAGTCGGAGGTCCAGAACCTATGAACCTCTTGTATGCTAAGAGTAAGATACCTCGACCTTCAGCAATGAGTGATTGCAGAAGTGCAATTGCTGTTAGAAATTACGACATACGTTGACGAGTGAATAGCCCTATGCCCAGTGTCTCGAAACGCCAAGCAAACTGTTCCAAACGCCTGGAAGATCTATGGACGCGGATCTAACGATGTTGAAAAACTGCAATATCGTAGAGGGCCATCAAAATAGTTCAGGATCAATAAAAGCGGAGCGCTCTTATGATAAGCAACCTCAAATTTTTTTTTAACATTTTGATATTTTATGCTCCAGACTCACAATTTTTGTACGTCTCTGCACTGGTGTTAAGGTATCCCTCATCACCTTGAAGTAACGGAGGACATTATATTTGTCGCTTCGTGCCCTAGAAGACTGTGGAGTGTATAGAATTTTCTTTGTCGCTAATCTCTAGAAGATCGTAGCGTTAATTTTGTTTCGAGCGGTTTCCCTCCAACGAGGATGACGGCGCGCCTAGCAACAGGCGTATCGATAGCAGAGGTGAAAAATGTGGTTATACTTCAGTACACGCTAGATTACTTGCAGTTCAATGATGATTTCATTGCACTTGATTTAAAAAATTATGTTGTCATCTTAGACTTGCCCTTGTTCAGAAATTCAGCTCCACCACTAGGTTCTTGATCACCAAATAGACGCTTTAATTACATTGTTAGGATGACCGACCAGTATTGACAAAATGCGGCTCGGGTGTGTACTGACTTCGGTCTGATGTGGTCTTAGTGCTTGACCGACGTCCTATCACATTATTGCGTAGAGCAAGGGAGACGGCGACACTTAAGCATTAACTTGTTCAGCTGTGCGTCAAATTTTAACAATCCATGCACAGCAAAGAGTGATCTATTACGTTACTATTTCTGTTCATTGCATTTTTCTCAAAGATTTAGCCATGCATGTCTAAGGTTATTTAGTTTTGTACTGTAAAACTGCGAATGGCGCACTACATCAGTTTTATTCTAATCGATGGTACCTTACAACTTAATTAAGCTTAGCAATTCTAAAGGTAATACATGCATTAAAACTTAACAGTGTATGCAAATTTACGTATCTACTTTTGCAGCACGTGGACCACACCGATTAAAGACTTTAACTCCAAAAAGTCAAACAGTCGCGTCCACAATGTAAAAATTTACTCCTAACAGTTTTTAGTTGATTTTTTCTCATTTTATTTGATAAAAAGAGCTGAGGCCATGTCGATTCAGGGTACCTTCTGGACGAATTCGTGTGAAATAAGGAAAGGTTCAAATTCATCTTTGCAAACTTTAGCAGGCAAAAAATGACTGCGACTATTATTGAAGAGTTTCAGATCATTTAAACTTCTGTTGTGAGATTCACGAACATGTCAGGTGATACGGCGAGTTGCATTTCACAATCTGACCGGCATCCTAGCACATGTATCACCTAACACATTTGCTATCGTAGCAAATGACGAGTTTTCGATTATGAAAAGGTTATTGATGGAAGCGTTGGCTTAATTAATGACTACAAACAGGAGGATCTCTATGTCCATCGATTGAGTCGTTTCTTCCATGACTTCGTCCCTGTGCAATAACTCGTCGACTTTCCGTGCCGACCTGAGCAACGGAACCGCAATTTCATCTGGTAATTTCACTGTCCCGTTTAACATATTTATCCAGATAGCGGTCGGTGTCATGAATCCTGTTCCGATGATCAGATCTATTCCCGCTTGATGTGGCATAGTCCAAACTTAAAACTCGACAACGACTTCATATCTCGGAATTATATTGACAGATGCTCGTGGCGTGGTGTTATCTACTAACTACCTAGATCTGTGAACATCAATCTGCTCATCGTTTTTATGCACAAATGACGCTTTATCGATGCGTTCGAATATCTTTAAAAAACACACATTTTATATATTTAATCACACAAAACCTATCCTCGTTAAGGGTTAACTAAGAGGTCTAGAAAATTCCGTGTTTTCGGTGTTTGTATACTCAGCTATTAAACAAGTGGAAACTGCAGAGATTACTAAAAGCCATCGATCAGGCTATTAAGAGGCCTTGAGAACGGCAAAAACTGTTTGCAAAGGCTTACTGATCACACTAGGCCCTTGGCAAGCTGGAGGTGTCCAAGAATGGAGGACTGGCAGCGGTCGAAGTATAGTAATTTGAATTTTGGGATCTCAACGAAGGTGTAATGGACCACCTCATTACAGAAGTAGTTTTGATTGACTTTACATGTTTATTAAGCAGGGGAGCTAAATCTGAGTTTGTGAAAGTAGCACATCGTATATTGTAGCTTTTATTGTGTTTCGGTCCAATATTAGCCGGTAATATATCGGCACATAAAATGAGTTGTTTCCTTTAAGTCCAAGGGAAACATTGTACTTAGAAAAATAAATGACTCGGGCTTTAAAGCGTTCTCTAAGCAGTAAATAGTGTAAGTAAAGTAGGGGTTACTTAAGCCCCTAAATTTTGTTGGCGCTTAGTAGTCCTTCTCATGCCCAAGTTTGAAATGAGTCATTCGTCGCAGTTTGACGCTCCAGTAGTGAGTCTGGAGCACGCGACTTTCCCCATCTCATTGGTGTTGAGTGAGATGCCCTTGATCGCCTTGCGGCGATATCGGGAGAGACATTCGTTTTGTTGCTGATGAAATTAGTGACTCCTGATGAGCAGCGTCTCGCCATACACGACTTCGCGGATTTTAAGCTTGCCGATTCCGACCGGCGAATTTTACTTCCTTGCGAGCTTCACGGAGTGATGACGTAAAGATGGAGACCTCCGTCCACTCCAGCGAAGGAAAATGATGCATGTCGCTGGTGCTTTGGTCTCTAGATACTGACATCACTATCGCCTCGAGACTTTTCGAGCCTCCTCAGGTGAAAGTCAACTTTTTCCTTTCCCGTCTCACTAGTAAAGCCAAGTAGTGGGCTCTTCGTAAACTCGTTGTGGACTTATATGCGTTTCTTACTCTGGAAGCCATCTAGCGTGACCTTCGGCTCGCCTTCGAGCCACTGGAAGGAGAGAAGATGGTGCAATTCGGGTTCCTGTCTCTGAGACAGGGTGATATGGACATGCGCGACTGCGTGCGGATAAGTCGGCACAAGCCCTTGTGCATTGTCACTCATTTCATGAACATTTACTTACAATCGAACGTCTTTGTTGACGGTACGCGTGAGGGGAAGACTAGCCTATCGCTAGAACGCGCGGAGCCTGCCACATTGTAGGAGGCTTTCGCTATCGCCCTCCGTGAGGACTACAAAGTCACCAAGGCCTACATTAAGCCTTCGGTTGTTTCCGGTGTCAGATCAGCAAGCTCGACAACAACAGAAATAATTATAATTGAGGCGTCAGGTGACCGACGACGTGCTACCAGCTACATGGGCGACGTCCGTAGCGGACATCAGATGATCTGCTTTCGATGTCAAAAGCCGGGACATCGCGCGGCTGAATGTCGTGCGCCAGCGCCAATTTTGGTACATGTGACGGACACCCATCTTGAGGAAGATGCTTCCCCACTCGTTAAAAAAACGAACGAGACCATTAGGTGAAGGTCACCTTACTGGTTTGAATGGAGGTACGGGTCCACCGGTGGCGGCCCGACGTCCCAGCCCATGTTTGCTGCGTGCACAGTTAAATGCCACTACTACGAGCGGTGATTCACGCCAAGTCATTGTTAGTTTGCATGTCACCGGTATTCAGCGACTTCGACGAGCGTTCCTGGACATCGGAGCAACAATTTTTGTTTTGGTTAATCATGTGTCGATGCTGTCACCCAGCATCCAGGTCCGCCAGGGACCTAGCCAAAATATCGTCAAGCTCGCTGACGAAAATCGGCGCGTGGTGCGGCGCCAAGTGTCACTGCCTTTACAATTTGACGGCTTTCTAAGCAACTACAATTTCTTGACGATCAAGATAAATCACGCATTTAATCGCATCTTGGGCATGACATGGTTGGAACAGCGTAATCCCCAGATCGAAAAATTAGCCAGTGAGTCGTCGAAGTAAGTTCGACGTCAGCGATGTGTTTTTGTCTCTTAGTTTCTTCAAGTGATTGGACGGACGTTACAATCGTGGTTGGGCGTACATCCATGACGTATGAGGTGCACAGAGTGAGCGACAGCCCTATCTTTACCGCTTGTTCCGCGCTTCTACACACGAGTGACGATCTTTCCTCGCTTCACAGTGAGGGGTTCGACGCGGAAGAGCGGTGAATCCCGCATAATGACGCCGCTGTCGAGCAATGGATCCCGACCGAGGACGACGCGGTCGAACAGGGGTTTCCGCGCACCCAAGACGCGGCAGAACAGTATCCCCCACGAGAAAGTAGCGGACGAACCGGGTTCCCACCTGCAACGATCAGATGCTCCCATAAGTGCAAGATGTGGATAAGGAGGGGCTCTACGCCGAGTGTGACGTGGACGGACAAGATTTCTTACGTAAAAACATAATGATAGAACAGGTTTTTAATTATCACCCACTGTGGTTTAACCGTGGGTACCCAATCGGCAAGACATGGTCGAGCAGGGGCTCTCACGCGAGTTTGTGGCGGTCGAGCAGGGGCTCCCGCACCACGCGTCGACGGCCGAGTATGGATTCCCCATGTCACGTAATAATAACATTATGGATCAGGACATTCAGTGTCTAGAGGGGGGGATGGGTTACCACCTAGCTGCGGATCGCCAGATTCGAGCATGGACTCGAAGCACGATGGGGGCGCAAGATACGAAAATCTAGCGTTGTAATGTGTCTCACGCTATTGTGTACGTGGAAGGGGGTCTCCAAAGGCGCCAATGCGTTCAAGTCGCGAGCTCACCTCGCGACGCGTTGTCGATCACAAGCCTTCCAGGACTCTTCTGGAAGCATTTTCTGCGTGATCTTAAGGGAGGCACGATGGAACAAGTATGCTTAATCACCAACAAGGTGACCTATGAGCCAATCTGGGAGCGAATGATGATTTTATGAAGCGCTGAACAGAAGATAGCGCGTGAAGAAAGATTTGCATCGCAATCATGGAAGGCTTTGCGTGAGTATGGTAGCCCTGAATACGACATTGCTTGATAGTAAGCAGACGTGTTCCCGGACAAGATTCTGGCTGGAATTTCTGCCGATCGTGGTGGGCGGCACGAGATTGATCTCGCGCTAGATTTATAGGCTTTGAGCCAAGGAGATGGGCTCTGATCTCAACAAGAACATACCTCATTGCAAGTAACTCCTTGTCAGAAATTGGAGAGTTCTTCTCTGCAGCCTTGATCTGACGAGATTCATACGCAATGACGCGCTCATGTACAGCGGCATCTGTCTGCAATGATGCAAAAACGTTAGCAGCTTCGGACGCGTCACAGACGGCACTGAAAGGTGGCCACTCAGGGTCAGGCAAAGCCAAAATTGGAGCATTAAAAAGGCTGTCCTTTAAAGCTATGAAAGCTTGAGCAAAGACCGCGTCACAGCACCAAACTGCATCCTCCTTGAGGAGATCGGTTACTGGCCCTGCCAAATCAGCGTATTTTGCACTGTACTTGAGTAAGTAATTAGCAATACGAGCCATTTACTCAAGTCCTTTTGGTTCGACGGAACCGTCAAATTCCTAATTAACTTTACAAAAGCGGGATGCGCTTGAAGGCCACGCTTTCCGCTAAAGCACCCTAGAGAGGGATAGTACTCCGCACCAAAAATGCATTTGATGCATTTGCATACAGCTTTTCCGTGTGCATGCACTCGAGCACTGCTTGTAAATAATTAACGTAGTTGCCTGCATCTGATCTGCCATGTTCTTTACAGCTATGGGCAAAGATGCCATCGAAATAGCTTTGTGCATATCCTCGGTGAGGTTGGAACATGTGCGTCACAAGACGATTGAAAGTAGCCGGGGGATTAGACAGCCCTTGAGGCATGACAATCCACTCCCAAAGCATACCGCTTGGAGTACTAGCCGCTGTGAGTGGACTATCGCTCGCTTGCATGAGCAATTGATAATACCCATCGACTAAATCCAGTGCACTGAACATGTTACAACCTGACACAGCGTTCTGAGGAATATCCTTCCCAGATACAGGCGTCTGTGCCGGTATATTGACCGCGTCAAGCTTATTGTAAGCATGTCCAAAACGTCACTTGCCACTTGGCTTTCTGACACAAAATGTTGGTGTGGATTGCGGAGACTTTCTCTCGCGCACCATGCCAGCCGCGTGCTTTGTACGAAACAACTCGTCAATGACGTCAGAATGCTCCTTTGGTAGGGGCCATTGCCGTGTCACACAGTATTTGGTTCCAGGAACCAGGTCGATATGATGACGTACACCTTGATCAGGAGGCAGAGTGGAAGGTTGATCGTAACACACCACATCCTGAATCTCTTCAACCAAAGGATTGTACTGGTCTCTTGGATCTTTCAAATCGATGACCCACTTAGAGCACTCAGTGCCGCCTTTGTATCTTCCAAGACAGCTGTATCAAGAAGTGACAACGAGTTCAACTCACCATAGGATTTAATGACCACCACTTTAGACAAGTCACCGGACTTTAAGGTCAGGCCAAACTCATCGACAGACATAACGTCTAGCTCTAACAGAGTATTCAGTGAGGGTAGAGTCTCGAGACTCACTGACCCATCTACATCACCAGTCCTTACATTAACGAGTGTATATAGCTGCTCGCTAGTATCACTCAGTAAATTAATAGAAACATTGCGTTGTATAACATCACTCTGGTGTTGCTGTAGTCTCTGTAACGAGACTAAACGCATCAAAGAGACTGGAACTTTCTCGTTCCCAAGGTTGATATCATCATCATCCTTGACTTGCTCTGTACAAGAGCCGGTGTCATTACCGACACCTAGGATATCATGGCCCAATACTGACAAGACCGTCAGCTGTAAGTTTCTCATTAACAGAGCCGACATCATTACCGACATCCGGGACTATACCGCCCCGAGGTGACGGACTGCGTCATCCTTGTTTGATCTATTTCCGATCCAGTGTCACCGACATCTGGTGATGAGTCACTTTCAGTGAGATCACCACCCATTGAGTACTTACGTGCCACTACACGCTCATCAAATGGACGTTGCCCTTGATGACTTGGTTTTCGCCAACAACGTATTGAATGACATTCAGTGTGTCGCAACCACTGCCAACATCACTCAGTGGGTACTTACGTGCCACCTCACGCTCACCAATTGGGTTCAGCCCATGATGACTTGGCTCTAGGCCAACAATGCATTCAGCCTTCAGTGATTCGTCATCACATCGATTATCACTCGACAAAGTACGTGTCACCTTACTAACAGTCATTAGGCTTGGCTCGTAACCAACGTTTCTGAAATCGACCAACCCAACGGCTTCATTCATACCGATGTCCAGCACACTGATGGTCTCAATCCGTGGCTCGCGCCAATAGCGCTTCTGTCTCCTAGAAGAGGTGGGTACCTGACTCTCCAAAGCTTCGTAAGGAACAGTGCGCATTACACCTAAGGCCTTTGAACTCTAATCAATCCATAGCTCATGGCGTTCTAGCCTAGACATACCAAGGATGAGATCACACCTCTCATTTAAGTCAAGACATAGACAGCATTCGATACTGTCAAAGTCCAAAAACTATACGCCTACATTCACTACCTTAGGAACAGTGGCTAATGCACCTGTTGCCAATCGAACAGTGATATTCTCGTTCTTTCGCGCATTCAGCACCTCAGCATACTTCTGACTACGTTTAGGGAACAAATACATACGTAATTTCCTGACGCCCCGGATTCGATCAATACCTAACATGGCTTCTCAAAGCCCTTTACCATTGCTTTAGCAGCTGACAAGCTTGGTTGTACTCATGCTTCGTGATATTGTTCACGAAGTCACTTGGGGCTAGGTTCTAAATTTCATCATTTTTCAGAGGTATGACAGAGCCTTAAATCCTCCCCAGCAGGGCACCCCGCGCCTACTGGGACTTGACGTTCTCGTGACTTACCAACTCGTTGGTTAGCGAAGTAAGGTCTGCTCCAAAAAGCTTGTCCGGTCCTTTCAAAGGACAAATGGGGCGAAGGTGTTTGATGCTCCCGGACGTAAAACATTTACATATGTTCGAACGCTGATCGACAGCGAAGAGCTCAAATTCTTCTGCTCTCTCAGCGAGAATAAGGTCCATAGGCTCTGCCCTATCCATGAGATGAGCATTGCTCGACGAGCTCAATCGGAACCCATGAGTTTTGCAGCGGGCAGCTTTAAAGTTGAACTCCGCGTTCAACGCTATGTCCACTGCACTCTCAAAATTCATGAATAGTACACGAAACACTTCTGTTCAGGCAACGCCTGTGCAAAGACCTTCCATAAATATGGATACCAGAACCTTCTCAGGTAAATCGTCAAGCTGCATAGCAGCAATGAGAGTTCGCAACTTCTGGACATAGTCTACTAAGTCTCTTTCACCATGGCAGGTTGACAGGAAGCGTGATCGCACGCGATATGCCTTAACAGGC
Source organism: Peronospora matthiolae (assembly GCA_921007115.2). Taxonomy (NCBI): domain Eukaryota; phylum Oomycota; class Peronosporomycetes; order Peronosporales; family Peronosporaceae; genus Peronospora; species Peronospora matthiolae. The sequence continues at coordinate 197,639 of CAKLBY020000109.1, read as the reverse complement.
GGCTAACACCCGAGAAAGCTGCTGTTTTAGCATGCCCCAGGGTAAGAAAAGACTCTTCTATCGAGGTGCCAGAAGTGAAGGCCCACTCCCTGTATCGGCCACCTAACTTTGATAGAGCTAGGCTCACCTTTTGCTGCTCTAATCGTAGTAAGGATAAACTGATGGCAGCCTCCATCTTGCGAACCCACAAAAAGGTTACTTTTCCCTCTTTCCCCTCGAAAGTCTTGACACTTAAGACCAGAGGGCGAGTCCTTGACTTAGTGGACGGTATTAGGAACAGAGCGAGTGGGCATGGCAGATGCCAAATGTTCATGGGCCTGTCCGATCAACGTTGACCCAAAGTTTGAGAAGTCCTCCAGACGTGCACGAAAAGTGCGTCCGGGCCTTGCGACACTATAATTGCCACTTGCTCGTGCTCTATCAACGCCGTGAGCTTCTCAATCGTGATCTGCTGGGCCTAAGAGAGGTTCATGGCCGTTTCCATCCTAGCAGAGGATCTAGTCTGTGAAGACTCAGGTGTAGATTGACTACAAGTGCTACCAAGTGTAGCGAACCTACTTAGCGCTCCTTAACAGAGGAAATCTTTGACACAAAAAGTATCTTAGTTGTGACAAACGAACAACGGCGTATAGTCGGTCAAGCGCACAAGCATAACAATTCCCGTTTTAAAGGAATTACGATTCACAGAATCACACACTAACTAGAGACTACTAGTCGAACAAGAGTAAATGTAACAGGGCACCCTTTGTTTGGGGTGCCGCGAAACTCCTTGTACACTAGTACGTGCAGAGGAAGCTAACTACTTGAACGACTCGGTCGAGTAAGGTAAAAAGAGAACTGTATTCAATGTAGTTAAGCTATCAACATAACTTTAATCTTTATCTAACTATGTTAAACTACGCCGTCGCATGACGACAGCCTGCTCACCACTCATTGCGCGCGTCTAGCAGCGATTGGTAGCAATCTATGGTTGATATATCTTATATCGACCAATCTTGGAGCAGCGAATGAATATTATCCAAAAGGGGATAATATTCCTTCAATATTACCCATCCCGGATAATATTGGTAGAATATTGTCATACTAGACAATACTCCAATTGACACCGTTTGGTGTCAATTTCATGTAACGGGATACCCCGTTACATCAACCCCCCTTAACCATCAATCATCCGTAGATTGAATTAGAATTGATTGAGACAGGGTGACCATCGTTGGATCACCCTAGGAAAGGAAGCACTTGTTGGTCAAATCCCATTCATTTGCCATTTTAACGCATAATTTCGAAAACTAAGCGAGCTGCTTCTGCAGCAGCAAGAAAGGCGGCTGCACGCATGCAGCCGCGGAAAGTGCCGCTTACGCCTCAGCAGCAGGCGATTTGTCGCCTGTTGTCGTGAATCCTCCACGTGGTGAGTCACCACGTGCGACAGGTACATCCGTTGCGTCTGCAGCGGGTACCTCGAATCATCATCCGGACGAGTCTGAGATAGTGCCAATATATTCTGGCGAGTCGGATGATGCATCCAACTTGAAGGCGACTCCTCACGCCTCCGGATCACCCGGGGCGGACACTGCAAGAGCCAGGTTTACTGGCTCTGGTCAACGCGGCGGTATCATGTCCGAGATCTTCGGATCGAGCGATTTTATCGATGAATCTCCGCCTCACGCAAGTCCATCCAACTGTAAGACGCGTGAAGATGGTGGTCATGCACCTATGCATCACCACGAGCGAAGCAACTCAAGGGATCGGGATAACACTGTTGCCAGTGCTCATTCTTGCACCAAAAAAAAGGCCAGGGACCGAAATGTCCTGCGCCACGCTCCGCAAAGTGGAGTCTCCGTGGTTGCCGCCATCCAGAGAGTTGGACCGGTTGGCCGGCACGAATACCGAACGGGATCTAATCCCGTTGTTCGATTGCAGGGAGATTTGCCCTCCTGATTCCAGCACGGAAACTATTCGTGCTGAGGAAGAGTTCTTCACCGATGCGTTCTATAAACATCGGCGGTACAATGGTAGCCGTGTACGAGACGGCAAAGCCTTGGTGCAGGGACGGAATGCACTCCTCCACAACATCGAGTGTATTGGCCGTGAGGCTTGGCTCTCCAAACTTGATGCCATCGCATCAGGTTTGAGAAACGCAACCCCGTCGAGGCGCGATACAAGTGCACAGGCTTTCAAGAGAGGCAGGACTACCCTGTCTCTCGTGGGGTGATTCGTGTCCAGGTTTCCTGGACATCTCCAACCGTGCCCTTAGGGAGGCCTACCTCCCTAATGATCCCTAATGGAGGGCGTGCATCTCTTCCGAGATGGCCGAAGGGATCGACACTTTGCAATCCCTGTGCTCGCGTTAGGAGAGGTCGTTTTTCGACGGCCCTTCTTCGAGCGCAGTGGGTGGATCTCGTCATACTGCTCGACGAGACCAGGTACATCAACAATAAGCTGAGCACGAGGCTCTCAGCTGTCCTACGCCGGTGGATAGCCACGCCAGCGGACGAGGTAACTCGTCCGGACGCCATTCACATTGCAGTGTTTTAAAATACGCTCCACAAGGAAGCGTTGACCACTGCTTGAGTCCACCAAAGGATGTGGTGGCGGTGGGAACACCTGATACGGTTTGAGGGTCGGATCAGCTTGATGTTTAAGAGCTGAATCGTGCAATGGAACAGTTGCATGATGACCTGGCTCATGAACGATCTTGGCGTTTTGGGCTTGAGGATCTTGTGAGGGATAGTTATAATTCCCTAACGCACGATCGTTCGGACGGTCGTGCCGCGTTTGCGTTCGCACAACTTGAGAACGAACGTTCGAATCGTTATCTTCGTGATGAGCTGGCTGCTGCTCGTCGAGACATCGCTGAGATGCATGAACAGGTCGCTTCGCAAGTCGACTAGACTGGCTCGTTGAAACGGGACCACTCGAGGGTGGTCTCGGCTCTCGACCGCGGAGGTGTTCTTCGCATCTCGAAACGAGCTCGTACTGATAGTACGGGCGGAAACGATTAACGTAAAACGTAGGATGCGTGCGCATCTTACGGGGCAGTTCAATCGTGTCTGCGTTGCCCATTCGGCGCAACACACGAAATGGACCGATGTACCTGGATCGTGGTTTACTGCCGCCCATGTTTGTCACTGCGTGCTTCGGTAGATTTACTGTAGACAGCAAAACTAGGTCTCCTATATCAAATGAAAGAACATTTGCTCTTCCGTGTTTGTTTGCGTTTCTCTTATGTCTGTCTAATGCATCCGCAAAAGAGTATTGAACGAAGCGGAAAACCGCTTAGCGAGTCAGCAGAAATTCCTCTGCTGATTCATCCTTGTCAACAGCAGTGCGCTTCGTTTGCACTGCTGTAAGAACGTTGTTTTCACCAGTGAGGGTATTATCGTCCTCACTTTGGTGGTCAATGGCGATGCTGAATATGCCAACATCGTCGTCATCGTCATCATCGACATCGATCCCACCGACATCGGCATTTATCACATCGACACTATTGTCGACGGGTGATGAGCAAGATCCAAATCGGTTTTTGTTCGAGCGAGTCCACCCCCCCTCCTTTAATTAGAGTCACACTTTTAAAAGGCGGGTAAACGTGGATGGCGTAGGCCATTCACGAAGAACGGTGTATGCGTTGTTGACGCTTGCACCGAGTTGTAGATGGCGAATTCCGCCATCGGCAAGAACTCACTCCAGCTCGTAAACGAGTGGACATACCCTCGAAGGGTCTCTTCAAAATAACGGTTGACGCGGTCCGTTTGACTATATGTTTTGGGATGTTCAGAAGTTGACATCGTCAAACGTGTTCAAAGCGAACGGAACACGGATTGCCAGAGCTCCGCTGTGAAGCGGGGGTCCCTATCGGACACGAGTTCACAAGGTAACCCGTAAAGTCGGAAGATAGTATTGATAAAGACACGCGAACAGCCCTAGGCTGTGATTGAATCCTGAACAGCAACAAGATGTACCATCTTGCTGAACCGATCAACAAAAACAAGAATACCAGTATTCATGTGAACGTCTTTGGGAAACCCGAAGACGAAGTCCATCGATACGGACTGCCAACACTACGCCGGAATCGGAAGAGGCTGAATGGGTGCGCGGGATGAAGGACTAGGCTTAACCCGTTGACAAACTCGCAAGCGCGAATGTATTTGCGCACAAAATCATACTGGCGGGGCCAGTAGAACTCACGACTTTCCGTGAGGTAAGTCTTTTCTCTACCGCGATGTCCACTTGTTGAAGCATCGTGACACTCATACATGATGCGCAATCGCAAATCATCATGAGCCGGAACGACGACACGAGATGTGTCGCCGCTGATTGCTGTTTAGTACAGCAGTCCATCACAGACAGAATACCGTTCGGTTGAAGAGCGGTATTGAGACTACAAGCTTTTCAAAGCTTGATTACACGAATTGGATACGTAATCCATCAATCGCAGAAAGGACTCATCTTCTGCGTACACCTTCCGCACGTCGTCGAGCAGATTCGACGACGGAACACTTAATGTTAGTGTTTCTACCGTGGGATCACCCCTACTGTTGTGTTGAGCAGTCGGCTCGAAATCGAAACGACGCGAAAGAGCATCAGCGACGACATTAAGTCGTCCTGGTTTATACTCGAAGGAGAAGTTGTACTCTGCGAAGAAAGACAGCCACCTCGCCATTCGTTGCAAGGGGCGTGGAATGTTTACGGCCGTGCGTAACGACGCATGGTCGGTAAAAACGATGAAGGGCCTATCTCCTAAGAGATATACCCGAAGCTTGGCCAGTGCATATTTCGTGGCAAGGAGTTCCTTGTCATGAACCGGATAATTTCTCTCAGTTGCTTGCAGCTACCGCGATTGATAACAAACGACGCGCTCAACGCCGTCTGCGTCGTACTGCATTAACGCTCTGCCGATTGCAAAATCTCTGGTGTCACAGAACACATGGAATGGTCTATCCTAGTCTGCATTCGCCAACAAAGTCGTTTGCACCAAGCTTTTCTTGATGTCTTCAAAAGAGTGCTGACACTCAGCGCTCCATGACTACCTCTTGTTTTTCTTTAGTAGACGAGAGAGATGTATGGTCATCTCGGCGTAGTTGCGCGAGTACTTGCGCAAGTACGCCGTTAAGCCAAGGAACCTCCGAAGTCCCTAGACGTCGACTGGCACATGCCAGTCGCTAACCGCCTGAATCTTTTCCGGATCAGGGCGTACACCGTTTTTACCCGCGATGCAGCCAAGAAGTGGTATTTCGTTCGCTGCAAATCTACACTTCTTGAGGTTTGCGAACAACTCATGCTCTCGCATTAGTGTAAGAATCTTCCGGACGTGGAATCTATGAAACTCCACGTCCTTCTTTCCATCCATAGCCCGGCTATGGACGAAGCCATCGTCGAAATAACTTGGTGCGAAGTCGCGCACCGATCGCAACAGATTCGTCACAAATCTGTTGAAGGCTGCGGGGGCGTTACTTAGCCCCTGTGGCATTACTAGCCACTCCGAGAGCATACCACTGGGGGTGCGTACGGCTGTGTAAGGGATTTCCCGTTCGCGCATGAGCATCTGATAGAATCCATCCATCAAATCCATGGACGAAAAGATGGTACTTTTTGCCACACCATCTATGATGACATCCTTTCTTGGGATCGGCGTTTGAGCCGGTACCGTTGCAGCATTCAATTTATTGAACGCGTGCACTATCCGCCACCCTCATGTGGACTTTTGCACACAGAAGGTCGGGGAGCTGTGTGGGGATGTTAATTTTCTTACATGACCAGCCGCACAACGATCGACAAAGCATTTTTCGATCGCTGTGACGTGTTCACGAGGGCCACTGCTTCAAGACACAGTATTTCGAACCATGTTTCAGCTCGATCTCATGCAGAGTGCCTTTGTCCTTGGGCAGCTCGCATGGCACGGATTCCGGGAAAACATCCCTGAATTAAACCAAATCCTTATCCAAAGGATTTATCTTTTAGGACTCCCAAGATTGAGACGTATATCGCTCAATCCGGGTCTTATCATCGAGGAAACTCTCGTCCATAGATTAGCTACTGAAAATCTGCTCGTTCTCAGCAAACACTTGTGCCAACCTAATATCGGCGACGACCTCGTCCTCTCTGACGAGTACGCAGATCTGCTTGATCTTGTCACTACGCAGATTTCGCAAGAATCTTTTAGATTCTAGCGTTGGAAGCTTGACCACCTCCGAAGCTGACTTTAAGGGCGCAACTAGATCAAGTGTAATAACGCCTACACTTGATACGTCATTCCCCAATACATTAACTGAATCGGTGATATTCTGGGAAAGCACATACGCAGGTGGTTGAGTTCCACACCCTCAACATATTTCTCTCGGGAGTTGTTACTCTCAGGAACGCTGGAACTTTTATCCAAAACGTGTACTGACTGTGGGTTAACTGCCACAGTCACGTCTCTTTCGATCGACTCTCTTTTATTCGATCGGGCTTGCTGTACGATCGACTCTCTGGTAGTCGATCTTGCTTCAACGTGTTGTCCATCCTGAACAACACTATTTTTCTTCTTGGATGCAACCTTATTGGTGTGCATCCGTGTTACAGTCCACTCGATCTTTTCGAGTGGTGAAACTTCGGCGCAGCCTGTGTCTCTACACAGGTGCCGGAAGCCGGTTTCACACAGTAGTGGCCTTCTACACTGTGATCTTGTGCAATCGTACTAACGACCATACCACAACTGAGGCCATCGAACTCACTCGTAGTACATCCACACGCTTGTGGACGCTCCAAGACGTTCATCAGGTGGCCATCCGATGAACAAACGGCAGGCACTTTCACGGATCGATGCTGCCAGCTAACCCATGGCCGGTACTTTCTAAGCCATGGCAGACCAAGGATGACATAAAATTTGTCATCCAAATATAATACGATAAAGTCATCATCGTACTGATTTCCTTCTTGCGTGTAGTGGGTTCCCACTACACGTTTGTCCACTGTTACGGATGCGACTGTAGCCAGGCACAACGTCATCCTCGTTGGAGGGAACTCTCTCTCAACATAGTTATGAATACTATCTTCTAGCAACTGGCGTCGTATATAACTGTTCGATGCCCCTCAGTCAACTTGGGCGCGAAGTGACATTCCACTTATTACTTCGATCTTCAAAGTGATCAGTAACACCTCATTCCTAGGGGCAGTAACACACAGCGACTGTGTGTTGAAGGCAATCTTCGTAAAGAATTCTGCAAATTCTCTTGACGTTGCTGGATCAGCAGGGTGCTCCACCCTTACTGACCCTGACCGCTTTCTGACGGTCCGACTTGCTGTCGCGGCTTGACGACGTGGTCGGACCCACGCCTCGGACCTTTCTTTGGCCAACGGTGGTCATCACGTCCTGTCTTTGGGCATGTGTTGCGGTGCTTGGGACACTACACTCATGAGCGTAGTGTCCAATCTTTGGACAGCGATGGCATCTTGCCGTTCGATTGTGACTCAGGGAGCGAGAGTTCTCTCTCTCGATGTAACAGAGGTCCATTGGTTCGGGATCTCCGGTTTCCTGTCGTCTAGTCGGACGATAGTTGGACGAGTTAGCCTGAGACTGTCTCAGGCTGAAGTCTTCTTGTTCCGCATACGCTATCGCCCCTTTCCAGCGTATGGAAATCCTCTCGGAACATGTAAGTCTTTACCTGCCCATCCACAAGGCCGTAGATGAACGCGTTGATGAGTGTGTGCTCATCAACAGGGTTCTCCATAATACTACTCGCAAGGTAGCGCAGGTGCTGTACGTAAGCGTGCACGTCACGATTACCTTGCTTTAGCCTCAAGAGTGTAGAGCGTGCTCTGAACTCGGCTCTCGGTGACTCAAACGCTCTTTAAGTCGAGACTTCAAGATCTCCAACGAATTGAATACGTTTGTGTCGTAAATCTTGAGCCCTAAGGCCCAAGTCTTTGCTCGTCCCGTCAAATTTGACAGGGCGAAGGTGACTTGCATCTCGTCACCCTCGATGTGACGGGCCTTGATGACATCGTCTAACTTGACGAACCATCTCAAAAGGGAATCTTCATCGGTTCCCTTGTAACTTGAGATTATACTCTTTAAGGTTTCGGGTCGACGCATGTGTGTCGGTCCGCCCATCTACTGTTGAGAGCCTTGCTGCTGTAGCAAGGCTATCTCCTGTCTTTCGACGGCAAGTTCCCCTTGTAGGAACTTGTTGATAGCAGCATGTTGCTGGTCTCTGCTTAGAGACTCCTACATACCACTGTTGGCGGGTTCGCCCATGAGCACACTCATGCGGCCGACTACCTCCCATTCTGAGTCACTCAGATAGGAGTAGCCTTCACGTGTGACGTGAAAGCTGTCGTCTTCTACGTCCAACATGTTCATGTTGGACGGACAATAAGCAGTCGTTGGACGGACTACTAAGTGCTACCAGGTGTAACGGGGCACCCTTTGTTTGGGTGCCACATAACTTCACGTACACTAGTACGTGCAGAGGAAGCTAACTACTTGAACGACTCGGTCGAGTAAGGTAAAAAGAGAACTGTATTCAATGTAGTTAAGCTATCAACATAACTTTAATCTTTATCTAACTATGTTAAACTACGCCGTCGCATGACGACAGCCTGCTCACCACTCATTGCGCGCGTCTAGCAGCGATTGGTAGCAATCTATGGTTGATATATCTTATATCGACCAATCTTGGGAGCAGCGAATGAATATTATCCAAAAGGGGATAATATTCCTTCAATATTACCCATCCCGGATAATATTGGTAGAATATTGTCATACTAGACAATACTCCAATTGACACCGTTTGGTGTCAATTTCATGTAACGGGATACCCCGTTACATCAACCCCCCTTAACCATCAATCATCCGTCGATTGAATTAGAATTGATTGAGACAGGGTGACCATCGTTGGATCACCCTAGGAAAGGAAGCACTTGTTGGTCAAATCCCATTCATTTGCCATTTTAACGCATAATTTCGAAAACTAAGCGAGCTGCTTCTGCAGCAGCAAGAAAGGCGGCTGCACGCATGCAGCCGCGGAAAGTGCCGCTTACGCCTCAGCAGCAGGCGATTTGTCGCCTGTTGTCGTGAATCCTCCACGTGGTGAGTCACCACGTGCGACAGGTACATCCGTTGCGTCTGCAGCGGGTACCTCGAATCATCATCCGGACGAGTCTGAGATAGTGCCAATATATTCTGGCGAGTCGGATGATGCATCCGACTTGAAGGCGACTCCTCACGCCTCCGGATCACCCGGGGCGGACACTGCAAGAGCCAGGTTTACTGGCTCTGGTCAACGCGGCGGTATCATGTCCGAGATCTTCGGATCGAGCGATTTTATCGATGAATCTCCGCCTCACGCAAGTCCATCCAACTGTAAGACGCGTGAAGATGGTGGTCATGCACCTATGCATCACCACGAGCGAAGCAACTCAAGGGATCGGGATAACACTGTTGCCAGTGCTCATTCTTGCACCAAAAAAAAAGGCCAGGGACCGAAATGTCCTGCGCCACGCTCCGCAAAGTGGAGTCTCCGTGGTTGCCGCCATCCAGAGAGTTGGACCGGTTGGCCGGCACGAATACCGAACGGGATCTAATCCCGTTGTTCGATTGCAGGGAGATTTGCCCTCCTGATTCCAGCACGGAAACTATTCGTGCTGAGGAAGAGTTCTTCACCGATGCGTTCTATAAACATCGGCGGTACAATGGTAGCCGTGTACGAGACGGCAAAGCCTTGGTGCAGGGACGGAATGCACTCCTCCACAACATCGAGTGTATTGGCCGTGAGGCTTGGCTCTCCAAACTTGATGCCATCGCATCAGGTTTGAGAAACGCAACCCCGTCGAGGCGCGATACAAGTGCACAGGCTTTCAAGAGAGGCAGGACTACCCTGTCTCTCGTGGGGTGATTCGTGTCCAGGTTTCCTGGACATCTCCAACCGTGCCCTTAGGGAGGCCTACCTCCCTAATGATCCCTAATGGAGGGCGTGCATCTCTTCCGAGATGGCCGAAGGGATCGACACTTTGCAATCCCTGTGCTCGCGTTAGGAGAGGTCGTTTTCCGACGGCCCTTCTTCGAGCGCAGTGGGTGGATCTCGTCATACTGCTCGACGAGACCAAGGACATCAACAATAGGCTGAGCACGAGGCTCTCAGCTGTCCTACGCCGGTGGATAGCCACGCCAGCGGACGAGGTAACTCGTCCGGACGCCATTCACATTGCAGTGTTTTAAAATACGCTCCACAAGGAAGCGTTGACCACTGCTTGAGTCCACCAAAGGATGTGGTGGCGGTGGGAACACCTGATACGGTTTGAGGGTCGGATCAGCTTGATGTTTAAGAGCTGAATCGTGCAATGGAACAGTTGCATGATGACCTGGCTCATGAACGATCTTGGCATTTTGGGCTTGAGGATCTTGTGAGGGATAGTTATAATTCCCTAACGCACGATCGTTCGGACGGTCGTGCCGCGTTTGCGTTCGCACAACTTGAGAACGAACGTTCGAATCGTTATCTTCGTGATGAGCTGGCTGCTGCTCGTCGAGACATCGCTGAGATGCATGAACAGGTCGCTTCGCAAGTCGACTAGACTGGCTCGTTGAAACGGGACCACTCGAGGGTGGTCTCGGCTCTCGACCGCGGAGGTGTTCTTCGCATCTCGAAACGAGCTCGTACTGATAGTACGGGCGGAAACGATTAACGTAAAACGTAGGATGCGTGCGCATCTTACGGGGCAGTTCAATCGTGTCTGCGTTGCCCATTCGGCGCAACACACGAAATGGACCGATGTACCTGGATCGTGGTTTACTGCCGCCCATGTTTGTCACTGCGTGCTTCGGTAGATTTACTGTAGACAGCAAAACTAGGTCTCCTATATCAAATGAAAGAACATTTGCTCTTCCGTGTTTGTTTGCGTTTCTCTTATGTCTGTCTAATGCATCCGCAAAAGAGTATTGAACGAAGCGGAAAACCGCTTAGCGAGTCAGCAGAAATTCCTCTGCTGATTCATCCTTGTCAACAGCAGTGCGCTTCGTTTGCACTGCTGTAAGAACGTTGTTTTCACCAGTGAGGGTATTATCGTCCTCACTTTGGTGGTCAATGGCGATGCTGAATATGCCAACATCGTCGTCATCGTCATCATCGACATCGATCCCACCGACATCGGCATTTATCACATCGACACTATTGTCGACGGGTGATGAGCAAGATCCAAATCGGTTTTTGTTCGAGCGAGTCCACCCCCCCCCCTCCTTTAATTAGAGTCACACTTTTAAAAGGCGGGTAAACGTGGATGGCGTAGGCCATTCACGAAGAACGGTGTATGCGTTGTTGACGCTTGCACCGAGTTGTAGATGGCGAATTCCGCCATCGGCAAGAACTCACTCCAGCTCGTAAACGAGTGGACATACCCTCGAAGGGTCTCTTCAAAATCACGGTTGACGCGGTCCGTTTGACTATATGTTTTGGGATGTTCAGAAGTTGACATCGTCAAACGTGTTCAAAGCGAACGGAACACGGATTGCCAGAGCTCCGCTGTGAAGCGGGGGTCCCTATCGGACACGAGTTCACAAGGTAACCCGTAAAGTCGGAAGATAGTATTGATAAAGACACGCGAACAGCCCTAGGCTGTGATTGAATCCTGAACAGCAACAAGATGTACCATCTTGCTGAACCGATCAACAAAAACAAGAATACCAGTATTCATGTGAACGTCTTTGGGAAACCCGAAGACGAAGTCCATCGATACGGACTGCCAACACTACGCCGGAATCGGAAGAGGCTGAATGGGTGCGCGGGATGAAGGACTAGGCTTAACCCGTTGACAAACTTCGCAAGCGCGAATGTATTTGCGCACAAAATCATACTGGCGGGGCCAGTAGAACTCACGACTTTCCGTGAGGTAAGTCTTTTCTCTACCGCGATGTCCACTTGTTGAAGCATCGTGACACTCATACATGATGCGCAATCGCAAATCATCATGAGCCGGAACGACGACACGAGATGTGTCGCTGCTGATTGCTGTTTAGTACAGCAGTCCATCACAGACAGAATACCGTTCGGTTGAAGAGCGGTATTGAGACTACAAGCTTTTCAAAGCTTGATTACACGGATTGGATACGTAATCCATCAATCGCAGAAAGGACTCATCTTCTGCGTACACCTTCCGCACGTCGTCGAGCAGATTCGACGACGGAACACTTAATGTTAGTGTTTCTACCGTGGGATCACCCCTACTGTTGTGTTGAGCAGTCGGCTCGAAATCGAAACGACGCGAAAGAGCATCAGCGACGACATTAAGTCGTCCTGGTTTATACTCGAAGGAGAAGTTGTACTCTGCGAAGAAAGACAGCCACCTCGCCATTCGTTGCAAGGGGCGTGGAATGTTTACGGCCGTGCGTAACGACGCATGGTCGGTAAAAACGATGAAGGGCCTATCTCCTAAGAGATATACCCGAAGCTTGGCCAGTGCATATTTCGTGGCAAGGAGTTCCTTGTCATGAACCGGATAATTTCTCTCAGTTGCTTGCAGCTACCGCGATTGATAACAAACGACGCGCTCAACGCCGTCTGCGTCGTACTGCATTAACGCTCTGCCGATTGCAAAATCTCTGGTGTCACAGAACACATGGAATGGTCTATCCTAGTCTGCATTCGCCAACAAAGTCGTTTGCACCAAGCTTTTCTTGATGTCTTCAAAAGAGTGCTGACACTCAGCGCTCCATGACTACCTCTTGTTTTTCTTTAGTAGACGAGAGAGATGTATGGTCATCTCGGCGTAGTTGCGCGAGTACTTGCGCAAGTACGCCGTTAAGCCAAGGAACCTCCGAAGTCCCTAGACGTCGACTGGCACATGCCAGTCGCTAACCGCCTGAATCTTTTCCGGATCAGGGCGTACACCGTTTTTACCCGCGATGCAGCCAAGAAGTGGTATTTCGTTCGCTGCAAATCTACACTTCTTGAGGTTTGCGAACAACTCATGCTCTCGCATTAGTGTAAGAATCTTCCGGACGTGGAATCTATGAAACTCCACGTCCGTCTTTCCATCCATAGCCCGGCTATGGACGAAGCCATCGTCGAAATAACTTGGTGCGAAGTCGCGCACCGATCGCAACAGATTCGTCACAAATCTGTTGAAGGCTGCGGGGGCGTTACTTAGCCCCTGTGGCATTACTAGCCACTCCGAGAGCATACCACTGGGGGTGCGTACGGCTGTGTAAGGGATTTCCCGTTCGCGCATGAGCATCTGATAGAATCCATCCATCAAATCCATGGACGAAAAGATGGTACTTTTGCCACACCATCTATGATGACATCCTTTCTTGGGATCGGCGTTTGAGCCGGTACCGTTGCAGCATTCAATTTATTGAACGCGTGCACTATCCGCCACCCTCATGTGGACTTTTGCACACAGAAGGTCGGGGAGCTGTGTGGGGATGTTAATTTTCTTACATGACCAGCCGCACAACGATCGACAAAGCATTTTTCGATCGCTGTGACGTGTTCACGAGGGCCACTGCTTCAAGACACAGTATTTCGAACCATGTTTCAGCTCGATCTCATGCAGAGTGCCTTTGTCCTTGGGCAGCTCGCATGGCACGGATTCCGGGAAAACATCCCTGAATTAAACCAAATCCTTATCCAAAGGATTTATCTTTTAGGACTCCCAAGATTGAGACGTATATCGCTCAATCCGGGTCTTATCATCGAGGAAACTCTCGTCCATAGATTAGCTACTGAAAATCTGCTCGTTCTCAGCAAACACTTGTGCCAACCTAATATCGGCGACGACCTCGTCCTCTCTGACGAGTACGCAGATCTGCTTGATCTTGTCACTACGCAGATTTCGCAAGAATCTTTTAGATTCTAGCGTTGGAAGCTTGACCACCTCCGAAGCTGACTTTAAGGGCGCAACTAGATCAAGTGTAATAACGCCTACACTTGATACGTCATTCCCCAATACATTAACTGAATCGGTGATATTCTGGGAAAGCACATACGCAGGTGGTTGAGTTCCACACCCTCAACATATTTCTCTCGGGAGTTGTTACTCTCAGGAACGCTGGAACTTTTATCCAAAACGTGTACTGACTGTGGGTTAACTGCCACAGTCACGTCTCTTTCGATCGACTCTCTTTTATTCGATCGGGCTTGCTGTACGATCGACTCTCTGGTAGTCGATCTTGCTTCAACGTGTTGTCCATCCTGAACAACACTATTTTTCTTCTTGGATGCAACCTTATTGGTGTGCATCCGTGTTACAGTCCACTCGATCTTTTCGAGTGGTGAAACTTCGGCGCAGCCTGTGTCTCTACACAGGTGCCGGAAGCCGGTTTCACACAGTAGTGGCCTTCTACACTGTGATCTTGTGCAATCGTACTAACGACCATACCACAACTGAGGCCATCGAACTCACTCGTAGTACATCCACACGCTTGTGGACGCTCCAAGACGTTCATCAGGTGGCCATCCGATGAACAAACGGCAGGCACTTTCACGGATCGATGCTGCCAGCTAACCCATGGCCGGTACTTTCTAAGCCATGGCAGACCAAGGATGACATAAAATTTGTCATCCAAATATAATACGATAAAGTCATCATCGTACTGATTTCCTTCTTGCGTGTAGTGGGTTCCCACTACACGTTTGTCCACTGTTACGGATGCGACTGTAGCCAGGCACAACGTCATCCTCGTTGGAGGGAACTCTCTCTCAACATAGTTATGAATACTATCTTCTAGAGACTGGCGTCGTATATAACTGTTCGATGCCCCTCAGTCAACTTGGGCGCGAAGTGACATTCCACTTATTACTTCGATCTTCAAAGTGATCAGTAACACCTCATTCCTAGGGGCAGTAACACACAGCGACTGTGTGTTGAAGGCAATCTTCGTAAAGAATTCTGCAAATTCTCTTGACGTTGCTGGATCAGCAGGGTGCTCCACCCTTACTGACCCTGACCGCTTTCTGACGGTCCGACTTGCTGTCGCGGCTTGACGACGTGGTCGGACCCACGCCTCGGACCTTTCTTTGGCCAACGGTGGTCATCACGTCCTGTCTTTGGGCATGTGTTGCGGTGCTTGGGACACTACACTCATGAGCGTAGTGTCCAATCTTTGGACAGCGATGGCATCTTGCCGTTCGATTGTGACTCAGGGAGCGAGAGTTCTCTCTCTCGATGTAACAGAGGTCCATTGGTTCGGGATCTCCGGTTTCCTGTCGTCTAGTCGGACGATAGTTGGACGAGTTAGCCTGAGACTGTCTCAGGCTGAAGTCTTCTTGTTCCGCATACGCTATCGCCCCTTTCCAGCGTATGGAAATCCTCTCGGAACATGTAAGTCTTTACCTGCCCATCCACAAGGCCGTAGATGAACGCGTTGATGAGTGTGTGCTCATCAACAGGGTTCTCCATAATACTACTCGCAAGGTAGCGCAGGTGCTGTACGTAAGCGTGCACGTCACGATTACCTTGCTTTAGCCTCAAGAGTGTAGAGCGTGCTCTGAACTCGGCTCTCGGTGACTCAAACGCTCTTTAAATCGAGACTTCAAGATCTCCAACGAATTGAATACGTTTGTGTCGTAAATCTTGAGCCCTAAGGCCCAAGTCTTTGCTCGTCCCGTCAAATTTGACAGGGCGAAGGTGACTTGCATCTCGTCACCCTCGATGTGACGGGCCTTGATGACATCGTCTAACTTGACGAACCATCTCAAAAGGGAATCTTCATCGGTTCCCTTGTAACTTGAGATTATACTCTTTAAGGTTTCGGGTCGACGCATGTGTGTCGGTCCGCCCATCTACTGTTGAGAGCCTTGCTGCTGTAGCAAGGCTATCTCCTGTCTTTCGACGGCAAGTTCCCCTTGTAGGAACTTGTTGATAGCAGCATGTTGCTGGTCTCTGCTTAGAGACTCCTACATACCACTGTTGGCGGGTTCGCCCATGAGCACACTCATGCGGCCGACTACCTCCCATTCTGAGTCACTCAGATAGGAGTAGCCTTCACGTGTGACGTGAAAGCTGTCGTCTTCTACGTCCAACATGTTCATGTTGGACGGACAATAAGCAGTCGTTGGACGGACTACTAAGTGCTACCAGGTGTAACGGGGCACCCTTTGTTTGGGTGCCACATAACTTCACGTACACTAGTACGTGCAGAGGAAGCTAACTACTTGAACGACTCGGTCGAGTAAGGTAAAAAAGAGAACTGTATTCAATGTAGTTAAGCTATCAACATAACTTTAATCTTTATCTAACTATGTTAAACTACGCCGTCGCATGACGACAGCCTGCTCACCACTCATTGCGCGCGTCTAGCAGCGATTGGTAGCAATCTATGGTTGATATATCTTATATCGACCAATCTTGGAGCAGCGAATGAATATTATCCAAAAGGGGATAATATTCCTTCAATATTACCCATCCCGGATAATATTGGTAGAATATTGTCATACTAGACAATACTCCAATTGACACCGTTTGGTGTCAATTTCATGTAACGGGATACCCCGTTACATCAACCCCCCTTAACCATCAATCATCCGTAGATTGAATTAGAATTGATTGAGACAGGGTGACCATCGTTGGATCACCCTAGGAAAGGAAGCACTTGTTGGTCAAATCCCATTCATTTGCCATTTTAACGCATAATTTCGAAAACTAAGCGAGCTGCTTCTGCAGCAGCAAGAAAGGCGGCTGCACGCATGCAGCCGCGGAAAGTGCCGCTTACGCCTCAGCAGCAGGCGATTTGTCGCCTGTTGTCGTGAATCCTCCACGTGGTGAGTCACCACGTGCGACAGGTACATCCGTTGCGTCTGCAGCGGGTACCTCGAATCATCATCCGGACGAGTCTGAGATAGTGCCAATATATTCTGGCGAGTCGGATGATGCATCCGACTTGAAGGCGACTCCTCACGCCTCCGGATCACCCGGGGCGGACACTGCAAGAGCCAGGTTTACTGGCTCTGGTCAACGCGGCGGTATCATGTCCGAGATCTTCGGATCGAGCGATTTTATCGATGAATCTCCGCCTCACGCAAGTCCATCCAACTGTAAGACGCGTGAAGATGGTGGTCATGCACCTATGCATCACCACGAGCGAAGCAACTCAAGGGATCGGGATAACACTGTTGCCAGTGCTCATTCTTGCACCAAAAAAAAGGCCAGGGACCGAAATGTCCTGCGCCACGCTCCGCAAAGTGGAGTCTCCGTGGTTGCCGCCATCCAGAGAGTTGGACCGGTTGGCCGGCACGAATACCGAACGGGATCTAATCCCGTTGTTCGATTGCAGGGAGATTTGCCCTCCTGATTCCAGCACGGAAACTATTCGTGCTGAGGAAGAGTTCTTCACCGATGCGTTCTATAAACATCGGCGGTACAATGGTAGCCGTGTACGAGACGGCAAAGCCTTGGTGCAGGGACGGAATGCACTCCTCCACAACATCGAGTGTATTGGCCGTGAGGCTTGGCTCTCCAAACTTGATGCCATCGCATCAGGTTTGAGAAACGCAACCCCGTCGAGGCGCGATACAAGTGCACAGGCTTTCAAGAGAGGCAGGACTACCCTGTCTCTCGTGGGGTGATTCGTGTCCAGGTTTCCTGGACATCTCCAACCGTGCCCTTAGGGAGGCCTACCTCCCTAATGATCCCTAATGGAGGGCGTGCATCTCTTCCGAGATGGCCGAAGGGATCGACACTTTGCAATCCCTGTGCTCGCGTTAGGAGAGGTCGTTTTCCGACGGCCCTTCTTCGAGCGCAGTGGGTGGATCTCGTCATACTGCTCGACGAGACCAAGGACATCAACAATAGGCTGAGCACGAGGCTCTCAGCTGTCCTACGCCGGTGGATAGCCACGCCAGCGGACGAGGTAACTCGTCCGGACGCCATTCACATTGCAGTGTTTTAAAATACGCTCCACAAGGAAGCGTTGACCACTGCTTGAGTCCACCAAAGGATGTGGTGGCGGTGGGAACACCTGATACGGTTTGAGGGTCGGATCAGCTTGATGTTTAAGAGCTGAATCGTGCAATGGAACAGTTGCATGATGACCTGGCTCATGAACGATCTTGGCGTTTTGGGCTTGAGGATCTTGTGAGGGATAGTTATAATTCCCTAACGCACGATCGTTCGGACGGTCGTGCCGCGTTTGCGTTCGCACAACTTGAGAACGAACGTTCGAATCGTTATCTTCGTGATGAGCTGGCTGCTGCTCGTCGAGACATCGCTGAGATGCATGAACAGGTCGCTTCGCAAGTCGACTAGACTGGCTCGTTGAAACGGGACCACTCGAGGGTGGTCTCGGCTCTCGACCGCGGAGGTGTTCTTCGCATCTCGAAACGAGCTCGTACTGATAGTACGGGCGGAAACGATTAACGTAAAACGTAGGATGCGTGCGCATCTTACGGGGCAGTTCAATCGTGTCTGCGTTGCCCATTCGGCGCAACACACGAAATGGACCGATGTACCTGGATCGTGGTTTACTGCCGCCCATGTTTGTCACTGCGTGCTTCGGTAGATTTACTGTAGACAGCAAAACTAGGTCTCCTATATCAAATGAAAGAACATTTGCTCTTCCGTGTTTGTTTGCGTTTCTCTTATGTCTGTCTAATGCATCCGCAAAAGAGTATTGAACGAAGCGGAAAACCGCTTAGCGAGTCAGCAGAAATTCCTCTGCTGATTCATCCTTGTCAACAGCAGTGCGCTTCGTTTGCACTGCTGTAAGAACGTTGTTTTCACCAGTGAGGGTATTATCGTCCTCACTTTGGTGGTCAATGGCGATGCTGAATATGCCAACATCGTCGTCATCGTCATCATCGACATCGATCCCACCGACATCGGCATTTATCACATCGACACTATTGTCGACGGGTGATGAGCAAGATCCAAATCGGTTTTTGTTCGAGCGAGTCCACCCCCCCTCCTTTAATTAGAGTCACACTTTTAAAAGGCGGGTAAACGTGGATGGCGTAGGCCATTCACGAAGAACGGTGTATGCGTTGTTGACGCTTGCACCGAGTTGTAGATGGCGAATTCCGCCATCGGCAAGAACTCACTCCAGCTCGTAAACGAGTGGACATACCCTCGAAGGGTCTCTTCAAAATAACGGTTGACGCGGTCCGTTTGACTATATGTTTTGGGATGTTCAGAAGTTGACATCGTCAAACGTGTTCAAAGCGAACGGAACACGGATTGCCAGAGCTCCGCTGTGAAGCGGGGGTCCCTATCGGACACGAGTTCACAAGGTAACCCGTAAAGTCGGAAGATAGTATTGATAAAGACACGCGAACAGCCCTAGGCTGTGATTGAATCCTGAACAGCAACAAGATGTACCATCTTGCTGAACCGATCAACAAAAACAAGAATACCAGTATTCATGTGAACGTCTTTGGGAAACCCGAAGACGAAGTCCATCGATACGGACTGCCAACACTACGCCGGAATCGGAAGAGGCTGAATGGGTGCGCGGGATGAAGGACTAGGCTTAAACCGTTGACAAACTTCGCAAGCGCGAATGTATTTGCGCACAAAATCATACTGGCGGGGCCAGTAGAACTCACGACTTTCCGTGAGGTAAGTCTTTTCTCTACCGCGATGTACACTTGTTGAAGCATCGTGACACTCATACATGATGCGCAATCGCAAATCATCATGAGTCGGAACGACGACACGAGATGTGTCGCCGCTGATTGCTGTTTAGTACAGCAGTCCATCACAGACAGAATACCGTTCGGTTGAAGAGCGGTATTGAGACTACAAGCTTTTCAAAGCTTGATTACACGGATTGGATACGTAATCCATCAATCGCAGAAAGGACTCATCTTCTGCGTACACCTTCCGCACGTCGTCGAGCAGATTCGACGACGGAACACTTAATGTTAGTGTTTCTACCGTGGGATCACCCCTACTGTTGTGTTGAGCAGTCGGCTCGAAATCGAAACGACGCGAAAGAGCATCAGCGACGACATTAAGTCGTCCTGGTTTATACTCGAAGGAGAAGTTGTACTCTGCGAAGAAAGACAGCCACCTCGCCATTCGTTGCAAGGGGCGTGGAATGTTTACGGCCGTGCGTAACGACGCATGGTCGGTAAAAACGATGAAGGGCCTATCTCCTAAGAGATATACCCGAAGCTTGGCCAGTGCATATTTCGTGGCAAGGAGTTCCTTGTCATGAACCGGATAATTTCTCTCAGTTGCTTGCAGCTACCGCGATTGATAACAAACGACGCGCTCAACGCCGTCTGCGTCGTACTGCATTAACGCTCTGCCGATTGCAAAATCTCTGGTGTCACAGAACACATGGAATGGTCTATCCTAGTCTGCATTCGCCAACAAAGTCGTTTGCACCAAGCTTTTCTTGATGTCTTCAAAAGAGTGCTGACACTCAGCGCTCCATGACTACCTCTTGTTTTTCTTTAGTAGACGAGAGAGATGTATGGTCATCTCGGCGTAGTTGCGCGAGTACTTGCGCAAGTACGCCGTTAAGCCAAGGAACCTCCGAAGTCCCTAGACGTCGACTGGCACATGCCAGTCGCTAACCGCCTGAATCTTTTCCGGATCAGGGCGTACACCGTTTTTACCCGCGATGCAGCCAAGAAGTGGTATTTCGTTCGCTGCAAATCTACACTTCTTGAGGTTTGCGAACAACTCATGCTCTCGCATTAGTGTAAGAATCTTCCGGACGTGGAATCTATGAAACTCCACGTCCGTCTTTCCATCCATAGCCCGGCTATGGACGAAGCCATCGTCGAAATAACTTGGTGCGAAGTCGCGCACCGATCGCAACAGATTCGTCACAAATCTGTTGAAGGCTGCGGGGGCGTTACTTAGCCCCTGTGGCATTACTAGCCACTCCGAGAGCATACCACTGGGGGTGCGTACGGCTGTGTAAGGGATTTCCCGTTCGCGCATGAGCATCTGATAGAATCCATCCATCAAATCCATGGACGAAAAGATGGTACTTTTTGCCACACCATCTATGATGACATCCTTTCTTGGGATCGGCGTTTGAGCCGGTACCGTTGCAGCATTCAATTTATTGAACGCGTGAACTATCCGCCACCCTCATGTGGACTTTTGCACACAGAAGGTCGGGGAGCTGTGTGGGGATGTTAATTTTCTTACATGACCAGCCGCACAACGATCGACAAAGCATTTTTCGATCGCTGTGACGTGTTCACGAGGGCCACTGCTTCAAGACACAGTATTTCGAACCATGTTTCAGCTCGATCTCATGCAGAGTGCCTTTGTCCTTGGGCAGCTCGCATGGCACGGATTCCGGGAAAACATCCCTGAATTAAACCAAATCCTTATCCAAAGGATTTATCTTTTAGGACTCCCAAGATTGAGACGTATATCGCTCAATCCGGGTCTTATCATCGAGGAAACTCTCGTCCATAGATTAGCTACTGAAAATCTGCTCGTTCTCAGCAAACACTTGTGCCAACCTAATATCGGCGACGACCTCGTCCTCTCTGACGAGTACGCAGATCTGCTTGATCTTGTCACTACGCAGATTTCGCAAGAATCTTTTAGATTCTAGCGTTGGAAGCTTGACCACCTCCGAAGCTGACTTTAAGGGCGCAACTAGATCAAGTGTAATAACGCCTACACTTGATACGTCATTCCCCAATACATTAACTGAATCGGTGATATTCTGGGAAAGCACATACGCAGGTGGTTGAGTTCCACACCCTCAACATATTTCTCTCGGGAGTTGTTACTCTCAGGAACGCTGGAACTTTTATCCAAAACGTGTACTGACTGTGGGTTAACTGCCACAGTCACGTCTCTTTCGATAGACTCTCTTTTATTCGATCGGGCTTGCTGTACGATCGACTCTCTGGTAGTCGATCTTGCTTCAACGTGTTGTCCATCCTGAACAACACTATTTTTCTTCTTGGATGCAACCTTATTGGTGTGCATCCGTGTTACAGTCCACTCGATCTTTTCGAGTGGTGAAACTTCGGCGCAGCCTGTGTCTCTACACAGGTGCCGGAAGCCGGTTTCACACAGTAGTGGCCTTCTACACTGTGATCTTGTGCAATCGTACTAGCGACCATACCACAACTGAGGCCATCGAACTCACTCGTAGTACATCCACACGCTTGTGGACGCTCCAAGACGTTCATCAGGTGGCCATCCGATGAACAAACGGCAGGCACTTTCACGGATCGATGCTGCCAGCTAACCCATGGCCGGTACTTTCTAAGCCATGGCAGACCAAGGATGACATAAAATTTGTCATCCAAATATAATACGATAAAGTCATCATCGTACTGATTTCCTTCTTGCGTGTAGTGGGTTCCCACTACACGTTTGTCCACTGTTACGGATGCGACTGTAGCCAGGCACAACGTCATCCTCGTTGGAGGGAACTCTCTCTCAACATAGTTATGAATACTATCTTCTAGAGACTGGCGTCGTATATAACTGTTCGATGCCCCTCAGTCAACTTGGGCGCGAAGTGACATTCCACTTATTACTTCGATCTTCAAAGTGATCAGTAACACCTCATTCCTAGGGGCAGTAACACACAGCGACTGTGTGTTGAAGGCAATCTTCGTAAAGAATTCTGCAAATTCTCTTGACGTTGCTGGATCAGCAGGGTGCTCCACCCTTACTGACCCTGACCGCTTTCTGACGGTCCGACTTGCTGTCGCGGCTTGACGACGTGGTCGGACCCACGCCTCGGACCTTTCTTTGGCCAACGGTGGTCATCACGTCCTGTCTTTGGGCATGTGTTGCGGTGCTTGGGACACTACACTCATGAGCGTAGTGTCCAATCTTTGGACAGCGATGGCATCTTGCCGTTCGATTGTGACTCAGGGAGCGAGAGTTCTCTCTCTCGATGTAACAGAGGTCCATTGGTTCGGGATCTCCGGTTTCCTGTCGTCTAGTCGGACGATAGTTGGACGAGTTAGCCTGAGACTGTCTCAGTCTGAAGTCTTCTTGTTCCGCATACGCTATCGCCCCTTTCCAGCGTATGGAAATCCTCTCGGAACATGTAAGTCTTTACCTGCCCATCCACAAGGCCGTAGATGAACGCGTTGATGAGTGTGTGCTCATCAACAGGGTTCTCCATAATACTACTCGCAAGGTAGCGCAGGTGCTGTACGTAAGCGTGCACGTCACGATTACCTTGCTTTAGCCTCAAGAGTGTAGAGCGTGCTCTGAACTCGGCTCTCGGTGACTCAAACGTCTCTTTAAGTCGAGACTTCAAGATCTCCAACGAATTGAATACGTTTGTGTCGTAAATCTTGAGCCCTAAGGCCCAAGTCTTTGCTCGTCCCGTCAAATTTGACAGGGCGAAGGTGACTTGCATCTCGTCACCCTCGATGTGACGGGCCTTGATGACATCGTCTAACTTGACGAACCATCTCAAAAGGGAATCTTCATCGGTTCCCTTGTAACTTGAGATTATACTCTTTAAGGTTTCGGGTCGACGCATGTGTGTCGGTCCGCCCATCTACTGTTGAGAGCCTTGCTGCTGTAGCAAGGCTATCTCCTGTCTTTCGACGGCAAGTTCCCCTTGTAGGAACTTGTTGATAGCAGCATGTTGCTGGTCTCTGCTTAGAGACTCCTACATACCACTGTTGGCGGGTTCGCCCATGAGCGCACTCATGCGGCCGACTACCTCCCATTCTGAGTCACTCAGATAGGAGTAGCCTTCACGTGTGACGTGAAAGCTGTCGTCTTCTACGTCCAACATGTTCATGTTGGACGGACAATAAGCAGTCGTTGGACGGACTACTAAGTGCTACCAGGTGTAACGGGGCACCCTTTGTTTGGGTGCCACATAACTTCACGTACACTAGTACGTGCAGAGGAAGCTAACTACTTGAACGACTCGGTCGAGTAAGGTAAAAAGAGAACTGTATTCAATGTAGTTAAGCTATCAACATAACTTTAATCTTTATCTAACTATGTTAAACTACGCCGTCGCATGACGACAGCCTGCTCACCACTCATTGCGCGCGTCTAGCAGCGATTGGTGGCAATCTATGGTTGATATGTCTTATATCGACCAATCTTGGAGCAGCGAATGAATATTATCCAAAAGGGGATAATATTCCTTCAATATTACCCATCCCGGATAATATCGGTAGAATATTGTCATGCTGGACAATATTCCAATTGACACCGTTTGGTGTCAATTTCATGTAACGGGCTACCCCGTTACAGTAAACGCCTTGACAAGGCTAACACTCTTACAGCACACTTCGCCTTTACTAGGCACTTGTGTCCAAAGATTGAAAAGGGGGACTGCGCTTTATTTTCTATTTAACTATGGCAAGTAAGCCCTAAAACCTTGCTTGACTGATTATTACATTGCGGTCTGATGACAAAAGTCTAATCCCTACTCGATAAGGTGCGGTATTACCGTAAGTACGTGGTACCAAGACTGTGCCACTCAGATCCACCGATCCATAATTGGTGTGGACACACAACATAACCGGTTTAAATAACCGCGTGTGACCCCGTTTCAGGACGCCTCCAATCAATCCCTCCTCCGGTGGAAGGTTAATAGGCTCCGTGCTAGTCGTCTTGCGATCGAGGACTTTGCTGTCACCAGCGCTTGCTCTTCTATTCTCCAATTCGATGGGCTAACGGTTTCATTCAAAGTAGAGAGTGAGGTACGACTATATTAAGGAAGAAAACGCAATTTTCCAGAATCCCAGTCGAGTACACATCAAGCCCGCTAAATCGAATTCGCACTTTATCACTAGTGAACAGCCGCAGCCAGAAAATAACCATCAAATGAAAATACTGAGATGAGATCATGATTCAACACTTCTCGCGAGCATGTACAAACACTGGCGACAATACGTAAAGCAAGTTTAAGCGAGATAATGATCACTCATCTCAACTACGTCCACACATGAGTGAGCAGCTACGACTCCACTACTATCGAACATCCACACTAACGAGGTCCCAGAAAGCCGCAGGTTCCTGTCCCTGCCGCACTCTCTCACACTTCATCGGAAACGCCTCATACCGTTGTAGCATCGCCGCACCGCTCTCTGCAACCTCCACGTGATCTCCACTCACGTCCGTACCGCACCAGATAAACATATCATCACAACTTGCCACAATCAGACACTGCTCTCTGACATCCTTCGTCGGGTCGCGGAAATGCCTTTCGTCGACCCCCAATAGCGGCACAAAGAGCGGATTGTTCTCCACTCGTTTTTGGCCACTGCACTTGTTCTTCTTGTCCGAGTTTATAGCGTACATCACATCCAGTCGAAAGACTATTGTGCGCTCAAAGCGAAGTCTCCCGTCCGGATGCTGCTGTTCCCACTCGGTCAGCTGAAAGATGAACCCCGCATTGGGGTCCACAACCGAACGCGCTTGTCGAACAAAGTCCAGCGCCTTGTACATGCCAATGCTCTTGTGCCACATCAAGTACGCAATCGCCATCGTCGGCGAGCGCGAGATGCCCTTGACACAGTGCAAGAAAATCCGTCCTCCGCCCTCGCGAGCACGCTCGATGAAGTCGAACATGCTGTAAAAGTGCCGAGCAATGTCCTGCGACGAGTGGTCGCGAAGCTTGATGCTGTAGTAGCTGAAGTCTTCTGGAAACGAAGCTGGAGCGACGCCGGCTGCACAGTTAATAACATGAGTGATGCCGTTCTGGAGCAAGAGCGGCTTGTTCTTGGCCGCAACTGCACCACCGATGTAGAGAAAGTCCGTGACTTTCGAGCACAGAGTGACTTGGTCTTGTAGCCGTTGCAAGGCCATGGTCGTAAAAGTGCGGCGGCCAGAAGCTGTCTGGTCCATCTGCGATAAGTCCAGCGACAAGTTGCCTGGATTCCGACTGCGGCGTTGCTGAAAAGGGCAGGTTCTCTTCGGGACGCTTGCGATTCCTCGGGGCAAAAGCTCGTCAATCACTGGAGTCGATAAAGACGGCGGTGACGAGCGTAGTGTCTCGGCAACAGCATTGCTCAGGCTCTCCAAATTCATTTTGACAGGTACCGACGCTCGCTTGTCGGCCGGACACGTACTACCAAAGTGGGTTGTGTCCGATACCCCTAAAGAGCGCTTTCTCGCTTGGGTAAGAGAAGGCGTCCAGCTACACGATGAGACGGTCGCACTTGTCTTGCTCTGTACAAAATTCCCTTGATGGCTGCAAATTCGCTTGTTCAGCGTCGTTGGCCGAACCATCACACAGTTGTCTGCTGACTGTCGTAGAGACGTCGTCTTGTTGTCGCTGCTCGTTGTAACAAATGGCGGGGGCGATGTCGGATCTATGTAAGCAGCATCAACAATGCAGCAACCAACAACAACAAAACACACACACACATGAGTCAGAGAATGACGCCCTAGTGTCCCGCCTTAATGTTCTCGTCATCCGTTGCATCACTTTCTCTCTCTCTCTCTCTCTCTTCCTACCTCCTTCAACGTGCAGCATCCACGTCGGACAGACTCGAGACACAGAGACGTCGTCGTCTCTTGCCGTCAGCAACTCGTCAAAGGCGATTGAGCTAGTCACAAAAGCATCATCACCTTTTTCAACAATAGAAGCAGCATCACGCATTGCTGTGAGCGTGGCACGTCTAGTCCATCAACGACAAGCACACCCGAGTCAGAGCACTGCATCCTCCCAGCTTAAACACACACCAAAAAACAACACATGCGTTTACATTTTCCCGTCCGAGTAGCAGCGCGTCAGTACCGGAGACTCCTTCGTCACCGCTCGACGTCGCCCGTTCAGAGTCGCTTCCAGGCGCGGCAGGAGCTCCTTCTCATTGGCTCGAAACGAGTCGTAGCTGCTGGACGACGTGGGTCTTGTAAAGTCCACGGACGGTCCAGCGACGAAGTATCGCGAGCTTTCTGGGTTCCGTTCGTCGTTGTCCGCTGTCGCTCGGCGACTTGATGAGGTGGAGTCCATGCCCACGATCGCTCTGTCTCTGGGCTTGAACTTCCGGGAAAGGCTGAGGGGTTTTCAGCACTTCCGGGTGATTAATCACTTGATAGACGACCAAAGACACTGGATCAGGTGGAGGGGGAGAGGTTTACGCTGCTCGCTTTTCTGTCGATGTCAATGACTTTTGAAGCTGAAACGCCCGCTTCTGAGGTCCTTCGCGCGAGTGACGCACTCATTTTTGTATGGAAGAAGACGGCACGTGTGTCATTCAGTGGGGGTGCTGGATTCGTTGAAGCGCAGGCACGAGCAGCGAAACGGCCAGGCCTTGCTATGACCAGCTCCGACTTCCAACTTGACGTCGGATTTCTTATGCCGTGTACCGTTTCTGTTTGTTTTTATAGGATGAGCTACACTTCATGTGGACACTGGCGCTTGAACTGCCACGTCTCGACCAATCGCCATCAGCTTTAGCATGGAAACGACAAGTTTGGTAGCAGCTTTTCCCAGCCTACATGACAGGTGAATGAATCACAATGGGCAGGACCCTCTATACGCTACACAGCAACGCTCTGCTTGGTGACCAAACACAGAATGAGAGTATCAGACTCGTGCCATTTTACAAACTGCCATCCGTCACGTGTCATGCGGCGAATAGAAGTTGCTTCACCGTACTAACCATTTCTCCGCTGCATCAGCTCTCACAAGAGCGACTCACGCCGATAGCAGAAAAAGACAAGTCCCTTTGTTCGTCGTGATCCTCCTCCACCCACTACCTCTGTCCATTCTCACCTTAACCTCCTCCAATGTTCAGCATCCTGCAGAGGTCTTGAGTCATCGATAACTCGACGGACATCGGCGCTATTGGAGTCGCCACGTCCGGAGGCGCCGAAGGTACGGGCGGCAGCAGCGGCTGCGGAGGATGGACAGAGGGTGGACCCAACGAGAATGCCGGCGCGGGTGCTGCCGTCATGAGCTGCACCGGTGGTAGCGTAGGCAGAATCAAAGGTGCTGCAGACGTCGAGGCTGAAGTAAGTTTATCACTGTCGCTCAAGCCTCCTGCCGTTTTTGTGAGAAATGGTGGCATCGGCAGCTCAGCCGGGTCAGGTGACGACTGGAAAGCTGACCAGGCCCACTTTCCAGAGGCTGACAGCTGCTCCTTCATCTTTCCATTGCGTGACTGCTGGCGATTACTGGACTGAGCACCACTGCTGGTCGTGCTGCTTCCTTTGTTCTTTTCCTTTTTCGGCAAAGCGTTTACCGCCAATGTGTCTTCAACTCCTTCGTTCGAACACCGAGATGAATTGGGTCGAGTCTTCTGTTGTTTTGACTCCCGCTTTACTGAGCTGCTGCGTGGTTCAATGCCATCTAAAAGCACCACAATAACAGCATCTTGTTAGCCACCCCAACAAGAATCTTGAGCTTTCAGCATATCTCCACCAAACAAGAGTAACATCATGAACACGGAAATCAAAATACCGATAGTAGATGATAGAAACGTTCTACCTGCATCCAAAGACTTTGGTGCACTGCTTGACAGCATCATCGATGGCGTGAGCAGCAGTTTACTACCAACGCCGCTCTCCGTCCGACCCTCTCGATCGACAGCTTTGATTGCAACCGGATCAGATATCGCTCGCGACTGCTCAGAAGGGTACACAAAGTAACCGCGTTCTTTGTCCCAGACACGGGCGTCCACATCGATTTCTTCCCTCTCAGTGTCCCCCTCAGCAAACTGGAGCAAGTGGTTCACGTTCTCCTCGCCATCAAAGAACGGCACTAACGGACGTCCCACCAGATCTGACGATGCCATGAGTAGAGGTCAATGAACGCGTCGAATACAGTTGAAAGTGTTTGCGCAAACGACAGGAGGTGGGATAAGAGCGATAGAGTGTCTTTTGTAAAGGCACGTTCGGAGGTTGGACAGTTTGCTTGTCGTCGTGAGGCGGCGGCAGATCAGAATGGAGCGGAAGACGAGTAGCTCCTGCGGCTCGTGTGTGGTCGGGCAGCTTCGAAGTGATGTCGAGCGCTTGGGAGCGGCGTTCGGAACGTTCTCTACAAGTGTCTGAACCTCGTGAACTCCGGATGCTTTCGAAGAGGCAGTAGAAAGCAGGGAGAGGGCGCAAAGTTGAGACTTTAGCAGAGTCGATCAACATCCACAGGTATCATCTGATCAACATCCACAGGTATCATCGGATCAACGTCCACAGGTATCATCTGATCAACATCCACAGGTATCATCTGATCAACATCCACAGGTATCATCTGATCAACATCCACAGGTATCGGAAGCACGACGTGGCGAAAGTATGCGTTCGCTGGCTGTGATTTTGGTGTGACTCTGATTTGAAGTTCACTAGTGCTAATTCAGCAGCTGTGGGCGGAAATACTTGTCCACTACGCCAAGGACGAACTCAATGGAGAACCTCAGGTGGTCGCCGTCAGTGGACAGGAAATGCACCTTACCAGCTGCGTCCAGCGTTTTTAGTCCGAATAGATCTTCCTGATACCATCTCGTCTCGTTGAAGCCCAGCACATTGTGAAGCGGATCGCCGTCTTCGTACATACCAAACCATTCCGACTCTTTTGGAAAGACCTGCATGTCCTGGTTAGCGCGGATAAGCACAAGATTGTGCAGCTTGGTGAAGTTATCCTTGTACGTCTGGTTGGTCGGCGTCCTCTCATTGTTGAGATCGGGGAGGAACCTCGCTTTACAAGTTGGCCAAGTCAACAATAGGACAAGTTAGGATACACTGATTCCACCACCTTCAACAAGTGGCCACTGACCGTGCTTGAGATAAGCATCGATACGAAGCGGGTCACGATAGTAGTTTGCCTGTGCGAGACGCTCTGAATGATCAACGCGAGTTAGCATTTGTCAGCATCGCCAGGGCAAACTTCGCTCACGTACCTTGGACTTCTTCCGTGTAAACCGCTTCTCCTATCAGCTAGAACATCATACCAAGCAAGACACGTCAGAAAATTCCGGCCTGGCATGACAATCAGCACACGATGCCAACCTTGTCAATTTCCTTGCAGATAAAGTTGAGGGGAGAGCACCGTGGGAGTCCTCCCACACCAGCAAGCGGTCCATGAAACGAAACAAAATTGTGAACCGGTGGGTCGTTGTAGCGCTCAATGTACGCGCGAATCAACAAGTTTCCCTGATCGAATGGGAGTTGAACAAAGAAACGATCTGCCGCGTGAGTACACGCGGTACGACCAACTAGAAACGCAGCAGCACCGACTCACCTGAGAGAACCCCGCCGCATTGAATCCAAATGCCAGTTGCGGGTCCTATCATACAGACACAGTATTTCAGAACAGGTGACGACCTATAAAGGACTCAACCCGACAATCAAATAGTCCCGTTCGCACCTCTCGCACGATCTTGGCAAACATCTCCGTCTGGTTGTCCATCGTGATGAAGAAGCTGTTGGTCACGTCTTCATGCACTGAGTTGCCCAGCTGGACATTGGCCACATAAGCTCCAAGGCGCGTTGCAATTGCCTATCAAATTCCAAAACGCGCTTACAACTAAAACACAACCACGTAAGCAAGAGCAAGCCAATCATCCTTCTTCGTACCTTCTGCATGCGCACCATGCCTCCATTTCTTGCAGCATCGCCCATCCCATGCATCAGCACAACTGGCAGCGTCTTTGTCGGTTCAAACACGGGCGTCTTCTTCCCCGATCCTTCCGTAACCTCTTCCAACTGCATCATCGGCTCATCTCCCACTACCACATACGTCGCTGATTCCTTGCTAATCAACGCAAACTGAGCCAGCACCAGAAACACCGTGACTACCGCTACAATACCAAGCACTCGGTTGCTCCGTTGCATCGCTTCGGTCGCTTGTGGTCGATATCGAAGCCCAAATGAGACCCACAAGCGCCAGTGCTTCTCGTCTGATCTGTGAACCGACAATGGAATGCTTGTCACGTCACTAATCGGATGTCACTAAACCAAGACGGGCGACCTTGGTAAGTACGACCACACGCAGCTGGCCAACAAACAATCAATCAGTCGTCATTACTCAATCAGTCAACTGCTTTATCCGGAAAAAGTGAAGCCATGTCGGCGTTTACTCGAGCGAATGTCGTGCGTAGCGCTGGTGACGCCATGTCGCGCGCAGGGGCTCGTGGCTGGGGCTGGTACCACCGCTCGCTGGCCAAGATGAACTCACCTGAGGCAGCTGCTGTGGCGTACGATGCGGTGGCGCCCACGCCAGCCCAGCCGCGCCCTCGTGCTTATCTGGACTTGAGTATTGGTGGAGCCAAGACGGAGCGCATCGTTGTGGAGCTGGCCAAGGACATTGTGCCCCGCACGGCCTCGAACTTTATCAAGATGTGCACGAGCGGGTTCCAGTCGCAGGCATTTGGCTCGGGCTCGTACAAGAACTCCAAGTTCCACAATGTGACCAAAGGGGTGTACTGCGTGGGCGGCGACGTGCTCGCTGGAAAAGGCACGGGCGGCCACGCAGCACTGGAGGAGAACCAGCGGTACTTTGACGATGAGAATTACGCACTGCAGTTCTCCGAGAAAGGGGTGCTGGGCATGGCCAACGCGGGTCTGAACAAGAACGCGTCGCAGTTTTTCATCTCGCTCAAGCCGCTGCCGCACTTGAACGGGCGCAACGTCGCGTTCGGCAAGATCGTCGAGGGGGAAGAGGTGCTCAAGAGTATCGAAGGGGTCTATTGTGTGCAACACAAGCCATTGACGGATATCCGAATCGTCGATTGCGGCGTGCTGTAAGCCGAGGGAGTATTCACACGGTACGAGCAGTAGGCGGACGAGGGCGCCGAGGGTAAGGCTTAGGTCAAATAGAGGATCGCCCATGCGATACTTGGACTCATGATTTTTCTATCGTCGTATTGCAGTGTGCTTGATCCTCACATAATCCGCACTTCGTAGCAGTATCAAATTGTGGTCCTGCTCTTCACTTCGACAGTGCACTATCCTTTCTTGTGGCATAGCAGACATAACTTCTCGGATCTTGGTGTTGGTAACACGACGACGACGTAGCTTCACGCAGGTAGTGGCATGCGACGAGAAGCATCATCCTCGCCACTTCATCTTTATCTTTTTATTGTGCCTACACGTGCATGGAAGAGCTGCCTTGCCATCACCTCTCGCTGTGGCATGAGCTACACCACTTATCCTGTTGCATCTCCTACCAAACGATCCGAGCTGGCTGCTCAAAATTGCGATTCCGTAACACCGTGACCCATCGTGTTCGTCGATGACAGTCCACCTGTGATAGTGTTCTGCATCGCGTCCACCAGTTCAGTGCCTGACCAGCCCTGGTGTTTCAGCGTCTCGACACCCTCGTTGCGCTCGGCTCGCTGCACGCCCTCGACGTACGCAAGCATGCCGCGCTTGGCATAGTCGCGTGCGAAGCGGGTGATGCCAAGCGAGTCGCTGTGGAAACCAGCTAGCGTGATAAACATCCAGCAAAAGCCCAATTGGGCCAGGTCTGTCACGAACGTCTCGATCTCTGTGTCCGACATACCAGCTGCGTCCCAGTTGAACGACGGCGAAAGGTTGTACGCCAGCATCTGGTGCGGAAGCTTAGCTTTGACACCTTCAGCAAACGTGCGCGCCAGCGGCACACCTGGCTTGGCCGTTTCCATCCAGATCAAGTCAGCGTATTCACCATACGCACGGCCACGAGCAATGCAATAGTCCACACCGCCGCGCACACGATAGTACCCCTCCACGGTACGTGCACGGTCCCAGTCAAAAGCAATGTTTACACCTTGCGACTGTGCCAGAGCCTGCAGTTTGGGCAGGCTCAGCTCCAGGCAACGGGCGTTCCACGTGGCCAAAGCGTCCGACCGACCCGACTTCTCCAGCACCTCGCGAACAGCCTCCGGGTAAGTCTTGGCCTGTGCCAGCTTGTCCCACTTTTTCTCACGACCAGCACGAGTAGCGTCAATGTACGACTCTACGTTCAGATTGGTGGCACCAATAATGAAGGGGTGGTCGCGAGGATCGATGTTATTGTCCAGCAACGTAGCGGCTTCAGCGTCTGTGCGAGCCACAACAACCAATGGACTACCGAGGATATCAGCTTGCAGACGAGCAGCAATGAGCCGCTGGATATGCTCCTGCACCGAGACGAGTACCTTGCCACCCATATGGCCACACTTCTTCGTGCCGGGCTTCTGGTCCTCGAGGTGAATGCCCGCAGCGCCACGCTCAATAAACATCTTGGTCAGCTTCATCACAGCAGTGAGACCACCGTGACCAGTGTCAGCGTCCGCTACAATAGGACGCAAAAAATCCGTGGGCGGTGTGCGAGCACGTTCGTCAGCAGTCAAGCGACGACGTGCCTCGTACTGTTTGCGGTCGTGAAAGAGCTGGGCACGAAAGAGCTGGTCGACCTTGTTCGGCACCGTGTCCATGGGGTAGTCAGCCACATCCGGTCCAGGCTCGTTCGACGTTGAGGCCGTCGAGGACGATTGCCAGCCACTGACGTAGACAGTCGACAAGTGGTTGGCCATTTGCGTGACCTGGATCGTGTCCAGCGCGCCGAACGTGTGGCTCGTCTTCTGGGCCGCCTGCAGCTCCCGCAACATCTTGTACAGTTTATGGGACATAGCGATCCCGACGTTGGCAGCGGGCATTGTGCCTTGCAGCTTCACGACGTCTTCGGCGCCATACGGACGCTTGACAAACTGGAACCGCTCGCTATGGAGAAAAGCTTCCGTCTGCTTGACACGCTGAACGTGGCCACTCTCTTCCGAGCGCGGATCGTGCGAGCTGAGGTGGCTGGCAATTTGGCTGATGCGGGTGTAGGGGGCGCTCATACTGGCGGAGGAGTCGAGGCCGCGTCGGGGTCGGGCGGTAAATTGAGAACTAAAGCATTTGGTGGAGTGGATCGAAGAGATCCGCGGTATGATTGGCTAGAAAGGAACTGCTGCGGTGGGCAGTGGCTCGTGCTCGAGCGGTGGGGTGCTGACGCGAGGCCGTCACGAAGACTGTTTGGATATAAAACATGCGCTCATACTCTGTGCAAGTCACGTCGAGTTGACGAGAACGCGTCCGACGTGAACGTTTGAGACAGATGCTGACAC
This sequence comes from Peronospora matthiolae, assembly GCA_921007115.2. NCBI lineage: Eukaryota > Oomycota > Peronosporomycetes > Peronosporales > Peronosporaceae > Peronospora > Peronospora matthiolae. Next base: position 163,737 of record CAKLBY020000109.1, on the reverse strand, counting down.
AAAGGGAAAGGTCATGCAATTTTCAGTTGATGGCTACAAAAGAGAGCGACAGTTGATGGCTACAAAACAATTTACAGTTGATGGCTACAAAAGAGAGCGACAGTTGATGGCTACAAAGCAATTAACAGGCGATGGCTACAGCGCAAACTGCAGCGTTTGTGACACGAAGCGAGTGCTACTCTGTTGCAGATGTTGTAGTCACCTTCGTCTCCTTATACTTGGCGCGCACACGTTTTCAGGTCATTCAACCGCGAGTATCGCGAGACAGCGCGGTGATGTTAGTATCGCAGTGACACTTTTTAGTACCGAGCAGATTACAGCGATTTGTCAATCCATTTTGTCTCGTTGACTCTTTATTTCCTGCCGCTCACTTTGTAGTGGCTACATCCTGAGGTTGCCTGGCGGAGCCATTACGCGTCGCCTCTGCTCTGTACAATATAGTACCCCTAAACCTGTCAATACGGGAAAAATAGAATTGATCTAGTCTGACACGTACAAACGAAGCTGACTCGCTCACGCCCTAAAATAAATCGTGCTGTATCGCTCTTCGTAAAGTGCTCTCACGTTACAACAGCCCATGTCACACTCGAGTCATCTGTTTCGTCACATTCGAACCACCTAACTCGAAATTTAACCAACCACCAAACAGCATAACTAACGAACAAACGAAGCAGGGAATCTCTAACTGCCTCTTACCAAACTGGCAGTACCAACCTCGACGACGAGCGCAGTCGGCGACGAGCAGCAGCGCGCATCCGAACCAGCGCAGACGCTGCGGGTCTCCGTCTCCCAGCAGTAGTAGTAGCAGCATGGCCGCGGGCACTCGTCGCCAGAGCATCGAGGTCTTTCGACTGCGACTGCGTGAGACAATGAACGAGGGCGACGACAGCGAGAGCGTCAGTAGTACCCCCAGTACCCCCAGTATTTCGAGTCTCCCAGAGCATCAGGAGCTCTCGGCGATGCTGCCAAGTCAAGAGAGTAACTCCAGTCGACGGTTGATGTACCCTATCGAAGAGATTACGACGGAAGAGGGGACGAGAGAGCAACAGCAGCAGCAGCAGAGCCAGGGAGAAGCTGTTGAGAAGACGGTGACGAGACGTTCCGTTCGTCTTGACATAAACATTGGCGAGGACAGTGATGAGGACCAATTATTTTCGGGACAGGGGAGTCAAATTGACGACGACAGTCGAGAAGAAGAGGAGATTGACGGCCGTGAACCTCAGGCTGGACGCAAACCTCCTTTTCTCGCGACTTCGTACTCTTCTGGCGACGACAGTAGCTCGAGGACTTTGCGTTGCAGTCTTGATGCTGTCAACTGTCCGTCTTTTTTGGACGCTAGAGATGCTCGAGCTATTGAAGCTGTCGCGCAACTCGGGGAGAGCCTCGAATCGTTGGAGAGTGAGGAACGAATGATGGCGAGCGGAGCTGAAAGTAGAGCAACAACTACAGTGCAAAAGACGACGCGATCAAATTCGTTGCCGGCGGCTCAATCGAAGGACACTCTTCGCGAGTCGAGGTGTGTCGTGCTTGTAACGCGCCCGAGTCAGCGGTACGTGCAGCAGCATCTACGCTTTTGCAGGGGTATGCGAGGTCTATATTCATGCGGAATCCTTTGATTGTTGTGCAGCGATATTGAAATGTGGACAGAGCGTGCAACAAGCACGATGGTCAAGTCCACCGAAAGCAGTGCTCGAACGACGCCGACCAGCGCACAGAGTCGGCGGTGGGTGCTCGAGTACAAGCCCGTGGTCCGCCACTCTGGATGGCTCATCAAGCGTGGTCATGGTTTGCGTAATTTCAAGCGCCGGTTGTTTTGTATTGTGGACAATGAGCTTATTTATCACGACACACATGACGCAACAGAGGTTCGTGGTCGCCTGGATCTCACGCGAAAGAGCACAGTGCAGTGTATGTTGCATAGCGGCTTCAAGTTTGTGCAAAGTGGGTGTGGTATGGTTTTGTATGCCTTGGATGACCACGACCGGGATGTGTGGATTCGAAAATTACAGGAACACAATGTACAATTGCTGCCTGAAGGTGCTAAGACAGCTAGACTTTTGAAGCAGAACAGCGATAATGCAGACAAAGGCGGTCCGATTATTTTTTCGGGTTGGCTGCGCAAACGTGGTCGTATGGTAAAATCCACAAAGCGACGCTGGTTTGAGTTGTCGAGCGGCACGCTTTCGTACTTTGCTCATCCACAGGGAGGTTCCCGGAAGGGTTCTCTTGACGTCTCTCGGGCACGAGTATCGCCTGTTGACACCATTAAGACGGGCGAAAGACACAGCTTTCAGATTTGTACATCCAGCCGAAATCTGTTCTTGCATGCTGACAGCCAAGAAGAACGGTCAATCTGGATAGCTGCTCTCGCCTCGGTAAGCGAAGGAAGTAGTACGGGCGCGACACTGGCAGGCGGGACGCCCTCAAAATCCGATACCAATGATTTTGGCATATCCATGAGCGTATCGGAGATTGGCTGGGCGTGTAAATGCGGTGCGTTAGAAAAAGGTGGCGCGACTATTGACGGTGTTTGTCGCCGCTGTATGTCCTCCTTCATCTCGAATACAGAAGACGTGATGGTGGATGTAGCGCGCGAAGTGCAACTGCTGCTAGCATCTCCGTACTCCCCGGAAGGTTGCACCTCCGCTGCTTTTTTGAAAGAGCACGCTGGTCGTCCGGTCCACAACGCGACGGTGCGGGAGTTCATGACTGGACTCTCGGGCTATTTGATTCACACTCGCTTGAAAGAGCTGTTGATGCTTGCGGGCGTCGCACAGCGTGACAGCAATTTGGCAAGCGACGCCGCGGAGAATCAGGCAAACTTCAAGATTGGCGCTGCAGGCCTTCAAGACGTTGCAGTGGTGAACGAGACTACGAATAACATTCAAACGATCGTTTACGAGCAGACGGAAGAACGTGTATTGTTTCCTCTTTACCGCGCGATCTTGACGAACGTGCATGCACAAACACGAGAGGATGCGAAGGTACTGAAGGGGAAGATTGAAATTCTGCGCAGCAAATCGCAAGCATTCTTCGGCATTGGTCCTGACAGCGTGTCGTCTTCTCGATGGGTTTCGGCTTGTGCAAAACTACGGGAAGTGGACAAGGTGAGTCTCCCGTACATGAAACGTGCGCAGCTGCTGGCTGCTTGCAAGGACATCTACGCCGTCTACCACACAGAGCACCCTGCTCAGCCGCCCATGAGTGCTGACGCCTTCATCCCAGCCTTCATCTACGTGCTCATTCACTCCCATTTGCGCGACCCTGTGGCGCTCAAAGAGTTGATCACGACCTTCGATTTGGGCAGTCAACATGGCGAAATCGCCTACTTCGTGACATGTCTGGAGATTGCACTCGAGTACATTCGATCGCTACTGACCGCATGTACAGTGGTGCTCTCTTCAGCTCGCAAACTCGGGATTGAGTTTGCCAAGCACGTGGAAGCCGATGTGGTGATTGTCCATCGACTTTTGCCAGGTGAGCAAGCTGAGCAGAGCGGTGTGATCAATCTTGGCGACGTGCTTGTTGCTGTAAACGGATTGCCAGTGTACGAGATGGAGCTTGCAGAAGTTGCAAAACTCTGGCGTGGCATTGATGGGGAGGCCGAATTTTGTTTCCTGCCTATGGACGAGTATCTGCGGAAGTATGGCACGTCATAACTACAAGTTGTACTTGGTCCGAGACTGCTGTCAGCTCGAGGCGGTGGCGTTCATGCACACGCGTTTATTTGTGACGTCTCCTTATTTTTATTCGGACGCAGGAGCTGTACCATCGAAACCTATTACGCGAGACACCTCGTCTCGATTGTAAACCTAATCGAAAAAAGTGACAAATACACGTGGACAACTCTTTTGTGTCAGCCAGTTGGTACGATCGAATTGTCAAGCGGCTCACAAAACCGCAGGCCACATACTGTAACGTTTCCCATCTGTTGATGAAATAATTGAACATAAAAGCAGTATGCGTCGTCTGTTAAATAAAAACAGCTTTTACAGCGTTTCGACGATCCGTATAATGAATGACGACGGCGTACATCCCGAAAAGAGTAAAAGCTGCTGGTACGAAAACCAGCTTGTCGAATCAACAGCCGCCACAATTGAGGGATGGGAACGACTAGAGCAGATATCCGCTTACCTGCTATTAGAAGCAAGTCCCCACAACCGGATGATGTCGACTGCACGTTCGTTCGTGGCTCCATTGCGTATCCAGAAGCACCGGGTGGCATAATGACCAGCAGCTTCACGTCTCGACCTCTACCTTCTCAAGTCCCACCCACCCACCCACAGGGGGCTAACACCCTGCCAGGGTGCCCAGCCAACCAACCCCGCATTCTTGAAATCGATCCATCCCCGATACCGAAGCCGTTCCTTACCATGTCAAGCCCCACCGAGTTCCAGCGTGTCAGGAACCTGTGGCAGACCCGAGTTGGTCGTGAAGTGCCTCCTGCTGTCCAAGAGGTGGCGGTACCTCGCCGTGAGTCTCCGGTGAACAACCAGGTCACCGACTCACCGACACCCCATACTCCAGACTGTCACGGATGCTCGATGGCAGAAACCGAGCAAGTGATCGAGATCGAGATCGACGACGCGACTGCGGTGTCCCCTGTCTCAACGTCATCAACGTTGGATTCTAGCGACTCCCCATCGACGGAGTCACCGGTGTCCGCATCTTCCACCTCCCCGCCGTCATCCGCCGTCAAGTCTCCATCCAAGTCAGTGGCGTCCATGTTCCGAACCTTTTCAGATGCCTGCGTGTTCCCCAGTATCAAAAGCAGACGTCCCCGGGCCCCAACATCAGCACCCCCATCAGCCTCAGCCCCGGTTTTCGTGCCATCGACGTTGCGGTCGTTTGCCCCTCCCATGCCGATCACCTGGAGAGGCGCTCGCTCCATCTCAGACTGTGCAGTGCCGTCAACGAGATCGACGTTCCCGTTCGCGTCGGTGACTTCCACGTCGTCGCTCCTGCCACGAGAAGCTGCTGAGAACGCCATTAACAACGTGTTCAACGTCGGTTCTCGACCCCGACCAGCAGCTGCCAACCCCATTTTCCGTGGCAGTCCGTATGGCGAATTGGTGCTTGTCGATATCTTGGAAACTCGTGGACTGGCTGGGAACCAAGACGCCGTCGAGCTGCCGGTTGTTGTGACGATGCAGCTCAGTCACGTGAGTCACAAGACGATACCGAGTACCGGTCGAGACGATTGCACGGTCAACGAACGCTTTGTCTTCTGGCTCCCGTCGTCACTGACGAATGACCAGCGCCTGTTCGACGTCTTTGTCCATGAAAGAGACGGCCGTGACCTTGGCGAGGTGCATCTCAGCCTCACGATGCCTTTGAACGAGACGTTTACCGACTCGTATCCGCTCGTGAACCGATCCGATGGCCTGAAACGCGGCTCCATTCAAGTGGCAATGCGTCGCCTCGTGCTCACGTCGTCGCCCATGCTGGAAACGGCCAAGGCCTTGAGTGCTCGAGAAGGTTGTTTGAGCCTGAGCGAGCGCAGCGACTATGGCGATGCGTTGCCTGAGCTATGGACCTGCTTTCCAGGCACCACCGACCTCGACTTGGATTCGACTTGCAGTTCCAAGGACGTCGACATCAGTCGCAAACTCGGTCGACTCATTGGCTTTCAGGATGCTGCCCAGCGAGATGTCTTCTGACTCGGGTTTGAAGTGGATCGTCGTTCAAGTCAAGTCAAGTGAAGTAGTAGAGGGAAGTCGCGTGCATCCTGCTGCGTAGGGGATGTGGTATTTGAATACCGCCAGAGCTCTCTCCTGAGCGGGTTCACCGTTGAAAAATAGGTCTATGTATTGTCCTTCGTTACCATGCAGTTTTCGGCTCGACTTCCTCAGGAAACCAGGCGCAGTGACTGCACTATATAGTGTAGATAGGAAAAGCACGAGTCCACTTGCTCTGCTTTACTCACGCGAACGGCTGCAGCAGACACACGTCGCCTCAAGCAATAACCACCACCAGCATCGTCGTCGTCGTCGTCTTCTCACTTAGAACAGACGCTTCTCATACGTGTGCAGCGAGTGGACGTTGCCCTCACGCTGAGCAGCTGGCGTGCGCAACTCGAAGCGGAGATCTCCATTGTACAGTGCACTGTGCATGGCACTCAGATTGGCCTGGCCCAGATCCTGCAGACCGTGCTTGATACCCTGCTGCAGGTACGGCACGTACTTCATGAGCGAGCCCTTGTCCACGACAGAACCACTCACACCTTGCGCGACCTTGACAGTCGCGTGGGTGGCAAAGTAGCGCTTCGACGAGCCCTGCATCATGGCTTCAACTGAGCCCATGCCCCGGTACTTTTTGAGACGGACGCCGTCCTGGAAAAAGTACTGACCAGGAGACTCCTCGGTGCCTGCAAAGAGCGAGCCACACATCACAGCAGAAGCACCGACTGCAAGTGCCTTGACAATGTGACCCGAGCTTGCAATCCCGCCATCTGCAATGACAGGCACGCCAAACTGACGGGCGTAGCGAGCAGTGTTGTACACGGCACTGGCTTGAGCACGACCGACAGCACACACCTCTTGTGTAGTACAGATGGAGCCCACCCCCATGCCAACCTTGAGTCCATCAGCTCCAGCGTCAATAAGACGCTTGCACTGCATCCGGGTCACAACGTTCCCGGCAATGACGTCAATGTCCGGGTACGTGGCTTTGATCCACTTGATCAAGTCCACCTGGAACGTCGAGTCGCCCTGTGACGAGTCAATCACAATGAGATTCACGCCAGCTTTCACCAGCTCTGCACAGCGTTCCCGGTCGTTCGGACGCGTGCCAATGGCAGCCCCAACCAGCAGCTGTTTGTTCCCGTCCTTGGACGCATGGGGAAAGTCACGGTTCTTGACAAGATCCCGACGGGAAATGAGCGAGACGAACTCGCCCTTGGCATTCACAATCGGCAACTTGCCCTTCTTGCTCTCCCGCAGAATGCGGTTCGCTTCCGTCAGCGACACGCCTTCCGGGGCCGTCACCAAGTCCGTGGACATGACTTCCTTGAGCTTCGTCTGACGGTCTTCAACAAAGTCAATGTCGCGATTACTCACGATACCCACCAGGACACTGCCGACTTTGCCGGATTCCGTGATGGGGATGCCAGCAAAGCCAAACTCGGCTTTGATGTGGTCCACATCAGACAACGTGTCCTCGGGCGAGAGACACTTGGGGTCGCTAATGAACCCGTTCTTGAACTTCTTGACCAGCCGCACCTCCTTCACTTGCTCCTGGACCGTCATGTTGTAGTGGATGATGCCAATGCCGCCGTGCAAGGCCATGCCAATGGCCATCGCGTGCTCCGTGACCGTGTCCATCGGCGACGACACGAGCGGCAGGTGCAGCGAAAGGTGGCGCGACACTTTCGTCTCGAGGCGGACGGCGTCGACGCCAAAGTTGATGTGGCCCGGCATGAGGATCAGGTCGTCGTACGTGTAGGCTTGGCCCTGGTTCTTGTTCACGAAGAGCGACGCGGCGGTGTGGCCGTCGAGCAGCTCGGGGTCCATGAGCACGGGGGAAGCCATTGATTGAGCGGGTACGGAGGGTACGGGGGGGGTACGGACGGGCGTAGCAGGGAGGCGGCAAATGGGCGAGTGGTGCTGCAGGTGGCGGCGCTGTGGAGGCCAACGGTTTTTGGATGCTTTAATGACCAATGAGAGGGGACGAGGGACTGTCAAAGAAGACGCTTTTTGTGTGTGTGGGAGGGGCGCTTTTTTTGGTGGTGAAGAGGCAGATGATGGATTTAGAAGTACGAGATCGGACAGAAGTGGGTGCCTTGAGGTGATTTCAGATCTGGTGGCAGTTGAAACATGGTCTGTCTGATTTGACATGCTGGGTGGGTGGGTGGGTGAGTGGGTGTTTTTTACAGCTGCAAACAATGAATAGCATGTTGAAGCAATGATCGAATAGTACGGAGCTTTTCATGGCAGGTGTACAAGAGCCCTCCTTACCAGTACTTTGTCGGGTGTATGACAAGTGATAACATGGCATGCTTCGCCAAGCTCGGAACTTGTTCACTTGGTCAGCATGCAGTTCCTTAGTCGCTCTAAGATGATAAAAAGCATTGCTTGGCGCACAGAGAATTGGACAATCTTTGATGGACGTGGACTGTGGTGTGACGACAAAAGTCCTGACGCAACTGTTTCCACGCACTGCGCATTGCGCTGTGCGCTTTTGTCAGGTTTGTGAGCGAGTTGACCACCGAGCGCAACTCACCTGCGGCACACAACACTCCAGCAGCGTTTGTGATTGGGGTTAGAGGAAATGCTGGAGCGTACGCGATCTTGTGGACATTATACTTGCTGACCATCGTAAGGAAGACACATGAGATAATCCAAAGACGAGAGGCGGCCATAGTACTTCACGACCAGGAGAGCGACTTCGTGAAGCTAGACTTCCGATGTGTCGTTGTGTCCCTTGATGAGCATGTTTTCGCTCCGCAAATGTTACTTTGCTGTGGCCACGCTACTAAAGCCGAGGCAAACACAAGTGGACTTCAACGGCCCGCTTGCACAAACTCGTTGCCGAAATGGTTCCAGCGGATGGCCACAAATCCCGCATCGCGAGAATCGACCGCATGGATAACAGTCACAGAGCAGTCCCAACATCGGGCTACTGCGTCCCTTCTTCTGCTTGTACGGGAAGAATGACGTAGATCGAAGTTATCCAGCAACCTCACCTGCTTCGTTGCCATGTTCCACTTCGAACAGATATGACCCTTTACAGACTCCGACGCTCCTGATGGCGCCGCAGTCGCGCCCGTCGTTCAAGATCAGGCTGAGTTGCAACGTGGCCCTCAATCTCAAGTAGCACGGGGCCTTGTAACCGTGAGAGGACTTGTGCAAAAGTCGGACGTCGCGCAGGAACATCGCGGAGACAATCTTCAATGAGCCTGCGACGCTCGGGCAGGCAACTCGAGGGCAACGATGGACGCAGTCCCTTGTGTGCCACCCGCATAAGTACCTTCAATCCTGTCTCTTCTTGATCGTGGTACGGAGTATGGCGAGTCTCAAGCTCCGTGAGTACGATGCCAAATGAATAGACGTCAGCCTCTGGACCATATCGCTCACTGCGGATGATCTCGGGAGCGAGCCAAAACGGGGTACCAACGAGAGTTGTAAGCGCGTCGACACCCTTCTTGTATCGGCGACTGAGGCCGAAATCACCTACTTTACAGCCGAAGGTAGCAGAGCAGAGGATGTTAACACTTTTCAGATCACGATGGACCACCGGACGTTCTTGCGAGTGGAGATAAAGCATGCCTTGCACAGCATCAACCGCCATCTTGAGCAGAGGATCTACCCACGTAAAGTTCTTTCCCAGTCCCGAGTGCAGTACACGGTGCATGTCACCATTCTCCATATACTCCATCACGATGCATAGATTGGACGCGTTGTCCCAGCTTGCACCTATGAACTGAACAATATTCGGATGTCGCAGGCACGACATAAGCTCAATCTCATCACGGAAACTAGCCAACGCGCTATCAGCATGAGACACATCCCGGCTTTCATTTCGATCCCGGCCTCTACCGGACTCAACGATGTATTCTCGACGCATGCGCTTACAGACGACGATGGTGCCGAAATATCGAGCCTTGATGACGTCGCCCATTGATCCACGACCAATGGCCTGAAGAAAAGTAAGATCAGCAAATGGGATGTGGAGCATTTCAAAATGGCACATCTCTGGTGCTGCGAGTATCCGGGCAACTTCACGTTCTTCATCCGCGTGAGCAGCATCGTTCTGCAATGCTGCCTCAGCTAGTTTAAGTGATGATTTGAGGTTCTCATTCTCTTTTTCAACTAAAAAGTTTGAGAGAAAAGAACGGCGGTTCGTGCGGTCCAACGAGTACGACAGGATAAGCAAGAGTATGACCGCCGTACCATAGGCAAAAGTAATAAGCCCCTGCAACTGGAGACCGAAAGCGCTCACCACACTGGCATAGGTAGCGGCTCCAAAGACTGCCACAACTACAACTTGAACGAACTCCAGCCGAATAGATATCACGAACAAGAAGCTGAACAGCGACACAAATCCCACGAGCGTTTGTACCAGTGCGTCTGAGCACAGATAGGTCACGCGTATGGCCAAATCTCTTTGTTTGCCCTTGAGGTAAGCCAGAGCGCTATTGACCGTGTCGCTGGTCAACCCGTCATCGTTGCCGCTCAAACTTCCGTTAACACCCCCAAACATAGACATGAGTTCTGGGTTCGTAGCTTTGCAGGACAAATGGTCGTGGACAGCAGTTGCGAATGAGTTGCTGGCGAGGCGACTAGCATCTGCTAGCCATATCTGAAACGTCAGGTTGAAAAAGATGACAATAAAACATACCCAGCTGCGCCAGCGTGTCTGAAACGGATTGTACTTGTTGGGCAGCACAGCAAATGGCAGCGCGATCGGTATGTAAATCCACTGGAAGAACGTCGGCACGGAATCGTACGAGAGCATAAACTGCTCCATGCCGGCAAATCCAGACCTCGGAACCGTGTAATACGAAAGATTCACAAACAAATGCACAGCCATCCACACTGCAACGTGCCAGCGGGCCCGTCCAAGCCAGTAAATTGCAGTAAAGTCTTGGTACAGTGCCTCAAGCTTCGGGTCCAGGAAAAACCTCGTATACTTGTTGAACACTTGTGGGTCCGGCTTTACCAGCACGGCATCGATGTACTGCACGGTAGCGTCATCCACATCCAGTAGCGTCCTTTCTTTCCCATCGTTACTGCCAGATTTTCTTCGACTTGCTTTTGCACATCGATGTCTCCGTCGCTCTTGCTGTCGTTCTCTTCGTCTCTCTCTCCATTCCTCTTCCTCACTATATTGACGATAAGCACCAGCACTGGACATCTCCACGTGCCACTCACCTGCCGTTTGACAAGAAGACACTTCTTTCACAGCAGGCTGCAAAGGAGCGACGAAGCCGACGTTTTTCATACCTCCTCGAGGTCTTTTCCTATCTTTTGGTCTCGACAGTGATACACGACGCAGCTCCGTATCCTTCTGCTGCCCTTTATGCCTCCAAAGTTTTCCTTCTTGGTCCTGAGACGCGCAGAAAATACGCCCACTCTCATAAGAAGTACCAGCAGCAATATCATCTGAAGTAGCAGCAGTAACAGCCGCTGCCATGGCGCTATCGTCGGTATCTGCCGCTCCACTGGACGATCCACGACCTCCAACGACTTGGCTTTTCCGTCTCGACACTTCCTCGTACACTCTTTCCATCCGGTACGCGGCGTTTCGCTCGCTACGGCCTCGAGAGCGACACGCAGTCGGTCGCACTGGAAACGTTTCGAAAGCTGGAGATGGCGCGGCTTCTACTGCATCTTTAGCGCCCGCAGAAACCACGTTAGAGGCACAAGATGCAGCACAAGATGATCCAGAGTCAGGCACAGCAGCACACGCGGTTCCCTGCCGCTGGTGAGCGTTTAGCAGCTCCGACAGCGCGTTCTTCCGCGGCATCCTGCAGGCGGTTGGGCTGTTCGGATAGATCGTGGACTTTCAGCCAGTCAGCAACGTCGCTGAAACGTTTCAGCGAATAGAAACAGTGTTGATGGCATCACGATTCTGTTTCTCATACATGGCTACAACGAGCCATTGCCTCCGCCGAGCAGTAATACACACACACGCAATTTAAAATACGCACGATTTGTACACAATCCCCCCCCCGAAGAGAATTTGAATCGACCCTTTTTTTCCGTCTAGTCTTCGACTCCTCCTCTTTGTCGCCATTTCTATACTATCCTGTCTTTTCACCGATAAGGACCAAGCAGTGACAACCACAACCACGTCATAGTGAAATGAAGACGACGACAAGCGAGAGACGCGAGGCCTCGACCTCGACCTCGTGGTCGCTCCACCCCGTGCGGTTCATGCAGCTGGCCCTGGCCGCCACCGTTCTCCTCTCCCTGTCCTACATCTGGCAGTTCGCGATGGAGAGCGTCGCGTCTCCAGCCACTGGAGTGGAAGTCGAAGCGACTGGCGCAAACAAAGCCACGGCGCAGCTCGTCCCGGCGGCAGACGGGGCTGTGGTCGTCCAGCGAGACCGGTCCCGTGCCCACACTCAGTACGTGGTACGGGGCTTCGAAGCTGCGCACAAGTTCGTGCGCGAGCACGACGTGGAGACCCAAGGGCCGCTGTTCCTGCTGTTCGTGAGTGACACGGGCGTTAACGGCACGTATTGGTTCCATCCCTGCCAAGTGGTCAAGGACGTCGTGGTCAAGAGCTTCGAGCGCGCGCCTCGTGGCTCCCGATTGGTGGAAATTCAAGTGGGCTCGCAGAGCTACTGGAACGATATGATGAACCCATTTCGCCAGAACCAGCTGTTTTACATTGACTATTTACCGACCCTGGTGCGGTATGACGGCGGTGGCAATTCGTCGGCGTTGCTTGCTGGACCCAATTGTATGAACCAAGACCTGCTTGATGTGGTGTTCCGAGTGAGCGCACCAGCGGCAGGCGCTCCGCACAACAACCGCGTTGTGCACTGCAACGCGGCGGACCAGGTGATGGATTTCCTCGCTCTCTACGACTTTAGCTACCCGTTGTTTGTGTTTTTCGTATCGGGCGTGCACAATTTCAACAATCGGCTGTGGTGTCCGTTCTGCGATAAAGCTGAGGTGCCGGTTATGCACTACTTTAACTATACGGCGCCGGACAATGCGGTGATGCTGCGGATTGTTGTAGCACGCACTCCGCATCAGTGGTTTGATGAAGCCAACGACTTTGTCGGTCCCGAGTTTGGCGACAAAGTGCTCGTGTTTGACGGCGTGCCCTATTTGGGCTTTGTCGATCGAAACCAGACCAACAACAAGGTCAAGCTGCGGGAGTTTGTGGATGGCATGGACGAGCATCGAAAGTTGCAAGCGTTTTTCCGACAGAAAGCGCCAGTTGCACCTGTCGCCCCGGTAGCCAAACCACGTTTGTTCAAATACAAGTAGATGTTTTGCAGCTTGTGAGCGACTTGACGAGTGGTTTACTAGAAGTGTACGTATTCGCGTCACGTCAGAGCCAGACGGAACATATGTAGACTCAACATCCAGCTTCATTCGATCCTGGCTGCTTGTTAGCTGGCACTGCAGTACTGCACACCAGAGCCAAGACGTGAGGTAGTTACCGGGTACCTCGACTCCTTGGTCTCACTACAATGTGATCCCACCTCTGATTTTGCCTCGCTGAACTTCGTCCACCTTCACTGACTACCAAGCTGACCACCGTCTGAATTGAAGGGGAATGTCCTGATTGACAAGTCAGTGTAAATGTCGCTCTTGAAGTGCGAGCGGCTGTAATTGGCTGAAACGCAGCGCGAGAAGCGAGTGCTTGGAACGTGCAAAGAACGGATCGTGCAAACAATCGCATCAAACACTTTTTTCAGCCGCTTTTTTATTGAGCCGCCGAGTAAAGCACATGTTTTGTGAAGGACTGAAGCAATCTGGCTGATAAGTTGCACCCAAAAAAACGCACGATTGAGTCCATTCGTCGTAAAACAATGGTAAGTCAAAGGGCATTATTTATAGTTTTACAATACCCAGATCTGGTAACGAATCTGACAAAAAAACGATCCAGCTTTGTTTCGCACTTGCGGCGCTAAACTAACAGCTGGTTTCAAATGGCAGAGATTTGAGTTGGGCTCTGTCCCGCGCAGGAGGAAGCGGGATGGGACGCAGGATACTGCGGGACGCGATCATGAACATTCTACGCTGCATATATATCGTAACGATGAGATCTGTAGACACGTTTCCGCACCTATATGCGTTGAAGGTTTAAAGAATGAGAAATATAGTTGGACGGTAAAATTCTTTTCAATGTGATCATTAATTACCTGCTACAACAAGGGTAGAAGCTAAATGCCTTATCCGCTCGACTCTAATCGGTGCTGCTGATGGCAGACTCATGCAAGAATGGCTTTGGATTTAATGTGGTGGTAACGACATTGCTAAGATCTACCATAAAACCTGTAGTATTTGCTGGTAGTTGGTGTGAGATGAACTGCAAAGTGAATGTATTTAGGTCCTTACTTCGCAACTTCTTCTTGCTACTCTAAGCCTAATGGATTTTCCGACTATACAATAGTAATCGACACTAAACGCACTACTCATTCGATAGTCGCGCATGAGTAACCACGAGTAACCATGTTACTCATATTACTCATGGTATGGGCGCATGAGTAACCACGAGTAACCATGTTACTCATATTACTCATGGTATGGGCGCATTACCGATCGCCGGACCGTACCTTTAGTTTGTTGCTTGCTGGCCGAGGTGTTTCTTTTACGACAAAACCAACATCAATGCATTCAAGTTTTAGTGAGTAGCGACGTCTTGAAGCGTGTTTTCGGCCAAAATATTGAGTTATTGCGATTGCTCGTAGGCGGCTTTGACGTTCGTTGGAAGAGTCCGATCTCTTGGCCAGGCTTATGAGCAATCGATTTACTGCTACAAGAAACTCACCTTCACCATGGGTTCAAGTCGCGAGGACCCAGTAGGATAAGGATGTCCATCGGATTGTCGCTAAGGACACCAAATCCTCTTTACAAGCACTTAGAATACTTGGATGCATGCCTGAGCAGAAAGGTCAAAAATGACAGTGAATACTGAATTTGACAAGATATACATGTAAAATAGATGAGTCTCTCATTTTATGCTCTCTTGGTCCCCATAGAATTTTATGATCGTAGAAAATCAGTTAATCTCGACGTTGCATGCCAAGATAATTGAAGATTGCGGGATGTGCAAGACGCGTGGGATGGAACCGCCTCATCCTGCGTCCCGTCCAGCGCAGGACGGGGTGCGGGTTCCCGCGGGATGGGACGTTGCGGGACGGAGTTCTAGATTTAAGTACACACAGGACGATGCTGACGTCCTATGTGCAATGCATGCCTCAGATCAGCGCTATACTCACTCATGGTAATGCAATGTACGTAGAGCGCTAGTCGGTAGCGATAGAAGGTCACGAAAAAGACCCACGTTTGCGCTTAAGAAATCGAGCGATACGTCCTAAAGACTACAAATCCAAATTGAGACGGTGGTGACGAGAGCAACAGCAAGTGGAAGTCAAAAAGAATTCGTCGAGGCCATGAATGTAACAACAGCACCGCGCTTTGACACTTGAATGGGAAAAGAATGTAAAAAAGCTCTTAAACGGCAAGTTGGCGCTACAATGAAGAGAGTGAAGAGCTGGTGAAGCAGGATGGCGTATGCGAAGAGGCTGGCACTTCTCAACAAAAAGCAGCAATTGCAAACGGACTGTTAGAGGTTCAACATGAACACAATGGAAGCATTTGAGGATTTCACCTCGTAATTCTTCTGCTAAAAGAGGTTGAACATGTAAACTGAGCACGGATAGGGAGCGCGGTTTGTCGTGATTGACTCCATCATCGCCGCGTCGACACCTTTGAAAAAAAAGCTGCGGGTATGGCTTACCAAGCGCAATCACGTGTGAGAGAAGGTTGAATTGAAAATGCTGGACGCGAACGGGACCGCCAACATTGCATTGCTGTATCCAGGCGTATCAGCTATGATAGTGAGGTCCATAGAGGACGGTCGGCAAACTCGAAGGAGGAATAGGGACGTGAGATTTCTGACTGTGGTTGGTAGAGTGTTGTATAACTGTCCGGTGTACAATATCAAAATGTACATTTGCCTTGCAGCGGGCAAGCGATAGCGCCACATCAGGTTGCTGGTGCCTTGCGTGGAAGATCAAGAGGCACGACTGGGTGCAAGTTCGACACGGATCCCCAACACGATCGGTTGAAGTTGCAACGCTGCCTGGCTAACAACTACAAACCTGTGAGCATGCCGTGCTGATGGACAAAGAGGTTAAGCAGGCGGCTTTGCAGGATGCAGCTCACAAAAGCTATATTTGTGGATGGGCTGAGCTCACCGCGGGGTCCATATTGACCGCCAAAATGCTTCTGACGTCGAATTCTGGGGCAAAACCAGTTTCAACATAAAGCTCTTGGACAAGATTAAGGTCGACACACAGGCAGCATTCGAGCAAGCTCAAGGCTGAGACGTGCAAAGCACACGATACTCCGTGCATGTCCCTAGAGTATGTAGTGATGATCAGGAAGAGTCGGACAGAAAAGAGAAGCACGGACCTCGAAAAATAGCAACATGACCCTTTATCGCTCAGACGCAAATCCCAATTTTACCGCGACCATCTCGTTGTATCAAAAAGACCACGACGAAACCCCGACTGCAAAATCCCACCACCAAATCCTCCAAAGCAGCTTATAACCCGAGCAGCCAGTCACCCATCCACCCAATCCCTGAACCCAGAGCTCAAAAAACCCAAAACATGCCCTTTCAACTCGTCCATTCCTCCAGCCAACAGTTTCCAACCTCCTTCCCAGAGCCGCCATGGCGATGATGAAGCGGAGGCGCGAGCAAGAGACTGGCGCCCAGGCGGACGCGGCCGATGCCGCCAAGAAGCAGAAGCTCGCGACAGCTGGTGGCAGCAAGTACATCAACAAACAGCGCGTGCTCGTGTTCTCGTCACGCGGCATCACGACGCGCTACCGCCACCTGATGGACGATTTCCGGAAACTGCTGCCGCACCACAAGCGCGAGGTCAAGTTGGACGCCAAGGACACGCTGCACGTGGTGAACGAGATCGCCGAGATCAAGGGATGCAACACGACCATCTTCATGGAGGCCCGCAAACGCCAGGACCTCTACATGTGGGTCAGTCGCGTCGGGACGGGGCCCAGCGTCAAGTTTCTCGTCCAGAACGGTAGGGTAATGGTTGTTTGAACCCATGTATTTGGTCTTGAAGCGTCGTGATACGAAGTGGTTGGATGCTATGTAGTGCACACCATGGACGAGCTGAAGATGACGGGCAATGCCCTCGCTGGCTCTCGACCTTTGCTGACGTTTGACAAGACTTTTGACGAGATGCCGCATCTCCAGGTGATCAAGAAACTGTTTACCCAAGTGTGGGGTACGCCAAAAGCGCATTCGAAGAGCAAACCGTTCATTGATCGGGTCATGAGCTTTTACTATGCGGACGGCAAAGTCTGGTGCCGCAACTACCAGCTCGCAGACGACGCGGATACCAAGAAGGCCGAGCTCGCAGCTTTGCACCGTGGCGAGGACCTCGTGCAGCTCATTGAGATTGGGCCGCGCTTCGTCCTGACTCCCATTCGCATCTTTGACGGCAGCTTTGGCGGCCAGACGCTGTTCCAGAACGAGCACTACGTGTCTCCAAACGAGAACCGCCGTGATGCCAAGGCCGACAAGCGCGACCGCTACGTGTCTCGCAAGGTTGCGGGTGTCGAGCGCACGGACCGAGAACCGGAGCGGGAGATGCCAGAGGACCAATTTGCGGACGTCTTTGCTGGTGTCAAGCACTGATGGGTCCAATTAGCAGAGAAATGGCTACAAAACGATCGACGCATGTGCTCAACAGCTACGTGATCCTTTCATAGACCGACTTTGCCCAGCTGTTTTGTTTGCAAGTGTGAAATCGCGTCTTCTTTTGTCTGATTGGCTATAAATCGTCCCATTTGGCGCCCCCAGCACGAGGGACACGGATCCGCGTCGGATGAAGGCGTTCAACACGTGGCGGGGCGCTGACGGAGCTAACAAAGGCGCGAGTGACGCAGTCGCCGAGCTCCAGCAAGTGATCGTGAAGAAAGACCGGATGATCCTCAGTCTGCAGACGCAGCTGGACGCCTATGCCGCACGCTTTGGCGCGCTGCCGAGGGACATTTTGGACCAATGGGAGCAGGCAAATGCTCCTGCCGAGAACCCTAGCCGCGGAGTGAATTGTACGAGGACTGAAGTAACAGCAGCAAGTGACACAAAGCGGCTGCGAGATGGGACACCAAATTGGAAGGTGGACACGAGTGCTACTTCACCAGTATCAAGGAAGGTTCAAGTCGATTGCGACCTGGACGAGAGCCAGGAAAATGGACCGAAAAGCTGCTCGAGCACGAATGTGGTACTGGACTTTGTGGAAGACTCGCCCATGTTTCGGTGTCAAGTAGAAGGATTCGAAGAGTCGATCACGGGTCTTCGAGCGCTACTTAAGGAGCTCGTGACGCACTCGAAAGAGTACGCAGCTGCTGGCAAACATTTTGGCGCAAAAGAGACAGCACTGGCAGACGAGTTGGTCCAGCGCAAACACGCGCGTGCTATTTTTTCTACTAGTTGCTCCGAATTGGGGAGTTTGTCCGACCTGTTTGGTGAGATGCACGACACGTTGGCCCAGGTGCAGAGCTCTCGGGTGAGCATGTTGCTCGGTGTGGAGTCCTTACTGAGCAGATTGATCCAGCAGTTCCTGGACCAAGACGTACTGAAGGAGGCGGGCGAGCGGCGGAAAGAGGTGACGAAGCTAGGAGAAGAGTACGAAACATTGCTTGGCAAGTTGTTGAGTAAACCCAGGCAGCCAGGACAGGCATATGACGGGACAGGGACTCCTACTGGCTGGGGGGATTTGACTGGACTGCTTGGTCTCGGCAGTCCTGTAGTGCCGGTAGGAAGCCACACTGGAGCTTCCGATGATGGTATTACCACGAGAACGCCAGCAGCTTCAGCAGCTGTGGTTGGCAATGGCAGCAATGTCGTACACCCAGATGCAGGAAAAACAACTAGTGAGAAACATCAGCGGGCGCTCGAGCGAGACGTGTTGGTAGCAAGGCGTAAGTTTGAATTAGCTCGCTTCGACTTAGTTCGTTGCCTGAATCGGATTGACTGGATGAAGAAGTTCGTATTGGTGGAATGCTTCAATTCTATAATGTATGCGCAGCTGGGACACTTTCATGCGTGTCACGAGCTTGTCAAGTCCGTGGAGCCGACGCTACGTAAACGTCAAGAAATGATGCAAGTCTCACGCCAAGGTTTCGAGCGTGACGAGCTGATGTGGACATCACAGCGAGATTTGCTCGACACTCGATTATCGCAACATGTGGACATTGTTAGCTCTAACCTCGAGTCGATTGAACATGTGCCTGATTCATCCGATGTGGCGAGTGATGAGTTACTCATTTCTAGTGAATCATTTCTATCGCTTGACTTGCCCGTTGAGGTGATTTCGCTCGACACCTCGATGAGCAGAGAGACTTTGGCCACTTCGCCTGATGGTGCTGCAAAGCAAGGCTACTTGTTCGTTCGCAACTCGATGTTTCCAGCGAGAAGTTGGAAACGACGTTGGTTTCAGATTCATGCAGGCAAGCTGTTCCAGACTACATGTCGTAGTGGTGGTGGAAAGCGTTCTACGGAAAGCAGTTTGACCCTCGTGTGTAATTTGTTACTTGCCCGGGTCCGTGAACTGGAGAGTTCAAGTCTACCTTTCTGTTTTGAGGTCATCGATGCAAATCGCTCGGCAAAGCTTTTACTGCAGGCAGCTAGCACTCGTGATATGGTCGAGTGGATCGAGGCTGCACGCCGCAGCACTGAGAACGCGCTCGAAAAGCAAAGCCACCGCCAGGAGGTGCATCCAAAGCAACAGTCCATCATTGATATGTTAACGAAAGCAAGCCCGTGCTGTGCGGATTGTGGACAAGAGCCAGCTGAGTGGGTATCAATTAACATCGGATGTCTCTTGTGCATCGAGTGCTCGGGCATTCACCGCAGTCTTGGTGTGCACGAATCCAAGGTACGATCATTGACCCTCGACTCATGGGATATGGCACTCCTCACTCTACTCCAAGACGATCTCGGTAACGATGCAGTGAATGCGGTATGGGAGCACACTATTCCTGATGGCTGGACCAAGCCGACGCCTACGGCGTCCTGGGTCGAAAAGGCCCAGTTTATCAAGGCTAAGTATCATTTCCATAAGTTTGTCGAGCTGGACAGGACATTGGATGCACCGAAGGGCAATGATAGCATTATGAAGCGAGATTTGGCCAAGCGGTTCATCACAGGAGCTTCGCGTGGGAATGTGAAAGAGCTGATGTGGTGCTTAGCGCATGGAGTAGACATTAATGTACGCGCGGGTGAACAGAATGAAACGGCTCTACACGTGAGCGCTGCTGCTGGCGCTGTAACTTGTTGTAACTATCTTGTGGTTAATGGTGCGAGTCTGACGATAACTGATAAACGGGGGCGCTCGCCATACGACGCAGCGAATGCTGAAGAAATTAAAGTCGCACTAATGCAGAAAATGAATCTCGAGCAGCATCAGGTGTAAAGTGGTACTCAGTAGCAGCAAAGACCATACCATCGATCGACCCTTGTGAGGCTGAGCAATTCACAACAGTCACTTGTGTTGGATTAATTTACCGTTCAACGATCTTGTTGGGCAAGACCTTTCGGTGGAGAATCCAACGTGATACAGGACTAGGCTCGGTATGCCGAACCCGCTTGACGTAGCGCGCTATCTCGCTCCGGGTTTTTGAAAGCGCGCTGGTCTGCCGGGAATGTCAACGTTTCCTCCGATACGTGCTTTCGTTAGAAGTATTGTGGTGTTACTCAGCTGATTAGCAAGAGATTACGTTGTTGCACTCTGGAAGATCTCGGCAATGGACTAGGAATCTTCCTGAATGAGCCACAAGGGCGCTACGCTGTGTACAACTATCTCACTGGTAGTGTAAGAATACAAACGTGGCTGTGTCGATGTTCTGAGCGAGCACGACATTCACGCGTTCAATCGAGTATTCGAGACAGGGTATTTCACCATCGATCAGTCCGTCGTATGTTTGGATCGGTGAAGCTCTAGCCCTTTCGGTAGTGGCCGAATATGATGCTTTCTCCATTTCTGCGTCGAACTTGGTGGAGTGCTGCTGCCCCGGTACCTCTTGTGCATGCAAATTTCGGATACGACGGCATCACACATCTGCTATCGTCCTCTCCGCGCACTCAGTATCCACGAGTTCTCATGGTTTGCCTTTCGTCTGCAGCGGCTAGATCGGTACGAGTCATGACAGTATAGATCTAGCATTGGAAACACGTGCACATAGTTGATTGGACCCAGCTGTGATGTCCCTTGGACGCAACCCGACTAAGCAACTGTTTGGACTCGATTTCCTCCCGTGAATGTGGTCTCTAACCAACAACTAGCGCGTAACCGTTGTGATCTTGGGCAAGAAGAATGTATGCACAGACAATAATCAATTACTGAGCGAGGAATTGCATTGGCGCTGCTGATACTATGCAATTTGTGAATGCTCGTTACATACCAGCTCACACCCATGTAATGTACAAATCGATACGTATGCGCTTGTCATCTGAGTCGGTCCGGTAGAAAAGCCTTGTTTTGGCAGAGTGCTAATACCAATAGACACCAGCCAAGATGTAATCAGCAACAAGCATGTGGTTTCGATAGCAATGATGTCATGTGGAGCAAGAAGAGCTGATACAACTACTGTTGCCAGCATCGCGAGATGTCCTCATGGCTTTTAATCATGCGCGGTGAATGCTGTGGTCACAACATGGTATATACTTTACCCGAACCACTTGAAGCTGCCAGCAAGAGTGACGAGATTGAAGCACTGCGAAAAACTACATTTGGACATTCTCAGCGTCAGTGGGACCTAGCTTGAAGTGAATGGGCCTTAGTTCTCACAACCTAGCAGGAGCTAGGGGGCCACAACTGTACCGTTATGTTGGAAAGCTTACGCTGTAGAAACCAAAGGGATCTCAACCCTCACGGGTTTGTTGGAAACGCTTTCGCTGGAGGAACAGCTCCTTTGTAAGTGCAACAACATATGTATCCTTTACGAGATCCAAACTCAAGGTATGCTTGTAATACGCCTTATCCGTCGCAGGTACTAATTTACACCGTCGAGCATCAAAGGATGACTCATTAGTCCGCCAGTCACCAGCGTCATCAACTCTTTTAGCGATCTCCTGTCGTAGATTCGTGTAGTATCGGTTGACTTGGCATTACTGAGCAATTTAGGAACGAATGAGCAGAACGTGTAAGGTAACGGACAGCGTAGACGTTCTCGCAAATTGCTCATAATTCGATATCCGACAGCTGCAAACACACCCCTTGTACCACACAGACGAGCTTTAGGTGGTGTAGGTAAAAGCTAGATAGCTCCGTTTACGAGTCTTCACACAAGCTGATTTCACTATGCTTGTATGATCGATGCTACAGATGCTGGTGAACTTTTGGCTCGACTAATCGCTGACTACGTGAATTGCAGATGCTCTGGTAAAAGAAATTTCGGCATCCCAACTTGGAATCTGATATGCTCCGGGTACCTTTCCCATCCGGCGACATTTTGGAATGATCAAATGCGCTTTGCCACCCCAGAAACAATTTATTAATTTACCACCAATAGTAATGCAGCAACAACTGCAAAAGGAAACTTGTTGACCTTCATTCTGGTTTCCTTCAACACTCATCGGCAGCATGCCGCCGGGCACAACATTCAGTGCATTCTAACTTTTGCCGTCAACTACCTCTGTTGTCCATCCAGACATAACGAGGTCAACAGGCTGTCCCTCTTCCAGCCAAGGTCTATCATTCTGATATATCAAATCTAAAGGTCGATTCAAAATTTACCATTCCACTACCATCGCCATGGAATGGAAAGAAGATGAAGATTACGTCAGGTACATGATTTTCATGTGCCCTGCAGAGGAAGGGATCCCTGCAGATACAGCTAAAATCGAGATCACGTTATATAAGTCGCGCCAAATTCGTGGATTTTATACATCACATGATACTATTGATCTGCACGCTGGAACGCCAGATAACGTGGATCAATGCACTGTGACAAGAAAATCGATGCGCAAACCATCGAGCGCTCGCATTGACATCAAAAGATTGGATCGAGACGGTCGCAACCGAGTTTTCTTGATCTTGATGCGAGCACACAATGCTAAATGATGAAAACGTTTCACCGATGCTCTAGCCAAGCCAAGTCAAACAAATCGTCATTTAGTGTTTCACGATCCTACTAAAGACGAGTCGCGTTTAGCGGTGGGTACTTTTACCGCATGCCAATGTGGATATTAATGTTCTCTTGAGGTATACATTACAACTCTCATTAGCAGTAGAGAACAATTAAATTTCTGCTGCATAACGCTGCAGCAAGAACCGCGTTAGCGATCATTTGACGGAACAACGCCAGCGGACAACATGCACTCTTCCTCCAGCTACCAAGGCTCGACAGAATGAATTTTGTGTGAATCATGGCTCACATAAATATGGTTTGTACTCAGCACTTTAAGTCGTAGACTATCTTTCGTCTGGGCTAAAGTTCCTACAAACAAACAACTAACTTAACAGCACTAAACCGTAGTGACACGACACGCTCTCTACTTCATCCGCAGAGAGAACAAATAACTACAGAAATACCAAAGTGGACGTGCCTGCGTTCGGCTGGAGTCGCAGTTCTCTTGGACACTTCGTGCGAAGACTTGCTAGTCGATCGCCACATCCGCTGACGGAATTGGCCGCGAAGCAGTGGTCGTTTAAATACACAAACCGTACTGCAAGAGTCGGAATGCGCTGGACCGGCAAGCAGCGGGACTCAGACGAAAATCTCATAGTCACTTCTGGACTGTTGCGAATCCATTGACCTGACCCAAGCGTTGATGTCATCGATTTCATCATCGTTGTCCATCCTAGGATCGATATCGAGCGAGGCTGAGATCTGGAAGAGCTGACCCAGATCCAAGATATGCTTTGCGTTTGTACCGCGCTTGAAATATGTTATGGAAGAGTCACGCATGCCTGACGCAGGTGACTGGCTTACAAAACTGCTGTCCGACATGTTCACTGTGTCCGCATTGAGCGTCCTGGAAATGCGCCGTGAGAACCTGTCGAGCTGTTTGTCCATTACGCGGAGACTGACGACGCAGCGTACGCAGAACTTTGTTCGACAGATGACTGGATCGCTGCTGTATCCCTCCACCGGATCAACGATGCCTGGCACGGCTCGAACGACGTAGCAAGTCTTGCATACGATATCGCCACACAATCGGCAGTGGTGTCGTCGTCGATTCACGAAATGGAATTTACGACTGCAGATGCTGCAGGAAGGACGGCATTCATCCGGAACCCAATTCTTGTGGGGAGCTAACTTTTGCTTGGCAATGTTCTGCGAATCGATTACCAGCGAAATGTCGTTGAGGACAGCCATCTTGAGTCGGTACTGAGCGAGAGCAACAAGCGCCGATTCATTCGCCTCAATAGCACCCATGACGAAAACCTCCGAGGTTGTCTTTGGTTCATCTTCTGCAGGTGTGATCAGCGTCGTGCGCTTCATCCGCACACGCGTTAGCTTCATCGATCCTGTGAGCTCGGGGCACTCCGGTACGTCCACTGAGGCTAGTGCGACAAAGCCGATTTCCTGTCCATCGGTATCGGTCGTGTACCCCGTCATCTCGACAAAGCAAACATCGCGCTTGCCTGCAAACGTGTTTTCAGCGAGCCATTTGATGCCCAGGTAATTATCTCTTGTCGATCGAATGTTGAGTAAGACAGCGCCATCGATCACTCCCGGTGAGAGGAGTTTCTGTCGCTGGACAAAGTCCACTGAGTTAGTCGCATAGTGGACATCGACAATGTCGCGGTAGTTTCCTTGAACGCGACCGAAGATACGAGAGGACTGGAGCGGTGGGCACGGATCAAGCGGATTATGGCGTCCAATGGTTGCGCCAACAGTACGGTGGGTGGCGGTCGACATTTTCATGCGACTTTGGACAGATCGTTGGCTGGTCGAGGTACATGTGGATGTACTGATCCGGTCGTCCACCGTGCACGCTGTTGCTCGACTGCTCCTCTTGAGCGTCGTTGCCCAGGACGATGTGGAGCTGAAGGAGTCCACGCCCCGGATTTTGAACGCCTTGAGGTGGCCGAGAGTACCGACGTGGCGCCAGTCCGAGTCGAGTTTGTTGTCGCTCGAGAGCTGCATAGTGCGGGCGAGGACGGCGTCCTGCACCTGCTGCGTCATCATGTTTTCAAATTGCATGGCTTGTGACGCTGTCAGCGACACGGGTGCAAATGCTATCGACGCTGGAGGTGACATTGGCATAGCAAGGGCTTTTGTGGTGCTTACTTGCTGTAAAGTTTGGAAATGGAGAGACAAATGACATGCTCGGGGCTAGTTTGTATGAGCCCCGCTGAGTGGATGTGACAGCACCATTATCGTCCGAATTCGTTGAGACTGACTCAAAGTAACAACAAGACGCATAGTAGGTAGGACGGCTGCTAGCAAGATGAGATTGTTTGGCTCAAAGACCCGGATTCCAAGCCTCAGAGAAGTGCGAGAGATCTACGCCAACATCGTTCGTCAGTGCTTTATCCCGTGATTGTGCTCCAATTATAGGAAAGTCTCAGGTTCTCGCGTGTTCTTTGTCAATGTGTTTACACTCGGCAGTGTTAGCGAATGGAATTCACCGGATTGTTGCCCTTTGGTCGGACCGCAGTAAGCGATGAGCAGCAACGCTCTGAATGTATCACGCGTCGCTTTGCTGCCAGGATTGCATCAGATGAATATGAGCTCCTCTCATCATCTGGCGGTGTCTCTTTTTTATCCCTCGGCGTGGAAAGAGCCTATTCTTCATCGCTCGTTTACACGTAAGTGCGAGTGTATACTATTTCGCGCCACCTCACCACGCCAGTGCATCTACAATCCTATTGTTTGGAACGCCCGACCACGATGCCGGATCCACAAACCGAGAAAAAAGACGGCCTGCGCAAATCGATCCGAGACACAATCGACAGGAAGCTTACTTTGTTCGCTGTGATTGAGGCTCACGGCTGGAAGCACGGTAGCAATCCACTAAGATAGCAGACTCGCGCGCTCTCAAGGTAAAGATAGTACACTTCGAGCTCAAGCAAGTTTACTGTCAAGCACAACCAACCAAGAAGGCGACGGAAAGAAGCGGCTGTTGGAAAAGGATGCCGAATGAAGAATTTCTACACAGCGGCTCAGTGCAAGCGTCGGTTCGGAGAGTCAAAATAGAAGGGGAGCTTGTCCCGAATCTGAATCTGACGGGTTGGCAAACGCCCTCATGCCGCACAAAGCACTAGCGGTTCCGAGTCGTGACCAGAAACGGAGACAAATTTGAGCTAAAGAATATTCGGGAACGAGCTCCGAAACCGAGAGTTGCAAAGTAGGACGCCGGTAGCTCTGCATTGCTTGTCGCGGCTATCCCAAAGGAACGAGAGTGGATATTTGTTTTGTTGGAAGCCACGGGGTGCCCTACAACAGCATGAGAGGAGTGGCGTCAGCTTCTCGACACCTTTTTGATAGACAGAGTTCAGTGTGCTTCGAGGGGCATTGTGGTCGGCACACTTTTCCAAAGCATACTGAACGCTTGAGCTTTGACGGTACCTCTGCCGGCGGATGCGACCAGATGAAACGACATTGATCGCACCGCGGAACAGGCGAGGCTTATCTTCAGCTCTCGTTAAGCTTTTGTGAACCGCCGAATGAGGACGAAGAGACAATCGCACGAGCGGTAGTAGAAGTACCGTCCTTATCGTCCCGAATTGTTCATTTTGAAGGGGAAATTCAGGTGGTTAGCACGGTACGGACACCACTCGAAGGACGGCAGGCAATGGAGCTGTGAAGGGCTTTCCAGTTTAGTACCCCCTGAAGAGCTCACGGGTGCCAATTACACTTCTACGGCGTGCACACGACTCAACGAACGGGGAATAGCCGACCAGCATTTGTAGACCCGCTAGCGTCAAAGCTGGAGTACGTTGATTTTCACTGTTGATGAGAGGCTTCTTGTGTCACACACCTACAAATTTGCCATGTAAAGACGGGATGCAGACAAGTAAGTACTTAGACCATCGTACCCTACACAATGCTACTAGGACAATAGATGTGTTAAGAATGCTTCATGCCGGTATGAAGTCGGCCTGCGAGAGGGCTGTCGTTCACGGCTTCAACAGTGTGGGAACTTCACCTTACGTCGAGCTACTGCCTAATTCGACGTGCAACAACGCGTCGTAGAGACGCTATCGTGCGACAACAGCAACGTCTACGACATGGAAAGATCGACTGCTCTCCTATCAGGGCGAGTTGTCTCACGGACGTGGAGCGCAGAGACAGGAGGAATCGTGGTGTCAGAGACGCTCTGAGCCAACTACTAGAGACTCACCAGTGCGTCAACAAATGAAGAAAAGCCGGCTGTGGTGCAATCTCACGATCAAATAACGAGGCGAAGTTATCTTCGCCACCACGAGACGTCGAAATGAAGTCGGCTCGTCATAGTTTTCGTTTTCTTCCTGTCTCCTCTTTTGTTTCCGTTCTTACCATTCGGTTCCCTTCGTGGCATTGGTGCGGCATCGTAATTCGTGTCGTTTCTTGTCATCGCAGGAAGGAAGTGCCCCATGAGTAAACGGTCCCGATCGTAACGCCGAACTCGTAAACCACCAAAAGACAGTCGAACTGGCCACCCTCGTCGTCAATTGAGCACGGAAATATGAGGCTTCACGCCATACAGAAGGAGGCATGATTGCTGTCGATGTAGGTGTCCATGTGAGAGCGCGCCATCGTCTGAGGATTGGACGCTGACGCTCTTGTACAGCAACGGATCACCAGTCTTTATATGTGTGAGTCCACCGTAGGGGCTACAGAAATTATGTGGTAGCTTCGAGCTGCCAAGCATTAAACCAATAACTTCCCAGTGGTCGTTGCGAAGGTATGTGCAGGAGCGCACTGTTTTCCTTCCTCGACTGCTAACAGCATGAAAGAGGACGTTCCAGCTTGTTAACGAAAGATTGAGAACTAGGACTCCGTAGGGCATGCTCATAACAAATCAATGGGGTCGTATCAAAACGAGTCAGTCAGCAAGCAAGAACTTGACCGCATACGGGCCCGCAGCTTTGAGGAATGTCGGATAAATGCATGAGCTGAAAGAGATCCAAACCTACAAACTAGACGCTCTAGAAGAAGAGGTCGAGTAAGAAGTGCAGGCTACCCCCAGGCCGTCTCCGCACTTGGAAACCTCGTGCCGTTAAGCCCAGCAAGATACCATGGTCCACTCGCTACCTATTGTATAAATCTTCCGTGTCGAACATTGATGGAAAGTATGTGGTTGTAAAGATCGAGTCAAGGTCCGAGGCTGTTGTGTCGAACCCTTTGTGATGGCCAACAACAACCAGTCACCTTACATCGCCCATATCTATTCGTGTAAATCGACTCCAAGCCGTCGATCGATTACAGCGAACATGGTGTCCCAAACAGGGAAATGCGTTCCGTGGCTAAAGATCTGGAGCTCTAACGATAATTCCAGGAACACTACAACCGATAGCACCCGTCGAGCTGCCGTAACATGGTTGATGGCAACATCAGATCACGTATACGTACCGAGAGTCAACTATCTTTGTCGTCGTAAGAGCAAACGCTGGACTACGAGGTCAAGCATCAACGGTGCTAATTTACAGCTCGTCAACCTGATCCGAAGCTAAACTACTCGTGAGCAGCGATCGTGGGCTTTCGTTTGTGTGCCATACAAGCAGAAGCGAATGATTTTGCATGGCCATTCCACTGCACAACGACACGTGTCGCATGCTTGTGCGACCAGATTAAGTAACATTATGGCATGCCGTCGTCGGCTTAGACGCTTAGCACATCTTCGCAGACTCGTCGGAGCTCTGGAATGATTACCTCCGCAGCGTCCCTGTGGCTCATTAGGAAACCCATCTCCACCTCCAAATCCACCAGAACCGCTCATGAAACTGTAGTCCGCCGCTATAAAACCGAGCATTGCTCCAGCTCTTTCTGCTTCATGTCGCTTGAGCAAGCCGGATATAGCGGACGACGAGTCAGTGTGCCCGTGCGCAAAAAGATCGGACACATGCGCTCAGAAAAATGTAAGGCGACTAGTAACGAATCTGTTAGCTGACTATGTATGCTGCTTGATGTTTGTCGATATTGAGCGAGTCCGCTTGGGTCTCCGCTCGACGTATGTATATTCCCCACACGGTGGACATGATCCACACACTTACGAAGGACGGCTCCGTTATTGCTTCTGGATAGGCCCCGTTTTCCGATTCTGACGCTTCTGCTATATGAGCCCATCGATTCAATACATCGCTTCAACCTCGCGTCCCACTTGTCGTGGCCTTGTTAGCTTTGTGGGTCTTACGTCTCAGTTGTACGAAGAGCTCATGCTGAAATGCGCTTCGATAGACAGCGTTAGCCGCTCCACGTTTGGAATGATACTGACCGCCCAGTTTCGCAGAAAGTATCGATTGCATCGAACGAACCAGAAGTGTGGGATTCTTCCAGCCACGAGACAGTGCTCGGGCAAAATCCGTAATTTTGACCTGGTTTCGCACCCAGCAATCTCATCAAGGGCTCGGAAGAGCAAGGGGATGCGGGTACTGTGCAATGCCGCCTGCATGGATCACCTGCTTGGTACGCGAGACACCTCGCACGCATCCGGCTATAGCAATTCGATCGGATCAGCCTAGAAGCGAGCTCGTGAGCATTCCAAGGGAACCTCCTTTTTTCTAGATCGTGCTCCGCACAGCCCATTGGCACTATCGTGTCCAAAAGACAGCTAAGCCGCCCGTCCGACAAAGCGGAACCTTATCATCTTTTGCACTAACGTGCGCACGACCCTTCGTCGCACGTCACCTACGTAATTTAAAGGGATCGCCGTCGGGGAGATGGAAGTAGTAGGGAGCTGCACATTGGTAGTGGGGCATCGAGCTAGCGCAATGATAGTGCATGAACTAAGTGCTCGCAGGGCACAACTGTAACTCCTTGTGGGCTGAATTCTGACGGTCTCCAACTAGATGAATCCAGATTTGCCTTGCCAATATCCTACACTCAAACCGACCCTACAGAGGTGCATCTCCCATCTGCGATCCTGACGTTTCGGGCTCGATACTACGTGGATGCCGCTCATCAATTGTCACCACAGAACCTCCAATTCGATCCGGTTTGCGGATGCATAGATCGTTGAACGAGTATGGTGACACCGTAAATTGACGCCCCAGGCAGGAGACATGTGATCGATACGTCCTCGACCAGGTCTGCGATTACCGCTGAACAAGCTCCTCCTACTCCTATGTGACTGTCAATGATAATTAACTGAAGTTGGCACGCACAGTCTCCCGTCCGATGTCGACCCCGATAACCCGCAAAAGTTGTTAGCGATGGTATCAATCGTTTCTGTCAAATTGTTGGTCCTTCGCTACCCATTTCTCCACCGTGCACACTGTAGTTTGCTGGCACTGCGCTCTAATCGTATGCATCCGCTCCCGTGACACCGCGCAGACTTCCTTGTATGGAGTAGGGGCGCCCTGAGGCTGGTGTAAATATACAGTCTCAGGTGCAGACGAAGTTGCTGCTCTGATGCTTCCATTCGGCTATTTCCACTGGCGACTGAAGCTGGCTTGATATCATGGGCGATCGACCACAGATCCGTCCCCGGTCTCAAGTCTCTCCGGTCGTCATAAAATTGAGCACAGAGATAGTTGGACTGCAAGCCAAAGCTTGCAAAGCACTCCCTGTTTTCCGTTCAGATCCGCTGGCGGCTGACGGTGCAGTTTCTTCCACTCACACAAAAGGTAGCTCTCGGTTGTCCAAGTAGCGAGCCAGTCTTGCTTTAAATGGATATGAGGCGGAAGAAGATCGCCTCGTCTATGATGAGTGGGGCCTGAAGTGCAGCGCGATAGTCGACTTTTCCATCAAGATGTGATGCTCCGACTTGAAGCTCGTCTTTTCCGTCAAATCGCTTCGACGTGTCCGCCGCGACCGCACATCTTAAAGGTGCGCGATACTGCCTGTATGACAGCGTCGTATCGACCGCAAACGATAGCAGTAAACAACCGTTTAGTCACCAGGAGTACGTGCATGAAAAGCCAAAAGCATCGGTGTGAACAATGCAGCTTTACAAGAATATAAATTCTTGCGAATATGTAGCGAACTTGACTATAAACTGTTGATAAGTACGGGAATGTTACAGAAATGTGCACGTGGTGCTTAAGCTTTAGCAACATATTGCTGCTTTTTAAACGTTCGAGCAACCGAAGCTTCACATGATTTAAGTCGGTGATGTCACGCACTCAACCGGCCAAACCTGAAGTCTGGCCGAAGCGCCAAAAGGGTACACGTCCATCCGGCCGAAGTGCTCATCACTGACGTGCTGCGCCGTGCCGTGATCCATATGCAGCCAATGCCGGAAGTTGAAGGTGATGCCAGCATGTCGTAATGACGGTAGCTGGGCAAGACCCTCGATCTTGGTGGGATGGCTCCTGATCGGCTTCAGCTACTCATGCCAGTAGCAGACGACTGATAGCTATGAATACGCTGTAACATTTTGTTTGAGGTGCACATGGTGGACTGATCATTTCTAAATTATGAACGATGTAAAGTTTGAAATGAGTGAGGTGTCGAATTTTGTTTTCCTCTTGCGCATACGTACCACGATTGCAATCTATAGGCATCAAGGGACCTCTTTGGCATCAGAATTGGCTGATCAACGTCTTAGTGTCAAGTCATGTTTAAGTATGTGATCCGCTTGTCTTCCAAAATACTTGTATGACAAAGTTTAAGTATCCATGTTACGATTTGCATCAGGCCTCGAATATGTTTTGTACCATAGTGCAAAGATCAATAACGTCTTTGCGCATAACCTGGTTCAACGACTTCGACAACTGAACAAAGTAAGATGAGTGGCATCGTCGACGACATCGGACCTGAGTTTGAAGATCACTTTCGAGTCTTCCATCTCTGTCGCAAACATCAAACTATAACAGAAGATACAAATGTACGCAACAAGCGAGTCGATCTCGGCATATACTCTGTATTTGAAACCTGCGTTTCAAGGGATCGAAGAAAATTGAAGCGTGCTACTACTCGCAGTGATAATCTACTTCTACAATAGATCGCGCTGTCTCCGTAGAATGTGTCCAACACTTCCGCTATAGATTCTACTTCTATTTTGCAACATTCACAGTGTCACGCACTCTCTCAGCACTAATGCAAGCATGCGCTAGGCGAACGTACACATTCTGCTCAATGACCAAAACAACATCACTTGCTAAAAGTATCAAGCTGCGGCCCACCGATGGGCTGGTATCGATGACACACCACATTCCATCATCCTTTGAACAGTGCGTTATTTGTTTAAAGGCCAGTACACCGCACACTTCCGCGCAGAGAAACTCGCCGCTTGCCGAACGGAATGTCGATGACAAATTTTCACATAATGTGGTATGATTGTAACGGGGTGAATCGTTACATAACAATTTATAAGAAATTGTTAATAGAATATAACTATAAGAGTTTTATTCTCAGAATATTGTCATAAGGACAAATATTCTGTTGCACTTACAAGTAGTTCTTAATTGGTTGATATAGGCCATTATATCAACTAACGAAGACGCGCCACGACAGACGCACGCAATGAGTGGTGAGCAGATAACTGATTTACACATTTGTATTTAGACATAGTTAGATGAAGATAAATAGTGATTTATTGCAGACATTAACTATTATAAATACAGTTCTACTTTTTACTCTAACCAAGTACTCGCTTCTTCTTACCGTCTTCCTCTGCACGTACGAGTGTACGTGAAGTTACGAGGCACCGCCTTATTCTGTTATCAGAATAAGTAGCTTGTACTGTCACCAGTACAAGCTTCAGGGTGCCCCGTTACACCTGGTAGCACTTTGTAGTCCGTCCAAGGACTGCGTTCACATCCAACATGAATATGTTGGATGATGAAGATGACCAAAGCTTTCACGCTACGCGTGACGGCTACTCCCATTTGAGCGATGTCGAATGGGATGCGGTTGAACGAATGGGTTCGACCATGGGCATCCATGCTGTTAGCGTCATGCTAGAGGCTCTCAATAGAGATGCCCAACATGCTACTATCGCCAAGTTCATTCAAAATGAACTTGACGCAGAACGCGAGAAAGTAGCCTTGCTTCACCAACAAGGTTCTCAACAAGCAGAGTTGTTGAGAGAAACAAGGTGCTCAACAGTTTGAACTGTTGAGACAGCAGCAGGCTGCTGCTGGCGGGTCGATGCACTCGCGTCGGCCCGAGACTTTGAAGATTGACATCTCAAAGTATAGGGGGTCGAAGAAGACTCCCTCTTGAGATGGTTCGTCGAATTGGATGACGCCATAAGGGCGCGTCGCATCGACGACGGGGATATGCAAGTTGCATTTGCCCAGTCAAATCTGGCAGGACGTGCCAAGACATGGGCACTGGGGCTCAAGCTGCACGACCCATATGCGTTTGGGTCGTTGGAAGTCTTCAAGTCGCGGCTCAGACAAACGTTTGAACTGCCTAGAGCTGAGTTCAGAGCTCGAACCGAACTCTTGAAGCTCAAGCAGGGTAAGCGTGATGTGCACGCTTACGCTCAACATATACGACATCTCACGAGTTGTATAAGTTCCAATCCGGTGGATGAACACACGTTGGTTTCGGTGTTCATGCAGGGTCTTGCGGATGGTCCCGTCAAGACTCACCTGTTCCGGCTTGAACTAGATTCACTAGAACAAGCCATTTCCATTGCGGAGCAGGAAGACTTCAGTCTGAGACAGGCTCGCGCCAGCTCGACATCATATCGTCAACCGAGACGATATGACAACGGAGGTCCAGAGCCGATGGAACTCTGTTATGTAGAGAGCGAGAAGGCTCGCTCTACAGGCTACAAGAAGTTGCAGAGATGCAACAGATGTCAAAAGACAGGACACTACGCTTACGAGTGTAGTGCTCCTCGTCCAGTGTCTCGCGACACTGGGCGTAGTGACCGTCCACCCATGAGAAAGGGGCAGGGACGAGGGTCCGCAGTTGGTGCAAAGACGCAACAACGGGATGGACCGTCAAAAACGGACAGGATCAGTAGGTGCGGAGCACCCTACTGATCCAGCAACGTCAAGAGAATTTGTAGGCCTCTTGATGAAGGTTGCTCCCAACACACAGACATTGTGTCGTTGCTGCTCTAGGTAATGAGATCTCACTCATTACCTTGAAACTCGAAGTGACGAATAAGTTGTCCCTTCGAGCTCTAGTCGATTGTGGGGCGTCCAACAATTTTGTGCGACGCCAATCGCTAGAAGATGGTCACTTTAAATTCAGTGAATGTGACACACCTCCTACGAGGATGACGGTACGTCTTGCGACAGGCGCATCCGTAATCAAATATGAAGCGTATAGTGAAGATTCACTATACGCTAGAAGATACCCAATACGACGATGACTTTATCGTATTGGATTTGGATGACAAATTTGATGTCATCCTGGAATACCGTGGCTCAGAAGGTACGAACCACGGGTAAACTGGCAACATCGGACAGTAACGATGCTCGCCGCTTGTTCATCAGATGGCCATCTGATGAACGTTTTGGAGCGTCCACAAGCGTGTGGATGTACTACGAGTGAGTGCGATGGCCTCACTTGTGGTACGGTCGTTAGTACGACTGCACAAAACCTTAGTGTACCAAACGGTTACACTTCGGAGCAAAGTTCCGGCGGCTGTGAGGAAACACAGGCTGCGCCGAAGGTCCACCACTCGAATAAGTCGGGTGGACTGGGACAAAGATGTATCCCTAGAGGGGAACATCTAGAAGAGAAACAATCGATCGCTCAGGTTAAGCGAAACGATAATCCTAGATCGACTGGAGAGTCTTTCGTAGAGGATCTCGCTGTGGTTGCGCAACCCCAGCTAGAGGAAGTAAAGGGAATAAGTCCCAAGATTACAAATACGGCGGAAATAAGTTCCCCGAAACCCGCGGGAATAAGTCCCCGGGAAGACGAAGGAATAAGTCCTTCGAAGCCTGAGGGAATAAGTCCCCAGGAAATGACAGAGACATTGAATGTCATAGTCAATAACGGATCATGTGTAGGCGCTTATACACTTGATCTGATTGCGCCTCCGAAGTTAACTTCGGAGATCACTCAGTTGCCAACGCTCGAACATAAAAGATTCTTGCGTGATCTGCGTAGTGGCAAAGTCAAGCAGATCTGCATACTCGTCGCTGAAGACGAGTATGTAACCGACATAAGGTCAGCAACAGTGTTTACTGAGAACGAGAGAGTTCTCAGTAGTTCATCTATGGACGAGAGTGTCCTAGATGAAAAGACACGAATTGAGCGATATGAGTCCCAATCATGGGAATCGCTCAAGGAAAATCCTCTCTATGAAGATTTGGTTGAATTCAAGGATGTATTCCCTGAAACTGTTCCGTGCGAATTACCGAAGGATAAAGGTATTCGACACGAAGTCGAGCTTAAACCAGGCTCGAAGTACTGTGTCATGAAGCAGTGGCCACTGCCTCGTGAACAGTACTTGCGATCGACAAGTTCTTTGCCGATCGTTTAGCAGCGGGCCATGTGAGGGAATCAACTTCCCCACATAGCTCTCCGACCTTCTGTGGCGAAAAGCAACAGGAGGGTGGCGGATAGTGCACGCGTTTAACAAATTGAACGCTGCAACGGTACCGGCTCAGACGCCGATACCGAGGAAGGACGTAATCATTGATGGTATGTCAAAGAGTACCATCTTTTCGTCCATGGATTTGATGGATGGCTTCTATCAAATCCTAATGCGGGAACGGGATATACCCTATACCGCAGTTAGCACGCCTAGCGGCATGCTCTGGGAATGGCTAGTAATGCCACAAGGGCTCAGTAATGCCCCTGCCACGTTCAACAGGTGTGTATCACATCTGTTGAGGCCAGTACGAGAATTCGCGCCGAGTTATTTCGATGACGTATTCATCCATAGTCGAGCTATGGATGGAAAGTCGGACGTTGAGGTTCACAAGTACCACGTCCGACAAGTTCTTACAATCATGCGAAAGCATCAATTGTATGCAAACCTCAAGAAGTGTATATTTGCAGCAAGCGAAATACCACTTCTTGGGTGCATCGTTGGTAAGAACGGTGTACGTCCTGATCCCGAAAAGATCAAGGCGATCACCGACTGGCCCGTGCCGGTCGATGTCAAAGGTCTTCGAAAATTCCTTAGCTAGCGGCGTATTTGCATAAGTATTCACGCAATTACGCCGAGATGACTGTACACCTCTCTCGTTTGTTGAAAAAGAACGAGAGGTGGTTATGGAACGCTGAATGTCAACGCTCTTTGAGGGTATCAAGCAGAGCTTGATACAATCCCCAGTCCTAGCAATAGCCGATCAGGACAGGCCATTTCATGTGGTCTGTGATGCCAGCGATTTCGCAATCGGCTGTGCATTAATGCAGTACGACCTTGAAGGCGTTGAACGCGTCGTCTGCTATCAGTCGCGTCAGCTGCAACCAGCTGAGCGGAACTATCCAGTGCATGACAAGGAACTCCTTGCCATGAAGTATGCACTCGCGAAGTTCAGAGTCTATCTATTAGGAGATAGACCCTTCGTTGTTTACACTGACCATGCGTCCTTACGCACGGCAGTGAACAGCCCGCACCTTTCACAACGAATGGCGCGGTGGTTGTCATTCTTTGCAGAATACAACTTTACGGTCGAGTACAAACCAGGACGACTTAATGTCGTCGCTGATGCACTCTCACGTCGTCCCGACTTTGAAACAGTCGCGAAACCCAACAGTGAGACAGTCACTGTTGCGGTTATGACGTCCTCAGTTCCATCTACAACGTTGTATGATGATGTGAGGCGGGCATACGCCCAAGATGGTGAGATAGTGAAGTTGTTGTCACATCTCTCCCAACCATCTCGAGAATCGTTGAAACGATTGTCGTCTGCGTATCGATCTGCATCAGATCGATACACTACTCGTAACGGTTTACTGTACTATACAGCCGTTTCTGGTGACACACCACGTGTTGTCATTCCAGATGATATTGATCTGCGTTTGCGGATCATGTTCGAGTATCACGATGCTCCTATAGGAGGACATCGTGGCCGAGAGAAAACATATCTCACGGTAAGTCGAGACTTTTACTGGCCCCGCCAGTATCAGTTTGTGCGAAAGTATGTTCGCGCATGCGAAGTCTGCCAACGAGTGAAGTCAAGTCCTTCACTGCGTGCACCTTTACAGCCTCTACCGGTTCCGGCTGAGTGCTGGGAATCCATCTCAATGGATTTCGTCTTCGGGTTACCCAAAGACGCACGCGGGAATACGGGTATTCTCGTATTTGTTGACAGATTCAGCAAAATGGTACACCTTGTGGCTGTACCAGAGACAATCACGGCAAGTGGCTGTGCTTGTGTCTTTATTGACACCATCTTCCGACTTCATGGGTTGCCCCGTGAACTCGTATCAGACAGAGATCCACGATTCACTGCTGATTTCTGGCGTTCCGTGTTCAAATCACTCGGAACGCGCTTGAAGATGTCAACATCTGATCATCCAGAGTCAGATGGTCAGACGGAACGTGCCAATCGTGTCCTTGAAGAGATACTTCGAGGATACGTACACTCCTTTAAGAGTTGGAGTGAGTTTTTGCCGATGGTAGAGTTTGCCATCAACAACTCGGTGCATGCGTCCACGACACATACACCGTTTTACGTGAATGGCTTGCGCCATCCGCGTGTACCCACCTTACTAGAGTGTAACTCTGGTTTAAGGGGGGAGGGACTCGCGCGAGCAAAAACCGATTTGGTTCACGCTCATCACGCTCTGACGAAGAAGTCATTGCGTTTGATGCCGATATCGATAACATCGATATCGAAGAAGATGATGCCAGTGAGAGTGCGGAAGCCCTCACTGAAGACAATGATCCCAGTGAGAGTGCGGAAGCCCTCACTGAAGAAAAGGTTGTTGTCGCTGCAGTGCGCTCACAGCACACTGAAGCTAACGAGTCATCAGATGAGTTCATACTGGCTCGTGAAAACGGTAGTCCGTTTTGTGCAAGACTCCATCGCCGAAGCGGTGGATAAGCAAAAGCAAAACGCTGACAAGAATGGAAGGGCAAACACTCTTTATTTAATAAAGGTGACTTAGTCCTACTGTCTACGGTTAATCTACCAAAGCATGTAGTGACTAACTTGGGTAGCAGTAAACTACTACCCAAGTACATTGGCCCATTTCGGGTATTGCACCGCCTAGGCAATGCATACACGATCGAGTTACCACGTAAGATGCGAACGCATCCCACGTTTTACGTTGGTCGGCTTAAGCCGTACCATCAGTACGCTGCTTCTTCCGATGAAGAACGCCCTTGCGCTCAAGCATCTCGCAGAGAGCCTTGTGCTCCCGATGGTGGGCATCAACAAGGGTCTGAAGAGCAGTTATCTCAGCCCGAGACCGATCAACAATCCCACGAGCTACCCTTAGCTCGTCACGAAGAGATGTCAGAGATCTCTCGTTCTCAAGCTGAGCAAAGGCAAACTCAGCTCGATGCTTCGAGGCAGTGTCCACCATCTGGAGACGCCTATTCCGCTCATGCTCGAGATCGTCGCGTAACCCTTTGCGTTACGCGATCAAAGAAGCTCTCGGGAACACACCGATCCACATGATCGTGTGGAGAGCGTCTTTCCTCCTCCTCCACCTCCATTAGAGGACTCTCGCGGTGGCCAGCGCTATCTAGTAGAGCAGCTGTTGAACCACCGCGACGTGAACGGACGTCGGACGAGTTACCTCGTCCGGTGGCGCGGCTATCCCCCGTCCTGGGATTCTTGGGAGCCCCGCTCCCAATTGATGGTTGACGTACTGGGTCTGGTCGAGCAGTACGACGCGACACATCCTGTGCCGCAGAAGGACCGCCGGAGAAAGTCTTCCCGGCACGGTCGTAAAGGGATTTCAGGTTGTCAATCCCCTTCGTACATCTCCAGTAGAGACACGTACGCGCCACCACGGGCTGGTAAGGAGGTAAGCCTCCTTAGGTGCTCGTGCAGAGTTGTTCACACAACATGGGCACGAGTCTCCCCAAGAGAGGCAGGGTAATCCTTTCTCCCTTGACAGACGATGCAGCTTGTAGCGTGCACCTGTCGGGGTTCGCTTTTCAAACTTATCACGAGCTTTGATAAGTTTGTCGTTCCAAGCGTCACGACCTACATCCTCGAGATTATGGATGTAGGCGTTCCACGCCTGAAGTAGTGAGGGACCATCACGTTTGTGATTCCCACTGTACCATCGATGTCTGAAGAAAGCATCGATGAAGAACTCATGTTCAGCGCGATAGTCTTTCGCGCTGGGGTCAAGGTGATGAATCCTTGACGAATCGAACAATCGTGTTCGATAACGATCACTCGTCGTCGCCGACAAGTGATCCATGACAGATTTAGGAGGCATCCATGCCTTCTTTTTCTGGAGCGAGACGCAACACATTGCGGTCCCGCTCTTCCTGCGACGTGCCGACAGAAGGACTGGCACCTCGCTGTGAAGTGGTGTCCATTGGAGAAACGACACCACTATTAGCGCCCGAGTCTCGCGACCTCGAGCGCCTTCGCTTCGGCGATGGTTCATCTGACTCATCAGATGAACCAAAGATGCTGCGACGCAAAGCATCGTCCATGCCACGCTTGGCAGGCGGCTTGGATTCAATTGCCGTCGATACGGATCCGTCATCCGTATCAGGAGAGTACGAGACACCGAGCTCGTACTCTGTGAAGACACGAGTGTCTTCATGACCAGCGCCTGCATCACCAGGTGATACAGGCTGAGTCGATTCAGCAACCGATGGGACATCAGTTGCTGTAGTTTCTGCTTCGGCGTCCGCACAGAGACGTGCAGACGCGCTCTCGGCGGCCTTGCTCGCGCATCGCATGGGCTTGTTTACCATGCGATGAGATGTTGGAAAGTGGACGCGGACCAACAAGTGCAAACCCCGTCCCAAATGATTTGGGACGAGTATCCATTTAGTCAATTAGTCACTAAAGTGACTGATGGTTAAGGGGGGTGATGTAACGGGGTGAATCGTTACATAACAATTTATAAGAAATTGTTAATAGAATATAACTATAAGAGTTATATTCTCAGAATATTGTCATAAGGACAATATTCTGTAGCACTTCCAAGTAGTTCCTAATTGGTTGATATAGGCCATTATATCAACCAACGAAGACGCGCCACGACAGACGCACGCAATGAGTGGTGAGCAGATAACTGATTTACACATTTGTATTTAGACATAGTTAGATGAAGATAAATAGTGATTTATTGCAGACATTAACTATTATAAATACAGTTCTACTTTTTACTCTAACCAAGTACTCGCTTCTTCTTACCGTCTTCCTCTGCACGTACGAGTGTACGTGAAGTTACGAGGCACCGCCTTATTCTGTTATCAGAATAAGTAGCTTGTACTGTCACCAGTACAAGCTTCAGGGTGCCCCGTTACAATACAAGCAGAAGCGAATGATTTTGCATGGCCATTCCACTGCACAACGACACGTGTCGCATGCTTGTGCGACCAGATTAAGTAACATTATGGCATGCCGTCGTCGGCTTAGACGCTTAGCACATCTTCGCAGACTCGTCGGAGCTCTGGAATGATTACCTCCGCAGCGTCCCTGTGGCTCATTAGGAAACCCATCTCCACCTCCAAATCCACCAGAACCGCTCATGAAACTGTAGTCCGCCGCTATAAAACCGAGCATTGCTCCAGCTCTTTCTGCTTCATGTCGCTTGAGCAAGCCGGATATAGCGGACGACGAGTCAGTGTGCCCGTGCGCAAAAAGATCGGACACATGCGCTCAGAAAAATGTAAGGCGACTAGTAACGAATCTGTTAGCTGACTATGTATGCTGCTTGATGTTTGTCGATATTGAGCGAGTCCGCTTGGGTCTCCGCTCGACGTATGTATATTCCCCACACGGTGGACATGATCCACACACTTACGAAGGACGGCTCCGTTATTGCTTCTGGATAGGCCCCGTTTTCCGATTCTGACGCTTCTGCTATATGAGCCCATCGATTCAATACATCGCTTCAACCTCGCGTCCCACTTGTCGTGGCCTTGTTAGCTTTGTGGGTCTTACGTCTCAGTTGTACGAAGAGCTCATGCTGAAATGCGCTTCGATAGACAGCGTTAGCCGCTCCACGTTTGGAATGATACTGACCGCCCAGTTTCGCAGAAAGTATCGATTGCATCGAACGAACCAGAAGTGTGGGATTCTTCCAGCCACGAGACAGTGCTCGGGCAAAATCCGTAATTTTGACCTGGTTTCGCACCCAGCAATCTCATCAAGGGCTCGGAAGAGCAAGGGGATGCGGGTACTGTGCAATGCCGCCTGCATGGATCACCTGCTTGGTACGCGAGACACCTCGCACGCATCCGGCTATAGCAA
The DNA here is from genome assembly GCA_921007115.2 of Peronospora matthiolae. Taxonomy (NCBI): domain Eukaryota; phylum Oomycota; class Peronosporomycetes; order Peronosporales; family Peronosporaceae; genus Peronospora; species Peronospora matthiolae. The sequence goes on along the minus strand of CAKLBY020000109.1, from coordinate 122,651 downwards.
TTCGATCGGATCAGCCTAGAAGCGAGCTCGTGAGCATTCCAAGGGAACCTCCTTTTTCTAGATCGTGCTCCGCACAGCCCATTGGCACTATCGTGTCCAAAAGACAGCTAAGCCGCCCGTCCGACAAAGCGGAACCTTATCATCTTTTGCACTAACGTGCGCACGACCCTTCGTCGCACGTCACCTACGTAATTTAAAGGGATCGCCGTCGGGGAGATGGAAGTAGTAGGGAGCTGCACATTGGTAGTGGGGCATCGAGCTAGCGCAATGATAGTGCATGAACTAAGTGCTCGCAGGGCACAACTGTAACTCCTTGTGGGCTGAATTCTGACGGTCTCCAACTAGATGAATCCAGATTTGCCTTGCCAATATCCTACACTCAAACCGACCCTACAGAGGTGCATCTCCCATCTGCGATCCTGACGTTTCGGGCTCGATACTACGTGGATGCCGCTCATCAATTGTCACCACAGAACCTCCAATTCGATCCGGTTTGCGGATGCATAGATCGTTGAACGAGTATGGTGACACCGTAAATTGACGCCCCAGGCAGGAGACATGTGATCGATACGTCCTCGACCAGGTCTGCGATTACCGCTGAACAAGCTCCTCCTACTCCTATGTGACTGTCAATGATAATTAACTGAAGTTGGCACGCACAGTCTCCCGTCCGATGTCGACCCCGATAACCCGCAAAAGTTGTTAGCGATGGTATCAATCGTTTCTGTCAAATTGTTGGTCCTTCGCTACCCATTTCTCCACCGTGCACACTGTAGTTTGCTGGCACTGCGCTCTAATCGTATGCATCCGCTCCCGTGACACCGCGCAGACTTCCTTGTATGGAGTAGGGGCGCCCTGAGGCTGGTGTAAATATACAGTCTCAGGTGCAGACGAAGTTGCTGCTCTGATGCTTCCATTCGGCTATTTCCACTGGCGACTGAAGCTGGCTTGATATCATGGGCGATCGACCACAGATCCGTCCCCGGTCTCAAGTCTTTCCGGTCGTCATAAAATTGAGCACAGAGATAGTTGGACTGCAAGCCAAAGCTTGCAAAGCACTCCCTGTTTTCCGTTCAGATCCGCTGGCGGCTGACGGTGCAGTTTCTTCCACTCACACAAAAGGTAGCTCTCGGTTGTCCAAGTAGCGAGCCAGTCTTGCTTTAAATGGATATGAGGCGGAAGAAGATCGCCTCGTCTATGATGAGTGGGGCCTGAAGTGCAGCGCGATAGTCGACTTTTCCATCAAGATGTGATGCTCCGACTTGAAGCTCGTCTTTTCCGTCAAATCGCTTCGACGTGTCCGCCGCGACCGCACATCTTAAAGGTGCGCGATACTGCCTGTATGACAGCGTCGTATCGACCGCAAACGATAGCAGTAAACAACCGTTTAGTCACCAGGAGTACGTGCATGAAAAGCCAAAAGCATCGGTGTGAACAATGCAGCTTTACAAGAATATAAATTCTTGCGAATATGTAGCGAACTTGACTATAAACTGTTGATAAGTACGGGAATGTTACAGAAATGTGCACGTGGTGCTTAAGCTTTAGCAACATATTGCTGCTTTTTAAACGTTCGAGCAACCGAAGCTTCACATGATTTAAGTCGGTGATGTCACGCACTCAACCGGCCAAACCTGAAGTCTGGCCGAAGCGCCAAAAGGGTACACGTCCATCCGGCCGAAGTGCTCATCACTGACGTGCTGCGCCGTGCCGTGATCCATATGCAGCCAATGCCGGAAGTTGAAGGTGATGCCAGCATGTCGTAATGACGGTAGCTGGGCAAGACCCTCGATCTTGGTGGGATGGCTCCTGATCGGCTTCAGCTACTCATGCCAGTAGCAGACGACTGATAGCTATGAATACGCTGTAACATTTTGTTTGAGGTGCACATGGTGGACTGATCATTTCTAAATTATGAACGATGTAAAGTTTGAAATGAGTGAGGTGTCGAATTTTGTTTTCCTCTTGCGCATACGTACCACGATTGCAATCTATAGGCATCAAGGGACCTCTTTGGCATCAGAATTGGCTGATCAACGTCTTAGTGTCAAGTCATGTTTAAGTATGTGATCCGCTTGTCTTCCAAAATACTTGTATGACAAAGTTTAAGTATCCATGTTACGATTTGCATCAGGCCTCGAATATGTTTTGTACCATAGTGCAAAGATCAATAACGTCTTTGCGCATAACCTGGTTCAACGACTTCGACAACTGAACAAAGTAAGATGAGTGGCATCGTCGACGACATCGGACCTGAGTTTGAAGATCACTTTCGAGTCTTCCATCTCTGTCGCAAACATCAAACTATAACAGAAGATACAAATGTACGCAACAAGCGAGTCGATCTCGGCATATACTCTGTATTTGAAACCTGCGTTTCAAGGGATCGAAGAAAATTGAAGCGTGCTACTACTCGCAGTGATAATCTACTTCTACAATAGATCGCGCTGTCTCCGTAGAATGTGTCCAACACTTCCGCTATAGATTCTACTTCTATTTTGCAACATTCACAGTGTCACGCACTCTCTCAGCACTAATGCAAGCATGCGCTAGGCGAACGTACACATTCTGCTCAATGACCAAAACAACATCACTTGCTAAAAGTATCTAGCTGCGGCCCACCGATGGGCTGGTATCGATGACACACCACATTCCATCATCCTTTGAACAGTGCGTTATTTGTTTAAAGGCCAGTACACCGCACACTTCCGCGCAGAGAAACTCGCCGCTTGCCGAACGGAATGTCGATGACAAATTTTCACATAATGTGGTATGATTGTAACGGGGTGAATCGTTACATAACAATTTATAAGAAATTGTTAATAGAATATAACTATAAGAGTTATATTCTCAGAATATTGTCATAAGGACAAATATTCTGTAGCGCTTACGAGTAGTTCTTAATTGGTTGATATAGGCCATTATATCAACCAACGAAGACGCGCCACGACAGACGCACGCAATGAGTGGTGAGCAGATAACTGATTTACACATTTGTATTTAGACATAGTTAGATGAAGATAAATAGTGATTTATTGCAGACATTAACTATTATAAATACAGTTCTACTTTTTACTTTAACCAAGTACTCGCTTCTTCTACCGTCTTCCTCTGCACGTACGAGTGTACGTGAAGTTACGAGGCACCGCCTTATTCTGTCATCAGAATAAGTAGCTTGTACTGTCACCAGTACAAGCTTCAGGGTGCCCCGTTACAATGATTGCATATAAGCAACTCGGGCTTGACAAAATGCCTACTGATCTTTCATCCATAAGTATCATTGCGCGCTCTTCACGATGCAAGATATTGACTTGCAGTATCTTGCACGGAATACCCATAGCTAAGAAGTGTCAACAGCTGCATCGGTAGAGACCGTTGAGAAGCCGGAAGTTAAACTCCCTGTAGGCGGGTTGCAGTACCACACAGTGCCTAAACGCACAAGGCAGTTCATTGCAACCGGCCTCAAGTGTCATGCCAATACTGTCTATCAAGTGCAGCGTTAGTCGCCGTGTTTGTGAATGATAAAAATGCCGCAATATTTTCTTCACGATCTTTCCATTTTACCCAAACAAAAATGCGCTACTCGGAGGATGCAATCATTACGCGCAACGTTTGGCGGCATTTGCGCCTCCTGACTTGGTCCTTTGCCATCGTATCCAGCGATATGGTTTGGACTGCCACGTTCTACACGTTTACTTTCACATTTACTACAATAGCAATGTACTAGCTCTCCATCTTTATACCATTCTAAAAAATCTTGATTTGAACGTGTACGCACCGAACACGGTAAAAACCAGAAGCGATGCCCTGTTTGCATGGATGAAGACATCGAAAACTAGCTCAGATGAAGGCTGATAGTCGTATCCACACAGATTCGCTGAGAGTCTGCTCGTTGCTTTCATGGTGTGGCACGGCAATGAGTGGGGATGTTGCCCTTTTGGTTAGCCACGATCACATCAAGACTGGTTGGTACGGACGTGTTGCAGCGCTGCAGAGGTTCCGCGTTTCCACGCGTGATCTACGGTCACTGTTTATGCTGAATATAGCTGACAGACATGGCGTTGGCTCACACGCTTCAGTTTTGTGGTGTCTCCGACTAATCGTTCAGCAAAGCAAATTGTGCAGACTCGAGCTCAACAGCACATTGATCATAATCCGAACGACTCGTGACGACTAGTTCGACCATCAAGAAGACAGAGTCACGTTTGTTTGCATTGCGATTTGTGTTCCCTGTGTGTTGCCGTAGGTGCTATGAAGATAGTCTGAACGGGTGCATGTAAGAAACGACGTGCTGTTGTGGTTGCCGACTTACAAAGAATCCGACCACTCCATGTGTGATGACTTCTCGTTCACTAGGTAAATTGGAAACTGAATTAATGTAGGTCCTTAGTTCGCTACCCTGTGCTATTCTAAGCCTACCCTTCTGGATCCTTCTAGACGCTTCTTCAGTGACGTCATCTAATGACGTCAGCTGATGACGTCAGACTGTGACGTCTTCCAATGACGTCAGACTTATCCTTTTTTTTACTTTTTACGCTGTAATTACTCCTGTACTAGGTTGTACGTACCTAGCGGCCTGACATCTCCCTGTACTTAAATTCGCGTTGGCCGTCTCGAAAATCTTGGACTAGTTGCTGCCAATGCGAAACGTGGCGGATGGATCTCTCGCGCTCCCAAGTACTGTCACACTCCGGGAGGCCATGCCATTTGACTAGCCATTCTTTTTGGCGATTGCGCTGACGACGACTAAGCAAGCTTTCCACAATGTGTAGTTGCTCTCCGGTGTCTGGCTCTACTATAACTGGTGCTGCTTTCGTAATTGGTCGTCCAGCGAACTCGGAGGCATTTGGCTTGTATGGGAAGAGTAGGTCAACGTTGAATGAGGAGTGCAGTCTCTTCATATGTCGTGGTAGCTTTAACTTGGCTACGTTCGGATTGACCATCCTGGTTATCTCAAACGGTCCCACTTTTTTTGATGCCAGCTGCGCTTTCTTTAGATCAACGTGAGCATTCACTGTTCTAAGCGGTAGGTTCTTGGCATCCAACAGAACTAAGTCACCTACTTTGAAAGTAACGCTTCTTCTTTTCGAGCCGTAGTGCTTCTTTTGCCTTTCCTGGGCTTGTTCCAGGTTTTCGCGTGCCTTGCGTACTAGTTTTTTGACGATCGTTGGCAAACTTGGAGGCAAATTCTGAAATTGAATGGGAGCCCAGATCAGCGTGGCCTCCGTATTCATGCGAAATCAGATTGGATACCTTTCTCCCAGTATCGATTTCGAACGGGGTGAGCTTAGTAGATGCGTTCACCGATGTAGCGTGCGCGTACTCTACAGTACCCAGTAGTTTGACCCAATTGTCGCCACTGTACGATACCAGGCAGCGTAAAGCGTCTTCCAACACTAAGTTTTGGCGCTCCGTTTGCCCATCTGATTGCGCTCTATGAGCGGTTGTCATGCTTAGCTTGACACCCATTATATTCATCAGTGATTTTTAGAAGTTCGCCGTGAACTCTGGATCCCGATCGCTGATAATAACCTTCGGCAATCCATGATGTCGGACTACAGCGTCGAAAAATAGATCTGCGGTGTCTTTCGAATCGGCAGTCGTATGTGTAGGTGCATAAATCGGCCTCTTTGACAACTTGTCTACGACGACGCAAATAGCATCATAGCCTTCCGACACGGGCAGCCCAGTAATGAAGTCCATTGATACTAATTCCCAGCATTCCTCCGGAACGGGAATAGGAATCATTAATCCTTTCTTCCGCTGGCTGTTAGACTTCCATCGCGCGCATGTTTCACATGTCTCCACGTACTTTTGCACGGTTTCAAGTATCTTCGGCCAGTAGTACCATTGCTTTAGCTTTATGTAAGTTCGGCGCACTCCTGGATGTGCCGCTGTGGCTGCATCGTGAAACTCGTATAGAATCTTCGTCTTCATTTCTGGTATGTCTGGGATGCATATATGTTGCATTGCCTCGTCTTGTTTGACATATATGAGTCCTTTGTCGATTACGAAGTTGTCCTTCGATTGTTGAGTTCTCCAGATCTTTTGGAAAATTTTGTCTGTGTGATATCCTTGCTGGATAGTTTTTCGCACTTTGTCACTGAGATGTGCGCGCACCACGTGAAACGCAGCGTTGTGGATTTGCTCCTGAGCGATTCCTATCGGACGAGACTCCCCCCGCAACTCCACATCGTCAAGTAAGAGGTGTGCGACTTCGAGCGGAATGGACCGCATGAGAGCGGAGTGAACCATGTGTTGCTGCAAAAGGTGAGAGTTGAGGGCACAAGCATCCGTACATTCATGTACGACGTGCGACAGATCGGGAACTGGGCACGTAGGCACAGCGCGCACGCTGGAGGGATCTGCGGATACGGCCGGTCGAGATAATGCATCGGCCACGACGTTAGACCGTCCTTTAACATGATGTAAGACAAAGTCGAACTGGGAAAAGAACGTCAGCATGCGTGCCATCTTGGGCGACACTTTAGGATGGTGGAGCATCCATTTGCACGCTGAATTGTCGGTGTAGACTGAAAAGTGTCGTCCGTGGAGATACGGGTGCCATTTTTCTAAAACAGTCTTGATTGCTAGCAGCTCTTTTTCATGAGCGGGCCATTTTAATTCGTGGGGGCCCAGATGTTTCGAATAAAATGCGATGGCGTGGTCGCTATTATTGATGCGCTGAGAGAGGACACCGCCCATGCAGAACCCAGACGCATCCGTAGTGACAATAAAAGGGTGCGTAAAGTCTGGCAGCTTTAGCGTCGGAGCCTGCTGAAGTGCGAGTTTTAACGCGTTAAATGATCGCTGTTGATCCTCCCCCCAGCTCCAGCGAGTCTCGTGTTTGGTTAATGCTCGAAGAGGACGTGAAAGCTTGGCAAAATCGCAGATGAAGCGACGCTAATACCCAGCCAGCCCGAGAAAACTCAGCAGCTCCTTGCGACACGTCGGAGCATGAAACTGTGCAATAGCATCGGTCTTCTTTGGGTCGACCTGCAGACCTTCGTCGGAAACCATATGCCCTAAAAATGCAATCTCGTTACGACCAAACGCACATTTGGAGAGTCGAGTATAAAGCTTCTCCTTGCGTAACACGGCGCATACTGCGCGAACGTGGCCGACGTGGTCCTCCATTGTACGGAAGAAGATACATATGTCGTCAAGATACACCACGACAAAGGTTCCAAATTAGTCGAACAACGTTAGCACAAGCCGCGACCAGACACCAGGCATTCCAGATAAACCCATGGGTGCTACACACCATTGATACGTTTCCTTATGGGTGCGAAAAGCCGTATAGGGTCTACTTGATGGTAAGACTACCATTTGATGGTACCCTTGCGCAAGATCAAGAAGCGTAAAAAACTTACATCCCACCATGCGGTCGAACAGTTCCTCGATCAACGGCAAAGGAATTTTTGCCACGACAGACATGCTATTAACATATCGGTAGTCAATGACCCATCTAATGGGGATCTTGGAATTTCCGCTGCGGAGCCATTCTGCGCGTTTAGGGAACCGCCCGGTTACAGGATCCTTTTTTGGAATCCCAAATATGTTTGAAACCCATGGAGAGTTGGACACCTCGATCCATCCTTTCCGTATATTCTCCTCCACAAATTGTTGGAGCGCCTCCTGCTCCACTTTCGATAGACGGAAGGGGGCTTGAGAGCTCGGCACCGCATCAGGCTTCAGTTGTAGCTCAAAGTTGACCGATCGCGTTGGAGGCATTACCTCTGGAAGTTGGTCGGGGAATACGTCCTTGTACTCGTCTAGCACTGGCTGTAGCTCGTGCGGTATCTCCTGATGGTCTATGGTGGTAACCTTTAATTGATATATTTCCTCGTAGGCTCCGCGAGTCATCTTCGCATGAAATGTCGGCCCGTCCACGTCTTTGAACGTCGTGTGTGCTGCAACTTCAATTTGTTGTGTACGCCAGTTGATCTGGGGGTTGTACATGGTAAACCATGGTTGACCAAATATCAAGTCATGTGTATCCGGTAGATCCCATTCTGTAAACTGCATCTTAGGGAACTCCATACCGTCGATTAAAATGGTATCTTCCACCCGCTTTGTGGGTTGACTTGATGTCCAGGTACCATCAAAACGTCGTGCTTGTACCATCTGTTCGCTGAGAACTGTGGACGCCAGACCGGGTTTGATCAGATTCGTTGACGCTCCAGAGTCAATCAAAATCTTGACGGGTTTATTACCAATAACACCATCACGAACGAGTAGTCGACTTTGCGCTGGTATGTCCGCCCCCGAGCTACTTGAGTGGATGGCAATGAATGGTACCTCAGAATCCTTTTGTACCTCCACTGCATTGATCGTGACTCGGTCGTAAACACTTGTGTCCTGGTCGTCCTCACGACTGTCCACATTGTTTACATGCTGACGATGTACCTGATGTTGATAGTTCCGTCCAGCATTAGTGTTTTCTCGAACAGAACGTGTGGGGCGCTGATGACACTGTGCGGAGCGATGATTCGGACTACCGCATTTGAAACACAAATTTCGTCGACGACATTCGTCCCGAGAAGGAATCTGCACAGTGCTAACGTCCATTGGCTCTGGGCCAGTGTTGGATTGATATCGACGATTATTGTCGTATGACCGGTACCTAGGTTTATCCTGTGACCTGCCCCGGGAATACCTCGTCGGATGAGAACGGTCAAAGTCTAACGCAACAGTAATAGCGTCTGACAACGTTGTACAGCGACGGTACTGGACCTCTTCTCGCGTACGACCAGAAAGTCCGCGTAGGAAGTACATAATCCTGTCCAGTTCGCTCATGTCTTGGACTTGAGTTACCACGTGGCGAAACTTGCCTACATAGTCAGGGAGGTCCTTGCAATCGCGCTCTCTCATATCATTCATTTCTTCCCGCAGACGCTCTTGTAGATCAGCTGGAACGAACTCCCGTTCTATCTTGAAGAAGAAGTCGTCCACGGTTGTGATGTACTGCTTTTGCATGACATACCACTGAGCAGCTCCGTGCTTTAGTGTGCCCCCCAAAATGGCTAGTATGCGGAGAGAGAGCTCATGACACTTCCAGTTCACTCCTTTTGCGAAGAAGTATTGCTCTACTTGCTCCTTGTAGAGAAGGAACGATTCGTCCAATCTGCCACCATACGTCGGAAGCTTTACACCTCCAAGCTTTATTTCCGATAATTGTGTGAACCTTTGAAACTGCTCTAGCAACAGCGCTTGTTTCTCCATTGTCGCAACCATCGATTGCAGCAGTTGTGCATGCTGATCGGACAACATTGGGGTGGACATTATGTAACGGTACAGAACTAACTGATATTAACGATTAGTTAATTGTACTTGGCGGAGCTATGGTCTTGGTACTTCTCTTGATAACCTTTGATCCGGGCTTCCAGGACTTAGTTGACTTGGCAGTCGGTTGTTGACGGGCGAGCACGACCTTGTACCCTGGTGGTCCAGAATACGGGACTCGGGCGGTTTTGCTTGTGTGCTTGTAAATCTCGCGTGAGATGCGCAGGCTCACAGTGCTCTACAAGCTGAGCAAGTCGCTAGCGTGCGCCACAAGCCGAGTCTTGATGTGTTTGCGCGAGTCGGAGCGCTGAGCCGTGTCCAAGTGCTTCTCGAAGCGGACAAGAATGCGTCTGGTGCGACGGATTGCTTCCAGTAGGTCCGCACGGCACTTGTCGGCTGCGTCCGGCTTTGTCACGGATAGCTGTGCCAGCGAGTCGTTAATGTCGAGTGGCGTAGGTTGCTTGCGCGGGTGGCGGGTCATGAACCGAAGTACTAACCTTCCGTTAACCAAACTGACTTATTCCCGAAACGAGTCGATTTATAGTCAATAAGACCACGACCTCGATAAAGGTAGCAGTGATAATGGCCCGGTAGGATTTACAGCCAATGAAAAGGAGTCCCTGCCCAAAAAAGAGATTGGGACTTACGATGGATTCTCCAGATCACTGCTCTTGAGCGACGACGACGACTACGACGGTTACTACGGCTACGACGGTTACTACGGTTACGACGGTTACGACGGCAGATACGGCAGACGGCGGGGACGGCAGACGGCGGGACCGGCAGACGGCGGGGACGGCAGACGGCGGGGACGGCAGGACGGCAGGGACGGCAGACGGCGGGGACGGCAGACGGCGGGACCGGCAGACGGCGGGGACGGCAGACGGCGGGGACGGCAGACGGCGGGGACGGCAGGATGGCAGGGACGGCAGACGGCGGGGACGGCAGACGGCGAGACCAACAAGTGCTACCAGATGTGATGACTTCTCGTTCACTAGGTAAATTGGAAACTGAATTAATGTAGGTCCTTAGTTCGCTACCCTGTGCTATTCTAAGCCTACCCTTCTGGATCTATCTAGACGCTTCTTCAGTGACGTCATCTAATGACGTCAGCTGATGACGTCAGACTGTGACGTCTTCCAATGACGTCTGTAACGGGGTGAATCGTTACATAACAATTTATAAGAAATTGTTAATAGAATATAACTATAAGAGTTATATTCTCAGAATATTGTCATAAGGACAAATATTCTGTAGCGCTTACGAGTAGTTCCTAATTGGTTGATATAGGCCATTATATCAACCAACGAAGACGCGCCACGACAGACGCACGCAATGAGTGGTGAGCAGATAACTGATTTACACATTTGTATTTAGACATAGTTAGATGAAGATAAATAGTGATTTATTGCAGACATTAACTATTATAAATACAGTTCTACTTTTTACTTTAACCAAGTACTCGCTTCTTCTACCGTCTTCCTCTGCACGTACGAGTGTACGTGAAGTTACGAGGCACCGCCTTATTCTGTCATCAGAATAAGTAGCTTGTACTGTCACCAGTACAAGCTTCAGGGTGCCCCGTTACACCTGGTAGCACTTCGTAGTCCGTCCAAGGACCGCGTTCACATCCAACATGAATATATTGGATGATGAAGATGACCAAAGCTTTCACGCTACGCGTGACGGCTACTCCCATTTGAGCGATGTCGAATGGGATGCGGTTGAACAAATGGGTTCGACCATGGGCATCCATGCTGTTAGCGTCATGCTAGAGGCTCTCAACAGAGATGCCCAACATGCTACTATCGCCAAGTTCATTCAAAATGAACTTGACGCTGAACGCGAGAAAGTAGCCTTGCTTCACCAACAAGGTTCTCAACAAGCAGAGTTGTTGAGAGAACAGGGTGCTCAACAGTTTGAACTGTTGAGACAGCAGCAGGCTGCTGCTGGCGGGTCGATGCACTCGCGTCGACCCGAGACTTTGAAGATTGACATCTCCAAGTATAGGGGGTCGAAGAAGACTCCCTCTTGAGATGGTTCGTCGAATTGGATGACGCCATAAGGGCGCGTCGCATCGACGACGGGGATATGCAAGTTGCATTTGCCCAGTCAAATCTGGACAGGCTAAGCCTTGGCATGCCTGCCGCTTGTTCATCAGATGGCCATCTGATGAACGTTTTGGAGCGTCCACAGGCGTGTGGATGTACTACGAGTGAGTGCGATGGCCTCACTTGTGGTACGGTCGTTAGTACGACTGCACAAAACCTTAGTGTACGAAACGGTTACACTTCGGAGCAAAGTTCCGGCGGCTGTGAGGAAACACAGGCTGCGCCGAAGGTCCACCACTCGAATAAGTCGGGTGGACTGGGACAAAGATGTATCCCTAGCGGGGAACATCTAGAAGAGAAACAATCGATCGCTCAGGTTAAGCGAAACGATAATCCTAGATCGACTGGAGAGTCTTTCGTAGAGGATCTCGCTGTGGTTGCGCAACCCCAGCTAGAGGAAATAAAGGGAATAAGTCCCAAGATTACAAATACGGCGGAAATAAGTTCCCCGAAACCCGCGGGAATAAGTCCCCGGGAAGACGAAGGAATAAGTCCTTCGAAGCCTGAGGGAATAAGTCCCCAGGAAATGACAGAGACATTGAATGTCATAGTCAATAACGGATCATGTGTAGGCGCTTATACACTTGATCTGATTGCGCCTCCGAAGTTAACTTCGGAGATCACTCAGTTGCCAACGCTCGAACATAAAAGGTTCTTGCGTGATCTGCGTAGTGGCAAAGTCAAGCAGATCTGCATACTCGTCGCTGACGACGAGTGTGTAACCGACATAAGGTCAGCAACAGTGTTCACTGAGAACGAGAGAGTTCTCAGTAGTTCATCTATGGACGAGAGTGTCCTAGATGAAAAGACACGAATTGAGCGATATGACTCCCAATCATGGGAATCGCTCAAGAAAAATCCTCTCTATGAAGATTTGGTTGAATTCATAGATGTATTCCCTGAAACTGTTCCGTGCGAATTACCGAAGGATAAAGGTATTCGACACGAGGTCGAGCTTAAACCAGGCTCGAAGTACTGTGTCATGAAGCAGTGGCCACTGCCTCGTGAACAAGTACTTGCGATCGACAAGTTCTTTGCCGATCGTTTAGCTGCGGGCCATGTGAGGGAATCAACTTCCCCACATAGCTCTCCGACCTTCTGTGTGCGAAAAGCAACAGGAGGGTGGCGGATAGTGCACGCGTTCAACAAATTGAACGCTGCAACGGTACCGGCTCAGACGCCGATACCGAGGAAGGACGTAATCATTGATGGTATGTCAAAGAGTACCATCTTTTCGTCCATGGATTTGATGGATGGCTTCTATCAAATCCTTATGCGGGAACGGGATATACCCTATACCGCAGTTAGCACGCCTAGCGGCATGCTCTGGGAATGGCTAGTAATGCCACAAGGGCTCAGTAATGCCCCTGCCACGTTCAACAGATGTGTATCACATCTGTTGAGATCAGTACGAGAATTCGCGCCGAGTTATTTCGATGACGTATTCATCCATAGTCGAGCTATGGATGGAAAGTCGGACGTTGAGGTTCACAGGTACCACGTCCGACAAGTTCTTACAATCATGCGAGAGCATCAATTGTATGCTAACCTCAAGAAGTGTATATTTGCAGCAAGCGAAATACCACTTCTTGGGTGCATCGTTGGTAAGAACGGTGTACGTCCTGATCCCGAAAAGATCAAGGCGATCACCGACTGGCCTGTGCCGGTTGATGTCAAAGGTCTTCGAAAATTCCTTGGGCTAGCGGCGTATTTGCATAAGTATTCACGCAATTACGCCGAGATGACTGTGCACCTCTCTCGTTTGTTGAAAAGAACGAGAGGTGGTTATGGAACGCTGAATGTCAGCGCTCCTTTGAGGGTATCAAGCAGAGCTTGATACAATCCCCAGTCCTAGCAATAGCCGATCAGGACAGGCCATTTCATGTGGTCTGTGATGCCAGCGATTTCGCAATCGGCTGTGCATTAATGCAGTACGATCTTGAAGGCGTTGAACGCATCGTCTGCTATCAGTCGCGTCAGCTGCAACCAGCTGAGCGGAACTATCCAGTGCATGACAAGGAACTCCTTGCCATGAAGTATGCACTCGCGAAGTTCAGAGTCTATCTATTAGGAGATAGACCCTTCGTTGTTTACACTGACCATGCGTCATTACGCACGGCAGTGAACAGCCCGCACCTTTCACAACGAATGGCGCGGTGGTTGTCATTCTTTGCAGAATACAACTTTACGGTCGAGTACAAACCAGGACGACTTAATGTCGTCGCTGATGCACTCTCACGTCGTCCCGACTTTGAAACAGTCGCGAAACCCAACAGTGAGACAGTCACTGTTGCGGTTATGACGTCCTCAGTCCCATCTACAACGTTGTATGATGATGTGAGGCGGGCATACGCCCAAGATGGTGAGATTGTGAAGTTGTTGACACATCTCTCCCAACCATCCCGAGAATCGTTGAAACGATTGTCGTCTGCGTATCGATCTGCATCAGATCGATACACTACTCGTAACGGTTTACTGTATTATACAGCCGTTTCTGGTGACACACCACGTGTTGTCATTCCAGATGATACTGATCTGCGTTTGCGGATCATGTTCGAGTATCACGATGCTCCTATAGGAGGACATCGTGGCCGAGAGAAAACATATCTCACGGTAAGTCGAGACTTTTACTGGCCCCGCCAGTATCAGTTTGTGCGAAAGTATGTTCGCGCATGCGAAGTCTGCCAACGAGTGAAGTCAAGTCCTTCACTGCGTGCACCTTTACAGCCTCTACCGGTTCCGGCTGAGTGCTGGGAATCCATCTCAATGGATTTCGTCTTCGGGTTACCCAAAGACGCACGCGGGAATACGGGTATTCTCGTATTTGTTGACAGATTCAGCAAAATGGTACACCTTGTGGCTGTACCAGAGACAATCACGGCAAGTGGCTGTGCTTGTGTCTTTATCGACACCATCTTCCGACTTCATGGGTTGCCCCGTGAACTCGTATCAGACAGAGATCCACGATTCACTGCTGATTTCTGGCGTTCCGTGTTCAAATCACTCGGAACGCGCTTGAAGATGTCGACATCTGATCATCCAGAGTCAGATGGTCAGACGGAACGTGCCAATCGTGTCCTTGAAGAGATACTTCGAGGATACGTACACTCCTTTAAAAGTTGGAGTGAGTTTTTGCCAATGGTAGAGTTTGCCATTAACAACTCGGTGCATGCGTCCACGACACATACACCGTTTTACGTGAATGGCTTGCGCCATCCGCGTGTACCCACCTTACTAGAGTGTAACTCTGGTTTAAGGGGGGAGGGACTCGCGCGAGCAAAAAACGAATTGGTTCACGCTCATCACGCTCTGACGAAGAGGTCATTGCGTTTGATGCCGATATCGATAACATCGATATCGAAGAAGATGATGCCAGTGAGAGTGCGGAAGCCCTCACTGAAGACAATGATCCCAGTGAGAGTGCGGAAGCCCTCACTGAAGAAAAGGTTGTTGTTGCTGCAGTGCGCTCACAGCACACTGAAGCTAACGAGTCATCAGATGAATTCATACTGGCTCGTGAAACGGTAGTCCGTTTTGTGCAAGACTCCATCGCCGAAGCGGTGGATAAGCAAAAGCAAAACGCTGACAAGAATGGAAGGGCAAACACTCTTTTATTCAATAAAGGTGACTTAGTCCTACTGTCTACGGTTAATCTACCAAAGCATGTAGTGACTAACTTGGGTAGCAGTAAACTACTACCCAAGTACATCGGCCCATTTCGGGTATTGCACCGCCTAGGCAATGCATACACGATCGAGTTACCACGTAAGATGCGAACGCATCCCACGTTTTACGTTGGTCGGCTTAAGCCGTACCATCGGTACGCTGCTTCTTCCGATGAAGAACGCCCTTGCGCTCAAGCATCTCGCAGAGAGCCTTGTGCTCCCGATGGTGGGCATCAACAAGGGTCTGAAGAGCAGCTATCTCATCCCGAGACCGATCAGCAATCCCACGAGCTACCCTTAGCTCGTCACGAAGAGATGTCAGAGATCTCTCGTTCTCAAGCTGAGCAAAGGCAAACTCAGCTCGATGCTTCAAGACAGCGTCCGCCAGTTGAAGACGCCTGTCCCGCTCATGTTCGAGATCGCCGCGTAACCCTTGCGTTACGCGATCAAGAAGCTCTCGGGAACACACCGATCCACATGATCGTGTGGAGAGCGTCTTTCCTCCTCCTCCACCTCCATTAGAGGACTCTCGCGGTGGCCAGCGCTATCTAGTTGAGCAGCTGTTGAACCACCGCGACGTGAACGGACGTCGGACGAGTTATCTCGTCCGGTGGCGCAACTATCCCCTGTCCTGGGATTCTTGGGAGCCCCGCTCCCAACTGATGATCGACGTACTGGGTCTGGTTGAGCAGTACGACGCGGCACATCCTGTGCCGCAGAAGGACCGCCGGAGAAAGTCTTCCCGGCACGGTCGTAAAGGGATTTCAGGTTGTCAATCCCTTCGTACATCTCAGTAGAGACACGTACGCGCCACCACGGGCTGGTAAGGAGGTAAGCCTCCTTAGGTGCTCGTGCAGAGTTGTTCACACAACATGGGCACGAGTCTCCCCAAGAGAGGCAGGGTAATCCTTTCTCCCTTGACAGACGATGCAGCTTGTAGCGTGCACCTGTCGGGGTTCGCTTTTCAAACTTATCACGAGCTTTGATAAGTTTGTCGTTCCAAGCGTCACGACCTACATCCTCGAGGTTATGGATGTAGGCGTTCCACGCCTGAAGTAGTGAGGGACCATCACGTTTGTGATTCCCACTGTACCATCGATGTCTAAAGAAAGCATCGATGAAGAACTCATGTTCAGCGCGATAGTTTTTCGCGCTGGGGTCAAGGTGATGGATCCTTGACGAATCGAACAATCGTGTTCGATAACGATCACTCGTCGTCGCCGACAAGTGATCCATGACTGATTTAGGAGGCATCCATGCCTTCTTCTCAGGAGCGAGACGCAACACATTGCAGTCCCGCTCTTCCTGTGACGTGCCGACAGAAGTACTGGCACCTCGCTGTGAAGTGGTGTCCATAGGAGAACCGACACCACTATTAGCGCCCGAGTCTCGCGACCTCGAGCGCCTTCGCTTCGGCGGTGGTTCATCTGATTCATCAGATGAACCAAAGATGCTGCGACGCAAAGCATCGTCCATGCCACGCTTGGCAGGCGGCTTGGATTCAATTGCCGTCGATACGGATCCTTCATCCGTATCAGGAGAGTACGAGACACCGAGCTCGTACTCTGTGAAGACACGAGTGTCTTCATGGCCAGCGCCTGCATCACCAAGTGACACAGGCTGGGTCGCTTCAGCAACCGATGAGACATCAGTTGCTGTTGTTTCTGCTTCGGCGTCCGCACAGAGACGTGCAGACGCGCTCTCGGCGGCCTTGTTCGCGCATCGCATGGGCTTGTTTACCATGCGATGAAATGTTGGAAAGTGGACGCGGACCAACAAGTGCAAACCCTGTCCCAAATGATTTGGGACGAGTATCCATTTAGTCAAACAGTCACTAAAGTGACTGATGGTTAGGGGGGTGATGTAACGGGGTGAATCGTTACATAACAATTTATAAGAAATTGTTAATAGAATATAACTATAAGAGTTATATTCTCAGAATATTGTCATAAGGACAAATATTCTGTAGCACTTCAAGTAGTTCTTAATTGGTTGATATAGGCCATTATATCAACCAACGAAGACTGCCACGACAGACGCACGCAATGAGTGGTGAGCAGATAACTGATTTACACATTTGTATTTAGACATAGTTAGATGAAGATAAATAGTGATTTATTGCAGACATTAACTATTATAAATACAGTTCTACTTTTTACTTCAACCAAGTACTCGCTTCTTCTACCGTCTTCCTCTGCACGTACAAGTGTACGTGAAGTTACGAGGCACCGCCTTATTCTGTCATCAGAATAAGTAGCTTGTACTGTCACCAGTACAAGCTTCAGGGTGCCCCGTTACAATTGTGCCAAGAGGACTCCGGCGCAGGCGATTGAACGTTCAACAACGACACAGGCTAATCGAATGACTGCTGAAGAGGAATGATTACTCATAGACTTTGTATTGTTACGTCGAAGAAGACCACAGTATGTAGGCGCTCGCAAACATTGCCATCGAGGCAGAACACTGTGGAAAGCACGTTCGGAAATCCAGTCTCGCTTTATACCATCGTGGTTCCGACCCAATCCACGTACTATCATCGGTACTCTGCGTCAGATCATCAAATTGCACGCGGCATTATAGACCTCAGTCTTGGAAGCTCCTGTACCGACTGTTTAGGGGCCAAGATTCGCATGACTCAAAAGAATAAACTCGCCGGCCATCGACGTGTAGACTTGGGTAGCATAACTAACCTGCCAAGTTCGAAAAGCTCAATCAAGACAGAAAACGTAGCAGTGTTGTAAGGACTTCTGCCGTCCGTGGCGTTTGTGTCCACGATGTAGTTGTTGCACGCTAGCCCCCCAAGACTTGCGACATCTCGTTCTCATGCATGTGCGAGCCATTTGATGAATCGTGAAAATTTTGCCATTTTTTGGGAACATGAGACCAAACTATGTTAGACGCAGTGACATGGTGTCAGGCCGCTAGCCTAGTACAGGAGTAATTACAGCGTAAAAATTAAAAAAAGGATAAGTCTGACGTTGTAACGGGGCACCCTGAAGCTTGTACTGGTGACAGTACAAGCTACTTATTCTGATGACAGAATAAGGCGGTGCCTCGTAACTTCACGTACACTCGTACGTGCAGAGGAAGACGGTAGAAGAAGCGAGTACTTGGTTAAAGTAAAAAGTAGAACTGTATTTATAATAGTTAATGTCTGCAATAAATCACTATTTATCTTCATCTAACTATGTCTAAATACAAATGTGTAAATCAGTTATCTGCTCACCACTCATTGCGTGCGTCCGTCGTGGCGCGTCTTCGTTGGTTGATATAATGGCCTATATCAACCAATTAAGAACTACTTGTAAGCGCTACAGAATATTTGTCCTTATGACAATATTCTGAGAATATAACTCTTATAGTTATATTCTATTAACAATTTCTTATAAATTGTTATGTAACGATTCACCCCGTTACATCACCCCCCCTTAACCATCAGTCACTTTAGTGACTGTTTGACTAAATGGATACTCGTCCCAAATCATTTGGGACAGGGTTTGCACTTGTTGGTCCGCGTCCACTTTCCAACATCTCATCGCATGGTAAACAAGCCCATGCGATGCGCGAGCAAGGCCGCCGAGAGCGCGTCTGCACGTCTCTGTGCGGACGCCGAAGCAGAAACAACAGCAACTGATGTCTCATCGGTTGCTGAAGCGACCCAGCCTGTGTCACTTGGTGATGCAGGCGCTGGTCATGAAGACACTCGTGTCTTCACAGAGTACGAGCTCGGTGTCTCGTACTCTCCTGATACGGATGACGGATCCGTATCGACGGCGATTGAATCTAAGCCGCCTGCCAAGCGTGGCATGGACGATGCTTTGCGTCGCAGCATCTTTGGTTCATCTGATGAATCAGATGAACCATCGCCGAAGCGAAGGCGCTCGAGGTCGCGAGACTCGGGCGCTAATAGTGGTGTCGGTTCTCCTATGGACACCACTTCACAGCGAGGTGCCAGTACTTCTGTCGGCACGTCACAGGAAGAGCGGGACTGCAATGTGTTGCGTCTCGCTCCTGAGAAGAAGGCATGGATGCCTCCTAAATCAGTCATGGATCACTTGTCGGCGACGACGAGTGATCGTTATCGAACACGATTGTTCGATTCGTCAAGGATCCATCACCTTGACCCCAGCGCGAAAAACTATCGCGCTGAACATGAATTCTTCATCGATGCTTTCTTTAGACATCGATGGTACAGTGGGAATCACAAACGTGATGGTCCCTCACTACTTCAGGCGTGGAACGCCTACATCCATAACCTCGAGGATGTAGGTCGTGACGCTTGGAACGACAAACTTATCAAAGCTCGTGATAAGTTTGAAAAGCGAACCCCGACAGGTGCACGCTACAAGCTGCATCGTCTGTCAAGGGAGAAAGGATTACCCTGCCTCTCTTGGGGAGACTCGTGCCCATGTTGTTTGAACAACTCTGCACGAGCACCTAAGGAGGCTTACCTCCTTACCAGCCCGTGGTGGCGCGTACGTGTCTCTACTGAGATGTACGAAGGGATTGACAACCTGAAATCCCTTTACGACCGTGCCGGGAAGACTTTCTCCGGCGGTCCTTCTGCGGCACAGGATGTGCCGCGTCGTACTGCTCAACCAGACCCAGTACGTCGATCATCAGTTGGGAGCGGGGCTCCCAAGAATCCCAGGACAAGGGATAGCCGCGCCACCGGACGAGATAACTCGTCCGACGTCCGTTCACGTCGCGGTGGTTCAACAGCTGCTCAACTAGATAGCGCTGACCACCGCGAGAGTCCTCTAATGGAGGTGGAGGAGGAGGAAAGACGCTCTCCACACGATCATGTGGATCGGTGTGTTCCCGAGAGCTTCTTGATCGCGTAACGCAAGGGTTACGCGACGATCTCGAGCATAAGCGGAATAGGCGTCTCCAAATGGCGGACACTGCCTCGAAGCATCGAGCTGAGTTTTCCTTTGCTCAGCTTGAGAACGAGAGATCTCTGACATCTCTTCGTGACGAGCTAAGGGTAGCTCGTGGGATTGCTGATCGGTCTCGGGATGAGATAGCTGCTCTTCAGACCCTTGTTGATGCCCACCATCGGGAGCACAAGGCTCTCTGCGAGATGCTTGAGCGCAAGGGCGTTCTTCATCGGAAGAAGCAGCGTACTGATGGTACGGCTTAAGCCGACCAACGTAAAACGTGGGATGCGTTCGCATCTTACGTGGTAACTCGATCGTGTATGCATTGCCTAGGCGGTGCAATACACGAAATGGGCCGATGTACTTGGGTAGTAGTTTACTGCTACCCAAGTTAGTCACTACATGCTTTGGTAGATTAACCGTAGACAGTAGGACTAAGTCACCTTTATTAAATAAAAGAGTGTTTGCCCTTCCATTCTTGTCAGCGTTTTGCTTTTGCTTATCCACCGCTTCGGCGATGGAGTCTTGCACAAAACGGACTACCGTTTCACGAGCCAGTATGAACTCATCTGATGACTCGTTAGCTTCAGTGTGCTGTGAGCGCACTGCAGCAACATCAACCTTTTCTTCAGTGAGGGCTTCCGCACTCTCACTGGGATCATCTTCTTCAGTGAGGGCTTCCGCACTCTCACTGGCATCATCTTCTTCGATATCGATGTTATCGATATCGGCATCAAACGCAATGACTTCTTCGTCAGAGCGTGATGAGCGTGAACCAATTCGTTTTTGCTCGCGCGAGTCCCTCCCCCCTTAAACCAGAGTTACACTCTAGTAAGGTGGGTACACGCGGATGGCGCAAGCCATTCACGTAAAACGGTGTATGTGTCGTGGACGCATGCACCGAGTTGTTAATGGCAAACTCTACCATTGGCAAAAACTCACTCCAACTCTTAAAGGAGTGTACGTATCCTCGAAGTATCTCTTCAAGGACACGATTGGCACGTTCCGTCTGACCATCTGACTCTGGATGATCAGATGTCGACATCTTCAAGCGCGTTCCGAGTGATTTGAACACGGAACGCCAGAAATCAGCAGTGAATCGTGGATCTCTGTCTGATACGAGTTCACGGGGCAACCCATGAAGTCGGAAGATGGTGTCGATAAAGACACAAGCACAGCCACTTGCCGTGATTGTCTCTGGTACAGCCACAAGGTGTACCATTTTGCTGAATCTGTCAACAAATACGAGAATACCCGTATTCCCGCGTGCGTCTTTGGGTAACCCGAAGACGAAATCCATTGAGATGGATTCCCAGCACTCAGCCGGAACCGGTAGAGGCTGTAAAGGTGCACGCAGTGAAGGACTTGACTTCACTCGTTGGCAGACTTCGCATGCGCGAACATACTTTCGCACAAACTGATACTGGCGGGGCCAGTAAAAGTCTCGACTTACCGTGAGATATGTTTTCTCTCGGCCACGATGTCCTCCTATAGGAGCATCGTGATACTCGAACATGATCCGCAAACGCAGATCAGTATCATCTGGAATGACAACACGTGGTGTGTCACCAGAAACGGCTGTATAATACAGTAAACCGTTACGAGTAGTGTATCGATCTGATGCAGATCGATACGCAGACGACAATCGTTTCAACGATTCTCGGGATGGTTGGGAGAGATGTGTCAACAACTTCACAATCTCACCATCTTGGGCGTATGCCCGCCTCACATCATCATACAACGTTGTAGATGGGACTGAGGACGTCATAACCGCAACAGTGACTGTCTCACTGTTGGGTTTCGCGACTGTTTCAAAGTCGGGACGACGTGAGAGTGCATCAGCGACGACATTAAGTCGTCCTGGTTTGTACTCGACCGTAAAGTTGTATTCTGCAAAGAATGACAACCACCGCGCCATTCGTTGTGAAAGGTGCGGGCTGTTCACTGCCGTGCGTAATGACGCATGGTCAGTGTAAACAACGAAGGGTCTATCTCCTAATAGATAGACTCTGAACTTCGCGAGTGCATACTTCATGGCAAGGAGTTCCTTGTCATGCACTGGATAGTTCCGCTCAGCTGGTTGCAGCTGACGCGACTGATAGCAGACGATGCGTTTAATGACTTCAAGATCGTACTGCATTAATGCACAGCCGATTGCGAAATCGCTGGCATCACAGACCACATGAAATGGCCTGTCCTGATCGGCTATTGCTAGGACTGGGGATTGTATCAAGCTCTGCTTGATACCCTCAAAGGAGCGCTGACATTCAGCGTTCCATAACCACCTCTCGTTCTTTTTCAACAAACGAGAGAGGTGCACAGTCATCTTGGCGTAATTGCGTGAATACTTATGCAAATACGCCGCTAGCCCAAGGAATTTTCGAAGACCTTTGACATCAACCGGCACAGGCCAGTCGGTGATCGCCTTGATCTTTTCGGGATCAGGACGTACACCGTTCTTACCAACGATGCACCCAAGAAGTGGTATTTCGCTTGCTGCAAATATACACTTCTTGAGGTTAGCATACAATTGATGCTCTCGCATGATTGTAAGAACTTGTCGGACGTGGTACCTGTGAACCTCAACGTCCGACTTTCCATCCATAGCTCGACTATGGATGAATACGTCATCGAAATAACTCGGCGCGAATTCTCGTACTGATCTCAACAGATGTGATACACATCTGTTGAACGTGGCAGGGGCATTACTGAGCCCTTGTGGCATTACTAGCCATTCCCAGAGCATGCCGCTAGGCGTGCTAACTGCGGTATAGGGTATATCCCGTTCCCGCATTAGGATTTGATAGAAGCCATCCATCAAATCCATGGACGAAAAGATGGTACTCTTTGACATACCATCAATGATTACGTCCTTCCTCGGTATCGGCGTCTGAGCCGGTACCGTTGCAGCGTTCAATTTGTTAAACGCGTGCACTATCCGCCACCCTCCTGTTGCTTTTCGCACACAGAAGGTCGGAGAGCTATGTGGGGAAGTTGATTCCCTCACATGGCCTGCAGCTGCTAAACGATCGGCAAAGAACTTGTCGATCGCAAGTACTTGTTCACGAGGCAGTGGCCACTGCTTCATGACACAGTACTTCGAGCCTGGTTTAAGCTCGACTTCGTGTCGAATACCTTTATCCTTCGGTAATTCGCACGGAACAGTTTCAGGGAATACATCTATGAATTCAACCAAATCTTCATAGAGAGGATTTTTCTTGAGCGATTCCCATGATTGGGAGTCATATCGCTCAATTCGTGTCTTTTCATCTAGGACACTCTCGTCCATAGATGAACTACTGAGAACTCTCTCGTTCTCAGTGAACACTGTTGCTGACCTTATGTCGGTTACACACTCTTCGTCAGCGACGAGTATGCAGATCTGCTTGACTTTGCCACTACGCAGATCACGCAAGAACCTTTTATGTTCGAGAGTTGGCAACTGAGTAATCTCCGAAGTTAACTTCGGAGGCGCAATCAGATCAAGTGTATAAGCGCCTACACTTGATCCGTTATTGACTATGACATTTAATGTCTCTGTCATTTCCTGGGGACTTATTCCCTCAGGCTTCGAAGGACTTATTCCTTCGTCTTCCCGGGGACTTATTCCCGCGGGTTTCGGGGAACTTATTTCCGCCGTATTTGTAATCTTGGGACTTATTCCCTTTATTTCCTCTAGCTGGGGTTGCGCAACCACAGCGAGATCCTCTACGAAAGACTCTCCAGTCGATCTAGGATTATCGTTTCGCTTAACCTGAGCGATCGATTGTTTCTCTTCTAGATGTTCCCCGCTAGGGATACATCTTTGTCCCAGTCCACCCGACTTATTCGAGTGGTGGACCTTCGGCGCAGCCTGTGTTTCCTCACAGCCGCCGGAACTTTGCTCCGAAGTGTAACCGTTTCGTACACTAAGGTTTTGTGCAGTCGTACTAACGACCGTACCACAAGTGAGGCCATCGCACTCACTCGTAGTACATCCACACGCCTGTGGACGCTCCAAAACGTTCATCAGATGGCCATCTGATGAACAAGCGGCAGGCATCGTTACTGTCCGATTTGACTGGGCAAATGCAACTTGCATATCCCCGTCGTCGATGCGACGCGCCCTTATGGCGTCATCCAATTCGACGAACCATCTCAAGAGGGAGTCTTCTTCGACCCCCCTATACTTGGAGATGTCAATCTTCAAAGTCTCGGGTCGACGCGAGTGCATCGACCCGCCAGCAGCAGCCTGCTGCTGTCTCAACAGTTCAAACTGTTGAGCACCCTGTTCTCTCAACAACTCTGCTTGTTGAGAACCTTGTTGGTGAAGCAAGGCTACTTTCTCGCGTTCAGCGTCAAGTTCATTTTGAATGAACTTGGCGATAGTAGCATGTTGGGCATCTCTGTTGAGAGCCTCTAGCATGACGCTAACAGCATGGATGCCCATGGTCGAACCCATTTGTTCAACCGCATCCCATTCGACATCGCTCAAATGGGAGTAGCCGTCACGCGTAGCGTGAAAGCTTTGGTCATCTTCATCATCCAATATATTCATGTTGGATGTGAACGCGGTCCTTGGACGGACTACGAAGTGCTACCAGGTGTAACGGGGCACCCTGAAGCTTGTACTGGTGACAGTACAAGCTACTTATTCTGATGACAGAATAAGGCGGTGCCTCGTAACTTCACGTACACTCGTACGTGCAGAGGAAGACGGTAGAAGAAGCGAGTACTTGGTTAAAGTAAAAAGTAGAACTGTATTTATAATAGTTAATGTCTGCAATAAATCACTATTTATCTTCATCTAACTATGTCTAAATACAAATGTGTAAATCAGTTATCTGCTCACCACTCATTGCGTGCGTCTGTCGTGGCGCGTCTTCGTTAGTTGATATAATGGCCTATATCAACCAATTAAGAACTACTTGTAAGTGCAACAGAATATTTGTCCTTATGACAATATTCTGAGAATAAAACTCTTATAGTTATATTCTATTAACAATTTCTTATAAATTGTTATGTAACGATTCACCCCGTTACAACAATGATGTGATCTTCAGAAATTAGGAGAGAATGTGTGGTAGGTAGAAACAGACACGATTGTGGCTGTGCAAGACATACAAGCTTGACGAAGTTCTGCTACTTTACATCACTCCATGCGCAGGTGCTGCGTATCAACTGAGAAAAGCTTGGTTAGTTCATGTTGCTGATGGGGTTTGGATATTGCTGCTAGCAAACTAATCGATGGACGAAGTGTAGTGTACGCGGATCGTCGAACCGAACAGACTCCATTTCCACAGGCGGTAGAGCTAGCAAACGTAGCAGTCACCAACGGCAGTAATTTCACCAGAATTAGGAATACACGAGCAGCCGGGTCCCTTCATACGCGGTCGTATGATCGAACTCGGCTTCAAGTCTCGAACGCGAAGATGAATGGAAACGAAGGCCTTCGTACACAAAGTGAGTCACTCACACACATAAACTCGCACTTCACCGCGACCAATATCGACTCCAAGTGTGCGATGGTCCTAGATCCGTGTCGAACGATGGAATCAGGAAAATGGTATGTTGGCATACTGCTGTGCGCAACAACACCACGGTTGAGAACGACGGCAACGGTCCTGTAGCGAGCATTGCATCGCATCAACAGTGGCTAGGTGTGGCTTCTACATTGCTCAACCCTACGGCTGACAAGCATGTCCTAAATCGACAAAAGCACCTTCTAGAGTGTCCTTCTATTCCATCAGATGACACGCAATGACCACATTGACTTGGCCGTCAGCCGCGGCTCGCAGCGCAACGTAGGGTCATGCAAAGTACTACGTCCCGATAAGGTCAGTCGATCGTAGCGCTTTGCCGAATCACAGACTTGTGACAACTCGAGTTAGTCAACCAGAGGCTGGAGATGATTCTTCATCCAGCAAACATTTCTGCGAATATACTGTCGCACATGACGTGGCTATCGCAATCTCCCCCGGGCAGTCGGCGTTTCTCGTCCACAATCTATACGCCGTATTTGTCGTTGACTAGGTAAAACGAACCAAGTAACAAAGCCCTGCGCATCTTTTCCTCCTCCTCCTCCCACTATCTCAAAGCTGCACTTCCCGCCGTCGATCACTTCTAGACCTCACACTATTTTCACATCGATCTCACAAGAGGAACGAACAACAGCTGTAGTCAAACCAGGGATGACGCTTAGCAGTCGAAAGATCGGCTCCAGGCGCTCCATGCAAATGGCTCTAGCCACTTTCGTGCTCTTTGCGCTGGCCTTCACGTATCAATTTGTATCGATGACCACTTTTCTACGCTCAATCGAAGACGTTAACGTCGAAAAGAGCAGCACCAGGGTGCACAACCGCTTGCATGGACACTCGGTAGTGTATCTGCAAGGGTTTGACGATGGCTACAAGTTTGTCAGGGAGTATGATGTCAACAGGCAGGGACCCCTGTACATTTTTGTGATGAGTGATGTGGACAGAAGGGGCAAGTACTGGTGTCCAGACTGTGAGCGTGCTCAGAAGCCCGTCCTGGACGCCTTTAACCGCTCACCGCAAGGTTCAACGCTCGTCGAGATCCGCGTCGGTCCTCCTGCCTATTGGAAAGACTCGATGAATGACTTTCGACAGAACGAACTCTTCTTTCTAGACCACATCCCGACGCTTATGCGTTACGAAGGAGGCGGGAACTCGTCTGCAATGCTTACCGAGTCTTTCTGCACCGACACAGCGTTGCTTGACTATACGTTCAGGGTGGACCAACCATTGGCAGGAGAGGCCAACACGAACAAGGTGCTGACCATGTCGTCGTCTATAGACGTGATAGAGTACCTGGAATTGTATGACAACAGCTACCCGCTTTTCCTGTACTTCATCTCGGGCTACCACGCGTTCAATGGACGACTCTGGTGCCCGTACTGCGACCAGGCAGATGTGGCTATCATGCATTACTATAACTACACAGCGCCGGATAATGCAGTCATGGTACGGGTGATAGTGGCGGATACGTATGAACAATGGAAGCAAGAGACGAATCCGTTTAAGTCGCCCGAGTTTCAGGCAAAGGTGGCGTCAATGCGTGGAGTGCCGTTCCTAGGCTTTGTCACTAAGGATGTCCTTGCCAATAAGGTCCAGGTGCACGAATTCATTTCAGACTACAAGGAGACGGAACGGTTGGAGACGTTCTTCACGAACGAACCTCGAACGGCGCGGCCCGAAGGAGAATAAATCGACTGTCGACTAGCTGGACATTGCACAAGCAACAAACGTGTTAGGTTGCAAACGTGTTCAGCAGTGGGCCACTTGAGATGACATGCAAACGTTTTGTCGCAATGCGTGGTCAGTGCAACCAGTGATACTCTAGTGATCTACAGAGTCTCCATTCTGTGAGCTACTTTGTGATACTGTGCGTGGTTCAGGTGGGATACGAAGAGCAGGATTACGATCAGGGCTGGGATCAGACGATGTACGATGACAATATCATGAAGGAAGCGGTAGATCGAAGCGACACTGCAATGGAGATTTGGCCCTCATCTGAAAGGAAGCATGCCCGCTCAAAAGTGAACGAGTAGAGGTCTCAGACGGTGAAAGAGCGCACTTTGTCAAGTACAGAAGAAAGCAGAGGGTAAAAGGAGAGCTGAGTAAACACGCAGTTTGACAGATTTTCCACTCAGCATGCCTTACCGGTTGTTGCCAGAGAACTACGATGGCTCACGAAAAGCGCTCAGTGTTTCAACGTAAGCGTAGGAAATGTCGACACGAAGGAGTGAGTAGGGGACCGAAGTGAAGACTGGAATCATAGTACAGCAGTACCGAGCTGAACAGGAACAGAGAGCTGCAGTCCTATCATTGCGCTCGATGATATCAAACAAGCACTGCTCAGGACTGCAGACAAACACGAGAGGGGCTGTTCTTGTTGACCACGCGCTATGATAGCGAAGTTGTCGTCGATCGTGACAACTTGACCGGAACTCGTGCTGTCGCATGCAGAAAGGTGAATGACACGTTCGCCAAGTCACCATCCGGTCATCCATGTGCGACCGTACGCACGGGACATTTCGCAATGACTGGATCAAGGAGATGCCACAGTGACAAAACGTTGCAGTCCGCCTTTGCACGATGACTGGTCATCGTAAACGTATCTGGACACAACACCTGTAAACCCGTTCTTGTTCCACTCCGGTGGGTCGGGTGTATCACGTCCGACATGGTGGGTCCGCATTTCGTCTGAAGTGTCTTTAAAAAGTGAAGAAGTCGATTAAAAACAGTCGAGTCATTTCTAAACCCGCCGCGCCAAAGGACGACAAAAACTACGAACCCACGCGTCCCGCCCGTCCCCAAAATGCCTCGAGGAGGTACTCGCCATGTCAATCATTGCGTCCGTCGACGTCACTGGATCGTAGTGATACTGGGGGTTTGTGCACTGTGCTTCATGTTCTTGTTCCAGTTGCGTCTGTGGTCGACTGCGAACCACGTGGACCTGCGAACGAACGCCATTGGCACGGCCAGGGATCCCGATCCCGCCCAGACCGATCAAGTCGCCGAGTTCACTCGCGTTTCTATTGAGGCGTTAGAAACTGTGAAAAAACCGCCGAATTTGAGGTTATTTGGTCCCTCGCGGCTTGAGACAGCCACGGTTTTGACCCATGGGTCATTGGTTGTCACTACAGCTGCTCCTTTGGACCCGCTGAGAGCTCCTGGACCAAGTTCGACAGAAGCACCACCTCATTTTTCTACAAATCGTCATGATGTGGTTTCTGGATACGATGCAGCGATGAAATACTTGGCCAATTATACGACGCCAGAAGGGTCGAACGAGCAGCTTTTCCTGTTTTTTGTCTGCGGTGACGAACAAGGTGGGCAGACGGAGTGGCGCCGCGTGTGTGTAGACGCATCGAAGGTGGTGTACAACGTGTTTGCCACGTCTCCAGCGCGGAATCGGTTGTTGACGATTCACGCCGGTTCGAGGCAAAGTTGGTCAACACCGAATGCGTTTTTTAAAGACGGTGATCTGAAAGTAAAAATGATCCCTGCAATCATGCAGTGGCATGGAGGTGGTAAGGGGGCAAAGCGTGCTACATCTGGCATGATCATTGAGGAAGACTTGTTATACGAGCCGCTTTTGCGCTACCTTTTCAAGAACGAAGATGTTACCGACTCTCTTGTCACACCCGAGAAGATTGCTACGAAGGAAATTGTTGTGCTCAAGGGCTACAATAACTACAGGTTGTATATGGACACGATTGCAGCTGGAGGGAATTCATCGCTGACCGCTCCGGTTGGACCAATGTTTCTCTTCTTTGTCGCCGGCCGATTGCAATCCAACGACCGTCCCTGGTGTCCGTACTGCCGCTACTCGGAAATCTCGGTCGAGTATGCGTTCTTTGCGTTTGCACCAAACCGGTCGCGACTCGTCAGGGTGGAGACGGTCGATTCGTATGGTTTGTGGAGAGATCCTGCCAACGAGTGGAAGCAGGACATGAGGTTGATGATTCGTGGCGTGCCATGGATGTATCGGGCATCTTTGGATACTGAAGCCCACGCGTTCTCATATGAGCGCATCATCGATCACTTTAATCGTCCTGACGATTTGCGCGGCGTCTTCGAAGGCTGGAAGAACCCGTCAATGTAGTAGGAATTCCAACACAGTATGTCCATTTATGAACTTGACTGGGTAAGCAGTCAAGTTTCGCCTAGACTTTCCCTGCACATCCATAACGTGACACCCCACCGCACACGTAACTTCCAAGTAGCAGAACCTCACAAATCCATCCAGTCCAACCACTAGCTGACATCGCAACAAATCAAAGCATGGGATCACCTCGGTATGGTCAAAATCATGGTCAACGACGCCGTCGAGTCCAACGGGGCATCAAGCGCATCCATTTATGGTACTTACTTGCTACTGCCTTTTTACTCGTGTACCTGGTTTTCCTTGCTCATTGGGGCTTCGGAAACATCTCGAGCCTGGAAGGCTTCGTGTCCACTGAGCCGCTCAAAAATCTGCGCAAGATCAGCAGCATGAAGAGCATTCCCTTGAACGGTAATACAGTGGTTGAGGACGTTGAAGAACAATCAGAAGAATATCAGGGAGTTGCGGGGCACGTGCACCACCAAGTCGATATCCTTCAAGTTGGGCGTCGTCCAACGACAACACCTTCGACTGTCGCTTTCGTAGCGACTGGAACTGAACTTGCGGCAGTAACGCAGCCACCTCAAATGCTAGATCATGCAGTGGTTGATGGAGAGATGAAAGGGAGCACGCAGAGTAGGGAAGAGATGGACGACCAACCGGTAGAAGCACCCAAGGTGGTAGCTGCAGTCAAGCCTACGATTTCGGCTAATATGGAACAGCAGGTTGCTGCCACGGCTGCATCAAAGGTCGAGGCTTTGGCGGTCACGTTGGCTCCGTCGACTCCAAAGTATGCGACAGTCTCTGGGTACGCAGCTACGATGAAGTTCTTGAAGAGCTACCGGTACAATCCAGACGAGCCGCTGTTCCTCTTTTTCACATGCAGCGACGAGCACTTTCAAGCAAGTGACTGGTCAAAAGAGTGTGTCCAGGGAAAGCAGCGCGTGTACGACGTGTTTTCACAGTCACCAGGAAGCAATCGGCTCGTGACGGTTTTTGCAGGTTCGGAAAAGTACTGGAAACGCCACAATGACTTTAACGATGACTTGGATTTGCGGGTGAAGGGCGTGCCTTGCATAATGAAGTGGGAAGGACGCGACAGAAGGACGGGAGGGATGCTCGTGCAAAAGTCGTTGTACGACAAGCCGTTTCTCCGGTATTTGTTCAAGAAAACAGGCCAGCCTGAGGCATTCTTTGCTTCCACTGACGTCAAGAACAAGCAAATCGTCACGGTGAAAGGCTATGATGGCTACCAGGATGCCATGTCCAGGTATGTGCAGGAGGACGACCCGGTTCCTACATTTCTGATGATGGTCTCAGGCCGAATCCAGAGCAACAAAAGACCATGGTGTCCGTACTGCCGGTACTCCGAGTT
This sequence comes from Peronospora matthiolae, assembly GCA_921007115.2. Classification (NCBI taxonomy): domain Eukaryota; phylum Oomycota; class Peronosporomycetes; order Peronosporales; family Peronosporaceae; genus Peronospora; species Peronospora matthiolae. The sequence continues at coordinate 91,726 of CAKLBY020000109.1, read as the reverse complement.
ACCCCTTGAGTTCGCCTTTTACTCGTATGCTCCAAAGAATGCGCGCATGTTTCGTGTGGAAGTCACTGACTCGTATGCGGAGTGGAGAAAGCGCAACAAATTCAGCCGTGACAAAAACCTGAAACTTCGGAGCGTGCCGCTGATGTTTTACGTCGAGCCAGTTCCTGCTTCTAGCGCAAACGGCACCGGATCATTCAAGGCCATATCGCACAAAGTTCGATACGATAGACTAGCTTCGTTACGCGAGCTTTTCAGTAGTTTTGCGTAGCTTTGGGCAGGCCAGCTTTGTACAAATGCAGCAGAATGGCCCTTAGATGACGCTGTTGTTCGTCTTGTGCTCCAAATATGAACGAGCCTGGCCAGCTTTTTACATAATGTTCGTCTCGTGTCAAGCCCTCCTTTTTTGGCTTGTCGAGCTGTAACCCAAGTGATGCACATATCTTCTTGTCGCCGCCGCTACGAAACACAATGCCTTCTTCAAACTCTGGCATGTCGTCAACAGTTTCACACTTATCAAGGATGTCAGGTGTCGCGTACAGCTCACCCCCAAACTCTTCCGTCATTGCGAGGCCACACTGGTTGTGCACGATGTTTCGCTGGCATTGTGTAAGTATGCTGGCGAAACTGTGGATTGTAAGTAGACAGGTGACGGCCACAAACTCTTGCAAGCGCCTTTTTTCTCCAGGATAAACTGTTCTTCAAAAACTCCACCAAAAGAGCTGCAAAACAAAGGCAGGCTTCAGACATGCCGCCAGGGAAAACTGTTTTCCACGATTGTAGCGAGGACGTTCTCGCATGTTGCACATCGTGGCTCAAAGCGTAAATCGTTCCGACTCATGTGGTTGATCAGCAACTGTCGAGGTGCACGCAGCAGCTCTGACAAACGACGCACCACACGCCAGAGCTGCTTACTCAGATGTGTTTCGATCTCGTAGAAATCAATGCCGTCTGCTAATCGATCAAAAAGCTGCTTTACCGCGTGAGCAAATTGCAAATTTCACTGCTCGGCTTCTTTACCGATAGTTGCAGCCCCTTGTTTCGCATGCTTGACGTCTTGTGCAACTGCGAAGTTGCAGCAAAGTGGCGCTGACATGAGGCTCGAGTCTGTGTGCTGGTAAACGAAGGTCTGGATGCTGTCGATAGGACAGCACCGAAAGTATTGTGTCGTAATTCGGAATCCAATGACCAACGCTTCGATCATATGAAAACCGACCAACTGCGCGTCAACAGGCTGCCCTTCCAAAGCACTTTAAGCAGCTCTCTGCTCGTCGGGATACTGAAGAAGCTCCCGCTTTGCAGTTCCTTTGAAGTTGATAGCCTGAGCTGATCAGTAGAAAAGGAGAAGAGAGATTGCCACATCACACCTCCAGCGAGGTGCACACAGCTGCAGTCGAGCAGTCGGGGAATTCGACGTGTGCGCTGTATCGCTAATAAAGAGATCGATGGCGCGGTGATGATGCACGCCACATTGCAACAGCGGATTCTGCATTCGAACGCGAACCGTGACATTAGCGGAATCGCGAGGAATTTGCTTCAATGTCTTGACCTGCGAGCAGGACAACACGTTTAATGAGACTGGTACAATGTGCAGAACGAAATGGGGAATGGATACTAAAAGTTCAAAGTTGGAAAGCTCGCTGCGTCGGCTGTCGTCTACTTTTCACACCTTTCCAATAGCTTGTCCAGATTATTCGCCTCTGACACCGCTTTTGTATGTATTTCGAAAGGTTTCCATGCTGCGCACCATCCGTCCGTCCTCCTTGATCTCCTCTCAAATACCGAATCGAGTACCGGTTCGACACACAACCCAAACGTCAGCTTGGTGGTGCCGCGACGTACCCAGTCCAGGATAATATCCGCACTCCCACCAAAACATCTATCCATTTTCCTTCTTTTAAAGCAGTGCTTTTCAACCAAATGTAGCCATCCGTCAATCGACCGCAATCTGACTAGCAAGAACCGACCACGGTCTCCGCTGGCCCGTGCCACAAGACGCGGACGATGTTGCGGCAGGTTCGACGCGCCCCCCATCACCTCCTGCCCACGCCTCCGCAGTACCAACCCGCGCTTGTACCCCAATCGTCCCATTCGTTTTCCTCGCAGTCTCTTCCGTCTTCAGACTGGCGCCAAGTCGTGGCGGAATTCCAGCGCAAAGCCAATGACGAGAGTGCGTCTTTATGCGCCACTGACGTTGAGCGCGTCGTCCACGTGTGCACAGCAAACGATCGGACGCGAGAAGCTCTGAGTGCGGTCCACGAAGCCCAAAAGCGCGGTGTCGTGGCTCCGTTCCAGTCGCACATGCGCATTTGCTGTTCCTGGGCTCGCAAAGGTCAAGCGGAGCGGTCGTTGGCTATGATGCCGGAGCTACGTGATCGGTTTGGTCAAGAGTGTTTATCGTTGGCAACACCGACATCGACTCGTGCCAGTGTCTATGACCCACTGCTCTCTGTGTTCAAGTTGCAGGGAGATTGGCGCAGTACGCACGAAGCTATTGCTCAGATGCACAAGCTTGGGATCCCACCGACCATACGTGCTTTTCGAGTGCTTATGTTGACCTTGGCAAAAGCTGGACAGACAGATACGTTGTTGACGACGGTGACGTTTGTTGAGAGGAAGTTCCCGAGCCTTTGGACGGATGTCGTCACGCTCACGGCCATGTGTCAATCACTTGTGCGCGTTGACGAACATCAGCGCGTTCTGGACATTTACAGTAAACTTGACGACGGTTGGATCCGTGAACAGGCTAGCACGATGCTGTTCAACCAGTTTTTGCTTGCTGCTGTTCGCAATGAAGCCACCAAGTCACGGAGAAAGAACAAGGGAGACAGACAGATGATATGGACGAATGTACCTGTCGCAACGAAGATTTTTGACTGTATGCAAGAAGCTCAGGTTGCCACTCCCGACGACTTTACGTTTGCGACATGTATGAAGCGATTGGAGAATCGTGGCGATTGGAATGGTGTGCTGGATTTGTTCGACACGATGGTGGTAAGCCAAACGCGCGACCAGAGCACTTTGAAGGCGCCTTTGATCAATGCTCTTTCTTGCGCTGCTGCGGTCCGAGCACTTCATATGATGCATGAAGTCCCTGTGTCTGACCAAGTACAAAATGCAGAACTGCATGATGCGACACGAATGAAAAGGTCTTCAAGAAGTTTACAGCGCAAAATGAAGCAAGACTTGACTGTCGTGCTGGAGCAAATTCGCACCGTGGATCTTCGAAAAATCGACCATGCTTCATCGTTGATTGATACTTTGGATGAATTCAGGCTGTTTACTGCAGCACGTGACACATTTAGGCGTGTGCTTGATGAAGGAGTTATTCAGAAAACTCCATGGAGACTAAAAGACGGGTTTGAGATCGATTTGCACACGTTCTCTCGCGGTGTAGCAAAGTGTGCCGTCGTGTCTGCATTTGACGAGATTACGCGTTTGCAGCAGAGTATTGGCGTCGCTCCACTCGGGCGCACCGTACCACTACAGGATCTCCGCATTATCGTTGGCCTCGGAAAGCGCAGTCAGACGTTTATGAAGCCTGTTCTTAGGCAAGCGGTCACAGACCTGCTGACGAAATCCAGTCGGCCACCACTTTGGCCGTCGATGCACCCGACCAATCCTGGTGTTTTGCTCGTACGCCATAATGCTTTGCGCAAATGGCTTGTGAAAGGTGGCGCTATCCGATATTTTTAGCGGAACAAGAGCTACGAAATGGGGATCCGACGTTATTGTGTTGACGACAAACTTATCGAGTGTATCCCATTCTACCGGGTACTTCTGTCGTAGCTGTCGCGACAGGTGCTTGCGGCTTCCGTGACAGATAGTAGGTATAAACCAGAGTACTGTATTGACGTTGTCGATACGTCTGCAGCTGTCTAAGGCCATCGTGATATATACAAAACCGCCATGCATCAACTGCGCCGGACGGCTGGAGGTAATTATACAAACGGCAGTGGCGTCCTTTGTTGATAAGAAGAGTGAGGCTGGGCAGCAGTGAGGTTCTTGTAAGCGTCCGTGCTAGCATTTGAAAGAGCGATGTCCGAGTGAACGCTCGGTATTCGTAGCGTGCCTTTCTATAGCTTCTCGTGGGTTCCAGTGTCGAAGACCATCCAGGTGTAATCCGAGTCACAACAATCTCCTCAAAGGCTGTAGCTTTATGATCGCGAGGGTTGGTGTCAGACAGTGGCTGAAAGTCGGCAACACGGGAACGCTTGTTTCTTAGACTTGATCAGAATATCCTCAAGACATCGCCATGACTGAAAGCAAGCAGAGAGCAATACAATGACGCCGTGGTCGAAGACTCGTTGGTAATCAGGCAAAGGCGCCACATTGTTGCATAAGGAATGCTTTGTCTCCTACTCATTGAGCACAAGCTTTCGAAGTAGATATATCGTGTCACTTGCCAGGCGTTCCCGATAACTTGCGCCATGTTATCCTTAGTGTCGGTGACAAACCCGGCCCGTGGCTTGCAGAGGGGCTCGAGTCTAATGTAGTGAAATGGAGAATGAATATATTGAGGAGGAGTGTTAAACTTGGTAGGCTAGTCTGGTGTCATCATATCCAGTCTGGCGCAATCTTCTTTCGTCTGGCGCAATCTTCTTTCGTCTGGCGCAATCCAAGGATGGTCTCGCAGGTCATATCGATAGACAACCCATGTCATACTCCCCCCATGATCTGTGAGATTTAGCACGGAAAAATGCGGCGGATGCTCACACGTTCTGCCATTGCTCCCTTGTCGATGGTCACAGTGCCGTTGCTGTGAACTTGGCGGATAACAAAAGGTCCGGTTGCCACTGCGTGCAATTTTGCACGGAACTTCTTGGGGACGCGTAACATCACGTGGTCTCCCGTATTGTAGAAATGCTCGAGGCGTTTGCTATTCTCGCGGTCATTGTCGGCGAGAATTGCATCAAAACGACGCTTCGATAGATAGCTCCAGTTGGCGTTATAAAGCTGACGAGTGATCATATCTTGACCGAAGAGTAGTTGACCTGGGGAAGCATTAAGAATGCTGTGGTAGCTTGCTCGCACGGCGAATGCAGCGTAGTGAATGGTTTTCTTCCAGTCAGTGCCATCGTGGCACCTGATGACATTTAAAATCTCGAGGTGAACGCGTTCACAAATAGCGTTAGCTTGAGGGTTCTTGCTTGTTATAGGCTTGGCTTGTATCCCGTAGCTGCGGAGCAATTCTTGAAACTCATCACCAGTGAATTCCGTTCCTAGGTCGTGTATAACCGTTACAGGACGCGGGTAGCGGCACAGCCATTCACGATCGAAGCTTTCGGCTGTGGTCAGCGAAGTTTTGTCGTGCTGAATACCCACTTCCAGCCAACGCGTCGCATGGTCAATCATGGTAATACCGTAGTGTCCGTCTTCGTAGGGACCAATGAGATCGACATGAACGGTGTCAAAGGGGTTCACCGTCTTGAGTGTTCGTGGTGGTAGTAATCCATAGTCCTGCTTGCCTCCGTGGACCTTTGCCTTCTTGCAAATTAGACAATCTTTCGCATTCTTGATGATCGCGGCTTCCATTCCGGGCCAGTAGAGAACCTGCCTCATTGTCTTGTACTGTCGTTCACCGCCAGGGTGACTGAGCGTTAAATGATACCAACGAATGAGATCTTCTCGCAAGCTATCGGGCACGATGACGCGCTTTTGGTACGCGACCAGCGTGCAGCCGAGTAGAGGTAGAAGCTGATAGTCAGGATTGTTGTTGCCGTTGAGGCAAGCTGTCTTGATTTTTTGAATCATCAAGTCCTTATCTTGATGTTCGCGAAGAACCGGACCATGCATGACACAATCTGGTTCATCAGCGGTAGCGCATATCTCGTCCGCGAGCTGCAAATGAGTCTTCGTGTTCATCGCATCGAATCTCATCCGGGAAAACGCATCAGCACCAACATTCTTGGTTCCCTTGATGTAATGCATCGATAGCCTGTACTCAGCCAACAGGAGCTTCCAGCGCTTAACGCGCAGGCTGGTTTCGGTCGGATAAATTAGGTTCTTATGGTCGGTGTGAACAACCACAGGGAACCCGAGCAGCATGGTGCGGTATTCGCGCAGCATTTCAACGATAGAGAGGAGCTCAAGCTCCATCGTTGTGTAATTCACTTGATGCTTGTTGAGACTTCGGGAATAGCAGGCGAGAATCTGGTTCTTCTGCATAATGATGCCACCGATTTGCTTTCCGCTGGCATCGGCGTAGACGTGAAATGGTTGCTCAAAGTCAGGAAACGCGAGCAGTACGGCTTGGGCAAACGCTTTCTGGATAGCGTGAAATGCTTCCGTGTCGCTAGACAACCAGTCGAACGGGACTTTGGAGCTGGTGAATCGGTTGAGAGGTTGGCACAATGCCGTCTTGTTGGGTACCATATCTCTATAGTAATTAATCATTCCGAGGAAGCGGCGTAGTTCCTTCCTGGTTTTGGGGACGGAAATTTGTTGGATGGCTTGAATCTTCTTTTGTTGGGGCTGGATCCCTTGAGATGTCAGCGTAAAGCCGAGATAGTCGACGGACTGTCTGAGGATGTGGCACTTCTTTCCGTTGAGAGTTACCCCATACTTGGTTAGTCGCTTGAACACAATGTGTAGGTGCTCTAGGTGCGTCTCTTCACTATCGGAGTAGACGAGTATATCATCCAAATAGACTACGACAAAAGCCAGATCGCCAAAAATCTTCTCCATGCAGGCTTGGTATTCGTCCGGTGCTGTAGAAATGCCCATTGGGAGTCGTTTGTATTGATACTTCCCGAACGGAAGACAGAAAGCTGTGTGACCACGGCTTGAGGCAGCAAGGCGACGCGCGTAATACCCCATATTAGCATCGAATGTTGACAGATACTTGGCTCCTGCGAGACGCAACAGGATCTCGCGTATACGTGGGACGTAATAAGGGCTGCGTTTCAGATATCGGTTGAGTCCGCGAAAATCTATCAGTAGACGAAGTGATCCGTTGGGCTTCTTGAGAAAAAAAGCAGGCGATGCCATTTCTGAATCAAAAATCTGCTCCAGCACGTCGATGCTGACCAAATGCTGGATGAGCTCTCGAGCCTTGTTTTCGAGGCTTCTTGGGACTGGATAAGGTTTTGCGTGTACAGGCTTGTACTCCGGCACTATTGGTAGAGCGTAGTCTTCGAATCTCATCCTCCCCAAGTGACCGTCATAGAGATGCTCGTTATCGCGAAGAAGCTGGAGATATTTGCCGACGAGTGGCTTGGATAGCCTGTCTGGCATGAGGTCTTCTGGTCGCACTGCAGTGTTATCGACTTCTTTGCTCTCTTCGGGGAATTCATAATCACTTGCGTTGGGAGACGATGACCCGCCGGTGTTTAAATGTGTATCGTGACCATCCCACTGAACCAGTTTGTCTTTAAAATTGAGCACGATTCCTAGTTCATTCAGGATATCACGACCGATCACCATGGCATCCTGGCTCTGATCCAGAATTTCGAACTTGTGCGTGATTATGGTCGAAGGCTGGAGAGACGGAAAGCGGAACTGTACAATCGTACTACCAGCACTAGCGACTTCTCCGTTGACCGTCTGAAACTTTGTCGCCGACTCGACTTGTCTATGCCCAAGCTGAGCATTGGCTCGCATAGTTTCTTGGTTGATTATGCTCCGCGAAGCACCACTGTCTAGCAGGGCATTGAAGGTGCCACTCGCGTCTTTGAATTGTACCGGGATCCGGAGTGGGGCGAGCTTGGCGCTCGGTTGCTTCTTCTTGACAAGGCCGACAAGCTTAAGCTCGCTGTCGCTGTCACTGTCGCTTGCCTCTTCCTCTTCGAATCTTGGGTAATTACTCTTTTTGTGAGCAGTTCGTTTCGTCTCGGCAGGCTTGTGCTCTTCGCGTTGCTTCTTGAGGGCAAAGCATTCGCTGGAATCGTGCGAGCTTGATTTGTGGAATGAACACCACTTGCCGTGTTCTTGGTGACGGTCATGCTTCTTCTTGCCGCCTTGTACACCAGGTCGGTCTCGATGATCTTGACGCGTGTCGCGATGCTCGCGAGGGTTGCGCCGATCTCTGCGCTGGTCAGCGGTAGGGCGTTGTTGGTCGCGTCGACCTTGACCCTTTTCACCACCCTGGGTAGCTGGACCATTTAGGCGATCCCGGCCAGTCTGCCTCTCGCGCCTTTCGAGGCGCTCGAAATACATCGCCAGTTCGTTCACCGTCTCATACGAAATTCCGCAGCACGCGAGCTTGTCCTGCCAGTGCGGCGGCATGGCGCGGCGAAAATATCGACATTGTTGAAGCTCTGAGATGGTTTGCGAATCCTGGGGCAACTCGGCGTACATCTGTGCAAGCTGTCTTAGCCGTGCCGCGCAGCGTTGTACCGTCTCTTCTCTGCGCTTGGTGAGTGTCCATAGTTCTTCATCCAGGTCTTCACAGTAATCCGCTGGGACCAGAAGAAGTCCAACCTCCCGGTAAAAGTCTTCAAATGTCAGGCCTTTGCTGGAAGCATCGCTGGCAATGCGCTCTACTTCGCGCAACAGATCACCGTCAATCAGCGTAAGAAGTTGAACGGATAGTTGGTCAGCTCTCCAGCCTTTTCGTTTCGCGAGGCTTCGAAACTGCATGCTCCATGTGAGCCAGTCCTTCGATGAACCACCGCGAAAGCGCTTTATCTTCATTGTGGCGACGTCAGCTGGTGAAGTCGCACTTTCTTGGCACGTCACGATGGTGTAAGTGACGTATTCATCCTCATTCCGTCCCATGATGATGGCGACGGGATTCTCGTACGGGATGAGATGTGACTAAGTTAGCCAAATTTGATATATCAAAATGACAAACCCGGCCCGTGGCTTGCAGAGGGGCTCGAGTCTAATGTAGTGAAATGGAGAATGAATATATTGAGGAGGAGTGTTAAACTTGGTAGGCTAGTCTGGTGTCATCATATCCAGTCTGGCGCAATCTTCTTTCGTCTGGCGCAATCTTCTTTCGTCTGGCGCAATCCAAGGATGGTCTCGCAGGTCATATCGATAGACAACCCATGTCATACAGCAAGGCGACGCGCGTAATACCCCATATTAGCATCGAATGTTGACAGATACTTGGCTCCTGCGAGACGCAACAGGATCTCGCGTATACGTGGGACGTAATAAGGGCTGCGTTTCAGATATCGGTTGAGTCCGCGAAAATCTATCAGTAGACGAAGTGATCCGTTGGGCTTCTTGAGAAAAAAAGCAGGCGATGCCATTTCTGAATCAAAAATCTGCTCCAGCACGTCGATGCTGACCAAATGCTGGATGAGCTCTCGAGCCTTGTTTTCGAGGCTTCTTGGGACTGGATAAGGTTTTGCGTGTACAGGCTTGTACTCCGGCACTATTGGTAGAGCGTAGTCTTCGAATCTCATCCTCCCCAAGTGACCGTCATAGAGATGCTCGTTATCGCGAAGAAGCTGGAGATATTTGCCGACGAGTGGCTTGGATAGCCTGTCTGGCATGAGGTCTTCTGGTCGCACTGCAGTGTTATCGACTTCTTTGCTCTCTTCGGGGAATTCATAATCACTTGCGTTGGGAGACGATGACCCGCCGGTGTTTAAATGTGTATCGTGACCATCCCACTGAACCAGTTTGTCTTTAAAATTGAGCACGATTCCTAGTTCATTCAGGATATCACGACCGATCACCATGGCATCCTGGCTCTGATCCAGAATTTCGAACTTGTGCGTGATTATGGTCGAAGGCTGGAGAGACGGAAAGCGGAACTGTACAATCGTACTACCAGCACTAGCGACTTCTCCGTTGACCGTCTGAAACTTTGTCGCCGACTCGACTTGTCTATGCCCAAGCTGAGCATTGGCTCGCATAGTTTCTTGGTTGATTATGCTCCGCGAAGCACCACTGTCTAGCAGGGCATTGAAGGTGCCACTCGCGTCTTTGAATTGTACCGGGATCCGGAGTGGGGCGAGCTTGGCGCTCGGTTGCTTCTTCTTGACAAGGCCGACAAGCTTAAGCTCGCTGTCGCTGTCACTGTCGCTTGCCTCTTCCTCTTCGAATCTTGGGTAATTACTCTTTTTGTGAGCAGTTCGTTTCGTCTCGGCAGGCTTGTGCTCTTCGCGTTGCTTCTTGAGGGCAAAGCATTCGCTGGAATCGTGCGAGCTTGATTTGTGGAATGAACACCACTTGCCGTGTTCTTGGTGACGGTCATGCTTCTTCTTGCCGCCTTGTACACCAGGTCGGTCTCGATGATCTTGACGCGTGTCGCGATGCTCGCGAGGGTTGCGCCGATCTCTGCGCTGGTCAGCGGTAGGGCGTTGTTGGTCGCGTCGACCTTGACCCTTTTCACCACCCTGGGTAGCTGGACCATTTAGGCGATCCCGGCCAGTCTGCCTCTCGCGCCTTTCGAGGCGCTCGAAATACATCGCCAGTTCGTTCACCGTCTCATACGAAATTCCGCAGCACGCGAGCTTGTCCTGCCAGTGCGGCGGCATGGCGCGGCGAAAATATCGACATTGTTGAAGCTCTGAGATGGTTTGCGAATCCTGGGGCAACTCGGCGTACATCTGTGCAAGCTGTCTTAGCCGTGCCGCGCAGCGTTGTACCGTCTCTTCTCTGCGCTTGGTGAGTGTCCATAGTTCTTCATCCAGGTCTTCACAGTAATCCGCTGGGACCAGAAGAAGTCCAACCTCCCGGTAAAAGTCTTCAAATGTCAGGCCTTTGCTGGAAGCATCGCTGGCAATGCGCTCTACTTCGCGCAACAGATCACCGTCAATCAGCGTAAGAAGTTGAACGGATAGTTGGTCAGCTCTCCAGCCTTTTCGTTTCGCGAGGCTTCGAAACTGCATGCTCCATGTGAGCCAGTCCTTCGATGAACCACCGCGAAAGCGCTTTATCTTCATTGTGGCGACGTCAGCTGGTGAAGTCGCACTTTCTTGGCACGTCACGATGGTGTAAGTGACGTATTCATCCTCATTCCGTCCCATGATGATGGCGACGGGATTCTCGTACGGGATGAGATGTGACTAAGTTAGCCAAATTTGATATATCAAAATGACAAACCCGGTCCGTGGCTTGCAGAGGGGCTCGAGTCTAATGTAGTGAAATGGAGAATGAATATATTGAGGAGGAGTGTTAAACTTGGTAGGCTAGTCTGGTGTCATCATATCCAGTCTGGCGCAATCTTCTTTCGTCTGGCGCAATCTTCTTTCGTCTGGCGCAATCCAAGGATGGTCTCGCAGGTCATATCGATAGACAACCCATGTCATACAGCAAGGCGACGCGCGTAATACCCCATATTAGCATCGAATGTTGACAGATACTTGGCTCCTGCGAGACGCAACAGGATCTCGCGTATACGTGGGACGTAATAAGGGCTGCGTTTCAGATATCGGTTGAGTCCGCGAAAATCTATCAGTAGACGAAGTGATCCGTTGGGCTTCTTGAGAAAAAAAGCAGGCGATGCCATTTCTGAATCAAAAATCTGCTCCAGCACGTCGATGCTGACCAAATGCTGGATGAGCTCTCGAGCCTTGTTTTCGAGGCTTCTTGGGACTGGATAAGGTTTTGCGTGTACAGGCTTGTACTCCGGCACTATTGGTAGAGCGTAGTCTTCGAATCTCATCCTCCCCAAGTGACCGTCATAGAGATGCTCGTTATCGCGAAGAAGCTGGAGATATTTGCCGACGAGTGGCTTGGATAGCCTGTCTGGCATGAGGTCTTCTGGTCGCACTGCAGTGTTATCGACTTCTTTGCTCTCTTCGGGGAATTCATAATCACTTGCGTTGGGAGACGATGACCCGCCGGTGTTTAAATGTGTATCGTGACCATCCCACTGAACCAGTTTGTCTTTAAAATTGAGCACGATTCCTAGTTCATTCAGGATATCACGACCGATCACCATGGCATCCTGGCTCTGATCCAGAATTTCGAACTTGTGCGTGATTATGGTCGAAGGCTGGAGAGACGGAAAGCGGAACTGTACAATCGTACTACCAGCACTAGCGACTTCTCCGTTGACCGTCTGAAACTTTGTCGCCGACTCGACTTGTCTATGCCCAAGCTGAGCATTGGCTCGCATAGTTTCTTGGTTGATTATGCTCCGCGAAGCACCACTGTCTAGCAGGGCATTGAAGGTGCCACTCGCGTCTTTGAATTGTACCGGGATCCGGAGTGGGGCGAGCTTGGCGCTCGGTTGCTTCTTCTTGACAAGGCCGACAAGCTTAAGCTCGCTGTCGCTGTCACTGTCGCTTGCCTCTTCCTCTTCGAATCTTGGGTAATTACTCTTTTTGTGAGCAGTTCGTTTCGTCTCGGCAGGCTTGTGCTCTTCGCGTTGCTTCTTGAGGGCAAAGCATTCGCTGGAATCGTGCGAGCTTGATTTGTGGAATGAACACCACTTGCCGTGTTCTTGGTGACGGTCATGCTTCTTCTTGCCGCCTTGTACACCAGGTCGGTCTCGATGATCTTGACGCGTGTCGCGATGCTCGCGAGGGTTGCGCCGATCTCTGCGCTGGTCAGCGGTAGGGCGTTGTTGGTCGCGTCGACCTTGACCCTTTCACCACCCTGGGTAGCTGGACCATTTAGGCGATCCCGGCCAGTCTGCCTCTCGCGCCTTTCGAGGCGCTCGAAATACATCGCCAGTTCGTTCACCGTCTCATACGAAATTCCGCAGCACGCGAGCTTGTCCTGCCAGTGCGGCGGCATGGCGCGGCGAAAATATCGACATTGTTGAAGCTCTGAGATGGTTTGCGAATCCTGGGGCAACTCGGCGTACATCTGTGCAAGCTGTCTTAGCCGTGCCGCGCAGCGTTGTACCGTCTCTTCTCTGCGCTTGGTGAGTGTCCATAGTTCTTCATCCAGGTCTTCACAGTAATCCGCTGGGACCAGAAGAAGTCCAACCTCCCGGTAAAAGTCTTCAAATGTCAGGCCTTTGCTGGAAGCATCGCTGGCAATGCGCTCTACTTCGCGCAACAGATCACCGTCAATCAGCGTAAGAAGTTGAACGGATAGTTGGTCAGCTCTCCAGCCTTTTCGTTTCGCGAGGCTTCGAAACTGCATGCTCCATGTGAGCCAGTCCTTCGATGAACCACCGCGAAAGCGCTTTATCTTCATTGTGGCGACGTCAGCTGGTGAAGTCGCACTTTCTTGGCACGTCACGATGGTGTAAGTGACGTATTCATCCTCATTCCGTCCCATGATGATGGCGACGGGATTCTCGTACGGGATGAGATGTGACTAAGTTAGCCAAATTTGATATATCAAAATGACAAACCCGGCCCGTGGCTTGCAGAGGGGCTCGAGTCTAATGTAGTGAAATGGAGAATGAATATATTGAGGAGGAGTGTTAAACTTGGTAGGCTAGTCTGGTGTCATCATATCCAGTCTGGCGCAATCTTCTTTCGTCTGGCGCAATCCAAGGATGGTCTCGCAGGTCATATCGATAGACAACCCATGTCATATTTTTTTTTTTTTTTTTTTTTTTTTTATGTCCGAGTGAACGCTCGGTATTCGTAGCGTGCCTTTCTATAGCTTCTCGTGGGTTCCAGTGTCGAAGACCATCCAGGTGTAATCCGAGTCACAACAATCTCCTCAAAGGCTGTAGCTTTATGATCGCGAGGGTTGGTGTCAGACAGTGGCTGAAAGTCGGCAACACGGGAACGCTTGTTTCTTAGACTTGATCAGAATATCCTCAAGACATCGCCATGACTGAAAGCAAGCAGAGAGCAATACAATGACGCCGTGGTCGAAGACTCGTTGGTAATCAGGCAAAGGCGCCACATTGTTGCATAAGGAATGCTTTGTCTCCTACTCATTGAGCACAAGCTTTCGAAGTAGATATATCGTGTCACTTGCCAGGCGTTCCCGATAACTTGCGCCATGTTATCCTTAGTGTCGGTCCCTTTCGCTCCATAGGTTTGCGCTCTGTTGCATATCCCACGCACCAGCACCGTCACCATTTCATACGCGACACCGTTGTTCCTTGTCCACCCCGTCCCCCACCAATAATGGCTGTACAACTCCACAAAGCTCATTCTGTCACCCTTTCAAATACTTTTTTGTCGCCGTTGTACTTGCACGTGTCCTGCGGGTCCGACATCTTCCGCATTTTATCCGTGATTGTAAAGAAGAACGCCTTGTGCACGATTTTATTGATGTCCAAGATCGAAGATACATTGGCAACAGCGAAAGCCAATTGATCGGAGGCCTCAACAAACGTCATGGCGTCCAATTTCTCGTAGCTCAGACCGGTCATTTCGTGGAACTTGCGAATACGAAAGTCACGTGGCATCTTGCCGACATAAACCCCTTCTGGAGCCATCACCGTGTCAGTGTCCACAACGTTCGCGTTGACCTCTGAGTCTGAAGTCATGCTCCGGCGATTCCAGTTCGCTGAACCGATGGAAAGGTACACGTCATCGATGATCACAAGTTTCGAGTGAATCGCAATGTTTCGCTTTGCCTTCGTAGTGTAAATCGTGAACTTGTTCGGATATTTTGAGCGGATGGGTTCGACGCTCTTGTACAGGTACTTGGAGTACCCCGCGTAGTCCATAAAACTAGCTTGTGGACTTGTGATCACGACCAGACGCTGAATGGTTGGCATCACCTGCATGATAGCATCAAGAAGCTCCGGTACCAAAATGAAGTACTGGTCTTCTACGTAGATAAAGTTCTTGGCATTCTTGATGGCTTTGATACGGGCCCAAAACAATGATGTCTCACCCCTTGGAGCAAATTCGTAATGTTCGTAGAAACAGCTATAGGTTCGTGTGATCTGAACGCTTTTGCTGCCCAGAGAGCCCGTGGTATTGCTACTAACGTAGTCGAGCGGAAAGATATGCTCGTACTTGGGGTTTCTGAAATCTCGAAGACGGTCGTCAATATGGTCACATGGTAGATAGTCCGAATTCCACCGGGCCACAAAGTTGTTCGCCACGTCCTTGGCGGCAGGGCCATGGATTCGAAGGTGTCCGTCTACCCATCCCTCACTGAGATGGTTTAGTTTCGCAGCTTCGCGAATCTCAGAGTTGTTGTGGGAGATTGTGTCCCATCGGTCGTTGGTGAATTCCACTCCACCCACATAAGCTACTGGCTGTTCGTCCGGGTCCGTGGAGCTGTTCACTGCAATGACCATGTTCTTCTGGTGATGGGACATGAAAGGTCTGGGATAGCGATCGTCAAAGATGAGCACTGCTTTCGCACCGTTGATCGGAGACGGTGGAATGCTGTTAATCGCGTCGCGCGCCTTGAGGTTGTACGAAGTGTATCGAGAGGCGATGGTGGCCCAATTGAGGATATTGACACTCCCACCTCGCTTGACCACTCCGGCAAACACTTCTTTGATACCTGTTGTATTGCCCTTTGGGTCAACGTCAGGTTTAAGTGGCACAAGAGCCAGAGACCATGCAGCCAGCAGCACTCGATCGCCCACTGTCGTCGCACTGAGCTCGTCGAACACTGCATTGTAGACTTCGTTGGTCACTGTGTAGGATGTCACCTTGTTGCCCGTTGTGTACACCGACATATCGTCTCGTGGGATACCGCCACGGGAACCCGTGAGCTCTTCTTTCGTGAGGAACCAGTCCTTGGCGTCCAGCAGAGGCTGCCGGGGCTCGATGTCTTTTCCATCGGATAAGTCAGCAGCACCACTCGTTGTATTGGAGTCGTCCTTGGAAGACGAGGCTGGCGGGGAGAAGAAGGCAGACGCAGGGATCGATGCCAGTGCGAACGCGAGCGATAAATCGGTGAGGCGCATGACTCGGTTTAAGAAATGAGACCGAAGATGTACACGGGTGGACGCTGGTCATTTGTCTTGTATCAAAATCATGGAGATGCGGACATGCTACATAACCAGAGTCGTGGAAGGAGTTCATCCCATCTATGCACTGCCATCTGATCTACTTGCTGTTCATCGAGGATCAAATCACTGCATCGATGACTGACTTTCGGTCTTAGTCTGGCGAGCGATACCCGTACTGGAGAAACAAATGGGGTCATTGGACCACGCGCTTTGTCTGAGAGAATGGTACGACACGGACATGCGGCGTACCAACAACCTCTTCGTCTGAATGTTTTGTTGAGGCAGATTCACTTCGCTATGGGTGGCAGTGTGTTCAGCCAGACCAGATTAGACGGTGAAACCCCTATCGCGAGATATGGGAAGGCGCTCTTGCATTGATACAACTTCGTCCGGACGTGCAACGTTTTGGACGACACCTCTACTGGCTTGCTTTCATATCACGTACAGGAATGGTCAGCATTTGTAGATTGCGAAGACTACGCATCGCTTCAACGTCAACATGTGTTCGATACGATTTGCTTGATCCAAACACGCTGTTTGATGACACGACGAAGGGGACCAAATCGAAACAATACCGTTTGTATCTGCCATTAGGCACCTAACACCGAGTGCCCATCACATTTTGAGAAGACTCGACGGTCAAGACTTTAACGATGTAGCCAGTTCATGATATTGACACCAAACGGTGTCAATAGGGAGATTGTCTCGCGTGACAATTCACTGCCAATATTATCCGAGATGGATAATATTGTAGGGATATTATCCCCTTTGTAGAATAGTATTGATGCGCTGCTCAAAGATTGGTTGATAAAGACGTATCAACCAAGGTTACCACCAATCGCTGCTAGACGCTCGCAGTGAGTGGTGAGCAGGTTGTCGTCATACGACAATGTAGATTACTATAGTTAGATAAAGACTGAAGTTATGTTGATAGCTTAGCTATAGTAAACACAGTTCTATGTTCACCCTTTACTCAAACTAGCCGTTTAAGTAGATTAGCTTCCTCTGAACGTACCAGTGTACGTGAAGTTTCGTGGGAACATAAACAAAGGGTGCCCCGTACACATGCACCGACTATCCCTCATTCTGAGTCACTCAGATGGGAGCGGCCTTCACGTGTGACGCGAAAGCTGTCGTCTCCAAGGTCAACATGTTCAAGTTGGATGGTCACCAAGTAGTCGTTGGACGGACTACAAAGTACTATCAGGCGTAACGGGGCACCCTTTGTTTATGTTCCCACAAAACTTCACGTACACTAGTGCGTGCAGAGGAAGCTAGTCTACCCTAACAGCTAGTTTGAGTAAAGGTAAAAAGAGAAATGTGTTTACTATAGCTAAGCTATCAACATAACTTCAGTCTTTATCTAACTATAGTAATCTACATTGTCGTATGACGACAACCTGCTCACCACTCACTGCGAGCGTCTAGCAGCGATTGGTGGTAACCTTGGTTGATACGTCTTTATCAACCAATCTTTGAGCAGCGCATCAATACTATCCTACAAAGGGGATAATATCGCTTCAATATTATCCATCTCGGATTATATTGGCAGTGAATTGTCACGCGAGACAATCTCCCTATTGACATCGTTTGGTGTCAATATCATGTAACGGGCTACCCCCCCTTTTAACTATCAACCACCCATTGATTGCATTTAATTGATTGGGACAGGGTGACCACTGTTAGATCACTCCGGGAAGGGGGGGGGCACTAGTTGGTAAAATTACAACTCATTTGCCAATTCATCGCATGGTGTCAAAGTCCATGCGGTGCGCTGTCGAAGCAGCCGGAAAGGCAGTCGCACGCATACGTGCAGCCAAAGAGGGTCCTTCTCTTGCTTTAGCAGCAGGTGATCCTTCATCTGCTGTTGCGATCCAGCAACAGGCGGTGTCTGTTGTGAACAGTCCACGTGGTGAGTCACCACGTGCGACAAATACATCTTCTGCGTCTGCAGCGGGTACTGCGGCTCGCAATGTAGATGGGCCTGAAATAGAGCTCATGTATTCTGGCGAGTCGGATGGTGCATCCGACTCGAAGATGACACCTCAAGCCTCCGGATCATCCGGTGCGGACACTGCAAAAGCCAGGTTGGCTGGCTCTGATGAACGTGGCAGCATCATGTCCGAGATCTTCGGACCGAGCGATTCCTCTGACGAATCCTCACCTCACGCAAGTCCATCCGATGATAGGACGCGTGGTGATGGTGGTGATGTCCCTATGTATCACCGCGAGAAAGGCAACTCGAGAGATCGAGCTGCCGCTGGTGTCAGTGCTCATGCTGAAACCACTCAAGAGGCCAGGGACCGAAACGTCCTGCGCCACGCTCCTCAAGTGGAGTCTCCTTGGATGCCGTCATTCAAAGAGTTAGATCGAGTGGCCGGCATGACTACCGATCGGGATCGAATCCCGTTTCTCGGCTGTAGGAGGAATTGTCCACCTAGTTCCAGCACGGAAACTATCTGTGCTGAGGAAGATTTCTTCATCGATGCATTTTCAATCATCGGTGGTACAACGGCAACCGTGGTCGAGACAGTGACGTAAACCGCTTAGTCCAGATCAATCTGTCACTGACATACGCTTTCGGGCAGCAACTGAGTGCAACATCCGCCATCGTCCACGCTTCTAGAGACCGCAAGGGGCTGAAAGCGGGTCTGCAGAATTAGCGAAAGTCGTCAAGACGGAGCACCTGCGTGAGCCTAGGTAAGGCCTTGGTGCAAGGGTTGAATGCCTTCATCCATCACATCGAGTGCATTGGCCGCGAGGCCTGGCTAGGTAAACTTGATGCAGCTCGCATCAGGTTTGAGAAGCGTAACCCATTCGGTGTACAATACAAGTTGCACCGGATGTCGAGAGAGGCAGGATTGCCCTGTCTCTCGTGGGGTGATTCGTGTCCAAGTTGCATGGGCAACTCGAATCGTGCCCCTAAAGAGGCCCACCTCCCTAATGTTCCCTACTGGAGGGCGCGCATCTCTTCTGAGATAGCAGAAGGGATTGACACTTTGAAATCCCTGTACTCGCGTTTGGGGGGGTCTTTTTCCGACGGCCCCTCTTCGAACGCAGCGGTGGGTCTCGTCATATTGCTAGACGAGACCCGGAACATCAGCGGTCATCTGGGCGCTAGGCTCCCAGCTGTCCCATGTCGGCGGATAGCCACGCCAGCGGACGAGGTAGCTCGTCCGGACGCCATTCACGTCGCGGTGGTTCAGAATATGCTCCACCAGAAAGCGCTGAGCACCGCCAGAATACACCAAAGGATGTGTGGTGGCGGGAGCACCTGATCCGGCTCGAGGGTCAGATCAGCTTGATGTTCAAAACTGAACCGTGTAACAGAACAGTTACACGATGACCTGACTCATGAACGGGCTCGGCGTTATGAGCTCGATGATACTGTAAAGAACAATTACAATTCCTTAGCGCAAGATCGTTCGAATGATAGTGCCGCGTTTGCGTTTGCACAACTTGAGAACGAACGTTCGATTCGTTCTCTTCGTGACGAACTGGCTGCAGTTCGTTGAGACATCGCTCAACTGCGTCAGCAGGTCGCTTCGCTAGTCGACCAGACTGGCTCGTTGAAACGGGACCACTCGGAGATGGTCTCGGCCCTCGACCGTGGAGTTGTTCTTCGCCTCTCGAAACGGTCTCGTACTGATAGTACGGGCGGAGATGTCCAACGCAAAAAGTAGGATGCGTACGCATCCTATGCGGCAGTCCAATCGTGTATGCGTTGTCCATTCAGCGCAACACACGAAATGGACCGATAAACTTGGGCAGTAATTTCCTGCTGCCCACTTTTGTCACTGCGTGTTGTGTTAGATTTACTCTAGACAGTAAAACTAAATCTCCTTCATCAAATGAAAGCACATTTGCTCTTCTATTTTTGTTTGCATTTCTTTTCTGCTTGTCTATTGCATCTGCAATCGAGTCTTGAACAAAGCGGACAACCGCTTCGCGAGCCAGCAGAAATTCCTCTGCTGATTCATCCTTGTTAACAGCAGTGCACTTCGTGTGCACTACTGATAAAACTTTGTCTTCACCAGTAAGGGTGTCATCTTCCTCACTGTAGCAGTTATTGGCGATGCTGAATATACCAGCATCGTCTTCATCATCATCATCGGTGTCGATGTAGTCGACATCGGCATCCATCACGTCGACACCATTGTCGACGGGTGATGAGAAAGAACCAGATAGGTTTTTGTTCGAGCTAGTCCACACCCCCTTAAACTAGAGTCACGCTCTAAGAAGGCGGGTAAACGTGGATGGCGTAGGCCATTCACGAAGAACGGTGCATGCGTTGTCGGCGCATGCACCGAGTTGTTGATGGCGAATTCCGCCATCGGCAAGAAATCACTCCAACTCGTAAACGAGTGGACGTACCTCGAAGTGTCTCTTCGAGGACGCGGTTGACGCGTTCCGTCTGACCATCTGTTTCTGGATGGTCAGAAGTCGACTTCCTAAAATGTGTTCCAAGTGAACGGAACACGGATTGCCAGAACTCCGCTGTGAAGCGGGGGTCCCTATCAGACACGAGTTCACGGATTAACCCGTGAGGTCGGAAGAAAGTATCGACGAAGACACGAGCACAGGCCTGGGCTGTGATTGGCTTCGGTACAGCAACAAGATGTACCATCTTGATGAACCGATCAACAAATACGCGAATACCAGTATTCTTTTGAGCGTCTTTAAGAAACCCAAAGACGAAGTCCATCGATACGGACTGCCAGCACTCTGCCGGAATCGGTAGAGGCTGCAAGAGCGAACGGGATGAAGGACTAGGCTTCACCCGTTGGCAAACTTCTCAAGCGCGAATGTATTTGCGAGCAGACTCATACTGGCAGGCCAGTAGAAGTCACAACTTACCGAGAGGTAAGTCTTTTCTCTACCGCTATGCCCACTTGTTGGGGCATCGTGACACTCATACATGATGCGCAATCGCAAATCATCATGAGCGGGAAATACGACACAGGGTGTGTCGCCGTTGACTGCTGTATAGTACAGCAGTCCATCACGAATCTAATACCGTTGGGTTGAAGAGCGGTATTGAGAAGTCAAGCTTTTCAAAGCTTGACTGCATGGATTAGACACGTAATCAATTAACCGCAGAAGAGACTCATTTCTTGCGTATGTATTCCGCACGTCGTTAAGCAGATTCGACGACGGAACACTCACTGATAGCGTTGCAACGGTGGGTTCACCCCTACTGTTGTGTTGAGCAGTCGGCTCCAAATCGGGCCGACGCGAAAGGCCAACTGCGACGACATTAAGTCATCCTGGTTTGTACTCGACGGAGAAGTTGTACTATGCGAAGAAAGACATCCATCTCGCCGTTCGTTGCAGGAGGTATGGACTGTATACGGCCGTGCGTAATGACACATGGTCGGTATAAACGATGAAGGGTCTATCTCCTTGGCGATGTAACCAAACCTTATCCAGTGTGTATTTCATCGCAAGGAGTTCCTTGTCATGCACTGAGTAATTACGCTCAGCTGCTTGCAGCTCACGCGATTGATAACAGACGACGCGCTCAGCGCCGTCTGAGTCGTACTGAATTAATTCGCAGCCGATTGCAAAATCAATGGCGTCACAGATCACATGAAATGGTCTGTCCTGATCTGCAATCGCCAACACAGGCGATTGTATCAAGCTTTTTTGATACCTTTGAAGGAGTGCTGACACTCAGTACTCTGTGAACACCTCTCGTTTTTCTGTAGCAGACGAGAGAGATGAACGGCCACATCGCGTAGTTGCGCGATTACTTGTGCAAGTACGCCGCTAAGCCAAGGAACTTTCGAAGTCCCTTGACGTCGACTGGCACGGGCCAGTCGCTAATCGCCTGGATCTTTTTTTGGATCAGGGCGTACGCTGTTTTACCCACGATGCAGCCAAGAAGTGGTATTTCGTTCCCTTAGAATATACATTTCTTAAAGTTCGCGAACAACTCTATACTTATGCTCTCGCATAAGTATAATAACCTTCCAGACGTGGTGACGTGGAACCTCCACGTCCGTCTTTCCATACACAGCCCGGCTATGGAAGAAGACATCGTCAAAGTAACTCGTTGCGAAGTCTCGCACCGATCGCGACAGATTCGGAACACATCTATTGAACGTTGCAGGGGGATTACTTAGCCGCTGTGGCATCACTACCCCCGTCCCAGAGCATATCACTGGGGTGCTCACTTCTGTCTACGAAATGTACTTTCCACGCATGAGGATCTGATAATATCCATCCATCATATCCATGGACGAAAAGATGGTACTTTTTGTCATACCATCAATGATGACTTCTTTCTTTGGTATCGACGTCTGAGCCGGTACCGTTGCAGCATTTATTTGTCGAACCCGTGAACCATCCGCCACCCTCCTGTAGCCTTTCGCACACAGAATGTCGTAGAGCTGTATGAGGATGTTGATTCCCTCATATGACCAGCCGTTAAACGATCGGCACAGAATTTGTCGATCGCTGTGACCCGTTCACGAGGCAGTTGCCACTGCTTCATGACACAGTACTTCTAACCGGGTTTCTGTTCGATTTCATACTGAGTGCCTTTGTCTTCAGGCAACTCGCATGGTACGATTTCAGGGAAAACATCCCTGAATTCCACCAAATCCTTATACAAAGGATTTGTCTTCAAAAAAATCCCAAGGTTGAGACGTGTATCACTCAGTCCGGGCCTTCTCATCGAAGACACCCTTGTCCATCGATGAGCTACTGAGAATCCGTTCATTCTCGGTAAACACTTGTGCCGACCGAATATTGGCGATGTACTCGTCCTCTGTGACGAGTACGCAGATCTGCTTGATCTTGTCACTACGCAGATCTTGCAAGAGTATTCTAGATTATAGCGTTGGCAGCTTGATTACCTCCGAAGATGACTTCGGAGTTGTATCCAGATCAAGTGTATAAGCGCCTACACTTGATCCGTCATTCACCAAGACATTCACTGTCTCGGTGATTACCTGGAAAAACACATCCGCAGGTGATTGGGGAAACACACCCTCAACATTACTCTCTCGGAAGTTATCACTCTCAGGAACGCTGGAACTTTCTTCTAATACGTGTGCTGACTGTGGGTGCACTACCACAGTCACATCCTCTTCGATCGACTCTCTTTCAGTCGATCGGGCTTGCTCTACGATCGACTTTCTGTTTGTCGATACCGCTTCAGCGTGTTCTTCATCTTGAACAACACTGATCTCTCTTCTCGGATACACCCTTCTTGGTGTGCATCCGTGTTCCAGTCCACTCTATCTCTTCGAGTGGTGAACTTTCGGCGCAGCTTGTGTCTCTACACAGGTTCCGGAAGCTGGTTCCACAGTGTAATGGCCTTCTACACTGTGATCTTGTGCAGTCGTACTAACGACCGTACCACAAGTGAGGCCATCGTACTAACTCGTAGTAAATCCACACGATTGTGGACGCTCCAAGACGTTCATTAGATGTCCATCTGATGAACAAACGTCAGACATCTTCACAGATCGATGCTGCCAGCTGACCCATGGCTGGTGCTTTCTAAGCCACGGCAGACCGAGGATGACATCGAATTTGTCATCCAAATCCAGTGCGATGAAGTCATCATCGTACTGCCTTCCTTCTAGTGTGTAGTGGATTCCCACTACATGTTTGTTTACTGTCACGGATGCTCCTGTTGCAAGCCACACCGTCATCCTCGTTGGAGAGAACTCTCGCTCAACATAGTTGAGTCTACTATCCTCTAGCGACTGGCGTCGAATAAAACTGTTCGACGCCTCACAGTCAACTAGGGTGCGAAGTGACATTCCACTTGTCACTTTGATCTTCAAAGGGATGAGGGACACCTCATAACTAGGGACAGTAAGTCACAGTGACTGTGTGTTGGGATCAATCTTCGCCAAGAGTCCTGCAAAATTCTCTTGACGTTGCTGGATCAGCAGGGTGCTCCGACACTACTGACCCTGACCGTTTTTTGGCGGTCCGACTTGATGTTGCGATTTAGCGACATGGTCGGACCCTTGCCTTGGACCTTTCCTCGGCCAACGGCGGTCATCAAGTCTTGTCTTTGGACGTGATGCGGTGCTTGGGACTCTACACTCATGAGCTTAGTGTCCAATCTTCTGACAGCGATGGCATCTTGCCGTTCACTTGTGACTCAGAGAGCGAGTTTTCTTGCTCTCGATGTAACAGAGGTCCATTGGTCCGGGACCTCCTGTTTCCTGTCGTCTCGTCGGACGATAGTTTGACGTGTTAGCCTGAGACTGTCTCAGGCTGAAGTCTTCTTGTTCCGCATACGCTGTCGTATTTTCCAGCGTATGGAAGTCCTCTCGGAGCATGTAGATCTTCACCGGCCCATCTACAAGGCCGTAGACGAACACGTTGATGAGCTGGTGCTCATCAACAGGGTTTTCCGTGACGCTACTCGCAAGGTAGCGCAGGTGTTGTGCGTAAGCGTGCACATTACGCTTACCTTGCTTGATCCTTAGGAGTGCAGAGCGTGCTCTGAACTCGGCTCGTGGCGGCTCAAACTTCTCTTTAAGCCGAGACTTCAAGATCGCTAACGACTCAACAAGTTTGGGTCGTGAAGCTTGAGCCCTAAAGCCCAAGTCTTTGCTCGTCCTGTCAATTTTGACAGGGCGAAGGTGACTTGCATCTCGTCACCCTCGATGTGACGGACCCTGATGGCATCGTCTAACTCGACGAACCATCTCAAAAGGGAATCTTCATCGGTTCCCTTGTACCTTGAGATATCAATCTTCAAGGTTTCGGGTCGACGCATGTGCTTCGGCCCGCCCATCGACTGATGATAGCCTTGCTGTTGTAACAAGGCTATCTTCTGTCTTTCACGGCAAGTTCCCCTTGTAGAAACTTGCTGCTAGAAGCATGTTGCAGGTCTCTGTTTAGAGACTTCTGCATTTCACTGATGGCAGGTTCGCCCATGAGCACACTCATGCGGCCGACTATCTCCCATTATGAGTCACTCAGATGGGAGTAGCCTTCACATGTGACGCGAAAGCTGTCGTCTTCTACGTCCAACGTTTTCATGTTGAACGGGCACTAAGTAGTCGTTGTACGGACTACGAATGTGCTACCAGGTGTAACGGGGCACCCTTTGTGTGGGGTGCCACGAAACTTCACGTACACTAGTACGTTCAGAGGAAGCTAATCTACTCAAACAGCTAGTTTGAGTAAAGGGTGAACATAGAACTGTGTTTACTATAGCTAAGCTATCAACATAACTTCAGTCTTTATCTAACTATAGTAATCTACATTGTCGTATGACGACAACCTGCTCACCACTCATTGCGCGCGTCTAGCAGCGATTGGTGGTAACCTTGGTTGATACGTCTTTATCAACCAATCTTTGAGCAGCGCATCAATACTATCCTACAAAGGGGATAATATCCCTTCAATATTATCCATCTCGGATAACATTGGTAGGGTATTATCATGCTAGACAATCTTCCTATTGACACCGTTTGGTGTCAATACCAGGTAACGGGCTACCACGTTACATCGCTTGTGTGCTGAAAGACTAGCTTTGATAGGATATCGGGTGCGGGTGCCGTGACACCTCGTTCAGCTAGACGAGTCATCAACACTCGGCGCTCTGGAGATAGATTTGGACGTTGTTGATCTTCCAGTTGGAAGTGTTCAACCCGTTCAAGGGACAGCATTAAAGCCAGTCAATAGAAGCTCTTTGATCGCCGCACCTCTAAACTTCTATACATAGTATAGATACAGATTAAATTTTAACTATTAAGCTGATTAGCTGTTCACTAAAACGTTTACGGCGTTTGCAGTACGGAATAGCAAAATTCGTAGTTCGAAATAGCCTCGCCCCTTCGGGCTCGCAATCATGGGGCTAGCTCCAGAGCTTGCTCCCTTAACTTGTATATCCGGGTTCATCGGACCACATAAAAGCTTCACGGTTAAGAGATTGCTACACCGGCTGGCCTTCCACTTGCGCCTGCTCAGGGCTGTCTAGCTGTTCGTGCTCATCGTTTTTAGACAGCTTTTACAATGTGATACATTAGCCTGCTAGATATATTGCTGAACAGCGTGAGATACAGTGTATCTACCGCGCTCCCATACAACGTTCCTGCACATTCTTGTGAGAGCCGGTTGTAACTTGTGCGTGGATGAAGCCTTATGCAGCACCATCAGCTTTCGCGGCCAGCAGTATGTTCAGGTCAAAGTAGTGCTAGACATCGCTCGTACAGAGGGTGGCAAGCCAACACATACGTCGACCTCTACCAAATTATGAGGAAGATTGGTTCAGGCAAAAAGCACTTACACGAACATCTATACTCGACGTCAGACACGAAGATCTCACAGCTAAATCACCACTGAAGTAAAAATTCTTGACCATTTTCTTTAGTATTGCAGCGTTAAATTCGTTGCACCTACTACAACCTTGTGCTGACATCGGCTGCACTTGTTGTGTAATATAACGGGGTAGCCCGTTACCTGATATTGACACCAAACGGTGTCAATAGGGAGATTGTCTAGCATGATAATACCCTACCAATGTTATCCGAGATGGATGATATTGAAGGAATATTATCCCTTTTGTAGGACAGTATTGATGTTCTGCTCAAAGATTGGTTGATAAAGACGTATCAACCAAGGTTACCACCAATCGCTGCTAGACGCGCGCAATGAGTGGTGAGCAGGTTGTCGTCATACGACAATGTAGATTACTATAGTTAGATAAAGACTGAAGTTATGTTGATAGCTTAGCTATAGTAAACACAGTTCTATGTTCACCCTTTACTCAAACTAGCTGTTTGAGTAGATTAGCTTCCTCTGAACGTACTAGTGTACGTGAAGTTTCGTGGCACCCCACACAAAGGGTGCCCCGTTACACCTGGTAGCACATTCGTAGTCCGTACAACGACTACTTAGTGCCCGTTCAACATGAAAACGTTGGACGTAGAAGACGACAGCTTTCGCGTCACATGTGAAGGCTACTCCCATCTGAGTGACTCATAATGGGAGATAGTCGGCCGCATGAGTGTGCTCATGGGCGAACCTGCCATCAGTGAAATGCAGAAGTCTCTAAACAGAGACCTGCAACATGCTTCTAGCAGCAAGTTTCTACAAGGGGAACTTGCCGTGAAAGACAGAAGATAGCCTTGTTACAACAGCAAGGCTATCATCAGTCGATGGGCGGGCCGAAGCACATGCGTCGACCCGAAACCTTGAAGATTGATATCTCAAGGTACAAGGGAACCGATGAAGATTCCCTTTTGAGATGGTTCGTCGAGTTAGACGATGCCATCAGGGTCCGTCACATCGAGGGTGACGAGATGCAAGTCACCTTCGCCCTGTCAAAATTGACAGGACGAGCAAAGACTTGGGCTTTAGGGCTCAAGCTTCACGACCCAAACTTGTTGAGTCGTTAGCGATCTTGAAGTCTCGGCTTAAAGAGAAGTTTGAGCCGCCACGAGCCGAGTTCAGAGCACGCTCTGCACTCCTAAGGATCAAGCAAGGTAAGCGTAATGTGCACGCTTACGCACAACACCTGCGCTACCTTGCGAGTAGCGTCACGGAAAACCCTGTTGATGAGCACCAGCTCATCAACGTGTTCGTCTACGGCCTTGTAGATGGGCCGGTGAAGATCTACATGCTCCGAGAGGACTTCCATACGCTGGAAAATACGACAGCGTATGCGGAACAAGAAGACTTCAGCCTGAGACAGTCTCAGGCTAACACGTCAAACTATCGTCCGACGAGACGACAGGAAACAGGAGGTCCCGGACCAATGGACCTCTGTTACATCGAGAGCAAGAAAACTCGCTCTCTGAGTCACAAGTGAACGGCAAGATGCCATCGCTGTCAGAAGATTGGACACTAAGCTCATGAGTGTAGAGTCCCAAGCACCGCATCACGTCCAAAGACAAGACTTGATGACCGCCGTTGGCCGAGGAAAGGTCCAAGGCAAGGGTCCGACCATGTCGCTAAATCGCAACATCAAGTCGGACCGCCAAAAACGGTCAGGGTCAGTAGTGTCGGAGCACCCTGCTGATCCAGCAACGTCAAGAGAATTTTGCAGGACTCTTGGCGAAGATTGATCCCAACACACAGTCACTGTGACTTACTGTCCCTAGTTATGAGGTGTCCCTCATCCCTTTGAAGATCAAAGTGACAAGTGGAATGTCACTTCGCACCCTAGTTGACTGTGAGGCGTCGAACAGTTTTATTCGACGCCAGTCGCTAGAGGATAGTAGACTCAACTATGTTGAGCGAGAGTTCTCTCCAACGAGGATGACGGTGTGGCTTGCAACAGGAGCATCCGTGACAGTAAACAAACATGTAGTGGGAATCCACTACACACTAGAAGGAAGGCAGTACGATGATGACTTCATCGCACTGGATTTGGATGACAAATTCGATGTCATCCTCGGTCTGCCGTGGCTTAGAAAGCACCAGCCATGGGTCAGCTGGCAGCATCGATCTGTGAAGATGTCTGACGTTTGTTCATCAGATGGACATCTAATGAACGTCTTGGAGCGTCCACAATCGTGTGGATTTACTACGAGTTAGTACGATGGCCTCACTTGTGGTACGGTCGTTAGTACGACTGCACAAGATCACAGTGTAGAAGGCCATTACACTGTGGAACCAGCTTCCGGAACCTGTGTAGAGACACAAGCTGCGCCGAAAGTTCACCACTCGAAGAGATAGAGTGGACTGGAACACGGATGCACACCAAGAAGGGTGTATCCGAGAAGAGAGATCAGTGTTGTTCAAGATGAAGAACACGCTGAAGCGGTATCGACAAACAGAAAGTCGATCGTAGAGCAAGCCCGATCGACTGAAAGAGAGTCGATCGAAGAGGATGTGACTGTGGTAGTGCACCCACAGTCAGCACACGTATTAGAAGAAAGTTCCAGCGTTCCTGAGAGTGATAACTTCCGAGAGAGTAATGTTGAGGGTGTGTTTCCCCAATCACCTGCGGATGTGTTTTTCCAGGTAATCACCGAGACAGTGAATGTCTTGGTGAATGACGGATCAAGTGTAGGCGCTTATACACTTGATCTGGATACAACTCCGAAGTCATCTTCGGAGGTAATCAAGCTGCCAACGCTATAATCTAGAATACTCTTGCAAGATCTGCGTAGTGACAAGATCAAGCAGATCTGCGTACTCGTCACAGAGGACGAGTACATCGCCAATATTCGGTCGGCACAAGTGTTTACCGAGAATGAACGGATTCTCAGTAGCTCATCGATGGACAAGGGTGTCTTCGATGAGAAGGCCCGGACTGAGTGATACACGTCTCAACCTTGGGATTTTTTGAAGACAAATCCTTTGTATAAGGATTTGGTGGAATTCAGGGATGTTTTCCCTGAAATCGTACCATGCGAGTTGCCTGAAGACAAAGGCACTCAGTATGAAATCGAACAGAAACCCGGTTAGAAGTACTGTGTCATGAAGCAGTGGCAACTGCCTCGTGAACGGGTCACAGCGATCGACAAATTCTGTGCCGATCGTTTAACGGCTGGTCATATGAGGGAATCAACATCCTCATACAGCTCTACGACATTCTGTGTGCGAAAGGCTACAGGAGGGTGGCGGATGGTTCACGGGTTCGACAAATAAATGCTGCAACGGTACCGGCTCAGACGTCGATACCAAAGAAAGAAGTCATCATTGATGGTATGACAAAAAGTACCATCTTTTCGTCCATGGATATGATGGATGGATATTATCAGATCCTCATGCGTGGAAAGTACATTTCGTAGACAGAAGTGAGCACCCCAGTGATATGCTCTGGGACGGGGGTAGTGATGCCACAGCGGCTAAGTAATCCCCCTGCAACGTTCAATAGATGTGTTCCGAATCTGTCGCGATCGGTGCGAGACTTCGCAACGAGTTACTTTGACGATGTCTTCTTCCATAGCCGGGCTGTGTATGGAAAGACGGACGTGGAGGTTCCACGTCACCACGTCTGGAAGGTTATTATACTTATGCGAGAGCATAAGTATAGAGTTGTTCGCGAACTTTAAGAAATGTATATTCTAAGGGAACGAAATACCACTTCTTGGCTGCATCGTGGGTAAAACAGCGTACGCCCTGATCCAAAAAAAAAAGATCCAGGCGATTAGCGACTGGCCCGTGCCAGTCGACGTCAAGGGACTTCGAAAGTTCCTTGGCTTAGCGGCGTACTTGCACAAGTAATCGCGCAACTACGCGATGTGGCCGTTCATCTCTCTCGTCTGCTACAGAAAAACGAGAGGTGTTCACAGAGTACTGAGTGTCAGCACTCCTTCAAAGGTATCAAAAAGCTTGATACAATCGCCTGTGTTGGCGATTGCAGATCAGGACAGACCATTTCATGTGATCTGTGACGCCATTGATTTTGCAATCGGCTGCGAATTAATTCAGTACGACTCAGACGGCGCTGAGCGCGTCGTCTGTTATCAATCGCGTGAGCTGCAAGCAGCTGAGCGTAATTACTCAGTGCATGACAAGGAACTCCTTGCGATGAAATACAGCACTGGATAAGGTTACGTTACATCGCCAAGGAGATAGACCCTTCATCGTTTATACCGACCATGTGTCATTACGCACGGCCGTATACAGTCCATACCTCCTGCAACGAACGGCGAGATGGATGTCTTTCTTCGCATAGTACAACTTCTCCGTCGAGTACAAACCAGGATGACTTAATGTCGTCGCAGTTGGCCTTTCGCGTCGGCCCGATTTGGAGCCGACTGCTCAACACAACAGTAGGGGTGAACCCACCGTTGCAACGCTATCAGTGAGTGTTCCGTCGTCGAATCTGCTTAACGACGTGCGGAATACATACGCAAGAAATGAGTCTCTTCTGCGGTTAATTGATTACGTGTCTAATCCATGCAGTCAAGCTTTGAAAAGCTTGACTTCTCAATACCGCTCTTCAACCCAACGGTATTAGATTCGTGATGGACTGCTGTACTATACAGCAGTCAACGGCGACACACCCTGTGTCGTATTTCCCGCTCATGATGATTTGCGATTGCGCATCATGTATGAGTGTCACGATGCCCCAACAAGTGGGCATAGCGGTAGAGAAAAGACTTACCTCTCGGTAAGTCGTGACTTCGGTAGAGAAAAGACTTACCTCTCGGTAAGTTGTGACTTCTACTGGCCCGCCAGTATGAGTCTGCTCGCAAATACATTCGCGCTTGAGAAGTTTGCCAACGGGTGAAGCCTAGTCCTTCATCCCGTTCGCTCTTGCAGCCTCTACCGATTCCGGCAGAGTGCTGGCAGTCCGTATCGATGGACTTCGTCTTTGGGTTTCTTAAAGACGCTCAAAAGAATACTGGTATTCGCGTATTTGTTGATCGGTTCATCAAGATGGTACATCTTGTTGCTGTACCGAAGCCAATCACAGCCCAGGCCTGTGCTCGTGTCTTCGTCGATACTTTCTTCCGACCTCACGGGTTAATCCGTGAACTCGTGTCTGATAGGGACCCCCGCTTCACAGCGGAGTTCTGGCAATCCGTGTTCCGTTCACTTGGAACACATTTTAGGAAGTCGACTTCTGACCATCCAGAAACAGATGGTCAGACGGAACGCGTCAACCGCGTCCTCGAAGAGACACTTCGAGGTACGTCCACTCGTTTACGAGTTGGAGTGATTTCTTGCCGATGGCGGAATTCGCCATCAACAACTCGGTGCATGCGCCGACAACGCATGCACCGTTCTTCGTGAATGGCCTACGGCATCCACGTTTACCCGCCTTCTTAGAGCGTGACTCTAGTTTAAGGGGGGGGTGGACTAGCTCGAACAAAAACCTATCTGGTTCTTTCTCATCACCCGTCGACAATGGTGTCGACGTGATGGATGCCGATGTCGACTACATCGACACCGATGATGATGATGAAGACGATGCTGGTATATTCAGCATCGCCAATAACTGCTACAGTGAGGAAGATGACACCCTTACTGGTGAAGACAAAGTTTTATCAGTAGTGCACACGAAGTGCACTGCTGTTAACAAGGATGAATCAGCAGAGGAATTTCTGCTGGCTCGCTAAGCGGTTGTCCGCTTTGTTCAAGACTCGATTGCAGATGCAATAGACAAGCAGAAAAGAAATGCAAACAAAAATAGAAGAGCAAATGTGCTTTCATTTGATGAAGGAGATTTAGTTTTACTGTCTAGAGTAAATCTAACACAACACGCAGTGACAAAAGTGGGCAGCAGGAAATTACTGCCCAAGTTTATCGGTCCATTTCGTGTGTTGCGCTGAATGGACAACGCATACACGATTGGACTGCCGCATAGGATGCGTACGCATCCTACTTTTTGCGTTGGACATCTCCGCCCGTACTATCAGTACGAGACCGTTTCGAGAGGCGAAGAACAACTCCACGGTCGAGGGCCGAGACCATCTCCGAGTGGTCCCGTTTCAACGAGCCAGTCTGGTCGACTAGCGAAGCGACCTGCTGACGCAGTTGAGCGATGTCTCAACGAACTGCAGCCAGTTCGTCACGAAGAGAACGAATCGAACGTTCGTTCTCAAGTTGTGCAAACGCAAACGCGGCACTATCATTCGAACGATCTTGCGCTAAGGAATTGTAATTGTTCTTTACAGTATCATCGAGCTCATAACGCCGAGCCCGTTCATGAGTCAGGTCATCGTGTAACTGTTCTGTTACACGGTTCAGTTTTGAACATCAAGCTGATCTGACCCTCGAGCCGGATCAGGTGCTCCCGCCACCACACATCCTTTGGTGTATTCTGGCGGTGCTCAGCGCTTTCTGGTGGAGCATATTTTGAACCACCGCGACGTGAATGGCGTCCGGACGAGCTACCTCGTCCGCTGGCGTGGCTATCCACCATCGTGGGACAGCTGGGAGCCTAGCGCTCAGCTGACCGCTGATGTTCCGGGTCTCGTCTAGCAATATGACGAGACCCACCGCTGCGTTCGAAGAGGGGCCGTCGGAAAAAGACCCCCCCCCCAAACGCGAGTACAGGGATTGCAAAGTGTCAATCCCTTCTGCTATCTCAGAAGAGATGCGTGCCCTCCAGTAGGGAACATTAGGGAGGTGGGCCTCTTTAGGGGCACGATTCGAGTTGCCTATGCAACTTGGACACGAATCACCCCACGAGAGACAGGGCAATCCTGCCTCTCTCGACATCCGGTGCAACTTGTATTGTACACCGACTGGGTTACGCTTCTCAAACCTGATGCGAGCTGCATCAAGTTTACCTAGCCAGGCCTCGCGGCCAATGCACTCGATGTGATGGATGAAGGCATTCAACCCTTGCACCAAGGCCTTACCTAGGCTCACGCAGGTGCTCCGTCTTGACGACTTTCGCTAATTCTGCAGACCCGCTTTCAGCCCCTTGCGGTCTCTAGAAGCGTGGACGATGGCGGATGTTGCACTCAGTTGCTGCCCGAAAGCGTATGTCAGTGACAGATTGATCTGGACTAAGCGGTTTACGTCACTGTCTCGACCACGGTTGCCGTTGTACCACCGATGATTGAAAATGCATCGATGAAGAAATCTTCCTCAGCACGAATAGTTTCCGTGCTGGAACTAGGTGGACAATTCCTCCTACAGCCGAGAAACGGGATTCGATCCCGATCGGTGGTCATGCCGGCCACTCGATCTAACTCTTTGAATGACGGCATCCAAGGAGACTCCACTTGAGGAGCGTGGCGCAGGACGTTTCGGTCCCTGGCCTCTTGAGTGGTTTCAGCATGAGCACTGACACCAGCGGCAGCTCGATCTCTCGAGTTGCCTTTCTCGCGGTGATACATAGGGACATCACCACCATCACCACGCGTCCTATCATCGGATGGACTTGCGTGAGGTGAGGATTCGTCAGAGGAATCGCTCGGTCCGAAGATCTCGGACATGATGCTGCCACGTTCATCAGAGCCATCCAACCTGGCTCTTGCAGTGTCCGCCCCAGATGATCCGGAGGCGTGAGGTGTCATCTTCGAGTCGGATGCACCATCCGACTCGCCAGAATACATGAGCTCTATTTCAGGCCCATCTACATTGCGAGCCGCAGTACCCGCTGCAGACGCAGAAGATGTATTTGTCGCACGTGGTGACTCACCACGTGGACTGTTCACAACAGACACCGCCTGTTGCTGGATCGCAACAGCAGATGAAGGATCACCTGCTGCTAAAGCAAGAGAAGGACCCTCTTTGGCTGCACGTATGCGTGCGACTGCCTTTCCGGCTGCTTCGACAGCGCACCGCATGGACTTTGACACCATGCGATGAATTGGCAAATGAGTTGTAATTTTACCAACTAGTGCCCCCCCCCTTCCCGGAGTGATCTAACAGTGGTCACCCTGTCCCAATCAATTAAATGCAATCAATGGGTGGTTGATAGTTAAAAGGGGGTAGCCCGTTACATGATATTGACACCAAACGATGTCAATAGGGAGATTGTCTCGCGTGACAATTCACTGCCAATATAATCCGAGATGGATAATATTGAAGCGATATTATCCCCTTTGTAGGATAGTATTGATGCGCTGCTCAAAGATTGGTTGATAAAGACGTATCAACCAAGGTTACCACCAATCGCTGCTAGACGCTCGCAGTGAGTGGTGAGCAGGTTGTCGTCATACGACAATGTAGATTACTATAGTTAGATAAAGACTGAAGTTATGTTGATAGCTTAGCTATAGTAAACACATTTCTCTTTTTACCTTTACTCAAACTAGCTGTTAGGGTAGACTAGCTTCCTCTGCACGCACTAGTGTACGTGAAGTTTTGTGGGAACATAAACAAAGGGTGCCCCGTTACACTTTCTTTGTAACGGGGCACCCTGAAGCTTGTACTGATGACAGTACAAGCTACTTATTCTGATGACAGAATAAGGCGGTGCCTCGGAGCTTCACGTACATTCGTACGTGCAGAGGAAGACGGTAAGAAGAAGCGAGTACTTAGTTAAAGTAAAAAGTAGAACTGTATTTATAATAGTTAATGTCTGCAATAAATCACTGTTTATCTTCATCTAACTATGTCTAAATACAAATGTGTAAATCAGTTATCTGCTCACCACTCATTGCGTGCGTCTGTCGTGGCGCGTCTTCGTTGGTTGATATAATGGCCTATATCAACCAATTAGGAACTACTCGTAAGTGCTACAGAATATTTGTCCTTATGATAATATTCTGAGAATATAACTGTTATAGTTATATTCTATTAACAATTTCTTATAAATTGTTATGTAACGATTCACCCCGTTACATCACCCCCCCTTAACCATCAGTCACTTTAGTGACTGATTGACTAAATGGATACTCGTCCCAAATCATTTGGGACAGGGTTTGCACTTGTTGGTCCGAGTCCACTTTCCAACAATTCATCGCATGGTTAACAAGCCCATGCGATGCGCGAGCAAGGCCGCCGAGAGCGCGTCCGTACGTCTCTGTGCGGACGCCGAAGCAGAAACCACAGAAAG
The DNA here is from genome assembly GCA_921007115.2 of Peronospora matthiolae. Lineage (NCBI taxonomy): Eukaryota > Oomycota > Peronosporomycetes > Peronosporales > Peronosporaceae > Peronospora > Peronospora matthiolae. The sequence goes on along the minus strand of CAKLBY020000109.1, from coordinate 56,588 downwards.
TGATGTCTCATCGGTTGCTGAAGCGACTCAGCCTGTGTCACTTGGTGATGCAGGCGCTAGTCATGAAGACACTCATGTCTTCACAGAGTATGAGCTCGGTGTCTCATACTCTCCTGATACGGAAGACGGATCCGTATCGACGGCGATTGAATCCAAGCCGCCTGCCAAGCGTGGCATGGATGATGCTATGCGTCGCAGCATCTTTGGTTCATCTGATTCATCAGATGAACCATCGCCGAAGCGAAGGCGCTCGAGGTCGCGAGACTCGGGCGCTAACAGTGGTGTCGATTCTCCTATTGACACCACTTCACAGCGAGGTGCCAGTACTTCTGTCGGCACATCGCAGGAAGAGCGGGACCGCAATGTGTTGCGTCTCGCTCCTGAGAAGAAGGCATGAATGCCTTCAAAATCCGTCATGGATCACTTGTCGGCGACGACGAGTGATCGTTATAGAACACGATTGTTCGATTCGTCAAGGATCCATCACCTTGACCCCAGCGCGAAAAACTATCGCGCTGAACATGAATTCTTCATCGATGCTTTCTTCAAACATCGATGGTACAGTGGGAATCACAAACGTGATGGTCCCTCACTGCTTCAAGCGTGGAACGCCTACATTCATAACCTCGAGGATGTAGGTCGTGACGCTTGGAACGACAAACTTATCAAAGCTCGTGATAAGTTTGAAAAGCGAACCCCGACAGGTGCACGCTATAAGCTGCATCGTCTATCAAGGGAGAAAGGATTACCCTGCCTCTCTTGGGGAGACTCGTTCCCATGTTGTGTGAACAACTCTGCACGAGCACCTAAGAAGGCTTACCTCCCTAATAGCCCGTGGTGGCGCGTACGTATCTCTACTGAGATGTACGAAGGGATTGACAACCTGAAATCCCTTTACGACCGTGCCGGGAAGACTTTCTCCGGCGGTCCTTCTGCGGCACAGGATGTGCCGCGTCGTACTGCTCAACCAGACCCAGTACGTCAACCATCAGTTGGGAGCGGGGCTCCCAAGTATCCCAGGACGGGGGATAGCCGCGCCACCGGACGAGATAACTCGTCCGACATCCGTTCACGTCGCGGTGGTTCAACAGCTGCTCAACTAGATAGCGCTGGCTACCGAGAGAGTCCTCTAATGGAGGTGGAGGAGGAGGAAAGACGCTCTCCACACGATCATGTGGATCGGTGTGTTCTTGAGAGCTTCTTTGATCGCGTAAGGCAAGGGTTACGCGACGATATCAAACATGAGCGGAATAGGCGTCTCCAAATGGCGGACACTGCCTCGAAGCATCGAGCTGAGTTTGCCTTTGCTCAGCTTGAGAACGAGAGATCTCTGACATCTCTTCGTGACGAGCTAAGGGTAGCTCGTGGGATTGTTGATCGGTCTCGGGATGAGATAGCTGCTCTTCAGACCCTTGTCGATGCCCACCATCGGGAGCACAAGGCTCTCTGCGAGATGCTTGAGCGCAAGGGCGTTCTTCATCGGAAGAAGCAGCGTACTGGTGTTACGGCTTAAGCCGACCAACGTAAAACGTGGGATGCGTTCGCATCTTACGTGGTAACTCGATCGTGTATGCATTGCCTAGGCGGTGCAATACACGAAATGGGCCGATGTACTTGGGTAGTAGTTTACTGCTACCCAAGTTAGTCACTACATGCTTTGGTAGATTAACCGTAGACAGTAGGACTAAGTCACCTTTATTAAATAAAAGAGTGTTTGCCCTTCCATTCTTGTCAGCGTTTTGCTTTTGCTTATCCACCGCTTCGGCGATGGAGTCTTGCACAAAACGGACTACCGTTTCACGAGCCAGTATGAACTCATCTGCTGACTCGTTAGCTTCAGTGCGCTGTGAGCGCACTGCAGCAACATCAATCTTTTCTTCAGTGAAGGCTTCCGCACTCTCACTGGCATCATCTTCTTCGATATCGATGTTATCGATATCGGCATCAAACGCAATGACCTCTTTGTCAGAGCGTGATGAGCGTGAACCAATCCGGTTTTTGATCGCGCGAGTCCCTCCCCCCCTTAAACCAGAGTTACACTCTAGTAAGGTGGGTACTCGCGGATGGCGTAAGCCTTTCACGTAAAACGGTGTATGTGTCGTGGACGCATGCACCGAGTTGTTAATGGCAAACTCTACCATTGGCAAGAACGCACTCCAACTCTTGAAGGAGTGTACGTATCCTCGAAGTATCTCTTTGAGGACACGATTGGCACGTTCCGTCTGACCATCTGACTCTGGATGATCAGATGTCGACATCTTCAAGCGCGTACCGAGTGATTTGAACACGGACCGCCAGAAATCAGCAGTGAATCGTGGATCTCTGCCTGATACGAGCTCACGGGGCAACCCGTGAAGTCGGAAGATGGTGTCAATAAAGACACAAGCACAGCCACTTGCTGTGATTGACTCTGGTACAGCCACAAGGTGTACCATTTTGCTGAATCTGTCAGCAAAAACGAGAATACCCGTATTCCCGCGTGCGTCTTTGAATAACCCGAAGACAAAATCCATTGAGATGGATTCCCAGCACTCAGCCGGAACCGGTAGAGGCTGTAAAGGTGCACGCAGTGAAGGACTTGACTTCACTCGTTGACAGACTTCGCATGCGCGAATGTACTTGCGCACAAACTTATACTGGCGGGGCCAGTAAAAGTCTCGACTCACCGTGAGATATGTTTTCTCCCGGCCGCGATGTCCTCCTATAGGAGCATCGTGATACTCGAACATGATCCGCAAACGCAGATCAGTATCATCTGGAATGACAACACGTGGTGTGTCACCAGAAACGGCTGTATAATACAGTAACCCGTTGCGAGTAGTGTATCGATCTGATGCAGATCGATACGCAGACGACAATCGTTTCAACGATTCTCGAGATGGCTGTGATAGATGTGTCAACAACTTCACAATCTCACCATCTTGGGCATATGCCCGCCTCACATCATCATACAACGTTGTAGATGGGACTGAGGACGTCATTACCGCAACAGTGGCTGCCTCACTGTTGGGTTTCACGACTGGTTCAAAGTCGGGACGACGTGAGAGTGCATCAGCGACGACATTAAGTCGTCCTGGTTTGTACTCAACCGTAAAGTTGTATTCTGCAAAGAATGACAACCACCGCGCCATTCGTTGTGAAAGGTGCGGGCTGTTCACTGCCGTGCGTAATGACGCATGGTCGGTGTAAACAATGAAGGGTCTATCTCCTAATAGATAGACTCTGAACTTCGCGAGTGCACACTTCATGGCAAGGAGTTCCTTGTCATGCACTGGGTAGTTCCGCTCAGCTGGTTGCAGCTGACGCGACTGATAGCAGACGACGCGTTCAACGCCTTCAAGGTCGTACTGCATTAATGCACAGCCGATTGCGAAATCGCTGGCATCACAGACCACATGAAATGGCCTGTCCTGATCGGCAATTGCCAGTACTGGGGATTGTATCAAGCTCTTTTTGGTACCCTCAAAGGAGCGCTGACATTCAGCGTTCCATAACCACCTCTCGTTCTTTTTCAACAAACGAGAGAGGTGCACAGTCATCTCGGCGTAATTGCGTGAATACTTATGCAAATAAGCCGCTAGCCCAAGAAATTTTCGAAGACCTTTGACGTCGACTGGCACAGGCCAGTCGGTGATCGCCTTGATCTTTTCGGGATCAGGACGTACACCGTTCTTACCAACGATGCACCCAAGAAGTGGTATTTCGCTTGCTGCAAATATACACTTCTTGAGGTTTGCATACAATCGATGCTTTCGCATGATCGTAAGAACCTGTCGGACGTGGTTCCCGTGGACCTCAACGTCCGACTTTCCATCCATAGCTCGACTATGGATGAATACTTCATCGAAATAACTCGGCGCGAATTCTCGTACTGGTCTCAACAGATGTGATACACATCTGTTGAACGTGGCAGGGGCATTACTAAGCCCTTGTGGCATGACTAGCCATTCCCAGAGCATGCCGCTAGGCGTGCTAACTGCGGTATAGGGTATATCCCGTTCTCGCATAAGGATTTGATAGAAGCCATCCATCAAATCCATGGACGAAAAGATGGTACTCTTTGATATACCATCTATGATTACGTCCTTCCTCGGTATCGGCGTTTGTGTCGGTACCGTTGCAGCATTCAACTTGTTGAACGCGTGCACTATCCGCCACCCTCCTGTTGCTTTTCGCACACAGAAGGTCGGAGAGCTATGTGGGGAAGTTGATTCCCTCACATGGCCCGCAGCTAAACGATCGGCAAAGAACTTGTCGATCGCAAGTACTTGTTCACGAGGCAGTGGCCACTGCTTCATGACACAGTACTTCGAGCCTGGTTTAAGCTCGACCTCGTGTCGAATACCTTTATCCTTCGGTAATTCGCACGGAACAGTTTCAGGGAATACATCCTTGAATTCAACCAAATCTTCATATAGAGGATTTGTCTTGAGCGATTCCCACGATTGGGAGTCATATCGCTCAATTCGTGTCTTTTCATCTAGGACACTCTCGTCCATAGATGAACTACTGAGAACTCTCTCGTTCTCAGTAAACATTGTTGCTGACCTTATGTCGGTTACACACTCGTCGTCAGCGACGAGTACGCAGATCTGCTTGACTTTGCCACTACGCAGATCACGCAAGAACCTTTTATGTTCGAGCGTTGGCAACTGAGTGATCTCCGAAGTCAACTTCGTAGGCGCAATCAGATCAAGTGTATAAGCGCCTACACTTGATCCGTTATTGACTATGACATTTAATGTCTCTGTCATTTCCTGGGGACTTATTCCCTCAGGCTTCGAAGGACTTATTCCTTCGGCTTCCCGGGGACTTATTCCCTCGGGTTTTGGGGAACTTATTTCCGCCGTATTTGTATTATCGGGACTTATTCCCTTTACTTCCTCTAGCTGTGGTTGCGCAACCACAGCGAGATCCTCTACGAAAGACTCTCCAGTCGATCTAGGATTATCGTTTCGCTTAACCTGAGCGATCGATTGTTTCTCTTCTAGATGTTCCCCGCTAGGGATACATCTTTGTCCCGGTCCACTCGACTTATTCGAGTGGTGGACCTTCGGCGCAGCCTGTGTTTCCTCACAGCCGCCGGAACTTTGCTCCGAAGTGTAACCGTTTATTACACTAAGGTTTTGTGCAGTCGTACTAACGACCGTACCACAAGTGAGGCCATCGCACTCACTCGTAGTACATCCACACGCTTGTGGACGCTCCAAAACGTTCATCAGATGGCCATCTGATGAACAAGCGGCAGTTATCGTTACTGTTCGATGTTGCCAGTTTACCCGTGGTTCGTACCTTCTGAGCCACGGTATTCCAAGGATGACATCAAATTTGTCATCCAAATCCAATACGATAAAGTCATCGTCATATTGGTTATCTTCTAGCGTATAGTGGATATTCACTATACGCTTCATGACGGTTACGGATGCGCCTGTCGCAAGACGTACCGTCATCCTCGTAGGAGGTGTGTCACATTCACTGAACTCGAAGTGACCATCTTCTAGCGATTGGCGTCGCACAAAATTGTTGGACGCCCCACAATCGACTAGAGCTCTAAGGGACAACTTATTTGTCACTTCGAGTTTCAAGGTAATGAGTGAGATCTCATTACCTAGAGCAGCAACGCACAACGTTTTTGCGTTGGGAGCAACCTTCATCAAGAGGCCTACAAATTCTCTTGACGTTGCTGGATCAGTAGGGTGCTCCGCACCTACTGATCCTGTCCGTTTTTTGACGGTCCATCCCGTTGTTGCGTCTTCGCACCAACAGCGGACCCGCGTCCCTGCCCCTTTCTCATGGGTGGACGGTCACTACGCCCAGTGTTGCGAGACACTGGACGAGGGGCACTACACTCATAAGCGTAGTGTCCTGTCTTCTGACATCTGTTGCATTTCTGCAACTTCTTGTAGTCTGTAGAGCGAGCCTTCTCGCTCTCTACATAACAGAGTACCATCGGCTCTGGACCTCCGTTGTCATATCGTCTCAGTTGACGATATGATGTCGAGCTGGCGCGAGCCTGTCTCAGACTGAAGTCTTCCTGTTCCGCAATGGAAATGGCTTGTTCTAGTGAATCTAGTTCGAGTCGGAACAGGTGAGTCTTGACGGGACCATCCGCAAGACCCTGCATGAACACCGAAACCAACGTGTGTTCATCCACCGGGTTGGAACTTATACAACTCGTGAGATGTCGTAAATGTTGCGCGTAAGCGTGCACATCACGCTTACCCTGATTGAGCTTCAAGAGTTCGGTTCGAGCTCTGAACTCAGCTCTAGGCGGTTCAAACGTTTGTATGAGCCGCGACTTGAAGACTTCTAACTACCCAAACGCATATGGGTCGTGTAACTTGAGCCCCAGTGCCCAAGTCTTGGCACGTCCTGCCAGATTTGACTGGGCAAATGCAACTTGCATATCCCCGTCGTCGATGCGACGCGCCCTTATGGCGTCATCCAATTCGACGAACCATCTCAAGAGGGAGTCCTCTTCGACTCCCCTATACTTGGAGATGTCAATCTTCAAGGTCTCGGATCGACGCAAGTGCATCGACCCACCAGCAGCAGCCTGCTGCTGTCTCAACAGTTCAAACTGTTGAGCACCCTGTTCTCTCAACAACTCTGCTTGTTGAGAACCTTGTTGGTGAAGCAAGGCTACTTTCTCGCGTTCAGCGTCAAGTTCATTTTGAATGAACTTGGCGATAGTAGCATGTTGGGCATCTCTATTGAGAGCCTCTAGCATGACGCTAACAGCATGGATGCCCATGGTCGAACCCATTCGTTCAACCGCATCCCATTCGACATCGCTCAAATGGGAGTAGCCGTCACGCGTAGCGTGAAAGCTTTGGTCATCTTCATCATCCAACATATTCATGTTGGATGTGAACGCGGTCCTTGGACGGACTACGAAGTGCTACCAGGTGTAACGGGGCACCCTGTAGCTTGTACTGATGACAGTACAAGCTACTTATTCTGATGACAGAATAAGGCGGTGCCTCGTGACTTCACGTACACTCGTACGTGCAGAGGAAGACGATAAGAAGAAGCGAGTACTTGGTTAAAGTAACAAGTAGAACTGTATTTATAATAGTTAATGTCTGCAATAAATCACTATTTATCTTCATCTAACTATGTCTAAATACAAATGTGTAAATCAGTTATCTGCTCACCACTCATTGCGTGCGTCTGTCGTGGCGCGTCTTCGTTGGTTGATATAATGGCCTATATCAACCAATTAGAAACTACTCGTAAGTGCTACAGAATATTTGTCCTTATGATAATATTCTGAGAATATAACTGTTATAGTTATATTCTATTAACAATTTCTTATAAATTGTTATGTAACGATTCACCCCGTTACATTCTTTCCCCAATGGATCGCGCTCTTCCGCATTTGACTTCTTAGTCTTCTGCTGATGCATGGAAATTGAGCTTTTCTACGCTACGTCAAGCGAGCAGGAAGTTGCACCAGCCAGTGGTGTTTGCTGAAGGAATCAGTGGTCTCGTTGACGTCGGTTGTGTCCTTTGGACCGCATTATAGACTATAAACACTTGATCTAAAATGTCATATTTTGTAAATTTAGGGCTGTGGAACATAAGGGTATGGTACGGATAACGGCTCCCTCCATATACTGACAAAAAAATCGGCCAGAAATATCGTGGCGCACTCACCCTTTTCCTCCCAGTGTGCGAACAAACAAAGCATTTCTATCATGTGGGAGAAAGCGACATTTTTGACGGTGTTTAGTAAATGTTCGTCAATAATGGTGCAGAAAACATGTGGAATAATTATATACATGCCGTTGAAAGTATAGTGTACGTCGTTTTCGAGCAAATCTCATTATCAGGACCACAAATGTCCAAAAGTCCCAAAACCAGGACTATAGTTTAATCAAGTCTAAAATTGATAGATACTTAATGTTAGCCACATTATACTCAACTGCAACATGGGATAAGAAACTGCCTGATCACTAATGAGTCTATCCAATTTTTAGACAACTGTCGCGAGTGGTCAAAAATCGCTCTATTTTATCAACGGTTCGTTCACTTCTCAATTTGCGCCCACGAGCCGATGTGCCCATTTCGGTTTGGGCACATTGCGTGCGAGCCAGGCCCGGTCGCACGCACCCGACGAGCTCGTGACCGGGGGACTCCGTTATTGCACCTTGCACTGTCGATTTTGATTAAATCAGTAATTCTTTATGTACGCGGTTGCAGCAACTGGCGTTGCTGCAACCGCGTACATATAGGTCAGGGCAGTAGTACCGTGATTAGTGTCAATTTCGATTGCTGCAGTCACTCGAGACATCTCAAAAACTTCTTTCAGTCCACTTCTTGCGCTTATGGTTAAACGCTCAAACTAACCATTCAAAATGAGTCCAGTACTAATTTATGAATAAACATAACGCATGTATTCCACTCGTCTGTATATTACGCCCTAGTCAGTCAAACAAACTCCTCGCACTGCAACATATCCACACGGACATAGCACACAATCGTTAAGCAGGTCACTCGACACCACTTGAAACCACACGACATCACTCGTCACATCTTAATACCACTCGAAATCACTCGGCATCACTTGAAACGCACTGAAACACATACATACAGACAAAGCATACGATCGTTAGACAGCACAGCCGAAATCGACAGCATAATTACCTGCTACCGCTGCTCATGAGAGTTACTACAACAACGAAGTTTACCAGTCGCGAGCTCGTCAGTTGTGTGCGACCGGGCCTCGGCATGCACGCAACGTGCCCAACCCAAAATGGGCACATCGGCTCGTGGGCGCAAATTGAGCACTGAACGAACCGTTGGTAAAATAGAGCGATTTTTGACCACTCGCGACCGTTGTCTATAAAATGGAAAGACGCATTAGTAATCTGGCAGTCTCTTATCTCATGTTGTAGGTAAGTATAATGTGGCTAGCACTATACTAGTTTGCATTCTCAACCCAAGTATAAAAATAGATAAATTCAGACTTGATTAAACTATAGTCCTGGTTTTGGGAGTTTTGGACATTTGTGGTCCTGGTAATGAGATTTGCTCGTCGTTTTCATTGGCACGTCAAATACAGGATAAGTCATTTCTAATGGCCGCATCGGTGTCGACTGGCCGACCGTGATAGGTTCACAAGCTTAGCGGATCAGAAATTTGGTCATCCAGACTCACTCTGTCAATTCCAACCAACCACTGGCAGATCTCAAGTAGATGACAACCTCCAGCAATGTGAACGCCACGCTGCTGCTCGTGACGGGGCTGCTTAGCGCGGGTGTGGCCGCAATGGGCTACTATTTCTTGCACATAAATAGCAAGAAGCAACGGGGCCTTTCCACGGACAGCAGCAAGGCTCGCGTGTCTGACGGTGGAAGGGCGTCGACCACTCGAAAAGAGAAGAGCGATGGGACCGAAGCTTCAGTAGCGGACGGCAGAGCCACGATTGGCTTTGGTGAAAGGAAGAAGGAATCTGTTGCGTGTGAGAAGACTGCGGTTGTTGAAGCGTTTGAGGTTGCACCTGCTGGACAAGCGAAGGCGGCGGAGCCCGTTGTGGTGGAAGCTGTCCAGTCGATGGATGTGGAAGATCCTTCTGTCAGTGCTGATGTATTGCAGGAGGTCATTTCAGTTTCCATAGATGCTTTGCGGAGCAGTCCAAGGAAGACTGCTGAGAGTCCAGCGATGGTGGAGAAGCCGGTGGTTCTTGAACTTTCGAAGCCGTCGAACGAGAGCCCAAGTATGGCGCTTGAGGGTCTGAAGAAAGTTGCTGTAATTCAAAGGAAGATTACAGAGAGCTCTGAGGAGGTTGTTGTCAGTCTTGAGAAAGCTGTTAACAGCACGAGGACATATGCGGACGCGACTGAGGTCGTCGCAGATGAGCTGGTAAAGCAAGCCCCTGTCAGCCCGGTGAAAGCCCTAATGAGTCCCAAGAAGAGTCCTAACGAGGTGTCAAAGGAAACATCTGCTCCTGATTCTATTACAACGGAGTCGGATGAGGACCACATCGTTGCTCAAGCAGTCATCGAAACTGCAAGTGCATTTACCGATGAGTTTCTCCAGGAGTCTCTTGAGAACACCGCACTGGAGCATGAAGAGTACGTCCAGGTGGACTTGACGCGCTCGATGATGCTGTCGCAGAGCACCTCGGAGGTATCTCACATCGACAATGTAGTTGAGACCACGCCTGAGGCTTTTTCCATCGAAGGTCCAGCAGCGAAAACAGAGGAGACTGTCCCTGCGGGCGAAGAAGGTGTTGTCAAGGAGAGCATTGTGGAGGAGAGCATTGTGGAGGAGAGCATTGTGGAGGAGAGCATTGTGGAGGAGAGCATTGTGGAGGAGAGCATTGTGGAGGAGACCATTGTGGAGGAGAGCGCTGTTGAGAAATGCAATGTAGAAGAAAATACTGTCGTGGAGAGCATTGTTGAAGAGAAACGTGAGCAAGTTTCACTGGAATCACATACCTCGGCAGGAGTTGAACCTGTCAATGACGTGACTGCAGCTGTAGAGACATCGGCGCCGCCACCAGGAAGCCCCGATGGGACGCCACTGTCATGGGAATCTATTGTATTTAGCCCAGAACTACAGGCAGAATCTACTGAAGAAACCATAACTCCGTTGTCACTGGACACGGAGGCACTGGATACTCCGGCAGAAAGCATTGACTCCACGGAGTCTCTTTCCATTCAAGTTCCGGCTGAAAACACTGAGGCGCATGCTGAAGACAAAGACGCGAGCTCTCCCATGGACAGTGGTGGCTCGACGCCCAACACGCGCAACCGCAACCGGGCAAAGAAGGCCAAGAGCAAAAAGAAGAAAAGCAAGAAGCACCACTAGTTCAAAGCGTGATCGGAACGCTTGTAGTAGCGCGAGCCACTTGATCTTGTTCGATCTGCGTCGGCGCAGTTGGGATTGCTTGGAGTGTATGTAAATAGCAGTGAATTATGCTCCACCAGCATGTCTTCTCGTAGTTCCACACACCTATTCAGTGACAGCGAAGTTAGTACATGCACGTGTACACACTTCCCTACCAAGGACTGATCATTACCTCACACGTAGAGCTCAGTAGACAACTTGAGACCCAGGAACTTGCGTACGCGGTCGTCATTTGCGACTCCGGGGATCTGCAGCATCTGATGCAGGAAATCCTGCAGCAGCTCTTTGCGTCTGGCCAGGAAGTCCGGGTTTAGATCCCGACAGCAGAACGTCTTGGGGGGCAGCTTCGGCAGTCGGTTGCCTGCTATGAAGCGCACACTGACATGAATGCACCACGTCAGCTTTTACTCCCCACTTTCTCAGGTACGACCCTTTTTTGCATCGACTCACTTCGCCTGAAGCCTGTCGAACTCGCTAAAGCGACGCAACACCTTCCAAATGCGTCTGCCATTCTGGATCTCTAGCTCGTACAGTGCAAACTCGTCCTCTTTCACCACAGACTTGACGATAGCGACCGTAAAGTAGTCGGATCCTACCCGCAAATCGAGTGCGTTTTAATGTTCATGATTGTACAATTAGAGCTGGCGGCCAGTGTAAAGCAGCAGGCAGGGGTACGTACCGTAACGCAGTGACCACGTCTCCTCCGGTAGATACACGAGCGACATGACTGAATCGTATCTTATCTGACTCGAACCCGTTTTTGTCACGTTCGGTTTCTTCCTTCTGATTCGTCCGAACTTGCCAACGCAGTTCAGATGTTGCTCGTTTCAGCCAATCGCTAGTCGTCCTGTGACAGTGCGTGATAGCGTCAAGTGACCGAGCAGCGAAGAAGCTTTGTTCTTCTCTGTGTGGAGCTCGTTATGGAGGTCTACGTGCGTCTTCGCAATGCGAAAAATGACTACGAATGGACACGCGGTCGTGTGCTACGTCGTGTGCAAAACTCTGCTTCCCACGTGCTTGTACAGCTTCACAATAGCGAAGAAACCGTCGAGGTTGATGAAGTTGGAGACGTGCGCATGACGAATGAGTTGGCGGCTGGTCAGACGTTGGCAGACGTAAAGGATCTGGATGCACTCACGCATCTGCATGAGCCTGCAATTGTGGATTATCTGGCGCAGCGGTATAGTGTGGACCAAGTGTATTGCAGGTCCGGTGCGGTGCTCATTGCTGTGAATCCATTTAAGGACATATCAGGGCTCTACAACTTGTACAAGTTCCGTAAAGAGATGTCCAGTTGGACTTCACTGCCTCCTCACGTGTTTTCGATTGCTGAGGGGGCATATCGGTCGTTACAACGACGATTGCAGGAGTCTGGAGCGAAGATGAAGGATCAGACGATCTTGGTGAGCGGAGAAAGTGGCGCAGGAAAGACCGAGACGACAAAGTTCATCATGAACTATCTGGCAGAAAGCAGTCAAGATACGGACACTATAAGTATCAGCGTGAAGAAACAGGCGATTGGCAGCAGTGAACTAATGAGCGCGAACCCCATTCTAGAGTCTTTTGGCAACGCCAGAACCTTGCGTAACGACAACAGCAGTCGATTTGGAAAGTTTTTGCGCATGTTCTTTGACTCAAAGATGAAAGGACATGCAGTGGATACATCGCTGACCATGGTGGGCACATCGGTAGAGACGTATCTACTGGAAAAAGTCCGTGTGGTGCATCAGACCAATGGAGAGCGTAATTTTCATGTGTTTTATGAGCTTCTCGCCGGTGCAGATGACAAACTGAAGAGTCAGTTGCATCTTGAAAACATGTCAGCGCATGATTTCCAGTACACAAATGAAGGAGGATGTTCCCGGAGAAATGATGGCGTACGTGATGATAAACAATTTCAGCTGACGATGCAGTCGATGAAAATTTTGGGTTTTACCGATGTCGAGCAAGAGGCAATTTGGAAAATTTTGAGCGCACTGCTGCATCTCGGTAACGTCTCGTTCGTTCCTTCGAGCGAAGATGAAGCGAATGGAACGGCGTCAGCACCTTGTCGGCTTGCATGCCGCTCGCCATCTTCGCTTGCAGTTCAGGAGCACTTTGATGTCGTATCAAAACTCTTCGCCGTGGATCAGGAGGAACTGGTGTCAGCACTGACGACACGAAAAATTAGTGTTGGTGATGAAACGTTTCATGCGAACTTGAGTCTCGCGCAGTGTGGAGATGCCCGTGACGCGATGGCTCGCTCACTGTATGCTTTTTTGTTTCAGTTTCTTGTCGCCAAAATAAACTCGGCTTCACCACAAGTCGATCAGGCTACAACTACTGCGAGCAAGGACGCTACAACAGCAATACCGTGCATTGCAGTCCTGGATATATTCGGCTTTGAAGAATTCGAAGTGAACCAGTTCGAACAGTTTTGCATCAATTACGCAAACGAAAAGCTGCAGTATCAGTTCATCCAAGACATCCTTCTGACTGAGCAACAAGCCCATATCGAGGAGGGTATTAGGTGGAAAGCTGTCGACTACGAAGACAATTTAGTATGCCTTGAGATGATCGAGCAACGTCCAAGTGGCATTTTCTCAGTCCTGGACGAGGAATGTGTTGTTCCGAAGGGTAGTGATGGAGGCTTCGCTCGGAAGTTGTATCAGCGACTGCAGGATAACTGCAGCTTTAGCGCTTCTCGTTCCGAGCAGGCCGAGTTTACATTTCAAGTACATCACTACGCAGGCAACGTTCGATACCAAGCAGAAGGTTTTTGCGAGAGAAATAAGGATCAGCCCAATGCAGAGCTGTTCAGCGTTTTGGAAAAATCAAGTGACGCGCATTTGTGCGAGCTCTTTAGCTTTTTTGAGGTCAGTGAATCAGCACGACTTCAGCTTGGTCGGCCCAAGTTGAGGCGGAGATCTTCAGCTCTTAGCTCAGCAGGCATCGGATCCCAGTTTAAGCAGCAGTTGGCAAGTTTGCTGGACGTCGTTCAGCAGACTCAGACACACTATATTCGCTGCATTAAACCAAACGACGCGAGTGCGAGTGACATGTTTGACATGGCAAAGGTGTCAAGTCAATTGCGTTACGGTGGTGTATTGAAAGCGGTGGAAATCATGCGTCAATCTTTTCCCGTGCGTCTAAGTCATGCAGACTTCATAAAACGCTATCAACTCCTGGTGTCGACAAGGCAGTGTAAATATTACAAGGTTGCCTCAAAATGGACCGCTTCGGATTTATTGACAGTCTTGAAGATCGATCAAGCTGAGCTTGGCAGATCTCGCGTATTTCTACGACAGCACGCCTTTGATCAATTGGAACAAGAACGCGAGCGTGTTGTTGGAACGTTAGCAACGAAGTTACAAAGTTCATGGCGTAGCGTACAGCAGCGCCGAGTATACATCAGACAAGCGCATGCTTTGCGCATCATTCAAGTTCGATGGAGGTCAACTTTGAAAAAGAAGCGCTGCACTGCTCGACGCAATAAATCAGCAACAGTGCTTCAGCGTGCTGTGCGCGTCTGGCTGAGCTGGATCAAAAGTTGTCGATCACAGAGCGCATTGCTTATTCAGCGGAGTTTTTTACGATGGTACAGAGCACGGATTGCGTCATTGAAATATGCTGCATCTCCTGAGACTTTTGCCAAAGCATTGGTGGACCCGTGTGGCTATAATGGTCGCGACAGTGAGCGCACAATCGAAACGTTGGAAGAAGACGACGTTCTATCGATAGCAACTGATTCAGCTGGAACAAGTGCGTACTCGGAGGATGTTGATTTTTTGTCAATGGGTGCGTTACCGAGAGCAAGTATTCGTGGCAGCGCGCAAGACTTTGGAGATGGAACTGGTAGAGAGAATGCTATGCTGAGAAAAGCCTTGAGCGAGGTCGAAAGGCTTCGTCGCAGAGCTGAAGTTGCAGAAGCTGCGTTGTCGCATTTTGCACGACGGGATGTCGATCCCTCCTCCATTGACTCTATGTCTATAGTTGCGACTAGAGCTACAGCGCGCGCAGACGAGTCAGTTAGTTTCCTGCAGTACGGGCGTCCTACAAGCGATCGCGACAACTATTTGTGGTCCCAACCAAACATGTCGAATTTCAGGACAGATCGATACGGTAACACAGTACTGCACCAGGCTGTGGAGGGAGGCAAGGTGGAGCTCGCGTGTGCTCTTCTTGTCAACGAAGCAAGTGGGGCGCTTGACATGTTGCAACAAGCTGAAACACAACGTGGTTTTGCGCCGTTGCATCTTGCTGTTCGCGGTGGTAACATCGAAATTGCGAGTCTCTTTTTTCGTCCTGAGGTGTTACCCAACCTCGACTTGAATTTCAGAGATCGTGAAGGAAACACGGCACTACACTTGGCCACGCAGCTTGAGATAAAATTTGCGTCGCGCATCCTGGAGCTATTGCTATGCTTTGGTGCTGATGCAAATGCAGCAAACTTTTTGAAACAAACACCCCTGCATCTCTGTGCAATGGTCAAGCGTAGTGGCTCTGCAACGCGTGAGCTTATGGAGACGCTATTGCGACACAAAGCGGATCCGCAGAAGGTCGATTTCCTAAAGCGTTCACCGTTGCACTATTGCATGGAGAAAGGTTAGTGCGAGCGTGATGTCCACGCATGCTCATGCGGTGGTATATTGTGCTTTATCTTGACAATGTGCTTCCGTTCTGTGTGTGTACTCTGCAGGAATGGAGGATGAAGCGGTATTGCTGATGAAGCACGGAGCGGACATGAACGCACCCGATGCAGACGGCGAGCGCGTCATAACGAATCCAAAAGCTACTGGTGTAAGTGCTTGTTTTCGATGCTACGTTGGCGTGCGAATCGAACTGCTGACCCGTTGGTACTGCTGTTCAGCTCTTGCGATTTCTACGCGTGACGCCGTCGTGGATTCCAGACACCGACATCAGCGCGTGTATGGTTTGTCTCGAGCCGTTTCCCTTCTTTTTCTCACGCAAGTGCCACTGCGACCGCTGTGGACGTGTGTGCTGCTCGGACTGCGCACCCTCCAGCTCGTCCTGGAGCGGCCGCTTCTGTTTTGACTGCAAACACTACGCCCACTACTCTTGAAGAAGTACCGATCGCTTTTGATGGCTACACAAGGCGCCGGTTGGACTATTTTATTCGTCTTGGGAGAAAAGCGCACGACGTGTACAATTACGTGCATCTGATTACTGACGAGCGGGGTAGAATTTAAAGGAAGTGATCGATTCTAGATGAAGTTGGCAAAATGCAAAGTGAATATATTTAGGTCCTTAGTTCACAAACTCCTATTGCTAGTCTAAGCCTACTGAATTCTTTCTGCCTATACATTAGTAATCGCCACATTGCGCATTACTACTGGTATAGAGCAGATTAGTAATCGCCACATCGCGCATTACTAATCGTCTAGTCGCACATTACTAAATCTAGGCGGTGTGTTTCTAACAAACACCTAAACTTACTAAATGTGGGGGACGTCACTGTCTGGCAGGAGAGTGCTGGTGAACCCCGGCACACCAGTACCCGAAGGTATTAACTTTTATTGCAGTCACTGGATATCGAACCAGTGACCTCTCGTATGGTGCTGCCATACCATACCACATGAGCTACGTGTATCTTACAAAATCAGCCTGCCGAGGCGTTTGTTTTGCAACAGAATTTACAAAGCTCGCTCGCATTGGATGAAGTGATCGTCGAGCTTATTTATGGCTACACGTGACTCCAGTAAGAACATTAAAGTACTCAATTTTGGTCCCGCCTCAGATTTTGTGAAGGGGGAAAGATTTCATTACATTTAGCCACTCAGAAGTGCCACAGGAAAGCTGAAGCGATCCGCGCCCCCCAACAGACGCGGCCAGGGCCACAACGAATCCCTGAGCAGCAAACGACGCAAGACGGACGACGTCATGGAAACCACGCAGCAGCTGGAAGACGATGCCGGCTTCATGGACAAGTACAGCCGCCAAATCGGCGCGTTTGGACTCGAGACGATGGCCAAGGTCTGCGCCGATCAGAAGCAAACAAAATTGACAACAGAGTGATGGTTAATTCGACTAATTCCGATTTCCTTTTGTGCCATTGCGTAGTTGGTGAAGCTCAGGGTTCTCGTCGTGGGGCTGCGGGGAGTGGGCATCGAGTGCGCCAAGAACTTGATCCTCGCTGGCCCCAGCGCCATCACGCTGCATGACGATGGCACGGCTGAGATGAAGGACCTGGGCACCAACTTTTTCCTGACGGAGCAGGACGTGGGTTATCCACGCGCCTTCGCCGTCTTGCACAAGCTGGCGGAGCTCAACAAGATGGTGGCGGTGGCCGTGCACAAGGGCGGGCTGACGGAGCGCGTGGTGGCCACGCACAATGTGGTGGTCTTTTCGCACACGAGTCGCCAGGAGCTGGTGCGCTGGAACCACTTCTGTCGACGGCAGTCGCCGCCCATTGGATTCATCGCGTGTGACGTTCGTGGCGCCTTTGGCTACGCATTCACGGACTTTGGCGACGAGTTTAAGAGCTTCGACGCCACGGGCGAAGCGCCGATTACTCGGATTATCACGGACATTACGACTGACGTGGATGGAGTGCTGTCCATTTTGGGCCATGATGAAGACGGCAAGATGCACGAGATGCCCGACTCGGACCACGACGGGTGGATTGATATTCGTGACGTGCAGGGGATGAGGCTACAGAGCGACTTAAGCCAGTCCATCAACACGATGGGTCCGCGTCGGGTCAAGTTTGCTAATAAGAAAGTGTTGCGCGATGGTAAACAGGCGGAAGTCTTTGATGCGTACCGACTTAAGATCGGTGATACTTCAGAATTTACGCCGTATGAAGGTGGAGGTGTGTTCACTCAGCATAAGAAGCCGTTTACATTGAATTTCAAATCGCTGGAAGAATCCCTGGTCTCTCCAGTGCCCGCGGGCGAGTTTGGCCTCGCATTCACGGATGGGGCCAAGTTTGGACGTGCGGAGCAGCTACACGTTATCATGTGGAGCCTCATGGAATTCGAAGCGCGTCACGGTCATTACCCCAAGCCACACAATGACACGGATGCGGATGAAGTTGTTGCAATTGCTAAGATGGGTATCCAGCACCTTTCCGACTATACACACGAAGGTGCGCATGAGCAGGAAGTGATGCGGCTTGAGGAGCTAGACGAAAAGTTGGTGCGACAGGCTGCTTTCTACTCTGCTATTGAACTGCACCCTCTGGCCGCTTTCTACGGTGGCGTGGTCGCTCAGGAAATTGTCAAATTTACCGGCAAATTTACCCCGTTAAAGCAATGGTTGCATTTGGATGCGTTTGAGGTGCTACCTGATGAACGACCTACCGATGCAGACCCAATTGGTTCGCGCTACGACCACGTTATTGCAGCCTTTGGTTTGTCAGTCCAACAAAAGCTTGGAAACGTTCGTACATTCCTGGTGGGGTGCGGTGCGCTTGGATGTGAGTACCTGAAGAACTTTGCCATGATTGGTATTGCATGCGGCGGAAATGGACTTGTAACTGTCACGGACAACGACCGCATCGAGGTGAGCAACCTGAATCGTCAATTTCTCTTCCGAGAGCACAACGTGGGCCAGCCTAAGTCCGTAGCTGCTACCGCTGCAGTTCGTCAGATGAACGCGGATCTGAATGTGAAAACTCTTGAGCACTTGGTGGCCCCGCATACGGAAAACGTTTTCGATGATGACTTTTGGACTGGCCTGGACATAGTCACGAATGCTCTGGACAATGTGACAGCACGTTTGTATGTGGATAGCAAGTGTGTATTTCACAAGTTGCCACTATTGGAAAGCGGGACACTCGGTACGAAGTGTAATGTGCAGGTGGTTATCCCGTACAAAACACAGAGCTACGCAGATGGTCCGAAAGATGCTGAAGGTGACGGCATCCCGATGTGTACACTGCGGAATTTTCCATCGCTTATCGAACACTGCATCGAGTGGTCGCGCGCACAGTTCGAAGACCTGTTTGTTGTACCGTCCGCAGAAGCGAAGAAATTCGTAGAGGATCGCGCGGCCTATTTGAGTCAAGTTGAGAAGGCGACGCTCGAAAACCCGAATGCAAAACTCGTTCCAGCAGCTATCGTGCAGGAGCTCGAACGTCTCCGTGACCTACGTGCTACCTTGCAAACAGCAAAGGATGTCACATTCGAGAAGTGTATCGAGCTGGCGTTCAAGCTGATGACCTCGCGCTTCCGTGACCGTATCCTGCAGCTTATTCACAATTTCCCAGAAGATCATTTGACTAACTCTGGAGAGAAGTTTTGGTCAGGGGCGAAGCGCTTTCCTCAAGCAGTGGGGGATTTCGATCCAGAAAATCCGCTGCACCTCAACTTCGTGCGCGCGACTGCGAACATTTTGGCTGTCTGCTACGGCATCCAGCCGCCTTTTGAGCAAGAGTTGGTTCCTGCTGATTCTGAGTGGCGTGACCCGTCCACGTTTGCGGCGTTTGGCAGCAAATACGTCCCGCCGACGTGGAAGCCGTCAAACGAAAAGATTGCCGCTGACTCGGATGAAATCAAGCGGTTGAAGCTGGAGAAAATCAAGAACTCAAATGATTCCGATAAGAATGAGCTCATCGAGTTGATTAATGAGCTCAGAGCGCTTGACCTTTCGGGTTTATCATTCGAGCCGGCAGATTTTGAGAAGGATCAGGATATGAACTTCCACATTGATTTCGTCTACGCGGCGTCCAACTTGCGGGCCTTCAACTACCGCATCCGCGATGCATCGCGTCATAAGTGCAAGATGATTGCTGGCAAAATTATTCCAGCTATTGCTACCACGACAGCGTCTGTGACCGGCCTGGCCATGCTCGAGATGCTGAAGCTCATTCAGCGCAAGGAGCTGGAGGCTTTTAAGGATTCATCCAACTCGCTAGGTCTGAATATGTATCTGATGCAGGAACCAGCGGCCCCTGCTCATGCGAAGGATGAGTACGACGTAGTGGAGATGTCGGAAGTCAAGTGCAAGCCTCCTGGATTCACGAAGTGGGACTCTACTGTCATCGAGTTGACGCCTGGCTCGACGCTCGAAGATTTTCTTTCTCAGTTCAAGGAGAAGACAGGACTCAAGTGCGACTTGCTGTTCCACAGCGTTGCGGAAATGGGCAACACGGGTGCTGCGGACAAGGATCCGCGCTACCATGCTGTCAGCGGCTTAATGCTTTACGACCGCAACGCCTACGGCAAGGCATTACAAGATCTATACGCCAGCCAGATGACGAAGCCTTTGCGTGCCTTCGTGGAATCGCGTTACGAAGGGCTCGTGGATTGCAGCCGCAAGTACATTGAGCTGCAGACGTCGTGCACCGATGACGACGACAACGTGTACAAGGTGCCGACAGTCATTTGCAAGTTCGGTTAAGCAAGAGTCAAGCAGACAAGGCTGCGGAGCGACTGTCGACAAGGGCTGTATCTGTAAATTCCAGTGTCGCTTACCTGTGAACAGACAATAAAATGGTGCTGGCGCCACATGTTCTTCCGCCTCGCAAAGGACAACGTCTTTTGTCATGTTTGTATTTGTACAAGTGCTAAAACCGTGCAGAAGGTTTTCGCAACTCGATGAAACTTGTCAAAACTGTTTGTGACGGTTTAAGCGCTTTTACTCAGGGCTCCAGCCGCTTTCTCATTCGTCGATTTGCTCTGCCACCAATATGGACGACATCGAGGACATGATCAGCGAGGACGAGTTCGACCGCGTCGCCGTCACGTCCGTGCGCCCGCCCATGGTAGCGCCCAAGCCTTTCTTCGAACCGACAGCGACCGACAGCACATTCAGCAGCAGCAACTCTGACGCTGGCGTCAAGGAGGAACCCAGCAGTGTCCCTGGTACGCAGCTCATCTGGGTCAAGACTTACGGCTGTTCGCACAACGTGAGCGACTCCGAGTACATGCAGGGCGTGCTGTCGAGCTACGGCTATCGATTCACTCAGGATCCGGACGCGGCGCAGCTCTGGCTGCTCAACAGCTGCACCGTCAAAGACCCATCGCAGGCCGCCTTCATGCACTTGGCTGTCAAAGGCCGCAAGCAGAACAAGGCCGTGGTCGTGGCTGGCTGTGTGCCACAAGCTGATAGACATTTGAAGGGCCTGGAGGACGTCAGTATTGTGGGCATCCAGCAAGTAGATCGAGTCGTGGAGGTCGTCGAGGAGACGCTTAAAGGGCACACCGTGAGATTGTTGTCCAAGAACCGGCTGCCTCAATTGGATTTACCTAAAATCCGCAAGAATCCAATGGTGGAGATTATTCCACTGAGCACGGGCTGCTTGGGAGCGTGCACGTACTGCAAGACACGCCATGCACGTGGTAAATTAGGGAGTTACACGGTCGAAGCGATTGTTTCGAGAGCACAGTCGGTAATTAAGGAAGGAGTGACAGAGATCTGGCTGTCCAGTGAAGATACAGGAGCGTACGGGATCGATCTTGGCACTGATCTGCCTACGCTTCTGCGCAAGTTGCTGGAAGTCGTGCCTGAAGGTGTTATGCTCCGTGTGGGTATGACCAACCCGCCGTATATTCTGGACCATCTCGACGCTATCGCTGAAGTCTTGCAGCACGACCGAGTCTACTCATTCTTGCATGTGCCGGTGCAATCTGGCAGTGATGATGTGCTACTGGCCATGAACCGCGAGTACACGGCTGGTGAGTTCCGTCGCGTCGCTGACGAACTGCTTGCGAAAGTCCCGGATCTCACGCTGGCGACCGACATCATCTGCGGCTTCCCTACGGAGACCGAGGAGCATTTTGACGAGACGATGGAGCTTGTCGAGAAGTACCGTTTCCACATAATGAACATTTCACAGTTCTATCCTCGACCAGGGACACCGGCAGCCAAGATGAAACGCGTTCCGACACAAGTGGTAAAGAACCGCAGTCGCAAGCTTACCAAGCTTTTTGAGACGTTTGAGCCGTACACGCATCTTGTGAACACGACACAAAAGGTATGGGTGAACACGGAGGTTTCAGATGACAAGAAGTACACGGTTGCCCACACGAAAAATTACACAAAGGTTCTGCTTCCTCGTGACGATGCTCTGATTGGGTGTGCGGCAGAGGTACGCGTCCTCACCGCCGCACGATTCCACATTACGGGTGAGGTGATCTCACATTCCCAGCCCGCCACTATAGCGGCAGCTACCATACGCGAACAGATTCGAGCTGGGGATGATCTAGAGGTGGTGGAACGATCGAAAGCTTTACCGACGGCGAAGTTTACAGCTGTCTCCTCTTACAATGGTGATGACCATAGTCAGGATCACTATGACCACGGTGGTGATGATCGCCATCGTAGTGAAGAAGAATGCTGTGGTGGCGACGAAGTATGTTGCTCTTCTGCAGGGGGCGACAAAAGCAGTGACAGCAAGTCCAGCACGAAGTCAGAGATGAAGTCGATGGTAAAGGAGCTCATGGGGAAGACGAAGTATGCATACTCAGGCGCAGCTGATGGCATGGTATCTTCAATCGCGACAGCACTGGTAACGAAGTGGGATCAAGTGTGCGACGATAAGATAGCGCTTGCGTCCCTCGTGACGCTGGTGGCGTCGGCATCTTTTGTAGTAAGTCGTGTGCTTACGCGCAAGTGATCGAGTTTGTTGCGGACGCATTGCCCCAAAAGCTGCGAGATCAGATGTTTGAATACTGCACCACACGTATTATCGTCGACATCGTCTACGAGATGTGAGGTTGTGCTTCACCTGCTGACTCCACTAGTACTGATTGAAGACGTGTTGTTGCGCAGCTCGTCAGTGGTATAGAATTGTCAGTAAACTTCTTTCAGGCACATGTTTGGTTTCAATTGCAGAGGTTGACCCTCTATGGTAGGCGCAGCATGTCTTTCCGAAACTGTGCCACCGCTAGTTTAGTTTAATCGTCACGCATCGGGGTGATCTCAGTGCGCAGTGTATTACTTGCTTGGCTTTGCCCTGGCTGGAAACTTGACAATAATCGAGCCATTTGGCGATGATCAGCACGTCCAACTCGTCCAGTTGATCGGACATTAGCGTCACGAATCGTACATTCAACCAACAGTAGTGTCGCATCCAGATTCACTTGCTATGGTCTAGTTGATAGCACAACAAGCTCCTTCGTCACGAAGCAAATATCCAGCGGTTGTGTTCGACCTACAGGGGCGATAATGCTTCTTGACACGTACTGACTACAGTTGGAATGTCAGAATGTCGATAAGAAGCACAGATGCTCATAAGTCCTTGGCATTTCTGTCAACAATTACGTCTGGCTACCGCTTTTTACGTGTTGAACTGAAGATTGCGAACGAGATAACCGTCACCCGTGTGCTTCGTCATGAACAGGGTTCTATTCGTGCACTACAGAAACCTTTTGGACAAATGCAGCTCAAGATCACGGTACGACATGTGATACCGATTCCGATGTCTTCTTTCTCGATGACTCGTTCACTTCATACAGGTTGCGCTAAATTCGGCCACCTACTTGCGCGGAACTTCCCGGTGAATTTGTTCACATCCCATCGTATCCCTTCGTCTACTCAGCTCAACAGCACAGTTTTAGTCTATCAGGTTGCAGATGAAACAAAAACAATGAAGTCGATCTTGGCCTCGCCGTGAGCCTAATTACTCAGTTACTGCTTTGGCCTCACAGTTGATTCGATCTTGTTAACATTGATCTGGTCGTCGCATACCCCTAGTCCAATGACTTGCATGTCTGTAAAGACTCATAGTGGATTATGTACATCTCAGAATTTCATTCTGAAATGTTTCGTTTTGATTGTGTTTAATCCGACGATCTCCTTCCCACACAGCGTGCAATAGTTTACAAAGCAGCGTGTCGTCGCATCTACAATTCATGTTCAGCTTACAGGTGCCCACACCATCGACACTTACTTTCCTGCAAGTCATTGTCCAGTATGACCGTACACAGACCATCGCTCCCAATCTGGCAGATAAAACTAATCTGCAGCCACCCAGCGCAGAACCACGATTAACCCAATGACTGCTCTAAATAGGCGCCAACACGCCGCACAAACTGCTTATAAAATGGCTTTTTCGTATAAGGATCCAGATAAACACGAAACAACTCTTGTGAAAAAGCGGTGGTGATGAATGTAGTTCTTCCATATGTCACAGTGTGCAAAGAAATATGGTGCCGATCGTTGCCAGAGTCTACTGACTTGCGCGAAATAGTTTGCAGAGTTCCGATGGTTCGCATGAACTCTACTCGAGCCAAATACCGGCTATCCCCTGTGTCTGTTCGCTATCCAGATACTTTATCGCATAGAAGCATAGAATGAGACGATCCTAACTCGAAAGAGCTTGTATCGATCTCGTCGACAATATCTGTACCATCATCCACAATGCGCAGTTGCAGTGCTTTTGCCAAATGCATACCATACGCTGCACTGCATTCAGCTTTCCTCTAACTTTGTAGTCGTTTGTTCTTTCTCCTCAATATACTTCAAGTCAGTATCATCCATCTCTCCACACAATCACAGACGCGAAACAGTCAAGTGTAGTAGCTGGGTTTTCTAAGTGCGATCTCATCTGACCTCTGCCCTCGAGCTCGCACGTTAAGGAGCAATGATTGGTCAGAAAGCGTAACCGTATGTACGGCTTATGACCCCCAAACACTCCCATCACCAGGAGCTACAATTATTGCCGGTCTGAGGAAGGAAGAGAAGAGGGGAAAAGGTCCACGTATGACGAGCGTGAACGACGTGGCGATAGAGGAGATCAAGTCTTCAAGCAGCGGCAGCGGCCTTGATGAGTGGATCGAGAACCTGCGCAACGGCAAGCTGCTGAGCGAGCTGGAGCTCAAGCAAGTGTGTGAGATGGTGAAGCTGCTGCTCATCGAGGAGTCCAATGTCCAGCCCGTGAGCAGTCCCGTGACTGTGTGCGGCGACATCCACGGCCAGTTCTTCGACTTGCTGGAGCTCTTTCGCTGCGGTGGCGACATCCGGGACACGAACTACATTTTCATGGTTGGGTCCTACATCTCCTTGTGGTCGTTAGTGGGTGGAGAGAGGTCACTTATAGCCTTGGAAACGCCTGACTGTGGTTTATTCTTTTGCTTTGTACCTGGGTGTCCACAGGGTGACTTTGTCGACCGAGGACACAACAGTGTGGAGACCTTTGAGCTCTTACTGTGCTTGAAAGTGCGGTACCCAGACCGCATCACACTACTGCGTGGGAACCACGAATGTCGACAGATTACTCAGGTCTATGGCTTCTATGAAGAGTGCGTGCGCAAGTACGGCAATGCCAACCCCTGGAAGTACTGCACGGACGTGTTTGACTACCTCAACTTGGCTGCGATCATTGACGGACGCGTGCTGTGTGTGCACGGCGGCTTGTCACCGGAGCTTCGCACGCTCGACCAGATCCGGACAATAGAGCGCCAGCAGGAGATTCCGCACGAAGGATCTTTCTGCGACCTCATGTGGTCCGATCCGGAAGATATCGAGACGTGGGCGATGAGCCCGCGTGGTGCTGGCTACTTGTTTGGTGCTAAGGTCACACAAGAGTTCAACCAGATTAACGGACTGGACCTTATCTGTCGGGCGCATCAGCTTGTGCAGGAAGGTTTCAAGTACATGTTTGACAACAGTCTCGTGACGGTCTGGTCAGCACCCAACTATTGCTACCGATGCGGTAACGTGGCAGCCATTCTGTCCTTTGACGAGAATCTCGAGCGCGATTTCAAGTTGTTTCGTGAGGTACAAGTAGTGGCGCCTCATTGTACATTGCACCGTTCACGATCTGATACACCTTGTTCTGTACTGGTTGTAGGTTGGTGAATCATCCGATGGCTTTAATCAGCGTGCGCTGGTGCCGTATTTCCTGTAAGTGATTGCCGGATACGCCAGTCGACGTCTCGGATGGCGCTGAGATTGGCGTCTCGCGATCATGCAAGACGTTTTACACTCTCTTTACATTGGAAAAAGGGACAACGACATTAGCTATTAGATACCGTATCAGGAGTTTAATCGGATGGATCCTTTACACTACCTCGGTACCAACATGCGTCGCGATAGCGTTCGCTTATGAAGGTGCATGCGTCAGCGGCGTTACATGTACCACTATAGGCTCTGGCATCCCGCTTGTCTGCACAGAATATGCAAAATTCCATCCGTACCCAGCTCCCCCGTACTCTCCGAACCGATTCAAGCAGACCATGCCTCCCAAAAAGTGCGGATACACCGCAGCAATTTGGCGCAGGGCATGTTCGCATGCTGTTTGCGGCTATCAACCGAATTTATACCACAAAATGTTAGATCGAGATGGCAGCGTTAGTGAAGTTGTCACAATGCCTTGACGTACGTGGACGCCTCTTTTCATTTCTTGGACTGCAACGAATGAGGGCAAGAAGCGCATCATCACATCGCCGTCGCCAGTCGCAGCAGCTCCGCCGATAGATGAGTCAACGTAGGCCCCCGCACCTGGCACCGCGGCATCGCCAACACGCCTAGTGGCCCGCAAAAGATCAGCAGTGCAATCTGACGCCACGAACACAGCAGCGTTTTTGGTCTCACCCGGCAATTTTATGCGTTGCTCCATTGGAGCTAGTGCCAGCAGCCATGTGCTCACTGTCCGCCAGAGCCACCATCCCGATGGTGTCATGGTTCTCCGTCGAGATCAGCTTTTCCACGTCCACAGGGTTCTGCCTGTTAGTCGGAACCAGCAACGACTCACCTTGCAGCTTCTCCGTATACACTGAATCTGACAACACGAACGGTCTGTACGGCGGACACGAAGTGTTCTGTCCATGAACGTTACGGAAGTAGTTGGGCTGGCACTTGCTGTCCTGCCAGCGCTTGTAAACCTCCCGTGAGTGCCGTGTACTGAGTGACGTTTCTTCGAATCCCATCATCTTTGCAAATGCCAACGCGCCATCGCCAGCCAAGATGCTGTGAGACGAATGTTCCATGACGGCGCGTGCCACTCGAATCGCAGGTTTCACACGTCGCAGCTGCGCCACTGCACCCATTTCCATCGTCGAGCCATCCAAGATCATCGCGTCCAGCGTCGTCTCTCCATTAGAGTCGGGGCTTCCTCCGTAGCCCACCGTAAAGTCACACTGGTCGACTTCGCAGCGGTTACAGCCTTCGGTGATGGCGTCCAGGGCGTGAGCGCGACGACCAGGTCGCTGCAGCGCCTCGAAGCCTGCGCGCGTTGCGTTGACAAACGGCCACGTGTTGATCACGACGTCTGCGTGCTGTGAATTGCGGCCGTCTGCAGAGCTTTGGAGCATCACGGAGCTCGCGAGCAGCACTAAAATGCCGCTGCTGATCCAGCGTGGACGCGATCGCTGCGTCATTGTGTGACTAACTGTCGAGCACATATCGTGACACTATTTTTGCCAGTAGTAAGAATGCTTATTATTTGCACCAATCAAACCTCGGTATAATGTTTGGATGCACTGGTACGCGGAAAGGCCCAAAGCAGTTGGTATAACTTAAAGATAGGGGAGCAAGCTCTGGGACTCGCCTTTCGATACAAGTCTTTCAGTCCAAAGAACTGACTTTAGTTCAGTGTATTCACGTGACATTCCAAGTGGTCGGCAGCTACTGCATCGGATGTATGAGAGTGATTGCGGATTATTGTGTTCAAGCTTCTGGTTGATGTTGTTTATGTCTTAGAAAGGCGGACGTGAGAAAAGAGAGACTGGAATAATCCTGCTTGGGAACGCTGTCGACCGCGAAGTGCGGCCGACGACATAGAATGGATTCATCATGCAGAGAGATTGCATTATAGGAGCTTCTTCTGCTACCAAGGAGTAAAGGTGACCGTAAATTCTTACTTATTCACTGTATTTTGTACTTCGAATGGAAAACAACATCACATTTGCCGTTTGCAGGTGCGAGATTTTTGCTGCCTCTAAGAGCGGCGTTTGCAATGGTAATTGAGCGGTATTTTAACTACTACTTGAATTACTGTTTCAACGAGAGGTTTAACTAACGGTGCTAATTATATAAAGCACTTCCAAATAAACGTATTAACTGCGCATTTAACCTCCATTTTGTTTTGGCGATGCTACCTTCTACCCCTAAACCACGCGAAAGTCCAGTTCTTGAAAATGGCGGTCACCACCACCACTTTGTGCTCGGGCTCGCCGTCAGCGACGCTGCCATCAAATCTTTTTCTCTCACCGAGCCCGGAAATTCGGGTTTGGGGTGCTGTAACGTTTTTCGCGGCAGCACTTGCACAGTGCGCGACACATGGATGTCGATCACGGTATTAAGGTGGTCTTGGGTAGCTGTACTGCAACGTGGCTTAATCAGCATGACATGGTATGTCTTGCCGTTCGTGCTTCTTAAGTTCGAGTATTGGATGTTTACTAAGCCTACAAATGAGGTGCAATTGGATCTTTATGTGTGCACACAGCGAAACATAGATACTGCTTCAAGCAAAAAGTGAGCGATGCCTGTCAAAGAATAAGTTAGACTGTTCGCAACATGCTCTCTTTGTGTCACACATAATTAAAAACTCATGTCAAGTGGACGAGCAGGCTTGTAGGCAATCAATATCTTTGATTTGGTTCATGTAATACTACCCGAATCCCAACAGCAATAGAAGCTGCAGCATGTCCATGCTTGTGACATACTCATTCGACAATACGCCATAGTAGACTACATAAAGAAAGCAGTGATAGAGATGAGCTAGTATGTAGCAACCATAGTAGATCTTTGCATCAATCTCCAGTCACTTTGATCAATATTATCGTTGTTACAAGTCATTACTGTAACAGAATCTTCTTCACATTTTTTGGTTTGGAAGCATGTACTGTAACGGGGTTGCACGAAATTATGGTACTTTGTACCAGAGGTGTTACACACCTGAGGTTACCCCTTTGTGAAGGTGATATAGAATATCTTATTGGTTTGTAGGGGCTGACGAGTGTCAGCCATTAGGTACGAAAGGTCTTTGAGTAGGATTAAAATATTCTATAGGCATTAACAAAAATAAAATCAGTTCCCATTTTGATCTAAAGGACACGTGGCTTGCGAGCCGTCTTGATCGTTGATCACTGATCACTAAGAGTTAGCAACACCTCCTTAAGGTAGCTACTCTTGAGCACTGAGTGCTGTCGATTCACTGAATCGTTAGGTCCCCTGGAACAGGGATCTGAAGCTGTAATGCTTGTTGACTCGTAAAGTCGTTAGTTCTTTAAATTAAGTTGCTCGTAGAGCATTAAGTCTTCCTCTGGCTTAAGGAGCTGTGTAGCTCCGCTACATGTACGATGAACGTGCAAAGACGTTGGTGCATCTAGAATGTTGTGCTGGTCAACACGGCTCTATAATCAATGAATACACTAAGGATCACACCGTCAGAAGCACCTATAATGCCTTTTTCTACGATCTTAACATTCAGCATTTGATTGTTGGAATCATTCATTTGCTGTCGGGGTCTTTCGAGCACTATAGCCGGGATGACACATCAACAAACCTTACGGAGCTCGCTGAGATGAGCATATGTCCGTGGGACAGGTTTTCTATCGTGTAGCTGATCAAGCACCCTTTGAGTAGCGCGACAACTTTATTGCTTAACTATGATTTTAAATTTAAAGAACCTAGATGAGGTGCTTTGACCCAGCTAGAGTTTCAATCAAAAGGTCCAACCAGAGGTTCAATAAAAAGCTCAACAAATGTTTCAATTACCGTTGTAAGCACGCTCCATGTGTCGATCATTTGCTTGTTAGCCCTCTGCTTGACCTTCGACACGTTTTAGCGACTCACGTGCAGAAATTGGTGCGTGTGTGACTTTTATTTGCTACGCGGTCGCACTTAGTGACCTTATCATAAATTATCACCTACAATGCTAATCTACTCATGAGGTTGAACAGGCTACATCGCACTCAGAAAAGCGTGTGATGTACTCCTGGCATTTTTGCGCGGACGCCCGGAAAATAGATTTTAAAAATTGGTACTCACTTTGCGTAGGGTTTCAAAAAACTGTAATAATCAGGCTCTCATATAATGTAAAAGCGTCTACACCAGCGAATAAATGCCTTTTTGACCTCACTGGACGTACTCGAATGCTTCTAATCGCCGGTAATATCACTTCTAGGCCTGGCAGCAAAGCTTGATGAAAGGAATACCACTTCGCTTTATTTAATATTCTATGCGGCACTGTAGCATGGTTTCTATTAGACATCGTTCAAAATCTAAGTAGCAAATTTACCCGAAGATAAAACTTGTGGACTCTGCAATGTGGAAGAGCACTAATTTTTAAAGCGCACATTTATTACGTGGCAGAAGTAATACCCCACGCTGCATAGCTTGAGTACGTGAATAGATGATGTGCAGTACATGCATTCACGACATGTACTGCACATCTTCTATTTACGTACTCAAGCTACGTTACTCGCTGTATGCTTTTCGCTCTCTATCTTAATTTGCGTCTAACGTCAAAGCAAGAGATTGCACGGTATCGACTCAACTTGCGTTGCCGCAAATATAGTAGCGCTCGGTCTAAATTAACCGGCATGATCGACTTCATTGAATAAATTAGAGCACCACCACACTCTACATTGCACTTTCGTACTTATCCAATGCTAGGCTGCGCCTTTTAATCAACATGTTATCGTCACGCCAACACTGTTGCATATGCAGAATGGGACGAAAAATTAATGTTGTTTCTTTTGCCAATACACGAAATTATATACGATAACACAATAACTGAAAATTAAAAAGCTACGTTTCTAATGTACAATTTTGAGTGAATAGAGCTATCCTAGTTATACACATATTGAGCGCAATAGTGAATATCAGCGATCATGTTCAAAATCTTAGGCTGAGCAGACAGGGCGTGGAATCCAAGCAAAAGGGGTATGTAACAATTCCCCAAAAATTCCCTCGGTAATTGTTAAAAAACAGAGAATTTTAGGTATAACTTACCCTTCGATATGTACACCCAGAAAACTGATTTGTTTTAGATTTACCATAGTTTTTACCGTAAATGCATAAAAATTAAAGCTGTCACATTCTAAGGTAAGGCAGCACTACGACCTTGGTATAGATGAAGGGGGGAGACAGAATATTGCGATGTCAAAATATCGCAATACGTGATTTTCTTTGCTTACACCGCAATGCATCGAATGTCTAGGCATCGCTGGCGGGCATGGTAATACACACTTATGCAATAACTTTTGGTTACACATAGCAAGTAGTCACCCAAGCAGTGCCGCGCAGGTGAGACCTGTAATCGGCTTTATTACAGGATTAAAACTAATGAAAAAATACATGTGTAGATGCTATGTCCGCTATTCCGGTACAGCGTGGCAACTTATTATCGGTTCATTACTCGGACAAAAGACTTAGGAAGAGCAGATTTTATGCATCTAAAAATGGGTAATTTATGACTGCAAGAACACCGTCGTACTTAGTACAAATACCAATTTCTTAATGAGTACGAATTAAACACAACTACACTTATTATAAGTTATCTTCAAGTTCATTTTCTTATGCAAAATATACTTTCTTCTTTAAATCAATTCCTTTTATTGATTTGTTCAATACTTCTTTTTAAATAGCAATCTTTGTGCAATTTACATATTGCTCTTCTAATATCTCCGCTTGCTCGTTCCGAGTACATTAATTTAAACGGTATATTATCAAAATTCCACATTCAGCGTCGAGCTGCCACAAGGCACTGGGGACAGATATGCACTACATGCCGAAAAGGGCTAAAGTACTGCTCGTTGTATACATGCTGTCTCACTTGATGCTGTCTAGTCGTTCACACTCAAAACTCGCTGCTCTATAGCCCTACACCTTGCAAAATGACATTATCCGCTCGAGTATGTGTGACCGTGATTTGCATCTTTAATTATCACATACGCTCATGTGCATTGCCTGGCCCCATGCGCAAGATAGAGTAGAGCATTTCAGGTCTTGTGTGAAAGATGGTATCGAACATAACCGGTTGCAGCACACATCTTTAAGCTTCACAATGCTAAACATTACCGCGGCATCCCCTTTACATTCAGGATTCGGATATGGGCCGACGAGAACCGCTACTGTGGGTTGCATCTCGGACATAGCGCGAAAAGTAAAGTTCAAGCGGAATGCGAATATCCAATTCGACATGACGTGTCCCTGGTTCGGGACGTATCCGGTTAACTCGGATCATCGACAAACTGGAACACCAATGGCAACGAAGTAAGGAGTGTACTTGATTAGTGTGTGTTATGTCCCGAACTCCATTTACGACATACGCAACTTCTCGAAGTGCTACGTTGGCTACTATACTGCACGATGTCAGAGTGAAAATGACAATAAAGAGGCACTAAGCACGAGTGGCGATACCTCCCGTGCATTGAACAGATACGCGGACGCTCTTGTACAATGTGTGGATGGGGATCGTGGCCTGTCTAGTAGAGTTATCTGCTCAATTTGCAAGATAGTGTCGGGGATGCTGTGCGGGCAGTGCATGAGGAATAGATGTTGGTTCTTGTTGGGTATGTGTTGGTATCGCGTTGCTGTGTGTGTGTTTGTGTGGTCGGGCGATGTGTGGTCGGGTACTGTGTGTCGTGTGATGCGTCGTGGTTGATGTGTTGTTGTGTGTATGTGTGTTTGTGTTTGTCCTTTCTATGTCGTCGTCAGTGTGCCCGAGTGGTCTAAGGGGGTAGACTCAAGTTCTACTGCGTTCGCACTCGTGTGTTCAAATCCCACCGCTGACACGTAGGCTCCGACCACTGGAAGTTACCTGCTGCTCAGCAAGAACGAAACGGCAGCATGTGAGACACTGGCCCGCACCAAGCGAGGCAGTAAGTACGACAAGTGCTGAATTCTATTGGACGACTTCAGCGTCCTGTGCGCGTATGCAGAAGTCGTATCGTCAATCCTCTGTCAAGTGCCACTTATGCTTATGCTCGACTCGCTTATATCCATTGGGGTGCTACGACTCCGCTCTTCATATGGTCTTTCAGCTATAACAGATTCAAACATAAACCGATCTGACCGATCGTGACAAAGTGTAATCCCGAACGTTATTCCACTGTCTTGTAAGGACTCGTCGAAAGCTTTCAATTGCGGCTGCAACTCCAAAATGGATGCTGCGCTCACTTTGTGACATCGTTGAACTACCTAGTTGACAGTATCGCTCAGAAAATGAGCCTGTCCTATTATCACGAGACGATTGTATAAGAGTGGTCACAGCTCTTAGGCGTCAATAATCTCATGAAGAATAGCTGGCTTGGAATATGATGACCCTGGCTTTGACAACAGACCCTTAGAGTCAAGCAACACAGTATTCAACCTCAGACCAGCGGTCCCCAGTTCCATGTATTCACCCTTTACTAGTGCCACCCGTGAAGGCGGCCGGGATGAAACAAAGCGTTACCCAGCTCAAGCGCAGCACATTTATACTCTCCTGGTGATGGTCATGTAGGAGATTGATGGTGCAGCTATGTGTGGACAATGTACACTGCGTATATAGGCTTGAATTGATGCACATATATATGTGCTAGCACGACAGGGTACGGGTACGAATTGGTCAGATGTTTGGAAAGGGATTCCAAGCATCTGAGTGCGGGTTCGATTTCCGCCGTGGAGAAGTCAATTGCAAATGACCCCTGCAATCAGGTGTTTGGGGTTCACCAGAACCTTGGCCTCCCTGAGGTTATGTCCCCCACACCACGCAAGAACTATCATTGGGCATAGGCTTGTGTGGAGTGTTTACCGCAGGTATGTTGCGAGTCGTGATTACCCAAGATAGGAAATGTCACATAGGAGAGAAAAAACGGTGAAATCGGTGGCTGAAAGTCATCGGTTTCTGATAGCCATTGGTTTCGATTTGCGAATCCAATTGAATACAACTCACTTTTCGGTTTTCCATCCCGACCGCAAGTCCACCTCATCATCAGAAACCTAAGTCAATTCAACAGTACAAAATCTAAGACTTTGTGGCACACATCAGAGAGAAAGGGAACGCGACAATGGCCAATGATTGGTTAATTAAATGGGTAATCAGCGGGGAAGAGACGTAAAGGTATGGACAGCAAGCGGCGATATGACAGTACAGAAGATAAGAGATAACACACGATTTATAACTCACTTTTGATGCTACTATTTCGGCCACAAGCATCATCTACTGAGCGCTCACGTCAACCTTCGCATTCGAAATTGGTGTGGTCGGGTGCTGTGCGGTCAGGTACTGTGTGTCGTGTGATGCGTCGTGGTTGATGTGTTGTTGTGTGTATGTGTGTTTGTGTTTGTCCTTTCTATGTCGTCGTCAGTGTGCCCGAGTGATCTAAGGGGGTAGACTCAAGTTCTACTGTGTTCGCACTCGTGTGTTCAAATCCCACCACTGACACGTAGGCACCGACCACTGGACGTTACCTGCTGCTCAGCAAGAACGAAACGGCAGCATGTGAGACACTGGCCAGCACCAAGCGAGGCAGTAAGTACGACAAGTGCTGAATTCTATTGGATGACTTCGGCGTCCTGTGAGCGTATGCAGAAGTCGTATCGTCAATCCTCTGTCAAGTGCCACTTATACTTATGCTCGACTCGCTTATATCCATTGGGGTGCTACGACTCCGCTCTTCATATGGTCTTTCAGCTATAACAGATTCAAACATAAACCGATCTGACCGATCGTGACAAAGTGTAATCCCGAACGTTATTCCACTGTCTTGTAAGGACTCGTCGAAAGCTTTCAATTGCGGCTGCAACTCCAAAATGGATGCTGCGCTCACTTTGTGACATCGTTGAACTACCTAGTTGACAGTATCACTCAGAAAAATGAGCCTATCCCATTATCACGAGACGATTGTATAAGAGTGGTCACAGCTCTTAGGCGTCAATAATCTCATTAAGAATATCTGGCTTGGAATATGATGACCCTGGCTTTGACAACAGACCCTTAGAGTCAAGCAACACAGTATTCAACCTCAGACCAGAGGTCCCCAGTTCCATGTATTCACCCTTTACTAGTGCCACCCGTGAAGGCGGCCGGGATGAAACAAAGCGTTACCCAGCTCAAGCGCAGCACATTTATACTCTCCTGGTGATGGTCATGTAGGAGATTGATGGTGCAGCTATGTGTGGACAATGTACACTGCGTATATAGGCTTGAATTGATGCACATATATATGTGCTAGCACGACAGGGTACGGGTACGAATTGGTCAGATGTTTGGAAAGGGATTCCAAGCATCTGAGTGCGGGTTCGATTTCCGCCGTGGAGAAGTCAATTGCAAATGACCCCTGCAATCAGGTGTTTGGGGTTCACCAGAACCTTGGCCTCCCTGAGGTTATGTCCCCCACACCACGCAAGAACTATCATTGGGCATAGGCTTGTGTGGAGTGTTTACCGCAGGTATGTTGCGAGTCGTGATTACCCAAGATAGGAAATGTCACATAGGAGAGAAAGAACGGTGAAATCGGTGGCTGAAAGTCATCGGTTTCTGATAGCCATTGGTTTCGATTTGCGAATCCAATTGAATACAACTCACTTTTCGGTTTTCCATCCCGACCGCAAGTCCACCTCATCATCAGAAACCTAAGTCAATTCAACAGTACAAAATCTAAGACTTTGTGGCACACATCAGAGAGAAAGGGAACGCGACAATGGCCAATGATTGGTTAATTAAATGGGTAATCAGCGGGGAAGAGACGTAAAGGTATGGACAGCAAGCGGCGATATGACAGTACAGAAGATAAGAGATAACACACGATTTATAACTCACTTTTGATGCTACTATTTCGGCCACAAGCATCATCTACTGAGCGCTCACGTCAACCTTCGCATTCGAAATTGGTGTGGTCGGGTGCTGTGCGGTCAGGTACTGTGTGTCGTGTGATGCGTCGTGGTTGATGTGTTGTTGTGTGTATGTGTGTTTGTGTTTGTCCTTTCTATGTCGTCGTCAGTGTGCCCGAGTGATCTAAGGGGGTAGACTCAAGTTCTACTGTGTTCGCACTCGTGTGTTCAAATCCCACCACTGACACGTAGGCACCGACCACTGGACGTTACCTGCTGCTCAGCAAGAACGAAACGGCAGCATGTGAGACACTGGCCAGCACCAAGCGAGGCAGTAAGTACGACAAGTGCTGAATTCTATTGGATGACTTCGGCGTCCTGTGCGCGTATGCAGAAGTCGTATCGTCAATCCTCTGTCAAGTGCCACTTATACTTATGCTCGACTCGCTTATATCCATTGGGGTGCTACGACTCCGCTCTTCATATGGTCTTTCAGCTATAACAGATTCAAACATAAACCGATCTGACCGATCGTGACAAAGTGTAATCCCGAACGTTATTCCACTGTCTTGTAAGGACTCGTCGAAAGCTTTCAATTGCGGCTGCAACTCCAAAAGGGATGCTGCGCTCACTTTGTGACATCGTTGAACTACCTAGTTGACAGTATCACTCAGAAAAATGAGCCTGTCCCATTATCACGAGACGATTGTATAAGAGTGGTCACAGCTCTTAGGCGTCAATAATCTCATTAAGAATATCTGGCTTGGAATATGATGACCCTGGCTTTGACAACAGACCCTTAGAGTCAAGCAACACAGTATTCAACCTCAGACCAGCGGTCCCCAGTTCCATGTATTC
The DNA here is from genome assembly GCA_921007115.2 of Peronospora matthiolae. Taxonomy (NCBI): domain Eukaryota; phylum Oomycota; class Peronosporomycetes; order Peronosporales; family Peronosporaceae; genus Peronospora; species Peronospora matthiolae. The sequence continues at coordinate 20,222 of CAKLBY020000109.1, read as the reverse complement.
ACCCTTTACTAGTGCCACCCGTGAAGGCGGCCGGGATGAAACAAAGCGTTACCCAGCTCAAGCGCAGCACATTTATACTCTCCTGGTGATGGTCATGTTGGAGATTGATGGTGCAGCTATGTGTGGACAATGTACATTGCGTATATAGGCTTGAATTGATGCACATATATATGTGCTAGCACGACAGGGTACGGGTACGAATTGGTCAGATGTTTGGAAAGGGATTCCAAGCATCTGAGTGCGGGTTCGATTTCCGCCGTGGAGAAGTCAATTGCAAATGACCCCTGCAATCAGGTGTTTGGGGTTCACCAGAACCTTGGCCTCCCTGAGGTTATGTCCCCCCACACCACGCAAGAACTATCATTGGGCATAGGCTTGTGTGGAGTGTTTACCGCAGGTATGTTGCGAGTCGTGATTACCCAAGATAGGAAATGTCACATAGGAGAGAAAGAACGGTGAAATCGGTGGCTGAAAGTCATCGGTTTCTGATAGCCATTGGTTTCGATTTGCGAATCCAATTGAATACAACTCACTTTTCGGTTTTCCATCCCGACCGCAAGTCCACCTCATCATCAGAAACCTAAGTCAATTCAACAGTACAAAATCTAAGACTTTGTGGCACACATCAGAGAGAAAGGGAACGCGACAATGGCCAATGATTGGTTAATTAAATGGGTAATCAGCGGGGAAGAGACGTAAAGGTATGGACAGCAAGCGGCGATATGACAGTACAGAAGATAAGAGATAACACACGATTTATAACTCACTTTTGATGCTACTATTTCGGCCACAAGCATCATCTACTGAGCGCTCACGTCAACCTTCGCATTCGAAATTGGTGTGGTCGGGTGCTGTGCGGTCAGGTACTGTGTGTCGTGTGATGCGTCGTGGTTGATGTGTTGTTGTGTGTATGTGTGTTTGTGTTTGTCCTTTCTATGTCGTCGTCAGTGTGCCCGAGTGATCTAAGGGGGTAGACTCAAGTTCTACTGTGTTCGCACTCGTGTGTTCAAATCCCACCGCTGACACGTAGGCACCGATCACTGGACGTTACCTGCTGCTCAGCAAGAACGAAACGGCAGCATGTGAGACACTGGCCAGCACCAAGCGAGGCAGTAAGTACGACAAATGCTGAATTCTATTGGACGACTTCGGCGTCCTGTGCGCGTATGCAGAAGTCGTATCGTCAATCCTCTGTCAAGTGCCACTTATACTTATGCTCGACTCGCTTATATCCATTGGGGTGCTACGACTCCGCTCTTCATATGGTCTTTCAGCTATAACAGATTCAAACATAAACCGATCTGACCGATCGTGACAAAGTGTAATCCCGAACGTTATTCCACTGTCTTGTAAGGACTCGTCGAAAGCTTTCAATTGCGGCTGCAACTCCAAAAGAGATGCTGCGCTCACTTTGTGACATCGTTGAACTACCTTGTTGACAGTATCACTCAGAAAAATGAGCCTGTCCCATTATCACGAGACGATTGTATAAGAGTGGTCACAGCTCTTAGGCGTCAATAATCTCATTAAGAATATCTGGCTTGGAATATGATGACCCTGGCTTTGACAACAGACCCTTAGAGTCAAGCAACACAGTATTCAACCTCAGACCAGCGGTCCCCAGTTCCATGTATTCACCCTTTACTAGTGCCACCCGTGACGGCGGCCGGGATGAAACAAAGCGTTACCCAGCTCAAGCGCAGCACATTTATACTCTCCTGGTGATGGTCATGTTGGAGATTGATGGTGCAGCTATGTGTGGACAATGTACATTGCGTATATAGGCTTGAATTGATGCACATATATATGTGCTAGCACGACAGGGTACGGGTACGAATTGGTCAGATGTTTGGAAAGGGATTCCAAGCATCTGAGTGCGGGTTCGATTTCCGCCGTGGAGAAGTCAATTGCAAATGACCCCTGCAATCAGGTGTTTGGGGTTCACCAGAACCTTGGCCTCCCTGAGGTTATGTCCCCCACACCACGCAAGAACTATCATTGGGCATAGGCTTGTGTGGAGTGTTTACCGCAGGTATGTTGCGAGTCGTGATTACCCAAGATAGGAAATGTCACATAGGAGAGAAAGAACGGTGAAATCGGTGGCTGAAAGTCATCGGTTTCTGATAGCCATTGGTTTCGATTTGCGAATCCAATTGAATACAACTCACTTTTCGGTTTTCCATCCCGACCGCAAGTCCACCTCATCATCAGAAACCTAAGTCAATTCAACAGTACAAAATCTAAGACTTTGTGGCACACATCAGAGAGAAAGGGAACGCGACAATGGCCAATGATTGGTTAATTAAATGGGTAATCAGCGGGGAAGAGACGTAAAGGTATGGACAGCAAGCGGCGATATGACAGTACAGAAGATAAGAGATAACACACGATTTATAACTCACTTTTGATGCTACTATTTCGGCCACAAGCATCATCTACTGAGCGCTCACGTCAACCTTCGCATTCGAAATTGGTGTGGTCGGGTGCTGTGCGGTCAGGTACTGTGTGTCGTGTGATGCGTCGTGGTTGATGTGTTGTTGTGTGTATGTGTGTTTGTGTTTGTCCTTTCTATGTCGTCGTCAGTGTGCCCGAGTGATCTAAGGGGGTAGACTCAAGTTCTACTGTGTTCGCACTCGTGTGTTCAAATCCCACCGCTGACACGTAGGCACCGATCACTGGACGTTACCTGCTGCTCAGCAAGAACGAAACGGCAGCATGTGAGACACTGGCCAGCACCAAGCGAGGCAGTAAGTACGACAAATGCTGAATTCTATTGGACGACTTCGGCGTCCTGTGCGCGTATGCAGAAGTCGTATCGTCAATCCTCTGTCAAGTGCCACTTATACTTATGCTCGACTCGCTTATATCCATTGGGGTGCTACGACTCCGCTCTTCATATGGTCTTTCAGCTATAACAGATTCAAACATAAACCGATCTGACCGATCGTGACAAAGTGTAATCCCGAACGTTATTCCACTGTCTTGTAAGGACTCGTCGAAAGCTTTCAATTGCGGCTGCAACTCCAAAAGAGATGCTGCGCTCACTTTGTGACATCGTTGAACTACCTTGTTGACAGTATCGCTCAGAAAAATGAGCCTGTCCCATTATCATGAGACGATTGTATAAGAGTGGTCACAGCTCTTAGGCGTCAATAATCTCATTAAGAATATCTGGCTTGGAATATGATGACCCTGGCTTTGACAACAGACCCTTAGAGTCAAGCAACACAGTATTCAACCTCAGACCAGCGGTCCCCAGTTCCATGTATTCACCCTTTACTAGTGCCACCCGTGACGGCGGCCGGGATGAAACAAAGCGTTACCCAGCTCAAGCGCAGCACATTTATACTCTCCTGGTGATGGTCATGTTGGAGATTGATGGTGCAGCTATGTGTGGACAATGTACATTGCGTATATAGGCTTGAATTGATGCACATATATATGTGCTAGCACGACAGGGTACGGGTACGAATTGGTCAGATGTTTGGAAAGGGATTCCAAGCATCTGAGTGCGGGTTCGATTTCCGCCGTGGAGAAGTCAATTGCAAATGACCCCTGCAATCAGGTGTTTGGGGTTCACCAGAACCTTGGCCTCCCTGAGGTTATGTCCCCCACACCACGCAAGAACTATCATTGGGCATAGGCTTGTGTGGAGTGTTTACCGCAGGTATGTTGCGAGTCGTGATTACCCAAGATAGGAAATGTCACATAGGAGAGAAAGAACGGTGAAATCGGTGGCTGAAAGTCATCGGTTTCTGATAGCCATTGGTTTCGATTTGCGAATCCAATTGAATACAACTCACTTTTCGGTTTTCCATCCCGACCGCAAGTCCACCTCATCATCAGAAACCTAAGTCAATTCAACAGTACAAAATCTAAGACTTTGTGGCACACATCAGAGAGAAAGGGAACGCGACAATGGCCAATGATTGGTTAATTAAATGGGTAATCAGCGGGGAAGAGACGTAAAGGTATGGACAGCAAGCGGCGATATGACAGTACAGAAGATAAGAGATAACACACGATTTATAACTCACTTTTGATGCTACTATTTCGGCCACAAGCATCATCTACTGAGCGCTCACGTCAACCTTCGCATTCGAAATTGGTGTGGTCGGGTGCTGTGCGGTCAGGTACTGTGTGTCGTGTGATGCGTCGTGGTTGATGTGTTGTTGTGTGTATGTGTGTTTGTGTTTGTCCTTTCTATGTCATCGTCAGTGTGCCCGAGTGATCTAAGGGGGTAGACTCAAGTTCTACTGTGTTCGCACTCGTGTGTTCAAATCCCACCGCTGACACGTAGGCACCGATCACTGGACGTTACCTGCTGCTCAGCAAGAACGAAACGGCAGCATGTGAGACACTGGCCAGCACCAAGCGAGGCAGTAAGTACGACAAATGCTGAATTCTATTGGACGACTTCGGCGTCCTGTGCGCGTATACAGAAGTCGTATCGTCAATCCTCTGTCAAGTGCCACTGGTGCTTATGCTCGACTCGCTTATATCCATTGAGGTGCTACTACTCCGCTCTTCATATGGTCTTTCAGCTATAACAGATTCAAACATAAACCGATCTGACCGATCGTGACAAAGTGTAATCCCGAACGTTATTCCACTGTCTTGTAAGGACTCGTCGAAAGCTTTCAATTGCGGCTGCAACTCCAAAAGGGATGCTGCGCTCACTTTGTGACATCGTTGAACTACCTAGTTGACAGTATCGCTCAGAAAAATGAGCCTGTCCCATTATCATGAGACGATTGTATAAGAGTGGTCACAGCTCTTAGGCGTCAATAATCTCATTAAGAATATCTGGCTTGGAATATGATGACCCTGGCTTTGACAACAGACCCTTAGAGTCAAGCAACACAGTATTCAACCTCAGACCAGCGGTCCCCAGTTCCATGTATTCACCCTTTACTAGTGCCACCCGTGACGGCGGCCGGGATGAAACAAAGCGTTACCCAGCTCAAGCGCAGCACATTTATACTCTCCTGGTGATGGTCATGTTGGAGATTGATGGTGCAGCTATGTGTGGACAATGTACATTGCGTATATAGGCTTGAATTGATGCACATATATATGTGCTAGCACGACAGGGTACGGGTACGAATTGGTCAGATGTTTGGAAAGGGATTCCAAGCATCTGAGTGCGGGTTCGATTTCCGCCGTGGAGAAGTCAATTGCAAATGACCCCTGCAATCAGGTGTTTGGGGTTCACCAGAACCTTGGCCTCCCTGAGGTTATGTCCCCCACACCACGCAAGAACTATCATTGGGCATAGGCTTGTGTGGAGTGTTTACCGCAGGTATGTTGCGAGTCGTGATTACCCAAGATAGGAAATGTCACACAGGAGAGAAAGAACGGTGAAATCGGCGGCTGAAAGTCATCGGTTTCTGATAGCCATTGGTTTCGATTTGCGAATCCAATTGAATACAACTCACTTTTCGGTTTTCCATCCCGACCGCAAGTCCACCTCATCATCAGAAACCTAAGTCAATTCAACAGTACAAAATCTAAGACTTTGTGGCACACATCAGAGAGAAAGGGAACGCGACAATGGCCAATGATTGGTTAATTAAATGGGTAATCAGCGGGGAAGAGACGTAAAGGTATGGACAGCAAGCGGCGATATGACAGTACAGAAGATAAGAGATAACACACGATTTATAACTCACTTTTGATGCTACTATTTCGGCCACAAGCATCATCTACTGAGCGCTCACGTCAACCTTCGCATTCGAAATTGGTGTGGTCGGGTGCTGTGCGGTCAGGTACTGTGTGTCGTGTGATGCGTCGTGGTTGATGTGTTGTTGTGTGTATGTGTGTTTGTGTTTGTCCTTTCTATGTCATCGTCAGTGTGCCCGAGTGATCTAAGGGGGTAGACTCAAGTTCTACTGTGTTCGCACTCGTGTGTTCAAATCCCACCGCTGACACGTAGGCACCGACCACTGGACGTTACCTGCTGCTCAGCAAGAACGAAACGGCAGCATGTGAGACACTGGCCAGCACCAAGCGAGGCAGTAAGTACGACAAATGCTGAATTCTATTGGACGACTTCGGCGTCCTGTGCGCGTATGCAGAAGTCGTATCGTCAATCCTCTGTCAAGTGCCACTTATACTTATGCTCGACTCGCTTATATCCATTGGGGTGCTACGACTCCGCTCTTCATATGGTCTTTCAGCTATAACAGATTCAAACATAAACCGATCTGACCGATCGTGACAAAGTGTAATCCCGAACGTTATTCCACTGTCTTGTAAGGACTCGTCGAAAGCTTTCAATTGCGGCTGCAACTCCAAAAGGGATGCTGCGCTCACTTTGTGACATCGTTGAACTACCTAGTTGACAGTATCGCTCAGAAAAATGAGCCTGTCCCATTATCATGAGACGATTGTATAAGAGTGGTCACAGCTCTTAGGCGTCAATAATCTCATTAAGAATATCTGGCTTGGAATATGATGACCCTGGCTTTGACAACAGACCCTTAGAGTCAAGCAACACAGTATTCAACCTCAGACCAGCGGTCCCCAGTTCCATGTATTCACCCTTTACTAGTGCCACCCGTGACGGCGGCCGGGATGAAACAAAGCGTTACCCAGCTCAAGCGCAGCACATTTATACTCTCCTGGTGATGGTCATGTTGGAGATTGATGGTGCAGCTATGTGTGGACAATGTACATTGCGTATATAGGCTTGAATTGATGCACATATATATGTGCTAGCACGACAGGGTACGGGTACGAATTGGTCAGATGTTTGGAAAGGGATTCCAAGCATCTGAGTGCGGGTTCGATTTCCGCCGTGGAGAAGTCAATTGCAAATGACCCCTGCAATCAGGTGTTTGGGGTTCACCAGAACCTTGGCCTCCCTGAGGTTATGTCCCCCACACCACGCAAGAACTATCATTGGGCATAGGCTTGTGTGGAGTGTTTACCGCAGGTATGTTGCGAGTCGTGATTACCCAAGATAGGAAATGTCACATAGGAGAGAAAGAACGGTGAAATCGGTGGCTGAAAGTCATCGGTTTCTGATAGCCATTGGTTTCGATTTGCGAATCCAATTGAATACAACTCACTTTTCGGTTTTCCATCCCGACCGCAAGTCCACCTCATCATCAGAAACCTAAGTCAATTCAACAGTACAAAATCTAAGACTTTGTGGCACACATCAGAGAGAAAGGGAACGCGACAATGGCCAATGATTGGTTAATTAAATGGGTAATCAGCGGGGAAGAGACGTAAAGGTATGGACAGCAAGCGGCGATATGACAGTACAGAAGATAAGAGATAACACACGATTTATAACTCACTTTTGATGCTACTATTTCGGCCACAAGCATCATCTACTGAGCGCTCACGTCAACCTTCGCATTCGAAATTGGTGTGGTCGGGTGCTGTGCGGTCAGGTACTGTGTGTCGTGTGATGCGTCGTGGTTGATGTGTTGTTGTGTGTATGTGTGTTTGTGTTTGTCCTTTCTATGTCATCGTCAGTGTGCCCGAGTGGTCTAAGGGGGTAGACTCAAGTTCTACTGTGTTCGCACTCGTGTGTTCAAATCCCACCGCTGACACGTAGGCACCGACCACTGGACGTTACCTGCTGCTCAGCAAGAACGAAACGGCAGCATGTGAGACACTGGCCAGCACCAAGCGAGGCAGTAAGTACGACAAGTGCTGAATTCTATTGGACGACTTCGGCGTCCTGTGCGCGTATGCAGAAGTCGTATCGTCAATCCTCTGTCAAGTGCCACTTATACTTATGCTCGACTCGCTTATATCCATTGGGGTGCTACGACTCCGCTCTTCATATGGTCTTTCAGCTATAACAGATTCAAACATAAACCGATCTGACCGATCGTGACAAAGTGTAATCCCGAACGTTATTCCACTGTCTTGTAAGGACTCGTCGAAAGCTTTCAATTGCGGCTGCAACTCCAAAAGGGATGCTGCGCTCACTTTGTGACATCGTTGAACTACCTTGTTGACAGTATCGCTCAGAAAAATGAGCCTGTCCCATTATCATGAGACGATTGTATAAGAGTGGTCACAGCTCTTAGGCGTCAATAATCTCATTAAGAATATCTGGCTTGGAATATGATGACCCTGGCTTTGACAACAGACCCTTAGAGTCAAGCAACACAGTATTCAACCTCAGACCAGCGGTCCCCAGTTCCATGTATTCACCCTTTACTAGTGCCACCCGTGAAGGCGGCCGGGATGAAACAAAGCGTTACCCAGCTCAAGCGCAGCACATTTATACTCTCCTGGTGATGGTCATGTTGGAGATTGATGGTGCAGCTATGTGTGGACAATGTACATTGCGTATATAGGCTTGAATTGATGCACATATATATGTGCTAGCACGACAGGGTACGGGTACGAATTGGTCAGATGTTTGGAAAGGGATTCCAAGCATCTGAGTGCGGGTTCGATTTCCGCCGTGGAGAAGTCAATTGCAAATGACCCCTGCAATCAGGTGTTTGGGGTTCACCAGAACCTTGGCCTCCCTGAGGTTATGTCCCCCACACCACGCAAGAACTATCATTGGGCATAGGCTTGTGTGGAGTGTTTACCGCAGGTATGTTGCGAGTCGTGATTACCCAAGATAGGAAATGTCACATAGGAGAGAAAGAACGGTGAAATCGGTGGCTGAAAGTCATCGGTTTCTGATAGCCATTGGTTTCGATTTGCGAATCCAATTGAATACAACTCACTTTTCGGTTTTCCATCCCGACCGCAAGTCCACCTCATCATCAGAAACCTAAGTCAATTCAACAGTACAAAATCTAAGACTTTGTGGCACACATCAGAGAGAAAGGGAACGCGACAATGGCCAATGATTGGTTAATTAAATGGGTAATCAGCGGGGAAGAGACGTAAAGGTATGGACAGCAAGCGGCGATATGACAGTACAGAAGATAAGAGATAACACACGATTTATAACTCACTTTTGATGCTACTATTTCGGCCACAAGCATCATCTACTGAGCGCTCACGTCAACCTTCGCATTCGAAATTGGTGTGGTCGGGTGCTGTGCGGTCAGGTACTGTGTGTCGTGTGATGCGTCGTGGTTGATGTGTTGTTGTGTGTATGTGTGTTTGTGTTTGTCCTTTCTATGTCATCGTCAGTGTGCCCGAGTGATCTAAGGGGGTAGACTCAAGTTCTACTGTGTTCGCACTCGTGTGTTCAAATCCCACCGCTGACACGTAGGCACCGACCACTGGACGTTACCTGCTGCTCAGCAAGAACGAAACGGCAGCATGTGAGACACTGGCCAGCACCAAGCGAGGCAGTAAGTACGACAAATGCTGAATTCTATTGGACGACTTCGGCGTCCTGTGCGCGTATGCAGAAGTCGTATCGTCAATCCTCTGTCAAGTGCCACTTATACTTATGCTCGACTCGCTTATATCCATTGGGGTGCTACGACTCCGCTCTTCATATGGTCTTTCAGCTATAACAGATTCAAACATAAACCGATCTGACCGATCGTGACAAAGTGTAATCCCGAACGTTATTCCACTGTCTTGTAAGGACTCGTCGAAAGCTTTCAATTGCGGCTGCAACTCCAAAAGGGATGCTGCGCTCACTTTGTGACATCGTTGAACTACCTAGTTGACAGTATCGCTCAGAAAAATGAGCCTGTCCCATTATCACGAGACGATTGTATGAAGAGTGGTCACAGCTCTTAGGCGTCAATAATCTCATTAAGAATATCTGGCTTGGAATATGATGACCCTGGCTTTGACAACAGACCCTTAGAGTCAAGCAACACAGTATTCAACCTCAGACCAGCGGTCCCCAGTTCCATGTATTCACCCTTTACTAGTGCCACCCGTGACGGCGGCCGGGATGAAACAAAGCGTTACCCAGCTCAAGCGCAGCACATTTATACTCTCCTGGTGATGGTCATGTTGGAGATTGATGGTGCAGCTATGTGTGGACAATGTACATTGCGTATATAGGCTTGAATTGATGCACATATATATGTGCTAGCACGACAGGGTACGGGTACGAATTGGTCAGATGTTTGGAAAGGGATTCCAAGCATCTGAGTGCGGGTTCGATTTCCGCCGTGGAGAAGTCAATTGCAAATGACCCCTGCAATCAGGTGTTTGGGGTTCACCAGAACCTTGACCTCCCCGAGGTGATGTCCCCACACCACGCAAGAACCTATCGTTGGGCATAGTCTTGTGTGGAATGTTTACCGCAGGTATGTTGCGAGACGTGATTGCCCAAGATAGGAAGTGTCACATAGGAGAGAAAGGACGGTGAAATCGGTGGCTGAAAGTCATCGGTTTCTGATAGCCATTGGTTTCGATTTGCGAATCAATTAAATACAACTCACTTTTCGGTTTTCCATCCCGACCGCAAGTCCGCCTCATCATCAGAAACCTAAGTCAATTCAACAGTACAATATCTAAGACTTTGTGGCACACATCAGAGAGAAAGGGAATGCGACAATGGCCAATGATTGGTTAATTAAATGGTTAATCAGCGGGGAAGAGACGTAAAGGTATGGACAGCAAGCGGCGGAATGACAGCACAGAAGATAAGAGATAACACACAATTCATAACTCACTTTTGATGCTACTACTTCAGCCACAAGCATCATCTACTGAGCGCTCACGTCAACCTTCGCATTCGAAATTGGTGTGGTCGGGTGCTGTGCGGTCGGGTACTGTGTGTCGTGTGATGTGTCGTGGTTGATGTGTTGTTGTGTGCATGTTTGTTTGTGTTTGTCTTTTCTATGTAGCGTCAGTGTGCCCGAGTGGTCTAAGGGGGTAGACTCAAGTTCTACTGTGTTCGCTCTTGTGGGTTCTAATCCCACCGCTGACACGTAGGCCATGACCAGTGGACGTTACCTGCTGGTAAGCAAGAACGAAACGGCAGCATGTGAGACACTGGCCAGCACCAAGCGAGGCAGTAAGTACGACAAGTGCTGAATTCTATTGGACGACTTCGGCGTCCTGTGCGCGTATGCAGAAGTCGTATCGTCAATCCTCTGTCAAGTGCCACTTATACTTATGCTCGACTCGCTTATATCCATTGGGGTGCTACGACTCCGCTCTTCATATGGTCTTTCAGCTATAACAGATTCAAACATAAACTGATCTGACCGATCGTGACAAAGTGTAATCCCGAACGTTATTCCACTGTCTTGTAAGGACTCGTCGAAAGCTTTCAATTGCGGCTGCAACTCCAAAAGGGATGCTGCGCTCACTTTGTGACATCGTTGAACTACCTAGTTGACAGTATCGCTCAGAAAATGAGCCTGTCCCATTATCACGAGACGATTGTATGAAGAGTGGTCACAGCTCTTAGGCGTCAATAATCTCATTAAGAATAGCTGGCTTGGAATATGATGACCCTGGCTTTGACAACAGACCCTTAGAGTCAAGCAACACAGTATTCAACCTCAGACCAGCGGTCCCCAGTTCCATGTATTCACCCTTTACTAGTGCCACCCGTGACGGCGGCCGGGATGAAACAAAGCGTTACCCAGCTCAAGCGCAGCACATTTATACTCTCCTGGTGATGGTCATGTTGGAGATTGATGGTGCAGCTATGTGTGGACAATGTACATTGCGTATATAGGCTTGAATTGATGCACATATATATGTGCTAGCACGACAGGGTACGGGTACGAATTGGTCAGATGTTTGGAAAGGGATTCCAAGCATCTGAGTGCGGGTTCGATTTCCGCCGTGGAGAAGTCAATTGCAAATGACCCCTGCAATCAGGTGTTTGGGGTTCACCAGAACCTTGACCTCCCCGAGGTGATGTCCCCCACACCACGCAAGAACCTATCATTGGGCATACGCTTGTGTGGAATGTTTACCGCAGGTATGTTGCGAGTCGTGATTGCCCAAGATAGGAAATGTCACATAGGAGAGAAAGGACGGTGAAATCGGTGGCTGAAAGTCATCGGTTTCTGATAGCCATTGGTTTCGATTTGCGAATCCAATTAAATACAACTCACTTTTCGGTTTTCCATCCCGACCGCAAGTCCGCCTCATCATCAGAAACCTAAGTCAATTCAACAGTACAAAATCTAAGACTTTGTGGCACACATCAGAGAGAAAGGGAACGCGACAATGGCCAATGATTGGTTAATTAAATGGGTAATCAGCGGGGAAGAGACGTAAAGGTATGGACAGCAAGCGGCGATATGACAGCACAGAAGATAAGAGATAACTCACAATTTATAACTCACTTTTGATGCTACTATTTCAGCCACAAGCATCATCTACTGAGCGCTCACGTCAACCTTCGCATTCGAAATTGGTGTGGTCGGGTGCTGTGCGGTCGGGTACTGTGTGTCGTGTGATGTGTCGTGGTTGATGTGTTGTTGTGTGTATGTTTGTTTGTGTTGGTCCTTTCTATGTCGTCGTCAGTGTGCCCGAGTGGTCTAAGGGGGTAGACTCAAGTTCTACTGTGTTCGCACTCGTGGGTTCTAATCCCACCGCTGGCACGTAGACCATGACCACTGGACATAACCTGCTGCTCAGCAAGAACGAAACGGCAGCATGTGAGACACTGGCCAGCACCAAGCGAGGCAGTAAGTACGACAAGTGCTGAATTCTATTGGACGACTTCGGCGTTCTGTGCGCGTATGCAGAAGTCGAATCGTCAATCCTCTGTCAAGTGCCACTGATACTTATGCTCGACTCGCTTATATCCATTGGGGTGCTACGACTCCGCTCTTCATATGGTCTTTCAGCTATAACAGATTCAAACATAAACCGATCTGACCGATCGTGACAAAGTGTAATCCCGAACGTTATTCCACTGTCTTGTAAGGACTCGTCGAAAGCTTTCAATTGCGGCTGCAACTCCAAAAGGGATGCTGCGCTCACTTTGTGACATCGTTGAACTACCTAGTTGACAGTATCGCTCAGAAAAATGAGCCTGTCCCATTATCACGAGACGATTGTATGAAGAGTGGTCACAGCTCTTAGGCGTCAATAATCTCATTAAGAATAGCTGGCTTGGAATATGATGACCCTGGCTTTGACAACAGACCCTTAGAGTCAAGCAACACAGTATTCAACCTCAGACCAGCGGTCCCCAGTTCCATGTATTCACCCTTTACTAGTGCCACCCGTGACGGCGGCCGGGATGAAACAAAGCGTTACCCAGCTCAAGCGCAGCACATTTATACTCTCCTGGTGATGGTCATGTTGGAGATTGATGGTGCAGCTATGTGTGGACAATGTACATTGCGTATATAGGCTTGAATTGATGCACATATATATGTGCTAGCACGACAGGGTACGGGTACGAATTGGTCAGATGTTTGGAAAGGGATTCCAAGCATCTAAGTGCGGGTTCGATTTCCGCCGTGGAGAAGTCAATTGCAAATGACCCCCCGCAATCAGGTGTTTGGGGTTCACCAGAACCTTGACCTCCCCGAGGTTACTTCCCCCACACCACGCAAGAACCTATCATTGGGCATACGCTTGTGTGGAATGTTTACCGCACGTATGTTGCGAGTCGTGATTGCCCAAGATGGGAAATGTCACATAGGAGAGAAAGGACGGTAAAATCGGTGGCTGAGAGTAATCGGTTTCTGATAGCCATTGGTTTCGATTTGCGAATCCAATTAATACAACTCACTTTTCGGTTTTCCATCCCGACCGCAAGTCCGCCTCATCATCAGAAACCTAAGTCAATTCAACAGTACAAAATCTAAGACTTTGTGGCACACATCAGAGAGAAAGGGAACGCGACAATGGCCAATGATTGGTTAATTAAATGGGTAATCAGCGGGGAAGAGACGTAAAGGTATGGACAGCAAGCGGCGATATGACAGCACAGAAGATAAGAGATAACACACAATTTATACCTCACTTTTGATGCTACTATTTCAGCCACAAGCATCATCTACTGAGCGCTCACGTCAACCTTCGCATTCGAAATTGGTGTGGTCGGGTGCTGTGCGGTCGGGTACTGTGTGTCGTGTGATGTGTCGTGGTTGATGTGTTGTTGTGTGTATGTTTGTTTGTGTTTGTCCTTTCTATGTAGCGTCAGTGTGCCCGAGTGGTCTAAGGGGGTAGACTCAAGTTCTACTGTGTTCGCACTCGTGGGTTCTAATCCCACCGCTGACACGTAGGCCATGACCACTGGACGTTACCTGCTGCTCAGCAAGAACGAAACGGCAGCATGTGAGACACTGGCCAGCACCAAGCGAGGCAGTAAGTACGACAAGTGCTGAATTCTATTGGACGACTTCGGCGTCCTGTGCGCGTATGCAGAAGTCGTATCGTCAATCCTCTGTCAAGTGCCACTGATACTTTATGCTCGACTCGCTTATATCCATTGGGGTGCTACGACTCCGCTCTTCATATGGTCTTTCAGCTATAACAGATTCAAACATAAACCGATCTGACCGATCGTGACAAAGTGTAATCCCGAACGTTATTCCACTGTCTTGTAAGGACTCGTCGAAAGCTTTCAATTGCGGCTGCAACTCCAAAAGGGATGCTGCGCTCACTTTGTGACATCGTTGAACTACCTAGTTGACAGTATCGCTCAGAAAAATGAGCCTGTCCCATTATCACGAGACGATTGTATGAAGAGTGGTCACAGCTCTTAGGCGTCAATAATCTCATTAAGAATAGCTGGCTTGGAATATGATGACCCTGGCTTTGACAACAGACCCTTAGAGTCAAGCAACACAGTATTCAACCTCAGACCAGCGGTCCCCAGTTCCATGTATTCACCCTTTACTAGTGCCACCCGTGACGGCGGCCGGGATGAAACAAAACGTTACCCAGCTCAAGCGCAGCACATTTATACTCTCCTGGTGATGGTCATGTTGGAGATTGATGGTGCAGCTATGTGTGGACAATGTACATTGCGTATATAGGCTTGAATTGATGCACATATATATATATATACTAGCACGACAGGGTACGGGTACGAATTGGTCAGATGTTTGGAAAGGGATTCCAAGCATCTGAGTGCGGGTTCGATTTCCGCCGTGGAGAAGTCAATTGCAAATGACCCCTGCAATCAGGTGTTTGGGGTTCACCAGAACCTTGGCCTCCCTGAGGTTATGTCCCCCACACCCACGCAAGAACCTATCATTGGGCATAGGCTTGTGTGGAGTGTTTACCGCAGGTATGTTGCGAGTCGTGATTACCCAAGATAGGAAATGTCACACATAGGAGAGAAAGAACGGTGAAATCGGTGGCTGAAAGTCATCGGTTTCTGATAGCCATTGGTTTCGATTTGCGAATCCAATTAAATGCAACTCACTTTTCGGTTTTCCATCCCGACCGCAAGTCCACCTCATCATCAGAAACCTAAGTCAATTCAACAGTACAAAATCTAAGACTTTGTGGCACACATCAGAGAGAAAGGGAACGCGACAATGGCCAATGATTGGTTAATTAAATGGGTAATCAGCGGGGAAGAGACGTAAAGGTATGGACAGCAAGCGGCGATATGACAGTACAGAAGATAAGAGATAACACACGATTTATAACTCACTTTTGATGCTACTATTTCGGCCACAAGCATCATCTACTGAGCGCTCACGTCAACCTTCGCATTCGAAATTGGTGTGGTCGGGTGCTGTGCGGTCGGGTACTGTGTGTCGTGTGATGTGTCGTGGTTGATGTGTTGTTGTGTGTATGTGTGTTTGTGTTTGTCCTTTCTATGTCGTCGTCAGTGTGCCCGAGTGGTCTAAGGGGGTAGACTCAAGTTCTACTGTGTTCGGACTCGTGGGTTCTAATCCCACTGCTGACACGTAGGCACCGACCAGTGGACGTTACCTGCTGCTCAGCAAGAACGAAACGGCAGCATGTGAGACACTGGCCAGCACCAAGCGAGGCAGTAAGTACGACAAGTGCTGAATTCTTTTGGACGACTTCGGCGTCCTGAGCGCGTATGCAGAAGTCGTATCGTCAATCCTCGGGCGAGTGCCACTGATACTTATGCTTGACTCGCTTATATCCATTGGGGTGCTACGACTCCGCTCTTCATGTGGTCTTTCAGCTATAACAGATTCAAACATAAACCGATCTGACCGATCGTGACAAAGTGTAATCCCGAACGTTATTCCACTGTCTTGTAAGGACTCGTCGAAAGCTTTCAATTGCGGCTGCAACTCCAAAAGGGATGCTGCGCTCACTTTGTGACATCGTTGAACTACCTAGTTGACATTATCGCTCAAAAAATGAGCCTGTCCCATTATCACGAGACGATTGTATGAAGAGTGGTCACAGCTCTTAGGCGTCAATAATCTCATTCAGAATAGTTGGCTTGGAATATGATGACCCTGGCTTTGACAACAGACCCTTAGAGTCAAGCAACACAGTATTCAACCTCAGACCAGCGGTCCCCAGTTCCATGTATTCACCCTTTACTAGTGCCACCCGTGACGGCGGCCGGGATGAAACAAAAGCGTTACCCAGCTCAAGCGCAGCACATTTATACTCTCCTGGTGATGGTCATGTTGGAGATTGATGGTGCAGCTATGTGTGGACAATGTACATTGCGTATATAGGCTTGAATTGATGCACATGTATATGTGCTAGCACGACAGGGTAAGGGTACGAATTGGTCAGATGTTTGGAAGGGATTCCAAGCATCTGAGTGCGGGTTCGATTTCCGCCGTGGAGAAGTCAATTGCAAATGACCCCCGCAATCAGGTGTTTGGGGTTCACCAGAACCTTGACCTCCCCGAGGTGATGTCCCCCACACCACGCAAGAACCTATCATTGGGCATAGGCTTCTGTGGAGTGTTTACCGCAGGTATGTTGCAAGTCGTGATTACCCAAGATAGGAAATGTCATATAGGAGAGAAAGGACGGTGAAATCGGTGGCTGAGAGTAATCGGTTTCTGATAGCCATTGGTTTCGATTTGCGAATCCAATTAATACAACTCACTTTTCGGTTTTCCATCCCGACCGCAAGTCCGCCTCATCATCAGAAACCTAAGTCAATTCAACAGTACAAAATCTAAGACTTTGTGGCACACATCAGAGAGAAAGGGAACGCGACAATGGCCAATGATTGGTTAATTAAATGTGTAATCAGCGGGGAAGAGACGTAAAGGTATGGACAGCAAGCGGCGATATGACAGCACAGAAGATAAGAGATAACACACAATTTATACCTCACTTTTGATGCTACTACTTCAGCCACAAGCATCATCTACTGAGCGCTCACGTCAACCTTCGCATTCGAAATTGGTGTGGTCGGGTGCTGTGCGGTCGGGTACTGTGTGTCGTGTGATGTGTCGTGGTTGGTGTGTTGTTGTGTGCATGTTTGTTTGTGTTTGTGTTTGTCTTTTCTATGTCGTCGTCAGTGTGCCCGAGTGGTCTAAGGGGGTAGACTCAAGTTCTACTGTGTTCGCACTCGTGGGTTCTAATCCCACTGCTGACACGTAGGCCATGACCACTGGACGTTACCTGCTGCTCAGCAAGAACGAAACGGCAGCATGTGAGACACTGGCCAGCACCAAGCGAGGCAGTAAGTACGACAAGTGCTGAATTCTATTGGACGACTTCGGCGTCCTGTGCGCGTATGCAGAAGTCGAATCGTCAATCCTCTGTCAAGTGCCACTGATACTTATGCTCGACTCACTTATATCCATTGGGGTGCTACGACTCCGCTCTTCATATGGTCTTTCAGCTATAACAGATTCAAACATAAACCGATCTGACCGATCGTGACAAAGTGTAATCCCGAACGTTATTCCACTGTCTTGTAAGGACTCGTCGAAAGCTTTCAATTGCGGCTGCAACTCCAAAGGGATGCTGCGCTCACTTTGTGACATCGTTGAACTACCTAGTTGACAGTATCGCTCAGAAAAATGAGCCTGTCCCATTATCACGAGACGATTGTATGAAGAGTGGTCACAGCTCTTAGGCGTCAATAATCTCATTAAGAATAGTTGGCTTGGAATATGATGACCCTGGCTTTGACAACAGACCCTTAGAGTCAAGCAACACAGTATTCAACCTCAGACCAGCGGTCCCCAGTTCCATGTATTCACCCTTTACTAGTGCCACCCGTGACGGCGGCCGGGATGAAACAAAGCGTTACCCAGCTCAAGCGCAGCACATTTATACTCTCCTGGTGATGGTCATGTTGGAGATTGATGGTGCAGCTATGTGTGGACAATGTACATTGCGTGTATAGGCTTGAATTGATGCACATATATATGTACTAGCACGACAGGGTACGGGTACGAATTGGTCAGATGTCTGGAAAGGGATTCCAAGCATCTGAGTGCGGGTTCGATTTCCGCCGTGGAGAAGTCAATTGCAAATGACCCCTGCAATCAGGTGTTTGGGGTTCACCAGAACCTTGACCTCCCCGAGGTGATGTCCCCCACACCACGCAAGAACCTATCATTGGGCATAGGCTTCTGTGGAGTGTTTACCGCAGGTATGTTGCGAGACGTGATTGCCCAAGATAGGAAATGTCACATAGGAGAGAAAGGACGGTGAAATCGGTGGCTGAGAGTCATCGGTTTCGGATAGCCATTGGTTTCGATTTGCGAATCAATTAAATACAACTCACTTTTCGGTTTTCCATCCCGACCGCAAGTCCGCCTCATCATCAGAAACCTAAGTCAATTCAACAGTACAAAATCTAAGACTTTGTGGCACACATCAGAGAGAAAGGGAACGCGACAATGGCCAATGATTGGTTAATTAAATGTGTAATCAGCGGGGAAGAGACGTAAAGGTATGGACAGCAAGCGGCGATATGACAGCACAGAAGATAAGAGATAACACACAATTTATAACTCACTTTTGATGCTACTATTTCAGCCACAAGCATCATCTACTGAGCGCTCACGTCAACCTTCGCATTCGAAATTGGTGTGGTCGGGTGCTGTGCGGTCGGGTACTGTGTGTCGTGTGATGTGTCGTGGTTGATGTGTTGTTGTGTGTGTGTATGTTTGTTTGTGTTGGTTCTTTCATGTCGTCGTCAGTGTGCCCGAGTGGTCTAAGGGGGTAGACTCAAGTTCTACTGTGTTCAGACTCGTGGGCTCTAATCCCACTGCTGTCACGTAGGCACCGACCAGTGGACGTTACCTGCTGCTCAGCAAGAACGAAACGGCAGCATGTGAGACACTGGCCAGCACCAAGCGAGGCAGTAAGTACGACAAGTGCTGAATTCTATTGGACGACTTCGGCGTCCTGTGTGCGTATGCAGAAGTCGAATCGTCAATCCTCTGGCAAGTGCCACTGATACTTATGCTCGACTCGCTTATATCCATTGGGGTGCTACGACTCCGCTCTTCATATGGTCTTTCAGCTATAACAGATTCAAACATAAACCGATCGGACCGATCGTGACAAAGTGTAATCCCGAACGTTATTCCACTGTCTTGTAAGGACTCGTCGAAAGCTTTCAATTGCGGCTGCAACTCCAAAAGGGATGCTGCGCTCACTTTGTGACATCGTTGAACTACCTAGTTGACAGTATCGCTCAGAAAAATGAGCCTGTCCCATTATCACGAGACGATTGTATGAAGAGTGGTCACAGCTCTTAGGCGTCAATAATCTCATTAAGAATAGTTGGCTTGGAATATGATGACCCTGGCTTTGACAGCAGACCCTTAGAGTCAAGCAACACAGTATTCAACCTCAGACCAGCGGTCCCCAGTTCCATGTATTCACCCTTTACTAGTGCCACCCGTAACGGCGAACGGGATGAAACAAAACGTTACCCAGCTCAAGCGCAGCACATTTGTACTCTTCTGGTGATGGTCATGTTGGAGATTGATGGTGCAGCTATGTGTGGACAATGTACATTGCGTATATAGGCTTGAATTGATGCACATATATATGTGCTAGCACGACAGGGTACGGGTACGAATTGGTCAGATGTTTGGAAAGGGATTCCAAGCATCTGAGTGCGGGTTCGATTTCCGCCGTGGAGAAGTCAATTGCAAATGACCCCTGCAATCAGGTGTTTGGGGTTCACCAGAACCTTGACCTCCCTGAGGTGATGTCCCCCACACCACGCAAGAACCTATCATTGGGCATAGGCTTGTGTGGAGTGTTTACCGCAGGTATGTTGCGAGTCGTGATTGCCCAAGATAGGAAATGTCACATAGGAGAGAAAGGACGGTGAAATCGGTGGCTGAGAGTCATCGGTTTCTGATAGCCATTGGTTTCCGATTTGCGAATCCAATCTAAATGCAACTCACTTTCGGTTTTCCATCCCGAATACAACTCGCCTCACTTTTCGGTTT